>CM060982.1:27190353-28450428 GCA_030765065.1 Deroplatys truncata | reverse complement strand
ACTGACATTGGTTTTAGCCGTCGCATTTGATGCGCTGAGCGCCTTTTAGCTGTTTGATTTTATATTGTTAGTTTTAATGGGGCCCTTCTCCCCTGACATAAGGCGCTCATGTTCCTTGCATTCTACAGTTCCTGACACGTTTTATTCCTTTAGTGACCATGATTTTAGTGTGTTGGTTTTTTAGATATATTTATTGTTATTCTTGTTATTGTTATTATTGTTATTGTTTTTATTGTTATTGTTATATTATTGTTATTTTTAACTTTTTTGACATCGCGGGTTTGTGTCCCGTTTTTTAATTATGCGGTTATTTTATCCTTTTGACTTTATATTTTATACATTGTAAGGGCGCTGATGACCTTAGTAGTTTAGCGCCCTTAAACCGCAACTCATCATCATCATCATCACGCCTTCTTGCTATCCTGAATAGTGCGACGAGCCCTGGCGCGCGATTGTTTAAAAGTCACCAAATTATCAAGTGTAGGGTGGCGCCGAAACACTCTAAGTGCAGTCCTACGAGCACGAACGGCGTCCCGACAATCCTCGTTCCAACACGGAACAGGCATTCGCCGAGGTTGAGAGGATGAACGGGGAATTGCGCGTTCGGCAGCAGAGAAAATAGTAGACGCAAGATACTGCACTAGTTGGTTAATGTCGGTGAAGGGCTGGTCGTCAAAATGCACGAGGCTGGAATACAAACTCCAGTCGGCTTTTGGGAATATCCAGGTAGGTTCTCTGGAATGTTGTACGTGGTGTGACAGAAGAGAAACGATGCAGGGGCAATGGTCGCTGGAGTAGGTGTCAGCGACGACGTTCCACTGCAGACGACGTGCAAGCTGGAGTGAGCAAACGGCAAGGTCCAGGTGTGAGAATGTATCAGAAGAATCAGAAATAAAAGTAGGCTCACCTGTATTGAGGATTGAAAGATTGAACTGGTAAAAAATGTCGGAAAGAAGAGTTCCCCTCGCACAAGCCCTTGGCGAACCCCATAGTGGGTGATGGACATTAAAATCTCCCAACAGAAGAACTGGTGTTGGGAGAGCGGACAGAAGAGCTCGAATGTCCGCGGGAGCGAGGGGAGACGATGGAGCTGAATACATAGAACAAACAGAAAAGAAAAAACCGGGTAACTGCAGTCTAATGGCAACAGCTTGCAAGTCGGACGTAAGAGCGAGAGTTTGAAAATAAACGTCGTTACGCGCTAACAACATGACACCTCCATGGGCAGGAGCGCCCTCCTCCGGTTCAAGATCGTAGCGAACCGGAGTGTATCCTCGGAGATCGAAAGGGTCTTGAGGGCGAAGCTTGGTCTCCTGCAAACATACGACCATAGGTGAATAGGAACGCAATAAATGTTGCAGTTCCGCCCTATGCGATCGAACACCACGTAAATTCCAGCTCAGGATAGCCATGAATAAAAGGGATAAACTGTCTACTTAGAAGGGCGGCTTAAAATAATCTTTTGCTTAACCTTTGGGCTCGGGCTTTTTGTATGGAGTTGGTCAGACTCCATAGCCTCCTCGAGGGGAGGGCCCACGCGCTCAGAGCCAGAAACCGACTCCAGCGCCGAGAATCGGTTCTGGGTGGCAAAGGGTGAAGGGGGCCGCTGAGCGCGGCTTGTCCCAGGAGCGTCCTGGGACTGCGACCTCCGAGGAGGAGGAGAAGGTGAACTTGGCTTGCCGCGCGCACGCGGAGGGTCTTTTAAAAAATCTTCCCTGCGATATTTCTGCTTTGATTTCTTCTCAGGAGCTTCTGACTTCATAGATTTTGGACCAGGTTTATAGGGCTTGGTAACAGCTTGGACGGCCGGGTGGTAGTGGCGGTCAATGCAGTCATGGTCCAAGTTTGAGTCTCTGCATCCTTCCGGGGTACTGGCGAAGCAACAACAGAACTAAATGTACCAGATCGCAGGAGTGAAGGTTGGCGCGCATGGTAACGCCTCCGGGCTTCGGCGAAGGAGAGTTTTTCCTTTACCCGGATCTCCTGGATCGCCCTCTCGTCCAAAAAGCGCGGACAGTCACCAAAGGAAGCAGAATGTGACCCTTTGCAATTGACGCAGACGGAGGCTGTTGAACAGGCACCTTCGTGTGAGGACTGGCTACATGTTGCACATATGTTAACGGCACTCTTATAGGAGACCTGCGTATGCCCAAAACGTTGGCATTTAAATAAACGCAGAGGTCTAGGAATATAAGGTCTCACAGAAATCCGTTCGTACCCTGCGGAAATGCTCGTGGGCAGATCGACGCCATCGAATGTTATAAACAGGGTACGAGTGGGTACCAATACTCCGTCGCGTTTAGCCTGCACTCGATGAACTGCCGTTACCTTTTGCTCGGAAAGATATTCCACTAGCTCTTCGTCCGACATACCATCGAGGTTATGGGTGGTGATGACGCCTCGACAGGAATTCAAGGTACGGTGCTTCTCAACACGGATGGGATAACCGTGGAGAAGCGTGGCGCTCTAAAAGGACTTACTTTGTGCCTCGGACTTGCTTTGCACTAACAACGAACCATTACGAAGCCGAGTGCAGGAAAGAACCGGACCAGCAATTGAATCAATGCCCTTTTGGATAACAAAAGGGTTCACCTTCTCGAAAGTTTGACCTTCCTCGGTACGGGAAATCACTAAGTAACAACCAGCTGTTGGCGGTGCTACTTCTGTTACTAAAACTTTGCGGCGCTTGTTGTTAACAATGGAGAAAGGGTGCTCCATAGCGAAAAAATCCTCCACCATTGCAGCCGTCTCCGACCTCGGGCTCTGACTTCCCGGGCGTTATCCCGGCTTAGGTGAGTGGCCTATCTATACCAGACTCACCCCAGGGTCACACCTCCCAGAATATAGACAGAGGGACCCAATCGCCGTCAGAAGTCAGCATCTCATGCAATGGCCCCCCGCGGGACTGCAGTTGAACAGCGGATACGAACACAAACCCTACATGACGACCCCGGGTGGTGGGGATGACGCCATTACCCACTCACCCAGCTGCGCACCTGGTGCGCGGGTATCCGTCAGGCTGTGTCCACGGAGGATTAAAAGAAAGATAAAAGAAAGTAAAACTGTGTGGGCGTTTCGCACGCAAGGTAGGCCGGCGAGAAGGAACAGAGATGTGTAAATGAATGGGCGTGGAGCGAAATGTGTGTAAGGAGAAGAGAAGAAAGAAACGATGGCGAGGCGCGGTATGAGTGTAATGCTAAGAACGCACGAGAGCCTACCTTGTGTCCCCCGGTCACGAGAACGAACCCACCTCGACCGGATGGGGGTGGAAGGATGATGATGGCGATGATCGGCTCGGGAACCCCCGGGTACGCCAACACCCATACTCACATAAGGTGAGCCCCTGGGGGGGGGTGAGCTGGCAGACATCTTGGTAGAGGATGCTGAGGTATGCGCTTATGTTAGACCCGGAGTGGGCCTAGAAACAGTAACTGAAATAGAAAATAAAGAAATGAAGAAAACTGGCAATTGTGTGGAGGAACAAACGACATGGCTCAACTTTGCAGAGCAAAAGAAGAATACAGATGTTATCATTATGACTGTCCCAAACGATATGATTTACTTGAATATTCGTGTGTTAATAAGGAAGTCCAGGTCTTCAATAGACAATTAAAGAAATATAAGAGCAAACACAGTTATGCAAAAGTAATGGCTGTAGTGTTGGAAAGAGGTGATTTTACAAGACATAGGCTTAACATGAACAATATCGAGAAAAGAAAGATTAATAAGGAAGTTACAAAGTTGGATCATGAAATGTCAAGGGTAGATATGGATCAGTATGCACCAATAGCAGTAAGTTGGACAGAAGAGAATCAAGAAGGAAATGGAGAAGAATAAGTAATCGAGATAGACGAGGAAGGGGGGCGAGAGGACTGATAGATGGCGACCGGGTGTACAATGACTCTGCAAAACTCCATGAAAAATCATATTTTTTCGAGAAAAAGAGTAGTAAGTGCAGCGGTGGAGGTGTTATATAAATAGTTATAACAGAAACTGGTGATACTACTAAAGAAGGCCCCGGGGATCATTTAGTAAAGTAAAAATCACATGCCGAAGCAAGCGTGACAAAGTCTACCATTCTCGATACTGACGCTAACATGGTAGCGTCTCTTCAGCTTATAATAATCAACATTCTTAACAAAGAACTAGTGAAGCCAGGAGTCAAATATTGCAACTTAGTGAAGATAAAGCTAAATTGACGAGTGAATTAAACAGCCTGCGCACAGATGTAGGTACTGAAAAAAAGGAACGAAAGCAACACGATTTCACGATCGTCAAATACGGATCAAGTTTGGAACACCGTAACGTATAGAAGAAAATATGCTCAGAAAGCAAGTCACTCTTTTGCAAATATGAACCCATATAACTTGCTGCAGAGTGATAACAATGGCAATGATGGAAATGTGGTACGGAGTCACCTCTCACATAATCTAAATAGTCGTCGAAATACTTGTAATGGAAAGGTTATAGTTTATGGAGATATCCACGCAAGTGGTACTGCACAGCGATTGGAAATTCGGGAGAAAGAAGCCAGGAGCTATTACATGCGGTGTTGCGGAAGATCTGAACAAAAGTCACAAGTGATTGTGTAGTGTTAATCACAGGGAGCAATGACGTAGCAAGAAATGAAAATAGTTATTTTTACAGTGTTTTAAAAATTACTTTGCGTTCTTTTACGTGCATAAATGTGATAGTACATGTGATACTATACAGGCATGATTTGCCAAATTTTTCAGTGGAAATAGGGAAGTAGATTTGGCAAATGAAGAGGTAAAGAAAACGTGTAGTCATTTCCAAAATGTAAAGGTGTTAGATACCTCCAAGTTAAACCGAGATCTGTTCACAAGACATAGCATGCATTTAACAGCTGTGGGAAAGATGTTTTAGGTAGTCAAATCTCTGCTGTTGTAAACTGCATTTTCCGTAATAAAATGACGATTGCATTACCATATAGGGGAAACTGAGACACAGCACTCTAAATGATAACTACAAACATTGCAGTAATAGTGTAGTAGAGGTAAGCGCCAAAGCAATTTCTATAGTATTTTGCACCAAAATGCATGTTCAACTTACGGCAAATAAAACAGCTGATATAAAGCGAATAATTCATGAATATGATCCAGATATTCTAATATTAACTGAAAGTGGCATAAAAAGGATAATTTGCAGTTTACCAACTACGCAGGCTGCAAGTGTGTAGTAGATTTTTCACGTGAACTACACAAGGGAGGCGGGGTCACTATTTATAGTAAAATCACTGCTAGTAAACACAAGATGTTAAATCACATCTAGGACTTATCGGTGGAAAGAATTATAGAAATTTCTGCCGCTGAAGTTGTATATAGTAAATTATGATGCAATATCATAGGTATTTATCGCCCACCAGGTTCAGATCTTAGCATTTTTATGAGCCAATTACAATGCTTGCTTGATCAACTAACCACATTAAATAAATGTACGGTTATAGCCGGGGATTTTAATATCGATCTATTGAAACTAGACAAATACACTTACACTTTTACCTCACCATTAAAGGATTTTAATCTCATTCCCACCACCCAAGTACCACCAAGGGTTACATCATCCTCAGCAACATGTATTGATAACGTAATAACAGATACCGACACTAAATTACTAAAAGTGGAAGTTATTGAAACAAAACATCTCGGACCATATGGGTCAGATATTGCACATCACGAAGAAGAAAACTAAAGAGTGTGATAAATTTGCCTATTGCAGAATCTATGATGACTCTTGGTTTCCAGCACTAATCACACAATTAAATAAAGAAATATGGGGAAATAGGATATGCAGAAACAGTAGATGATAAACGTCTAGAAGTTCAAAACATTTTAAACATTCATATTAATGATCTTTTTCCATATAAAAATGTAAAATCGTTGACCATCAGTTAAATAAATTACGTTGGATTACAAAAGGCACAGTCGATTCCAAAAAGGGGGGCTTCGAGTACTAACAGATATGGCAAGAACTTAAACTAGTCCAAATTTAAAAAAATTATGTTAAAAAGTACAGGCAAATTTGCATGGATAGTAAAATAGCAAGACTGTTGCATAACAACAAAGTCATTGCAAACTCCAAAAATACGGCTAAAGCACCTTGAGGTTAGTTAATAAAGTAAGGGGTAATTCTACAAAATCAGTAGGCATCATGCATATAAACTCAGAGGGAAAACTATTGGAGGATCCCAAAGAAATAGCTAAATGTTTCAACCTATACTACGCAAATATGATTAGTAGCTAAGTAAAAAATAAACAACAAAGAAACATAAGCTAATTTAGGAGTAAATTTTATAACACACACTATTTTTAAGACCTACAGACAAAATGAATTAGCTAAAATTGACTCATTGTATCTAGGTATGTCTACGGGATTGGATAATATAAAAAGTAAAATTCTGAAAAAAATGTAAAAATATTATACTAGAACCATTATTAGATATAGTTAATTCCTCTCTGGCAGAAGGTATCTTGCCTCTTTGCTTAAAGAAAGGTAAAATAATACCGTCGTATAAAAAGAATAATCCTGAAGACAAACAATTACCGCCCCATTACCATCACATCTGCATTATCGAAAATCTGTGAGAAAGTGTTCCTAAATAGACTAATACATTTTATTAACAAACATAAATCACTAACTGATGTACAATATGATTTTCAAACAAATAAGTCAACAAAGGATGCAATAACGAATACATTAAATAGCGTAGTTAATAAACTGAATAATAGAGAGAGGGTTTTAGGACTTTTTCATGATCTCTCTAAGGCATTCGACTGTGTCGACCAACAGTTGTTACTGAGTAGGTTAGAAAGCTATGGAGTTAGAGGAATTGCTGGTAAATGGATAGACAGTGTACTTTGCACTGTTTTACTCACATTTAGAATACGGGGCAATGTTGTGGGGATCTTTAACAAAAACATACTTCACGGAGATCTTTCTACTACAGAAAAGAGCAGCATGAGTTCTAGCCAGAATAAATAGTTATGAATCTTGTAGACCGTACCTTAAACAGTTTAAAATTATACTACTATTTGTATATATGAATTAAAAACTCTAGTGAAACACCTCGATTAAACAAGGATGTGCACAACATTTTACTCAAAGTCAAAATGACGTTTTTATGAATTCATACAGGGGTACTTTTGGAAATAAAAATGCCATCCGTGCAGGTTCTAAATTCTTTAACTCACTGCCAAGAGATTTAAAGAGAATATATGATATAAATCATTTTAAAAAGGCACTCAAAAGCATTTATTAACGCGCTGCTTTTATAACTCGCAAGAGTTTGTAAATCAAAGCACAAATATTCTTTAATATGCTAACTTGGTTGCATTTATATCCTATAGCTCTTGTTATTCTTGTATGTTAATAATTATAAATTGTATAAGTAATAAGTATTCTGCGTATATACTTTATTTTTACCATTGGCATTGTACTTAGTTATGATGGCTACTATTAGCTTGTATATATTATTATTAATATTATTGTTATTATTACTGTATTATTGTAATAAACACGACGTGATCTACAATAATACTGTTTTACTTTGTGTATTGTATGATTTAACATAAAAATAAATAAACAAAAATTATACTCAAGTTTTAGGACCTGAAAATGAACATCTAGAGAAGAGAAACCGTAAACCACCACCAACAAGAGATGACAATTCTTTATGGACAGGGTCATCAAAGTGTTGTGAAATCCAAGGTATACAGTAGACCCGATGACAGGTAGATTATGTATATTTCACCAAAATGTGGAAAGCTTATATAATAAATTAATAGAACTTCAACTAATGGTAAATGGAGATCCTGCTTATGCTGATATACTGTATATCACCTGAACACTGATTATTAGAATTGCAAATACAATTATGCAGTATCAATCATTTCAAATTAGTTAGTGCATATTCCAGGGTAAGATACCAATGTGGGGAATCAAGCATAATTGTGCGAATGCATATACAAACAAAAAAATGTTAATATATTTGACTTCTTAAGAGAGGATAAAAACTTTCAATTTCAATAACCGAAATGCAGAGTAAAAATGTAATAATTGCATGCCTTTATAGATCCCCAGATGGAGATTTTGATATAATTTTAGGAAACCTAGACGGGGTAATGGAGTTCTATGTAATGAAAAAGAAATTACTCGTAGTATGTGGGGGTTGGAATATTGATTTGGGGGGGCATTACAATGGGAAATTGATCAGACTACAGAGTTTGTTAAGTTTATATGGGCTTATAAATACAGTAATTACGGCCACCAGAATTACCAAGAAAAAGTTATCTATATTAGACGTAATAGTTGTAGAAGCAACACTGCAGGACCCAGCAAAACTAATTGACATAGGGTTCTCGGATCGTTGTGCACAAATACTAAAACTTACAGTAAAAAAAACAACACGAATTAGAAATCTCCGAGTTCTGAAAAGAGAAATTGGAGAGCAGCATATGATTAATTTTAGGAATTTATTGAAAACTGAAAAATGCGAAAGTGTATATCAAGGAATTGATGTAGATAGTAGGTTTAACTCTTTTCAACGTATATCTTTGCATTGGTTTTAAGTAGTCTTTCCATTAAGAAATAAGGGAAATATAATAAGAAACGTTGGATAACCCAAGGAATAATGATATCGAACAGGAAACTAAGATTACTAAATGCTCTTCAAAACGAGGGCCAGTCAAACTGGAATATATGAACCAATACAAAAGATTTACAGACAAGTCATAAGACAGGCAAAGACAACGGAAAATGAAAAATTTATAGCAAGATCCAAAAATAAAGTTAGGGCTGCTCGGCATATAGTTGATAAAGGAATTGGGAAAAGTCATGACAAAGAGGAAATACTGGAAATAAAGAGTATAAAATGGAAAATAACGGAGCCCCAATTAATTGTAGACTCATTTAATGTAATTTTTTTTAGAAATAGTAAGTAAACTAATTCAAACCAATACAAACATCACGAATCATGTAAACACAACTGATAACATAGGAAGACTAAATAGCAGTGTGCGTTTAGATCCGACACCACAGAAATAGAAATGATAATAAAGGTAGTAAGAGAAATGAAAAATAAACGGTCATTGGATGACATTCCACACTGGATTATTAAACAATATATTGAATATGTAAAGAATCCATTAGCAAATATCTACAATTTATCAATGGAATCAGGGAAATTTTCTCTAAAGTTAAACCTTTGTTTATGAAAGGTGATATGAAAAATTGTAGACCTATTTCACTATTATCAATTTTCTCTAAGATTTTTGAGAGGTTAATATGTAGGCCTATGAAATCTTTTCTGTCTAAACATAATATACTATCAGATGCACAGTTGGTTTTAGACAAAATAGGTAAACAGAATCGGCAATTTATCATTTATTAGACCTGGTAGAAGAGTCGCTCGATAGAAAACTTTAAATTATCGGTGTCTTCTTGCATTTATCTAAAGCTTATGATGTTATGGACCACAATATATCGTTATCTAAACTAGAAAAATACGGATTTCGTGGAAAAATCAATGATCTGATAAAATCATAGCTAACAGAAGAAACCAAATTGTAGAATTGTATTTCCTCAAAGGTAATAAATTAAGCAGGTACAGGTAAAATGACAGCAAAATTAATATAGGAGTGCCACAAGGCTCAACCCTTGGGCCCTTATCATTTTAGTTTATATAAATGATATTCCATCAGCTGTTAGACTAGCAGATGTGATTATTTTTGCAGATGATACGAATGTACTGATAACGGGTAACAATCAACAGAGTTTGCAAATAACGGTAAATGAGGTAATTGTTGAATTATATTCTTGGTTTCAAGTTAACACGCTAATATTAAATTAAAGTAAAATTACTGCTATATCCTTTCGTACCTATCAAAATAAAGCACATCTTGTACCGCACATTCATTATACAACCTCAACATTAAATATGGGAAAGACACAACATTTTTGGGAATTTTTATATACGAGGATTTATAATGGAAGAACCATACTGGAAAGTTAGCTTCTAAATTGAGTTCAGCATGTTACTGATTAAGATCCATTAAAAATGAAGTAAACTTAAATATCCATAGAAACGTTTATTATGCAAATTTTAACAGCCTTATGCGTTATGACATAATTGCCATGGGGAACATCTTATGAAAGTGAGCAAATATTTAAACTGCAGAAAAGGGCAATTACAGTAATAAGGACTGTCGGTTTTCCTGCAGAACTCTCTTCAAAGAGTTAAAAATATTGCCCCTTGTTGGTGTATTTATATTGGAGACATTAACCCATATAAAAAAATGTATAATGAACTTGAAACAAATCAAAATCTCCATCAATATAACACTCGACAAAAGAATTCTCTGCATATACAGTTCTGCAGAACATTATAGTTCAAAATAATGTAAAAAGCATGGATATTAAATTATTTAAAATATTGCCTCAGGATGTTAAAGAAATTACTAAGATTCATTATTTTAAAAAAACAAATGAAGTCTTGCTTACTACTGCATACATTTTATTCTATAAATGAGTATGTAGAGTGTTGTATAAATGATAGTTAACGAGTTATTATTTGTTAGTGTCTGTTTTGAATATAAAATGAACTACTAGCTCTGGATACTCTAAGCATAATTGATTATTATTTATTGTATTTACGTTTTAACTATTATTAAGGTACATATGTGTAAAAAAACTGCAAATATTTATACTGACCTGTCCAAAAAACGTTTATTGTACCTAAAGTACAAAACAAATACAAATACAAACATGTTTCTGCTTATGATCCTAGTTTGACTGTTGCAGACTTATTAAACATTCAGAAGACGGAAAATCACTAAGAAAAACCTTTGTGGGTAAACAAATCCATTCAAGTATAGTACTAGTATGCATTCTTAAATACTGTACAAACAGTATCTTGGCGATAAGTGTCAAGTTTCTTGGTATTACCAACACATCAACACATCCCACCAAACCTAAACTAACCTCGCACAAATCTCGAAAACAGGGGATGATGATGAGATGGGGCTTAAGGGCGCTCAACTGCTATGGTTATTAGCTCCCTTGAAATGTATAAAATATAAAATTGAAACGTCAAAAAACTAAAAAAACACACACAAACCGCTTGGTCAAAAACACTAAAAAACACAACAGACCAAATACTAAGATCTACACACTAAAATCATGGTCAACAAGAGAATAAAACAACGTGTCAAGAACTGTAGAATGCGAGGGACACGAGCGCAGGAGGTCCACTGGGAAGGAGTGCCCCCATTAAAAGATAATGTAAAATCAAACAGCTAAAAGGCGCTCAACGCATGAAATACAACGGCTAAAACCAATGCCAGTGATAAAACGTAAAAGACATTCTACAGCATGCACATCGTCGGCCAAAACGTTGACTATGCCGACAGGCAGACCCACGCAAACGCGCAGGGGAGCTAAAACTTGACACTCAGTTAAAATGTGACGCACCGTTAAGGGCGCGTCACACTGCTGACACAGTGGAGCGGGGTCACCACTGAGCAAGTAACTGTGACTAAAAAGGCAATGTCCAATTCGTAAACGGGCTAAAAGTACCTCTTCCCGACGTGTAGCACGAGAAGAGGTACCTCAGACTAACGGGAGAGGTTTAACCTCCCGCAATTTGTTCCCCCGGAGGGCCGTCCACTCATCGCGCCAAAGCGAGAGGATGCGGCGACGTAAAATAACACACGAATCTGACGAGGGAACAACAGAGGTAAAAACTCTGGGTAATAAAATCGCCGATTTGGCAGCGGCGTCGGCAGACTCGGTCCCTGAGATGCCCACATGACCTGGAATCGACACGAAGGAGACGCGGATGCCAGAGGCACCAAGCGAGTGGACCAGGTCATGTATGCGCTGTACGAGGGGGTGGTAATTGTACAGCGCGCGAATACTTTGAAGAGCACTATGAGAGTCTAAACAAATAAAACAGCGCCGTAAGTCGTGCCGCTGAATGTATAAAAAAGACTTGTAAATGCTAAAAAGTTCGGCGTTAAAAATCGAACATTGCCACGGTAAACGAAAGGTAAAACTATTTCCACCACAAACAAAGGCACATCCTACTCCAGCATCAGTCTTAGATCCATCAGTAAAGATAAAATGAAAGTCCCGAATTGCGACTGAAGTTCCAAAAACGCAGATTTAGAGACTGAAGGGGTCTCATTCTTTGCATCGACGATAACCTAAGGTGACAGTGGACCTCAGCGCGCAACCATGGAGGAAAACGCGTTTCCCCCCTTAGAAAGGCCGGCGTTGGCATAACGTCCAAATGCCGAAGAAGTTGACGAAATCGAACCCCTGGAGGGAGCAATGCAGAGGAGCTGACTAAATATTGACGATCAAGCGAATCCTCGTAAAATATCGCGAAGGACGGGTGGTCAGGCAAGCTGGTAGGTCGACAGGCATAGCTGCACAAAAGCATCTCACGCCTGAAGGACAGCGGAGGTTCTGCAGCTTCAGCATACAGGCTAGGTAAGGGCTGGTTGGAAAGGCCCCTGTAGCGACTCTTATGCCACGATGGTGAATGGCATTTAATCGTCGTAATACAGATGGACACGCTAACGAATAGACAATGCACCCGTAATCAAGCTTGGATCGGACAAAAGAGCGATAAAGACATAGAAGGACGGTCCGATCAGCTCCCCAGAATGTGCCACTTAAAACACGTAAAAGATTAAGAGAACGGTCACACTTTGCTTTAAAAAAGGCAATGTGAGAAGACCAGCTCAACTTTCGATAAAAGATCAACCCCAAAAATTTCACCTCGTCTGCAAATGGAAGGACCTCCAACCCAAGATGGAGTGAGGGCGGAGGGAAAGCCTTCCGGCGCCAGAAATTGATACAGACGGATTTCTCGGCGGATAAATTAATGCCGTTGGCGTTACTCCAGGTGTAGAGACGGTCGATATAGCTCTGGAGACGGCGTTCGAGTAGACAGGTCCGCCGTGAACTGCAATAAATGGCAAAATCGTCAACAAATAGGGACAAAGAAGTGCCAGGTGGAATACAATAAACAATGGGGTGATAGCAATTGCAAAAAGTGTGACACTGAGTACAGAGCCCTGCGGTACTCCGTTCTCTTGAATAAAACGACTAGATAAAACCGAGCCCACACGTACAAGAAAGACGCGGTCCGTCATAAACTTTCGAAGAAATATGGGAAGACGACCGCGGATATTCCATGCGTGAAGTGTACGTAAAATGCCGCCCCTCCAAAAAGTGTCATTAGCTTTCTCCAGGTCAAAAAAACACAGCCGCGGTTTGACATTTTCTCAGAAATCCGTTTATATTATACGTCGACAGAGACACCAAAAGGTCGACGGTAGCGCGATGGCGACGAAATGCACACTGAGCGTTCGCCAGAAGTATCTGAGACTCAAGCCACCATGTCAAACGCCCGTTGATCATGCGCTCCATCACCTTGCATATGCAACTGGTGAGGGAGATAGGACGGTATCTGGAAGGTAGTTGGCGATCCTTCCCAGGCTTAAGTATAGGGACAATGGTGGCTTCGCGCCAAACGGAAGGAAGATGGCCGTCCTGCCAAATACGATTATAGACCCGTAAGAGAAAGCGCTTACTATCGGCTGAATGGTTCTTTAACAGCAGAACATTAATGCCATCCGGCCCAGGAGCGGAGTGCCTAGAGCAATGAAGAGCGTGCTCCAGCTCCCTCATTGTGAAAAGTTCATAACACTCGGTATTAGCAGACCGAAAATTATAGCTGGCGGAATCCAGCCGGTCTGTGATAGAGCAAAAACAGACGGAATAATGGTCTGAACTGGATACCGCCTCAAAGGCAGCACCCAGAGTGTTAGCGATGGCAGCCGGATCCACTATGGTGGCATTAGAGACCTGAAGGCCAGACACAGTGCAATGCAACACTTTACCTGAGAAGCGACGAAGTTTATCCCAAACAACAGGTGAAGGCTTAAGCGATTAATAGCCTCGACAAAACGAGTCCAGGAAGCCTTCTTGCTATCCTGAATAATGAGACGAGCCCTGGCGCGCGATTGTTGAAAAGCCACCAAATTATCAAGTGTAGGGTGTCGCCGAAACAGTCTAAGTGCAGCTTTACGGGCACGAATGGCGTCCCGACAATCCTCGTTCCACCACGGAACAGGCATTCGCCGAGGTTGAGATGATGAACGGGGAATTGCGCGTTCGGCGGCAGAGAAAATCGTAGACGTAAAGTGCTGCACTAGTTGGTTAATGTCGGTGAAGGGCTGGTCGTCAAAATGCACGAGGCTGGAATACAACCTCCAGTCGGCTTTTGTGAATATCCAGGGAGGTACTCTGGAATGCTGTACGTGGTGTGATAATAGAGAAACGATGCAGGTGTAATGGTCGCTGGAGTAGGTGTCAGCGACGACGTTCCACTGCAGACGACTAGCAAGCTGGAGTGAGCAAACGGCAAGGTACAAGTGAGAAAATGTAACGGAAGAATCAGAAAGAAACGTAGGCTCACCATTATTGACAATAGAGAGATTTAACCGATCAAAAATGTCAGAAAGAAGTGTTCCCCTCGCACAAGCCATTGGCGAAACCCACAAGGTGCAATGGGCATTAAAATCTCCCAACAGAAGAAATGGAGTTGGGAGAGCGGACAGGAGAGCTCGAATGTCCGCGGGAGCAAGGGGACGCGATGTATGTGAATACTCAGAGCAAACAGAAAAGAAAGAACCGGGTAACTGCAGTCTAATGGCAGCAGCTTGCAAGACGGACGTAAGAGTGAGACGTTGAAAATGAATGTCGTTACGCACTAACAACATGACACCTCCATGAGCAGGAGTACCCTCCTCCGGTTCAAGGTCGTAGCGAACCGAGGTATATCCTCGGAGATCAAAAGGATCGTGAGGGTGAAACTTGGTCTCCTGCAAACACACGACCTTAGGCGAATGCGAACGCAATAAAAGTTGCAGTTCCGCCCTATGCGATCGTACACCACGTACATTCCAGGTCAGGATAGCCATTAAGAAAAAGGGATAAACTGTCTACTTAGAAGGGCGCCTTAAAATTACCTTTTGTTTAACCTTTGGGCTCGGGGTTTTGGTATGGAGTTGGTCAGACCCCATAGCCTCCTCGAAGGGAGGGCCCACGCGCTCAGAGCCAGAAACCGATTCAAGCTCCGAGAATCGGTTCTGGGTGGCGATGGGTGAGGGGTGCCGATGAGTGCGGCTTATCCCAGGAGCTTCCTGGGACTGCGACCTCCGAGGAGGAGAAGGTGAACTCTGCTTACTGTGAACACGCGGAGGGTCTTTTAGAAAGTCTTCTCTTCGAAGATTCTGCTTCGGTTTTTTCTCTGTGGTTTGTGACTTCATAGACTTTGGACCAGGTTTAGAGGGATTGTTAACAGTAGCTGAAACGGACGGCCGGATGGCAGTGGCGGTCAAGGCAATCATGGTCCAAGTTTGAGTCCCTGCATCTTTCTGCGGTACTAGCGAGGCAACAACAGAACTAAATATTCCCGATCGCGGGAGCGAAGGATGGCGCGCATGGTAACGCCTCCGGGCTTCGGCGAAGGAGGGTTTCTCCTTTACTCGGATCTCCTGGATCGCCTTCTCTTTCAAATACCGCGGACAGTCGCCAAATGAAGCAGAATGTGACCCTTTGCAATTGACGCAGACGGGGGCTATTGAACAGGCATCTTCGTGTGAGGGCTGGCTACATGTTGCACAGATGTTAACGGCACTCTTACATGAGACTTGCGTATGCCCAAAACTTTGGCATTTAAAACAACGCAGAGGTCTAGGAATATAAGGCCTCACAGAAATCCGTTCTTACCCTGTCGAAATGCTCGTGTGCAGATCGACGCCATCAAATGTTAGAAACAGGGTACGTGTGGATACCAATACGCCGTCGCGTTTGGCCTGCACGCGTTGCACTTCGGTCACCTTTTGATCTCAGAGATATTCGAGGAGGCCCTCGTCCGATATACCTTCGAGGCTATGCGTGGAAACGACGCCTCGACAGGAATTCAATGTGCGGTGCTTCTCAACACGGGTGGGATAACCGTGGAGAAGCGTAGCGCGGAACAATATCTTAGTTTGCTGGTCGGACTTCGATTGTGCTAGTAACGAGCCATTCCTTAGCCGAGTGCAGGATTGAACTGCACCAGCAATAGCATCTATGCCCTTCTGAATTGTAAAAGGGTTCACCTTCTCAAAGTTTTGTCCTTCTGTTCTTGAAATGACCAAGTAACAACCAGATCGGCGGTGCTACTTCTGTTACAATAACGTTTCGGCGTTTGTTTGAATTAATGGAGAAAGGGTGCTCCATAGCGAAATAAATCCTCCACCGTTGCAACCGTCTCTGACCTCGGGCTCTGACTTCCCGGTCGTTACCCCGGCTTGGGTGAGTGGTCTATCTATACCTATCTCACCCCAGCGTCACACCTCCCAACACATAGACAGAGGGACCCAATCGCCGTCAGAAGTCAGCAGCTCATGCAATGTCCCCCCGCGGGACTGCAGATCAACAGCGGATACGAACACAAACCCTACATGACGACCCCGGGTGGTGGGGATGACGCCATTACCCATTCACCCAGCTGCGCACCTCGTGCGCGGGTATCCGTCAGGCTGTGTCAACGGAGGATTAAGATAAAAGGTTAAAAGAAACTAAAAGTGCGTGTGCGTTTCGCACTCAATGTAGGCTGGCGGAGAAGGAAAAGAGATGTGTAAATGAATGGAAGTGTTGCGAAATGTGCATAAATAGAAGAGAGAAACGATGGCGAGGGCGTCATGGAATAAAATGCACAGAACTCACGAGAGCCTACCTTGAGTCTCCCGGTCACGAGAACGAACACACCTCGACCGAACGGGGATGAAGCGATGAAGATGGCGATGAGTGGCTCGGGAACCCCCGGGTACGCCAACACTCATACTCACATAAGGTGAATCCCTGGGGGGGAAGAGGGGAATCTGTCGTTCGCTTCGCTCACCTCGTACTCGTTTTAAACAAATAATCACGTACCCGTTACTTGTATCCGGTTTATATATATACATTATATATACTAACCCTAATCTAACCTCCCGCAAATACCGAAAACACAGGACCCTGTCATTCGCTGCGGCTGATTACGGCCTGGTGGGCTCTGCTCGCCTCATACTCGTTTCAGGCCAAATCAGCAGCAAATCTGTCACTTATTGTGTGTTATGCTACTAACACTGACTGTATAATGCTAAGTTAACCATTCAAGGGATTTTCTGAATATTCCGACTTCTTCGTGGTACCAATTTTATTCTTCTACTCTTCTCAAGGTAATTCCACATTTCTGTTCTTGAATCTGGGGCGCACATCAAACGGTAGAGAGCTTTTGGTCCCCTTTAGAAAGTCTTTGTGGCGCAGTACAGAGGAACAAAGCATTTGACGGAGCATTTATGCGAGTTCCTTTAGGGCTGGCATTTAAACAAAATGCCATTCGCCGAAGCCCACGCTGCGCTGCTGGAAGGCATCCGGCAGCTACTTTCAGCACGAAGAGCACAGTTGGTGGGCGAGCTCCCAACAACTACAAGCAGGGAGACGCAGTTGTCGACATATCGAAAACATCCAACAATATTTATTATTCAGCACGAAGAGCACAGTTGGCCGGCGAGCCCCCAACAACTACAACAAGCAGGGAGACGCAGTTGTCGACATATCGAAAACATCCAACAATATTTATTATTCAGCACGAAGAGCACAGTTGGCCGGCGAGCCCCCAACAACTTACAACAAGCAGGGTGACGCAGTTGTCGACATATCGAAAACATCCAACAATATTTATTATTCAGCACGAAGAGCACAGTTGGCCTGCGAACTTCCAACAAGCAGGGAGACGCAGTTGTCGACATATCGAAAATTAATGTTTGCTCGGGAAGTTTGAAAAAAGAAATATTTCCTCTGTTGCCTGGTTATCTGAAAACTTCCGACTAAACTCGTTTTGCGTGATGTTTTATCTCTGGTAACACTGGTAGGTGGTTTAATCTTTTAAATTCAGAGCGAAGCAAGGGGAGGGATGCTGTAGCACGTCGACATACAGCTTTCCCTTTCAACTTGCGCTTCTCTCCGGTTTCGTCTCGTGTATTTATTATTCAGCACGAACAGCAGAGTTGGCCAGCGAGCCTACAACTGCAATAACATGGAGCCTCGGCTATCATCTCGCTGAAATCGAAAAGCATGGCTGTAAGTGCAATAAAAAAAATACATTGGTAGATTGATAAAGATAAAAGCGATTACAAATTACAAAATATCAATGCGGGTAACCAATCTTTTGATTCATCGTGTATCTGGATTCAGTCGCCCAGAAAATAGCATGCAGGTTAGGACGACCTCGGACTGTTACATGACCATTCTTCCAGCAAGTGCAAACAAAATTAACAATGAATGTGTCGCTTCAATGAAATAACGGTGACCTTTACGACAATGGCGAATTTTCTACTAACTTTTATCGAGAGTTAAGGTCATTTAACCCATTGTTCGTTGGGTTCGTAAACCGAATTCTGGCCAGCAATAATACCATAAAACAAAACACGTGGATCAAGCATTACATAAATCACGTTTAAAGCAAAGCCTACTTAAACTACACTGTATGTACAAAATGATAGAGTAAGCATTAACTAGATGTTAATTTGGCAAGAAATGTAGAAAATTTTCGATTTTTTTCAAATTTTCACTTTCTCTACCGTGCAGCTACATGGTTGGTAAAGAAGGTATTGAATTTCAACAGAAATACATGTTTTGAGGTCTCTAAAACATTTTAGTAAAAGGCCGTGTGTATATCTGTGAACAGCATTACTCAGATACTAATAGTCAGATAAATACCAGATTTGGTACCTCAGTTCACTATCTTCCAAAGATACGACACGAAGATTTTCGAGACAATCCCCACCCAAAATACCTTTACATGGAATGTTTTTGAAAATTTATTTACTAAAAGCTGGCTAACGATTTTGATTAAAGTATCTGCCATACATTAAAGATATTTATATTAGAAACAAAACGTGTATCTTGAATTTTCTGCGAATAGCCTGTGAAGTGCTTTTTATTCTTAAGGAATTTAGTATCGTGTAACTTGCAAACGTTAAGCGATATACGATACGTACTATTAAGAAAATATATATCTCTTTAAGACAGAAAACTTATTTCAGGTAGTTTTTTGTGGCATAGGTATCCGTTATAAATGATTCGAATTGTTCAATACTTTAAAGTAATTCCTTAAAGTCCTGTAACATTCAGTTGTTTCTCGCGGTGTCTGGAAGCAGCATGCGATTTTAAGCTCTGCATATCGCGTCCAGTTCCTAAACATTTGTCTATCGCTATTCCCTTTTTACTCTAACGAAATGGGTATTTCTGCAACGGTTTCTCTCAATTAAAATGAAGATGGAGGAATAAGCTTCCGTAAATAATTTGCGAATCCACTAATAAACGATAGAGGGTAGAGAAAGACATGTGAATATAACCCATCAGATTCTTTTATTCATAGCAATCATTTTGATGTCTTAACATGAAATGCTCCTTGGACCCTACAGTTCACCGTATAACCACTTACTTTAAAATCATTGATATCACAACACGAATTGAGTAGGTAGCATGGAAATACAAATGGCGAGTATACTAAAAATTCCACCACAAAAAAATGAAAATGTTCGACATTTCGTGTCAAATTTAACATATACTTAATGTTTTCCCAATCATTTCGTACATATGATTGTGTAGTTTATGTATGTTTTGCTTTAAACATTATGTATGTTGTGCTTGATCTACGTGTTTTGTTTTACCGTATTCACTTTTTTATTATTCTCCACACAATTCGCGCACATTTGTGTGTCGTACCCACGTTTATGTGCATTTCCCGTTTTAAAGAACTCGTCGTCCTCCGTGGTGTAGTAGTTACCACGCTAGCCTTTAGTTTCTGAACTCGCGGGCTATGGATTTTTTTCGGTGTAAAAATCCTTAGCATGGCTTCCTTCGGAAAGTAAGTAAAGCTGATGGTCTCGTGTCTTAGATTTACGGCACGATAAATAACCTCAAGCCTGATAAAGAGGCCTCTGAGCAAAATTACCGGTCCTTCACGCCCAATATAGAATGGGACGCTAAGTACCATAGCAGTTAAAAAGCGTCCATAAATAAAACTCAATTTAATTTAATTTTTATACAGAACACACATTTATTTTACACGTGTGTTCATTGCACGTGACATCCATTGCTTTTCCAGTTCCTTCTCTTATTCAAAACTAGCATTTGAATATTTCAAGAGAAAGTGTGTGTGTTCCACGGTTGTTTAAGTCTAGCGATGTTAAATATTGTCGTAACCTCTTTACATATTTTAGCTAAAAATACGGGGGATAGAACGATAGGTACCGTGAACAGGATCAAACAATAAACTACACGAAGTCGGACGGAGCGAGCTCAACAATATCCTAAATACACCTAAAGATTCCTAAAACATTGTATGGGAGGGAAGAAGGATCAAATATCTACTAGAAATCACATGCCAGGGCTTTAGTTTAACCAAGATGTATTGGATGTTAATAGTTACAAAATGTTACCTGTTTGCCATCGGCGACGCGTCGATCATGATGGTGGCCAAGCTACACGAGTGCTCTCTTCAAGCTACACGAGTGCTCTCTTGCAAGAGAGAGAGAGGCAACTGACGCTACCTTCTAACGAACCGTTTCCCCCACTATTCTAACATCATACGATCTCTGTTACCATCCCACACACTAGTACATAAATTTCCCAACCAACAAACAAACATTACCCTAACCAAATGTCACATCTCCCCCTGGCCACCCAGATCGACGTCCCCGTCGAGGCAAGAAGGAGTTTATCACTTACAGAAAATTACAAAGAACAGAGACAGCATAAATAAATGACATACTTTACAAAATTATCTGAATATTTACAAAAGATGGAGCCGAAATGTCGGTCGAAGAGCAAATTTATACAACGCTAATACAAAGATGGAGTCTCGAGTGCCACCGACGTTACTCAAAGATGTCTTATCTCATACAGTAAAAACTCCGCACACGCACAATACACCTAGCTTCTACTGTCACACCCACACTACACTGCACCACATCTTGTCGTAACTGTTTGCGGGTGGAAATGATCACCTCACCCACAATGAAGAGGATTAAGCCGTAGAGTTGTTGTTTTTTCACGATGCTGATGACATGGGGGGTAATCGCTGGCTTGGACTGCCCCCCGAACAGTGGCTCCTTTTGTCACCTGCAGTGTAGTGAACTGGCAGTAGCTCTCCCTGGTGTATCTCTGTGCAGCCTCTGGTATGGCACTGTACTGCGGGGACACTGCTCTGGACACTCGACCTCCTGAATCAGTCAAAATCACTATAACAGGGGTAATGAAAGATATAATTTGTGCTCCGAAAACATCATACAGGGAAGAAGAACAAAATAGTATGTCATTTATGAAAATGTAATCAAAAGATGCCACAAATTTTGCAGAAATTTAGAAACATTGAAACTTAATACTAGGAAAAGAGAAAAACTGAAATTTGCAAAGGGGTACAAGCCAAAATTTCACAAAAATGATCACAAATCAAAATAAAGAGAAATGGAGGGATCGGAATACAGAAATATTATATGAATTATATTCATAGTTCACACATAATAACAGAACACAAATATAACAAAACATTTGGGATCCCAATATTATATTCGACCAGCTGGTACAACTAACAAATAAAATGAATAAGTGCACTTTTCAATCATTCATACATGACAATGAAATGAAATCATTCATACGAACCATGGCTCCAATAATACAACACACTCAGTTTAATAACTACCCAAAACTACTAAGAACATTGCTACATACTTAAAAAATAAACCCACATAACATGTGTCAAACTACAAATATTCAATATACTTGCAATGACAGCTTTCTTCTTCACATTACTATCTTTATATTCCTCGTTATGATCATTATTATCATCATTTCTATCTTCATCATCCACAGTAATTACTGAGAAAATAAATATCTTCACTGACATGTCTCATTCAACTAGCTACAAAATCAAAGATACCTGACATAAGTATAAACTGCACAAATCACATTAACATTTCAGGAATGACACCAATAACATAACATTACACTGTTGCATCCACATCAACCGAATCAAGATGAAGCTGGAAAATATATAGTATTAACACTTGCTGTATAAGATGGTATTAACACTTGTTGCATAAACTCAAAAAAAATTATTCATTGCATTCAATTCATTACATTTACTCTCTTATGTGAACACATCACACACGCTATACTGGGCACGTTTCAGCAACACCAATAAACAAAATATTTCTCGACTTCTCACCACGAATTTCCAGGTATATGTTAGCCCTCCTGAAAACTCAAACATTCAAACTTCAAGGGTACATAATAGCTATCCCATCGAAGCTGACGTTAACACATCACATCTCGCTACCACCATTGGGGTTACTCTTCGGCACTCCCACCGAGGCAGATCTTCCATATACTACACACATAACCTCACACACATACACAAATTTATGCAACAACTTCTGCAAAGAAGGATCACAGCATCATAATGAAACACAAAATCAAACCAAAAAGAAATGCAACAGAACAAGCATATCATTACCAAATTAACACTTTCGCATATCATTCCTGGAAGTCAAAGGTAATTAAACACAGTAAACATCAGACAATTACAATGCAGCATAACATAACCAAACAATTAATTTCCATTGCCCAAAATAAAAAAAAAATCCAAAATGTTTAGTACACAAAATGGTAACAAAACCTTCAATTTAGCAGAGACATACATAGCACACTTTATTCCTGAAAACCAAAGCTTAATTAAGCATTAGTCAGTGAAACAAAAAAAAATAAAAATTTAGCATACTTGTCTGCATTGTGAAACTTTTAAGTCATTCGAAATATACATACCACACTTTGGTACACACCATGAGCACATACTTACAGGTCGTTTTACTTTTTTTACCAATGCAACTTTAAAATTTCTTGTAACACACATCACTGCACCCTCGACATCGAATGGGGGTGGATAAATCCTGCTGGTCCATGTCAGATGATCGTGGAAGCTGTAAATGTCTCTGCGAAGCTGGTACAGCAGATGGCAACTGAAACTGGTTAACTTGGTTACACACGATCAATCAGCTGTTTCAAAATACTTACAAAAAAAATATAAAACCAAATATGGCAACGGTGAAGCAAAATTACGCCAAATATGGCTAAAAAAGACTTGACACGTAAGCCACTTGAATACAAGTCCAAGATTTCAAAACAGAGTGTACATATGGAAGAAAAATAAGTAACAAAGTGATGTCTTCAGCGAGGAAAATCAAACTGGAAGTTAAAAAAAATTACGTCACACCTACTGTGACTAACGCTCAATTTATTCCCTAAAGAGCAGAAAATGCTACACACGTAATTTATGCGTACCGGAGTACAGTACAATGCACAAATATGAATTCCTTCTTTTTTTAAATAGATGCACCTGACTTTCTATACACAAACGCAAATAAACGCACAGAACACGTGCTGTAAAAGATTGGCTTCACATGCTAGAACGTTAATGAATTGCATAACCACGCGGAGTTTACGTAACATACTTGCGTACATAAAAGTTGCATGAAAAATGCATCCAAAAATATAGTAATGAGCAGAAAATCAAAATCAATGCAATATAGAATTACAAGCTCCCAACAATATTACGAATTAGCACAGAAAACAGCATCCCCAAACACACCAGCTAACACGTGACGACCACATTATCAAAGTTGCAAATATTGCCCAATTTTTTTCACAATTCACAAAACACCAAGAAATTTAGAAGCACAGTGCAAACAACTTCTCATACAAACAGACTTTAACAGAATTTACGTAATGGTAAGGGAAAAACGAAGCCAAGAATTACCGACGCTACGCCAACCGCCAACAGCAAAACAATGTATAAAATTTTAAAGTGAGCCCAAAATAAAGATATTAAGACGGGACTTTTGCAGAAATACTTTTAAATGAATTGAGAACACACCACCACAATTTTCAAATATGAACCCTTGCCATTAAGACCAAACTAAGGAGTTACATATTCCAACGAACACGTGGATGACGAAACACGATACATTTCAGAAAAAAAATTACTACAAAATATTACATTACTCTCAGCGACTCACGCTAATTACTCGGCGCCTCCACCAATTGTCGTAACCTCTTTACACATTTAAGCTAAAAACACGGGGGGTAGAACGATAGGTACCGTGAACAGGATCAAACAATAAACTACACGAGGTCCGACGGGGCGAGCTCAACAATATCCTAAATACACCTAAAGATTCCTAAAACATTGTATGGGAGGGAAGAAGGATCAAATATCTACTAGAAATCACATGCCAGGGCTTTAGTTTAACCAAGATGTATTGGATGTTAATAGATACAAAATGTTACCTGTTTGCCATCGGCGACGCGTCGATCATGATGGTGGCCAAGCTACACGAGTGCTCCCTTGCAAGACAGAGGCAACTGACGCTACCTTCTAACGAACCGTTTCCCCCACTATTCTAACATCATACGATCTCTGTTACCAACCCACACACTAGTACATACATTTCCCAACCAACAAACAAACATTACCCTAACCAAATGTCACAATATTATGTTGGTAGTGACATAGTATACTTCTGGTGTGGTACTTTAATAAGGCGCTGTACGCGGGCGCCATAATGAATAAAGCTGTCTAGGTTTGGACAAATTGGCGTCATTATAATTTCTGAATCATGGTTAAAAGATAGTGAAGTGTTGATGTAAATGGTTATAGTGCTTGCAGGTCAGGATATTTGCCGCTTCCCTCACGTTTTCACACAACCAATTCTTATCTGCAATGTAAATCCTATACATGGTTCTAATATGGTATTTGAGGCCGCAACTGTGGAGTGACGGCAGGTATCTGTGAGGCTAAACCCCAATGCATTGGCTGTTTTGTCTTCGTTTGGCAACCATTCGTGAATTTCATAAGTGCCTTATGTGCATTGCACCCATAGACCAACCATACTAGAATATGCATGTATTTGCAAGGATAATCACACAAGAGATGCATGCATTGGAACAATGATATTGTTCTCAATGAAATATAAACCATGCAAAGACAAACACAAAAATATTCAATATTTCGGGTTTACTCCCTTATCAGAAGATTAAAAAACGTGAAGTTAACAGCACCGGTTAATTATTGCTGCTCTACCAAAAGAAAAATGATGTAAACCCATACTTTTAAGGGAAATATTTGACGTTTAAGAAATAAAAGAACATTTTTAGACTAAATATGTTACGCAATCACATGAAAATTTTGGAAACTGCTTCACGTAACCTCCCCCACCCAGGGAGAAATTTAACTGACGCTCCTGTATGCAGGTGATTAGCACAGACCAGAAGATAGTGTGAGGAAGCCAGCCGCCAATGCTGTGGCCTGGCGACAAAACTTTAGCCGTAGAGCTTCCAGCTTATCTAAACAATTACGGAAATGCCTTCTAATCGTAAGATGATATTTCCGGATGCTTCTATCATTCCCGGACTTTCCATAGTATTCAGGTTGACTTTTCTAGAACTCTAGAGCTGTATATAAGGGAGCGCTCTCACGGCAGTGTAGTAGTAGTTGAGTTCGTTGCGACTTGAATGCGATGTTCAAACGGTGAGTCAGTGAGCATTCTCCGAGCGAATTAATGGCTGCAGCGAGTGCTACTACAGAGTGACAGGTTGTGAGGGTCTTGTGGTTGACTCCGGAGTGAAGTCCGGCGTGAATAGGTTGCGTATCAAAGGAAAATGTGAAGGGACGGAGAATTGAAGTCGCGATGAAAGTGAACTACATAAAAATTAAACAAAGAAGTGACAACCGAGTGAGTGACTTCAAAAACGGTACAGTATCACAATACTCAAACTGTTCCAAAAGCGAACAAAAATAAAAGTTTATGTTTCCAAGTTGACTGGAGCTTGAGAAAGTGTAAGAAGCAATTAAACACCTGCGCTCTAGACAGTATTGTGTTAGGTACATGCAACGTAACGGTTTCATTCAGTCTATGCAAATGCTAGTGGTTTATAGGCAACTTGTGTGTAACATTATTTGTAACATAATGAAAGGTGTTACGGATTTGACAATGGTGTGTGTCTCACTGAGGATCAAGACAAAACAGCCCATCGATGTTTGGTGGGAACTTGATATTTCCAAAAATAAAGTTTTGGGATAAGGCATTTTTGTTTTCAGATTGTGTTCTAAAATCAGGTAGATAAATGAAAATTAAATACGTTAATGTTTTGCTTAGTTACAATCACGCGCATAAACTGTTAACTGTTACATACTTTCCAAAAGTGTCATTTTGGAAATATCATGTTTTGAACAAACAGTGAAGAATTAAGTCCTTGTTTAGGGACAAAACTCGACTGGATTGGCACCTCCATCCCATTTCCCACTAAGTTGGTTTGTAGTACACCAGAAGACACACAACACTCACTCTCCCAAATACAGTTTCACTGTGTCACATAACATAAATAAGGAACAACTGTTAAAAACAACTATAACTAGGCAAGGAACGAGGATGCTTGGAATCTGGACAAGACGACTTCAATTCTGTAACATTTGACTATCGCTATTCCCTTTGTATCTAAAACGAAATGTGTACTATAGTAATTTCTGCAAAGGTTTATCTCGATTAAAGTGAAGTAGATCGGAAAATAAACATTTGTAAGGATAGTTTCTATACCCACTAATAAGCGACAGAGGGTAGGGGGCGTATCTGAATGCAACACATCAGATTCCTAAACAGTGCGTTGGTATGAAATTCAGGGCTCTGCATGAATACGAGAAAAGAGTTAACTCCACTATACAAAAATTACAATAAAAATGAAGGAAATAATAATTAGTTGATATAAACTGTGTATTAAAACAACCTTTTGTTAAGATTTTGTCTCTCTCTCTTATGGTTTACCAAAGTCACTAAGAATGAAGTGGACTTCAGTGGCTATTCCCGGAAATTGAAGATATACATTTTTCTGTCATGAAAACAACTGATACATATGGTATTTTAATACAAACCTTAGCCATTTTTCACAAAATCAAAATTTACAAATATTTTCCATTTAAAGCATAGTGTGGAGTGGGATTTTTTTTAATCTTGTTGCCTCCATAGAAGATGTCGTACCTTAATACCAAGTTAGCTTATATTTAACCAACTTTTCGTTTTTAGTTTGTTGCACACATGCACAAGGGCATTTTTGTAAAAATGCTTATTTTGTATTGAGAAAGCCTCAAAATATATACTTTTGTTGAAATCTCAGTATGAATCTTTATATGATGATGATGATGATGATGAGATGCGGTGTAAGGGCGCTAAATTGCTAAGGTCATCAGCGCCCTCACAATTTATAAAATGTAAAGTCAAAAATATAAAAGACGGGTAAAAAAACCCGCATAATTAAAAAACGGGACACAAACCCGCGATGTCCAAAAAGCGAAAAACAATACACCAATCCCAAAAACCAACACACTAAAAGGATAGGCAATAAAAGAGTAAAACGTGTCAAGAACTGTAGAATGCGAGGGACATGAGCGCCATATGTCCACTGGGGAGTAGAGTCCCCATTAAAACGGACATTATAAAATTTCAGAGCTAAAGAACGCTCAACGCATCAACTGCGCAGATTAAAATCACTGTCACGAATAAAACGTAAAACACATTCTACAGCACGCGCGTCGTCTGCCAAACCGTTAGCTAGGCCAACAGGCAGACCAACACAAACGCGCAACGCAGATAAAACTTGACACTCTGTTAAAACGTGACGCACCGTTAAGGGCGCATCACACTGCTCACACAGTGGTGCGGGGTCACCACTGAGCAGGTATCTATGACTAAAAAGACAAAGTCAGATTCGTAAACGAGCTAAAAGTACCTCTTCGCGACGACACGAACGTGAAGAGGTACCCCAGACTAACGGGAGAGGCTTAACCTCCCGCAACTTGTTCCCCCGGAGGGTCGTCCACTCATCCCTCCAAAGCGAGAGGATGCGGCTACGTAAAATAACAAACAAATATGTGGAGGGAACAACAGAGGTAAAATATTTGGGTAACAAAATCGCCGACCTTGCAGCGGCGTCTGCAGACTCATTACCTGAGATGCCCACATGACCTGGAATCCACATGAAGGAGACGCTGATGCCAGAGACACCAAGCGAGTGGAGCAGCTCATGCATGCGCTGTACGAGTGGGTGATAATGGTACAGCGCGATAATACCCTGAAGGGCACTCAGAGAGTCCGTACAAATAACACAGTGCCGAAATTCGTGCCGCTGAATGTATAAAAGAGAATGATAAATGCTAAAAAGTTCGGCGTTAAAAATCGAACATTGCCCCGGTAAACGAAAGGTAAAACTATTTCCACCACAAACAAAGGCACATCCTACTCCAGCATCAGTCTTAGATCCAGCAGTAAAGATAAAATGAAAGTCCCCGAATTGCGAATGAAGTTCTAAAAATGCTGATCTAAAGACTGAAGAAGGGGTCTCAGTCTTCGGCATCGACGATAACCCAAGGTGTCAGTGGGCATCAGCGCGCAACCCCCCTCAGGGGCTCACCTTATGTGAGTACGGGTTTTTGGCGCACCCGGGGGTTCCCGAGCCAATCATCGCCACATTCATCCCCTCACCCCCATCCGGTCGACGTGGGTTCTTCTCGTGACCGGTGGACCCAAGGTAGGCTCTCGTGCGTTCTTTGCATTCCATCCATACCGCACCTCACCATCGTTTCCTTCTTCCCTTATCACTTTCCGGCCATTTCGCACCACGACATTCGCATATCTCTCTTTTTCTTCCCCGCCGGCCTACCTTGCGTGCGAAACGCCCACACAGTTTTAGTTTCTTTTATCTTTTTATTTAAATCCTCCGTGGACACAGCCTGACGGATACCCGCGCACCGCGTGCGCAGCTGGGTGAGTGGGTAATGGCGTCATCCCCACCACCCGGGGTCGTCATGTAGGGTTGTTGTTCGTATCCGCTGTTCAACTGCAGTCCCGCGGGGGGGCCATTGCATGAGCTGCTGGCTTCCGACGGCGATTGGGTCCCTCTGTCTATGTTCTGGGAGGTGTGACCCTGGGGTGAGCTAGGTATAGATAGGCCACTCACCCAAGCCGGGGTAACGCCCGGGAAGTCAGAGCCCGAGGTCGGAGACGGTTGCAATGGTGGAGGATTTTTTTCGCTATGGAGCACCCTTTCTCCATTGTTAACAACAAGCGCCGCAAAGTTTTAGTAACAGAAGTAGCACCGCCAACAGCTGGTTGTTACTTAGTGATTACCGGTACAGAGGAGGGATAATCGTTCGAGCAGGTGAACCCTTTTATTATCTAGAAGGGCATTGACTCAATTGCTGGTCCGGTTCTTTCCTGCACTCGGCTTCGTAATGGTTCGTTGCTAGTTCAAAGCAAATCCGAGGCACAAAGTAAGTCCTTGTTGAGCGCCACGCTTCTCCACGGTTATCCTATCCGTGTTGAGAAGCACCGCACCTTGAATTCTTGTAGAGGCGTTGTCACCACGCATAGCCTCGATGGTATCTCTGACGAAGACCTGGTGGAATATCTTGCAGACCAGAGGGTGACAGCGGTTCATCGAGTGCAGGCCAAACGCGACGGCGTGTTGGTACCCACTCGTACCCTGTTTATTACATTTGATGGCGTCGATCTGCCCACGAGCATTTCCGCAGGGTACGAACGGATTTCTGTGAGGCCTTATATTCCTAGACCTCTGCGTTGTTTTAAATGCCAACGTTTTGGGCATACGCAAGTCTCCTGTAAGAGTGCCGTTAACATCTGTGCAACATGTAGCCAGCCCTCACACGAAGGTACCTGTTCAACAGCCCCCGTCTGCGTTAATTGTAAAGGGTCACATTCTGCTTCGTTTGCCGACTGTCCGCGGTATTTGGACGAGAAGGCGATCCAGGAGATCCGGGTAAAGGAAAAACTCTCCTTCGCTGAAGCCCGGAGGCGTTTCCATGCGCGCCAACCTTCACTCCTGCGATCTGGCACATTTAGTTCTGTTGTTGCCTCGCCAGTACCACGAGTAGATGCCGAAACTCAGACGTGGACCTTGACTGGATTAACCGCCACTACCATCCGGCCGTCTATTAAGGCTACAGTTACCAAGCCGTATAAACCTGGTCCCAAGTCAATGAAGTCGCAAGCCGTTGGAAAGAAGCCCAAGCAGAAACTTCGTAGGGAAGATTTTTTGAAAGACCCTCCGCGTGCGCGCGGTAACAAAAGTTCACCTTCTCCTCCTCGGAGGTCGCTGTCCCAGGATGGTCCTGGGACAAGCCGCGCTCAGCGGCACCCTTCACCCATCGCCACCCAGAACCGATTCACGGCGCTGGAATCGGTTTCTGGCACTGAGCGCGTGGGCCCTCCCTCCGAGGAAGCTATGGAGTCTGACCAACTCCATACAAAAAGCCCGAGCCCAAAGGTTAAACAAAAGGTAATTTTAAGCCGCCCTTCTAAATAGAAAGTTTATCCCCTTATTCTTAATGGCTATCCTGACCTGGAATGTACGTGGTGTACGATCGCATAGGCCGGAACTGCAACTTTTATTGCGTTCCCATTCGCCTATGGTCGTATGTTTGCAGGAGACTAAGCTTCGCCCTCACGATCCTTTTGATCTCCGAGGATATACTCCGGTTCGCTACGACCTTGAACCGGAGGAGGGTTCTCCTGCTCATGGAGGTGTCATGTTCTTAGTGCGTAACGACGTTCATTTTACACCTGTCACACTTACATCCGACTTGCAAGCTGTTGCCATTAGACTGCAGTTACCCGGTTTTTTCTTTTCTGTTTGTTCTGTGTATACACCTCCATCGTCTCCCCTCGCTCCCGCGGACATTCGATCTCTCCTGTCCGCTCTCCCAACACCATTTCTTCTGTTGGGAGATTTTAATGCCCATCACCCACTATGGGGTTCGCTAAGGGCTTGTGCGAGGGGAACTCTTCTTTCCGACATTTTTTATCAGTTCAATCTTTCCATCCTCAATACAGGTGCACCTACTTTTATTTCTGATTCTTCTGGTACATTTTCTCACCTGGACCTTGCAATTTGCTCACTCCAGCTTGCACGTCGTCTTCAGTGGAACGTCGTCGCTGACACCTACTCCAGCGACCATTACCCCTGCATCGTTTCTCTTCTGTCGCACCACGTACAGCATTCCAGAGTACCTACCTGGATATTCGCAAAAGCCGACTGGAGCTTGTATTCCAGCCTCGTGCATTTTGACGAACAGCCCTTCTCCGACATTCACCAACTAGTGCAGCACCTTACGTCTGTTATTTTCTCTGCCGCCGAACGCGCAATACCCCGTTCATCCTCCCAACCTCGGCGGCCACCTGTTCCGTGGTGGAACGAGGATTGTCGGGACGCCGTTCGTGCCGTAGGACTGCACTTAGGTTGTTTCGGCGAAACCCTACACTTGATAATTTGGTGACTTTTAAACAATCGCGCGCCAGGGCTCGTCGCATTATTCAGGATAGCAAGAAGGCATCTTGGGCTCGTTTTGTCGAGTCTTTTAATCGTTTTACGCCTTCATCCGTTGTTTGGGATAAACTTCGTCGCTTCTCAGGTAAAGTGTCACATTGTACTGTTTCTGGCCTTCAGGTTTCTAATGCCACCATAGTGGATCCGGCTGCCATCGCTAACACACTGGGTGCTGCCTTTGAGGCGGTTTCCAGTTCAGACCATTATTCCGCCGGCTTTCGCTCTATTAAAGACCGGCAGGATTCCGCATCATACACTTTTCGGTCTGCTAATGATGAATGCTATAACGAACTATTCACAATGAGGGAGCTGGAGCACGCTCTTCATTGCTCTCGGCACTCCGCTCCCGGGCCGGACTGCATTCATGTCCTGATGTTAAAGAACCTTTCAGCCGACAGTAAACTATTTCTCTTACAGGTCTATAACCGTATTTGGCAAGACGGCATTTTCCTTCCGTTTGGCGCGAAGCCACCATTGTCCCTATACTTAAGCCTGGGAAGGATCGCCAACTACCTTCCAGCTACCGCCCTATCTCTCTCACCAGTTGCATTTGCAAGGTGATGGAGCGCATGATCAACGGGCGGTTGACATGGTGGCTTGAGTCTCAGAAACTTCTAGCGAACGCTCAGTGCGGGTTTCGTCGCTATCGCTCTACCGTCGACCATCTGGTGTCCTTGTCGACGCATATTATGAATGGATTTCTGAGAAAGTGTCAAACCGTGGCTGTATTTTTTGACCTGGAGAAAGCTTATGACACTTGTTGGAGGGGCGGCATTTTACGTACACTTCACGCATGGAATATCCGCGGTCGTCTTCCCATATTTCTTCGGGAGTTTATGACGGACCGCGTCTTTCGTGTACGTGTGGGCTCGGTTTTATCTCGTCGTTTTATTCAAGAGAACGGAGTACCGCAGGGCTCTGTACTCAGTGTCACACTTTTTGCGATTGCTATCAACCCCATTGTTGATTGTATTCCACCTGGCATTTCATCGTCCCTTTTTGTTGACGATTTCGCTATTTATTGCAGTTCACGGCGGACCTGTCTACTCGAACGCCGTCTCCAGAGCTGTATCGACCGTCTCTACGCCTGGAGGAACGCCAACGGCTTTAATTTCTCCGCCGAGAAATCCGTCTGCATCAACTTTTGGCGCCGGAAGTATTTCCCTCCGCCCTCTCTCCATCTTGGGCCAGGGATACTTCCGTTTGCAGACGAGGCGAAATTTTTGGGGTTGATTTTTGACAGGAAGTTGTGTTGGACCTCGCACGTTTCCTTTTTAAAAGCAAAGTGTGACCGTTCTCTTAATATTTTACGTGTTTTAAGTGGCACATCCTGGGGAGCTGATCGGACCGTCCTTCTTCGCCTTTATCGCTCTTTGGTCCGATCCAAGCTTGATTACGGGTGTATTGTTTATTCGTCGGCACGTCCATCTGTGTTACGTCGCTTGAATGCCATTCACCATCGTGGCATAAGAGTCGCTACGGGGGCCTTTCCAACCAGCCCTGTTTTTAGCCTGTATGCTGAAGCTGCAGAGCCTCCGCTGTCCTTCAGGCGTGAGATGCTCTTGTGCAGCTATGCTTGTCGACTCTCAAGCTTGCCTGACCACCCGTCCTTCGAGTTATTTTTCGAGGAGTCACTTGATCGTCACTATTTTATTAGCTCCTCTGCTTTGCTCCCACCAGGGGTTCGCTTTCGACAGCTCCTTCGGCATTTAGACGTTCCGCCAGCGCCGGCCCTTCTACGGGAGGAAACGCGTTTTCCTCCATGGTCTCGCGCTGAGGCCCACTGTCACCTTGGGCTAACGTCGATGCCGAAGACTGAGACCCCTGCTTCAGTCTTTAGATCGGCTTTTTTAGAAGTACGGGCTCAATTCGGAGACTTCCATTTTATCTTTACCGATGGATCTAAGACTGAAGCTGGAGTTGGATGTGCCTTTGTTTCTGGTAACTGTAGTTTTAAGTTTCGTTTACCTGGACAATGTTCAATTTTTACCGCCGAACTTTTTAGCATTTATCAATCTATTTTATACATTCAGCGGCACGCCTTACAGCACTGTTTTATTTGTACGGACTCTCTGAGTGCCCTTCAGACTATTACTGCGCTGTACCATTACCACCCGCTTGTACAGCGCATACATGACCTGCTCCACTCGCTTGATGTCACTGGCATCAGCGTGTCCTTCATGTGGATTCCAGGTCATGTGGGCATCTCAGGTAATGAGTCTGCCGACGCCGCTGCGAAATCGGCGATTTTATTACCCAGATTTTTTACCTCTGTTGTTCCCTCGTCAGATTCGTGTGTTATTTTACGTCGCCGCATCCTCTCGCGCTGGCGCGATGAGTGGACGGCCCTCCGGGGGAACAAGTTGCGGGAGGTTAAGCCTCTCCCGTTAATCTGGGGTACCTCTTCTCGTTCTTCACGTCGGGAAGAGGTACGTTTAGCTCGTTTACGAATTGGACATTGTCGTTTTAGTCATAGTTACCTGCTCAGTGGTGATCCCGCTCCGCTGTGTCAGCAGTGTGACGTGCCCTTAACGGTGCGTCACATTTTAACTGAGTGTCAAGTTTTAGCTCCACTGCGCGTTCGCCTGGGTCTGCCTGTTGGCATAGTCAACGTTTTGGCAGACGACGCGCATGCTGTAGAATGTCTTTTACGTTTTATAAGTGACATTGATTTTAATCGTCGCATTTGATGCGCTGAGCGTCTTTTAGCTTTGTTATTTGATTCTGTATGTTTTTATAGGGACTTACTCCCCAGAGACATATGGCGCTCATGTTCCGCATTCTACAGTTCTTGACACGTTTTAATCTTTTATTGGCTATGCTTTTAGTGTGTTGGTTTTTGAGATATATTTATTGTTATTATTGTTGTTATTGTTATTCTTGTTGTTATTTTTATTCTTGTTGTTATTGTTATTGTTATTGTTATGCTATTGTTAGTTTTAACTTTTTGGACATCGCGGGTTTGTGTCCCGTTTTTTAATTATGCGGTTTTTTTACCTTTTATATTTTGACCTTATATTTTACACATTGTAAGGGCGCTGATGACCCTAGCAGTTTAGCGCCCTAAACCGCATATCATCATCATCATCATCATCATCATCAGCGCGCAACCATGGAGGAAAACGCGTTTCCCCCCTTGGAAATGCCGGCGCTGGCGTAACGTCCAAATGCCAAAGAAGTTGACGAAATCGAACCCCTGGAGGGAGCAATGCAGAGGAGCTAACTAAATATTGCCGATCAAGCGAATCCTCGTAAAATATCTCGAAGGAAGGGTGGTCAGGCAAGCTGGAGAGTTGACAGGTATAGCTGCAAAACAGCATCTCACGCCTGAAGGACAGCGGAGGCTCTGTAGCTTCAGCATATATGCTAGGTACAGGGCTGGATGGAAAGGCCCCTGTAGCGACTCTTCGACGACATTCAATCGACGTAATATAGATGGACACGCCGACGAATAGACAATGCACCCGTAATCAAGTTTGGATTGGACCAAAGAGCGATAAAGATGCAGAAGTACGGTCCGATCAGCTCCCCAGGATGTGCCACGTAAAAGATTAAGAGAACGGTCACACTTTGCTTTTAAAAAGGAAATCTGAGAAGTTCAGCTCAGCTTTCGATCAAAGATCAACCCCCAAAATTTCACCTCGTCTGCAAATGGAAGGACCTCCGGCCCAAGATGGAGAGAGGGCGGAGGGAAAGCCCTCCGGCGCCAGAAATTGATGCAGACGGATTTCTCGGCAGAGAAATTAAAGCCGTTGGCGTTACTCCAGGCGTAGAGATGGTCGATACAGCTCTGGATACGGCGTTCGAGTAGACAGGTCCGCAGTGAACTGCAATAAATGGCAAAATCGCCAACAAAAAGGGACGATGAAATGCCAGGTGGAATACAATCAACAATGGGGTTGATAGCAATTGCAAAAAGTGTGACACTGAGTACAGAGCGCTGCGGTACTCCGTTCTCTTGAACAAAATGACTAAATAAAACCGAGCCCACACGTACATGAAAGACGCGGTCCGTCATAAATTCCCGAAGAAATATGGGAACACGACCACGGATATTCCATGCGTGAAGTGTACGTAAAATGCCGACCCTCCAACAAGTGTCATAAGCTTTCTCCAGGTCAAAAAACACAGCCGCGGTTTGACATTTTCTCAGAAATCCGTTTATAATATGCGTCGACAGAGACACCAAAAGGTCGACGGTAGCGCGATGGTGACAAAATCCACACTGAGCGTTCGCCAGAAGTATCTGAGGCTCAAGCCAGCATGTCAAACGCGCGTTGATCATGCGCTCCATCACCTTGGAAACGCAAGTGATGAGGAAGATAGGGCGGTAGCTGGAAGGTAGTTGGCGATCACTACCAGGCTTAAGTATAGGGACAATGGTGGCTTTGCGCCAACGTAAGGAAGAAGGCCGTCCTGCCAAATACGATTATAGACCCGTAAGAGAAAGCGCTTACTGTCGGCTGAAAGGTTCTTTAACAGCAGAACTTGAAAGCCATCCGGCCCAGGAGCGGAGTGCCTAGAGCAATGAAGAGCGTACTCCAGCTCCCTCATTGTAAAAAGGGCATTATAACATTCCGTATTAGCAGACCGAAAACCATAGGTTGTGGAATCCAGGCGGTCTTTGATAGAGCGAAAGCCGGCGGAATAATGGTCTGAACTGGAAACCGCCTCAAAGACAGCACCAGAGTGTTAGCGATGGTAGCCGGATCCACTATGGTGGCATTGGAAACCTGAAGGCCAGAAACAGTACAATGCGGCACTTTACCTGAGAAGCGACGAAGTTTATCCCAAACAACAGGTAAAGACGTAAAGCGATTAAAAGACTCGACAAAACGAGTCCACGACGCCTTCTTGCTATTCTGAATAATGCGACGAGCCCTGGCGCGCGATTGTTTAAAAGTAACCAAATTATCAAGTGCAGGGTGTCGCCGAAACACCCTAAGCGCATTTCTACGGGCACGAACGGTGTCCCGACAATCCTCGTTCCACCACGGAACAGGCATTCGCCGAGGTTGAGGATGATCGGGGAATTGCGCGTTCGGCGGCAGAGAAAATCGTAGACGTAAGGTGCTGCACTAGTTGGTTAATGTCGGTGAAGGGCTGGTCGTCAAAATGCACGAGGCTGGAATACAAGCTCCAGTCGGCTATTGCGAATATCCAGGTAGGTACACTGGAATGCTGTACGTGGTGTGACAGAAGAAAAACGATGCAGGGGTAATGGTCGCTGGAGTAGTTGTCAGCGACGGTGTTCCACTGCAGACGACTAGCAAGCTGGAGTGAGCAAACGGCAAGGTTTAACTGAGAAAATGTACCGGAAGAATCAGAAAGTAACCTAGGCTCACCTGTGTTGAGAATAGCAAGATTGAACTGATCAAAGATGTCTGAAAGAACAGTTCCCCTCGCACAAGCCCTTGGCGAACCCCACAGGGGGTAATGGGCATTAAAATCTCCCAACAGAAGAAATGGTGTAGGGTGAGCGGAAAGGAGAGCTCGAATGTCCGCGGGAGCAAGGTGAGACGATGGAGGTGAATACACAGAGCAAACAGAAAAGAAAAAACCGGGTAACTGCAGTCTAATGGCAACAGCTTGCAAGTCGGACGTAAGAAGGAGACGTTGAAAATGAACGTAGTTACGCACTAACAACATGACACCTCCATGAGCAGGAGTACCCTCCTCCGGTTCAAGGTCGTAGCGAACCGGAGTATATCCACGGGGATCAAAAGGATCGTGAGGGCGAAGCTTAGTCTCCTGCAAACACACGACCATAGGCGAATGGGAACGCAATAAAAGTTGCAATTCCGCCCTATATGATCGTACACCACGTACATTCCAGGTCAGGATAGCCATTAAGAAAAGGGATAAACTGTCTACTTAGAAGGGCTGCTTAAAATTACCTTTTGTTTAACCTTTGGGCTCGGGCATTTGGTATGCAGTTGGTCAGACTCCATAACCTCCTCGAAGGGAGGGCCCACGCGCTCAGAGGTTCCTGGGACTGCGACCTCCGAGGATGAGAAGGTGAAGCTTACTGTGAGCATGCGGAGAGGATTTTAGAAAGTCTTCTCTTCGAAATTTCTTCTTCGGTGTTTTCTATGTGGCTTGTGACTTCATAGACTTTGGACCAGGTTTAGAGGGCTTGGTAATTGTAGCTGAAATGGACGACCGGATGGTAGTGCCGGTCAAGGCAGTCATGGTCCAAGTTTGAGTCCCAGCATTCTTCCGGGGTACTGGCGAGGCAACAACAGAATTGAATGTTCCCGATCGCAGGAGCATAGGATGGCGCGCATGGTAATGCCTCCGGGCTTCGGCCTTACCCGAGGGGAAACGCGTTTTTCTCCATGGTCGCGCGCTGAGGCCCACATCCACCTTGGGCTGACGTCGATGGCGAAAAATGCGACCCCTGCTTCTGTTCTTAGATCCGCCTTTTTAGAACTACAGGCGCAGTTCGGGGACTGTCATTTTATATATACCGATGGGTCTAAGACTGCTGTTGGAGTAGGATGTGCCTTTGTTTTTGGTGTACAGAGTTTTACTTTTCGTTTACCTCGATAATGTTCAATTTTTACCGCCGAACTTTTTAGCATTTATCAATCCGTTTTATACATTCAGCGGCACGACTTACGGCACTGTTTTATTTGTACGGACTCTCTGAGTGCCCCTCAGAGTATTACTGCGCTGTAAAATTACCACCCACTCGTACAGCGCATACACGACCTGCTCCACTCGCTTGGTGTCTCTGGCATCAGCGTGTCCTTCATGTGGATTCCAGGTCATGTCGGCATCTCAGGTAATCAGTCTGCCGACGCCGCTGCGAAATCAGCGATTTTATTACTCAGATTTTTTATCTCTGTTGTTCCCTCGTCAGATTCGTGTGTTGTTTTACGTCGCCGCATCCTCTCGCGCTGGCGCGATGAGTGGACGGCCCTCCGGGGGAACAAGTTGCGGGAGGTTAAGCCTCTCCCGTTAATCTGGGGTACCTCTTCTCGTTCTTTACGTCGGGAAGAGGTACTTTTAGCCCGTTTACGAATTGGACATTGTCGTTTTAGTCATAGTTACCTGCTCAGTGGTGATCCCGCTCCGCTGTGTCAGCAGTGTGACGTGCCCTTAACGGTGCGTCACATTTTAACTGAGTGTCAAGTTTTAGCTCCACTGCGCGTTCGCCTGGGTCTGCCTGTTGGCATAGTCAACGTTTTGGCAGACGACGCGCATGCTGTAGAATGTCTTTTACGTTTTATAAGTGACATTGATTTTAATCGTCGCATTTGATGCGCTGAGCGTCTTTTAGCTTTGTTATTTGATTCTGTATGTTTTTATAGGGACTTACTCCCCAGAGACATATGGCGCTCATGTTCTGCATTCTACAGTTCTTGACACGTTTTAATCTTTTATTGGCTATGCTTTTAGTGTGTTGGTTTTTGAGATATATTTATTGTTATTATTGTTGTTATTGTTATTCTTGTTGTTATTTTTATTCTTGTTGTTATTGTTATTGTTATGCTATTGTTAGTTTTAACTTTTTGGACATCGCGGGTTTGTGTCCCGTTTTTTAATTATGCGGTTTTTTTACCTTTTATATTTTGACCTTATATTTTACACATTGTAAGGGCGCTGATGACCCTAGCAGTTTAGCGCCCTTAAACCGCATATCATCATCATCATCATCATCATCAGCGCGCAACCATGGAGGAAAACGCGTTTCCCCCCTTGGAAATGCCGGCGCTGGCGTAACGTCCAAATGCCAAAGAAGTTGACGAAATCGAACCCCTGGAGGGAGCAATGCAGAGGAGCTAACTAAATATTGCCGATCAAGCGAATCCTCGTAAAATATCTCGAAGGAAGGGTGGTCAGGCAAGCTGGAGAGTTGACAGGTATAGCTGCAAAACAGCATCTCACGCCTGAAGGACAGCGGAGGCTCTGTAGCTTCAGCATATATGCTAGGTACAGGGCTGGATGGAAAGGCCCCTGTAGCGACTCTTCGACGACATTCAATCGACGTAATATAGATGGACACGCCGACGAATAGACAATGCACCCGTAATCAAGTTTGGATTGGACCAAAGAGCGATAAAGATGCAGAAGTACGGTCCGATCAGCTCCCCAGGATGTGCCACGTAAAAGATTAAGAGAACGGTCACACTTTGCTTTTAAAAAGGAAATCTGAGAAGTTCAGCTCAGCTTTCGATCAAAGATCAACCCCCAAAATTTCACCTCGTCTGCAAATGGAAGGACCTCCGGCCCAAGATGGAGAGAGGGCGGAGGGAAAGCCCTCCGGCGCCAGAAATTGATGCAGACGGATTTCTCGGCAGAGAAATTAAAGCCGTTGGCGTTACTCCAGGCGTAGAGATGGTCGATACAGCTCTGGATACGGCGTTCGAGTAGACAGGTCCGCAGTGAACTGCAATAAATGGCAAAAGCGCCAACAAAAAGGGACGATGAAATGCCAGGTGGAATACAATCAACAATGGGGTTGATAGCAATTGCAAAAAGTGTGACACTGAGTACAGAGCGCTGCGGTACTCCGTTCTCTTGAACAAAATGACTAAATAAAACCGAGCCCACACGTACATGAAAGACGCGGTCCGTCATAAATTCCCGAAGAAATATGGGAACACGACCACGGATATTCCATGCGTGAAGTGTACGTAAAATGCCGACCCTCCAACAAGTGTCATAAGCTTTCTCCAGGTCAAAAAACACAGCCGCGGTTTGACATTTTCTCAGAAATCCGTTTATATTATGCGTCGACAGAGACACCAAAAGGTCGACGGTAGCGCGATGGTGACAAAATCCACACTGAGCGTTCGCCAGAAGTATCTGAGGCTCAAGCCAGCATGTCAAACGCGCGTTGATCATGCGCTCCATCACCTTGGAAACGCAAGTGATGAGGAAGATAGGGCGGTAGCTGGAAGGTAGTTGGCGATCACTACCAGGCTTAAGTATAGGGACAATGGTGGCTTTGCGCCAACGTAAGGAAGAAGGCCGTCCTGCCAAATACGATTATAGACCCGTAAGAGAAAGCGCTTACTGTCGGCTGAAAGGTTCTTTAACAGCAGAACTTGAAAGCCATCCGGCCCAGGAGCGGAGTGCCTAGAGCAATGAAGAGCGTACTCCAGCTCCCTCATTGTAAAAAGGGCATTATAACATTCCGTATTAGCAGACCGAAAACCATAGGTTGTGGAATCCAGGCGGTCTTTGATAGAGCGAAAGCCGGCGGAATAATGGTCTGAACTGGAAACCGCCTCAAAGACAGCACCAGAGTGTTAGCGATGGTAGCCGGATCCACTATGGTGGCATTGGAAACCTGAAGGCCAGAAACAGTACAATGCGGCACTTTACCTGAGAAGCGACGAAGTTTATCCCAAACAACAGGTAAAGACGTAAAGCGATTAAAAGACTCGACAAAACGAGTCCACGACGCCTTCTTGCTATTCTGAATAATGCGACGAGCCCTGGCGCGCGATTGTTTAAAAGTAACCAAATTATCAAGTGCAGGGTGTCGCCGAAACACCCTAAGCGCATTTCTACGGGCACGAACGGTGTCCCGACAATCCTCGTTCCACCACGGAACAGGCATTCGCCGAGGTTGAGGATGATCGGGGAATTGCGCGTTCGGCGGCAGAGAAAATCGTAGACGTAAGGTGCTGCACTAGTTGGTTAATGTCGGTGAAGGGCTGGTCGTCAAAATGCACGAGGCTGGAATACAAGCTCCAGTCGGCTATTGCGAATATCCAGGTAGGTACACTGGAACGCTGTACGTGGTGTGACAGAAGAAAAACGATGCAGGGGTAATGGTCGCTGGAGTAGTTGTCAGCGACGGTGTTCCACTGCAGACGACTAGCAAGCTGGAGTGAGCAAACGGCAAGGTTTAACTGAGAAAATGTACCGGAAGAATCAGAAAGTAACCTAGGCTCACCTGTGTTGAGAATAGCAAGATTGAACTGATCAAAGATGTCTGAAAGAACAGTTCCCCTCGCACAAGCCCTTGGCGAACCCCACAGGGGGTAATGGGCATTAAAATCTCCCAACAGAAGAAATGGTGTAGGGTGAGCGGAAAGGAGAGCTCGAATGTCCGCGGGAGCAAGGTGAGACGATGGAGGTGAATACACAGAGCAAACAGAAAAGAAAAAACCGGGTAACTGCAGTCTAATGGCAACAGCTTGCAAGTCGGACGTAAGAAGGAGACGTTGAAAATGAACGTAGTTACGCACTAACAACATGACACCTCCATGAGCAGGAGTACCCTCCTCCGGTTCAAGGTCGTAGCGAACCGGAGTATATCCACGGGGATCAAAAGGATCGTGAGGGCGAAGCTTAGTCTCCTGCAAACACACGACCATAGGCGAATGGGAACGCAATAAAAGTTGCAATTCCGCCCTATATGATCGTACACCACGTACATTCCAGGTCAGGATAGCCATTAAGAAAAGGGATAAACTGTCTACTTAGAAGGGCTGCTTAAAATTACCTTTTGTTTAACCTTTGGGCTCGGGCATTTGGTATGCAGTTGGTCAGACTCCATAACCTCCTCGAAGGGAGGGCCCACGCGCTCAGAGGTTCCTGGGACTGCGACCTCCGAGGATGAGAAGGTGAAGCTTACTGTGAGCATGCGGAGAGGATTTTAGAAAGTCTTCTCTTCGAAATTTCTTCTTCGGTGTTTTCTATGTGGCTTGTGACTTCATAGACTTTGGACCAGGTTTAGAGGGCTTGGTAATTGTAGCTGAAATGGACGACCGGATGGTAGTGCCGGTCAAGGCAGTCATGGTCCAAGTTTGAGTCCCAGCATTCTTCCGGGGTACTGGCGAGGCAACAACAGAATTGAATGTTCCCGATCGCAGGAGCATAGGATGGCGCGCATGGTAATGCCTCCGGGCTTCGGCCTTACCCGAGGGGAAACGCGTTTTTCTCCATGGTCGCGCGCTGAGGCCCACATCCACCTTGGGCTGACGTCGATGGCGAAAAATGCGACCCCTGCTTCTGTTCTTAGATCCGCCTTTTTAGAACTACAGGCGCAGTTCGGGGACTGTCATTTTATATATACCGATGGGTCTAAGACTGCTGTTGGAGTAGGATGTGCCTTTGTTTTTGGTGTACAGAGTTTTACTTTTCGTTTACCTCGATAATGTTCAATTTTTACCGCCGAACTTTTTAGCATTTATCAATCCGTTTTATACATTCAGCGGCACGACTTACGGCACTGTTTTATTTGTACGGACTCTCTGAGTGCCCCTCAGAGTATTACTGCGCTGTAAAATTACCACCCACTCGTACAGCGCATACATGACCTGCTCCACTCGCTTGGTGTCTCTGGCATCAGCGTGTCCTTCATGTGGATTCCAGGTCATGTCGGCATCTCAGGTAATGAGTCTGCCGACGCCGCTGCGAAATCGGCGATTTTATTACCCAGATTTTTTATCTCTGTTGTTCCCTCGTCAGATTCGTGTGTTGTTTTACGTCGCCGCATCCTCTCGCGCTGGCGCGATGAGTGGACGGCCCTCCGGGGGAACAAGTTGCGGGAGGTTAAGCCTTTCCCGTTGATCTGGGGTACCTCTTCTCGTTCTTGTCGTCGGGAAGAGGTAATTTTAGCTCGTCTACGGATTGGACATTGTGTTTTTAGTCATAGGTATTTGCTCAGTGGTGACCCCGCACCACTCTGTGGGCAGTGTGACGTGCCCTTAACGGTGCGTCACATTTTAACAGAGTGTCAGGTTTTAGCTGCATTGCGTGCTCGTGTGGGTCTGCCTGTTGGCCTAGCCAACGTTTTGGTAGACGACACGCATGCTGTGGAATGTGTTTTACGTTTTATTCATGACAGTGATTTTAATCTGCGCATTTAATGCGTTGGGCGTCTGTTAGCTTCGTACTTTTATCCTGTCTGTTTTTATGGGAACTCTTATCCCCAGTGGACATATGGCGCTCATGTCCCTCGCATTCTGCAGTTCCTGACACGTTTTAATCCTTTACTGCCTATACTTTTAGTGTGTTGGTTTTTCAGCTATTTGTCTTGTACTTATTGTCGTTATTGTTATTATTGTTGTTATTGCTGTTATTATTATTGTTGTTATTGTTATATTTGTTATTGTTATATTATTGTTAGTTTTAGCTTTTTGAACATCGCGGGTTTGTGTCCCGTTTTTAAATATGCGGTTCTTTTGCCTGTTTTATATTTTGACCTTATCTTTTATACACTGTAAGGGCGCTGATGACCGTAGCAGTTTAGCGCCCTTAAACCGCATATCATCATCATCATCATCATCATCATCCGGGCTTCGGCGAAGGAGTTTCTCCTTTACCCGGATCTCCTGGATCGCCTTCTCATCCAAATACCGCGAACAGTCGCCAAATGAAGCAGAATGTGGCCCTTTGCAATTGACGCACACGGGGGCTGTTGAACAGCCACCTTCGTGTGAGGGCTGGCTACATGTTGCACAGATGTTAACGGCACTCTCACATTAGACTTGCGTATTCCCAAAACGTTGGCATTTATAACAATGCAGAGGTCTAGGAATATAAGGCCTCACAGAAATCCGTTCGTACCCTGCGGAAATGCTCGTGGGCAGATCGACGCCATCAAATGTAAGAAACTGGGTACGAGTGGTTACCAAAACGCCGTCGCGTTTAGCCTGCACGCGATGCACTTCGGTCACCTTTTGATCGGAGAGATATTCGACGAGGTCCTCGTCCGATATACCATCGAGGCTATTCGTGGTAACGACGCCTCGACAGGAATTCAATGTGCGGTGCTTTTCAACACGGATAGGATAACCGTGGAGAAGCGTAACGCGCAACAAGGTCTTAGTTTGCTGATCGGACTTCGATTGCGCTAATAACGAGCCATTCCGTAGCCGAGTGCAGGATTGAACCGCACCAGCAATAGCATCTATGCCCTTCTGAATTATAAAAGGGTTCACCTTCTTAAAGTTTTGTCCTCCTGTTCTTGAAATGACCAAGTAACAACCAGATGTTGGTGGTGCTACTTCTGTTACAATAACTTTTCGGCACTTGTTTGAATTAATGGAGAAAGAGTGATCCATAGCGAAATAAATCCTCCACCATTGCAACGGTCTCCGACCTGGGGCTGTAACTTCCCTGGGGTTACCCCGGCTTAGGTGAGTGGCCTATCTATACCTATCTCACCCCAGGGTCACACCTCCCAGAATATAAACAGAGGGACCCAATCGCCGTCAGAAGTCAGCTGCTCATGCAATGCCCCCCTCCGCGGGACTGCAGATGAACAGCGGATAAGAACACAAACCCTACATGACGACCCCGGGTGGTGGGGATGACGCCATTACCCACTCACCCAGCTGCGCACGCGGTGCGCGGGTATCCGTCAGGCTGTGTCCTCGGAGGATTAAAATAAAAGGTTAAAAGAAACTAAAAGTGTGTGGGCGTTCCGCACACAAGGTAGGCCGGCGGAGAAGGAAAAGAGATGTGTAAATGAATGGAAGTGGTGCGAAATGTGTATAAATAGAAGAGAGAAACGATGGCGAGGGCGTCATGGAATGAAATGCACAGAACGCACGACAGCCTACCTAGAGTCCCCCGGTCACGAGAATGAACCCACCTCGACCGTACGGGGATGAAGCGATGAAGATGGCGATGAGTGGCTCGGGAACCCCGGGTACGCCAACACCCGTACTCACATAAGGTGAGCCCCTGTGGGGAATCTTTATATGGATTACAATACTGCAATAACGTACTTATTATACGAGGGCGACTATGAAAATTGCTAGAAAATCAAATTTGTTTTAAAAAAATTTAAATTATTTTGTTTTTCTCGTTTAACATCAATACATTTACATTCAATGAAACCAATACTTAAAGCAATGATGACACTGTAACATTTAAAAAACAGTTTTTTTAATGTTTCACTGCATCTGATGACGAAAAAATTATTCCACCATTTTAAGTTTAATTTTTGGAAACAAGAAGAAATCAAAAGTTGCTAGGTCATGGCTCTATGGTGGAGAGTCCCGAGACTACCTATAGGGCATCCAGATACTCGATGGCTAGATTTATTGTATGGGACAACGCGTTGCAGAATGTAACAATTATTTTTCCTTTTGGACGCTTTTCACGCATTTTTTCAAAAATTTGCGGTAAGCAGAGACTTGTGTACCAATCTGAAGCAACGGCACATCTGTCTTCTAATGCTATAGTAGCAATATAGTCTGTTTTAGGGGAAAAAACTAGCAACCATCTTCTTACTAGCATTGTGAATTCATCGGCTTTGTAGGTTTAGGTTATTTTCGAAAGACCTACTGAGCCGATTGACTTTTCTTTTGAGGATCATAACAATAAATCCAAGATCACCAGTAGCAATATTGCAAACCCAAACTGAAGTACCGCCTTGGAATTTGTCCAAAGCTTTTCTGCAACAATCAATGCATTGTTATTTTTGATCGGGAGTGAATTTATGTGGAATCCATTGATAACGAAGTTATCTCACGTCTAACTGCTGATGTAAGTTGTTTGGATTTGACTTATGCCAATTCCCAATATCGCCTAAAAGATGCACAAGATGTCCCTCGATCTTCTTCAAGCATTGCTCGAACATCGGCAATATTTTCATCAATAACAACAGTTCTTGGGCGTCCTTCATGAAATTCATCACTAAGAAAAACCAATCTCTTTTAAATTCGTTGTACCAATTATAAATTGTTGCGTTAGATGGATCTTCTTCATTAAATGCATTCCTAAGTCGATCTTCACATAGTTTAGGTGTTAGTGACGATTTAAAATCGTAAAAAATCATAGACCGTAAATGTTCTCTAGTCTATTTTTGGGTGAACACAAAATCTTTAACTGTTGATAATTAACCCTTTCACTGCTAAGATTGGGTTAACTCAACCGCAGTGTTTCTGTACTGTGGCGCCAAGACTGAGTGTACTCCATGTGACACAATGGCATAAAACTCTATCTGCTCAACTGCTTGCATTAGAGGACTCCAACCTGCACTGTCATCTCTTGGCTTCACTTTGAGATGTTTCAAACCCGTCTCCTGATTTTGTACATCTACAGGTGAACGAACAAAGGTCTGCACCAAGTTTCTGTTTAATACAGTACGCCACTGCCATGACAAGCTAAGATGGCGTTTTTTCGGTCAGGTAAGGCACCTTCTGAGCAGGAACTTTTACACATACTCACTACTTTAGAATCAGAAGAAGAGTTTAATTTTCCTTCAAGTGGATCATAAAGTGCCAGCGAAAGTGAAAACGAAACAGTGTATAATAGTGCCGGTCCATCTCATCTTGTGAGACCGCGAATGCAAGCTCCTTTATTCCACTGGAAGGATGATGTGTTTGTGCCGCATATTCATCCGTTTGATGTGTTGCTGGGATTAGTGCTGGAGCTTTCAGTAGTGAAGCATTTGTTGCTGACTATTTCAGTCATTTTTTAGTATTGGCATTATGCAACAAACTGTAGAGGAAACGAATATTTTTTGAACATTTATGACAAACAAGGCTCCGCTTTCCCTTCCTCTCGGTTACAAAATTGGTGGAACACTAATGTAGCTGAGATGTATGGATCTTTTGCATTGACCATGCTCATTCCAAATGTGAATAAGCTTTCAAGAGAATAGTATTGGTCTACTGATTGCCTAATTGAAACAGCCCATTTCCATGATTACATGTCAAGGGAAGTATTTATTCTTACTGCATACCTTTCATTTCTACAACAATATGCAATAGGGAGGTGACCGACTGTATAAACTGAAAACAATTATAGGCCACATTCTGCATAAGTTCAGCTCTTGTTTCAATCCATTTTCAGATCTCTGCATACATGAGAACATTATGTTGTTCAAGGGCGGACTATCTTCTGTCAGTTCACCCCTTCCAAAAGAACTGGGTTTGAAATTCAATTGTTTTATTATTTATGATTGTGAGACAGGATGCATTCTGGATTTCATTGTATATACTGGCAAGGAAACAGAAATAGTTCCTATTCAGGATTTAGGCATGCTTGAAGCTGTAGTTCAGACTCTCATAGAAAAGTATTCTGGAAAAGGGCAGTTTATGGATCGATAATTGGTAATAAGTCCCCTGCTGTTTGCACAAACAAAAATTCAATATTTGTGGAACAATAAGAAAAAAACCGCAAAGGAATCCTCTGCTCACAAAAACATTACAAAAGGGTGAAACAGACGGAAATGTACTTAGAATATGATGGCACTCAGATAACGCATAGACGGGAAGTTTGCATGCTTACAACCCTCCACAGCAGTGGGAAAATATCCAGCAGTAAATTATATCAACAAAAGAACCCCATTTACAAGCCCGAGTGTCATTGACTACACCTAAACATGACTGCTGATGGCAGTTCTGATATGCTACTTTCTTCCATTCAGTCCATGCAAAAGTCTATCAAGCAGTACTAACAGTTCTTTCATCAAAAAGGCATGCTACTCCAAAAGTCAAGTAAAAAGGAATGTCCTTTCATATCTTCTGATTACTCCCTTTGTAATAAAGACATTTTCCATCCCTTGTATCCCCACAGAAAAGAAATAAAATCCAACAAGACATTGCACAGTCTGCTCCAACACCTAAACAGCTGAGAGAAAGAGAAGGGAATCTGATGCAAGTGCATTCCAATGCAACATAGCATTGTGTGTTGCGTCCTGTTTTGAAAGATACCACACCTCCATTATTATTAGCGCTCTAGGTGTACGACAAAAAAGACGCTTAGAGTTTTATAATATATGGCTATAACAAAGTATAATTGTAAATTTGGCATTTATTTATACGGAAGACTAGGAAATTGTTGATGCATTCCACACTATATCAGTGGCGTGCAACAAATATTTGCAATGACAGGATAAAACATTAATGGTATTTTCTGCAGAGAGGGATGAATACAAAACGACAAAGGTAAGATTTACTACCTCCAATATTGTCTTTTAATTTATAAATGTTGAACTATTTTGAATAAAAATTTTTAAAATTTCAACAACTAAAATTCAATACAGAATGCATGCAGTGGCCACAGTGAGAGTTAAAAACACTATTAGAGCAAACTGAACAAACTCCAAGGCAATCAAATCACCTACAATTAGAAAGTATTTGTAAAATATGAATAAATTTTATTTGTTTATCGAAACTAGGGGTTTTAAAGATTTTTAGTATCATCCCCGTAGTTGTAGAGAAAGTAAAAATCTGTATTTTGGATCCATAGTGTCTCAAATGATGTATTTCTGATGAAACCTAAATATGAAACTTTTAAATGGAATACAATAGTGGAATACTGTACTTACTATAGTTGTGGAGAAATTAATATAAAATCCTTATTTTGGATCCAGGGAGTCTCATATGATGTATTTCAGATGAAATCCCAGCATGAAACTTTTATATGGAATACATAATTGAGATACTGTACTTACTACAGTACTAGTAGACAAAATAAAAATGCCTTATTTTGGATTCTCAAATGATGTGCTTCTGATGAAATCTCGGTATGAAAGTTTTAGATGGAATGCAATACTGAAATACTGTACTACAGTAATAGTAGAGTTATACAGGAAACTACATGGTGGGGAACTATTTGAAAATGAGAATGTGCCGAGAAATGAACATACGATAAAATATACTTTAAAAATTATACAGCTAAAATAACCGTTTCATTCTTAATGTTGTTGAAAGCATTTAGGCTTTTTTTCTGGTCCTGTGCAAGTAATTTAGTATTTTAAGATTCCTTATGCATCTCTTGTATGGTTTATTCCCTTTTACGTAAGCAAAATGTACCTATTATTTTAAATATAATTTAATAAGAATTTAAGCTTATAGACAGACATTTAAATCATACTAAGACATGCTTCAGAAGGTCTTCTTCGTCTGGTAACTCCAAAATTACGTAAATAAAAACAATAGACTATATGACATTTATTTGACTGTATCTCCATGCTGGTTCCAAAAACGCAGTACAGCCAACCTTACTATTTGTCAGTGCTGGCTGCTTGAACATTCAACCTTACAATTGGCCAGTGCTGACTGCATGAACATTCCTTCCACGTAATTAATGTCAATTATCTCGTATGCACTTCATGTTTCAGTTAAAATACAAATGCTAAATTTGAATAAACAACATTCACAATTACAATTTTACAAATGATCAATCATTGCAAGGTAAAGTACAAAGTTTAGTGATTGGTCTTCTCAGTGGTCCATTCTTAGTCTTAACTGTGACCACTCAAACCAATTTGTCACTACCAGAATGTATCTCCGTCGCCATTCCCTTCTGCACAGCAAGGGGGAAGATTATCCTCTTTGATGAGTACCACTGTTCCGACCATCATGTTGGGTTGTACATATTTGCATTGTGTCACTGTTGCAACTGATTCTGGTATTCTACTGACCATTTTCTCCAAATAGTTGAGTCATCTGCTGAACCAGTTTCCATCTAGACAAGTACCTAGGATTTAGGTCTAATAACTTAGAATTAGGAACTGTAAGTAAAGGTGTGCCAATTACGAAGTGTACAGGAGTTAGTATGTCAAGAGTTTTTGGGTCATTTGTAAGGGAAATTAATGGACAGGAATTCAAATAAGCTTCAACTTGACATAGCGCAGTGTATAAGTCATACTAGGCCTACTGTTCTCCTTAAATACTTTACTGATTTGATGTCTGCTTTCCACAAACCATATGCGGTGAGCTTGGTGGTATGAAATGGAGATTTATGCCTCTTTGTGAACTGTAATCTTGAACATTCTCCTCAAATTCGATATCATTCAGAAGATCCTTCAATTCTCGATTCACCCCTACAAGGTTGGTCCCAGTGTCACCATAAATATTTGTACATAGTCCTCTTCTTAAAGTGAATCTCCTTAAGGCAGTGATAAATGCTTGAGATGTCAAGTCTGTAACCAACTCAACATGTAACGTCTTAGTAACCAAAGAGACAAATAGGGCAATATAAACATTTAATCCTCATTTTGCTTCTAACACAACCTTGCTTCATCAGAACTGGTCCACAATAGTCAAATCCTGTGTTAGCAAATGGACGTGAAATTGTAACTCTTGTTTCAGGTAATTGAGTCATTAACTGCGTAGATGGTGGTTGTCCTCAGTTTAAAAAATAAGCCATGCATTTGTTGATAATTTTACTTAACAGATCCCTTGCATTGATTACCCAACATCGTTGTATAACTAAAGACAGTAGTAATTCACCACTAGCATGTGAATTTCGCTTGTATATCTCTTCTACTACAAGCTTTGTCATATTGTGTTTTGAGGGTAGAATTATGTAATGTTTCTTTTCAAACTCTAGTATTCTTCAAACGACCGCCCAACCTGAGCAATCATTTATCATCAATGAATGGGTTTAATGTTGTCAATGAACTTCCCTTTAAAACACTACCATTCTTCCTTAGGCTATCCATGTCTTGTTTGTATGCATTTGTCTGAACTTCTCTCAAAATACTGTAGCAGCCTCATCCAATTCCTGTACAGTTAAAGTGCTTCTTGTCTTGTTATCAGGCTTCCTGCAATTATTAATAAATCTAAGACAAAATGCGAGAACTCTTCTCATTTTCAACCATGATGAACTAGAGTGTAACTGATTGTGAACTACTTGGCATATTAATGTGACTGGAATATTAGTTTCCTTAGGATGTTTTCTTTCTTCATTCTTGACTTCTTCTGATTCCTTCTTTAATCACTTAGCAGATTCATAAACTGCTTTGTTAAGCCATTCAGGCCCTTGCCACCATAACTTAGATTCTTTCAAAGTCTGAGATTCTGCTCCTCCTGAAACTAAATCAGCAGAATTATTCTTTGTGTTTATATGATTCCGATCTGTGATGTTAGTTAATTCTTGGAAATCTGCAACTCTCATTTCCAACAAATGGCTTCCATCGAGAGGGTTCTGAGTGCAACCATGCTAAGACCACTGTAGAATCAATCCATAAAACTACTTTCAAGTTGTTTATCTTCAATGCTTTCACAATAACTTGTGTTAATGGGTTTAAAAGAAGTGCTCCACATAGTTCAAACCTTGGAATTGTAAGTTGTTTTAGTGATGCAACTCTAGATTTTATGCAAAGCAAAAGTACCTTTGTATTTCCTTGATTATCCAATGTCCTAAAGCAAGTACAGCCACCATAATCTGCCTCACCAGCATCTGAAAAGCCATGTAATTCAAACTTTTGAATAGTTCAGTGCATATTGCTAGTCTGTCAACTTTAATTGCGTTTAAAATGTGATGCTTACTTTCCATGTGATATACCCTTCCTTGAGGGTTTTTGGAGGAAGGTCATCCCAATCTAACATTTCTTGCTATAACTTTTGCATAAAAATATTCTATTGTATGATTATTGGACCTAGTAAACCTAATGGGTCAAATATTAAAGCAATATCTGCTAATACAGTCCGTTTAGAAGCGTCTTTGCATTGTTTTAAACTATTAACTTATCGGTTTTGGGGTTCCCCAGCGGGCCTAACGTTTTCAACGTGGCAAATTCTAAAGGACTTTTCATTTCTCTTTCATATAATGGGATTCTTCCTAGAAGTGCTGGGTGATTTTATGACCATTTTCACAACCAAATCTACCTGATTTCAACAGCTTTATTAATTCTTCTTGCAACTGGATTGCAACATTTTCATTTTCTGTTCCACTAATCAAGTCATCTACATAGAAACTTCTTATCAATATTTCTGCCGCCATTGGAAATCTTTGGACTTTATTCTCTGCCAGGTGTTTCAAACATCTAATCACTAGGCATGGCGCACATGAAGTAACATACATCAATGTCTTCAATTCATAAAACTTCACCGGTCTGTCCTATGTTCTCTCCGTAGAATCCTTTGAAGATGTTTATCCTTGGGGGTCTACTATAATCTGTCTGTCATTTTTACAACATCTGCACAAAAAGCTGTTTTGTGTACTCTAAATCTCTTGATAATGGAACAAATATCTTCTTGGTGCGTAATTCCTACCATCAATACACCTTTCAGTGCAGTACCAGAACTTCTTTTCTGAACCATTGAACACAACTTGTAGTTTGGTGGTAGAACTATCTTCTTTCACAACAGCATGATGCAGCATATAATAAGGTAGAAGGCTGTGTTTCCTCCTATCCCTTGTAACTTCCATGTGCTTTACTTGCGACATATGATTTAGCTCCAAATATTCATCCATGAAATGGTTGTAATTCTCTCTTAGCTTTGGTTGTCTGTCTAACCTTGCTATATCATACGACTCTCCTAACTTCAGACAATCCTTCCGAATAGTTAATCTAACTTGGTATCTTCCATCATCTTGTCTTACAGTGGTTCCTGGGAACCAAATTTTCCAATAACCAAAATTTCTCCATTTGAGTATACAATTGGTCAGTGTGTGTGCAAAATGTGTATCGTTCTGCATGCCTTTGATTCTTGACCTCACCACCTGGAGTTCTTCCCAAAACTGTAAATTCTAAACTTGTATTCTGCAACACTGATAAACCCTTGCTCTGATACCTTCCATCATGCAGTACATCAAAGAATGTTTCAGCTCCTAGCAGGTCGATTTCATGAGATATATTCAAGCTGGTATCTGCTAATCTTATGTTAGTTGGAATTTTCCATTGAGACTTATGGATGGCATTCTCCCTGTCATACGAGGTAATACAAGACATGCCACTCTAGTTTTGTAATTGGTCACATCCAAATAAAGTTCAACAGTTGTCATATGGGTAGTTGTGGTTATTGCATTACTAACACCCTTGATAAGTACTTTAGCTCTTGTTTCCTTAAGCCCTAAGCAATTGCAACACACTGTTGTAATAAAGTTCATTTGAGAGCAACTGTCTAAAAGAACATAGCATTTATGTAATCTCCAAAGTTATATTTCACTTTAACTTGCACAGTAGCCAGTAAAACCTTTGTTGACACTGCACCCTTTATTATAAAATAACTAGTTTGCCAGGTATTAATTGGTCAATGTAGCAATGTGTGGTGATATTTTTCAAAGTTTTATAGCACCTGGAGTTGCACTGCTGTATGAGGTGATTATTAGCTAAGCAATTTAAAGAACTTATTTTCCTTTACAAATTTGTATGTATTATCAACTGTCTATTGATTAAATTGACTGCAATGCTGAATACTATGATCACTCTTACATAAAATGCATGCATCCCTTGTTGTTACATAACTATGCGACTCACTTTTATTACTATGCAGCTTAGACAGCATCTCAGGTTTAAATTCTTGTTTCTTACTTGCTGTTTCCAGAGCATTGCATCTGCTTTCAATAAATTTATACAATTTAGTTAACCTTGGTGGCTGTTTGCTCCTATTCCCGTTTACTCTTGCTTTCAAGCTTCTGAACAACAATGTAAATTATCATCAAATCCCAACTGCATGTTTGCTGATTTTAACTATCTAATGCTCTGAAATTGCTTTTGGTAACATCAATCAACCTCCTCAGTTAAGTAGCATTCTGTCATAATTGCAGGTTGCTTCACGATATTATTAATATGTGTGTGAACAATGAGCTGTTCATTTTGGTATCTTTCTACTAACAATTTCCAAGCAATGTCATATTCGTTCTCAGTTAATGGAATGTGCAAAATGATTCTCTTAGCATTCCCATGGAAAGATGGCACCAGATGAAATTTCTGCATGTTTGGAATACTTTCATTATTCCCTACAATAGATAAACATGTATCTTTAAAACTAATCCACTTACTTATATTTCCACTAAATTGAGGTACAGATAACTGAGGAAGCTTTACTCTAACTAATGGTACAGAAGGCACATTACAATCTTGTGAAGACTGAGCCTCCTTTAACTTTTCTTGTAAGAAACTTAATAAAGTACAGTACCTATTTTCCACTGAAGCTCTTTGTTGGTCATTAGTTTAGCTTCTTCTTACATTTTTAATTCATCTTGACAATCATTGAGTTTTTCCCAATTTTCTTGCAGTAAATTTATTGTAACTTCCAATTGCCCTTTATCCCATTGATCATTCCATGAATTCATGAATGTTTCCAGCCTAGTAAGTGCTCCTTTAATGATTGCATGTTTTTACTTCAATTCACTAATTCTTACTTCATGTGCCACCCTTAAGCATTAGTAGGTATAAGGAAGGGATAGGTATAGGTACTTGTCTTGCCTTATTGAAGCTAATTAACTGGTTAAATGAATCGGTTATGGTCATCTAGACATCTGCCTTCTCTGTTGATCCATTGAAGCCAAATCCAAGAAGTTCCAGCTACTGCTCACAGATGACACTGCAGTGTTCTAACATCCAGTTGCTCCATCTTATTAACGCTTCAACCAACATACTGTTGCAATTACAAATTTCAATTTTCATCAACTTTGACTGTGAATTAACACTTCTTTAACCTTTACTCCTTCACAAATGCTTTAAACTAACTAATCTTGTTTGCTTTGTAAACTGTTGATACTGATTTTGCTGTAGAATGCCAACCTGTAAATATCATAACCATACCATTGTCCATGTTTTCGCAGTTTCATACTGTAACCATTACTAACTGCTTGCTAGGTTCTTTCTTGCACCACCATCATTTTACCACAAACTATGTACTTTTCCATATCTAATCCAGCGTAAGAGAACCAAACAATGTCTGGTAACCCCGAAATTACGTAAATAAAGACAACAGACTATGCAATGATATTTGACTGTATCTCCATACTGGTTAAAAAAAGCAGTACAGACCAACCTTACTATTTGCCAGTACTGGCTGCTTGAACATTCAACCTTACAATTACCCAGTGCTGGCTGCATGATCAGTCTTACAGCTATCAAACCTACATGGAAGTAAAATGGGATGTTTGTAGTAATTGTTAACACTAAAACAATTATTTATGAATGTTGACAACTGTTGGCTTTTTTCACAGATGGGTATCCTTGAATGCAGTTTCTGAGAAAATCCAAAATAACAAGAAATTGTCCATATAAAGGGTATTTTGGACTGGGGGAGTTTTCTTGGAAGATGCTGAACTTAAATACAATGCTGATGATGCAGGTAATAATGTATGAAAAGGTGCTCTTGAAGTAAGTTTATGTTAAGTGAAACATAACGTGTGTTTATTCAACTCCAACTCAATTGTTTCCATATTCAATGCATTGTTCTTTTTTAAATTATATATGAGGTTTGGATTTTCAAGTGACTATTAAATCTCGGATTATGCTGTTAAAGGGACCTTAAAACTTTTATTTCTGGTAATATCCTGATATCAAATTTTTGGGTCAAATACACTACTTCCTATAGCTGCTCTAAGGAGTTGTTCGTATAAATGACTTTCTTAAGCTTCCTCTTTTAATTAAACTTTCATGATCGAAATGAGGACATAACTATGAAGCAATCAGGGCTGCACAGTCCTCGTCAGCAGCATGCAAGATAACAATTGTAGCCAGTTAAAACGGAGAGTTCCCAGCCACAAGTTTATGACATTGTACACATGCAAGTGTGAGAAGCTCTACTTTTTTAAACTTTTGTTGCACAATACACAAAAATTACGGCAAAATAAAAATTTCAATGTTAATGACAATCCTTCTTACTTCAAGTTATTTTGCTCAGAAGCAGAAAGCGATATACAAACAACAACAGCATAAGTGAAGAGTGCCAAGATTTGCAGGTGTTGACAAAACTGGTACTTTAATGACAGGCCCATTTCCATATCGCTGTTTGCACCCAGCATCTTAATAATTTTTTTTTCAAAATCAGTATGAAGTGAGAAATCATAATTTATATTCATAAAATATTAGTATAATCTACATGAATACATGTAATTGAACAATATTTTAAATTTTAGTTCAAGTTTTAAACTTTGTTAAATTCACACTAATATTAATACAAACTAATTCTGCACAGGAAGGGTTAAGTTGTTCTAACATAGTAAATTTAGGTACTATATAAGATTAAAAGCTATAGAAAGTTATTGCAGCTTTATTTTACTTTACTACAAACTGACTTTAACGTTACTTAATTCTGCATATTGTCAGGAGGCTACAAATAGTTAAGAGCCCAAACAAAATATATTAAGTGAAAGACTATGAGCACGTTACACTAATCCTAGAAATCAACAGCTGAATATTTAAACTCTCATGGTACTGGTCTGTGCGCCAGAGGAGGAGTTGAATGTACTGTGCTTGTGAACAGATATTATGTATATTGGATTATTTCAATATCCCTTACATCTCAGGATGATGAGCTCATTGCTACTTGATGGACCAATTCAGCTTAACCGCCACAGAATACTCTCAGTGCAGGATTTGATAACTCTTTTAACTGGTATTCAGGAAGTAATACATAAATTTCTATTTGGGTATTACTACAACTATAATATATAATTAGGGAATGGAGAATGAATAGGAAACTCAAAGTATTTGTCTGTACAGCAAAATGGTAATTAACCCTTTGGGTACAAAGATCTGATGTGAACCTAAATTGCCAAAAACCGACTCAATCGTATTTGCAAGGGTTGAGTTTTACATTCAATAACATACAATTAAGGCAAAAGATGCCACAACTGCATACCTCCAGCTAATGTAGAATACTGAAACTGTATGCTGGTAACATTTTTCCTGTTTATTTCATTTTCCTTCGTGAGGTCACGCATCTGCCATTGTAGTGCGCAGCATACACAATAGCATGTGGTGGTGATTATTTCGTGCCAGGCTTGGGTTTTTCATGTGTTTACAGTAATTTCTTGCGTACCGTACATGACAGAATGGCGCAAGAAGTCATTGACAGAGGAGCCACTTAAGTATATTTATAAAAAGCGATGTCATAGTGACATTTTAATTAGTGATGAAAATAATGGTAAAAATCCAACAGTAATAATTAAATCTTTTAATATATGAGGATTCAAGTAACATCCTTAAACGTGTGTGGAAATGTGAGTGTGATTCAAGAGGCAATGCAAAGGAATCTCAAATTAACACCTTTGAAACTGAGACTTTATGTATTACCCCACTTAAGGCTGGTGGTAATATAGCACATTAGCTTGGCAGTGAAAGCGTTAAGCAAATGTTTTACAATTATGGCAATCAAGGTGTGGATTACTTTTATGTTAATATTTCTTAATGTGAACAATTTTAAAACATTTAATTGCAGTTCTTTCAAAAAAATCTTCTGGTAATTTTTTTTTTTTTTTTTTTTTGGAATTCAGTTTGTGAAATTATTGTAATGGTACTCAGAAAGTTATAAATATAATGTCCTTCAACAGTATTGACAGTAACAAGAGGCAAATTACACTAATATAATCTATTGAGGATTAAGGTCGAGTTCAGCAGGAAATAACATTGAAATGCTGGGGAAAACTTTACATTACAAAATAGGAAGTTTGGGTACATATGTGAAAATACTCACCTAAACAGACTTGTATGCAGTTTGTAATGAACTTCCAGAGAGTCAGCTATGCTAGTTATGTTCTAAATCATGCAATTTCAAAAACAACTGAGAGGTGTATTAAATTACACGATCTTAAAGTTGACAATTCAGTAAATCTCTTCTCACAAATTTCACATTTGTAAGGCTTTGTACCTTAATGTACCAAATTATGCAACCTCAAATGTGAACAACTGAGGAAGTTCTTCTCACAAATTTCACACCAACAAGGCGTTTTACCCTCATGTAACAAATTATGCAATTTTAAACATGACAATTGAGTAAAACCATTCTCGCAAATCTCACATCCTTCTGTATAAAATTATGAAATTTCAAATTAGAGAACTGAGTGAAGTTCCTATCACAATTCATTTTTGAGGCTTTTAACTCACATGTATCAAATTATGCAATTTCAAAGATGACAACACAGTAAGCCTCCTGTCACAAATCACACTTGAGGCTTTTTACAGCCATGTATCAAACTATGCCTTTTCAAATGTGATGACTGAGTAAAGCTTTTCTCACAAACTTCACACTTGTGAGGCTTTTTACCCTCATGTATCAAACTATGCTTCTGCAAATTTGACAATGCAGTAAACGTCTTCTCACAAATTTCACACTTGTGAGGCCTTTTACCCTCATGTATCAAATAGTGTGATTTCAAATTACACAAGTGAGTAAACCTCTTCTGACAAATTTCACACTTGTGGGGCCTTTTACCCTCATGCATCAAATTATGCTTTCTCAAATATGACAACCGAGTAAAGCTCTTCTCACAAATTTTACACTTGTGAGGTATTTTACCCTCGTGTATCAAATTATGCGATTTCAAGTCTGAGAAGTGAATAAAGCTCTTCTCACAAATTTTACACCTGTGGGGCTTTTTACCCTCATGTATCAAAATATGCAATTTCAAATACCACAACCGAGTAAAGCTCTTGTCACAAATTTCACACTTGTGAGGCTTTTTACCCTCATGTATCCAACTATGCGTTTTCAAAGATGACAACAAAGTAAACCTCTTCTCGCAAATTTTACACTTGTGAGGCTTTTCACCCTTATGTATCAAATTATGTGATTTCAAATCTGAGAACTGAATAAAGCTCTTCTCACAAATTTCACACTTGTGAGGCCTTTTATCCTCATGTATCAATTTATGCAATTTTAAATACCACAACCGAGTAAAGCTCTTCTCGCAAATTTCACACTTATAAGGCTTTTTATCCTCATGCATTAAATTATGCAATTTTAAGGATGATAACACAGTAAACCTCTTCTCACAAACTTCACATTGGTGAGGCTTTATACCCTGATGTATTAAATTGTGCAATTTCAAATCTGACAACTCAGTGAAACTTTTATCACAAGTGTTACACTTGTGTGACCATTCACCCTCACGAATTAATAGAGCACTGCTGTAGATTTTCCCCCTATCACTGTATTTAATAGAATGTTCTGAGTGAACATGGTTTTCTACATGAGTTTTTGTAACACCACTTTCTTGACTTTCATATTCAGGACAATCCTTTTCATAAGTGATGCTTGAACTTTTTTCTGTGGCTTCTGTAGAGGGCAATGATGAATCATCATTGCTTTTACCGGAAACGGCTTCTGTGTATAATCTGAAATGTTGGAGGAGTTAACATTAGGTACAATAAAGAATGAAAGACAATTAGATCTGGGAAGAAAGTTTCTGTTTGCTAACAATTGTCACTGTAGTTACAAATTCATGTATAACAACCTTACTGTTTATTACAGTATAAATAAATTTGCTAATCTGCTATATTAATAAGTAATTAATAAAACTTTTCATATGAAAAATATCTTAATGTAAAATCAGTCTGTTTGTGGGAATACAAGCAATGTGTTAATGCAATGAGAATTACCTCAACTTTCCGACTCACCTTAACAACAATTTATCAAATTTCTGTGTTGATTAAACTTGATAAGAAAAGATTTTCACAACAAAGTGGTTATCAACAAACCAGCACACAGTCAACAACCAATACAATGTTTCTCACAGATTCTCAAGTCTGAGTAAAAGCTCATCAACACTTTATATGTACAAAACGGAATGTTATGAAAGCAGTTAATTCTTTTTAAGAACTGATGTGTCAAATAAACTTCACCAACCACTCTTCTTCCAAAAACTTATTTTTATATCTACTTCATTTTAATTGATGTAAAATTTTGCAGAAATGCTTTCATTAGACATTTTGCTGTAGTACAAGAGGAGGTTGAAGCGACAGTAAATAGTGGACCACTATATGCTCGCTTTAAAATTGCATACTCTTTCCATGAAATCACAAGGAACAAATGAATGGCAAATTAACACTTCAAAATAGTACAAATTATTGAAATATTCAAACAAATATCTCAGAAATGGTTAATGTTACAAAAATATGTTTGAGTTAAACTATAATTTTAATAAGATCTAGATTTTTTATTCGTTTAGTATTTTCTATCTCTCATGGTTTACCTGCAATATAAAATTCATTCAGAATAAAGAGAACTTCACATGCTATTCATAGAAAAATCAATTTATTAGCAATGAAAGTATTGGACCTCCCCACCACTCACCAGCTACAAGGCTTGCAGTGTGGCATGGATCAAACATACACCAGAATTTTCTGCTAGTAAGTGTCCTGGTGTGTGGTGACAACACTCTTATGGTGACAACACTTATCCTCTACCTATACAAACAACCTCAACTTGAATGTGAACATAGAATATTTGAATGTTGGACACAAGAGTGTTAAAATGCTTCATGAACAGAGAATATTAAGAAGTGTTCTAATCGGTGATGCTGCTATGTTTAATTTCTATGATTATTATTTATTACATTAAGTATATACACTGCCCTGACATCGAGCAAATCTACCCACTTTTCATCATCAGAATTAATGAGAAGGTAAACATACCTGTTGAGCAATGCACTATCACATAGTTTATTACCAAGAAAGACAAAGTATTCCTAAATTTGGAGAAGATTCTTTGCAAAGTTTGGGAAAGTAACTCTTAAAAATAATTTTCTCTGGGGCAGCTGGGAAGCTGTAAAAAATAAGTCCCCACCAACGATAACTGCAGGAAACATCTATCCTGTTTATGATATTATTGAGGCCAATGGGCACATAAAAATCTTCGAAATTGCATCAGTTACGGGAATTATTGAATATGAGCTTGACTCTGTCAAGTGGGTTCCTTGTCTGCTTACTCAGGAACTGGAAGTCTGCTAACAGCTACCTGGAGGAAGGAGAGGAAACCTGGGTTCACCACCACACACCCAATCCGAACAAGCAAGAAAGCAGTAGCACCAATGAAGGCCAAATGATGCTCATCAGGTTACAATTGCTTTTTGGAACTCAAAGGGCATTTTGATGATGGACTTTCATCATCAAACATTAACAATAAATGCTATGTATTCCTGACGGACTATGGTTAAGGGGTGACCAGCTTATCAGCAACCAATCCAAAACTTAATTTTCCTCCTACATGATACACATATAGCTAATTTAAAGTGCAATATTTACTGCATAAGTCATGAATATCCATACTCCAGATTAATCATCTTGAGATAAACTATTGTTTATAATTTGTTTGGACCATTTAAACAAACACTGAGAACAGAGCAATTCAATGACAATGCAGCATTGGAGGAGTTTGTGCACAAGTACCTGGTAACATTTCTTTTTTCAAGGAAGGAATACAAAAATTGCCATTTTGTTTGAAAATGCACATTCTGAAATAAGAATTTTATGTAGAAAAGTGATACAGTATTGTGACGAACATTGACACACATGTGCCTAAACCACATGTGCAATAAGTGGTGCAACCAAATGTGATGTCTGCCATGGCATCTTCACTAAATGGGACATCTGCTGGGTGAACAGGAAGATAGGGGTTAGCTCAAGGATTTCATTGACAGGGTTATAGGTTGTGGCAGCAGGAGGGGTGGTGAAGGATGAGGCTATGAAATATGTACCTTAATTCCAAGAGAGGCTTTAGTCTTTCAAATAAATAATCTAAACTACATTGCAAGAGGGAGAGACCTAGACAGCTATTATTGAGTTTACCTGGTAAGGGAAGAAGTCCAGTGTTCCATCTTCACGTTGTCTGAGACTGGCACAAAAATTAAAAGTTTAACAAAACACGTTTAAATAACATGAACGTGTCTGGCTAAGCACGAGAGGAAGGCTGTCTGAGAACATAAAAAACCATTACTAAATACTGCAGCCCAAGCTGACAAAGTGGTAGTCTAAGTGCTTATGTAAACATCGTCAGCATGAATTGCATAATTTCTCTATGTGTCAAACTTCCATGAACCTGAGATGATCGTCTCCCCTAAAAATCATACCACCCAATATCTTTACATAAGCTACTAGAAAATGACTTGTAAGAATTCTAAAGCCAGTTTCATGTATTTATCTTCCCGAATATCTTGAACTTTATAAAATTATATTTATCACCTTCTTGTAAAATAAAACTGTAACTGTCACAGTGATGTTGCACCTTCCAACTGTTTCAAAAAATTATTTAAAAATAAAAAACCTGCTTTACACTTGTGTAAGGTATATAACCCTCCAAAGTATCTGCAGACTTAATCATACAACACGAGTGAAATATGGAAGAAATTTCAATATGCTATTTGTTGTAGTGATTATTGTATTTCCATTTGTAACACTTCAAGAACAAGAGACATTTGATGCAACATATATGTGAGAGTTATATTCGGGCCAACCCAATGCTACAGGTGGAGCTTTTCAAACTGGAATGATGATTTAATTTATTTCATTTATCTCCTCCCATTCAGTGAGGAGTTATTGTGCAATATTCTAGAAGACCATAATGGTGAATCCTCCACCTATAATTTAAGTTTGTCCATAGATGAATGAAAAAGATTGGAAACATCAGCGGAACGTCCAATTTCCTTTACCTCCCTGCTCCCACAGGTTCTCTAGGTTCTGGAAATGCTGCATAGCCTATACATACCGTTTGTGACAGTGTAACAATTATTCATCAAATAGTTGTTTAGACAATCAGTCAGTGAAATTTTAAACCTTCTCTGTAGTTCCTGTAGTTGCCACCAAGTTACCCACTTTGGAAAAGGCATATATTATGTAACCAATGATAAAATTAATCTTCCCATTTATTAATTATAAAACACACATTTACTGATTCCTAATGTTAGCTGGACACACTGCGCTCTCTTTATACATTTACTTAGCGTACCCTGCTATGAACTTGATTAAAATCTAAAGGAAATAAAGTAAAGCATTTTTATAGGAGCGTTTGAAAAAATATTTTGGTACTGCAATCACATGTGTATCATACCTTTATAAGCAGATTCGCTTCTATTTTGTTTTTCTATGACTTAGTTGCTAAAACACACCCATGTATATATTACCTGGAATCAAATATCTTCGGCATTAAATACCGTGGCAAGAGCCAGTTATGAGCAATTTGCAAGTCAGAGCTATAAAGCAAGCCTTTTAACACATATTGAGTTTGTTATGAGTAAACTAGTGTTCTTATCTGTCACAGTATAGATATTGGTTGAGTAATTTTGGATTCTCCCTTTATGTATATGTTTACTCTACACTGTTAATGAAGTTGATTACAATATAAAATGCAGCAAAGCCTACTTACATAGGATTATTAGGTTTTGACATACAAAAACTTAAGTGTATACATATACAGAATAAGAATAAAGCTTATTCAGGGGCTTCACAACAAATGCAAATCCGCAGTATGTGATTAATGGCAATTAATGACATATATAACATACATTTTGTACCATTACAAGCAGGATCCATTGTCAGTCTTCTGTCTGATTAAGTGATATATCACTGCCATCTATGCATATTACTTAAAATATAACCAAGTCATATATCATGGCCATCTATGTATATTGCTTAAAATAAAATATGAAGTGATATATCCTGGCTATCTATGTATATTGCTTGAAATAAAACAAAATTAAAAAAATTAAATTGTTTTTTATGTATGCTACCTACTACAGTTCTTAGCATCCCATTCTATATCGAGTGTGAAAGATCAGAAATTTTGCTCCGAGGCCTCTTTATCAATCTTGAGGTTCTTTAAAGTGCTGTAAATCTATGACATGAGACCACTTGCTATATCCCTCATCCAAAGGCAGACATGTTAAGGATTTTTACACTCAAAGAATTCATTGCCCTCTGCCGGGTTTGAACCCACGACCTTGGGAACTAGAAGCAAGCATGCTACCCCAAGGCCAAGGAGGATGACGAAATAAAACCAAGTGATATATCATGGCCATCTATATTTATTGCTTGAAATAAAATATAAAGTTGTATATCGTGGGCATCTATGTATATTGGTTGAAATAAAATGTAATAGGCTTTTGTTTTTATGCACATTCTCCGCAGAGCAACAGCAACTGGCTCTTGATTATAAATGCATTCTCTAAGGAGTCAAAGTTATTTTCTACTTCATGGTATTCTCAAAAAAAAAGACTACAAATTCTTTTTAGTCTTTTAGTAATTTAGGAATTGAAATTACACACTGTTTTATAGGTTAAGACCATCAGGAGGAACACTGCTTTTCAATGGTGAATGTACTATCAAAATTGTTAAGTGCTTTTTGATGTTGTTTTACATACAAGTTTCCCCTTTTTATAACATTAGCATAGATAAAGAAGCACCACTAAAGGACAATGTAATACAAGAATTATAACGTTTCTTACTGAAACGTTAGTCAAGTCTTACCTTGATGATTTTACTGCAGTGAAGTCCCCATCCTGTAACAGAATAATGCAAAACAGTTTCACACCATCATCTATACAGCATTAGTTAAATGTCCTGGATCACATAGTTATCTTTAAAGAACCAGGTTTTATTTATTTTGAAGTTGGTATATGGCATTAGGGGTAATGTAGAAACTAATATTTGACATTACATCATGTAATGGGGTAAAAGGAAACCAAGCGACGGAGAAAATATTTGGATCTGAATAAATAGTTAGGTTTGAAAAACAGAGAATTGGCAAAAGGAATGTTCAGTAAAGGTAAATCAGAATGTATGATTCAGTTAGCCCAGTATTTTGGAAAATCTGATGCGATACATTCACATGCGTTTCTCTACCAATAACAAATTTACATATAGTAATATTCATACAAAGAGTTAAGTCTCCTTCAAAATGAAAACTAGAGCATAAATGCAAGACTTCATATGCAAGTTATTTAACTGAAGCATAAACAGAGTCAAGTAAGGTTCTACATAATGCAAGAGATTGCTAACTCCAAACTTTATGCCTCCTTTGTATGCATTGAGGAAGAGCATTCTGTATTTTTTCTCAAGCATTATCACAATATGAACAATACGAGATTTTACACCATCTACTGTATAGTCATGTGCTATTCCATTACCATTCTCTGGTACCAGGAAGAGGACAATAGATTTTTTTGAGCGTACAAATCCTTAGCATGGCTTCCTTCGGAAGGGAAGTAAAACCAGTGGTCTTATGTCATGCATTTACAGCACATAAAAGAACTTAAGCCTGATAAAGAGGCCTCTGAGTAAAATTTCCAGTCTTTCATACCCAATGTAGAATGGAACACTAAGAACCATAGTGTCCATAAATGAAACTAAATTTCATTTTCTTCCTTTTGACCACACCATGCCAGAAGCTGATTGGTTGTTTGCTTCAACACATTTTATGTCCTACTGATTTATAACAAAGTGGATGAATTTTCATATTGGATATGGAAGCATGCACCATTTTATTTGAATTAATTTAATCTTGTATCAAATTCGTGGTTAAAGTTAAGAACAAGCTCTCATCTGGTTTTGGAGTAGCACCATTTAGGACTATTGCTCTTTGTTTTAGTTATAAATGATTTAGTACTCATTTAAAAATTGGTGCACTGCAAATAAACTTATTTTGAATGTTGACAAAACTGCCTGCTTATATTTTAATAATAAAAAGACTTAAATGGATTTGAATTTTAATATTGGTGGTATTGCTTTAAAATATCTTGATGAGACAACGATATTATGTATTGTTTTAGATCAAAATCTTACCTGGCGAGATCAGATCAATTACATGTAATACATTATACAAAGCTTGTTTTGCTATCAGAACCTGAAAATGAGCATGGATATAAACAGTTCACTTTTAGCTTATTATGCCAACGAACAATCAATTTTAATACATTATTATGGGGATTTGCACTGAAATTAAAAGAGTATTTCTAATTCAGAAGAGAGAGCTGAGAGGAATCTTTAATATGAAGCCCAGAGATTCATTAAGGCATATTTTTAAGGATTTTAATATTTTTACTGTGACTGATTTATTAATACATATATAAATCTGCATTATTCTATAAAATAACTCATATTTATTGAGTCTAAATCATGATGTTCATTTTCCATCTCACCAGAGACATGAATGATATTAATATAGGAAAATACAAAATAACTAAATATTCAAAATAACCGATTTGTCTCACTACCAAAAAGGTAATGCTCCCCTTCATGAGATGGTGAAAATGGATATTACCAGGGTAATCCAGAAAGTCCCAGACGTTTTGAAATAAACAATTAACAAAATGCAAATATCAACGTTTATCATCTACATTTGAAAGGTACACCCTTAAGCTATTTTTCTACATAATGGCCATTCAAATTGAGGCATATATCATATCGTACCACAAGTTTATCAATACCCTCTCTGTAGAAATTTGCCTGCGACTTCAACCACTAGTTTACACCAGCATGCAGTTCAGTGTTAGTATCAAAGCATCAATCTGATGCACCAAACTGCATGAAATTTGGGGAAAATGTTACGAAAGTTCTGTGATCGTAAAACAACAACTTTCATAAATTTTGTCATTGATTTGCATTGACAGTTCATCAGTCATAAGGCTAGGCCTTACACTGCCATTTTCAAAATCAATGCACCAATGCCTGACTCGGCTTTCACTCATTATTCCCTGCCTGTAAACATCACAAAGTTGACAATAAATTTCAATTGTTTTGTTCTTTTTAGCCAACTGGACTTCACAGCCAGTGCACATTTTAACAACTCACAGAGAGCACAGTAAGGAAAGCATAGTCCTCACGCTACCACACCTGGATGCATAGAATGATCTGACACCAAGATGGCGGTTCTGGCCCTACTCATCGCCATGATAGCCAAAACGTCTGGGACTTTCTGGACTGCCCTCGTACTTGCAAATTTAAAAGTTCACAGTGATTGTTATTACATGATAAGTCATTTTATAATCTATGTGAATTTTTTAATTAGTATGCATGTTAAGGATGAGTCTATCTGTACAATGTATGGCAACAGACAATAAAATATGCATCTTTTGGTTGTTATCCACTTTTGAAACTTGAGGTATACTCTCACAAGATTTTCATATACATTTACGGATCCAAAAACCTGTGCCAATTTTGTGTTATGACTCCGACTGCATTGTGAATGGGGCCTTATTCTTCTCCTCACATCATGTTTCATTACAGTAATGTTTTTTCAAGAATGATTTCAAATTAAGAAAGAAGTCTTTTGCAAATCGGAAAATACAGTGGAATGATTCCACAAAAGTTTTAGATATAATAGCACATATACAAACGTCACTAAATTACATATTTATCTCAGTAACTTTCTTGGAGAAATTGTGAAAAACCTTAGTTTCAAACAAACAGTATTCCAAAAAGCTGATGAAGGAACTAAGTGAGTAATTTTGGATAAAGAACACTGCAACCAAATGATGTAACAGCCTGTAAAATTCTCAGAGTACATCCCAATAAAAAAAAATACTATAAACAAACTCATTTGCAACACTAATGCAACCTTAGCAGTTCTAGGCATGGAAAATCACTGCCATCCACTTTGGCAATTTATTTGTGAGTATTCCAAACAAAAAGTAGTTAACGGATTCCCATGGATGTTTAAAACCTGTGTTAGATATGTTGATGATGCCTTCACAATAGTTAAGAGGAAAAATTTACAAGATGCTCTAAAATTATTGAACTTGCCAGATAGAAATATAAAATTCACTATGGAAACAGAATCTGGCTACCAGCTTCAATACCTATATCCAAAATTACACAGAGCTGCTATACTTTACAGTTTGACCTACAATATTCCTGTCACTCAAAGGAACACAGCTTACAATAATAGGAAATCTTATGAACATTTCGGGAAATGGCTTAAAAAAAGAATTCCAGGCTAGATAAATAACAATATGATAAAAGAAAACACAACTAAAAAATCACACAAAGAAAACCCTGTACAAAAAGTCATGTTCCACAATGTGATAAAATACCACAAATAGATAAAAATACCTCTTCCTAAAAAACTCTGGGATTTACAGAATAGATTGGCAAAATTCAGTGCTATAGCATCAAAATGGTTAGTGGAATTTTTGAGAAAATAAAGCGCATAATAAACAATTTTCTACGTAAAGAGTAGTTGGGGGGTGGTCCTTGAAAATCTTCTTGTGGCACCCTGGAAAATGCTGAAGTTAAATACATAATTTGGTATTTATCCAAATTTTTGTTTTTGAGTTAATCTGTTCTCTCTATCCGGGACAAAATTTTTAATTTCTCTACCACATACCTCATAGGTATAGAAGCTATTGCATTCCTCCCAAAAATTTGATACCAAGATTTCACTTGAAACACTTGAATCCAAATAAAGCATTTTATGGAAATGTATGTATCTGTGTGAGTGAAAGAGAGAGATAAATAGAGAGAGAGAGAGATAGAGAGAAAGAAAGAAAGAACAGCGTGACTCAAAAATGAAAGGTCAGAGAAATTCCAAAATTAGTATTTAAGTCCAGTATCTTCCAAGGATGTCACATGAAGATCTTTTGGAAATTTTGATTTTCTAATAAACGGTTCTTAACAATTTTGATTAAAATATCATATATTAAAGATATTTACATGGCAAATAAAATGCATATCTTGAATTTTCTTGGAATAGCTTATGAGCTCTTCATTTGAAAGGAATTTTGTATAATCTTGTGTAACTGATAAACAATAAGTGATAGATGAAAAAGTACTACACAAAAAAATGTACAAGGGTTAATCAGAAGGTAATGCCTCCTACTTTTCTTATCCTTAAATACTTTAGTTATGTAAAAAATTCAAATATGGCATGATTTCTCAAACCTACTTCTGCAACACACTGTAACAACGGCTTCCTAAGTTAACAGGTGGCAGCATTGCAGTATATTATAAAATGGTGGACATTGGTGTACATATTAGGCGTTGTTGTGTGATAGAATTGTTGAAGGCACAAGGTGAAACACCCATCTGCATTCATAAAAGGCTGAAAAATGTTTATTGTGATGCAACAGTAGACATCAGCAATGTCTGACAATGGGTTCATCAGTGCAGAGAAGCTGAAGGGCAAACATCGCTGGCTGATGAAACGAGGAGTGGCAGGCCAGCACCTTCAGTGTCCCCAAGCACATTCAGCAAGTTAACGAGATCATCTGTGAAGACCTCAGGATAACAACGATGAATTGTGTCTCATGCTCTCCATTGGTAAAGGCAGTGTGGTGGAGATTATTGGAAAACTGGGGTACTCAAAAGTTTGTGCATGATGGGTACCAAGGATGTAAACTGATCAGAACAAATACACAAGAAAACCAATAGACTCCAATCTCATGCAGCACTTCAATGTGGAGGGAGAGAGGCATTGTTGGAATAATTGTGACTTGAGACTTGGATTCATTCTTTTGAACCTGAATCGAAGAGACAGTCAATGGAATGGCATCACACATTCTCACCGAGGAAGAAAAATTCAAAACTGTGTGATCAGCAGGGAAAGTTATGGCGACAGTGCTTTGGGATGAGCAGGGTGTCTTCTGGCTGAGTATTTGCCTCAGGGTACATAGTAAAAATAATGTCCAGTACATCAGCAACCTCAAAGCATGCCTTAGACGAGTTTGCCTATCAATAGCTATGCAGATGTTCTTCTTCTGCATGATTATGCAAGACCACCACCATTACTTTCAACCCTTTATATATACCCTCTGATAAACACTGTGCAGATTCACAAACAATCTCTTATCCTTATTATGTACTACATAATTGAAGTTATAAACAAAAGTTGTAACCGCAGTAAATAATAATAATAATAATAATAATAATAATAATAATAATAATAATAATAATAATAATAATAATAATAATAATAATAATAATAATAAACAAAAGTTCTAACCACAGTACATTTCCACAAAGCTTACCTTTATGTCATCAAAAACACATGACATTTCGGTTTGCATCCACAAAGGTTCTTCTTTAATTTCTATTTTGCTATCAACTTCATCATTACTATTGTATTTCTCAACCTTCATTACAGGATTCTCTGGAAGAACTTCTGTCTCTTTCTGTGAAAAAATTCTTGTTTTGGTATCTATTCCAGAGTTGTTGCTGCATGTAACAGTTTCACACTTCATCTGCATTACGAGATGTTTAGTAAAAAATTCTCTCTCTTTCTGTGAACAAAAGTCTGGAAAAGGAGTCTGTAATTTAATCTCTGTTTTCATTGCAATGTCACAATTAGCATCCAGATGCAGATCATCACCGTTTATAATTAATGTAACATTCTTATTCTGCAAGGCTACATCACCTGAAACAGGATCCTCTTTGATTTCTATTCTGGTATCCATTTCATAACTTTGCTGCATCTGATGGTGCTATGTCTGTGGAGAAACAAACATATCATGAACAGCAGAAAAATTACAAGCACAGTATATGTTCATCAGATAGGACTACTGTATATAGTTGTGCTGAGCATCTGTTACTGCGCCAGCCCCACTCCCCCTCTGCAATCATTGCTTCATCTCACAAGTCTTCTAGCACGACTCAATAACTGTAGTTATTAGGCAGGACTACTCTATATAGCTATGTCTGTTGCTGGCTCATCCCCTTTGTAGCCATTGACTCATCTCACATGTCTTCTAGCACAATACACTCAATAACTGTAAGGTCATGAGAAAGGACTACTGACACCCTACTACCCCTCTGCAATCATTGGTTTATCTCACATGTCTTCTAGCATAATACACTCAATAACTGTAAGGTCATGAGAAAGGACTAGCGCCACACTACTACCCCTCTGCAATCATTGGCTCATCTCACATGTCTTCTAGCACAATACACTCAATAACTGTAAGATCATGAGAAAGGACTACTGCCACCCTACTACCGCTCTGCAATCATTGGTTTATCTCACATGTCTTCTAGCACAATACATTCAATAACTGTAAGATCATGAGAAAGGACTACTGCCACACTACTACCCCTCTGCAATCATTGGTTTATCTCACATGTCTTCTAGCACAATACATTCAATAACTGTAAGATCATGAGAAAGGACTACTGCCACACTACTACCCCTCTGCAATCATTGGTTTATCTCACATGTCTTCTAGCACAATACACTCAATAACTGTAAGATCATGAGAAAGGACTACTGCCACACTACTACCCCTCTGCAATCATTGGCTCATCTCACATGTCTTCTAGCACAATACACTCAATAACTGTAAGATCATGAGAAAGGACTACTGCCACACTACTACCCCTCTGCAATCATTGGTTTATCTCACATGTCTTCTAGCACAATACATTCAATAACTGTAAGATCATGAGAAAGGACTACTGCCACACTACTACCCCTCTGCAATCATTGGTTTATCTCACATGTCTTCTAGCACAATACATTCAATAACTGTAAGATCATGAGAAAGGACTACTGCCACACTACTACCCCTCTGCAATCATTGGTTTATCTCACATGTCTTCTAGCACAATACATTCAATAACTGTAAGATCATGAGAAAGGACTACTGCCACACTACTACCCCTCTGCAATCATTGGTTTATCTCACATGTCTTCTAGCACAATACACTCAATAACTGTAAGATCATGAGAAAGGACTACTGCCACACTACTACCCCTCTGCAATCATTGGTTTATCTCACATGTCTTCTAGCACAATACACTCAATAACTGTAAGATCATGAGAAAGGACTACTGCCACACTACTACCCCTCTGCAATCATTGGTTTATCTCACATGTCTTCTAGCACAATACATTCAATAACTGTAAGATCATGAGAAAGGACTACTGCCACACTACTACCCCTCTGCAATCATTGGTTTATCTCACATGTCTTCTAGCACAATACATTCAATAACTGTAAGATCATGAGAAAGGACTACTGCCACACTACTACCCCTCTGCAATCATTGGTTTATCTCACATGTCTTCTAGCACAATACATTCAATAACTGTAAGATCATGAGAAAGGACTACTGCCACACTACTACCCCTCTGCAATCATTGGCTCATCTCACATGTCTTCTAACACAATACACTCAATAACTGTAAGATCATGAGAAAGGACTACTGCCACCCTACTACCGCTCTGCAATCATTGGTTTATCTCACATGTCTTCTAGCACAATGCATTCAATAACTGTAAGATCATGAGAAAGGACTACTGCCACCCTACTACCCCTCTGCAATCATTGGCTCATCTCACATGTCTTCTAGCACAATACATTCAATAACTGTAAGGTCATTAGAAAGGACTACTGCCACCCTACTACCCCTCTGCAATCATTGGCTCATCTCACATGTCTTCTAGCACAATACACTCAATAACTGTAAGATCATGAGAAAGGACTACTGCCACCCTACTACCCCTCTGCAATGATTGGCTCATTGCACATGTCTTCTAGCACAATACACTCAATAACTAAGATAATGAGAAAGGACTACTGCCACACTACTACCCCTCTGCAATGACTGGCTCATCGCACATGTCTTCTAGCACAATACACTGAATAACTGTAAAATCATGAGAAAGGACTACTGCCACCCTACTACCCCTCTGCAATCATTGGCTCATCACACATGTCTTCTAACACGACTCAATAACTGTAGTCATGAAACAGGACTACTCTATATAGTTGTGTCTGTTACTGGCCCATTCCCTCTTAGTCGTTGACTCATCTCACATGTCTTCTAGCACAATACACTCATTAACTGTATGGTCATAAGACAGAACTACTGCAATTCGCTGTGTTGAGTGTCTGTTATTGCCCCACTCCAGTCCCCCTGCAATCATTGGTTCATCTCACTTATCTTCTACCACCACACAGAACTGCATGGTCATCAGATCCAATTACTGTCTCTTAATGCCACACCCCCACTTCAGTCATTGGCTAATCCCGCAAGTCTTTTAATACCATAAGTCAATAATTGCATGGTCATGAGAACGACTTTCATATATAGTTGTGTTGTGTGTTTGTAACTGCCTACCCACATTCCCCTCTCTGCAATAATTGGCTCAGCTCACATGTCTTTTAAAACTAGTCAATAATTGTATGGTCCTTAAGCAGGACTACTGTATATAGTTGTGCTGTGTGTCCATAACTTCCCAACACCAGCTCTCTCTACGCATTGATTGGCTCAGCTCAAATGTCTTGTAATAAATTTAAAAAACTTAGTTTTATTTATGGATGCTCTTTAACTGCTTTGGTCGTTAGCATCCCATTCTATACTGGAAGTTTTGCTCTCAGGCTTTTCTATTAGGCTTGAGGCTCTTTTACAAACTGTACAATACGGGCCACCGGCTTTACTTTACTTCCCTTCCCTTCCAAAGGAAGCCATGCTCAGGATTTTTGCACCCGAAAAAATCCATTGCTCTTTGCAGGGTATGAACCTGCGACCTCAGGAACTGAGGCTAACATGGTAACCACTAACACGGAAGACAATATACCATACACTCAATAACTGTATGGCCATGAGACAGGACCATTCTATATAGCTGTGTTGTGTGTCCGTAACTGTCCTCCCACTCTCCAATCATTGGCTCATCTCACGTCTTCTAATACCACACACTCAATAACTATATGGTCTAGAGCACAGGTGCGCAACTGTGTCACTATGTGTGGCTTATGGTGATATTGGTGAGAGACATTATAGCTGGACATTTCAGCTGACGTAATATGGGCACTGTGGAGTTATAGTTGATGGGGGTTGAAGTTTGGAGGTCTTTTCTGCTGCAAAGCAGTTACTCTGTCAACAGTGATAAGTGCTGTAACGAAGGAAAAAGTACATAACGGCATGACATCCAGGCGACAAGTTGTCTAGACCAACTAGGAAAACGATTATTTTGTTATTCACATCAATCACAAAATCAAATGCCTCATTTGTGCAAAACTATTATATGTCACCTTTCAGTGTAAAAAGGCATTTTACATATCATGCAGAGAAATACGGACCTCAGGTGCTTTCAAGTATACATTTTTTAATTATAATCTATTATTATTATTATCATCATCATTGCCTTTATTGAATCTCAACTTACACTAACAGGGCCAGAGTGGACAAAGAAAATAAAAGAATTCAAGGGAAAAATTTCAGTAAACATTAAGAGGAGATACATTTAAAAGATAAGCAGATACAAGGTCTGTGCATTCAAGCTACTGCATAGCTCACCGCATTGCAATATATTAAAAACCCCTTAGTGAAGGCCAATTTATAAGAGGCCCTCATAATAACCGCATAGGAAATTTGCCCTCAAAAACCAATATCTCTAAATTCATCAGTCTTTCCAGAGATACAGTTATCTGTAGAATCAAGGAAATGAACAATGGTGACAAAACAATTCAAAGAAAAACTTCAGTCATTTCTGTATTTTTCCTCGATGAGTCAACTGACAGGACTGGCAGTGCTCAGTTGCTAGTTTCTATTCGGGAGGGGGTGGTTGATATGGAATTAAACATCATAGAAAAGCTTTTAGACATGGTATCACTGAAAGGCAGGACATGCAGAGATATTTTTGATGCTGTTTATAGTGTTGGTCAAAAATTTGCATTAAAGTGGGAAAAAATAGTTTCAATTACTACTGATGGGCACCCTCGATGGTTGGAAAAGACAGAGGATTTTTCAGACTTGGAAAGTTTCTGTCCAGCATTAATGTACCTCATTCAAATCTTGTTAACATTCATTGCATGATTCACAGAGAGGCATTATGTGTTTAGTCTGCCAATTTGAATAATGTGATGAGTACAGTTGTTGAGACTGTGAATTACATAAAATCAAGTTCATTGAGACTCGTAGGTGTGAGGAATTTCTAACGATTTTAGATTCTGAATACTCGAACTTACCCTATTATTCAAAAGTAAGGTGGCTAAGCAGAGCAGCAGTATTAAGACAATTTATGTCTCTACATCATAAAATAGCTGAATTTCTGAAAGCTCCGTTAGTATCAGTACTATTAACTGTCTATTTGATTTCTATAATAATTGATATAACTGCCAATAAAAATTATTTTTTCAGGGTGCAGTGATACCAGAACTATCTCAGTCTCAATGGATGTGTGACTTGGCATGTATGATGGACATGTGTGGTCATGTTGATTCACTGAACATAGTCTGCAAGGAAAGTATGAGAATATTGTTTCATTAGCCAGAGCAGCAAATACATTTATAGAAATTTGTCAAAGTGCAATCACCAACTATCTGTTGGAGATATGTGTAATTTCTGTTATCTACTTCCTTATGAATGATAAATCCATTAGTCGGCTAAGAAAACTCCTACAGGAGCTATCTGCTACATTTGAAACAAAGCTTTCTGATCTAAGGAATAGTGAAAATGAGATGAGTCTATTTTACAAACTCCTACAATGTTCATTCCTTATCATCTTTTGATTTGGAAAATGAACTGACGCATTTGGAAACCATGGATGGACGTAATAAGAAAAATGTAACATTTGCTTTCTACAAACAATCATCACCTGAATATTTCCCTCAACTATGCTGTTTTGTAGCCTGTCTAATGGCAATTTTTGGCACAACATACCTATGTGAAGAAACCTTTTCTAAACTCAATTTCATAAAAAGTGCTATAGTCTACACTAACTGAAAAGCATTTAGGTTCACTACTTCAATTATGTACAAAGAGCGCCAGAAAATCTTTGCCACATTTTGTATTGTTTTATGGGGTATTTTGAGGCGTGTCCTTCACTTTACCTATCGTAGAGCATGGTGGCTTGACAACACAGCAATAAGGGGGAAAAGAGGGGAGTTTGATGCCTTAGCTTTTTGTGGTATTATTGAAACCAAAACATGTTTATTGTCTCAGAACCAGTCTTGCCATGTACTAGTGCAATTACTCATGGACATATTGTGGGAATGTGGGAGACTGGTTGCACAGTTACAGCAATTGCACTGGCAATAAAAGTGTTTTTATAGTAAAATACTGGAAAAAAAATTTACGGAAAGTGGGGAAGACGGCTACATACTCGTCGGAAAGCGAGCACTCGCCATAAAACATCTGCAGATGATGATATTCATTTACTAAATGCAAACAGGGAGAAATCCTTCCAAGGGGTAACTGTGTCATGGCGAGATTTGCAGTTAAACTGTGGAAACACTACTCAGAAGGCACCTCCAGGAAGGAGGAATTTGGCATAGAAAGGCAGCTAAGAAAGTAAACCTGACAGGATACCATCGGCTTCAACTTGAGTTTCTTAGCAAATCTGATAGTTTCTGGAAAAAAGTACTTTCCAAGAGATAGTTTTCTCGTCTGATGAGGATGGAAGACTTTCATTGTGGCAACCAGACAACACGTGATATGCTCTAGAACATGTTATAGGTAAGACTAAGTGCAGCCGGTTAAGTGGGGTTGGTTGGCATCTGCTGGAGTCAGGGAACTGTATCAAGTTTCACCCAGAATGGATTCTGTAGAGTACACTAAGTCCTTCAAGACTGTAAACTTCCTAGTGTGTGCATAGTTTATCCAGAACGGGAGATGCCTGTTGTTAATTTTGTACAGAATAATACCTGTATCCACCCTCTCTGAAACACAACAGATTGGTTACAGGCTCATCCAGATATATGTGCTGTAAAAGTCTCGATCTAAATCCCATTAACCACATATGGGCAATAATGATACACAAATGGGATCCTAGGCGAGAGAAGAGTAAAGAGGTCCTTTTGCAGCAGGTGTCAGAAGTGTGGGAGAGTGTCAGGAGAAGCCCTGCAATTTGTGCGTCCCTTGACAGCTCTATGAAGAGGAGGTTAAATGCAGCGATTGATAATACCAGATGGTATAAACAATATTAATGCTAACAAAAGCTGCAAGAGATCCAGTGATACATATTTAAAATCGCAAACACGCACATGCACGCACGCATGCGCACACACACACACACACACACACAAAAGGTTGTCATATATGTATGCAGGTGCGGAAAACTTGTATTACTTAGGTGCTTAAAACCCCCTAATTGAAACCAAATGGAAACAGCCACATTAAGTAGAACTAGAGAAATATAATATATATTTCTTATTTGAATTTATTATTTATGTGAAACATTTTTGAGGATAAAGATCTCTATGATGCAATAAATTACTCCTTTGTAATAACTGACAATTCATGTTTGGAAACTAGAGATACATATGTATGTGTTTATGGTTTACATGAATATGACATACATATTCTGGCAGTAAAATGCGGTTAAATTTTTGCCTATAAACCTGTTGTATTCCTATGATCAGTAATTTGTTAGTAAAGGTATATCAACCAATTATAGTTTGAATTAAAGGGGGAAACATTCTACTTTATTTATTTATTTATTTATTACATATTTAGCTATGTTTGCTATGCCAATGGCTGCCTGTACAAGGTGGAGTTTGATTGTGCGCATATGCGTCCTAAGCCAAGGTGGAACAGCATATGCTAATGGCTGCAAGTACAAGGTGCAGTTTGATTGTGCATATATGCGACCTAAGCCAAGGTGGAACAGCATATGCTAATGGCTGCATGTACAAGGTGCAGTTTGATTGTATGTATATGCGACCTAAGCCAAGGTGGAACAGCATATGCTAATGGCTGCATGTACAAGGTGCAGTTTGATTGTATGTATATGCGACCTAAGCCAAGGTGGAACAGCATATGCTAATGGCTGCAAGTACAAGGTGCAGTTTGATTGTGCATATATGCGACCTAAGCCAAGGTGGAACAGCATATGCTAATGGCTGCATGTACAAGGTGCAGTTTGATTGTATGTATATGCGACCTAAGCCAAGGTGGAACAGCATATGCTAATGGCTGCATGTACAAGGTGCAGTTTGATTGTATGTATATGCGACCTAAGCCAAGGTGGAACAGCATATGCTAATGGCTGCATGTACAAGGTGCAGTTTGATTGTATGTATATGCGACCTAAGCCAAGGTGGAACAGCATATGCTAATGGCTGCATGTACAAGGTGCAGTTTGATTGTATGTATATGCGACCTAAGCCAAGGTGGAACAGCATATGCTAATGGCTGCAAGTACAAGGTGCAGTTTGATTGTGCATATATGCGACCTAAGCCAAGGTGGAACAGCATATGCTAATGGCTGCATGTACAAGGTGCAGTTTGATTGTATGTATATGCGACCTAAGCCAAGGTGGAACAGCATATGCTAATGGCTGCATGTACAAGGTGCAGTTTGATTGTATGTATATGCGACCTAAGCCAAGGTGGAATATTATATGCTAATGGCTGCATGTACAGTGGGCTTCAAATGTTTTCCGATGGGCAAAGGGGTGTAGAGGAAGAGGGGAGGAAATTTCCTCTCAACTAGTCATGCCTGGCTATAGCCAACAGCAAGTGCCGGATCGTCTCAAAGGTCACATTTACTTCCTTGTATGCTGGACCAGACTCTAAGAGGAAAGAAGCCGAAACCAAATACTTTTCGCTTTACTAGAACTATTCAAGCGAAATAAATTAACATTTTCTTTGCATAATATGTTGTTTAAAGATCAAATATTACACTCTTTATGCAGGTGCTACACAAGTTTAAGGTTCAGTAATTTTGTTGAGAAGCAAGGTTTGCATAATGCATATCTTGTTTTTAACGTTTGTTGCTAGTAAAAAATAATAATATTAATAATAATAGTCATTCATTATCTGTTTAACCTCCTCATATGTAGGACTTACACCCCCTAGGACTTACAGGCGGGTGCCTGGGGTCAGAGGCCCATCGATGAGCAGACACTCATGGATCAGACAGAACATCCAGAATGAGGGATCAACCCGATTCCTGGTATGGGGAGGAAGGAAGTAGATGAGACGAAATGTTGGTGAAATGGATGAAAGGAAAGGTGATGATGGAGCAGTTGGTGGAATGAATGGCAGGGGAAACCGGGGAACCCGGAACCCGCCCAGACGTCGCTTTGTCCACCACAAATCCCACATGCAGGTCCCTGGGATGCAACCCGGTCTAACCACTCGGCCACAGCGCCGCCCATATTAATAATAATAGTTTCATAATTATCACCAATAGAACATTCTACGCATACTCTGAGGGTATTTATTACCTTGAATATACGTTCGTTTTGCTTTTTAATTGTCATAGATATTGATCACAACATTTAATGCTAAGTGTGTAGTTCCATACAGTTGGCACATTCAGTTCTTATAATATTCAAGTAATGTTTTAAAAATATGGTATCAAAAGTAATATTAATGTCAAACTGTTCAAGCAGTTTGGGTACAATTAAGTACAACATTCAATTTTCTTCAAAATGAGATATATTTTGCGTTTGTTACTGAAAAACGAATAAAGATTGTTTTATTTGAAACATAGTTCCCCTTACATACACGCTCAGAAAGAAAGGAAGAAAAACCATGCCAGTCGTATGTTGGACGTAGAGTAAAAACACCTATTTAGGTATTGTATGCAAAAAGAGGAAATGTTAATAAATACGAGGAAACAACGTTTACAGCAAAATGTGCAGTTTCTATTTAGCAGTTTTATTCAGTTAGGATCATAATTTAAGCTAAATTTTTAAAATAGTGACCCGAAGTGTTAATGCAGATAGGTTGATAGTGCTTGTGTTGCAATTGGTTCATTTGAAAGCACTCTGAAAAATAAATTGCTTTCAAGTTACAAATCTGAAGATGCCCCCCCAAAAAATGACTTTCTATTACGATTCACGTTCTGAATTCTTAAAATGCTTCTCTTTTCTGGTCTAGAATGGAATGTGTAACGGAGGGGACTCGACCTCGATCCAATGAATGAGGATATTGTGCTTGTGACCCTTGAGGGTGCCCTCCCGGGAGGGAGGGACGAAGTGAGACATCGAGCGGCCGTAACCAGGAGTGACGGCACAGCAATGACAAGGTTCCTAAAATTTCCAGATTGACACTTCCTGACAGTTGGGCAGGCAAACCGGGGACCCTACCGCAAACAGAGATGCTAGCGGCCCCCCAAAGAGCGCTCCTTATACCCTGGCACCAGCCGAAAACCGAGCGACGGATAAGGTTCCACAGAGAGCATCCTTTTTCTATTGCCACGCCGCACCGGAATACCATCGCCGATACTTACAGCCCTAAGACAGACCTAACGGGGTTAAGGATGAATGAAATGAGAATGGAACTATATTCGGGGGCTGAGAGAAATAATATCAGCATTCGCCTGACGACCTGGGAAAACTCTCGAGAAAAAACCCGTGGGTCAGATTGGGCGGAAGCCGGGAAGCGAACTAGGGATCTCTCGATTGCGAGTCGCACGCGTTACCGCGGCGCCACCTGGACGTAAACTGGAAGATCCGTAGTTCAAATCTCGGCTATGACATGGAATTTTTCAATCTGATTCTATCTTTCCAACCTTGTCCTACACACGACTTGAGTGAAACAGTCTTCTTGTTAATTGAAATTAACTGCTGTGATGTGATAGGGCTTAAGGGCGCTCAACTGCTAGGTTTATTAGCCCCTTACAATGTATAAAATATAAAATCGAAAAGTCAAAAAACTAAAAACCCATACACAAACCCGCTTTGTCAAAAACACTAAAAACACAATAGACCAAAAATAAAATCAACACACTAAAATCAAGGTCACTAAAAGAATAAAACGTGTCAAGAACTGTAGAATGCAAGGGACATGAGCGCCTTATGTCCGTCGGGGAGAAGAGCCCCATTAAAACTGACAATATAAAATCTCAAAGCTAAAAGACGCTCAGCGCATCAAATGCGACGATTAAAACCAATGTCACTTATAAAACGTAAAAGACATTCTACAGCATCCGCGTCGTCCGCCAAAACGCTATGCCAACAGGCAGACCCACGCGAACGCGCAGTGGAGCTAAAACTTGACACTCAGTTAAAATGTGACGCACCGTTAAGGGCACATCACACTGCTGACACAGTGGAGCGGGATCACCACTGAGCAGGTAACTATGACTAAAACGGCAATGTCCAATTCGTAAACGGGATAAAAGTACCTCTTCCCGACGTGTAGAACGAGAAGAGGTACCCCAGATTAACGGGAGAGGTTTAACCTCCCGGAATTTGTTCCCCCGGAGGGCCGTCCACTCATCGCGCCAAAGCGAGAGGATGCGGCGACGTAAAATAACACAAGAATCTGACGAGGGAACAACAGAGGTAAAAAATCTGGGTAATAAAATCGCCGATTTCGCAGCGGCGTCGGCAGACTCGTTCCCTGAGATGCCTACATGACCTGGAATCCACACGAAGCTTACGCTGATGCCAGAAGCACCAAGCGAGTGGAGCAGGTCATGAATGCGCTGTACGAGCGAGTGATAAGTGTACAGCGCGTTAATACTCTAAAGGGCACTCAGAGAGTCCGTACAAACAACACAACGCCGTAAGACGTGCCGCTGAATGTATAAAACACATTGATAGATACTAAAAAGTTCGGCGGTATAAATCGAACATTGCCCGGGTAAACGAAATGTAAAACTATGCGTACCTAAAACAAAGGCACATCCTACTCCAACATCAGTCTTAGACCCATCAGTATAAATAAAAGGACAGTCCCCGAATTGCGCCTGTAGTTCTAAAAATGCGGATCTAAAGACTGAAGCAAGTGTCGCATTTTTCGGAATCAACGTTAACATAAGGTGACAGTTGGTCTCAGCACGCGACCAAGGAGGAAAACGCGTTTCCCCCCGAGGAAGGGCCGGCGCTGGCGGAACGTCTAAATGCCGAAGGAGCTGTCGAAAGCGAACCCCTGGAGGGAGCAAAGCAGATGAGCTAATTAAATAGTGGCGATCAAGCGACTCCTCGAAAAATAACTCGAAGGACGGGTGATCAGGCAAGCTTGAGAGTCAACAGGCATAGCTGCACAAAAGCATCCCACGCCGGAAGGACAGCGGAGGCTCTGCAGCTTCAGCATACAGACTGGGAAAAGGGCTGGTTGGAAAGGCCCCCGTAGCGACTCTTATGCCACGATGGTGAATGGCATTCAATTAACGTAACACAGATACAGATGGACGTGCCGACGAATAGACAATGCACCCGTAATCAAGCTTTGATCGGACCAAAGAGCGATAAAGGCGAAGAAGGACGGTCCGACCAGCTCCCCAGGATGTGCCACTTAAAAAACGTAAAAGATTAAGAGAACGGTCACACTTTGCTTTTAAAAAGGAAACGTGCGAGGTCCAACACAACTTCCTATCAAAAATCAACCCCAAAAATTTCGCCTCGTCTGCAAACGGAAGTATCCCTGGCCCAAGGTGGAGAGAGGGCGGAGGGAAAGCCTTCCGGCGCCAGAAATTAATAGACGGATTTTTCGGCGGAGAAATTAAAGCCGTTACTCCAGGCGTAGAGACGGTCGATACAGCTCTAGAGACGGCGTTCGAGTAGACAGGTCCGCCGTGAACTGCAATAAATGGCAAAATCGTCAACAAAAAGCGACGACGAAATGCCAGGTGGAATACAATCAACAATGGGTTGATAGCTATCGCAAAAAGTGTGACACTGAGTACAGAGCCCTGCGGTACTCCGTTCTCTTGAATAAAACGATTAGATAAAACCGAGCCCACACGTACACGAAACACGCGGTCCGTCATAAAGTCCCGAAGAAATATGGGAAGACGACCGCGGATATTCCATGCGTGAAGTGTACGTAAAATGCCGCCCCTCCAGCAAGTGTCATAAGCTTTCTCCAGGTCAAAAAACACAGCAACGGTTTGACACTTTCTCAGAAATCCATTCATAACATGCGTCGACAGGGACACCAGATGGTCGACGGTAGAGCGATAGCGACGAAATCCGCACTGAGCGTTCGCTAGAAGTTTCTGAGACTCAAGCCACCATGTCAACCGCCCGTTGATCATGCGCTCCATCACCTTGCAAATGCAACTGGTGAGGGAGATAGGGCGGTAGCTGGAAGGTAGTTGGCGATCCTTCCCAGGCTTAGGTATAGGGACAATGGTGGCTTCGCGCCAAACGGAAGGAAAAATGCCGTCTTGCCAAATACGGTTATAGACCTGTAAGAGAAAGAGTTTACTGTCGGCTTTAACATCAGGACATGAATGCCGTCCGTCCCAGGAGCGCAGTGCCTAGAGCAATGAAGAGCGTGCTCCAGCTCCCTCATTGTGAAAAGTTCATTATAACACTCATTATTAGCAGACCGAAAATTAAAGGTGTCGGAATCCAGCCGGTCTTTGATAGAGCGAAAGCCGGCGGAATAATGGTCTGAACTGGATACCGTCTCAAAGGCAGCACCCAGAGTGTTAGCGATGGCAGCCGGATCCACTATAGTGGCATTGGAAACCTGAAGGCCAGAATCAGTACAATGCGACACTTTTCCTGAGAAGCGACGAAGTTTATCCCAAACAGATGAAGGCGTAAAGCGATTAAAAGACTCGATAAAACGAGTCCACGACGCCTTCTTGCTATCCTGAATAATGCGACGAGCCCTGGCGCGCGATTGTTTAAAAGTCACCAAATTATCAAGTGTAGGGTGTCGCCGAAACACCCTAAGTGCAGTCCTACGGGCACGAACGGCGTCCCGACAATCCTCGTTCCACCACGGAACAGGTGGCCGCCGAGGTTGAGAGGATGAACGGGGAATTGCGCGTTCGGCGGCAGGGAAAATCGTAGACGTAAGGTGCTGCACTAGTTGGTTACTGTCGGCGAAGGGCTGATCGTAAAAATGCACCAGGCTGGAATACAAGCTCCAGTCGGCTTTTGAGAATATCCAGGTAGGTACTCTGGAATGCTGTACGTGGTGCGACAGAAGAGAAACGATGCAGGGGTAATGGTCGCTGGAGTAGGTGTCAGCGACGACGTTCCACTGAAGACGACGAGCAAGCTGGAGTGAGCAAATGGCAAGGTCCAGGTGAGAGAATGTACCAGAAGAATCAGAAATAAAAGTAGGTGCACCTGTATTGAGGATGGAAAGATTGAACTGGTAAAAATGTCGGAAAGAAGAGTTCCCCTCGCACAAGCCCTTGGCGAACCCCACAGTGGGTGATGGGCATTAAAATCTCCCAACAGAAGAAATGGTGTTGGGAGAGCGGACAGGAGAGCTCGAATGTCCGCGGGAGCGAGGGGAGACGATGGAGGTGAATACACAGAGCAAATAGAAAACAAAAAGCCGGGTAAGTGAAGGCGAACGGCAACAGCTTGCAAGTCGGATGTAAGTGTGACAGGTTTAAAATGAACGTCGTTACGCACTAACAACATGACACCTCCATGAGCAGGAGAACCCTCCTCCGGTTCAAGGTCGTAGCGAACCGGAGTATATCCTCGGAGATCGTGAGGGCGAAGCTTAGTCTCCTGCAAACACACGACCATAGGCGAATGGGAACGCAATAAAAGTTGCAGTTCCGCCCTATGCGATCGTACACCACGTGCATTCCAGGTCAGGATAGCCATTAAGAAAAAAGGGATAAACTGTCTACTTAGAAGGGCGGCTTAAAATTACCTTTTGTTTAACCTTTGGGTTCGGGCTTTTGGTATGGAGGTGGTCAGACTCCATAGCCTCCTCGAAGGGAGGGCCCACGCGCTCAGAGCCAGAAACCGATTCAAGAGCCGTGAATCGGTTCTGGGTGCGATGGGTGAGGGGTGGCGATGGGTGAGGGGTGCCGCTGAGTGCGGCTTGTCCCAGGATCTTCCTGGGACTGCGACCTCCGAGGAGAAGGTGAATTATGCTTGCTGTGAACACGCGGAGTGTCTTTTAAAAAGTCTTCTCTTCGAAGTTTCTGCTTGGGTTTCTTTTCAGCGGCTTGCGACTTCATTGACTTTGGACCAGGTTTATGGGGCTTGGTAACAGTAGCAGACTTGGACGGCTGGATGGTAGTGGCGGTTAAAGCAGTCATGGTCCAAGTTTGAGTCCCAGCATCCTTCCGGGGTATGGGCGAGGCAACAATAGAACTGAATGTTGCCGATCGCAGGAGCGAAGGTTGGCGCGCATGGAAACGCCTCCGGGCTTCGGCGAAGGAGAGTTTCTCCTTTACCCGGATCTCCTGGATCGCCTTCTCGTCCAAATACCGCGGACAGTCGCCAAATGAAGCAGAATGTGACCCTTTACAATTAACGCAGACGGGGGCTGTTGAACAGGTACCTTCGTGTGAGGGCTGGCTACATGTTGCACAGATATTAACGGCACTCTTACATGAGACTTGCGTATGCCCAAAACTTTGGCACTTAAAACAACGCAGAGGTCTAGGAATATAAGGCCTCACAGACATCCGTTCGTACCCTGCGGAGATGCTCGTGGGCAGATCGACGCCATCAAATGTTAGAAACAGGGTACGAGTGGGTACCAATACGCCGTCGCGTTTGGCCTGCACTCGATGAACCGCTGTCACCTTCTGGTCTGCATGATATTCGACCAGGTCCTCGTCCGATATGCGATCGAGGCTATGCGTGGTGACAACGCCTCGACAAGAATTCAAGGTGCGGTGCTTCTCAACACGGATAGGATAACTGTGGAGAAGCGTGGTGCTCAACAAGGACTTACTTTGTGCCTCGGATTTGCTTTGCACTAACAACGAACCATTACGAAGCCGAGTGCAGGAAAGAACCGGACCAGCAATTGAGTCAATGCCCTTCTGGATGATAAAAGCGTTCACTTCTCGAATGATTGTCCTTCCTCTGTACGGGTAATCACTAAGTAACAACCAGCTGTTGGCGGTGCTACTTCTGTTACTAAAACTTTTCGGCGCTTGTTGTTTATAATGGAGAAAGGGTGCTCCATAGCGAAAAAACTCCTCCACCATTACAACCGTCTCCGACCTCGGGCTCTGACTTCCCGGGCGTTACCCCGGCTTGGGTGATTGGCCTATCTATACCTAGCTCACCCCAGGGTCACACCTCCCAGAACATAGACAGAGGGACCCAATCGCCGTCGGAAGTCAGCAGCTCATGCAATGGCCCCCCGCGGGACTACAGTTGAACAGCGGATACGAACACAAACCCTACATGACGACCCCGGGTGGTGGGGATGACGCCATTACCCACTCACCCAGCTGCGCACCCAGTGCGCGGGTATCCGTCAGGCTGTGTCCACGGAGGATTTAAATAAAAAGATAAAAGAAAGTAAAACTGTGTGGGCATTTCGCACGCAAGGTAGGCCGGCGAAGAAGTAAAAGAGAGGCGTAAATGAATGCACGTGGGCCGAAATGTGCAGAAATAGAAGAGAGGAAAGAAACGATGGTGAGGTGAGGTATGAATGTAATGCAAAGAACGCACGAGAGCCTACCTTGTGTCCCCCGGTCACGACAAGAACCCACCTCGGCCGGATGGGGATGAGGGGATGAATATGGCGATGATTGGCTAGGGAACCCCCGGGTGCGCCTAACCCGCACTCACAAAAGTGAGCCCCTGGGGGGAAATTAACTGCCATTACAAACTTCGTTGTAAGTATAAGAAGAATGCGGTAGCTCAAACGATAGTCAGATTTGTATGTGGTGTCTTTGAAACTCCACGCTCTCTGCATTACCACGAGAATTATGATTAGGAAGAATTATATTTAAGTATAGATTATATTATTATTTTAAATTGAACAAACTAATGTGTTGCATTCACATAACTTTCTCTTTTCACCATTGTACAGATTCTTTTTTTCGAAATCTCATTTTTCTGTCTACTTCTTATAATCCAGATAAACTTGCAAATCACATTTAGCTCATCTGTGTGCTGTGGGGGTCTGCCTCACATTCAAGATGTCCCGAATTAGAATCTCGGTTAAAGTGAAATACCTGGGTAAAGCTTTTTCCAGGGTTACTTCTTATCCTGAGAAGATGAATATTAGATTCTAATTTCTAGGGACCTCGGGCTCATTTGAGCATCATTTTAACTATTTCGTTCATTCACAGTCCATAATGGCCTACCCGGTTAAAGGACTAATTAAATACCAAAAGGAAAAGTTCACATTTACACGTTTCGTTGTAGTATATGCAGATAAAGCGATAGTCACATTTTCAAAAAGCATGTCACTACGTGTTGCTTTGTAATTCCATGCTGTTTGTATGACCACGACAAAAACAAAACGAATACAGACTTCTCAGTTACAAAAAGTATTCAAACCAATAACAAAAAATATCTGGGAATTAGTTAATCTCATAATATATATAAAACAAACTGCGTGCTTTACGGGGTTTGCATTTCTTGTGTAACAAAACTTTGTCCAATTTTTTATTAGAGTTTACCAATTATACAAAAGTCATCCAGAATGAAGAAGACTTTAGAGGCTCTTCTCAGTCAGTTCAAAATATATATTTCGTTTGTCATGACAATATTTTAAACAGTGAGTATTTTAATCAAAATCATTAGAGCCATTTTTAAGAAATTAAATTTCGAAAATTTTTCCATGTAAAGGGTTATTCAGGATGGGAAGATTTTCTTGAAAATCCTTGTCACATCTTTGAAAGATGCTGAACCTAAATATCAAGTTTGGTATTTAACCGACTTTTCGCTTTGGATTTATGTTGTTCACAGAGACGCAGGCATATGGAGCTTTTGCCCTAAAATATGTGTTGCATTCACATGACTTTCTCTTCTCACTCTTCTTACAACGCTTATTTTGCATCTATGTCATGTTAATACCGATAAACCATCATTTATCTTCACAATTCGTTGTAGGTATAACCAGAACATATTAAACTAAAGCGATAGCTAAATCCCTCAAAGCTGATCGCTAGGTGATAGCTTTGGATTGGTTGGCTACTTAGGGGTCTCGGCACTGATCCACATAGTGGATATTGTGCCTACGCCCCACAAGGGGGCGTCTCTGGGAGGAAGGATGAGGCGAGACAACACACCGGAAGTCCGGAACCAGGGAAAACGGCACAGGAATGGCAGGGTACCTAACTTTTCAGATAGAGACTCCCCGTCAGACGGACAGGCTGACCGGGGATCCCACCCAGCACAGGTGTCTAACGCCCCTCAAGGAAGTTAGGATACTCCCGACAGTCAGTCGAAAGCTAAGGGACGGAGAAACTCACAAATAGCATCCTTTTCCCCTGTCACACTGCACCAAAACACCATCGTCGACACTTCCAACCCTGAAAGAGACCAACGGATGAAAGATGAAAGGAAATGAGAATGGAGATGAAATGGTGGTTTGGAAATTCGGGGATGTGAGAATCCTTCCCAGCACTCGCCTGGCGACCCGGGAAACCCCGAAAAAACCTATGGGTCAGGAAGGTCGGCCAGAGGAATCCAACCCACGACCTCCCGAATGTGAGCTACAGACGTGATATCTTTGAAATTCTGTTCTCTTTGTTTAACACGAGAAAGAAAGAAAGAAAGAAAGAAAGGAAGGAAGGAAGAAAGAAAGGAAGAAAGAAAGAAAGAAAATAGCTACATGCAGTTGAGAGAAGCATAAAGTATTTGAAAATTCAAACTAATAACAAAGAAAATTTTAGAATAGGTAAAGTATAAAAGTTATTTAACATAAAATAAAAATGTTATTTGAGGCAGTATTTTAACACCTAAAAGAAACCATCAGTCTAATTATATAACATAAATTCAGTAAAGCAATATGTGTATAATATAATATATAAAATGTACGTAATAGTCATTGTATTAACGTTTATATTATTGTATACATGTATAATAATGTTATGTGAATGTATTACGTAATTTAATAATGTAGGAGCTGTGAGAATATAGGTCAAAAGTTGCTAACAATGAGGTAACCTTGAGGCAGTAATGAATTGGAAAGTTTAGTAACGCTACTGGTAATTCTTGGAGCAACAATAATGTAATTTTTGAGACAGTTTATAAATAGCCATTCAACCACCAGAAAAAAGTTTAACTTAAATAAAAGTATTCTATTGGAGTAGGATTAGCCAAGCAAAAACTGAAATAGAGCAAAAGTTACAAATTCAGGCGGTAGAAGCCTGCTGCTTATAGACAGCGTTCCTAATAATACGTATCCATTGTGAGACAAAAATTCATTATTTTTATATTCATTATTATTCTAAAGTTTACGTGTTTAAAAAGTGCAAGTAATTGATAAGTAATCTCATAGCTCTCTATATCAGTGAAGTATTATTTAATCGTGTCAAGGAATAATAAATGGAGTGAAGTAAAAATTTTAATTTGTGTAAGCCTACATTCATTAGCCGTATCGCAATCTGTTAAGAAATACATGTTTCTACAAGTTAATACTGGCGCTGCCAAGGCAAACATAAATATAATATTTAAAGAAACATTCAAATTACAAAGTTAATGTTTTAAAACTGGGGCGAAGGCCACCGGAAACTTTGTACAAAACGTGGTTGCAACTACTTCAAGTGTTCGGCTCCCCAACAGTCGAAATACAATACAACTCCACTTAAAATTAACCTACTTCATATTTGATATAAATGTTGTGCTTTAACAAGATCTACAGTTGTTGTGCGGTAAGATTTTGTCTCTCTCTTACGATTTACTAATTATCAAAAGTCACTGGCAAAAAGAACTAATTTACATGCTATTCCTAGAAAATAAAAGATATACATTCTATTTATCATGAAAATAGCTTAAACATATGTACTTTAATCAAAACCCTTAAGAGTCACTTTCGAAAGAATAAAAAATTTCGAAAAATGTCCAATGTAAAGAGGAGTTTGGAGTGGAGGATTTTCTTTAAAATCTCAGTGTAGCATTCTTGGAAGAAGTTGAACTTAAACACCTAGTTCAGTTTTTAACCAACCTTTTGCTTTTGAGTTATGCTATTCGTGGGGGGGACACGCACGCACGCACGCACGCACGCACGCACGCACGCACGCGCGCACGCACACTTGGACCATTTTCTAAAAATAAATTCATTGGATTCAGGGGTTACAAACGTGATTTATGGTGAAATTACGACATTGGATTTTCAGATGGAACACAATACTTTCTCCACTTACTGTAGCTACGTAGTAGAGAAAGTCAAAATGCTTTCTTTGGATTCAGGGAGTCTCAAAGCGTCCATTTCCGGTAAATCCGTTATTAAATTTTTGGGTGAAATACAATAATTCCTCTAATACTGTAAGTGCGTTGTTGGGAAAGTAAAAATGCTTTCTTTGGATTCAATGGGGCTCAAAACGTGTATTTCCGGTGAATATCGTTATTCCATTTTTTGGTGGAACACAATACTTTCACTATTTACTGTAACTACGTAGTAGAGAAAATAAAAACACTTTTTTGGATTCAGGGAGTCTCAAAACGTGTATTTCCGTTGAATTTCGTTATTCAATTTTTGGCTGGAATATAATACTTGCTCTACTTACTGTAACTACGTAGTAGAGAAAGTAAAACTCTTTTCTTTGGATCCAGGGATTCTCAAAACGTGTATATCCGGTGAATCTTGTTATTCAGTTTTTGGGTGGAATACAATACTTTCTCTACCTCCTGTAGCTACGTAGCAGAGAAAGTAAAAATGCTTTGTTTGGATTCAGGGGTCTCAAAACGTGTATATCCGGTGAATCTCATTCAATTTTTGGGTGGAACACAATACTTGCTCTACTTGCTGTAACTATGTAGTAGAGAAAGTAAAAACGCTTTGTTTGGTTTCAGGGAGTCGAAAACGAGTATTTCCGTTCCGAGTATTAATCTCGTTATTTACTTTTGGGTGGAATACAATACTTACTATGTAGTAGAAAAAGTGAAAATGCTTTGTTTGGTTTCAGGGAGTCTGAAAACGAGTATTTCCGTTCCGAGTATTAATCTCGTTATTTACTTTTGGGTGGAATACAATACTTGCTCTAGTTACTGTAACTACGTAGTAGAGAAAGTGAAAAATGCTTTCTTTGAATTCAGGGAGTCTCAAAGCGTATATTTCCGGTATATCCCGTTATGAAATTTATGGATGGAATACAATAATTCCTCTACTTACTGTAACTGCGTAGTAGGGAAAGTAAAAATGCTTTCTTTGGATTCAATGAGGTCAAAACGTGTATTTCTGGTGAATCTTGTTGTTGAATTTTTGGGTGGAATACAACACTTCCTCTGCTTACTGTAAGTGCGTAGTAGGAAAAGTAAACATGCTTTCTTTGGATTTGTGGGTCTCAAAATGTGTATTCGCGATGAATCTGGTTTTTTTTTTAAAATTTTGGGGTGGAATACAACACTTTGCCTACTTATTATAGGTAAATAGTAGAGACAGTAAAAAGATGAGTTGTGGAATAGATAGACGGCTGTTTGTCGTAACGGCATCTTGCACGCAACCAAATTGGAAAAGTGTAACTTAGACTGTAACTTTAAATAATTTCTGGCCTAAATCGTTGTCCCGATGCACGGAAAAACCATACTTCATAAGGACATTATGAAAATAAAGAACATATGTTAGTTGATAATGGGTAGAGAAAGCAGTAAATATTGAAAACCAAACCATTTGGTTTTAACACTTGCTTGTTATACAATGATGCCTCTAATTCTCTCGATGACACTACGCTTGCCCCGCTACAGGTGGAACTAAAATATTTGGAGCCGTCTGTACAAGGTGGAGTTTGATTGTATGTATATGGGACCTAAGCCAAGGTGGAACAGCATAGCACAAAGGAGGCGCTGGTGCCAGAAACACCGAGCGAGTAGAGATCATGTATGCGCTGTACGAGTGGGTGGTAATTGTACAGCGCATTAATGCTCCGAAGGGCGCTCAGAGAGTCTGTGCAAAGAACAGTGCCATAAGTCGTGCCGCTGGATGTATAAAAGTAACTGATAAACACTAAAACGTTCGGCGGTAAAAATCGAACATTGCCCAGGTAAACTAAAGGTAAAACTACGTTGACCAAAAATAAAGGTACACCCTACTCCAACATCAGTCTTAGACCCATCAGTATATATGAAATGAGAGTCCCCGAATTGCGCCTGAAGTGCTAAAAACGCTGATCTAAGGGCTGAAGAAGGGGTCTCACTCTTCGGCATCGACGTAAACCCAATGTGACAAAGTCCCCGAATTGCGCCTGAAGTGCTAAAAACGCTGATCTAAGGGCTGAAGAAGGGGTCTCACTCTTCGGCATCGACGTAAACCCAATGTGACAAAGGGCCTCAGCGCGCAACCAAGGAGGAAACTGCGTTTCCACCCTGGGTAGTGTCGGTGCTGGCGTAACGTCCAAATGCCGAAGAAGCTGGCGAAATCGAACCACTGGAGGGAGCAGTGCAGAGGAACTAACCAAATATTGGCGATCAAGCGAATCCTCGAAAAGTAACTCCAAGGACGAGTGGTCATGCAAGCTTGAGAGTCGACATGTATAGCTGCACAAAAGAATGTCACGCCTAAAGGACAGCGGCGGCTCTGCAGACTCAGCGTACAGACTGGGTACTGGGCTAGTTGGAAGGCCATGTATGGACTCTTATGCTACGATGGTGAATGGCATTCAAGCGACGTAACACAGAGGGACGTGCCGATGAATAGACAAGGCATCCGTAATCAAGCTTGAATCGGACCAAAGAGCGATAGACGCAGGACGGTCCGATCAGCTCCCTAGGATGTGCCACTTAAAACACGTAAAAGATTAAGAGAACGGTCACACCTTGCCCTTAAAAACGAAATAAGCGAAGTCCAGCTCAGCTTTCGATCAAATATCAACACAAAAGGTTTCGCCTCATCTGCAAATAGAAGACTATCCGGCCCAAGATGGAGAGAGGGCGAAGGTAAAGCCTTCCGGCGCCAGAAATTCACACAGACGGGTTTCTCGGCGGAGAAAGTACAGCAATTGGCGTTACGCCAGACGTAGAGACGGCGTTCGAGCAGACAGGTCCGCCGTGAACTGCAATAAATGGCAAAATCGTCAACGAAAGGGGACGATGAAATACCAGCTGGAATACAATCAAAAATGGGATTGATAGCAATCGCAAAAAGTGTGACACTGAGCACAGAGCCCTGCAGTACACCGTTCTCTTGAATAAAATGACTAGATAAAACCGAGCCAACATGTACACGAAAGACGCGATCCGTCATACACTCCCGAAGAAATATGGGAAGACGACCACTTAAATTCCATGCGTGGAGTGTACGTAAAATGCCGCCCTCCAACAAGTGTCGTAAGCTTCCTCCAGGTCAAAAAACACAGCCACTGTTTGACACTTTCTCAGAAATCCATTCATAATATGCGTCGAAATTGACACAAGATGGTCGACGGTAAAGCGATGGCGACGAAATACGCACTGAGCGTTCGCTAGAAGTTTCTGAGACTCAAGCCGCCATGTCTACCGCCCGTTGATCATGCGCTCCATCACGTTGCAAATGCAACTGGTGAGGGAGATAGGGTGGTAGCTGGAAGGAAGTTGGCGATCCTTCCCAGGCTTAAGTACAGGGACAATGGTGGCTTAGCGCCAAACGGAAGGAAAAACGCCGTCTTGCCAAATACGGTTATAGACCTGTAAGAGAAATAGCTTACTGTCGGCTGAAAGGTTCTTTAACATCAGGACATGAATGCCGTTCGGCCCAGGAGCGGAGTTCCTAGATAAAAGGAGGCTCCCTCATTATGAAAAGTTCATTATAAACGCCTGATTAGGAGACCGTAAAAAAATATAGGTCACGGAATCCAGCCGGACTTTGAGGGTGCGAAAGCCGGCGGAATAATGATCAGAACTGGAAACCGCCTCAAAGGCAGCACCCAAAGAGTTAGCAATGGCAGCCGGATCCACTATGGTGGCATTGGAAACCTGAAGGCCAGACACAGTACAATGCGACACTTTACCGGAGAAGCGACGAAGTTTATCCCAAACAACAGCGGAAGGTGTGAAGGATTAAAAGACTAGACAAAACGAGTCCAAGATGCCTTTTTGCTATCCTGTTATATGCGACGAGCCCTAGCGCACGATTGTTTAAAAGTAACCAAATTATCTAGTGTAGGATGTCGCCGAAACACCCTGAGCGCAGCTCTACGGGCACGAAAGGCGTCCCGATAATCCTCGGTCCACCACGAACAGGAATACGCCGTGGGTGGGAGGACGAACGGGAAATTGTGCGTAAGGCGCCAGATAGGATCGTAGACCTAATGCGCTGCACCATTTGGTTACGTGAGTGAAGGGCTGGTCCACAAAAGATACGAGGCTGGAATACAGTCTCCAGTCGGATTTAAGGAATTGTCAGGTTTGTGCTCTCGAATGCTGGACGTGTGAGACAGAAGAGACACGATGCAAGGGCAATGATCGGTGGAGTAGGTGTCGGCGACGACGTTCCACTGCAGACAAGCAAGCTGGATTGAGCAAACGGCAAGGTCCAAGCGAGAGAATGTACCAGAAGAATCAGAAAGAAAAGTAGGCTCACCTGTATTGAGGATGGAGAGTTGAATTGAGCAAAAATGTCGGAAAAAAGCGTTCCCCTTGCACAAGCCCTAGGCGAATCCCACAGGGGGTGGTGGGCATTAAAATATCCCAACAGCAGAAATGGTGTTGGGAGAGCGGACAGGAGCGAGGGGAGACGACGGAGGTGAATACACAGAGCAAAGGTAAAAGAAAAAGCCGGGCAATTGAAGCCTAACGGCAACAGCTTGCAAGTCGGACGTAAGAGTGAGAGTTTGAAAATGAACGTCGTTATGCACTAATACCATGACACCTCCATGAGCAGGAGTACCCTCATCCGGTTTAAGATCTTAGCGAACCGATGTGTACCCTGGGAGATCAAAAGGACCGTGAGGGCGAAGCTTGGTCTCCTGCAAACACACGACCATAGGTGAATGGGAACGCAATAAAGGTTGCAGTTCCGCCCTATGCGATCGTACACCACGTAAATTCCAGGTCATGAGAGCTATAAATAAAAGGGATAAACTGTCTAACCAGAAGGGCGGCTTAAAATAACCTTCTGTTTAACCTTGGGGCTCGGGCCTTTGGTATGGAGTTGGTCAGACTCCGTAGGCTCCTCGAAGGGAGGGACCCGCGCTCAGTGCCAGAAACCAATTCAAGGCCCGAAAATTGGTTCTGGGTGGCGATGGGTGTAGGGTGCCGCTGAGCGCTTGTTCCAGGAGCATCCTGGGGCTGCGACCTCCGAAGAGGAGAAGGTGAACTTTTCTTACCGCGCGCACGCGGAGGGTCTTTAAGAAAATCTTCATTGCGAAGTTCCTGCTAGGATTTCTTCAGTGCCTTGTGACTTCAGTATCTCTTGACCAGCTTTAGATGGCTTGATAACTATGCCAGAGATGGACGGCCGGATGGTAGTTGCGGTCAAGGCAGTCATGGTCCAGGTCTGAGTTTCGGCATCCTTCTGGGGTACTGGCGAGGCAACAACAGAGCTGAATGTACCCGATCGCAGGAGCGCAGGTTGGCGCGTATGGTAACGCCTCCGGGCTTCAGAGAAGGAGAGTTTTTCCTATACCGGATCTCCTGGATCGCCTTCTCGCCCAAGTACCGCAGAAAGTCGGCAAATGACGCAGATTGAGACCCTTAACAATTAACGCAAACGGGGGCTGAAGAACAGGTACCATCGTGCGAGGGCTGACTATAAGAGGCACAGATGGAAACGGAACTCTTGCAAGAGACTTGCGTATGCCCAAAACGGTGGCATTTAAAACAACGCAGAGGTCTGGGAGTATAGGGCCTCACCGCAAATCGTTCGCACCCTGTACCCTGCTGAAATACTCGTGGGCAGATCGACACCATCGAAAGTAATAAACAAGGTACGAGTGGGTACCAACACTCCGTCACGTTTAGCCTGCACTCGATGAACGGCTGTCACCCATTCTACAGAAAGATAGTGGACAAATTTATCGTCGACATACCATCGAGGCTATGGGTGGTAGTGACACCTCGACAGGAATTCAAGGTGCGGTGCTTCTCAACACGGATGAAATAACCGTGGAGAAGCGTGGCGCGCAACGAGGACTTACTTTGTTCGGAATTGGTTTGAACCAACAATAAACCATTCCGCACCAGCAATAGCGTCAATGCCCTTCTGAATAATAAAAGGGTTCACCTTCTCAAAACTTTGTCCTTCCTCTGTACGTGTAATGACCAAGTAACAACCAGATGTCGATAGTGCTACTTCTGTTACAACTACTTTTCGGCGCTTGTTGGTAATGGAGAAAGAGGGCTCCATAGCGAAAGAAATCCTCCACCATTGGAACCGTCTCCAACCTCGGGCTCTGACTTCCCGGGCGTTACCCCGGGTTGAGTGAGTGGCTTATCTATACAGTCTCACCCCAGGGTCACACCTCCCTGAACATAGACAGAGGGGCCCAATGGCCGTGGGAAGTTAGCAACTCATGCAATGCCCCCCGCGGGACTGCAGTTGAACAGTGGATGCGAACAAACACCCTACATGACGAGCCCAGGTGGAGGGGACGACGCCATTACATAGTCACCCAGCTGCGCACCCAGTGCGCGGGTATCCGTCAGGCTGTGTCCACGGAGCATTAAAATAAATACAATTAGAAAATAAACCAAATGTGTGGGCGTTTCGCACGCATGGCCTGCGAGGAAGGAAAAGAGATGTGTGAGTGGTTGTGATGCGAAATGTTCGTAAACACTAGACAAGAAAGAAACGATGGCGAGGGGCGGCATGGAACGAAATGCGAAGAACGCACGAGAGCCCACCTTGTGTCCCCCGGTCACGAGGATGAACCCACCTCGACCGGACGATGATGGAGGGATGACGATGGAGATGATTGGTTCGGAATTCTGGGTGCACCAAACACGTACTCACATAAAGTGAGCACCTGGGGGAGTCAGCCAAGGTGAAACAGCACATATTGATGGCTGTCTGTACAAGGTGGAGTTTGATTTTGTGTATATGAGACTTCAGCTAAGGTGGAACAGCATATGTAGATGGCTGCCTGTACAAGGGGTAGTTGGTTGTGTGTATGTGAGACCTTAGCTAAGGTGGAAAAGCATACGTTGATAGCTGCATGTACAACACGTAGTTGCTTGTGTGTATATGAGACTTCAGCGATGGTGGAACAGCATATGTTGATGGCTGCCTGTACAAGGGGTAGTTGATTGTGTGTATATAACAATACGCTACGGTGGAAATGCATATGTTGACAGCTGCATGTACAACGGGTAGTTGATTGTGTGTATGAGACTTCAGCCAAGGTGGAACAGCATATGTTGATAGCTGCATGTACAACGGGTAGTTGATTGTGTGTATATGAGAACTTAGCTAAGGTGGAACAGCATATGTTGATGGCTGCCTGTACAAGGGGTAGTTGATTGTGTGTATATGAGACCTCAGCTAAGGTGGAACAGCATCTGTTGATGGCTGCTAGTACAAGGGGTAGTTGATTATGTCTAAATAAGAATCAGCTAAGGTGGAACAGCATACGTTGATAGCTGCATGTACCAGGTGGCGTTTGATTGTGTGTATATGAGACTTCAGCTAAGGTGGAACAGCGTATGTTAATGGCTGCCTGTACAAGGGGCAATTGGTTGTGTGTATATGAGACCTCAGCTAAGGTGGAACACCATATGTTGATACCTACATGTACAACGGGTAGTTGATTGTGTGTATGAGACTTCAGCCAAGGTGGAACAGCATATGTTGATAGCTGCATGTACAACGGGTAGTTGATTGTGTGTATATGAGAACTTAGCTAAGGTGGAACAGCATATGTTGATGGCTGCCTGTACAAGGGGTAGATGATTGTGTGTATATGAGACCTCAGCTAAGGTGGAACACCATATGTTGATACCTGCATGTACAACGGGTAGTTGATTGTGTGTATATGAGACTTCAGCCAAGGTGGAACAGTATATGTTAATGGCTGCATGTACAAGGTGGAGTTTGTTGGTGTGCATATGAGACTTCAGCCAAGGTGGAACAGCATATGTTGACAGCTGCATGTACAATGGGTAGTTGATTGTGTGTATATGAGACTTCAGCCAAGATGGTAAAGCATATGTTGATGTCTGCCTGTACAAGGGGTAGTTGATTGTGTATATGAGACCTCAGCGATGGTGGAACAGCATATGTTGATGGCAGCCTGTACAAGGGGTAGTTTTGTGTATATAAGAATCAGCTAAGGTGGAACAGCATATGTTGATAGCTGCATGTACAACGGGCAGTTGATTGTGTGTATATGAGACTTCAGCCAAGGTGGAACAGCATATGTTGATAGCTGCATGTACAAGGTGGAGTTTGTTTGTGTGCATATGAGACCTCAGCTAAGGTGGAACAGCATATGTTAATGGCTGCCTGTACAAGGGGTAGTTGGTTCCGTGTATATGAGACTTCAGCTAAGGTGGAACAGCATATGTTGTTGGCTGCCTGCACAAGGGGTAGTTGATTGTGTGTATGAGACCTCAGCTAAGGCGGAACAGCATATGTTGATAGCTGCATGTACAAGGGGTAGTAGATTGTGTGTATATGAGACCTCAGCTAAGGTGAAACAGCATATGTTCATGGCTGCCTGTACAAGCGGTAGTTGTTTTGTATATATAGGAGATCTCAGCTAAGGTGGAACAGCATATGCTGATAGCTGCATGTACAACGGGTAGTTGGTTGTATATGAGACTTCAGCCAAGGTGGAACAGTATATGTTAATGGCTGCCTGTACAAGGTGGAGTTTGTTTGTGTGCATATGAGACTTCAGCCAAGGCGGAACAGCATATGTTGATAGCTGCATCTACAATGCGTAGCTGATTGGGTGTATATGAGACTTCAGCCAAGATGGTACAGCATATGTTGATGACTGCCTGTACAAGGGATAGTTGATTGTGTGTATATGAGACCTCAGCTAAGGTGAAACAGCATATGTTGATGACTGCCTCTACAAGGGGTAGTTGATTGTGTGTGTATGAGACCTCAGCGAAGGTGCAACAGCACCTGTAGATGGCTGCTAGTACAAGGGGGTAGTTGATTATGAGTATATAAGAATCAGCTAAGGTGGAACAGCATACGTTGATAGCTGCATGTACCAGGTGGAGTTTCATTGTGTGTATATGAGACTTCAGCTAAGGTGGAACAGCTTATGTTGATGGTTGCCTATACAAGGGGTAGTTGGTTGTGTGTATATGAGACCTCAGCTAAGGTGGAACACCATATGTTGATACCTGCATGTACAATGTGTAGTTGATTGTGTGTATATGAGACTTCAGCCAAGGTGGAACAGTATATGTTAATGGCTGCCTGTACAAGGTGGAGTTTGTTTGTGTGCATATGAGACCTCAGCTAAGGTGGAACAGCATGTGTTAATGGCTGCCTGTACAAGGGGTAGTTGGTTCCGTGTATTTGAGACTTCAGCTAAGGTGGAACAGCATATGTTGATTACTTCCTGTACAAAGGGTAGTGGATTGTGTGTATATGAGACCCCAGCTAAGGTGAAACAGCATATGTTGATGACTGCCTTAACAAGCAGTAGTTGATTGTGTGTATATGAAACCTCAGCTAAGGTGGAACAGCATATGTTGATGGCTGCCTGTACAAGGGGTAGTTGATTGTGTGTATATAAGAACCAGCTAAGGTGGAACAGCATATGTTGATAGCTGCATGTACAACGGGTAGTTGATTGTGTGTGTATATGAGACTTCAGCCAAGGTGGAACAGCATATGTTGATAGCTGCATGTACAAGGTGGAGTTTGTTTGTGTGCATATGAGACTTCAGCCAAGGCGGAACAGCATATGTTGATAGCTGCATCTACAATGCGTAGCTGATTGGGTGTATATGAGACTTCAGCCAAGATGGTACAGCATATGTTGATGACTGCCTGTACAAGGGATAGTTGATTGTGTGTATATGAGACCTCAGCTAAGGTGAAACAGCATATGTTGATGACTGCCTCTACAAGGGGTAGTTGATTGTGTGTGTATGAGACCTCAGCGAAGGTGCAACAGCACCTGTAGATGGCTGCTAGTACAAGGGGGTAGTTGATTATGTGTATATAAGAATCAGCTAAGGTGGAACAGCATACGTTGATAGCTGCATGTACCAGGTGGAGTTTCATTGTGTGTATATGAGACTTCAGCTAAGGTGGAACAGCTTATGTTGATGGTTGCCTGTACAAGGGGTAGTTGGTTGTGTGTATATGAGACCTCAGCTAAGGTGGAACACCATATGTTGATACCTGCATGTACAATGTGTAGTTGATTGTGTGTATATGAGACTTCAGCCAAGGTGGAACAGTATATGTTAATGGCTGCCTGTACAAGGTGGAGTTTGTTTGTGTGCATATGAGACCTCAGCTAAGGTGGAACAGCATGTGTTAATGGCTGCCTGTACAAGGGGTAGTTGGTTCTGTGTATTTGAGACTTCAGCTAAGGTGGAACAGCATATGTTGATTACTTCCTGTACAAAGGGTAGTGGATTGTGTGTATATGAGACCCCAGCTAAGGTGAAACAGCATATGTTGATGACTGCCTTAACAAGCAGTAGTTGATTGTGTGTATATGAAACCTCAGCTAAGGTGGAACAGCATATGTTGATGGCTGCCTGTACAAGGGGTAGTTGATTGTGTGTATATAAGAACCAGCTAAGGTGGAACAGCATATGTTGATAGCTGCATGTACAACGGGTAGTTGATTGTGTGTGTATATGAGACTTCAGCCAAGGTGGAACAGCATATGTTGATAGCTGCATGTACAAGGTGGAGTTTGTTTGTGTGCATATGAGACCTCAGCTGAGCTGGAACAGCATATGTTGATGACTGCCTCTACAAGGGATAGTTGATTGTGTGTATTTGAGACCTCAGCTAAGGTGGAACAGCATATGTTGATAGCTGCCTATACAAGGGGTAGTTGATTGTGTGTATATGAGACCTAAGCCAAGGTGGAACAGCATATGCTAATGGTTGCATGTACAAGGGGTAGTTTGAATGTGTGTATATGAGACCTAAGCCAAAGTGGAACTGCATATGCTGATGGCTGCCTGTTCATGGTGAAGTTTGATAGTGTGCATGTGAGATCTAAGCTAAGATGGAACAGCATATGCTGATGGCTGCATATGCAATGGAATGTTTGACTGTATGTATATCAGAGCTAAAGTAAGATGGAGCAGCATATGTCGCTGTATGTGCAAGGGAGAGTTTTATTGTGTGTATGCCAAGATGGAATGGCATCTGCCAATAGCTGCATGTTCAATGGTGAGTTTGTGTGTATATGAAACGTAAGGTAAGGTGGAACAGCAGATGCCGATGACTGCATGTTCAATGGGTGCTTGGCCTTTAATATGAAAATTCCTGTTTCAATTAGATTTCCTGCAGTAAGGCGGAGTTGGCTGCATGTTACCAGTCATCACACAGCTGCTTGTGGGTCAGCATCAAGGATTAAAGTATAAAATCAAGGTGAGGCACCCTATATCACATCAAACATAGAGGTAAACTTTCAAGACTCCTGCAGTGATGATGACACAATGGAATTAGAGCTGCTTAACAGCCCTGAGGAGAATAACAAGAAGCCTGAAATTGCTTTCTTCAATGAGTGACCATATACTAAGGAGAGTTTAAGAAACATCCAATTAAAAGAAAAAGAATGTTGGCCAAGAATGCTGAAGAAGAGCAAGCCATGGCTCTAGAGCCATTGAAGAAGAAAGAGCAATCAGTTAAGGATCGCCATGATAACTCTACTTCTGAAGCAAAGGAAGGGATGTTCTAAAAGAGCAACCGGGAAAGGGACCAACAGACTGCAGAAGCAATCTTCAGGGGGTAATGCTACACCCAAAACGACCTATAAATTAATGGCTAATAGTATCCAGGAGGAAATTCTTGCTGAAAACTTTCTCAAACTCTACTTAGCACATACCAATTAGAAGTGGTCCAAGAAGAAATCCTGAACAAAAGAATGACACCTTTAGGCCAAAATTCATCCATTTTGGTATGAAACCTAGCAGACCAGTTCTAGCTTACAATGCTAGACAGTGCAAAGTATAGCTAGTGAAATTGAGCCATAGGAAGGAGCCAAACCAAAACGTGGTAGAGGAAAATTTAATCTTTTGGAGAATGATCCTGGATGGCTAGTTCCACAATATGTTAAAGAAACTAGTCAGAGGATGTTAGTAAAGCCCAAAACAGTAACACAGTGAATGAATGGAGGGTCTTGACTATCTTGATGGAGGGCAATACATCCAACTCAACTTTTCTGTGGAAAAGCTAAAAAGGAATGCTTAAAGGTAAGCTGCAATCTTGGGCAAGCACAATTAAGTTCCAAGGGAACATCGTGTAAACAATTAGCAGTTGAAACACTGAGAGAAGGTATTTAAGCCCACACAAAGCTGCTGTGAAACTACTTCTGGGAAGGCTTCTTCTTCTTCTATCGAGAAAGTGCCTAAGCCTAGCTCCACATAGATTATAAAAGCTCACGAAAGAGTAGAATCAAAAGCAGCCATGAGCAAGGCAGTTTCTGCTAAAAACATGCCAAAAATACCAAGGAACAAAAGAAGAAGCATCTGAAGGATTGAGATGGTCGCATAGCCTAAGGATAGCTAATGCACATAAAATAAAACTTTGTACAGCAAAAGCTTAGCTATTGAGCTACTAAATATGGTATTTACTCACGTTAGAGTCCAAGTGATGGACATGTAAATTGATTTATGCACTGTTAATTAGGAAAAGTTTACAATCTTTCCAGTTACAGAGATATTGCTTCGACAATGATAGAGGTGCCAACACGAGGTGGTGATGATTGCCCAGTGATTCAGGTGAGAGTGTTCTACAGCCACTGCAGCAAGAAGTCTAAGCACCTCATCACTGGCTGGGATGCAAGTGTTAGGGACAGAAGTTGGAGAGGCTGAAGGTTATCAAATATGACGAAAGATATTTGGAGCAATTCAACTTTTTAAATTAGGAAAAACAATTAAAAGCCTGATGTCTTACATTCACATGACTTCTTCTAACCACTATTGTTTATTTTTAAAAGCTTACTATACAAAAAACAGCTATCTTTGAAAAACACAGTTTATATAAAATTTTGCTGTGGCAATAATCATTTCTGAGATATTCTTGACTATTGAACCAGTCCTACAAAAAAGCCTTATCCAAATATCTCACCCTAATCGAGATTCAAAGCCATATTAAGGATTTTTACATCTGAAAAAATCCATTACCCTCTGCCAGGTTTGAACCAACAACCTTGGGAACTGGTGGCTAGCGCAGTACCCCTTGACCATGAGGACGACTCAGTAGAGGAAGAAGATGATCTGATTCCTTCTACCTAGGAAATGCTGCAGCCAAACTGCACTTTTGAAGACTTTCTGCAGGGGATGATGCTGTGGTCAATATTAAGGAAAGAGATGTGGAAGAGTTCATTGAGGAATGAAAGACAGCCGAATCAACATCAGTAACAAAGAAGAAGAATATGAAAGTGAAGTGATGCCTACCAGCATTGAGGCATGTGCAGCAATAGAAGTCTTACATAGATATTTGTCATCTCTTGCAGGGGGTGAAAATAATTTTGACAACCTGTATGAGCCTGAAAGACAAATAGTAGATACAAGAAATAAAGGATCCAAATAGAAATCCATTTTGGATTCTTTTGCTACAAAGCAATAATTGTTTTCATTTTGATATAAAAGTTCATTCATGTTGTTATTTTTATATTATGTACATAGTTACTAAAGTTTAAATGTTTCATGCAGAGAAAGAATATTTATTACATCTTAGGTAACTCCGTAGCCATACTATAAAAAAAATAACCAAATTAAAAGAATGTAGGTATTACACAATACTTAACTGCCCTTCTCTTAGCCAGTGAATATACAGATTTACAAAGGCAGTGTAGTACCAACAATTAGTTCACTCTGGATATTTGAGGCATCTACAAGGAACAAGAAGAAAACAATCTATAATATTGGCACTGGGCATTTGTGAAACATTGTCCTCTTTCTCAAGGCATTTTTACCTATACAAGTGGTCTGCCACAATATACACTCACCTAGGTCCATTGAAAAAGTATAAAAAAGGTGTAATGCTGTATTAAAAATTTGTAATAATAATTTAGTAAACATAACCCTTATTTCATTGTACTATTACAGATCAATTGTGTAAAAAATGTCACATGTAACCTGAGTTACCATGGAATAAACCGGAACCAGATCATTGTAGAAACAGGCGATTCTCTTGACGAATGTGGAAATTTGAAGAATAATTGTGGCTATCAAAGGACAGTGTGGTAGCTAGTAAAGGAAATGACTGAGCGCCCTAAGAACCACAATCACCCTGAATACAGTTTTAACAACTAGATGATCTCATGATTGGGGATATTTCTAGAATCTACAGAAAAACGGCATTCCATGTTATCACTAATGTAGTTGCTTCTTTTTGTCCATCATTACGTTGCTCTGGTGGAGATCAAGCAGAATTAAGATCTGTGATGGATCAAATTAACAGATGTCGTGCGCAATACAGATCTGCATTATTACTGCTTCAATATTGCTGAATTTGAGTAATCATTATAATATCATTAGTCAAGGCAATAAAAGCTCAATTATTGCATTCGTCAACCTAGAATTTTTGTCACAGCATTATTATGAGTAAAGAATTCTGTAGTAGGTATTCAAAATGCTAGATACAATGCAGTTTACAAACAAATTTTTAAATTTTGTGAATGCTTATATGCTATAAACATAAATTATATATATATATATGTGCCTTTAATTTGCGCTATTTTTAACTAATATACTTATTTAGTTATTACCTGCTTGGTGTTATGTTTAAGTGCATGGCTATATACATGCACGCCTCCTGCTTGTCCTTTATAGAACGTGAGTCAGTCCTTTTTATTTTCCATTTTATTGGAATATACACAACTAGTTCCAACAGAATGTCTATCTTATGCTGAGAAACATTTTGGAGACCTCTTTTTGTTTCCATTTTCATTTAGTCTCAAAAGAATGCCCAATCATACAAGATTTCAAAATCAAAACAAAAACAAAGCAATACAAACAAGGAGATTGTTAATTGTACCAATCTCTTTGGAAATGGAGTTGGATGCTTTCCTTTGAGTAATTCTTGTAGAATCGAGAGTGTTCAACAACTAAAGCATGGTCAGCTGGTGACGGTTTGTTGAATGAGAATTAACATTGATGCACCGCAACTACAATTTAACCATGGTGAAAATTTTATCATGTTTCAATGACCCTCAAACAACAAGGATTTAATCATGAATTGCACATGGCAACAGGTGTGTTGTGGCAGCTGGATGGCACATTAAATAGCCAGCAGTATAAAGATATCCTTGAAAACATCATGGCTCCTCCTGTAAGGATTACATATCCTGATGGAATGGTTGAATTCCTGTCCACACAAGTCAGCAGGTTTCAAATTGGTCCTCACAAAGGCAACATATTACAATGATTTATTGGCTTCCTTGCTAATTAGATTTGATTCCTATTTAAATGTGTGGGCAGAGGTGACTAGTTTTGGAGCACATTTACCCTGTAAGACAACACAGAAAAGAGTATTTATGGGATTGAATGCAGGATGCTTGGGAGGAAGTATCCTCTCATGAAAATTTGACTAGGCATTTGATATCATCCATACCCCTTGGAATGAGGGCATAATAGAAGCAGAGGGTTTACACACCCAATATTAGGTTAATTTCTATTTGTGTTTGCCTTTTTATTTAGGAATATAATATTTACTTATTTCATGTTCAGTTTGAAAATGAAAAGGAGAGTGTTTCTGTTTTAGTGTGAGCATAAATGCCTTGAAATCAAATAAGCCTTAGCAATTGCAAATGGTATTATAATATGGGTAATAAACATTTATTTTTCTGAAGGAACTAAAGTTATAAAAAATATGATCGCAAAACATGGAATTATCTATGTATATGTGTGATTAGGATTACTAATCCTTTATTTTGTAAAAACAAAGCTAAGAATATGCATTTTTTTTATAAAACTGTGTGTTCACAGCTGAATTTGTTTGTTTGTTTGTCCTTTAACTGGTTAGGTTGTGTTGGATGATGAATGAATGAATGAAATGGGTGAAATGATGTTCAAATGAGCCCATGATCCATAGAGCTTAAAGTTAGCTGACATTCATCTTTTCACAAAGGAAAACCCCAATAAACGTCTTATCTGAGTAACACACCATAACCAAGATTTGGACTCAGGACCTCTTAAATATGAGGCAGACTTGCCAGCCCCACACCATAGAGGTGGCCTTATCCAAAATTTTAACGGATATTCATAAACACACTGGTGCGTCATATGAAAGGGTCCAAGGCTTTCGGCCACAGACAGGCACGATACAACTATTACTACAGTTTAATTAATGCTCAATATAACTCATATGTTTTACTGCACATTTCATTTCTGAATTTCAATAATGCATAGGATTTTTTGCACACACTTAAAAATACTTACAGTTTACTGAATGAGAAATTATGCACAACTGTATTTTGGTTTACATGGTTCTTTCTGTTAAACTCTCTGATAAACTGAAGAATAAAACCTGCCATGTAAAGCGTGCTTAATACAAAAACATCACCTGCCTCCCTCTGAAACTTGTAAGTCACAAGCCACCATTGTTTCCGAGCAATACAATAAACTTTATCGTCCAATGACCATTTAATATTACCATATAAAAAAAGTGATTACGTGTTACATTCACATGACTTTCTCTACCCACTAATGTTTACTTGTATATAGCTACTACAAATTATGCCTAACAAAGCTTACTTTTCCACCTAATTCATGTTAATTCCATTAAACTTTTGCCAAAATACTTCCATTACACACTTCATTGTATGTGCAAGATGGATACAGAAAGCAGAATCGATGGACGTATGGCTCTATGTCTTGGCCTTCAATTTTCATGATAATGAAAAACAACTGAATGGCGGCAGCAGTTAAAAAAAGACAAACGACTGTAAAATTCCAACCAAATATTAACAACAGATATCCAGGATGTACCTGATGCCACAGAAAGTTATTCGAAATCAGTAAATTGTGTGTTTTAAAGAGATCTACATTTTTTTATGCAGTAACATTTGCTTATACTTATGGTTGACCCGTTACACACTTGTTTAATGTCTAGCGGTGTAACATATTACATCAGTAGGGACCGGCAACTAGAGAATACTCAGTTATGTTCATAGTTCACTTTAGGGCTTCACTTGTTCGTCACAGTAGTTACAGCCATTGGATAAATTTACCTGTTAAAACCAAAGCAAGTTATAGCAAACCACCGAGTTTTCTGATTTGGACAGTAAATCCAAGAGAGGTTTGATAATATTCCATATAAGGGTAGAGGACATATTTTCTATACACATGACCCACATGCACTACACTTGTGTTGTCCTCCCACTGCCAATATTGAGGTCCTGGTGTAGGAGAGCATAGAGAACCCTAACCCACAAAGAAAGCCCTACATTGAGGACCCTCAGCCGCAAAAATACCCTGAAACTGAGGATACTAAGCCATAAAGATAGCCTAACATTGAGGACTCACAGCGCAAGGATAGCCTGACGTTGAGGATCCTAAGATGCAAAGATAGTCCAACATTGAGGATCCTACGCTGCAAAGATAGCCCAACATTGAGGCACCTAAGCTGTAAAGTCTAGCCCAGCATTCAGGACCCTAAGCTGTAAACTGTAGCACATCATTGCAGACCTTAAGCTGTAAAGGGTAACCCAGTATTGAGGATCCTACGTTCTAAAGTGTAGCCCAACATTGAGGACCCTAAGTTGTAAAGTGTAGCCCAGCATTGAGGACCCTAAGTTGTAAAGTGTATCCCAGCATTGCAGACCCTAAGCTGTAAAGTGTAGCCCAGCATTGAGGACCCTAAGTTGTAAAGTGTATCCCAGCATTGCAGACCCTAAGCTGTAAAGTGTAGCCCAGCATTGAGGACCCTAAGTTGTAAAGTGTACAGCATTGAGGACCCTAAGTTGTAAAGTGAAGCCCAGCAGTGAGGACCCTAAGCTGTAAAGTGTAGCCCACCATTGAGGACCCTAAGTTGTTAAATGTAGTCCAGCATTGCAGACCCTAAGCTGTAAAGTGTAGCCCAGCATTGAGGACCCTAAGTTGTAAAGTGTACAGCATTGAGGACCCTAAGTTGTAAAGTGAAGCCCAGCAGTGAGGACCCTAAGCTGTAAAGTGTAGCCCACCATTGAGGACCCTAAGTTGTTAAATGTAGTCCAGCATTGCAGACCCTAAGCTTTAAAATGTACTCCAGGATTACACACCCTAAGTTGTAAAATGTACTCCAGGATTACACACCCTAAGTTGTAAAGAGTAACCCAGGATTGAGAGCCCTAAGTTGTAAAGTGTAGCCCAGCATTGAGAGCCCTAATTTGTAAAGTGTAGCCCAGCATTGAGAGCCCTAAGTTGTAAAGTGTAGCACAACATTGAGAGCCCTAATTTGTAAAGTGTAGCCCAGCATTGAGAGCCCTAAGTTGTAAAATGTACTCCAGGATTACAGACCCTAAGCCAAGTGTAGCCAAGCACTGAGGACCCTAAGTTGTAAAATATACTCCAGGATTACACACCCTAAGTTGTAAAGAGTAACCCAGGATTGAGAGCCCTAAGTTGCAAAGTGTAGTCCAGCATTGAGAGCCCTAAGTGCTGAAGTGAATCCCAGCATTGAGAGCACCAAATTGCAAAGTGTAGTCCAGCATTGAGAGCCCTAAGTTGTAAAGTGTAGCCCAGCATTGAGAGTCCTAAGTTGTAAAGTGTAACCCAGCATTAAAAGCCCTAATTTGTAAAATGTACTCCATAATTACAAACCCTAAGCTGTAAAGTGTAGCCCAGCACTGAGGACCCTACGTTGTAAAATATACTCCAGGTTTACAGACTCTAAGTTGAAAAGTGTAGCCCACCATTGACAGCCCTAAGATGTAAAGTGTAGCCCAGCATTGAGACTCCTAAGATGTAAAGTGTAGCTCAGCATTGAGACTCCCAAGTTGTAAAGTGTAACCCAGCATTAAAAGCCCTAAATTGTAAAATGCAAGTCCAGGATTACAGACCCTAAGTTGTAAAGTATAGCTTAGCCATTGTGGACTTTAAGTTGTAAAGTGTACTTCAGCATTGAGTACCATAAGTTGTAAAACATACTCCAGCATTGAAGACCCTAAGTTGCAACATGTAGCCAAGCATTGAGGACCCTATGTTGTAAAGTATAGCCCAGCATTATGGACCCTATGTTGTAATGTGTACCTCAGCATTGCAGACCCTAACTTGCAAATTATAGCACAGCATTGAGATACCCTGAGCTGTAATGTGTATCCAGCTTAGAATGGCATAAGCTGAAACGTGGAGCCCAGAGTTGAGAGCCCCAAAGCTGTAAAGTGTAGCCCAGCATTGAGTGACATATTCTGTAAAGTGTAGACCAGCGTTGAGATACATAAGCTATAAAGTGTAGCCCAGTATTGAGGACCCTAAGCTGTGAAATGTGCTTAAAGATTGCAGACCCTAAGTTGCAAAACATAGCCCAGCATTGAGGACCCCAAGTTGTAAAATGTACTCAAGCATTGAGGAACCTAAGTTGTAAGATATAGCCCAGCATTGAGGACGCTATGTTGTAAAGTGTAAACCAGCATTGCAGACCCTAAGTTGTAAAGTGTAAACCAGCATAGCAGACCCTAAGTTGTAAAGTGTAAACCAGCATAGCAGACCCTAAGTTTTAAAATGTGTTTCCCAGCATTGAGAGCCGTAAGTTGTAAAATGAACTCCAGCATTGCACGCCCTAAGTTGTAAAGTGTAGCTCAGCAATGAGGACCTTAAGTTGTAAAATGTACCCAAATATTCCAGACCCTAAGCTATACAATGTATCCCAGCATTGAGGGCCCAAAGTTGTAAAGTGTAGCCCAACATTGAGGACCCTAAGTTGTTTAATGTACTCCAACATTGAGGACCCTAAGTTATAAAGCGCACTCCAGCATTGAGGACCCTAAAGTCCTCCGTGGACTAGTGGTACCATGCTAGCCTCTGGTTCCCGAAGTTGCGGGTTCAAACCCGGTGGAGGGCGATGGATTTTTTCGGGCGTAAAAATCCTTAGTACGGCTTCCTTTGGAAGGGAAGTAAAGCCGGTGGCCCATGTCGTAGATTTACGGCACGTAAAAGAACCTCAAGCCTGATAAGAGGCCTCTGAGCAAAATTTCCATTCTTTCACGCCCAATATAGAATGGGACGCTAAGAACCATATTAGTTCAAGAGCATCCATAAATAAAACTCAATTTCATTTTCCTAAACTGTAAAGTGTACACCACCATTGAGGATCCTAACTTGTAAAGTGTACTCCACCATTAAGAGCCATAAGTTGCAAAATGTAGCAATGCACTGAGGAGTTGTAAAATGTAATACAGTCATTAGGACCCTAAGTTGTAAGATATAACCTAGCAATAAGGACCCTATGTTGTAAAATGTAGCCCAGGATTGAGAGCACTAAGTTGTAAAGTGTAGCCCAACATTACAGACCCTAAGTTGTAAATTGTACTCTAGCATTGCAGACCATAAAGTATAAAGTGTAGCCCAGCATTAAGAGCGCTAAGTTTTAAAGTGTAGCCCAGCATTGAGAGCCCTAATTTGTAAAGTGTAGCCCAGCATTGAGTGGCATAAGCTCTAAAGCGCAGCCCAGCATTGAGAGTCCCTAAGCTGTAAGGTGTAGCCCAGCATTGAACGACATAAGCTGTAAAGAGTACACCAGTATTGAGAACTGTAAGCCGCTAAATGTAGTACAGCATTAAGGGTCTTAAGTTGTAAAGCTTAACTGAGGACCCTAACTGTAAAGGTAACCCGTCATTGCAGATCCTAAGCTGTAAAGTGTAGCCCAGCATTAAGGATGCTAATCTGTAAGGTGTAGCTTAGCATTGAGGACCCTAGGTTGTAAAGTGCAAGCCAGCATTGCAGAACCTAAGCTGTAAGGTGTAGCCCAGCATTGCAGAACCAAAGCTGTGAAGTGTTGCCCAGCATTGCAGACCCTAAGCTGTAAAGTGTAGCCCGGCATTGAGAGCCATAGGCTGTAAAGATTAACCCAGCATTGAGGGCTCTAAGCTAGAAAGGTAGCCTGGCATTGAGGACATTAAGCTACAAAGATAGCCTTAATTGAGGACATTAAGCTGTAAAGTGTAGCCCGGCATTGAGAGCCCTAAGCACTAAGTGTAGCCCAGCATTGAGGGCTCTAAGCTAGAAAGGTAGCCTGGCAATTAGGACCTGAAGTTCTAAGAGGACTCTTAAGTTGTAAAGTGTAACTCATCACTGCGAGCCCTAAGCCGCATAGTGTACCCCGGCATTGAGGGCCCAAAGATAAGAAACTTTAGCCCAGCATTGAAGGCCCTAAGCTAAAAAGGTAGCCTGGCATTGCAAACCCCAAGTTGTAAAGTGTAGCCCAGCATTGAGGGAAATAAGCTGTTAAGTATAGCCCAGCATTGAGAACCCTAAGTTTTAAAGTGTACTCCAGCATTCGGAGCCCTAAGTTGTAAAGTGTAGCCCAGTATTTAGGGACCTAAGTTGCAAAGTGTAGCCAAGCATTGAGGACCTTATGTTGTAAAGTTTACTCCAGCATTGAGGAACCTAAGTTGTAATGTGTAGCCCAGCATTGAGAGGCATAAGCTCTAAAGTGCAGCCCAGCATTGAGTGGCATAAACTCTGAAGTGTAGCCCAGCATTGAGAGACCCTAATCTGTAAATTGTAGCCCAGCACTGCACAATATAAGCTGTAATGAGTAGCCCAGCATTGAGACCCGTAAGCCGCTAAGTGTGGCCAAGCATTAAGGGCCTTAGGTTGTAAATTGTAGCTGAGGAACCAAAAGGTTAAGTGTGTTCCAGCATTGAGGACCCTAAGCTGTAGAGTGTAGCCCGCCATTGAGGATCGTAAGCCACAAAGTGTTGCCCAGCATTGAGGGCCTAAGCTATAAAGGTAGCTCAGCATTGAGGGCCCATATTTGCAACATGTAGCCCAGCTCTGAGGGCCTAAGCTATAAAGGTAGCTGAGCATTGAGGGCAGCAATCTGCAATGTGTAGCCCAGTATTCAGGGCCCTACATTGGCTTAGTTTAGACAATTCTTTTTTAATATACTGTAGATAAGTGAAAACAATAGTACTGGTTATAGCTCTTATCAGTGAAAACTCAATTTATTAACTTCAAGTTGGCAACACACTAGGGCAGTTGTAAGAGCAATGTTGGCAACACATGCTACCAATACTGCACAGTAACTAATTTTGGATTTTTATTCACTTTAGTTCAACTGAATATTATTCTGATGCTTTAGGCAGTATAATAGGTTATTTTTAATGAATCCATCATATCTATGACTTCCCAGAACATACATCATCACAGCTTAAGTGTAATTCTGTACAATGACTCTATTTACTATGGCTACAATGCGTAGAGCCTTATTGAAGTGCCAGCATCAGAGCTGTATATTTGCGGCATGCCAGCCGCTACCAACGTAATATTTAACACCACTAACAAAGTAACGTGTGGAACAAACACACACATTATGTTGAAATGTCTATGATATTTTGAAATGCGCACTTTGAATAAGAGAAGCACTGGATGACCAATGGATGTTACACGCCATGTAGACATGCATCAAATAACTAATGTGTGTCTTCTGTAAGGGGAAATAAAAAGTGAAATGTATATAAACATGAGTATAAAGCACAAAAATATGCGTGGATTGTGTGTTAAAACACAAAAATAAAAAGCAATGACGTCGTAAAACAAAACAAATGAAGCAAAACATAAATAATGTTTAAAGCAAAGCACATGTAAACTACACAATAAAGCTGCAATATATGAAGTAAGAATGTCCAGGTTTTAAAATTCATTTTTACTTATTCTTTTTCTCATTCATTGTTCTACCAAATACCTAGTAGGTATGGCATTCCACACTAAAATTCTATACCAAGATTTCAGAGGAAATACATGTTTTGAGGCCCCTTGAATGAAAATAAAAATAACTTTTACTTATTCTACCATGCATCCAGTAAGCAGAGGGGGTATTTCATTCCGCACAAAAAATTCCATACCGGGATTTCACCGGAAATACTTGTTTTGAGGCCCTATGAATTCAAGAAATTAATTTTCAGAAAGCAAAACTGATGAATACCATCTCTACATACAAGTATGTAATAGAAAAGGTAAAAATGCATTTTTCTTTGTCTGTTTGATCAGGGTGCCTAAAAACGTATTTCCGATGAAATCTGGGTATCAAATTTTTGTGTGGTATAGAATATCTCCTCGCTTATCCTGTATAATAGAGGCCTTCTTCTGCTAGCAGAGGCCTGGGCGTGGCTTAAGGGGATGGAGCATTGCCAACCGTAGGAAATGAACATGCAGAATATAACAAATTGTAACATTAAATTAGCACTGTGCAAATTAAAAGTTGTACATCAACACTAAGTTAGGGGTAAACGAATGCTTGTGTAGCATGAAATTAGCCCTGCACCAATGCATGAAAAGATGCAATTTTTCCATGGGAGCGATAGCATAGTTTAAAGGCATGTTCTTTTTTTCTTCTATTTTTTTTGGAGTTTTTTTTTATGAATGTATTGTACAACATTCAGTGTTTATGTACTTTTTGGCAATTTAGTTATGGGCTTTTAATAATGAGAAAATAATTCCTCTTGTAAAATAAAATAGTCTTTACATTCAGGGAAACTAAAAATTCTATATAGGTGCAGTAGGATTTAAATATCGAACCTTTGGTAATTTGATTCTATTAAAAGCTATAGGAAATTAGCCAGAATGGCCATTAAGGCAAAAGTTATTTTAAATACCTAGAAGGAATGGAAGCACAAAGGTCTTAAAGGCAAAACAGGGGAGGTTCGGATTAAGGAATTTTTTCATTGTTTGTTATATTCATTGAATCCTAGTTATTGTACAAAGTGTACAAAACATGCATGTTGATCCATACCCAGTGAAAATGCTTTAATTTCAGAGCAAACACATCATCGCACATATATAATAAAAGATTTCACATTATTATTACTACACAGAAGCAGTGGCAGCATTATTGTCATTGCCATCCCACACATTGTTGTATTAATGTACTGCAATGAGTTGGCAATGATAAATTTGATAAACACGTGTAAATTAGGTGAAATATCAGGTACATACATTCTTATACAGCAGTGGCAGCATTGTTGTCATTGTCTTTGAGTCACAAAACACACATTGTTGTATTAATGTACTGCAATAAGCATCACAATAACAAAAAAGTGATGTCATTAAAAAATATATTTGGGTTCAATGGGCCTCAAAACATGTATTTCCAGTGAAATCTTAGTATCAAATTTTGGGGTGGAATGCAGTAGTAGAGAAAGTAAAAATTAACAGATAGGGACCAAATTTTGAATATTCACACTCAGAGAAAATAGCATTCTGTAAAAAGTAATAAAACCCTCTGAAGCTCTGTCATGTGTTGGAGACCCAATTTTGTGTTTTGTTTTCACGTTTACTAACCAATCTCCAGTAAATGCATGTTGTTGTTGTTATAACTAAATAATAATTTCTCAAAAGCTCTGCACGAAATACGTAAATAAATAATTAAAATAAAACATTTTGCGGCATAAGTTTTCTTTCCAATCGAAATAGTACTTATAAATTAACATGTTTAAGAACATCACGTAAGATATTGGAAGTTTTATTTTTATTTCACTCCTCGCACACAACGGATAAAAGCAGGTAAGACTGCTGTTATTCAGATATAATGATGATGATGATAATAATAATAATAATAATAATAATAATAATAATAATAATAATAATAATAATAATAATAATAATAATAATAATAATAATAACAACAACACACTTGCCGTCTATGTATACAACTGCAATTGCTCGCTCTACATTGTGTGCACGGATTGGCAAGATGTTATGAGTATAGCGTGTTTTCAGTTCGTACGGTTTGCAACAACCGCCTAGGCCACGCCCACAATCCTGCTAGCAGAAGACACCGCTATTATACAGCATTTTAGGTGCGTGGTAGAATAAGCACAAGTACTTTTATTTATTCAGGGACCTCAAAACATGTATTTCCTGTGAAATCTCGGTATCGCATTTTTGTGTGGAATGCAATAACTCCTCTATCTACTAGATACGTAATAGAATAAGTATAAGTTATTCTTCTTTTCATTCGGGGCGCCTAAAAAACGTGTATTTCCGTTGAAATCTCGGTTTTAAATAGTTGCGTGAAATGCAATACCTCATCTACCTTTAGGTACGCGGTAGAATAACTATAATGGTATCTTTTTATTTAGGGGCCTCGAAACATGTATTTCCGGTGAAATCTTTGTGTGAAATGCAACACTTCTACCTAAGGCGTACGCGGTAGAATAAATATTAGTGAAAAGAAAATCGAAAGTTTGGGTTTTTTGTGCCAAAGTTTACGTATGCTTTCCTTTAAATATATGTTTGGCTTCTTCTACGGTTTTGGCTATTGTGCTTTTAGGTGGTCTTCATTGACAACGCTAAAAAAAAGCAAGAAGGAATAGAGTAAATTACCGTAAGAGTGAATTTATAAGTAGATGTGATCTTCTCAATACCTGGCGAGTACCTTCCCGCCCCTTATAGGTGTTTTACTTTTATAGCAAAATTGTGATATGAACACAATGCAGCCATCTTTCCGCTAATACCCATGCTGCCAACCTAAATAAGTGAAATCCGCAAAATAAGCGATGTTGGTACTACTTCATTTTGTATTGACTTTTGCCAGGAATTTCTGCCGACGTGAATCATTCGAGTTTTAGACGCGGAGATCCCTCGGCTACGCCCTGTCGTCGCTTCGCAGTTGACTCCTCTCCTAAAAACATCCCTCGTCTACGCCTTGAGGCTGAGTATCTTACCGGCTTCGGCGGCATTAGTTATTCATATGTTGCCAGCATTGCATCAGAACTAGCGTATGACATCTGTAGGACATATAAGACATCATTTCCAACGCTGTTGAAGACCACCTAAAAGCACCTTACCGCGGATTTGTTTTACGGGTTAATGCGTTTAATTTTTGTGTTTTCGCACACAATCCGTGCATGTTTCTGTGCGTTATACCCATGTTTATGCATATGTCACTCTTTATTTATCCTTATAGAAAACATGCATTACTTATTTTACACGTGTACAAAACAAATCCTCAAATGCACATTTCATCACCTGTGTATTCCGCGCTGCGCGCGGCCGCCATGGTAAATAGAGTCGCCGCACAGAATTATCCTGAACTTAACCTCTAGTGCATTACCAAAAGGTACTTTAACCTGTGAATCAAATTAAGTTAAAAGCACTAATACGTAATATACCACACCTATAAAAACACTACACTTCTATCTCTGTTATTTCTTGCACTGCTGCTCGTATAAATTCAAACCAACAACTCGCCCACACAGAACATGTGTGTCTGATACCGCTTCCCGCGCATTCACTGCTTGTCGAGCTGTCTGCTAGTGACGTCATGTGGAAGGTACCTGGCATTGCTATTCACATGTGCAAGATCAAGTTTTACGATATAATTCAAATTCCGTCATGCTATCTGACATGATATGGTCACCTCGGGCAAATTTATTTGAAACAAAACTCTCATTCCGCAACATATAACGTAGAAAAAGAAAAATAATACGGAGAAAGAATCAAAACTATGCCATATACTCTTATCTTACAGCTTGTCTTATTAAACAGTTGGAACACTTTGTTTTGGGCTTTGAATTTTTCAACATTTAAGCTATAATTGCAATTCATTTCTTACAAAAGATAGCAAGTATCATTGCCTTTTAATCACGTAATAAACGAATAGAGGGAGAAGAAAAAATATATTATATTAAAATAAAACCACCAGGCTATGCATTATTTCTGCAATTTTGCTTCCTCTCCTATTTACTTATAGTAAGTAAAGGAAGTATTGTATTCCAACCAAAATTCCAATACCGAGTTTTCACGGACATACATGTTTTGAGACTCCTTGAATCTAAAAACCAAATTTTTAGAAAAAGATCTGTGCGTGTGCGTGAACAGCATAACTCAAAACGAAAAGTCGGTTAAATACCAAACTTGGAATTTAACTCTAGCATCTTCTAAGGATGCGACATGATCTTTTAAGAAGATTACGTATCACGAACTACCCTTTACATGGGAAATTACCCATTACTTTTGTTCTCAAAAATGATTAATACCATTTTGATTAAAATGCATATGTTTAAAACATTTACATGACAAATAAAATGTATATTTTGAATTTCCTGTAAGTAGCCTGTAGAAACTTCATTTGAATGGTTTTTATAATTTGGTAAAGGTTAGAAGATCAAAAAATTACTTTAAAAAGAGGTAGAACTCGTTAAAGCACACAGTTTATACGAAATAAACGTTGTTGTGGCTTTAACCATGTCCAAGATATTCTGTGTTATTTGTCTGAATGTTCAAATACTTAAAACGTTTTTAAGTGGTAAGTCGCTATTCGACTTTTTTCCCTCGTGGTCATGCAAAGAGCATGGAATTTCAAAGTCATCACCTTATAATTTGACTATCGGTTTAGCTTACTGAATCCTTCTTATACATACAACTGAATGTGTAACTAAGGTTCATCTCTCTTAACAAGTAGATAGAAGAATAAACTTCTGTATGGATACTTTGTAGTGTTTGTGGAAGAGTGAGCAAACAAAGTCATGTGAATGTAGCAAATCCTAGTTTTATAATTACAATATATACTGTGCATATTTTCGCACTTTAAACAGCTATAAATAATTTTAGTTATATATGTTATACGATCAAAGTAAGGTATAGAAAATATGAGGTTGTAAAATAATGTAATTTTATTGGGATTACACTTTCTAGCTGAATACCATCACAATGTTATATCATTACAATGATATTCCTCAGTGTGAATCGAGTGTTTGTATCCCTTGAAGTGGCAAAGAAAACGATTTTCTTATTTCCGGATTTTAAAAGAGCACTTGCATAGTCATGCAAAAGGGTCATCAGCATTTTGTCCATGTTATACCTGAATTTCCACACGGTTTGGATTTAAGGGGTACATTACCCTAAGGCAAAACGAAGATTTCGCCTTCTTTAATCTTTCTGTTTAACTTCTTAAAGGTTTTGGAGACGTTGTGTCCGAGTCCCTGTGCATTTGAAACAGCACGAACAGGTGTCATAAAGCGTGCCGAATTGTCCTATTATGTGCATTTGATTGCACGTGTTCACGCACTAATTTCTGAAACAGTATATTCCCTATCTTTTGGGAAAAAACTATTCTTAAACAACACGTATACAATTATTTCGAGGAATCGCAGAACAGCTCTTGAAATAATATTTTTCTGTAATGCGTTGTACTGTCCAATCATGAGCAACAGTTTGGTACTGCACCAACAAGTGGAAATGTTGCTCACTAAATAAGAATGCTCTTTCCGATTGCGTAGAAGTTAGTTCTAGTTGTGGATGCGATTTGGAAATACAAGTGTGGTGTGCATTCGTGTTCAAAATGAACGTTTCAAAAAACATAGTTAACTGAGTTGTTGCGCATTGTTCCAATATAGGAACAAAAACCGCTGGAATTATGTATCATAGATTTTCTAAAAAAGATAAACTAAGGAGCATGTGGGTGTCTCGCTGTAAACGGAGTGATAAATTCAACACTGATAATGCTCGAGTCTCTCAGTACATTTTCGGCCTGAGGTTACGAATGGGATTTAAAAAACGAATTACTGGCTTACCTCTACGGAAAATTTGATGTGGTGATGCAGTGCCATGTTTGTTGATTCCGAACTGGCATTTTGTCTGTCTTCCGGGTTCGAGCACAAATAACAGCAACAGTACCAGCGAAAAGTTACGTCATCTCAAAACTATATTTTATTTGGTCATGTTTACTGAAAGTAATATAACAATGTTGACTTCATATTATTCAGCATATTGGATTAAGCATAATTTCATTATCAGCGATAGGAAAAACATGAGACTATGGATGCATGACATTGCCTAAGGACTTTCAGCACCCACCGAATATGAGGAGGCAATATTGTTAGAAGATATGAGCATAAAGGAAAATTTTGAAATTGAAGATTTCAATATGGACTGTAAAATATCTTGCGAGTTATATTGCATACAAATGTCGGTCCTTTGATAGTACATTGGGAAGCAAAGACAGTGACTGTAATTTACCAACACAAGTGCCTTAGGATTGGATTACAGTTATTTCCAGGGAGGGGGACTTATTCGACCTACCGAACAGTGGTGCAGAAAAAAGAAGAAGTTCGAAGTTATAATTGTGGGATTCCATAGATTTCATATTTCAAAATGTGTTAGAGTGAATGACCAGCCACCTTTAAATGTAAGTCTACTTTTACGATTAAACAAAGAATAATCTGTTACTTTTTATTTTAGTAATAGTTTTGGTGGTGGTGCCGATAAAATTGGTTTGTAATTAGTAGAATGTGTTGACGAACCTTTCTTACCATTTTCCGTTAAAGTATATTTTATAACATATGTCATTGCATTATATTACACTTCCTTAATTACAGCTTAACCGTTTACACAATGGGTATACCAATCCGTGCCTTAAATTGTACATGTTAAAACGTGTTTAGAGCACTCACTTTCAATTACTATCCAAAGAGCGCGCGTGCTCAACCTTCCACATGACGTCACAGGCGCGCAGCCAATGAGAGTGAAATGGCCGGAGTGGCCTACTTTCTCTATACTCTAGTTACCTTGAGTCATGGGGCGTTTCATGAACGAATCGTGAACGATTCATCTGAACGATTACAAGGAAAGAATCGTATGAATCGCATCAGTCTTAGCATGAATCGTCGTTCAAAATCATTCGTAAGAATCATGCATTAATCGTCATTCAAAAAGAATCGCAAGAATCGTGCATAAATCGTCGTTCAAAAAGAATCGTAATCAGGATATTTCGCTTCATTCTCGCTTGCGCTTTGTTTACTACTCACTCTTAGCTTTGACTTCCAAGCCGAACCCGGACGAATGCTGCCGAGTGAGTACAAAGATGAGCTGGGAATTTACCAAGCACTGTGATGCTATATCATAGTATACGAAAACAGAACAGCACCACAATAATATATATTGCTGAGTTCTTTCGATTCGTAGTAGTATATTGCACAAGTTGAAAGATTCGTTACAATTTATAGTGTGAATTGGTAGATCAACACGATTGTTTGAGATGCTGATGGCATAACCTAGGAGTATCGAGTTCAGCCAACAACGATTAACAAATTGCGTAAATAGCTGTAAAGCGCAGTAAAATGATTGGTAAGCACTGCCAATGGATGAACGGAGGCTGCAGCACGTGGTAATAAACAATAGAAATAATTTCAAGTACTTTACTGAGAGATCTGATACACAGAAATGCATGATTACACTGTAGTAAGTATTATAATATACAATACCAAAATATATGCAAAATGGAGGAAAAATAGGAAATTTTTTAATTATTGGTTTGATTAACATTGTAAAGTTATATAATTTAAAAGCATAAATTTGTATACTATAATCTACATTAAAAGTATAAGAACATGCATCGATATAACTAAGCCAATTCTAATGTGTTAAAGGTGTCTCGAATATGCAGATGTAAAATTTATGTAAAAGATTATTAGTAGGTACTATAGAGGAATTCGACAACAGCGTTTTGCGTTTATATGGGAAAGGATAGGGAAAACGAGGCTAGATGCACAGTTCACGGACGAAAATGCGTTTATATGGGAGAGATAGGGAATACGATGGCTGATGCTAGGCTACACAGTTGTAGAAGAAGGGGAATGCGCTTTATATGAGAGAGATAGGGAATACATGGAGAAGTGCTAGGCTAGACAGATGCTGAAGGAGGGAATATAGGCTAATACAGGAGAGATAGTGAATACAAGGGAATATGCTAAGATAGAGGAATGTTAAAGGTGGAATGCGTTTATACAGGAGGGATAGGGAATACGAGTAAAACAACTAGGCTAATCAGAGGTCGAGTAAGGTATACGCTTATACGGGAGAAGTAGGCAAACGATGATAGGTGTTAGGGAACATGGTTACAAAAACTGTAATACAAAGAACCGCATTATTCAAGAACTTTAGCAACAAAAAGACTCAAGTATAGATCATTTGTAAGGTATTCGAGGAGGGATCTTTAGTGGAAAACCCCCCTAAGTCAGTAGGGAGAATAAGAGATCCAGCACACTTAATTTGCAGGAATGTGTATTTATATGCAAATGAGGTCTCCCCCCACCCCATGGTACTTCCCGCTTGCAGCTGAGGGTCATAAATCTTGTTGAGTATAATGGTAAACCTGACAGGTAAGCAATTAAGGCATCCAATCACCTGTCAAAATGAACAATAGAATAATAAATTATCTTCTGTAACAAAGGCGGAGACGTTATTCTACTCCATATCCGCACAAATGTGCACTTCTACACTGAAACAACCACCTCCCAGTCGCATTGTTTAACGACCACGTGCAAAAGAACAACAGGTTATCCATCACCTGTCAAAATGAACAATAGAGAATGCTGGAGTATTGTAAACAAAGGATCAAACGCTATTGTCCCAGCTGTATTGAATTTCCCGAGTGTGTGCTTTTAGAAATGCCACCTACAACCTCGCAGTCGCATTGTTTGACGAACACGTGCAAAAAACAATAAAACAGACTTGACCGAGTTAGCAAAAGATTGAATAGCAAAGGAACAGATTCTATTGTATCCCTTTCTATTGTCCCGGACACGTGCATGTTAGGTGAATATAACAAAAGAAGCTGTCTGGCATAGTGTTAACAAAAGAAACTCGTGTAGGCTTTATAGCTGGTCCTGTCTTTGTTTGACTGTGTGAAAAGAGAGAGGGTTCAGTTCCCATGGGGACAAGCATCATATAATTGCTATATCATAAATTCCACCCCACTCCACCTCGACTTCCTGGCGTCCATGTCACCGTTAATTACGACCCTCGGCATACTGGCGTTGGCTCTGCCCCGAGGCAAGTTCACTCCGAGGGCAGTAGTGTCTTCACGAAGTCCTACGGGTATACCCGAACATAGTTTACAAGTTCTCTTAACGCTTCTATCGACTCTTTCAAAGAGAGATATAAAACATGTATTTAACGTATATCAATACCTATATTAAAACCATGTGTATACTTAGATATCCATAGCTCGGTGTTCGACTCTTACTGCAGTCAAAAAGTTTAATGTTTTAATTGTTAATAAGAAATTGAAGCTTTGATAATATTATATCATTAGCCTGATTAATGAAAGGGTGTTCAGAAGTTCTAGTTCCATTCTTACCGTGCGAAACTCTAATACCTAATAAATGTTAAACTATGAGAGTATGTGCGGTCGGATTAAAATGCATCTAACAAATATAACTATATATATTAAACCCTGGCGTATACTTAGATATCCCGATGCTTAGACAGGATTCTTTATTTTCTTTCTTCTTCGTCTTCTTCTTCGCTCTTTCTTTTCCCTTTTCCTTCTTTCTATCTCTTTCTTTCTTCTCGACTTGCACACATTCAAACGTTCACATATACTCGAGCACTTTTACATACATCAACAAACATGCACCAGTGCACGCGCTCATGTACCAGTGCACACATAAACACTCACGCACACACTCACATACATTCACCAGTGCAGTTACATATACATATACACTCATGCACATAGGCATTACACACACATATACCAGTGTACTTGCACATACACACACATTCACACATCTCACACGTATACAAACATAAACACATATACCAGTGCACCTACACACTCGCACAGCCACGCACGCATGCACACACACCCATGTACATACATACACCAGTACACTTACACACTCGCACACTCACGCACACAAACACCCATACACGCACACACACACTCACGCACATATATACACCAGTACACTTACACACTTGCACACTCACGCACACACATACACACACGCATACGCCTACAAGCATAGACACATACACCAGTGTACGCACGCATGTGCACGCACACACATACAGTAGAAACGATAGTTCTGTGCCGGTGACCTTGCTTCCTCGCGCACTGAAGCGAGTCTATGTCTAACGCCAGGCAGCTCTCTGTAAGTGTGGTGTATGGAAACGGTAAACAAACAGTAAATAGAAAACCCGGGAAAATAAACCGGCAAAAGAATAACTAAGTAGTATACTATCATGTGACTCACCGTATTGTTGTTCATTCCTAGAATGACGGCTGCTACGGGCGGGTGAACAATGTATTGCACTCCTCACAGAACACCAGGTTAATATAAACCATTTTAAATATTGTGGTACAGCTCGTTTCTCTTTTTTCCAACACGCACACACTCGCACACAGTTTTATCAATGAGGTATCTAATCATCTGGCAAATATTCAACACCTGACAGCTCACTATCATGTATGTTTTATCTTCATATATAATCGGCCTTCCTTCGTCTCTAAACTTTTTAATGGCACGCGCCAATCTCTTATCTCATGTCTTTCCTGTAACAAGACCTTATTGTTCCTTGTTTTCTTCCACGTGAAACCCACGTCACGTAAGATAATATTTAAACTAGTGCTTCCCCCTTTAAAGTTAATGGAATTCTTAAGCTTCAGGAGCAGATTTCTGACAGTGGGCACGGTTTTCTCCTGAATATAAAAATTGTAAATTGTTTGCCGAATCACACACCTATCAAAGTCATCAATGTCTGTGATCCATTTTGGTACACGATGTACCTTTCCAGGTGTCCCAAAGGAGGTTCCCTGTTCCTCACATGTTCCCCCTTCTTTAATTATTTTACGTATTGTCCTCTCAGATACTTTTGTTGCTGAAATCTTGCACTTTCTTCAATGGAATTAGAATATCGCCAGAAGCTGCTTCCCGTTTCATGAAGAAATGGACGTTATTAACAACTCCACGTGTTTGGCTGTGCAGTGTTTTTCCACCAAGTTTGCTTTGAATGGGAGGCATTTTAGTCTAAATAAGCAAATGCATATACACGCGCACACACATACACACAAGACACAAAACACTAATCATGAATGCGATTAACAATCACTTTCTAAAACTTGTAAAACTTAACGTGCTGGCACCGAAGCGGTAGAAGACGGATGTTGCACGGTCAAAGCTCTCCACGATACTGGCCATTTCAGTATACTGCGCATGACCGAGAATATAGGCTCGGCAACTGGGCTCTAAACGATTGCGCACCCAGTCTTCACCGGCACAAATCCATCGTTCCTGTTGTACACACGATAGCATTGGAAATTATTGCCTTTACAGAATTCAAAAGTCATTGTCTCACTTGACTGTAACCTAGCAAAATGTAATTTTTTTCAGGCTACCACCTTCACACGACTTTCATCCCAGCGCATTTTTATACATCGTGTAAATATATTATGGAGATACTCTGAGAGAGAGATAGAGAGAGCGAGAGAGAGAGAGAAGTGGGAATTGAAGCAAGTAGGGTTAGAAGTACTGAGAGCCTCTGCGCATGCGCAGCAAGAGATGATGTCATTGGGTACAATAATCACCTGACGTGTATACATAGCCCCACCATGACGATGTGCTCACATCGCCTGGAGGGGCTTCGATCCGTATATAAACAGATATCAACGCATGCTAGAGATATTGTGAACTTATTAACTCTACATTTAAATTTTAAAGAACTTTAAAAGCAACGCGAGGTGTTTTTTAATTTAAGAAGAGGTGCGGCCCATCGATCTCTACATGTACAGAACACATCAACACGAAACAATGCAAGGTGAGTGAGTTTTGACATAACTATACAAAATCACTGTTGGCTTTTACAATGCATTTAATTTTGTTTAAACGATGCAGTGCATGAAAGACGATCCCTTGCATGAGCGTAACATTTTTAATCTGAACTTTACGCACACATGGGTTTCTCTACACATTAATTCTCAATTAACATTCATACGATTTTCTCTACTCATTTCTTGTGTCTGTTCTCCATTAACATTCATACGATTTTCTCTACTCATTCTTTATGTCACTACTCGTTTATCCTCTATTAACATTCATGCGATTTCTCTACTCATTCTTTGTTTCTCTACACATTCACACGATTTTCTCTACTCATTCTTGGATTCTCTACACATTGATACGATTTTCTCCACTCATTCATTTTTTCTCTACACATTGATACGATTTTTCCCAATCATTCTGTTTCTCTACACATTCATAAGCATACTTACAAAAACTTTGGTGAGGTGGCACAACACCCACTTTATTGATAATATAAAGAAATGTATAACTTGTCCTTCAACTTGAATAATGCATTGAAAATAATAATTCATGATCAATGCCTGTTACGGATTGTTTAGAGATAGACTTAACAAGATGGCTGAAGAACGTAGTTTCCTACCGACTCGGCGAGTTCAAGATCTCGAAATAGGTCTTAAATATGAGATAAAGTCCTTAAAGAGAGCTCAAACAAGACACGGTACCAGAATCGTATCTTCACTGGAGGATTGTCAAGTGTTCTTACCTGAGCGCTATAATTCGTTAACCGATCAAGAGCTTGCAGAAATACCTGGGAAATTGCACCTTGAATATAACGGTAGAGCAGAGATGGGGAAAATTAAGACATCTAAATTGTCTTTTGTACTGCAGCGAAGGTATCTAGAAATGAATTCTCCTATTTTACTATGAAAAAGATTCATAATAAAACAGCTCACTCATTGATATTACATATAAAGATACAAAAGATACATGTTATAGAATTGTAAAAAAAATTCACGAAATCACACTCCCACATGTTTTGAATTTAGTTGTCTATCGTATTGAAATAACGACCGATATCCGAAAGTTTATACAAATCTTTTATGTTTCATTTTAAGTTGCACTAGCAAAAACTGTAATTATTCTCAGGTTACCTTTACTTCGCAAAGCATGCTTTCTAAGACTTTCATTGTGTAATGTTTCAGACGGTGCAATAAGGGGAAGAAGAAGAGGAACAGCTTTGCAGACCTGCAAAGGAGGCTGGCGCTCTTAAAGGATATAATAACCAACATCGAAACCCCCAAGAAAAATGTCGGTAAGAAGCGGGTGTCGAGACGTCTACATCTCGAGAAGACAGAACGTTAAGATAGGATTCTTCTATGATCTCCCAGTGCTTATAGTGAAAAACACAGACAAATTTGTATACATGACAATTCAAGATTGGGAGATAATTCGTGAGGGTCTTCCTACATTCAAAGCATTCCTCCAATCGAGAAAGTGCCCGCGAGTGGAATATTGTGAAAATATTGTTTTCTCTTATAATCTTATTGCTTATATGCAAGAGACCGAAATAAAAATTTTTAATGCTAATTTAAATGAGTGTGAAATACTTTTAAATAGCGATGAAATTTGCAGGCTAAAAAGGCTTGAATCGTTTATAGATTACCAGTTAGGTAATCTAGCTGTTGCAAGTGTAATGCCATATGCAGGTACGTGGATTTGGATGAGGAAAGTGATGGAAATGCATGAGAAATAATAATAAAAAAGAATGAAGGTATGGTTTTACATCATGTTTTTATTCATTAAAAATCGTTACATTCCTAATGAAAAAATAAATCCTTACAATGATTAGTATAAAATATAAGTTGCATCACATGAGTCAGAGGCTTGTATGTAAATACTTTATCATGAATTATTAAACAATACAAGAAGTCTGTTCAATATTTTTACTATCTTGAATTTCTAATCTGATGTTGACAGCACCATTTGCAACATACTCTGGTTGATGCGAGCAGTCTATAACATATATAGGAGCAAATTTAAGAAAATCTTTTCTCTTCAATACAGGGTAATTCTCTTTTTCATAATAAGAGTTTTGAAACTTTGAGTACATGACATGCAATGATGCAAATCTCGAGTTTTCAAAGTCCAAATTCACGTCATGATAGGGAAAACATTCACTATTAAGATACAGTCTCAAATTAGTTATGTTACAATGATCAAAAAGGGAGCAGTCTTTAGATGCATTACTCGATTTCAAAGTCTGAGCACCCAAAATGACAAATCTCGGCTTCTCCATTTTTGATGTGGTGGCGAAATTCCAGGTGAATGATTTAGTTTGCGGCACAGCAGGCTGAGTATGCAGATCCAATTTCAACATTTTCAGCATCAGAAAGTCAAATCACAGGCATTCTCCACTCGATTCGTGAAAGTTTAACGCTTGCATTCTCTTCACCCTGAGGTGTTATAATACAGTTTTTAGAGTCCTTGGATCGGATCAGCACCAACTCAAACTTGCTATTGAATGAGTTCCTTGTGGTCGTCAGCAAATCCCAGAAGCATCGAAAGCGGTACTATAGCGTTGAAGGCTTCATTTGCTGCATCACAATGTCCAGATCTTGTCCAGGATAGCACCATCCAGCATTCATCAGACGATCAGATTCCATGGGGTTAAGAGCAGCACAGTTGCGTAAAGTTGGTGCGATCCCGGGGTTTCTGTTTCAATCAATAGTTGAGCCGTTCATATCCAGTCGAATCTCCTCAAACATAAATGCAATAGCGTTATAGGGAAGCTTTGAAGTAGTAGTTGTTCCATTAGGTTTAGTAATACTCCCGTCGATGTATAGATAAGTTTGATTAGGTAAAGTATATAAATCCTTAGCTTGACAACGGATTCTAATCTCGTCATTAGCGTCCAGAGCTGATGTATTATACGGTAAAAACACATGTTCCTCTTCTTTAGTGATCTTATCGTCGAATCTCGGTGTCCCGGTAACATTGAAGATGTCCATGATTATAGCATTCTGAAGCCCAATACCTGGAGTAACTGCCGATTGCGTGATGTTAACCAGCTGGGTGTCAAGGGCAGAGTATTGATGTTCGCGTCGAATCACTTCAGTATTATATCCTCGACGTCGCTAACTTCTAAAATCTATTGGCATTGCAACGGATGTGAAGCCTTATGCTTATATCTTCGTTTCTGAAGTCAATGATATTACCGTTCTGGTCCACCACACGAAGACTAATTTGCTCTCTAGCATTGGTGTTTATGATTGGAAGGTAAATTGGATTTGACGGCTCTTGAGAAATATGATACCCAGGTGAAACAGAAGGGAAAACCTCGTAGATCGAGTGTCAAATTTTACCGTCGATGAAAGAGCCTGTTGCAATACTGCACTCGATTCGTATGATGCTCACCTTAAATATATTCATTAGGAAATCAGATTCAGACAGCTGATTACCTGGAATAACTTTACCGCTGAAGCCCAAGAGCGATCCTATATAACGATCATTGGAAAAATCAATAGTGAAAGACATTTAATTTCAGTCTTCATTGTGTTATTATTAGGTCTAATAAAGAAGACATTCTCATTCACCCCTAGCTTATCTCTGATGTATTCATTAATATCAGTAATCTCATAAGTTCCATCAGGTATATCAATGATTTTAATTTCATCATTGTGTATGTAATGAGATGGATTATTACTCCGATCAACATTGGGAATGGAATAGAAGGTTTCAAAATTCAATAGAGCAATATCATAATGGCCTTTTGGATCTAGCTGAAGAGGATTCAGGTGTGTAGTATGAACAAACACGTTGCCGCTGACAGCAATAGTGTAAAGTGCTCGCAGATGATGAGCTGAAACTCTGAAACCTCTTAGTGCTATACAGAAACTTAACGCCTCTGAGGTACCTTTCTATCTCTTTTGGAGGCTTCTAGTTTCCAAAGCTATCGAAATAAAATAACACGTTGCCATCCTTCTTTATAGCAACCCAATGAGTGCCTTCATTCTCTGAAGTATCGAGATTGACAATAATCCTCTCTCTGTAACGAGGTCTTGGGGGTAGCTGATCGATCATGTATACACCTCTAAAAAGGAATCTTTAAACGCTGAGCATACAAGTTGAGATCTATGTTACTCAATGCTTTTTCCGGGACAAGTATAGCCTTCTGCCTGAGTTTTTTAATTCCCTATTGCTCTGTCTCCTCTTTCTTTCGGTGTTCCTCGCCTTCTTCTTCTTCACTCGAAGACCCCTTCCTCTTGCTTCAATTTCTCTGTTATGTCTCATCATTTCGGGAAGTTGTTTATCTGCTGCCTTTTTCTTATTTACGACTGTAGCAATTTATGATGCAATTCCAGCGCCGGCTCCTAGAGCTACAATAATTGGCAACAGAGGTAGAAATCCTCGTTTCTTCTTTTTGGATCCAGCGCCAACAGTCACCTTTCCCTCAATTTCTCTGTTATGCCTCATCATTTCGGCAAGTTGTTTATCTGCTGCTCTTTTCTTATTTACTGCTGAGGCAATTTGCGCTGCATCTCCAGCGTCAGCACCTAGAGCTGCAATAATTGGTATGAGGTGTAGAAATCCTCCTCGTTTCTTCTTCTTCTTGGATCTAGCACCAAGAGCTACCTCCCCCTTCATAATTGCTGTTACTAGTCTCGCTGCCAACCTTTCGCCTAATGAATCAGATGATTGCTCTCTTTTCCACGCCGTTTCAGCCAAGATCTTGTCGGCAATGTTTCTCGAAGCAGATTCCTTATGCTGAGGGTAGGCAATGTCACGAAGTTTGCACGCTTCATCTAACGGCTTGATTCCAGGGTCTACTCTCTTTAATTATTTTTCTAGCTTTGTCCCAGGACCGCAGTATCTGTAACCAGGCAAATGTGCTTCAAATGGTAGCAGGTTAATGAGAGAGTTAATTAAACCGGAACCTGTTGCGACCTTAACCCCCTTAGCTCTCATGGTATACTAATTGATTTTTATTAGTGTATTGCTCTTTTATACTTTGTCATTGCTTTATTCATTAGCATACTTATTTTATTTTGGCTGGCAAGATGAAGCTGGTGAAACAAGATTGCCCGCTGTCGATTCAGATACTAGACTTGAAAGCGACTTTAGACGCAAACTTCATGGAAAACTGTTTCCTGACAATGTTAGAACGCTAATTCTAGACATCTCCATCACGTAATCCTCTCATGCTAAAACGGTAACGCGCTCACGCAGAAAGGTGGTGCACTCACGCAAAAAGGTGATCCGATCACGCAAAATGTGACCCACTCACAAAAAAGGTACATTGTATTTAAAACAAATTGAGTAGTATCAGGTGTTCGTGATAATTTCAATCACTGTTACTTAATGTAATTTCAGCTCATTCATGTAGTATCCGGGAAATTCGAGTCCATTTTAACAAGTAATTCAGTTTCATAGATGTGGCTACTGAATCTGCAACTAATGGATTAGCTGCTGCTGTTACCATACGACGTCTTATTGCTACCGCTGCTAGTGTTGTAGCCGCGACTGATGCTGCTGCTTTGTTGTAGTAGATGCTGCTACAGCTGTAGGATCTGTTACAGCTTTTGTTGTACAGCCGCTGTATCTGCTATGATAGCTGCTGTATTTGCTTCTGCTACACGTTTCTGCTGACAGTGTCTAATGTTGCTAAAGCTGCCGGATCTGATGCTGCTATTGTTGTAGTTGATGTTGCAGTGCTGTATCTACTACTATAGTTCTCGTATTTGATGTTGAGGTTGCCGCGATGACTGCTGTTGCTGTGGTGGGTGAATCTACAGCTGCTGGAATATCATTGCTGTAATGCGTGCTGTTGCTAAGACAGCTAAATCTATAGCTGCTGAATTAGCTGCTGCTGCTACAGCTGTTATATAACCGGTTGTTGTTGCTGCTATTGTTGTAGCAGATGTTGCTACAGCTGTAGGATCTGTTACATTTATTGTTGTCCAACTGCTGTATCTGCTACGGTAGGTGCTGTATTTGCTTCTACTACAGCTCTTGTGCATGATGATTCTGTAGCTGCAGGATCTATTGCTGCTATCGTTGTAGCTGCTATTGCTATAGTTGCTGTATCTGCTACGGCATCTGTCGTATTTACTGTTGCTGTTGTGAAGCTTGCTGTTGCTGAGGCTGCTGAATCTACAGCCGTTGGATTAGCTGCTGCTGCTGCTACAGCTGCTGTGTAACCGGTTTTTGCTGCTGTAGCTCTTGTTGCAGTGGATGTTGCTGCAGCTACCGAATATGTGGACGCAACTCATTCTTTAACCAATCACGAACGATTATTACTGAAAATTTATCTAAATAGAAGTTCATTTTAACACATAATTCAGATAGTATCGCAGATTACACTACCTTTATATACTTTTCCTAGACCCTACAAGCTTTTATATGTCCAAAAGTTAGCGGGCGAGACTGTAAGGATGAAACAGTGAGAGTGCATAGAAGTAGCATAACTAGTGCATCCGCTTGATTGAGGGGATATTATAACGTTTTAGTTAGCTTTACTGTTTTATGTGTTTACATTTTTTGTCCAAGTGTAGCAGCTTTATCAGTTAAATCATTGCTGCATTAAACAAGAATTGTAAGGTTAGACGTCTCTCACCTTTATCTAGGCTTGAGACTAACACTAGTATTTGCTCCTAATGGTAGGGTTACCGCCTCCCCCTCCATCTTCTCCTGTCTTAACCATTTGTCTGCTATGTGCATACACAGCACATGAGTGAACTTAAATTTTTTAAGACTCTAGACTCGCGGAGAAAATCTCCATCTTCGGGTTACGTTCTCTTAAGCACTGTTTGTAATGCTGTAATGTCCATAGGCATAGGTGGTTATTCCAGCCTCAGCAATAACTCTTTTATCATGAAGGGGATTCAATGTAATTTTATTCACTTGCACTGTGGTAACAGCGTGCTTTAATAATAGGATTAGATTCTTGGGCGTTCTGATGTTTTCAGAGGTTTTAAGATAGTCTGTATAGCTGTTAAATGTAATGTACTACTTAATAGCGCTACGCTTTATACCTTTAATCTTTTTTATCATAGAGCTTTGAATATCTATGGCATACATCTTGGGTCGTAATCCAACAAAACGTAGGATGATTTTGCTATTAGACACATCTTTAAATTTTCCCAACATATTTTTGTTCTGAGTAGAGCAGAATATATGGTTGACAGGGTAATCAGCTGTATCAGGATGTTCAAGAAAACGTAGCTTGTTGTGGCACACATCTTCAGTTGTTACACGATGAATGAATGAATCAGTGTACATGTACATAAGCTTTAGGTTTTCAGCGCCGTAATAAGGCAACAACATACATTAATGTCTTGGAGATGTCTAACACGCTGATACCAATGTATATAGGTTTGTTGAACACGATATGACGAGAGGCCTGAGGCCATATGTACAGCAGCTAGATTAGCAGCATATATTGTCCTATCGAAGAACGTAGGCTTGGCGATCAACTTCTCCAGAGTCTTCTCATTTGTTACTAGTCGTATATTCATACGGTTACGCGGGTTCTCCATAGTTTTTCCAAACATTGCGTTGTTAAAGAGCTTGTAGAGGTCCTTCTCGAAATCATTTGCAGCTTGTTGTCGTAGTCTGTTGTTAAACTCAACATAAGGTTTCAACCACCGAGACTGTCGGAAATGCAGCACACGATGGATTTTACTCAAACGTAACCCGTAATTAAGAGCTTGCTTCAAAGTCATTTAATGCACTACATATTTCTTTCGAGGTCCAAGATGAGATATCGGTTTCTTTGTGGATAATTCCAATGGTTTCGTGCACTCAGGCAGGAAAGGTAGATCATTGTGTAGATCGTGAAGTTCTGCAGGATACTCGATGTCAACTTCTAATAGGTACCCGTGAGGATCATCTTCTTATAGTGCTTCTATGTTGATTTCTTCAGGTGAAACCCACTGAAATCCATCATAAGGGAGGGCGTGGCACATTGCCCAACCAAATTGGTTATTAGCGTCCTCGTATGCAATAAATCGGGTTGGTCTCGACGGATCAAACTTCTACATATACGTGTTATTAGCCTCTACATACCAATGGGAAACTTGGCATAAACCTCTTCTTATACCTGATTCCACCATGAGTAGTTGATCATAATCTTGTAACAGTTCCAGCTGAATTCCTGTATACAGTAATATGGCATCCCATGTAAGTCCTCGAGAGGTAAAATAATAGGCAGGATCGACTTTGTGTGTTTTGAGGTTTTGCTCTCTGAATGTCTCAAAGACATCAGCTAAAAGAAGTACATCCGAGGTTAAGTACAGGTCGTTGTACTCTCCCAGGTTTCTCACATTAATCAGCTCCCCTACATTTCTAGCATAATCATAGTCGGTATCAGTAATTTCTTCTTCATTTAATCTATTGTAGAAGGAATGCTTAGGAAGCAAGCAGGTCTCGTTCAAAACATCCCATGAATTGACAAAGTCATATAGAAATACACCCTTACGAGTCACCAACTTCAATTTGTCTTCTCCGAAGTACCTTAGTGTTTCAGGATATGCGGTTAGATTTTTTACCAACTTATTCAAGCTTGTAGTGAGGAATCGGAAGCTATCCACAAACCGAAGCTTTATATCTCCTACATACTTGGTGAATGAGATATAGATTTTTTCAGAGTTAGGAATTACATCCACCCTCTCGCTTGTACAACCCAGCTCCTAGACAATGAAATGAGAGTCATATCCACTGAGGTTGTACAAGACTGGGATATATTTAGGTGTTTTGCAGAATAAATTACATTCATTATGCAGACTTCCACGATATTCACCGCTGATGTGATTGTGGTCGCGTACTTTAAAGTTCATTTCAGTAAAGGCTTTTCCACACAAGTAGCATGCTGTAGAAGACTCAAAATCCTTTTGCTGCTGGTCCGTAAGTTTTAGAGGCTTTGCAGATTTGTATACAGTATTAATTTCCTTTGCAATGTACGACAGGTATTCCATAAACTTCTGAGCAGCATCAGCACCACGATATACATGAGGTTGCTTAGGAAGACCAGTTTCAATATGTTCAGCACAGGATGATGGCCTCACGTAAACGCAGAAGCTCATTAGTGTGTGCTCTTGATAAGAGGTTGTATAGGAAGTTTCAGGATTAGGTATGCACATATGGCATGGAGTGAGAATACTCTCAAAATCGGCATAGATGACATAAGGTAGTTTCAACATCCTCTCAACATTTTTAAACTGGACAGTTGATTTCTCCTTGGTGGGCATAGCTACCCTTACCAGACCGTTTTGATTACAGATGGCTGCATGCTCTTGTAGTTTTTTCAACCCACTTCATCCATATCGATCATCAAAATGTGTAAAACAAAGCTTTCAGGTATAAACACGTTCATTACATTTAGTTTTCTGGCATCGTGCGAGTTTCTCAAACTTCTTTATACATACATAGTGATGTTTTCCACTACTGTCACTCAATAGCAACAGGTCACAGTGTACAGGTAGTTCAGTGCTAGTAACCTTTATCGGATATACTTCATGCTTCTCATCCAGCCCGAAAACGTTAATAGAAATCCTGTTAAGTTTCTCAAATTTGGGTATTTGAGAAAGTGGTGTAGGGTAAGAAACACCGCTGAAGTCTTACTTATGTTGAGGTTGCTCGTATTTGCTCAGACGATGTGCATTCTTCCCTATGAAGTTAGCTAATACAGAATACGAAAAACCTTTCTCAATCGCTAAAGTTCTGGATGTTTATACACGCTTCTTTAGCTCCGACAGAAGGTGGCAGTCGAATGTAGCTACTTCCTCGTAACGGATTGTACTTGTTGATATGAAGTCGAACGCCTTCCACTGCAAGCAGTGCCCAGTTGCTACCCTTAAGCTGTGATTCCTCCATTTCATAAACCAATTTCTTGTATTTCGCTTTCAGCGTTGAGTCCAGATCCGTTTATAGAAACACAGGCTGATTTCGTGTTTTAAATGTTTTGTCACAAGGTTTCTCCGATACGGTTTATAAATCTGCACTCACCTAGTAATTAATTTTTACGCTCTCATGAATGCTAATCTCTTTATGTACAGCCTGGATTATCCATTGTTTTGCCTCATTCAGGTACATATTCAGGTCCTTAAGTGATTTGCATCGTAAAAAATCGATTTCAGTCATCCTTCGAAATATGTCTCGTATTCTTTCATATAACAGTCCTCCATTGTTGATAATAACTGATGTTTAGTAATCTCCAATATTCTTTTCTTCTGAGGACTGCATATTTCACATACATCCTCGTGCTGCTGACCCTTATAACAATCATTGAAGGTTGCATTAGAATGCTAGCATTTTAAGAGCTTCTTGCAGCTCATCTGATGTCTTCTCTTGTCATAACCTCGGAGTAATTGTTTCCTGCACTTAATACAAGAGCATCCTGATGCACTAGGGATTACATCCGTACATGCAGAGCTATTCATCCTTATTCTTGAGGTAATAACGTATTAATCAATGTTCAATGAAATGTAAGCCTTTTCACCTTCATATCACTTTAGAAAGCTGATTATTCTAGGAGAGAACACGATGTTAACATATCTAGACTCATTGGTACAATAAAGACAAGTGACTGAAGGTATCCTAATTACAAAGGTGATACGGACCTTTTTAGTACAATCATATACTGCATTTTTAATAATAAAAACGATGATTAATGACGATATCTCTTATATTGAAATACATTGTTAAACAGCCTGGTGGAGGAGAGGCAATGTATATATGCCACGTGATTATTGTACCCAATGACATCATCTCTTGCTGCGCACGCGCAGAGGCTCTCAGCACTTCTATCCCTACTTGCTTCAATTCCCACCTCTCTCCCTCTCGCTCCCTCTCTCGTAGAGTACCTCCATAATATCTTTACACGATCTATAAAAATGCGCTGGGATGAAAGTCAGGTGAAGGTCGTAGGCTGAAAAAAATTACATTTTGCTAGGTTACAATGAGGTGAGACAATGATTTTTGAATTCTGTAAAGGCAATAATTACCAATGTTATCGTGTGCATGTGTGTACGTGCAAATGCGTGCGTACACCGGTGTATGTGTCTATGCTTGTAGGCGTATGCGTGTGTGTATGTGTGTGTGCGTGAGTGTGCAAGTGTGTAAGTGTACTGATGTACGTGAGTGTGTGTGTGCGTTTATGGTTTTGTGTGCGTGAGTGTACGAGTGTGTAAGTGTACTGGTGTATGTTTGTACATGGGTGTGTGTGCATGCGTGCGTGGCTGTGTGAGTGTGTAAGTGCACTGGTGTATGTGTTTATGTTTGTATACGTATGAGGTGTGTGAATGTGTGTGTATGTGCAAGTACACTGGTATATGTGTGTGTAATGGCTACGTGCATGAGTGTATATGTATGTGTAAGCGCACTGGTGAATGTATGTGTGTATGCATGAGCGTGTATGTGTGTGTTCATGTGTGTGTGCACTGGTGCATGTTTGTTAATGTATGTACATGTGCTCGTATATATGTGAACGCTTGGATGTGTGCAAGTCGAGAAGAAAGAAAGAGATAGAAAGAAGGAAAAGGGAAAAGAAAGAGCGAAGAAGAACAAGAAGAAGAAAGAAAATAAAGAATCCTGTCTAGGCATCGGGATATCTAAGTATACGCCAGGGTTTAATATAAATAAATATATTTGTTAAATGCATTTTAATCCGACCGCCCATGCTCACCTAGTTTAATATTTATTAAGCATTAGAGTTTCGCACGGTAAGAATCGAACTCGGGCCTCTGGGTGCCTAAGAATACAACTCATTAAACTTCGTAATGTTATATAAAAATTAGATTATATTTGTTAAATGCATTTTTAATCTGCCCGTGCATGCTTCCATATTTTAATAGTTATTACACATTAGAGTTTCGCAGGGTGCCGCTGGGTACCCGTGAACGTATTTCATTAATCAAGGTAATGATATATAAAAATTAAATTATATTTGTTGAATAAATTTTAATCTGACCGCACATACTCTCATAGTTTAATATTTATTAAGCATTAGAGTTTCGCACGGTAAGAATCGAACTAGAACTTCTGAACCCCTTTCATTAATCAGGGTAATGATATATTATTATCAAAGCATAAATTTCTCATTAGCAATTAAAATATTAAACTTTTTGACTGCAGTAAGATTCGAACACCGAGCTATGGATATCTAAGTATACACATGGTTTTAATGAAGGTAATGATATACGTTAAATACATGTTTTATATCTCTGTTTGAAAGAGACGATAGAAGCGTAAAGAGAGTTTGTATAACTATGTTCTGATATACCCGTAGGTCTTCGTGAAGATACTACTGCCCTCGCAGTGAACTGACCTCGGGACAAAGCCAACGCCATGATGACGAATGTCGTAATTAACGGTGACATGGACGCCAGGAAGTCGAGGTGGAGTGGGGTGGAATTTATGATATAGCAGTTATATGATGCTTGTCCCCGTGGGAACTGAACCCTCTCTCTTTTCACACAGTCAAACAAAGACAGGACCAGCTATAAAGCCTACACGAGTTTCTTTTGTTAACACTATGCCAGACTGCTTCTTTGTTATATTCACCTAACATGCGCGTGTCCGGGACAATAGAAAGGGATACAATAGAATCTGTTCCTTTGTTAATCAATCTTTTGCTAACTCGGTCAAGTCTGTTCTATTGTTATTTTGCTCGTGTTCGTCAAACAATGCGACTACGAGGTTGCAGGTGGCATTTCTAAAATTACACACTCAGGGAATTCAATACAGCTGGGACAATAGCGTCTGATCCTTTGTTTACAATACTCCAGCATTCTCTATTGTTCATTTTGACAGGTGATGGATAACCTTTTGTTCTTTTGCACGTGGTCGTTAAACAATGCGACTGGGAGGTGGTTGTTTCAGTGTAGAAGTGCACACGTGTGCGGATATGGAGTGAGTAGAATGACGTCTCCGCCTTTGTTACGGGAGATAATTTATTATTCTATTGTTCATTTTGACAGGTGATTGAAAGCCTTAATTGCTTACCTGTCAGGTTTACCATTATACTCAACAAGATTTATGACCCTCAGCTGCAAGCAAAGGTACCATGGGGGTGGGGGAGACCTCATTTCCATATGAATACACATTCCTACATATTAAGTGTACTAGATCTCTTTTTCTCCCCTACTGACTTAGGGGTTTTTTCCACTAAAGATCCCTCCTCGAATACCTTACAAATGATCTATACTTGAGTCTTTTTGTTAAAGTTCTTGAATAATGTGGTTCTTTGTATTACAGTTTCTTTAACCTTGTTCCCAACACCTATCATCGTTTCCCTACTTCTCCCGTATAAATGTATACTCTACTCGACCTCTGATTAGCGTAGCTTTTTTAATCGTATTCCCCATCTCTCCTGTAGAAACGCATTCCACCTTTAACATTCGTCTGTCTTAGCCCCTTCCCTCGTATTCCTTATCTCTCCAGTATAAACCTATATTCCCCAACTTCAGCATCTGTCTAGCCTAGCACTTCTTCACGTATTCCCTATCTCTCTCATATAAAGCGCATTCCCCTTCTTCTACTACTGTCTAGCCTAGCATCAGCCATCGTATTCCCTATCTCTCCCATATAAACGCATTTTCCTCCGTGAACCGTGAATCTAGCCTCGCTTTCCCTATCCTTTCCCATATAAACGCAAAACGCTGTTCTCGAATTCCTCTTTAGGACCTGCTATTATTATTCTCTGCATACCGCGCGTATACCTTTTCACGTATTTATAAAAATTATATAGCTTATTTTCGCGTGCAACTTTGGTAATAGAGACGAATAGTAGTAATATAATAATAATAATAATAATAATAATAATAATAATAATAATGATAAAAAAGTTGAATAAATGTAAAATTCAGACACCAGAAATGAGATTTTTTCGAAGAACTTGAGAATGCACTAGATTAGACCTAATAAGAAATGAAACGATAAAATTAGAGAAATGAATATTTATAAATTATATGATGAAGTTGAAGAAAACTAACTTAACTGGAAAGCGATATGAACTACATGACTGAACTAGGAATACCACTATTAATTAATAAATACAAACTGTCAGGAAAAAGAGTCATCGGATACCACAGAAGAAGATAGGAGTAAAGTAAAGAATCGAAGACAGGTGGAATGCCTAATCATCGAAATAATAATAATAATAATAATAATAATAATAATAATAACAATAATAATGTCTTCATAATTACTTTACATAACATCTTATGTTATCGTAACTTAAGTCGAATCTCACAGGTTGATTTTTATGACCAATTCAGGAAACTCCAAGTGTATTACCCAAAATAACGGGAAAGCGGTTTTACATACATTGTCTTTTATATACCAAAGAAAAAAGATCATAATCCCCATCATAACAAAATAGTCCTTATTGCATATTTTGACTGAAAACTGCAAGGTACAAACGGGGACGATTCATATAAGAATCGTGAGTGAAAATAGACGGCAGGCAAGGCGACGATTCATGAACGATTCGTGCACTAGGGCAGGCCAGCAGATAAGGGTACGATTCATGATTGAATCGTGCTGTAGGTTAGACCAGCAGGCAAGGGGGATTTCATGAACGAACCGTGCACCAACGCAGCCTAGCAGAGCGTAGACCAGCAGACAGAGTGACGATTCATGAACGAATCGTGCGCTAGCGGACAGGTAGCAAGAGGACGATTCATGAATAGTGAACGAATCGTATGAATCGATTCATGAACCGTGAATGAATCGCATGAATCGATTACTGCAAAAGAATCGCTGGACCCAACTCTGCCTATTAACACAAGTTTATTACGGGACAGCCGAACGCAGTCCCGACTACCATACATTACGGGCCTGAGTCACGCACTTTTAGGGCAAACGCAGGGGTCATGCCCAGCCGAAGTGCAATGGACGGGCTTCACCCTGGGGGAATCGCCTTTATGATCACGGTAACCCCTACGCCAGGTAAGTATGCCGAGAAACAACTTTCAACCTCTCTTAAAGCATTATGTAAACGTTTATTTCACCATGGAAAACAACGCTATGTTCTCAAAGAGTAAACACATCCTTATTAGAAATATCACGTCTTTTATCGACTGCATATTAAGATGTAGTTTATAAATTCATCAATATTTTGGCAATTCTTACAGGATACATCACCAAAATCAGGAACTGCTCGTTAAAAACCAAATAATACATCATATACTGCCATCTTTACTCTATCTAAAAGTTCAGAAGGAACACCACCGCCATCCATGAGAACTAGCCCGAAATGTGTTCTACAACCGCCTGCTCCAGTACACAGCTGCTAGTCCCAACAACTTCTTTAAAGGAGTGCAAGTTTTAAATAAAATCACTAGCGTTTTTAATAGTTTTCTCAACCTGCAGAGAAAACAAAGACACAGCTAATTTTATTCAAAACCTGTACTCCTTTCAGTTTGCCTTGCTCATCTGCTAGAATATTGAAATTATCATTTTGTCTTAAACTCAATACTTTTGCTTGTTTTTCAATAAGGTGGGAAAGTAGGAAAGGCTTTGACTTGGTATTATGGTGTGTTATTCTTTGCATACAGCAGTTTACCATTCATTAATTTAAAAGCGTTTACCTACAATGACCAGAAATGTCATTATTTGCATTCTGCAATAATATACAAATTATAACAGAAGTGATATCCTACCATGTACAAAGAATGCCAGCAGTTAGTTATACATAAAACACCACATTATACATCAAGACATGTGTTGAAACAAAATCTAATGTGTTACAGTCACATGACTTTCTCTACTCTTGACCCAACTGTTTTTACAAACTCCTATTCTCCATCTATTTCATATCAATCGAGATAAACATTGGTAGAAACGATCTTATTGCTAATTCTCTTGTAGGTGCAAGGGGAATATGGTAGGCTTTAAGTGATAGCCAAATCTTTTAAGAGCTGGTTGCTATGTGGAGCATTCCATTTTCTTTGCATGCCCAGGACATACAAAAAGAAAAGAAAGAAAAGCAAAACGAATAACAAATTCCCATTTGAGAAAAAAGTATTAAGTATTGGAAACTTCAAACAAATAACAAGGAATATTCAGAAATGGTTCATTGCACACAAAAAATGTATATGACATAAATTGTGTGTTTTATGGTAAAATTTTGTCCATCTCTTACGGTTTACCAGTTATGCAAAATACATTCAGAATGAGGACGACTTTTGGGGACATTTCCAGAAAATTGTGATATGCCTTTCATTTGCCATGAAAGTGTCTTAAAATATGATATTTTGATCAAAATCGTTAGCGCCATTTCTGTGAGAAAAAGAAACTTCGAAAAATGTTCCATGCAAAGGGCAGTCTGGAATGGGAGTCTGAAATTTCTTGAAAATCTTTGTGATCCATCATTTAAGGATACTGCACCTAAATAGCAAGTTTGGTGTTTATCCGACCTTTCGTTTTTGAGTTATGCTGTTGACAGAACACACACCGTTTTTTAAAAATGCCTTTTTTGCAATCTCAATATCGAATTTTTAGGTGAAATGCAATATTTCTACTTATTATACGTATTAGAGAAAGTAATAAGCTTAAGTAAAAATACTTTGTATACCCACTAATAAACGAAAGGGAAAGCAATGTGAATGTATCACAGATTTTTTTTCGTCTAGTTCACTGCTTTGCTGGAAACACGTGCTGCCCCACTTGTACCTCGATTGTAGCCTTATCCGCGTGCACTTCTGCTCGTTTATAATCACACCCTGCTTTATCCAAACACATCAGTACTTCCGTTTGTATATAATCATATCTTTCTCTGTGTTTTGATTTTTGGTATCCTTGCTTGTATTACAAATATCATTTTGACTGTTACTACGTTCTCTTTCTCTTACGCCCACAGAATATTTTTTTATGTTCTTGACATTCAAAGAGAATTGCATTTTACACATAGCGACCAGTTCTAAAAATATTTGACTATCATTTAATGCCTACTATGTTCCCCTAGTTTTGTATTTGAAAGGGCAATATAGAAATACAATAGTCTTTATGCATAGACATATCTGTTAATAGCTGGTTACTATGTGCATGCACTATTCTCTTTGCCACAGGTTAATACTCTTTGCATATCCAAGACAAACAAATAATAACGATCTCCCATTTGAGGAAAAGTATAGGTATTGGATAATTTAAGGGAATAACAAACAATATCCCGAAAATGATTCATTCAACAAAAAAAATGTATATGACATAAATTGTGTATTTTAACCCGATCTACATTTTTTGTGTAGTAAAATTTTGTCTATCTCTTATGGTTTACCAGTTATGCAAAAGTCGTTCACAATGAAGAATACGTTTGGGGACATTCCCAGAAAATTCGAGATATACAATTCATTTGCCATAAAAATGTTTTAAACTTATGGTATTTTATTCAAAATCGTTAGAGCCATTTTTGAGAAAATTAAAATTTTCGAAACATTTTCCATGTAAAGGGTAATCTGGGGTGTGCGGGATTTTCCTGAAAAGCCTCGTGTCGAATCTCTGGAAGATACTGAACCTAAATACCAAGTGTGGTGTTTATCCGACTGTTCGTTTCTGAGTTATGCTGTTCACAGACACACACACGGACATGTTTCCAAAAATACTTTTTTTGGATTCAGGAGGCCTCAAAACACATATTTCCGGTGAAATCTCGGTATCGAATTTTTGACTGGAATGCAATACTTCCCTTACTTACTATACGTATTAGAGAAAGTAATAAGCTTTAGCAATAGTTTTGTATACACAGTAATAAAAGAGAGAAGGTAGAGAAAGTCATGTGTATGTAATACATCGCATTTTTTGTAACACGGAAACAGTCTGCTCAAATTCTTGAAACAACTTATAAAACACACTCAATTCACAATTTCATATAACGTTATGAACCATGCCAAACATCTCAAACTGATACCGTTATGCGCGTGAGGTTAGACTATCGCAAAGCAAGATGATTCAACTCGGTATCTGCTACCAGCTACCAGTAGGCTCGTCGGTCGTGAGTTGCGTCATTCAAGGTAAGTCCGTATTTGAGTCCTTAGATAAACTGTAAAAAACTCTGAGCTAACTTATGCCCTTATAGGCGATTTGTTGTTAGATTTCTTTGTTTTTGTACATAGTTGGTAGAAAAGATATTGCATTCCAACCTAAAGTTCGATACGAGAAGTCACCGAAAATACATGTTTGAGGTCTCTTGAAACCAAAAATGGCAGTTTTAGAAAAATGTCAATGCCTGTGAGCAGCATGACTCAAAAGCGGAAAATCCGATAATTACCAAACTTGCTAATTAGATTCAATAGCTTCCAAAGATGGACACGAATATTTTTAAGAATATATATTCCCACGCCAAACTACCTTTCACATGGAAATTTTTGATTTCTTAAAAATTCGCTCTAACGGTTTTGACATATTAAAGATATTTACAAGAGAAATAAAATGTATATCTTGAATTTTCTGGGAATCCCCTTTGAAGTCCTTTATATTTGGAAGAAATGTATAATATTCTACAACTGGTAAAATTAAGCGATAGACGAAAACATACTGCACAAAAAATTTAGATCTCCTTAAACCACACAATTTACTTCAAATAACTCTTTTGTGTGGTATACGCCAATTCCGAGATATCCGCTATTAATGGTTCGTATTGTTCAATACTTTTGTCATTTTAACTCCTGTCGATTTTCAGTTGTTTTTCGCGATGTCATGGGAAGAGCGTGGAATTTTAAGGTCAGCATATAACGTAGGTTCTAAAAAAATTGACTATCGCTATTCCCAATTCATACATAACGAATGTGTAATTCAGTAATTTCTGCAAAGGTTTATCTCAATTATAATAAAGCAGATAGAAAATCAAGCTTTCGTAAGAACAGTTTGCACACCTACTAATAAACGGTAGAGGGTGGAGAAAGTCATGTGAATGTAACATCAGAATTGTTATTTCATATTGGTATAACTATAGCAGTCAGGCATTCATCTGGCGTAATATATTTATAAGAAATTTAATACTTACCTATTTTAAGAACCTATGTTCCACTGCTAGGGATGCGCATTTCAATAATTCCTGATTTATTTTATCAATTTGCTTTTATAGCACTCTTTAAGATCCTTTATTACTTTATCCATTTCAATCTCATATCCGTTATATTTTGCCTTTGTGCATGTTCAACTTCTTCGTTATTTCGCAGATTTTAATAGTGGGTTTCTATTCTTTCATGCTTATAATCTGTTTAGATGATGTATCTTCTTCCGTTTTATTATTTTGTAACACTTACTCTGATTTTCATGTATATTGTTTTCAGTATCGGCAATATGTTTATACCACTTTTGCCTATTTAACCTTCGATTTTCTCGTTTCACTACTACCTTCTTGTGTTCGTATCTATCACAGATTCCGATGGTTTGGTTGTTGGTACTTATTATATAGTACATTTTTGTTATTTATTAACATCATCCCATATATTTTTAACTCTTCCTTTATGTACATTTTTTAATTCCTAATCCTAAAACGTCCATAGCGTCTTTGTTAATTACTGCAGTAGTCATATCATGAGAGAGCGAGCGCAAAGGAAGATGCCGCACGCTGATTTACATGTGTTTTAACATATGTAAACATATGTAAACACGTGTAACCCGCTAATGACCGCCGCTAATGTCAAGTCTAATGGATATGTGTGGTAATACATATGTAAACATATGTAACCCGCTAATGATCGCCGGAGATGCCGACAGGTCCTACCCCCTCCCCCATGCGTTCTACTGTGGCGTCCTGACTTGAGGGAAATGTTTTCTCGAGGCCTGCCGCCGCTCGGCAAATTAATTAGGTAATGTTCGTCAAACCCTTTTTTTATGACTACTAAGGCCTGCATATCTAAGGCTCCTCGAGCTATTAAGTTTTTTGATTAATGAATTGTTGACTCGAGCGTGAAAATAAGTAGTCTGCTCACGGGAACAGTCTGTAATGTAATGAAAACACTGGAGTCTTCTTCTATCTGGGGAAAGCGTTGTCCATTAGGTGGCCATGTTAGACGCTTTTACCACATTAATAGACTTTTAAGTTTGCATTCCGGATCTGTTTACATACATTAGCGAACAACCTACTTATGCATGGTGGTAACGGTGACATACATTAGCTGACCACGTTAGACGCTTTCACCACATTAGTGTACAATGTCAGTAATTGTTTTCCTAAGTGCTCTGCATAACTCGCACCACTTCAGCATTTAGCGATGGAAATGATATAAAAAGCAGCAGCTTCTCCAATGAGTTCCAAGTTGACCAGGATGGCCGGGATCGAATCAAGGAGTGATTACAAATTCAGCTTCTAATAACTCAGAGATTAATTACAATAAAGACGTCAAATAAAGTTTATTACATTAATGTCATTAGATAGTTTCTTGTGAATGTATATTTTGGGTACATGGTGTCCAGGGTTCGAATACCCATAAAATGTAATTTAATTTTAAATTTAATAAATCCTAAACTAATTAAGATAAAGACACCAAATAAACTTTATTGCGTTTACGTTATTAGGTAGTATCTTGTGGATGTATATTTGGGTACCTGGCCTTCTGGGTTCAATCCTTAATTTTTTAAATCGTCATTATCTCAGAAACTAAGAGAGATAGAGGAGTGGACCAAAGCATGATTGATAGCCCCTATGATGGGTAATTAATACTGTATATAATTTTCAATCAGTTGTCCTTAATTCGAATCCCGATCTTTCAATCACTTACTTATTTTTTTCTCTATACTCTAGAATATATCACTTAGATTGATGCTGTAACTGCATACAGCACCTTTAAACATATCAAACTAATATTGTAAATAATTTTGTTTCTGGTGTCCGGGTTCGAATACCGATAAAATGTAACTTAATTATAAATTTAATAACTCCTAAACTAATTAAGATAAGAGAAGCCAAATAAACTTTATTGCGTTTATGTTATTAGTTAGTATCTCGTGGATGTATATTTGGGTACCTGGTGTTCTGGGTTCGATCCTAATTTTTAAATCGTCATTATCTCAGAAACTAAGAGAGGTAGAGGAGTGTACCAAAGCATGATTGATAGCTCTTTAATGGGTAATTAATACTGTATATAATTTTCAATCAGTTGTCCTTATTTCGAATCCCGATCTTTCAATCACTTACTTATTTTATTCTCTATACTCTAGAATATATCACTTAGATTGATGCTGTAACTGCATACAGCACCTTTAAACATAACAAAACTAATATTGTAAATAATTTTGTTTCTGGTGTCCAGGGTTCGAATACCGATAAATGTAATTTAATTATAAATTTAATAATTCCTAAACTAATTAAGATAAAGACGCCAAACAAACTTTATTGCGTTAATGTTATTAGGTAGTATCTTGTGGATGTATACTTGGGTACCGGGTGTTCCGGATTCAATCCTTAATTTTTTAAATTGTCATTATCTCAGAAACTAAGAAAGCTAGAGGGATGGACCAAAGCATGATTAATAGCTCCTATGATGGATAATTAATACTGTATATAATTTTCAATCAGTTGTCCTTATTTCGAATCCCGATCCTTCAATCATTTACTTATTTTTTTCTCTATACTCTAGAATATATCACTTAGATTGACGCTGTAACTGTATACAGCACCTTTAAACATATCAAACTAATGTTGTAAATAATTTTGTTTCTGGTGTCCAGGGTTCGAATACCGATAAAATGTAATTTAATTATAAATTTAATAACTCCTAAACTAATTAAGATAAAATCGCCAAATAAACTTTACTGCGTTTATGTTATTAGGTAGTATCTTGTGGATGTGTAATTGGATACCTGACGTTCTGGGTTCAATCCTTAATTTTTTTAAATCGTCATTATCTCAGAAACTAAGAGAGGTAGAGTAGTGGACCAAAGCATGATTGATAGCTCCTATGATGGGTAATTAATACTGTATATAATTTTCAAACAGTTGTTCTTATTTCGAATCCCGATCTTCCAATCACTTACTTATTTTTCTCTATTCTCTAGAATATATCACTTAGATTGATGCTGTAACTCCATACAGCCCCTTTAAACATATCAAACTAATATTGTAAATATTTTTGTTTCTGGTGTCCAGGGTTCGAATACCGATAAAATGTAATTTAATAACTCCTAAACTAATTAAGATAAAGACGCCAAATCAACTTTTATAGGGGTAAAGGATGCTCTCCTGAATCATTAGGCCTCTAGACAGAAGCATTTATAGGGGAGAGATAGGGAATACCAGGGCTGATACTAGACTAGTCAGATGCTAAAGGTGGGAGGGATATGCTTTATACGAGAGAGATAGGGAATACAAGGAAAGATGCTATACTAAACAGGACTTGAAGGGTAGAATATGAGCGATATAGCGAACCGAGGAGAGGTATTAGGATAGGAGTTTTGAATGATGGAGTAGGCGTTTATATGCGAGAGATAGGGAATACGAGGGTCGATGCTAGGCTAGACGGTGTTCAATGAGGGAATGCATCTTATATGAGAGAGGTAGGGGAATATGAGGAGAAGTGCTAGGCTAGTCGGGAAGGTCTGAATGAGAGAGTATACGTCTATATGGGAAAGATAGGGAAAGCGAAGGTAGGTGCTAGGTTGAGAGAGTCTTCAAGGAGGAAAATGCATTTATGAGAGCGGTAGGGCATACGAGGAGAGGTGCTAGTCTAGACATGGTTTGAGGATTAGAGTATACGTTTATATGGGAGAAATATGGAAAACGGGAGAGATACAAGGATAGACAGAGATTGAAGCAGGAGGAATGTAGGTTTATACTGTAATATAGAGAGTAATTCGATTATAAAACTTTTCTCATCCAGCGTTACAACACTTTTATATACTTATTTTCTAAACCTTACAAACTTTATATTTGTTAAACAGTAGTGCGCGAGACGGAGAGGGACAAACAGTATATCGGTTTACAGTGAAGTATACGTCCTAACCTATTCCCACCTTGTTTGTTCTGGATCTTCTCATTGTCTATCATCATCTAACGTAACCACGTAACAAGACGTAACACAGGAAATCATACATATGGCACATTAATAAAAAAATAAATAAATAAAGGTATATATAATGAAACATAAACAAGTAGACAGAGGGTCATCGATACATAGAAAACCAGGAGTTGTATGTACTGAGACCATAGATTAGTATAGGCAAACAACAAAGAAGTGAATTTATAGTGTAAATAGCCTAATATTTTCAAATATTATTATAGTCTAAAAGTATATAACTTAATTATGTATCGAGTATTGAGAAATAAACGTTATTCATTATTCACTAATCTCAGATCACTGCAAATGTATTGAATCAATTCACAATTGCTAATGCCATTCAACTTTCATTTGTCTCTGATACATAAACAAATTGCAAAAATGGAGTAGGACGAAAGTAATAAAAAGACTCAGGCAGCAAATTTTAAGAAAGAAGAGAAAGATATGTGACCGACATTGTTTTGGAACACAAATTAGTGTTGAAAATAAAATTACTGATAGCTCTGCTAAGCGTAAGGAAGAGACATGGAAATAAATTGCAAATGAGTACAATTCTAGGAAGATCATCCAGTGTGAATGAAAATCCCTGAAATGATATTATGAGAACATAAAGAAAAGAATGAAGCAAGCAAATGCCATTGACAAGGTACGATTGTACAAAACTGGAGGTGTATGTATGTACCGCCTTTCTTAGACAATAGTAGCCAAATAACAATTGTTGCTCTTCTATTCAATCGCCAATGAGTTTGATGATGAAGTTGGATTCCATTCAGAAGTAATCACCACAGTGAAGGACATTGAAATAGTAAATCCAGATCCAACACGTCCTTCAGCAATTTTAATAACAGGTAAGGAATTTGAAAAAGAGAAAGTGTAAAGGTGGCGTCTGCAGTTCCCATACAGAACTTTCAACTCCATTGCCTGAAAAGAACAAAGTTGGCATAAGAGAGGGTTTTTATGAGAGGAGGCTTGAGTGTTTGGAAGAAGAGTACACAGTGAAAATGAAGATCTAGAAATTGGAACTAGAAATGAAAGAATCTCAGAAAAATTAAGCGTTGTTAATAACTTATACAACCATAAATATATTACAAAAAAGTAATGAAACAGCCAAGGAATAATATGGATAAAGAAACTGTTAAGCAGATCTACTACGGTACATTTTAATTTGCAAACAACGATTACATTTCAAAATGTTGGTATTCGCACGATCCAGTGTTAATTAGGATAGACACAGAAGTGTTTCTCAATATCTAAAAACGCTTAGCAATTTAAGATATCTATGTATTAATCTTTAGAGAGAAACTGTACTTTTACTAAAAGTGTTTAATAACTTTTAAAGCTAGAGAATGTCATTTAAGGTTTCCACCTCCCAAAAAATTCTGATTTCTCAGAATTGCGCAATTTTCATTACACGCTGTTATTTATTTTCGTAACTATTCAAAAAATTGCACAGTGAGCTTTTTTCCCTTAATTGCATTCAGTTAATCATACCTTCCATAATACTTATACATTGCCTACACGAGCTCAGGAGAAACATGGCAAGGCTACTTAATACTCCAAAAGTATCCCTTATATTACTAGGTAATTCCTGCGAACAGGAGTATTTCGGAAATGGTTAATGTCACAAAAATATTTATTTAAAATAAATTGTATTTGTCTAATAAGATATTCATTTCCTCAGCAGTAAGTTATACAGATTCCCTGGAAATAAAGAAAACTTTATAGAACTTTTAATACGCATTTTATTTTTCAGAAAATCAAATATAAGGAATCGCAGTCACTGACATCTTTAAAGAGCGTCCAACTCCAGAATGAAATTTAGCATTTATCTGGCTTTTCTTATGATGTTACGCTGTTCACAGAGATTTACGAGTTGAAAGACTAAAAACACGTAAACATGTATATGCACAAGCGCGGGCGCACACGCACACACACACATATGTACGAAGCTCTTTGCTTTCGTTTACAGGACCCGATAACATGCATTACGCTGCGTGTCCCTAGCGTTTCCAGCTCCTGAATCGTTCCAGCTAGTGGAATGCCTCTACCATCTTCATGTCAACGATCTGTTACTCTGAATTAAAGTTTGGTGATCTGTATAGACCTGTACAACATGCATTACGCTATGTAACAGACTCATCACGCTATGTAACAACATGATCACGCTATGTAACAACATGATCACGCTATGTAACAACATGATCACGCTATGTAACAACATGATCACGGTATGTAACAACATGATCACGCTATGTAACAGCATGATCACTCTATGCAACAACACGATCACGCTATGTAACAACACGATCACGCTATATAACAACACGATCATGCTATGTAACAACACGATCACGCTATGTAACAACATGTTCACGCTATGTAACAACATGTTCACGCTATGTAACAACCCGATCACGCTATGTAACAACCCGATCACGCTATGTAACAACCCGATCACGCTATGTAACAACATGATCACGCTATGTTACAACATGATCACGCTATGTAACAACATGATCACGCTATGTAACAACCTGATCACGCTATGTAACAACCTGATCACGCTATGTAACAACATGATCACGCTATGTAACAACATGATCACGCTATGTAATAACGTGATCACGCTATGTAACAACCCGATCACGCTAAGTAACAAACTGATCACGCTATGTAACAACATGATCACGCTATGTAAATAGGGTGGATCATTTAAGTTGAGGCTATACAATATATCCAAAACTAAGCGTTGTAGAAAGAAATGTCTTTAATAAAAATTGATTGATATTATGGCGAAAGTAAATGCAGCTAGCCGTATTTTGTTTGTAGGACGTTGTGATGGTCTTTTCAGGGTCTTTTTAAATGGGACCCTAATTGTAGGTTCCCATTTAAAAAAATAAATTGACCCAAAATGACCCTCATAACGTCCTCTAAACAAAATACAACTAGCTGCATTTACTTTCGCCATAATATCAATCAATTTTTATTAAAGACATTTCTTTCTACAACGCTTAGTTTTGGATATATTGTATAGCCTCAACTTAAATGATCCACCCTAGTTACATAGTGTGATCATGTTGTTACATAGCGTGATCAGTTTGTTACATAGCGTGATCATGTTGTTACATAGCGTGATCGGGTTGTTACATAGCGTGATCAGGTTATTACATAGCGTGATCATGTTGTTACATAGCGTGATGAGGTTGTTACATAGCGTGATCATGTTGTTACATAGCGTGATCAGGTTGTTACATAGCGTGATCAGGTTGTTACATAGCGTGATCAGGTTGTTACATAGCGTGATCGTGTTGTTTCATAGCGTGATCAGGTTGTTACATAGCGTGATCATGTTGTTAAATAGCGTGATCAGGTTGTTACATAGCGTGATCAGGTTGTTACGTAGCGTGATCATGTTGTCACGTAGCGTGATCATGTTGTTACATAACGTGATCATGTTGTTACATAGCGTGATCATGTTGTTTCATAGCGTGATCATGTTGTTACATAGCGTGATCAGTTTGTTACATAGCGTGATCATGTTGTTACATAGCGTGATCATGTTGTTACATAGCGTGATCATGTTGTTACATAGCGTGATCATGTTGTTACATAGCGTGATCATGTTGTTACATAGCGTGATCTAGTTGTTATATAGCGTGATCAGGTTGTTACATAGCGTGATCATGTTGTTACATAGCCTGATCATGTTGTCACATAGTGTGATCATGTTGTCACATAGCGTGATCAGGTTGTCACATAGCGTGATCAGGTTGTTACATAGCGTGATCGTGCTGTTACATAGCGTGATCGTGTGGATACATAGCGTGATCGTGTTGTTACATAGCGTGATCGTGTTGTTTCATAGCGTGATCAGGTTGTTACATAGCGTGATCATGTTGTTACATAGCGTGATCAGGTTGTTACATAGCGTTATCAGGTTGTTACGTAGCGTGATCATGTTGTCACATAGCGTGATCATGTTGTCACATAGCGTGATCATGTTGTTACATAGCGTGATCAGGTTGTTACATAGCGTGATCATGTTGTTAAATAGCGTGATCAGGTTGTTACATAGCGTGATCAGGTTGTTACATAGCGTGATCAGGTTGTTACATAGCGTGATCATGTTGTTACATAGCGTGATCAGGTTGTTACATAGCGTGATCAGGTTGTTACATAGCGTGATCAGGTTGTTACATAGCGTGATCATGGTGTTACATAGCGTGTTCATGTTGTTACATAGCGTGATCATGCTGTTACATAGCGTGATCATGGTGTTACATAGCGTGATCGGGTTGTTACATAGCGTGATCGGGTTGTTACATAGCGTGAACATGTTGTTACATAGCGTGATCAGGTTGTTACATAGCGTGATCATGTTGTTACATAGCGTGATCATGTTGTTACATAGTTTATCAGGTTGTTACATAACGTGATCATGTTGTTACATAGCGTGATCATGTTGTTACATAGCGTGATCAGGTTGTTACATAGCGTGATCAGGTTGTTACATAGCGTGATCATGTTGTTACATAGCGTGATCATGTTGTTACATAGTTTATCAGGTTGTTACATAACGTGATCATGTTGTTACATAGCGTGATCATGTTGTTACATAGCGTGATCAGGTTGTTACATAGCGTGATCAGGTTGTTACATAGCGTGATCATGTTGTTGCATAGCGTGATCAGGTTGTTACATAGCGTGATCATGTTGTTACGTAGCGTGATCATGCTGTTACATAGCGTGATCATGCTGTTACATAGCGTGATCATGTTGTTACATAGCGTGATCGGGTTGTTACATAGCGTGATCGGGTTGTTACATAGCGTGATCGGGTTGTTACATAGCGTGAACATGTTGTTACATAGCGTGATCAGGTTGTTACATAGCGTGATCATGATGTTACATAGCGTGATCATGTTGTTACATAACGTGATCATGTTGTTACATAGCGTGATCATGTTGTTTCATAGCGTGATCATGTTCTTACATAGCGTGATCAGTTTGTTACATAGCGTGATCATGTTGTTACATAGCGTGATCATGTTGTTATATAGCGTGATCAGGTTGTTACATAGCGTGATCATGTTGTTACATAGCCTGATCATGTTGTCACATAGTGTGATCATGTTGTCACAAAGCGTGATCAGGTTGTCACATAGCGTGATCAGGTTGTTACATAGCGTGATCGTGTTGTTACATAGCGTGATCGTGTTGTTTCATAGCGTGATCAGGTTGTTAAATAGCGTGATCATGTTGTTACATAGCGTGATCAGGTTGTTACATAGCGTTATCAGGTTGTTACGTAGCGTGATCATGTTGTCACATAGCGTGATCATGTTGTCACATAGCGTGATCATGTTGTCACATAGCGTGATCAGGTTGTTACATAGCGTGATCATGTTGTTAAATAGCGTGATCAGGTTGTTACATAGCGTGATCAGGTTGTTACATAGCGTGATCAGGTTGTTACATAGCGTGATCATGTTGTTACATAGCGTGATCAGGTTGTTACATAGCGTGATCAGGTTGTTACATAGCGTGATCATGCTGTTACATAGCGTGATCATGCTGTTACATAGCGTGATCGGGTTGTTACATAGCGTGAACATGTTGTTACATAGCGTGATCAGGTTGTTACATAGCGTGATCATGTTGTTACATAGCGTGATCATGTTGTTACATAGTTTATCAGGTTGTTACATAACGTGATCATGTTGTTACATAGCGTGATCATGTTTTTACATAGCGTGATCAGGTTGTTACATAGCGTGATCAGGTTGTTACATAGCGTGATCAGATTGTTACATAGCGTGATCAGGTTGTTACATAGCGTGATCATGTTGTTACATAGCGTGATCATGTTGTTGCATAGCGTGATCATGTTGTTGCATAGCGTGATCATGTTGTTACATAGCGTGATCATGTTGTTACATAGCGTGATCAGGTTGTTACATAGCGTGATCATGTTGTTACATTGCGTGATCATGTTGTTACATAGCGTGATCGTGTTGTTACATAGCGTGATCGTGTTGTTACATAGCGTGATCGTGTTGTTACATAGCGTGATCGTGTTGTTACATAGCGTGATCGTGTTGTTACATAGCGTGATCGTGTTGTTGCATAGCGTGATCAGGTTGTTACATAGCGTGATCATGTTGTTACATAGCGTGATCAGGTTGTTACATAGCGTGATCAGGTTGTTACATAGCTTGATCAGGTTGTTACATAGCGTGATCATGTTGTTACATAGCGTGATCATGTTGTTACATAGCGTGATCAGGTTGTTACATAGCGTGATCATGTTGTTACATAGCGTGTTCAGGTTGTTACATAGCGTGATCATGTTGTTACATAGCGTGATCAGGTTGTTACATGGCGTGATCAGGTTGTTACATAGCGTGATCATGTTGTTACATAGCGTGATCATGTTGTTACATAGCGTGATCATGTTGTTACATAGCGTGATCATGGTTTTACATAGCGTGATCATGCTGTTACATAGCGTGATCGGGTTGTTACATAGCTAGATCGGGTTGTTACATAGCGTGAACATGTTGTTACATAGCGTGATCAGGTTGTTACATAGCGTGATCATGTTGTTACATAGCGTGATCAGGTTGTTACAAAGCGTTATCATGTTGTTACATAGCGTTATCAGGTTGTTACATAGCGTTATCATGTTGTTACATAGCGTTATCAGGTTGTTACATAGCGTGATCATGGTGTTACATAGCGTGATCATGCTGTTACATAGCGTGATCATGCTGTTACATAGCGTGATCATGTTGTTACATAGCGTGATCGGGTTGTTACATAGCGTGAACATGTTGTTACATAGCGTGAACCTGTTGTTACATAGCGTGATCGTGTTGTTACATAGCGTGATCGTGTTGTTACATAACGTGATCGTGTTGTTACATAGCGTGATCGTGTTGTTACATAGAGTGATCAGGTTGTTACATAGCGTGATCATGTAGTTACATAGCGTTATCATGTTGTTACATAGCGTGATCATGTTGTTACATAGCGTGATCATGTTGTTACATAGCGTAATGAGTCTGTTACATAGCGTAATGCATGTTGTACAGGTCTATACAGATCACCAAACTTTAATTCATAGTAACAGATCGTTGACATGAAGATGGTAGAGGCATTCCACTAGCTGGAACGATTCAGGAGCTGAAAACGCTAGGGACACGCAGCGTTATGCATTTTCTCCGGTCCTGTAAACGAAAGCAAAGAGCTTCGTACATATGTGTGTGTGTGCGTGTGCGCGCGCGTTTGTGCATATATATGTTTACGTGTTTTTAGTCTTTCAACTCGTAAATCTCTGTGAACAGCGTAACATCATAAGAAAAGCCAGATAAATGCTAAATTTCATTCTGGAGTTGGACGCTCTTTAAAGATGCCAGTGACTGCGATTCCTTATATTTGATTTTCTGAAAAATAAAATGCGTATCAAAAGTTCTATAAAGTTTTCTTTATTTCCAGGGAATCTGTATAACTTACTTCTAAAGAAATGAATATCTTATTAGATAAATACAATTTATTTTAAATAAATATTTTTGTGACATTAACCATTTCCGAAATACTCCTGTTCGCAGGAATTCCCTAGTAATTTAAGGGATACTTTTGGAGTATTAAGTAGCCTTGCCATGTTTCTCCTGAGCTCGTGTAGGCAATGTATAAGTATTATGGAAGGTATGATTAACTGAATGCAATTAAGGGAAAAAAGCTCACGTGTGCAATTTTTTGAATAGTTACGAAAATAAATAACAGCGTGTAATGAAAATTGCGCAATTCTGAGAAATCAGAATTTGTTGGGAGGTGGAAACCTTAAATGACATTCTCTAGCTTTAAAAGTTATTAAACCCTTTGAGTAAAAGTACAGTTTCTCTCTAAAGATTAATACATAGATATCTTAAATTGCTAAGCGTTTTTAGATTCTGAGAAACACTTCTGTGCCTATCCTAATTAACACTGGATCGTGCGAATACCAACATTTTGAAATGTAATCGTTGTTTGCAAATTAAAATGTACCGTGGTAGATCTGCTTAACAGTTTCTTTATCCATATTATTCCTTGGCTGTTTCATTACTTTTTTGTAATATATTTATGGTTGTATAAGTTATTAACAACGCTTAATTTTCTGAGATTCTTTCATTTCTAGTTCCAATTTCAAGATCATCATTTTCACTGTGTACTCTTCTTCCAAACACTCAAGCCTCCTCTCATAAAAACCCTCTCTTATGCCAACTTTGTTCTTTTCAGGCAATGGAGTTGAAAGTTCTGTATGGGAACTGCAGACGCCACCTTTACACTTTCTCTTTTTCAAATTCCTTACCTGTTATTAAAATTGCTGAAGGACGTGTTGGATCTGGATTTACTATTTCAATGTCCTTCACTGTGGTGATTACTTCTGAATGGAATCCAACTTCATCATCAAACTCATTGGCGATTGAATAGAAGAGCAACAATTGTTATTTGGCTACTATTGTCTAAGAAAGGCGGTACATACATACACCTCCAGTTTTGTACAATCGTACCTTGTCAATGGCATTTGCTTGCTTCATTCTTTTCTTTATGTTCTCATAATATCATTTCAGGGATTTTCATTCACACTGGGTGATCTTCCTAGAATTGTACTCATTTGCAATTTATTTCCATGTCTCTTCCTTACGCTTAGCAGAGCTATCAGTAATTTTATTTTCAACACTAATTTGTGTTCCAAAACAATGTCGGTCATATATCTTTCTCTTCTTTCTTAAAATTTGCTGCCTGAGTCTTTTTATTACTTTCGTCCTTCTCCATTTTTGCAATTTGTTTATGTATCAGAGACAAATGAAAGTTGAATGGCATTAGCAATTGTGAATTGATTCAATACATTTGCAGTGATCTGAGATTAGTGAATAATGAATAACGTTTATTTCTCAATACTCGATACATAATTAAGTTATATACTTTTAGACTATAATAATATTTGAAAATATTAGGCTATTTACACTATAAATTCACTTCTTTGTTGTTTGCCTATACTAATCTATGGTCTCAGTACATACAACTCCTGGTTTTCTATGTATCGATGACCCTCTGTCTACTTGTTTATGTTTCATTATATATACCTTTATTTATTTATTTTTTTATTAATGTGCCATATGTATGATTTCCTGTGTTACGTCTTGTTACGTGGTTACGTTAGATGATGATAGACAATGAGAAGATCCAGAACAAACAAGGTGGGAATAGGTTAGGACGTATACTTCACTGTAAACCGATATACTGTTTGTCCCTCTCCGTCTCGCGCACTACTGTTTAACAAATATAAAGTTTGTAAGGTTTAGAAAATAAGTATATAAAAGTGTTGTAACGCTGGATGAGAAAAGTTTTATAATCGAATTACTCTCTATATTACAGTATAAACCTACATTCCTCCTGCTTCAATCTCTGTCTATCCTTGTATCTCTCCCGTTTTCCATATTTCTCCCATATAAACGTATACTCTAATCCTCAAACCATGTCTAGACTAGCACCTCTCCTCGTATGCCCTACCGCTCTCATAAATGCATTTTCCTCCTTGAAGACTCTCTCAACCTAGCACCTACCTTCGCTTTCCCTATCTTTCCCATATAGACGTATACTCTCTCATTCAGACCTTCCCGACTAGCCTAGCACTTCTCCTCATATTCCCCTACCTCTCTCATATAAGATGCATTCCCTCATTGAACACCGTCTAGCCTAGCATCGACCCTCGTATTCCCTATCTCTCGCATATAAACGCCTACTCCATCATTCAAAACTCCTATCCTAATACCTCTCCTCGGTTCGCTATATTGCTCATATTCTACCCTTCAAGTCCTGTTTAGTATAGCATCTTTCCTTGTATTCCCTATATCTCTCGTATAAAGCATATCCCTCCCGCCTTTAGCATCTGACTAGCCTAGCATCAGCCCTGGTATTCCCTATCTCTTCCCTATAAATGCTTCTGTCTAGAGGCCTAATGTTTCAGGAGAGCATCCTTTCCCCTTATAAAAGTTTATTTGGCGTCTTTATCTTAATTAGTTTAGGAGTTATTAAATTACATTTTATCGGTATTCGAACCCTGGACACCAGAAACAAAAATATTTCAAATATTAGTTTGATATGTTTAAAGGGGCTGTATGCAGTTACAGCATCAATCTAAGTGATATATTCTAGAGAATAGAGAAAAAATAAGTAAGTGATTGAAAGATCGGGATTCGAAATAAGAACAACTGTTTGAAAATTATATACAGTATTAATTACCCATCATAGGAGCTATCAATCATGCTTTGGTCCACTACTCTACCTCTCTTAGTTTCTGAGATAATGACGATTTAAAAGAATTAAGGATTGAACCCAGAACGTCAGGTATCTAATTACACATCCACAAGATACTACCTAATAACATAAACGCAGCAAAGTTTATTTGGCGACTTTATCTTAATTAGTTTAGGAGTTATTAAATTTATAATTAAATTACATTTTATCGGTATTCGAACCCTGGACACCAGAAACAAAATTATTTACAACATTAGTTTGATATGTTTAAAGGTGCTGTATACAGTTACAGCGTCAATCTAAGTGATATATTCTAGAGTATAGAGAAAAAAATAAGTAAATGATTGAAGGATCGGGATTCGAAATAAGGACAACTGATTGAAAATTATATACAGTAATAATTACCCATCATAGGAGCTATTAATCATGCTTTGGTCCATCCCTCTAGCTTTCTTAGTTTCTGAGATAATGACAATTTAAAAAATTAAGGATTGAACTCGGAACACCCTGTACCCAAGTATACATCCACAAGATACTACCTAATAACATTAACGCAATAAAGTTTGTTTGGCGTCTTTATCTTAATTAGTTTAGGAATTATTAAATTTATAATTAAATTACATTTTATCGGTATTCGAACCCTGGACACCAGAAACAAAATTATTTACAATATTAGTTTTGTTATGTTTAAAGGTGCTGTATGCAGTTACAGCATCAATCTAAGTGATATATTCTAGAGTATAGAGAATAAAATAAGTAAGTGATTGAAAGATCGGGATTCGAAATAAGGACAACTGATTGAAAATTATATACAGTATTAATTACCCATCATAGGGGCTATCAATCATGCTTTGGTCCACTCCTCTACCTCTCTTAGTTTCTGAGATAATGACGATTTAAAAATTAGGATCGAACCCAGAACACCAGGTACCCAAATATACATCCACGAGATACTAACTAATAACATAAACGCAATAAAGTTTATTTGGCTTCTCTTATCTTAATTAGTTTAGGAGTTATTAAATTTATAATTAAATTACATTTTATCGGTATTCGAACCCGGACACCAGAAACAAAATTATTTACAATATTAGTTTGATATGTTTAAAGGTGCTGTATGCAGTTACAGCATCAATCTAAGTGATATATTCTAGAGTATAGAGAAAAAAATAAGTAAGTGATTGAAAGATCGGGATTCGAATTAAGGACAACTGATTGAAAATTATATACAGTATTAATTACCCATCATAGGGGCTATCAATCATGCTTTGGTCCACTCCTCTATCTCTCTTAGTTTCTGAGATAATGACGATTTAAAAAATTAATGATTGAACCCAGAAGGCCAGGTACCCAAATATACATCCACAAGATACTACCTAATAACGTAAACGCAATAAAGTTTATTTGGTGTCTTTATCTTAATTAGTTTAGGATTTATTAAATTTAAAATTAAATTACATTTTATGGGTATTCGAACCCTGGACACCAGAAACAAAATTATTTACAATATTAGTTTGATATGTTTTAAGGGTCTGTATGCAGTTACAGCATCAATCTAAGTGATATATTCTAGAGTATAGAGAAAAAATAAGTAAGTGATTGAAAGATCGGGATTCGAAATAAGAACAACTGATTGAAAATTATATACAGTATTAATTACCCATCATAGGAGCTATCAATCGTGCTTTGATTCATCCCTCTAGCTTTCTTAGTTTCTGAGATAATGACAATTTAAAAAATTAAGGATTGAACCCAGAACACCCGGTACCCAAGTATACATCCACAAGATACTACCTAATAACATAAACGCAATAAAGTTTATTTGGCGTCTCTTATCTTAATTAGTTTAGGAGTTATTAAATTTAAATTAAATTACATTTTATCGGTATTCGAACCCTGGACACCAGAAACAAAATTATTTACAATATTAGTTTGATATGTTTAAAGGTGCTGTATGCAGTTGCAGCATCAATCTAAGTGATATATTCTAGAGTATAGAGAAAAAATAAGTAAGTGAATGAAAGATCGGGATTCGAATTAAGGACAACTGATTGAAAATTATATACAGTATTAATTACCCATCATAGTAGCTATCAATCATGCTTTGGTCCACTCCTCTATCTCTTAGTTTCTGAGATAATGACGATTTAAAAAATTAAGGATTGAACCCAGAACACCTGGTACCCAAATATACATCCGCAAGATACTATCTAATAACATAAACGCAATAAAGTTTATTTGGCGTCTTTATCCTAATTAGTTTAGGAGTTATTAAATTTATAATTAAATTACATTTTTTCGGTATTCGAACCCGGACACCAGAAACAAAATTATTTACAATATTAGTTTGATATGTTTAAAGGTGCTGTATGCAGTTACAGCATCAATCTAAGTGATATATTCTAGAGTATAGAGAAAAAATAAGTAAGTGATTGAAAGATCGGGATTCGAAATAAGAACAACTGATTGAAAATTATATACAGTATTAATTACCCATCATAGGAGCTATCAATCATGCTTTGGTTCATCCCTCTAGCTTTCTTAGTTTCTGAGATAATGCCAATTTAAAAAATTAAGGATTGAACCCAGAACACCCGGTACCCAAGTATACATCCACAAGATACTACCTAATAACGTAAACGCAATAAAGTTTATTTGGCGTCTATATCTTAATTAGTTTAGGAGTTATTAAATTTATAATTAAATTACATTTTATCGGTATTCGAACCCTGGACACCAGAAACAAAATTATTTACAATATTAGTTTGATATGTTTAAAGGTGCTGTATGCAGTTACAGTATCAATCTAAGTGATATATTCTAGAGTATAGAGAAAAAATAAGTAAGTGATTGAAAGATCGGGATTCGAAATAAGAACAACTGATTGAAAATTATATACAGTATTAATTACCCATCATAGGAGCTATCAATCATGCTTTGGTCCACTCCTCTATCTCTCTTAGTTTCTGAGATAATGACGATTTAAATAATTAAGGATTGAACCCAGAACACCTGGTACCCAAATATACATTCGCAAGATACTATCTAATAATATAAACGCAATAAAGTTTATTTGGCGTCTTTATCCTAATTAGTTTAGGAGTTATTAAATTTATAATTAAATTACATTTTATCGGTATTCGAACCCTGGACACCATGTACCCAAATATACATTCACAAGAAATTACCTAATGACATTAATGTAATAAACTTTATTTGACGTCTTTATCGTAATTAGTCTCTGAGTTATTAGAAGCTGAATTTGTAATCACTCCTAGGATTCGATCCCGGCCATCCCGGTCAACTTGGAACTCATTGGAGAAGCTGCTGCTTTTTATATCATTTCCCCCGCTAAAGCTGAAGTGGTGAGAGTTATGCAGAGCACTTAGGAAAACAATTACTGACATTGTTCGCTAATGTGGTGAAAGCGTCTAACGTGGTCAGCTAATGTAGGTCACCGTTACCACCATGCCGAAGTAGGTTGTTCGCTAATGTATGTAAACAGATCCGGAATGCAAACTTAAAAGTCTATTAATGTGGTGAAAGCGTCTAACATTGTCAGCTAATGAATAAGCGCTTTCCCCAGATAGAAGAAGACTCCAGTGTTTTCATTACATTATAGACTGTTCCCGTGAGCAGACTACTTATACTCACGCTCGAGTCAACAATTCATTATTCAAAAAACTTAATTGCTCGAGGATGCAATGTGCAGACCTTAGTAGTCATAAAAAAATGATAGACGAACATTAACTAATTAATTTGCCGAGGGGCGGCAGGCCTCGAGAAAACAATTCCCTCAAGTCAGGACGCCACAGTAGAACGCATGGGAGAGGGGGTAGGACCTGTTAGCACAGACACTGTCGGCATTAGGTAAGCACACAAAGCGAGAGGGGGCGGAGCCTAACGACACGAGACCTGGCGGCATGTAAGCCCTCAAAGGGAGGGGGCGGGGCTTTTCGGCGTAGAACAAAGAAGCTTATCGCTTGTCGCCATCTTCCTTTGCGCTCAAACATACCCTTTATATCTACTTACTGCTTTTAGATCAGCCCATTCAGGTCTAAATATTAATCCAATTTTCTTTTGCAGAAATTTTAAATACTTTCGTCCTTAAGTACGTTCACTACTTAGCATTTTTCAGGTTGTTACTTACAGCTATCAGCTCTTTTTCTTTATCTTAAATGTATCTGCTAAATGGCCTGAAAACTGTGATGATTGTCTTGACATAAAATCCTCCTCAAAAAGCATCTTACATTTAAGTTAACCGAGATACATAATTGTAAATGGATCACAATCCCAAAAGCTGTATTTCTGTGTATTAGGATCGCGTTGCATGGAATCTCCATCCTGCTGTATGTGATGTTCCAAGCTGTGCACAAAGTAAAGTCATCTCGTTGGTGTTTCAGTTAAAGAGCCTTTTTCCAAAGTTGTGTCCTCTGTATACTTTAAGAAGGTACCTCTTTCATTGAACATGGCAAGTGTAATGTTGTTACCTAGCCTGCCTCACAGTCACTGACAAGTTTCTGTGAAATACGAGATATGTTATGGGAAAAGTCACTTCTTCTAGTTTTCTCCAGTCCCTCAAATGTCATGTTTTTCTGTTCCCTGATGCTTATTAGAAGATTCAATATTTCATTGCTTGCGATAATAGACCAGGATTGTGTTTAAAACATAGGAGGAAGAAACTGCCATGACAGTAAAGCTACCGGTAGATTTAGCTGAACAATTGATATCAAGTGAAGTTTTGAATCGTTGCTCGCAGTATCTAAACGTCATGACATAAAATTAGCATTGGCTTCCACAATTAATATCAGTACCAAAAGGAAATAACTTATGGATTTGAACATATGCCGCAAAATTGTACGTATTTCCGCACCTAATGAGATGAATATCTCTTTCAGCAGATTATTATTGAACACTTACCCAAAGGATGGATGAAAAAAATTAAGAAAAATTTTTATCAGCTTTTGATATTAGTAAAAGTATCAGAGTTTTTTCTTCAATTATAGCAGATCTATTTATCAGACGTAGGATTAAAATGTAGTTCGACATTGATGCCACGTTCCGTTAAAAAACGGAAATAAAAATATTCTGATCCAGCCTGATTTACAAACACGAGATAAACCGAACAAACCTTAACTTCGATTTGCATCTTGATTGGTGATTTTAGAGTGACTAAATGTAAAACCTTGATTCATGTGGGCTATCGGCCCACTGGCAAGGCTTACCTACTGTATGCCAGCCCCTTGTAATTTTAAGCAACACCTACAGAGCGCGCGTGCTATCAATGAAAGGACGACAGCAGATGGCAGGCCAGTATGTTTAACTTTGTACTAACTACGACAGATGGCAGTTAATGTGATACCTTACATCTTACCATTTTATGTGGCGTAATTCCTAAAATTGTGATAAGAATGTAAAGTATTTGCTAAAATATAGAAGGAAAATGTAATTGAGAGTTCGGCGAGTCTAAAATATTATTTTTGAACGCAAGATCGTATCGGCAACTAGAAAAAGAAGTCCGGGATCTCAACAAGGAGATTAATTACTACCAGAATGTCCTTCACACAATGGAGGAAGGTGGTAACTTCAGGAAAATTGCCCTAGACCTAGCATACTGTCTGCAGGAACATGCTATCAAGAAAAGAGAGCTGGTGGACCTCGGTGAGGGATGGCGCGCGGCTCCGGCCCGCAAGCGACCTCTCCGTGGCAGCGGCGGCGATACCGACTCGGACGCGGAACGTTCCCGACCAAAAACTGGGAAAAAAAAGAACAAAACGGGCCATCTCTCACAGACGCCGCTACCGACAAACAACAGGTTCGCAGCTCTCACAGACAACGACGAATCAAGCGACGAAGAGATAGAGGACTGCGCTACCTCAAACGCAGCCCCTCGCCCCCCTCAATCTCAACCAAAATCCCAGCGGCCGGCACGCACACCGCCGCCTCCACAACAACCACAACCATCCACTTCCAAACCCGCAACCACCTCTGCACCTAAACCGAACCAAAAACCACCGCAAAATCCAGCAGACCAGAAGCCGCCGAGGATCATCATCCCCGACGGCCGCAAAGCCACAACGGTTCTCCACCTCCTCCGGAACTCGCTCCCGGCGCAGAATTTCAAGCTTCAAAATACAAGAAACTGCCTTAAGCTCTTCCTCCAGAGGAAGCAAGATGTTGCAGCCACGATGCAACGCCTGAAGGACGCTGGCGTGGAGCACTACAGCTTCACCCCCCGAGGAGACCAGCCCCTTCGCTTCGTGGTGAAGCGGCTCCCTGTAGACCTTGAAGAGAATTACATCAGAGAGGACCTCGAGGCGAAGGGCTACACCGGCGTCCAGGTCCGGCAAATGCAGTCCCGTGGGCGGCCTCTGCCCAACTTCCAAATATCACTCGAACGGACCACCGACAACCAGAGACTACTCCAGGAACGTGAGGTATGTCACATGATGGTTACCGTGGAGGTCTTAAAAACAAACCAGCACATCACACAATGTTACAATTGCCAACAGCTAGGGCACACATTCCGTATGTGCCATATGACCTCCCGGTGCGTCCTCTGCGGTGGCCTCCACCGCTTAGCTGACTGCCCCAAAAAGGCCACGCAGGACGTTCAACCCCACTGTGCAAACTGTGGGGAGACGCATCCTGCCAGCTATCGCGGTTGTGAGACGTTTCGAAACGAACGCCACCGCCGCCAACTGGCATCTATGGCCAGGAGCCCCCCAGGTGCTCAGCCAGGGCCACGCCCCATTCTCAACCCGGCTCTGGTCAAAGACGGCGTCTCTTTTGCAGGCGCCGCCAAGGGGCAAAAGGCACCCGTGCCACCACCAAGTGGTCCCCCCTCTACTAGCCCCCTCTCCCAGGCGCCCTCCGGTGACTTGGGTGGACTAAAAGACCTCATAGACCTTTTTAAATCTTTCAATCTCCCGGCACTTTTGCCGAAGGTGCAGCCTTTTATTGCTAAGTTTAAAAGCTGCACTAGCACCTGGGATAAATTAGAAGCCGTGATATGCCTCCTCTCAACAATTTTCGACTAAATGGCCACTGTAAGGGGAGGCATAACATTAACTCGCGCGCTCCTGTGGAATGCCGACGGCATCTACCGGCAGCAGCACGAACTTGAAAACTACCTGCGGCGTAACAAAATTGATGTCGCATTTATTTGCGAAACAAAATTAAAACAGGAGTACACTTTTAAGCTCCGGGGTTACCAAATTTTTCGGAATGACAGATTTGGCCGACAGGGGGGTGGCACCGCCATATTGTTAAAAAACTCAGTTGCTCATGCTCCTGTTACGCTGCCAGCTCTGGCAGCGCTAGAGTGTACGGCTCTTAAAACTCGTATCAATAACACAACGGTGATGTTGGTAGCGCTCTACAGGCCCCCTGACTCCCCATATTTTTTACCAGACCTCGAACAAATCCTCACTTTAGAGGAGCACGTTATAATTGCAGGAGATTTCAACGCTCGGCACCCATGGTGGCATTCTCGCCGAGCAAACGCGGCTGGAAATCTCCTGGTTGAACTTATAACTGAAAATGACGATATTGAGGTTCATTTCCCCCCAGAACCCACATTTTGGCATAGATCAGAACACTGGGACCCTGAAATTTTGGACTTCGTGCTGACAAAAAATGCGGCTCTTTCACAAAATTTTACAGTGTATCACAGCTTAGACTCTGACCATTTACCTGTGCATTTTGAAATCTGCGGCGCAGTCACGGCCGGTTGGAGCGGCCCGCCGCGGAGAGCAGAGACAAACTGGCCAAACTTCACGTCGGACATGCACAGGATGGCTCAGCCTAAGCTGTCATACTACAGCGAGGCAGACATCGATGCCGCCATTGAAAACTTCACTGCCTCGCTACGCGCGGCCAAAAGAAACGCTACCACGTACACCACAAGTCCACCTAGTTTTTGCACGTACCCGGAGGTGGAGCAGCTCATTGCCCGGAGGCGGCGCCTGACGAGACTTTGGCGGCTTACCCGCCAGCCCGAATACAAAGTTGCAGCAAAATGGCTACGCAACATCATTCGGCAACAAATTCAACTGAACAAAATTGAACAGTGGGAAAATAAAATGTTAAGTACCACACATTCGGACAATTCTCTATGGAAATTACTAAGGGCATTCAAGGTCTCCTCTAGCGTCAACTCCGGCACTGAGGCGCTTCACACTCCCCTCGGCCTGCACTTCTCCGGTGAGGAGAAAGCCGAGGTTTTCGCCGACTGTCTCCAAGACAGATTTTCTGAAAATCCTACGACGAACCCCGCACAAGAACGGGAGGTTCTGACATGGGTACAAAATTGGGTGGCGCAGAAGCATGAGCAACAACTGCCTATCATAACGCCGCTGGAAGTGTACAAGCTAATTAGGCATTTGCCTAATGGAAAAGCCGCCGGCCCGGACAGGGTGACTAATGAGGAACTCAAGCATCTCCCGAGAAAAGCCCTGGTGCAGCTCACAAAGATTTTCAACGCCTGTTTGAGGCATAATTACTTCCCCACCACTTGGAAACGAGCCAAGGTAATAATGCTCCCGAAGCAAGGGAAAAGCACCAGGCAACTACAAAATTACCGCCCCATTAGTCTCCTGTCTGCTGTTGGAAAACTGCTCGAAAAACTTATACTTTGTCGACTTCAAAAACAAGTTTCGGAAATACATGAATTATCAAAATCTCAGTTTGGCTTTAGAAAAGGTCACTCCACAGAATTGCAACTATTACGCTTTGCGGATGACGTCACTGAGCAGTTCAACAATGATGCTTCAACGTTGGCGCTATTTTTGGACGTAGAAGCCGCATTCGACCGGTGCTGGCACAATGGCCTACTTTACAAATTGCACCACAATTTTCCCGGCCTTCAAAATTTCATGTACCTCATTCAGAGCTTTTTAGAAAACCGGCGCTTCTACGTCCAAGTGGGCCGCTCCTCTTCTAGGGAGCGAGTTATGCGGGCTGGCGTCCCTCAAGGGGCTATAATGTCCCCCTTTCTATACACATTATTCACCAATGACTTCCCCGTGGACGCCAGATGCAAAATCGCAATGTATGCTGACGACACTGCAATCTACAATCACCACAAAAATCCTCGTTTCGGCCTGTTAGAAATGCAGCGGTATATTGACCGCTTCCTCTCGTGGCTCCACGATTGGAAGATAGAAATTAATGCAAACAAATGCCAGCTGATTTATTTTTCACGTAAGCTGCGCCTTCCGGCCATGGACCTAACGGTCGGTGGTCAAAGATTGCACTGTCGCCAGCAAGTTAAGTACCTTGGCGTCACCTTGGACCGAACATTGCGGTGGACTGCCCACCTAAAAGATAGCGCCAACAAAGGGCGGCAGCGGTTAAAGTTATGCGCCCCCGTCTTCCGCAGCAAACAGCTGAACTTGAAATCCAAACTTATTCTGTACAAATCCTTCATTCTGTCGGTGGTCCTCTACGCATGTGTGGCCTGGGCAAATGCATCTGCATCTGCAAAAAGGCACGTTGAAATCCTTCAAAACCTCTCCCTCCGAAAAATCCTTCGTGTTCCTCTCCTCACATCCAACCGAACCATCCTCCGTGAAACAAACATGCCCTCCATCCCTGATGCCATTACCAAACGTGCCTCGTCGGTATGGGCGCGCATACGGGGACACCAGAACCCCTTAATCTCCAACATTGGCAGTGGCGAGCCGAAACACAGAAAGCACAGCCGTATCAAAATGTTTTAGCGGCAACACGGCTCGCCAATAAGCGCGCCCATCACACCAGGCCCCAGGCCACCCCAACTACTGCAGAGGCCGTCACTACGCAACAATCCATCCTGCTACAAGCTGCCGCACAGCAAAACGGCGGACTGTAAATATTGTGTAAATAGTGAAGTGTTGTGTAATTAGTGTATATTTCGTGTGATAGTGTTTAGTTTTAGTCCTGGGACGTGCTTCGCATGGCCAGATGTGTGTGTGTGTGTGTGTGTGCGTGCTTGTGTGTGTGTATAGTATAAGTTGTGTATATGTATATACATATAAAAACAAAAACTTTTCAAACAAAACAGAAACAATCACAAATAAAAATACTTAATAAAACTGTTCTCGGTGACCTAAAGATGGTCACCGCATGGGTTCTAAATAAAACCCAAAAACCTGTTCTCATTAATCAGAAAAATGTAAATAATGTAAATTTATGCCTGTTAGCCGGGCCAAATGTACCGCCACCAGGTCACACTTTATCAATAAATAACCTTAACCTTAACCTCTCGTTATACTTACCTGGCGTAGGGGTTACCGTGATCAATAAGGCGGTTCCCCCAGGGTGAGGCCCTTCCATTGCACTTCGGTTGGGCATGACCCCTGCGATTGCCCCAAATGTGGGTAACTCGGCGCGTAATTTTTGGTAGTCGGGACTGCGTTCGCGCTATCCCGGAATAATTTGATCATATTAATTAGTTAGGATTACAAGTTATGCGGAATAGATTCCCGCATGCGTCATTGTCAGCTAATTCACGTAAGAGAAGGCCGTGGATCTTCTTATCTGGGACACATCTGTTATTCATTCAATGTGTTAGAAATCTGTTGATTTTATTTTATATTAATTGAGATAGCATTGGAGACGATTTGATTATTTGACTTCAGAAGATTCGGCACACCGAGTACGAAACCGGTTTTTCTTTATTTGGCGGCAGGTTTGAAAATGTAGGAAGGAATATTGCAACAACATCGATAATTATGCTATTTGTTAAGGTTCTATTTTTGCTTATGTGTAGCAGAAGTTTAAGCGGTTAGTAGCTTGCCTTGTATATACTCAAACATACTATATTCTGGCAACTTCTAGAATCTTGTGACATCTTACCGAAAGAGCCAGATAGAGTATATTCTCTTGAAATTGTATTATGGCTTTAGATAATTATATTATCATTAATATTGCATAAAAAGTTTCTATATTTCCCTTAGTTACATATACTAAGGTAAACAACATATTCAACAATTTGTTTTCTTGGTAATGTAATATGTTTGCAGTCTAGTTAGCACGATTTTCCTATTTTTATTGAAAAACCTGTGTTGCATACTATGCTTAAGGCAGATAACAGAAAATAAAAAAAGAGGTAAAATGTGACTACTTTTGAGACGAAATCTCACTGCAACCGAAGGAAAAATCAAATTACCTACTTTTGATGAATTCTATGTTCGTTATCTACCAAACAAAACATGTGAAGTTGTTTCACACATAAAGGAATTAGAATTTGTTCTAGTATTTACTTTACGACTATTCATTTTTAATGGTGCTTCACAAGTTTCTGCTATTCTCTAGAATATCACACTATTTGTCTGTCGTATAGGGGTTGATTATTATACAATGGTTAAATTTTGGAGCTGTACTTGTTAACAAAATCCCAGCTAATATATGTGGATTTCATAATTAATAAACTAAGATAAAAGATAAATGGTGGGCTATTAAGAGCCACTGCATCAGCAAATAGTAACAATAATACCAATAATAATAAAAACTGCAATATTGAATAAAACCATTTATCACCCCGAAAAAAGCGTTTCTAGCCACACGATAAGTTTTTTGCTATAAGCTGTTCTTAATTGGCGGCAGGTTTGGTGTTGTTTGATAGATTTCGGCAATGAAGATAACTTACATGAAGTTAAAAAGCAATTTTTATTATTGCAAAAACAAAAACTATTTTAAAAAAATCACACATGTACAAAGATACATAGGTATATAAACATGTAATCTTTTCAAAAATTAATTTATTTGTAATGATAAAGTAAAAAAAAACCATTAAATAAGAATTTTTGTGTACAAATATAAGCATTTCCGCCCGACTTGGACTGACAGATCACCTTCTCTCAGATATTATTTGCTTTGCTGAGGAAAAGACTTCCTCGGCTAACATAATGGAATAAATATTCGTAATAGGTATAATTTTGCATATTTACGTGAACTTTCTTATCTAAAGAAGACTCCACATAACTGCTTTACAACATAACACTGAATGCGGTGACGTAGGTACTTGTAGTAGACCCAAAGAACTACAAAACGAAGAAAAAGTATTCAAAAGCAGCGCCTAGATTCATCAGTACCATGTACAAAACTGGAAGAACCGGGTTACTCATCGCTTTTACTCGTATCGTCCCCACGCCTAGTTTGATGTTCTAATCTAACGGTGTGTGGTATCTGGACTCTTGTTCCTACATGTAAAGGGTAAACTAAAAGGTAGCTTGCTATAGTTCTTCTCACTTTATGCCGTCGTATCGATTTTAGCATGAATCGTCATTCAAAATGAATCGTAATAATCGTGCATGAATCGTGGTTCAAAATGAATCGTAAGAATCGTGCATGAATCGTTGTTCAAAAAGAATCGCAAAAATCGTACATGAATCGTCGTTCAAAGAGAATCGTGATCAGGATATTCTCGATTCATTCTCGCTTGCTCTTTGTTTACTACTCACTCTTAGCTTTGGCTTCCAGGCCGAGCCTGGACTAATGCTGCCGAGTGAGAAAGATGATGAGCAGGGAAGTTACCAAGCATTGTGATGCTATATCATAGTATACGAAAACAGAACAGCACCGCAATAATATATATTGCCGAGTTCTGTCGATTAGTAGTAGTGAATTGCACAAGTTGAAGGATTCGTTAGAATTTATAGTGTGAATTGGTAGATCAACACGATTCCTTGAGATGCTGATGGCATAACTTAGGAGTATCGAGTTCAACCGAGAAAGATAAACAAATTGCATAAATAGCTGCAAAGCGCAGTAAAATGAATCGTAAGCATTGCCAATGGATGAACGGAGGCTGCAGCAATAGAAATAATTTTCAGTATTTTACTGAGAGAACTGATACACAGTATTGCATGATTACAGTGTAGTAATTATTATAATATACAATACCAAAATATATGCAAAATGAGGCAAAATAGGGAATCTTTGAATTCTTGGTTTGAATAACATTTTAAAATTATATAATTTAAAAGCATTCATTTGTATACTATAATCTACATTAAAAATATAACAACAATCGTCGATATAACTAAGCCAATTCTAACGCATTAAAAGTACCTCGAATATGCTGATGTAAAATTTATGTAAAAAAGTATTATTCTCTACATACCGTATTTATAAAAATTATATAGCTTATTTTCGCGTGTAACTTCGTAGTAGTGACGAATAATAATAATAATAATAATAATAATAATAATAATAATAACAACAACAATAATAATAATAAAATTGGACTAAAGTAAAATTTAGACAGCAGAAATGAAATTTTTACTAAGAACTTGAGAATGCACTAGATTAGACCTAATCAGAAACGAAACGATAAAATTAGAGAACTGCATATTTATAAATTATATGATGAAATTTAAGAAAACTAACTTAACTGGAAAGCGATATGAACTACATGACTGAACAATGAATACCACTATTAATTAATAAATACAAACCGTCAGGAAAAAGAGTCATCGGATACCACTGAGAAAGATAGGAGTAAAGTAAAGAATCGAAGACAGGTGGAATGCCTAATCATCGAAATAATAATAATAATAATAATAATAATAATAATAATAATAACAATAATAATGTCTTCATAATTACTTTACATAACATCTTATGTTATCGTAACTTAAGTCGAATCTCACAGGTTGATTTTTATGACCAATTCAGAAAACTCCAAGTGTATTACCCAAAATAACGGGAAAGCGGTTTTACATACATTGTCTTTTATATACCAAAGAAAAAAGATCATAATCCCCATCATAACAAAATAATCCTTATTGCGTATTTTGGCTGAAAACTGCAAAGTACAAACGGGGACGATTCATATAAGAATCGTGAGTGAAAATAGACGGCAGGCAAGGCGACGATTCATGAACGATTCGTGCACTAGGGCAGGCCAGCAGATAAGGGTACGATTCATGATTGAATCGTGCTGTAGGTTAGACCAGCAGGCAAGGGGGATTTCATGAACGAACCGTGCACCAACGCAGCCTAGCAGAGCGTAGACCAGCAGACAGAGTGACGATTCATGAACGAATCGTGCGCTAGCGGACAGGTAGCAAGAGGACGATTCATGAATAGTGAACGAATCGTATGAATCGATTCATGAACCGTGAATGAATCGCATGAATCGATTACTGCAAAAGAATCGCTGGACCCAACTCTACCTATTAACACAAGTTTATTACGGGACAGCCGAACGCAGTCCCGACTACCATACATTACGGGCCTGAGTCACGCACTTTTAGGGTAAACGCAGGGGTCATGCCCAGCCGAAGTGCAATGGACGGGCTTCACCCTGGGGGAATCGCCTTTATGATCATGGTAACCCCTACGCCAGGTAAGTATGCCGAGAAACAACTTTCAACCTCTCTTAAAGCATTATGTAAACGTTTATTTCACCATGGAAAACAACGCTATGTTCTCAAAGAGTAAACACATCCTTATTAGAAATATCACGTCTTTTATCGACTGCATATTAAGATGTAGTTTATAAATTCATCAATATTTTGGCAATTCTTACAAGATACATCACCAAAATCAGGAACTACACGTTAAAAACCAAATAATACATCATATACTGCCATCTTTACTCTATCTAAAAGTTCAGAAGGAACACCACCGCCATCCATGAGAACTAGCCCGAAATGTGTTCTACAACCGCCTGCTCCAGTACACAGCTGCTAGTCCCAACAACTTCATTAAAGGAGTGCAAGTTTTAAATAAAATCACTAGCGTTTTTAATAGTTTTCTCAACCTGCAGAGAAAACAAAGACACAGCTAATTTTATTCAAAACCTGTACTCCTTTCAGTTTGCCTTGCTCATCTGCTAGAATAATGAAATTATCATTTTGTCTTAAACTCAATACTTTTGCTTGTTTTTCAATAAGGTGGGAAAGTAGGAAAGGCTTTGACTTGGTATTATGGTGTGTTATTCTTTGTATACAGCAGTTTACCATTCATTAATTTAAAAGCGTTTACCTACAATGACCAGAAATGTCATTATTTGCATTCTGCAATAATATACAAATTATAACAGAAGTGATATCCTACCATGTACAAAGAATGCCAGCAGTTAGTTATACATAAAACACCACATTATACATCAAGACATGTGTTGAAACAAAATCTAATTCGTTACAGTCACATGACTTTCTCTACTCCTGACCCAACTGTTTTTACAAACTCCTATTCTCCATCTATTTCATATCAATCGAGATAAACATTGGTAGAAACGATCTTATTGCTAATTCTCTTGTAGGTGCAAGGGGAATATGGTAGGCTTTAAGTGATAGCCAAATCTTTTAAGAGCTGGTTGCTATGTGGAGCATTCCATTTTCTTTGCATGCCCAGGACATACAAAAAGAAAAGAAAGAAAAGCAAAACGAATAACAAATTCCCATTTGAGAAAAAAGTATTAAGTATTGGAAACTTCAAACAAATAACAAGGAATATTCAGAAATGGTTCATTGCACACAAAAAATGTATATGACATAAATTGTGTGTTTTGTGGTAAAATTTTGTCCATCTCTTACGGTTTACCAGTTATGCAAAATACATTCAGAATGAGGACGACTTTTGGGGACATTTCCAGAAAATTGTGATATGCCTTTCTTTTGCCATGAAAGTGTCTTAAAATATGATATTTTGATCAAAATCGTTAGCGCCATTTCTGTGAGAAAAAGAAACTTCGAAAAATGTTCCATGCAAAGGGCAGTCTGGAATGGGAGTCTGAAATTTCTTGAAAATCTTTGTGATCCATCATTTAAAGATACTGCACCTAAATAGCAAGTTTGGTGTTTATCCGACCTTTCGTTTTTGAGTTATGCTGTTGACAGAACACATACCGTTTTTTAAAAATGCCTTTTTTGCAATCTCAATATCGAATTTTTAGGTGAAATGCAATATTTCTACTTACTATACGTATTAGAGAAAGTAATAAGCTTAAGTAAAAATACTTTGTATACCCACTAATAAACGAAAGGGAAAGTAATGTGAATGTATCACAGATTTTTTTTCGTCTAGTTCACTGCTTTGCTGGAAACACGTGCTGCCCCACTTGTACCTCGATTGTAGCCTTATCCGCGTGCACTTCTGCTCGTTTATAATCACACCTTGCTTTATCCACACACATCAGTACTTCCGTTTGTATATAATCATATCTTTCTCTGTGTTTTGATTTTTGGTATCCTTGCTTGTATTACAAATATCATTTTGACTGTTATTTCGTTCTCTTTCTCTTACGCCCACAGAATATTTTTTTATGTTCTTGACATTCAAAGAGAATTGCATTTTACACATAGCGACCAGTTCTAAAAATATTTGACTATCGCTTAAGGCCTACTATGTTCCCCTTGTTTTGTATTTGAAACGGCAATATAGAAATACAATAGTCTTTAGGCATAGACATATCTGTTAATAGCTGGTCACTATGTGCAGCACTATTCTCTTTGCCACAGATTAATACTCTTTGCACATCCAAGACAAACAAATGAATAACGAATTCCCATTTGAGGAAAAGTATAGGTATTGGATAATTTAAGGGAATAACAAACAATATCCCGAAAATGGTTCATTCAACAAAAAAAAAAATGTATATGACATAAATTGTGTATTTTAACCCGATCTACATTTTTTGTGTAGTAAAATTTTGTCTATCTCTTATGGTTTACCAGTTATGCAAAAGTCGTTCACAATGAAGAATACTTTTGGAGACATTCCCAGAAAATTCGAGATATACAATTCACTTGCCATAAAAGTGTTTTAAACTTATGGTATTTTATTCAAAATCGTTAGAGCCATTTTTGAGAAAATTAAAATTTTCGAAACATTTTCCATGTAAAGGGTAATCTGGGGTTTGGGGGATTTTCCTGAAAAGCTTCGTGTCGAATCTCTGGAAGATACTGAACCTAAATACCAAGTTTGGTGTTTATCCGACTGTTCGTTTCCGAGTTATGCTGTTCACAGACACACACACGGACATGTTTCCAAAAATACTTTTTTTGGATTCAGGAGGCCTCAAAACACATATTTCCGGTGAAATCTCGGTATCGAATTTTTGACTGGAATGCAATACTTCCCTTACTTACTATACGTATTAGAGAAAGTAATAAGCTTTAGCAATAGTTTTGTATACACAGTAATAAAAGAGAGAAGGTAAAGAAAGTCATGTATATGTAATACATCGCATTTTTTGTAACACGGAAACAGTCTGCTCAAATTCTTGTAACAACTTATAAAACACACTCAATTCACAATTTCATATAACGTTATGAACCATGCCAAACATCTCAAACTGATACCGTTATGCGCGTGAGGTTAGACTATCGCAAAGCAAGATGATTCAACTCGGTATCTGCTACCAGCTACCAGTAGGGTCGTCGGTCGTGAGTTGCGTCATTCAAGGTAAGTCCGTATTTGAGTCCTTAGATAAACTGTAAAAAGCTCTGAGCTAACTTATGCCCTTATAGGCGATTTGTTGTTAGATTTCTTTGTTTTTGTACATAGTTGGCAGAAAAGATATTGCATTCCAACCTAAAATTCGATACGAGAAGTCACCTAAAATACATGTTTGAGGCCTCTTGAAACCAAAAATGGCAGTTTTAGAAAAATGTCAATGTCTGTGAGCAGCATGACTCAAAAGCGGAAAATCCGATAATTACCAAACTTGCTAATTAGATTCAATAGCTTCCAAAGATGGACACGAATATTTTTAAGAATATATATTCCCACGCCAAACTACCTTTCACATGGAAATTTTTGATTTCTTAAAAAATCGCTCTAACGGTATTGACATATTAAAGATATTTACAAGAGAAATAAAATGTATATCTTGAATTTTCTGGGAATCCCCTTTGAAGTCCTTTATATTTGGAAGAAATGTTGTATAATATTCTACAACTGGTAAAATTAAGCGATAGACGAAAACATACTGCACAAAAAATTTAGATCTCCTTAAACCACACAATTTACTTCAAATAACTCTTTTGTGTGGTATACGCCAATTCCGAGATATCCGTTATTAATGGTTCGTATTGTTCAATACTTTTGTCATTTTTAACTCCTGTCGATTTTCAGTTGTTTTTCGCGATGTCATGGGAAGAGCGTGGAATTTTAAGGTCAGCATATAACGTAGGTTCTAAAAAAATCTGATGTGTTACACTCACATGACTTTCTCTACTCTTGTACAATCTAATTTTACAAACGCCTATTCTCCATATGCTTCATGTTAATCGAGGTATCGAGATGTCAATCTTATTGGTAATTTTCTTGTAGATGCAAGGGAAATATGGTAGCTTTTAAGCGATAGTCAAATATTTTAACGCTGGTTGCTATGTGGCGCATTCCATTCTCTTTAAATGTCCAGGACATAAAAAAAATGAATAACGCATTTGAGAAAAAGTATAAGTATTGGAAAATTTAAGGAAATAACAAGCAATATCTCGAAAACGGTTCACTCAACAAAAGGAATGTATATGACATAAGTTGTGTATTTTAACGCGATCTACATTTTTTGTGTAGTAAAATTTTGTCTATCTCTTATGGTTTACCAGTTATGCAAAAGTCGTTCACAATGAAGAATACTTTTGGAGACATTCCCAGAAAATTCGAGATATACATTTCATTTCCCATGACATTATCTTAAACATATGATATTTTCATCAAAATCGTTAGAGCCATTTTTGAGAAAATTAAAATTTTCGAAAAATCTTCCATGTAAAGGGTAGTCTGGGGTGGGGGGATTTTCTTGAAAACCTTCGTGTCGCATCTCTGGAAGATACTGAACCTAAATACCAAGTTTGGTGCTTATCCGACTGTTCGTTTTTGAGTTATGCTGTTCACAGACACACAGACAGACACACAGACACACACACACACAAACACACACACAGACACACACACGGACATGTTTCCAAAAATGCTTTTTTTGGATTCAGGAGGTCTCAAAACATGTATTTCCGGCGAAATCTCGGTATCGAATTTTTGGGTGGAATGCAATACTTCCCCTACTTACTATACGTAGTAGAGAAAGTAAAAATTGACTATCGCTATTCCCAATTCATACATAACGAATGTGTAATTCAGTAATTTCTGCAAAGGTTTATCTCAATTATAATAAAGCAGATAGAAAATCAAGCTTTCGTAAGAACAGTTTGCACACCCACTAATAAACGGTAGAGGGTGGAGAAAGTCATGTGAATGTAACATCAGAATTGTTATTTTATATTAGTATAACTATAGCAGTCAGGCATTCATCTGGCGTAATATATTTATAAGAAATTTAATACTTACCTATTTTAAGAACCTATGTTCCACTGCTAGGGATGCGCATTTCAATAATTCCTGATTTATTTTATCAATTTGTTTTTTATAGCACTCTTTAAGATCCTTTATTACTTTATCCATTTCAATCTCATATCCGTTATATTTTGCCTTTGTGCATGTTCAACTTCTTCGTTATTTCGCAGATTTTAATAGTAGGTTTCTATTCTTTCATGCTTATAATCTGTTTAGATGATGCATCTTCTTCCGTTTTATTATTTTGTAACACTTACTCTGATTTTCATGTATATTGTTTTCAGTATCGGCAATATGTTTATACCACTTTTGCCTATTTAACCTTCGATTTTCTCGTTTCACTACTACCTTCTTGTGTTCGTATCTATCACAGATTCCGATGGTTTGGATGTTGGTACTTATTATATAGTACATTTTTGTTATTTATTAACATCATCCCATATATTTTTAACTCTTCCTTTATGTACATTTTTAATTCCTAATCCTAAAACTTCCATAGCTTCTTTGTTAATTACTGCTTTTAGATCAGCCCATTCAGGTCTAAATATTAATCCAATTTTCTTTTGCAGAAATTTTAAATACTTTCGTCCTGAAGTACGTTCACTACTTAGCATTTTTCAGGTTGTTACTTACAGCTATCAGCTCTTTTTCTTTATCTTAAATGTATCTGCTAAATGGCCTGAAAACTGTGATGATTGTCTTGACATAAAATCCTCCTCAAAAAGCATCTTACATTTAAGTTAACCGAGATACATAATTGTAAATGGATCACAATCCCAAAAGCTGTATTTCTGTGTATTAGGATCGCGTTGCATGGAATCTCCATCCTGCTGTATGTGATGTTCCAAGCTGTGCACAAAGTAAAGTCATCTCGTTGGTGTTTCAGTTAAAGAGCCTTTTTCCATATTTGTGTCCTCTGTATACTTTAAGAAGGTACCTCTTTCATTGAACATGGCAAGTGTAATGTTGTTACCTAGCCTGCCTCACAGTCACTGACAAGTTTCTGTGAAATACGAGATATGTTATGGGAAAAGTCACTTCTTCTAGTTTTCTCCAGTCCCTCAAATGTCATGTTTTTCTGTTCCCTGATGCTTATTAGAAGATTCAATATTTCATTGCTTGCGATAATAGACCAGGATTGTGTTTAAAACATAGGAGGAAGAAACTGCCATGACAGTAAAGCTACCGGTAGATTTAGCTGAACAATTGATATCAAGTGAAGTTTTGAATCGTTGCTCGCAGTATCTAAACGTCATGACATAAAATTAGCATTGGCTTCCACAATTAATATCAGTACCAAAAGGAAATAACTTATGGATTTGAACATATGCCGCAAAATTGTACGTATTTCCGCACCTAATGAGATGAATATCTCTTTCAGCAGATTATTATTGAACACTTACCCAAAGGATGGATGAAAAAAATTAAGAAAAATTTTTATCAGCTTTTGATATTAGTAAAAGTATCAGAGTTTTTTCTTCAATTATAGCAGATCTATTTATCAGACGTAGGATTAAAATGTAGTTCGACATTGATGCCACGTTCCGTTAAAAAACGGAAATAAAAATATTCTGATCCAGCCTGATTTACAAACACGAGATAAACCGAACAAACCTTAACTTCGATTTGCATCTTGATTGGTGATTTTAGAGTGACTAAATGTAAAACCTTGATTCATGTGGGCTATCGGCCCACTGGCAAGGCTTACCTACTGTATGCCAGCCCCTTGTAATTTTAAGCAACACCTACAGAGCGCGCGTGCTATCAATGAAAGGACGACAGCAGATGGCAGGCCAGTATGTTTAACTTTGTACTAACTACGACAGATGGCAGTTAATGTGATACCTTACATCTTACCATTTTATGTGGCGTAATTCCTAAAATTGTGATAAGAATGTAAAGTATTTGCTAAAATATAGAAGGAAAATGTAATTGAGAGTTCGGCGAGTCTAAAATATTATTTTTACTGGGGAAACATAGGTGGTGATTGATCATTGATAATAAGCTGTGGGCATCGGTACTCAACGCTTAGCATTGAAAAGGAGGACCCAAAATAATTCTCGTTATACTTACCTGGCGTAGGGGTTACCGTGATCAATAAGGCGGTTCCCCCAGGGTGAGTCCCTTCCATTGCACTTCGGTTGGGCATGACCCCTGCGATTGCCCCAAATGTGGGTAACTCGGGCGCGTAATTTTTGGTAGTCGGGACTGCGTTCGCGCTATCCCGGAATAATTTGATCATATTAATTAGTTAGGATTACAAGTTATGCGGAATAGATTCCCGCATGCGTCATTGTCAGCTAATTCACGTAAGAGAAGGCCGTGGATCTTCTTATCTGGGACACATCTGTTATTCATTCAATGTGTTAGAAATCTGTTGATTTTATTTTATATTAATTGAGATAGCATTGGAGACGATTTGATTATTTGACTTCAGAAGATTCGGCACACCGAGTACGAAACCGGTTTTTCTTTATTTGGCGGCAGGTTTGAAAATGTAGGAAGGAATATTGCAACAACATCGATAATTATGCTATTTGTTAAGGTTCTATTTTTGCTTATGTGTAGCAGAAGTTTAAGCGGTTAGTAGCTTGCCTTGTATATACTCAAACATACTATATTCTGGCAACTTCTAGAATCTTGTGGCATCTTACCGAAAGAGCCAGATAGAGTATATTCTCTTGAAATTGTATTATGGCTTTAGATAATTATATTATCATTAATATTGCATAAAAAGTTTCTATATTTCCCTTAGTTACATATACTAAGGTAAACAACATATTCAACAATTTGTTTTCTTGGTAATGTAATATGTTTGCAGTCTAGTTAGCACGATTTTCCTATTTTTATTGAAAAACCTGTGTTGCATACTATGCTTAAGGCAGATAACAGAAAATAAAAAAAGAGGTAAAATGTGACTACTTTTGAGACGAAATCTCACTGCAACCGAAGGAAAAATCAAATTACCTACTTTTGATGAATTCTATGTTCGTTATCTACCAAACAAAACATGTGAAGTTGTTTCACACATAAAGGAATTAGAATTTGTTCTAGTATTTACTTTACGACTATTCATTTTTAATGGTGCTTCACAAGTTTCTGCTATTCTCTAGAATATCACACTATTTGTCTGTCGTATAGGGGTTGATTATTATACAATGGTTAAATTTTGGAGCTGTACTTGTTAACAAAATCCCAGCTAATATATGTGGATTTCATAATTAATAAACTAAGATAAAAGATAAATGGTGGGCTATTAAGAGCCACTGCATCAGCAAATAGTAACAATAATACCAATAATAATAAAAACTGCAATATTGAATAAAACCATTTATCACCCCGAAAAAAGCGTTTCTAGCCACACGATAAGTTTTTTGCTATAAGCTGTTCTTAATTGGCGGCAGGTTTGGTGTTGTTTGATAGATTTCGGCAATGAAGATAACTTACATGAAGTTAAAAAGCAATTTTTATTATTGCAAAAACAAAAACTATTTTAAAAAAATCACACATGTACAAAGATACATAGGTATATAAACATGTAATCTTTTCAAAAATTAATTTATTTGTAATGAAAAAGTAAAAAAAACCATTAAATAAGAATTTTTGTGTACAAATATAAGCATTTCCGCCCGACTTGGACTGACAGATCACCTTCTCTCAGATATTATTTGCTTTGCTGAGGAAAAGACTTCCTCGGCTAACATAATGGAATAAATATTCGTAATAGGTATAATTTTGCATATTTACGTGAACTTTCTTATCTAAAGAAGACTCCACATAACTGCTTTACAACATAACACTGAATGCGGTGACGTAGGTACTTGTAGTAGACCCAAAGAACTACAAAACGAAGAAAAAGTATTCAAAAGCAGCGCCTAGATTCATCAGTACCATGTACAAAGCTGGAAGAACCGGGTTACTCATCGCTTTTATGGTCATCGCAGCCTTCGGATCCCCAAGCGGCGACCTTTGTGCAGTAGCCAAACACTTGTTCCCTACCCTCCCTAACCGCAAGCACCATAAAATCTTAGTGACATCCATGTGCATATGCGCGTTGTTGCCAAAATTAAAAATAGTATTTAAAAGCAAAACTTTGCAGGTGATTTCCACATGTACAGAATACAATCATGCAGTTTGTCTGCTTGCTTTACACACAAAATAACTATGTAAATAACTATGAATCGCATAGTAATTACATTTAAGTTGCAAACGCTTTAAAATATAACTGAACTAATGAATGATCTGAACTAATATACTGCGCTACAAGAATAGAAATGCATGTTAACATATCCGAGAGAAACATGTTCCGAATAAACTATACATTGTTGGACTATCATTAAATAATTAAAATACATAAATATTAATTTATTTTGAAAGGAACTCTTACTCCCAAATCAAAGCATCATTTTTGATTATGCTGTGCGCGGAGCTATGGTAAAAAGTTTTTTATCACTTGTATCACAACAATGTTTTATTAATATAAAGCTAATACAAGAAGTTGTGTATTGTTTAAGGTGTAAGATTTATAAGCATGACATCTTCTGTTTACTTAAATGAATAGCTTTATTATAAAATGCAGGATAAGTAAAAATACGAAGGCAAAAGAAAGAAAATAAAAAAAAAATCTTATGTATTATATTCACAAGATTATCTCTACTCACTCTTCTACAAACTACTTTCACAAAAGCTTATTCTATCTACTTCTTAAATAATAAGATAAAATTTCATTGCACATATCGTTGTAAATATAAGGATACATAGGCTAAAGCGATAGTCAGATTTTTAAAATACAGATGACTATATGATGACTTTGAAATTCCATGCTCTTAGCATGACCACGAGGAAAATACAAACAGAGACTTCCAACTTGTATTTCAAAATTCAAACCAACAACAAAAAATTTCTCGGAAATGGTTAACACAATTTGACCTAAAATTTGTCCTTTACCGAGATTGCATTTTACGCAGAGTAAGATTTTGTCTCTCTTAGAATTTACCAGTAATACAACAAGTTGAGAACGAGGAAAATTTTACAAGTTATTCCCAGAATATAAAATTCATGATACAAATTTTATTTTTCCTGCAAATATCTTAAACTTGCGGTATTTTACTAAAAATCGTTAAGCTGTTTTTGAGAAATTCAAAACAATAACAAACATTTTTCCACATAAAAGGTTTTTTTCTACATGTTCTTGAACATTACACATAAAAATCTGGCTTTGCTTATTCAGTTTTTGTAGCCCTTTTCTTCGTGGTCTTGGCATTACTGATATTCGGCAGAGGGTCACTTGCTGGTGCGACCGGAGGGGCATCAACTTGGTTCGTTTCCCAAGGTCTCCACATCTTAATTAAACTATTAAACGCTAATAACTATTAAACACTGCTAAACTTACAAAACTGCACTAAGTAAAACACTATATAACTTCTCTGAAGAAGTAATATAGAAGCTTAGCTGAACATGGAAGAAAAGCACGAGCGAACAGTCACAGCTGCTAAAACCGGCAACAACGCTTTGCTTTGGTGGAGCTGGAGAAAGGACCACGTGTTGTGTTTAAGGGATGGGAAGACCCTACTAATCGTTTACTGATGGGTTTATGGTCAGGCTTCAAAGCTTTCCGTTCGCTTTGAAGCCGGTTGGGGAAAGGATGCCCGCGACTAGGATACTCGTATCGTCCCCACGCCTAGTTTGATGTTCTAATCTAACGGTGTGTGGTATCTGGACTCTTGTTCCTACATGTAAAGGGTAAACTAAAAGGTAGCTTGCTATAGTTCTTCTCACTTTATGCCGTCGTATCGATTTTAGCATGAATCGTCATTCAAAATGAATCGTGATAATCGTGCATGAATCGTGGTTCAAAATGAATCGTAAGAATCGTGCATGAATCGTTGTTCAAAAAGAATCGCAAAAATCGTACATGAATCGTCGTTCAAAGAGAATCGTGATCAGGATATTCTCGATTCATTCTCGCTTGCTCTTTGTTTACTACTCACTCTTAGCTTTGGCTTCCAGGCCGAGCCTGGACTAATGCTGCCGAGTGAGAAAGATGATGAGCAGGGAAGTTACCAAGCATTGTGATGCTATATCATAGTATACGAAAACAGAACAGCACCGCAATAATATATATTGCCGAGTTCTGTCGATTAGTAGTAGTGAATTGCACAGGTTGAAGGATTCGTTAGAATTTATAGTGTGAATTGGTAGATCAACACGATTCCTTGAGATGCTGATGGCATTACTTAGGAGTATCGAGTTCAACCGAGAAAGATAAACAAATTGCATAAATAGCTGTAAAGTAGTGGCCAGTAAGTAGTGGCGAGATAAAAAAATATGTCGTGTGTTAAATGCGTGTGAAGTGTCAAGTGAAAGTGATAGCGTGTGTTCCAAGATTTAGGAGACTAAAAACCCAATTTTAAAACTTCCAAACAAGTTGTAAATATTTATAATTATGTTTCTAGTGGGGCATATGATGCAGTAATTTGTATCACAAATTACGTAAATGTAAATAATGATTGTAATATGAATATGCATTTTTATGTGATATTGATTTCAGATGTTTATTAATTGTAATTATTATTGATAAGTAAGTTTATACGGCCTTACTGAAACTGTCGATAATAGCGCAATAATGCAGCGAGGGGGGTGAGCTGTTTATCATTATTGGGAACGAGGAAGTTACGTAATGTTGGCGCGTTTTCGGTAGAAACTTCTGGAATATTTTCTCCCTAAAAGCAATATGTATTCGTGGTTTTCATTGGATATTAAAATAGACGTTAATGTTGGCGCGTTTTCTTAGCCAATAGCAGCTCAGTTATAATCTTTAGGCGTATCTTGATGCAGGCGTATAAATAGGGTAGGTTCGAGGTAGCTTGCGAGCAGTTCATCAAAATTCTTAGTGCAATACACGTCGTCTTAAGTTCGTCAGTTCGTCAAAATATTTGTATGAGATACGTCGGCTATAGATTCACAAGTTACAAAAATCTAAAGTATTGTAAAGTTAATTATACACAAAGTTGAAATACGTGAAATAAAAGTGATCAGTAAGAAGTATTACAACAGTTTCAGTTTGGCGAGTATCTAGATCAATATGTAAAAGTGATAGTGAACGTGTTCGAAAATAAAAATTATAAAACAAATTTCTTCATCAGTGTAATTTTTGGATAAAAGATTCCTTTCCGTTTCACAACCTGTATTGAGACACATGTTCGACCCAAGCCAACAGGATAATAGCTAGCCGGAGGACATTTGAAATGAATTGTTTCAAAAACTGATACTAGGAAACGCAAATTGCTAACGCCAGATGGAGCTACAAACCAAACAAATGAGTGACGTCATAAGATGGCTTCAACACTGATGTAAACAAACATTTGTAAGTAAAACCGTTACCAATTGGCGCCCAACGTGGGGCACGATAACCAGGAAAGGCACACGATGACCAGGAAAGAAGCATAGTAACCAGGAAAGTAGCAGAGTGACCAGGAAAGGAACCAGGACGTGGAACGAATGCAGCAGTGAAATGATCTACAAGACGCAGATTCCAAACTACAGGACAACGAAACGACGTGGACTCATCATAACACAACGCAGAAGCGACATATAACCTAGGAGAGAGGGGCAGAAAGCTTGACATCAATGTAACAGCAACAGACAGCATCACAAAGGTTAGAGTATCGTAATTTTTTTTTAGAAAACAAAATTGTAACCTACAAATGTACCTTAGGAGCGGTAGGATAAAGAAAACAATGGCTACTAATAATACAGAAGAAATAATTATGGAGGGAGATAATGTAACAGTTAGCTGTAATTCAATACAGGTTACAGAAAATAGCCCAAACGTTTTAGGATTTGAGGATGAAAATGTTAGTGCAGAAAGTGAGAATAGAATAGCAGGAAATGTTAATCTTGATACTAGTATGATTATGGAAATGCTGAAGAATATGGAAAAGAATAATGAGAAATTAAGGGAAGATATGCAAAAGAGTCATAGGGAATTAAGGGAAGATCTTAGTAAGAAAATACATCAAAACAGGGAAGATAGTAGTAAGAATATTGAGAAATTAGAACAAAAATTAACTCAGAGTATAAGGGAAGAAATTTGTAAGAATAATGAGAAATTAGAGCATAAATTAGATCAAAATAGGGAAGAAATTGAAAAGAAATTCATGGAACTAGATAGTAGCATGATTAGAATGAAAAATGAAAATCAAGAAATGATAGCAAATGAAATAGGTGAAGTTTCAAAAAAAATGTTGGACATGAGCAGGGAAATATATAACCAAAAAAATGAGGTTAATACTAAGTTTGAAAATGTTAATGTAAAATGTACAGAGCTAGGTAGCGGAATGAGTAGCATTTCAAGTGAGTTAAAAGAGATGATGGAGGCTACAAATGCAGATTTAATACAGGTGCAAGTTAATTTCAGAGGGGAAATATCTGAAATTCAGATGGAGTCAGAAAAACAGAGAAATAAATTGTCTGATGAAGTTAAAGATTTGTCTAAAGATTTGAATCAAAAGCTAACTTCTGAAATTAACAAACACCAAACTGTTCAAAATGAGAATAATAAAAAATTGGAACAGACAATAGAAAATCTGCAACGTACTGTAAATAGATTAGAATTGAATTCAAGGGCAAATATATGTGATGTGAATGTGTCAGATGTACAAAATAATGATAGAGGTAGTTCCTCAGGTATGACAAATAATGTGAGTGATGCGGCAGCTTCATCTATAGCTAATGCTGAAACTCAGAGTGCACAAGTAACACTAGAGAATTTAAATATGGGAGTAGGGAATTTGCAAAATTACAATCATATCTTAAGTGATTTTCCACTTCCAAAATTTAATGAAAACTCCAGTCCAGTACAGTTCATTGCAGAATTATCAGAGTATTTTCAAATTAAAAAGATACCTGAAGCATTGAAAATGATAGTTGTCAAAAGATGTTTGGACCAGAAAACTTTAGATTGGTTACAAATGGTATCAGGGGGTGAAATTTCATATGAATCCTTTAAGAGATTATTCATGAACAGATTTTGGAATGTTACGGTACAGCAAAGAATTCGAGCAATGCTTAGTCATGGTCAATTTAATCCACGAGAGGGAATATAAATGACTGATTACTTACTGAAACATGCAAGTCAGGTTAGAAACTTGTCACCTCCAATCAATGAGGAAGATTTTGTGAGTTTGCTCGCAAGGCATTATCCTTTAAGGATACGAAATTACTTATTAATTGCAAAACCACGTAGCATCTATGAGATGACAGAATTAATAACAGCTTTGGAACAACAGGAAGAAGATATATCTCGGGAGTGGGAGCATAGATTTTTAGATGTGCGAGATAGAAGAAATTACCAAGGTAGTTATCAGCAAAGTAGAGGACAAGACAGGCGTCATGAAAATAATACCAGACAATGGTATCAATCATACGTTCCACAATTTGAAAGATCGAGGATAGATAGGAGACCAGGTCGACAGGAACAAATAAATTATGTCAGGACAGAAAGATTGCCTGAAAGAGGGCAAAATTATGGAAGGCGGTACATTAGACAAAGGGGAAATTTCACTCACTGGAGGGAAAACAATATCCGGGAAAGATCTGAGGAACGGCAAGAAAATTACGTGCCAAGGGGACATAATGTCAGAAATCGAGGATTTCGAACTCGAGGAAGGGGAACTCAAAACAATGGTAGCGACAATGAGATAGATTTAGCGCCTGTTAGGAATGGCAGTCCCATACGTGAACATGGAAATAACCAGGAAAACTGTTAACAGACTCCTGTGTAGTAGGTTCTCAGGACGTTTTTAATAATTCAGTATCCATTACCAATACAAATAATATGCCTACACATACACCCTGTAATAAGATTACAGCAACAAAAGATAAGGGAGAAAATTTTGAGTCACCTCATGTTAGGATGGCAATTGCGAAGAAAGAGATCATTGCAACTATAGATTCTGGTTCATCAGCTTCAATTTGCTCACAGAAATTTTACATAAATTTGATTAATGAAGGTAACAAAATTATGACTCTTCCCACTAGTAATTTAGTTTGTCGTGTTGCAATCGGAAGAACGACACAGGTCATAAAAACACAAGCTCTACTTAGCATACTTATCGGCGGAGAGAATTCTGAGGTTATGTTTCTAATTGTAAACCATCTGATTTGTGACATAATTATAGGATGTGACTTCCTACATGAATATGAAGCAAGTATAGATTTTAAACATGAAGAGTTAAGAATGACAAAAGACGATAGAGAAATAAGGGTACCATTTATAAAAGAGAAAGTTTCTGTAATCGAGATGACAAAGGATGAGAAGAATCTTTGTGACCAAGAGTTTTTTGTGCAAATAACAGAAACTGATAGAAATAGTCAGATAAAGCAGGTAGTCACAGAATATGAAGGGAATGCCACGCCATATTTTCAACAGCTAGCAGAAATGCCAGAGAAAGTAGAGGAATTTACAATCCAAACAAAAGACGACCATGTGAGCGAGACAGACAACAGCTGGAAAGAGAAGAGAAATGAGGAAATAATACACAAGTGTGAAGAAGCTTATAATATTACGATAATGCAAAAACAAATCCTTCATGATGTTTTGATGAACAATAGTTCAGTATTTAGTAATATCCCAGGCAGATGTAATGTATATCAGCATACATTTCAAGTAGAAGACGTACCACCATATAGGCACAAGTATGACAATTTACCTATAAGTCTCCGGGACAAAGCTAGAAAACTAATAAATAGCATGTTAGAAAATGGGATTATTGAGCAAAGTAATTCTCAGTATATAAATTCAATCTGCTGGAGTATTAAACGAGATGGTAGTTTGAGATTAACTTTAGACGGTAGATATGTCAACAAGTATATGAAACCAGATCATTTTCAAAGTGAGGGAATTGAACAATTAATTACAAAACTTTCAAGAGGGAGATTTCTGACATCCATTGACCTCACTGCATCATATTGGCAAGTGGAATTAGATCCGCAAGTGCGTGATTACACTTCATTTCAATACTCGGGGATCCAGTATCGTTTTTGTGTAAATCCTTTTGGTTTAAAAAACTCAGGAAGTGGATTTTTGAGAGCCATTCACAGTATTTTTGGAAATTCTGCAGATGACTTTTTAATAAAGTATATTGATGACTTCCTAATTATTAGTCAAACATTTGAAGAACACATGAATAATGTCCATTATGTGTTAAATAAACTACAACAACATGGTATGACTGTGAACATACTAAAATCAAAATTTTGTGTCAAGGAAATAAATTTTCTGGGTTATGTAGTGGATGAACGAGGTATAAGACCTGATCAGAAAAGAATAGAAGCAATAATGAAAATTCCACCACCAAGGAACGTAAAACAAATTAGACGTCTCTTAGGGGTATTGAACTTTCAGAGTAAGTTCGTACCAAGATATTCGGCTGAAATAGAACCACTGCGGCAGCTTCTCCGAAAGAACAATAAATGGAAATGGACAGAGGATCATCAAAAATGTTTTGAGAGAGTAAAGAAACTCTTTGCTAAGTCCATATTACTCGAGAGGCCTAGAGAAGATTTGGAATATGAGATTTATGTCGACGCATCAATGCAAGGATACGCCGGAATTTTAGGACAGCGAGACTTCAACAATGACTTTTACGTCATTAGTACAGCTTCTAGAGGACTTACAAACATTGAGCGGAATTCTTCAGTGACTCAGTTAGAAATTGGAGCACTATATTTCTCATTAATTCGTTTTAAAACCTATATTTATCGGCAAAAGGTGAAAGTATATTCAGACCACATCAGCTTAACTTTCATACAACGGTGTAGATTATGTAGTGGAAAACTTGCTAGATACATTCATGCAATATCTGCATTCGATATTGAGATTATCCACATTCCTGGCAAAAATAATACCTTCAGTGATTTGCTATCAAGATTGAACTACAACCCACAAATTCCCGAAAATATTGAAAGGCCTAGAAATGAAGTCAAAATATTGACAATTGAAATTCCTTTAAGCAAAGAAATGATTAGAAAATTGAAAAATATGGGGGAAACTCAAAAAGAGGACGCAAATTTGTTAAAACTTAAAGAAAAGGCACCACTAATTGAAGAGGCAAAGAAAGAAATTGTAGCAATTCGAGATGGGACATTATACAAGAAGCCTAGTTGGAAGGTAATGGTTCCGAAAAGCATGGAAAAGGAACTAATTAAGAATTTTCACGAAGGGTTAGCACACTCAGGTACGGACCGAACAACTTCTATGATTTTAGAGAATTTATACATATCCAAATTGCGTCAGAAAGTTCGGAAATTTATATCGTGCTGCAACCTGTGTCAGAAGGCAAAGCAAATAAATGCAGCATATGCATTTGAAACTAATTCGGTTATAAGGGATAAGCCGAGATGTGTAATTAGTATTGATATTCATGGTCCGATGCCTCCAAGTCAATTTGGAAATAAATATATATTTGTCTGTTATGATATATTCAGCAAATATGTAAGAATTTACCCTTTGAGAAAACCTACAGGTTTAGCATGTTTGAATAGACTACTCAAGTCATATGTGATAGAAGAAGGACCTATTCAATCTGTATTGAGCGATAATGCTTCGTACTTCACAGGAAAAAAATTTATGGATGGACTGAAAGAAAATGGCATTAAACAATATTTTTCGTCAAGATACAGACCGAACTCCAACCCAGTGGAGAGGGAAATTAAGGAAATTTCAAATTATTTAAGGGTGTTGTGTCATCGAAAACAAACCCAATGGTATGGATACGTGAACTTCGTTCAGAATCTACTAAATGAAACCGTAAACAATGTAACAGGATACAAACCATGTGAACTTAAGTTAGGAAAGAAGATCAATACAATGTGTAAAAAAAATTCCAGAAGCCATTCCAGATGCGCATTCGATACCACAAACAGAAGAAGAGATGTTCCAAAAAGTATTCGAAAGGATGAAGAAAAAGGCCATAAAAAGGAAAATTAAACATGAAGAAAAGAAGAGAAAGGAATGGAGGATCAAAATAGGAGATTTAGTTTTGGTTAAAACCAAGAAATTATCGGATAAAGCAAATAAACTTTATTGGCGAATGTTTCTCAAATACCATGGACCATATGAAGTTGTTGAAGTATATGGAACTAATACATATGAGTTATGTAATCTAACAACTCGAAAAAGCATTGGAAAGTTCCATATTGAGATGCTGAAACCATACAACAATGAAGATCAATGTGAAACAGAAGACAAAGATGATAAATAGTAAATGTTGGGTAGTTAAAGACGAAATGCAGAGCAATGTATTGGAACGTAAGAGGGTTAAATAAATATGTACGTCATGTGAAAGGAGAAATAAATTTTGGACATGACTAAACGTTTAAGAGGAAGATAAAATTTTATTAGTAACTGAACATGTGAAATAAAGCATGATGTTATATTAAAGTAAAGTACATAAATACTATTCCAAGAGTATTGTTAAGATAAAGTACAAAATAACAAAAATTGGTAAATATAATTAAAAAAAATATATATATATTTATGTAGTAAATAGAACATGTGAAACAGTGCCTAGATTTAAGAGATGTAAATATTTGTGTAGAGGGTGAATATTTTGGTAAATATGTGTAATAATTACAAAAATCTTAAATGTATAAATTTTTGTCAACAACTTAAGAAAGTAAACAATTTGGTAACAGTGATTAAATAATTTAGGGTAAAGTATTTGCTATAAAAAATTTGTGATGTCAGATTAATATCTAAATTAATTAAACCAGAGCCAGTAAGTAGTGGCGAGATAAAAAAAAAATATGTCGTGTGTTAAATGCGTGTGAAGTGTCAAGTGAAAGTGATAGCGTGTGTTCCAAGATTTAGGAGACTAAAAACCCAATTATAAAATTTCCAAACAAGTTGTAAATATTTATAATTATGTTTCTAGTGGGGCATATGATGCAGTAATTTGTATCACAAATTACTTAAATGTAAATAATGATTGTAATATGAATATGCATTTTTATGTGATATTGATTTCAGATGTTTATTAATTGTAATTATTATTGATAAGTAAGTTTATACGGCCTTACTGAAACTGTCGATAATAGCGCAATAATGCAGCGAGGGGGGTGAGCTGTTTATCATTATTGGGAACGAGGAAGTTACGTAATGTTGGCGCGTTTTCGGTAGAAACTTCTGGAATATTTTCTCCCTAAAAGCAATATGTATTCGTGGTTTTCATTGGATATTAAAATAGACGCTAATTTTGGCGCGTTTTCTTAGCCAATAGCAGCTCAGTTATAATCTTTAGGCGTATCTTGATGCAGGCGTATAAATAGGGTAGGTTCGAGGTAGCTTGCGAGCAGTTCATCAAAATTCTTAGTGCAATACACGTCGTCTTAAGTTCGTCAGTTCGTCAAAATATTTGTATGAGATACGTCGGCTATAGATTCACAAGTTACAAAAATCTAAAGTATTATAAAGTTAATTATACACAAAGTTGAAATACGTGAATTAAAAGTGATCAGTAAGAAGTATTACAACAGTTTCAGTTTGGCGAGTATCTAGATCAATATGTAAAAGTGATAGTGAACGTGTTCGAAAATAAAAATTATAAAACAAATTTCTTCATCAGTGTAATTTTTGGATAAAAGATTCCTTTCCGTTTCACAACCTGTATTGAGACACATGTTCGACCCAAGCCAACAGGATAATAGCTAGCCGGAGGACATTTGAAATGAATTATTTCAAAAACTGATACTAGGAAACGCAAATTGCTAACGCCAGATGGAGCTACAAACCAAACAAATGAGTGACGTCATAAGAAGGCTTCAACACTGATGTAAACAAAGATTTGTAAGTAAAACCGTTACAAATTAGAGAACTGAATATTTATAAATTATATGATGAAATTTAAGAAAACTAACTTAACTGGAAAGCGATATGAACTACATGACTGAACAATGAATACCACTATTAATTAATAAATACAAACCGTCAGGAAAAAGAGTCATCGGATACCACTGAGAAAGATAGGAGTAAAGTAAAGAATCGAAGACAGGTGGAATGCCTAATCATCGAAATAATAATAATAATAATAATAATAATAATAATAATAATAATAACAATAATAATGTCTTCATAATTACTTTACATAACATCTTATGTTATCGTAACTTAAGTCGAATCTCACAGGTTGATTTTTATGACCAATTCAGAAAACTCCAAGTGTATTACCCAAAATAACGGGAAAGCGGTTTTACATACATTGTCTTTTATATACCAAAGAAAAAAGATCATAATCCCCATCATAACAAAATAATCCTTATTGCGTATTTTGGCTGAAAACTGCAAAGTACAAACGGGGACGATTCATATAAGAATCGTGAGTGAAAATAGACGGCAGGCAAGGCGACGATTCATGAACGATTCGTGCACTAGGGCAGGCCAGCAGATAAGGGTACGATTCATGATTAAATCGTGCTGTAGGTTAGACCAGCAGGCAAGGGGGATTTCATGAACGAACCGTGCACCAACGCAGCCTAGCAGAGCGTAGACCAGCAGACAGAGTGACGATTCATGAACGAATCGTGCGCTAGCGGACAGGTAGCAAGAGGACGATTCATGAATAGTGAACGAATCGTATGAATCGATTCATGAACCGTGAATGAATCGCATGAATCGATTACTGCAAAAGAATCGCTGGACCCAACTCTACCTATTAACACAAGTTTATTACGGGACAGCCGAACGCAGTCCCGACTACCATACATTACGGGCCTGAGTCACGCACTTTTAGGGTAAACGCAGGGGTCATGCCCAGCCGAAGTGCAATGGACGGGCTTCACCCTGGGGGAATCGCCTTTATGATCATGGTAACCCCTACGCCAGGTAAGTATGCCGAGAAACAACTTTCAACCTCTCTTAAAGCATTATGTAAACGTTTATTTCACCATGGAAAACAACGCTATGTTCTCAAAGAGTAAACACATCCTTATTAGAAATATCACGTCTTTTATCGACTGCATATTAAGATGTAGTTTATAAATTCATCAATATTTTGGCAATTCTTACAGGATACATCACCAAAATCAGGAACTACACGTTAAAAACCAAATAATACATCATATACTGCCATCTTTACTCTATTTAAAAGTTCAGAAGGAACACCACCGCCATCCATGAGAACTAGCCCGAAATGTGTTCTACAACCGCCTGCTCCAGTACACAGCTGCTAGTCCCAACAACTTCTTTAAAGGAGTGCAAGTTTTAAATAAAATCACTAGCGTTTTTAATAGTTTTCTCAACCTGCAGAGAAAACAAAGACACAGCTAATTTTATTCAAAACCTGTACTCCTTTCAGTTTGCCTTGCTCATCTGCTAGAATATTGAAATTATCATTTTGTCTTAAACTCAATACTTTTGCTTGTTTTTCAATAAGGTGGGAAAGTAGGAAAGGCTTTGACTTGGTATTATGGTGTGTTATTCTTTGTATACAGCAGTTTACCATTCATTAATTTAAAAGCGTTTACCTACAATGACCAGAAATGTCATTATTTGCATTCTGCAATAATATACAAATTATAACAGAAGTGATATCCTACCATGTACAAAGAATGCCAGCAGTTAGTTATACATAAAACACCACATTATACATCAAGACATGTGTTGAAACAAAATCTAATTCGTTACAGTCACATGACTTTCTCTACTCTTGACCCAACTGTTTTTACAAACTCCTATTCTCCATCTATTTCATATCAATCGAGATAAACATTGGTAGAAACGATCTTATTGCTAATTCTCTTGTAGGTGCAAGGGGAATATGGTAGGCTTTAAGTGATAGTCAAATCTTTTAAGAGCTGGTTGCTATGTGGAGCATTCCATTTTCTTTGCATGCCCAGGACATACAAAAAGAAAAGAAAGAAAAGCAAAACGAATAACAAATGCCCATTTGAGAAAAAAGTATTAAGTATTGGAAACTTCAAACAAATAACAAGGAATATTCAGAAATGGTTCATTGCACACAAAAAATGTATATGACATAAATTGTGTGTTTTGTGGTAAAATTTTGTCCATCTCTTACGGTTTACCAGTTATGCAAAATACATTCAGAATGAGGACGACTTTTGGGGACATTTCCAGAAAATTGTGATATGCCTTTCTTTTGCCATGAAAGTGTCTTAAAATATGATATTTTGATCAAAATCGTTAGCGCCATTTCTGTGAGAAAAAGAAACTTCGAAAAATGTTCCATGCAAAGGGCACTCTGGAATGGGAGTCTGAAATTTCTTGAAAATATTTGTGATCCATCATTTAAAGATACTGCACCTAAATAGCAAGTTTGGTATTTATCCGACCTTTCGTTTTTGAGTTACGCTGTTGACAGAACACACAACTTTTTTAAAAAATGCTTTTTTTGCAATCTCAATATCGAATTTTTAGGTGAAATGCAATATTTCTACTTACTATACGTATTAGAGAAAGTAATAAGCTTAAGTAAAAATACTTTGTATACCCACCAATAAACGAAAGGGAAAGCAATGTGAATGTATCACAGATTTTTTTTCGTCTAGTTCACTGCTTTGCTGGAAACACGTGCTGCCCCACTTGTACCTCGATTGTAGCCTTATCCGCGTGCACTTCTGCTCGTTTATAATCACACCCTGCTTTATCCAAACACATCAGTACTTCCGTTTGTATATAATCATATCTTTCTCTGTGTTTTGATTTTTGGTATCCTTGCTTGTATTACAAATATCATTTTGACTGTTATTACGTTCTCTTTCTCTTACGCCCACAGAATATTTTTTTATGTTCTTGACATTCAAAGAGAATTGCATTTTACACATAGCGACCAGTTCTAAAAATATTTGACTATCGCTTAAGGCCTACTATGTTCCCCTTGTTTTGTATTTGAAACGGCAGTATAGAAATACAATAGTCTTTAGGCATAGACATATCTGTTAATAGCTGGTCACTATGTGCAGCACTATTCTCTTTGCCACAGATTAATACTCTTTGCATATCCAAGACAAACAAATGAATAACGAATTCCCATTTGAGGAAAAGTATAGGTATTGGATAATTTAAGGGAATAACAAACAATATCCCGAAAATGGTTCATTCAACAAAAAAAATGTATATGACATAAATTGTGTATTTTAACCCGATCTCCATTTTTTGTGTAGTAAAATTTTGTCTATCTCTTATGGTTTACCAGTTATGCAAAAGTCGTTCACAATGAAGAATACTTTTGGAGACATTCCCAGAAAATTCGAGATATACAATTCATTTGCCATAAAAATGTTTTAAACTTATGGTATTTTATTCAAAATCGTTAGAGCCATTTTTGAGAAAATTAAAATTTTCGAAAAATTTTCAATGTAAAGTGTAATCTGGGGTGTGAGGGATTTTCCTGAAAAGCTTCGTGTCGAATCTCTGGAAGATACTGAACCTAAATACCAAGTTTGGTGTTTATCCGACTGTTCGTTTCCGAGTTATGCTGTTCACAGACACACACACGGACATGTTTCCAAAAATACTTTTTTTGGATTCAGGAGGCCTCAAAACACATATTTCCGGTGAAATCTCGGTATCGAATTTTTGACTGGAATGCAATACTTCCCCTACTTACTATACGTAGTAGAGAAAGTAAAAATTGACTATCGCTATTCCCAATTCATACATAACGAATGTGTAATTCAGTAATTTCTGCAAAGGTTTATCTCAATTATAATAAAGCAGATAGAAAATCAAGCTTTCGTAAGAACAGTTTGCACACCCACTAATAAACGGTAGAGGGTGGAGAAAGTCATGTGAATGTAACATCAGAATTGTTATTTTATATTAGTATAACTATAGCAGTCAGGCATTCATCTGGCGTAATATATTTATAAGAAATTTAATACTTACCTATTTTAAGAACCTATGTTCCACTGCTAGGGATGCGCATTTCAATAATTCCTGATTTATTTTATCAATTTGTTTTTTATAGCACTCTTTAAGATCCTTTATTACTTTATCCATTTCAATCTCATATCCGTTATATTTTGCCTTTGTGCATGTTCAACTTCTTCGTTATTTCGCAGATTTTAATAGTAGGTTTCTATTCTTTCATGCTTATAATCTGTTTAGATGATGCATCTTCTTCCGTTTTATTATTTTGTAACACTTACTCTGATTTTCATGTATATTGTTTTCAGTATCGGCAATATGTTTATACCACTTTTGCCTATTTAACCTTCGATTTTCTCGTTTCACTACTACCTTCTTGTGTTCGTATCTATCACAGATTCCGATGGTTTGGATGTTGGTACTTATTATATAGTACATTTTTGTTATTTATTAACATCATCCCATATATTTTTAACTCTTCCTTTATGTACATTTTTAATTCCTAATCCTAAAACTTCCATAGCTTCTTTGTTAATTACTGCTTTTAGATCAGCCCATTCAGGTCTAAATATTAATCCAATTTTCTTTTGCAGAAATTTTAAATACTTTCGTCCTGAAGTACGTTCACTACTTAGCATTTTTCAGGTTGTTACTTACAGCTATCAGCTCTTTTTCTTTATCTTAAATGTATCTGCTAAATGGCCTGAAAACTGTGATGATTGTCTTGACATAAAATCCTCCTCAAAAAGCATCTTACATTTAAGTTAACCGAGATACATAATTGTAAATGGATCACAATCCCAAAAGCTGTATTTCTGTGTATTAGGATCGCGTTGCATGGAATCTCCATCCTGCTGTATGTGATGTTCCAAGCTGTGCACAAAGTAAAGTCATCTCGTTGGTGTTTCAGTTAAAGAGCCTTTTTCCAAATTTGTGTCCTCTGTATACTTTAAGAAGGTACCTCTTTCATTGAACATGGCAAGTGTAATGTTGTTACCTAGCCTGCCTCACAGTCACTGACAAGTTTCTGTGAAATACGAGATATGTTATGGGAAAAGTCACTTCTTCTAGTTTTCTCCAGTCCCTCAAATGTCATGTTTTTCTGTTCCCTGATGCTTATTAGAAGATTCAATATTTCATTGCTTGCGATAATAGACCAGGATTGTGTTTAAAACATAGGAGGAAGAAACTGCCATGACAGTAAAGCTACCGGTAGATTTAGCTGAACAATTGATATCAAGTGAAGTTTTGAATCGTTGCTCGCAGTATCTAAACGTCATGACATAAAATTAGCATTGGCTTCCACAATTAATATCAGTACCAAAAGGAAATAACTTATGGATTTGAACATATGCCGCAAAATTGTACGTATTTCCGCACCTAATGAGATGAATATCTCTTTCAGCAGATTATTATTGAACACTTACCCAAAGGATGGATGAAAAAAATTAAGAAAAATTTTTATCAGCTTTTGATATTAGTAAAAGTATCAGAGTTTTTTCTTCAATTATAGCAGATCTATTTATCAGACGTAGGATTAAAATGTAGTTCGACATTGATGCCACGTTCCGTTAAAAAACGGAAATAAAAATATTCTGATCCAGCCTGATTTACAAACACGAGATAAACCGAACAAACCTTAACTTCGATTTGCATCTTGATTGGTGATTTTAGAGTGACTAAATGTAAAACCTTGATTCATGTGGGCTATCGGCCCACTGGCAAGGCTTACCTACTGTATGCCAGCCCCTTGTAATTTTAAGCAACACCTACAGAGCGCGCGTGCTATCAATGAAAGGACGACAGCAGATGGCAGGCCAGTATGTTTAACTTTGTACTAACTACGACAGATGGCAGTTAATGTGATACCTTACATCTTACCATTTTATGTGGCGTAATTCCTAAAATTGTGATAAGAATGTAAAGTATTTGCTAAAATATAGAAGGAAAATGTAATTGAGAGTTCGGCGAGTCTAAAATATTATTTTTACTGGGGAAACATAGGTGGTGATTGATCATTGATAATAAGCTGTGGGCATCGGTACTCAACGCTTAGCATTGAAAAGGAGAACCCAAAATAATTCTCAAGCTACAAGTTAAGCAGCATTGGGCTTGGTCACCACATGGTCGCTAGTCCGCCCATGAGGAAACCGTCCAGGCCCAGCCAAATGGTGGTGCAGAAAGCTAAACCCCGCCCTAGACAAACATTAATCAAAAGCTTGTGTATATTCTTGTAAACCTCCTTTATCGCACAGGTAAAGCCGCATACGCGGCTAGGTACTGTGGCGATTATATTTCGCCCAGGTAAACCTGGGCGACCTGTGCTGGATTGCTGGATTCTCGTTTTACTTACCTGGCGTAGGGGTTACCGTGATCAATAAGGCGGTTCTGCGAGGTCTGGGGATCGGCGGCAGCGACCACCATCCGCAGACTGCAAACCGTTCAGAACAGGGCGCTTCGGATGATCTATGATACCGGGCGTAGATTCCCATCACATATCCTACATACACATTCCGGTCTCCCATACATCGTGGACGTGGTGCGGGAAAGAACCCGCACCATGTACGCGAAACTTACCTACCACCCCAACCAGCTGGTTAACTCTTTGGGCCGCTATGACCATAAGGCGCCACGGCGGAGGAAGAGCTACTGGTTGCCGAAAGACGGCTTGGGCCCCCGAGGCTGAGGTCTACCAATCCCTCATCTCACAAACTTCCCCAAATTAAGCAGCATTGGGCCCGGTCGCTGGCTGGATGAGTTACCATCTACCAGCGACCCGCCCTGCCGCCAACTTGAGTATCCCCAACCCATTACCTGTATTCCCATCTTGCTTTGCTGCCATGCCGGCCTGCTTAACTTGACGACCACACAAGCGGTCGCCCAAGTTAAGCAGCATTGGGCTTGGTCACCACATGGTCGCTAGTCCGCCCATGAGGAAACCGCCGAGACCCAGCCAAATGGTGGTGCAGAAAGCTAAACCCCGCCCTAGACAAACATAAATCAAAAGCTTGTGTATATTCTTTTAAACCTCCTTTATCGCACAGGTAAAGCCGCATACGCGGCTAGGTACTGTGGCGATTATATTCCGCCCAGGTAAACCTGGGCGACCTGTTCTCGATTGCTGGATTGCTGGATTGCTGGATTCTCGTTTTACTTACCTGGCGTAGGGGTTACCGAGATCAATAAGGCGGTTCTCCCAGGGTGAGGCCCTTCCATTGCACTTCGGTTGGGCATGACCCCTGCGATTGCCCCAAATGTGGGTAACTCGGGCGCGTAATTTTTGGTAGTCGGGACTGCGTTCGCGCTATCCCGGAATAATTTGATCATATTAATTAGTTAGGATTACAAGTTATGCGGAATAGATTCCCGCAAGCGTCATTGTCAGCTAATTCACGTAAGAGAAGGCCGTGGATCTTCTTATCTGGGACACATCTGTTATTCATTCAATGTGTTAGAAATCTGTTGATTTTATTTTATATTAATTGAGATAGCATTGGAGACGATTTGATTATTTGACTTCAGAAGACTCGGCACACCGAGTACGAAACCGGTTTTTCTTTATTTGGCGGCAGGTTTGAAAATGTAGGAAGGAATATTGCAACAACATCGATAATTATGCTATTTGTTAAGGATCTATTTTTGCTTATGTGTAGCAGAAGTTTAAGCGGTTAGTAGCTTGCCTTGTATATACTCAAACATACTATATTCTGGCAATGTGGCTACTTTTGAGACGAAATCTCACTACAACCGACGGAAAAATCAAATTACCTACTTTTGATGAATTCTATGTTCGTTATCTACCAAACAAAACATGTGAAGTTGTTTCACACATAAAGGAATTAGAATTTGTTCTAGTATTTACTTTACGACTATTCATTTTTAATGGTGCTTCACAAGTTTCTGCTATTCTCTAGAATATCACACTATTTGTCTGTCGTATAGGGGTTGATTATTATACAATGGTTAAATTTTGGAGCTGTACTTGTTAACAAAATCCCAGCTAATATATGTGGATTTCATAATTAATAAACTAAGATAAAAGATAAATGGTGGGCTATTAAGAGCCACTGCATCAGCAAATAGTAACAATAATACCAATAATAATAAAAACTGCAATATTGAATAAAACCATTTATCACCCCGAAAAAAGCGTTTCTAGCCACACGATAAGTTTTTTGCTATAAGCTGTTCTTAATTGGCGGCAGGTTTGGTGTTGTTTGATAGATTTCAGCAATGAAGATAACTTACATGAAGTTAAAAAGCAAATTTTATTATTGCAAAAACAAAAACTATTTTAAAAAAATCACACATGTACAAAGATACATAGGTATATAAACATGTAATCTTTTCAAAAATTAATTTATTTGTAATGAAAAAGTAAAAAAAACCATTAAATAAGAATTTTTGTGTACAAATATAAGCATTTCCGCCCGACTTGGACTGACAGATCACCTTCTCTCAGATATTATTTGCTTTGCTGAGGAAAAGACTTCCTCGGCTAACATAATGGAATAAATATTCGTAATAGGTATAATTTTGCATATTTACGTGAACTTTCTTATCTAAAGAAGACTCCACATAACTGCTTTACAACATAACACTGAATGCGGTGACGTAGGTACTTGTAGTAGAACCAAAGAACTACAAAACGAAGAAAAAGTATTCAAAAGCAGCGCCTAGATTCATCAGTACCATGTAATTCACTCCTTGGGTACAAAGCGGGAAGAACCCGAGTAGGTAAATATAGAGAGAGCTGGTGCAGTTTTTTGCGTTTATATGGGAAAGGATAGGGAAAACGATGGTGGATGCGTAGGAAAATGCGTTTATATGGGCGCGATAGGGAATACGAGGACTGACGCTAGGCTAGACAGTGGTAGAAGGAGGGGGAATGCGGTTTATATGAGACAGATAGGGAATACGTGGAGAGGTGCTAGGCTAGACGGAGGCTGAGGACCAGAGTATGGTTTATATGAGAGGTGTAGGAAAACGAGGAGAGGTATTAAGCTAAGGAGGTTGAGTATGCGTTTATAAGGAGACGAGAAAACGGAGAGATCCTATGCTAGAATAGACAGATGTTGAAGGTAGAATGTGTTTTATATATGTTAGATAGGAAACCAAGGAGATACTCAGCTAGACAGGGGGCAGGAGGGGGAATACGCCTTATGAGAGGCAGGGGATATAGGGAGAGGTGCTAGACTAGACAGTGGCTGAGAGTAGAGTATGGTTTTATGAGAGGTATAGGAAAACGAGGAGAGTCGGTAGGCTAGACAGGTAGTGTAGCAGTAGGAATATGGACTTATATACAGGAGAGATATGGAATAGGAGGGAGATACTAGACCTTGAATGCGACTTTAAGCGAGAACTTCATGAAAATATGTTTCATGTCAATGTTCTAGACATGTCCATCACGTAACCTATTCAGGGAAAAGGTGACTCGTTCAGGGGAAAAGGTGACTGCTCAAGGAAAAAGGAAGCCCACAAAGGGAAAAAGTTGACTGGCAAAGGGAAAAACGTGACCAGCAAAGGGAAAAAGGCGACCAGCAAAGGGAAAAATGTGACCAGCAAAGGGAAAAAGGTGACCAGCAAAGGGAAAAAGGCGACATGCAACGGGAAAAAGGTGACCAGTAAAGGGAAAAAATGTGGCCAGCAAAGGGAAAAAAGGTGACCACCAAAGGGAAAAAGGTGAGCCATAAAGGGAAAAAGGTGACCTGCAACGGGAAAAGCTAACCCACTCACACTAACAGGTAAGTAATTCAGCTAGTATTGCAAGAGGTTGACTGCATCATAGCAGTGTATGATTTCACAGGTAATTCAGCTAGTATCGTATGTATTTAGGCTAATTCATCTAGTAACACAGAATAGATTCCAGAGGCTAACTGCATCATGGCTCTGCATAATTTCACAGGTAATTCAGCTAGTATCGTAGGTATTTAGGCTAATTCAGCTAGTATCACAAGAGGATAGATTCTAGGGTTGGGTATAGCTTAGTGTCGTATTTCACAGGTAATTCAGAGAGTATCGTAGGTATTTAGGTTAATTCAAGTATCACAGACGTTTAGAGTAATTCAGCTAGCATTACAGGAGGCTAGGTTCCAGGGGTAGGTTATAACCTAGCTTCGTATTTCACAGATAGTTCGGGTAATATCGTAAGTATTTGAGGTAATCGACATAGCTTCACAGATATTATTGATAATTTCGATCAGAGATTTGTATCACAGCTATTTAAGGTAAATGCAGGTGATTCAGGTTGTATCAATGGTATTTGAGTCATTTTAACAGGTAATTCATCTAGTATCATTGGTATCTAATGCAAACCAGATAGTATCACAGGTGCTCGTGCTAATTTAGAGCAGGAATTCGTATCAGAGCTAGTTAAGGTAATTTCACATGATTCGGGTAGTATCACAGGTATTTAAGTCATTTTCACAGGCAATTCAGCTAGTATCGTAGGTATTTACGCTAATTCATCTAGTATCACAGGAGACTAGATTCCAGAGGCTAAATGCATCATAGCTATGCATGATTTCACAGGTAATTCAGCTAGTATCGTAGGTATTTAGGCTAATTCAGCTAGTATCACAGGAGGCTAGATTCCAGGGTTGGGTATAGCATAGTTTCGTATTTCACAGGTAATTCAGAGTGTATCGTAGGTATTTAGGATAATTCAAGTAACATAGGTGTTTAGAGTAATTAAGCAAGTATCACAGGAGGCTAGATTCAATGATCAGGGTTTCGTATCAGAGCTATTTAATGTAGTTTCACTTGATTCGAGTAGTATCACAGGTATTTAAGTCATTTTAACGGGCAATTCAACTAGTATCACAGGTACTCATGGTAATATAGAGAGTAATTCGATTATAAAACTTTTATCATCCAACGTTACAACAATTTATATACTTTTTTCTAAATCTTACAAACTTATTATATGTTAAACAGTTATTGTACGATGCGGAGAGGGATAAACTGCATATTGGTTCACAAATTGAAAAGCTTTACGTCAACATACCTTTATTTTAGTTCGTTGTAGATGCCTCTCCCCTTTTATCTAGGCTTGAGACTAGCACTAGGATTGCTCCTAATGGCAGGGTTACCACCTTCCCTTCCATCTCCTTCTTTCTTCATCAGGCGTCAGCTATCTGCATATACAGCACACAGATAACCTTCTTTTTTAAGATTGTAGACTCACGAGAAAATCTTTATCTTTAACTTACATTCTTTTAAGCACTGTTTGTAATGGCGTAATGTCCATATGCATATGTCGTTATCCCATCCTCAGCAATAATTCTTTTATCATCAAACGGAGTCAATGCAATTTTATTCACTTGCACTGTAGCAAGAGCATGCTTTCGTGATAGGATCAGATTCATAGGTGTTCTGTTGATTTCACAGGTTTTAAGACAGTCTGTATAGCTGTCAAACGAAATGTGCTGCTTAATAGCGCTACGTTTTATACCTTTAATCTTTTTTATCATTGACCCTTGAATATCTAAGGCATACATCTTAGGACGTAGTCCAACAAAGCGTAGGATGATTTTGCTATTAGCCTCATCTTTAAATTTTCCCAATACCTTCTTGTTCTGAGTAGAGTAACATATATGGTTGACAGGGTAATCAGCTGTATCGAGATGCTCAAGAAAACGTAGCTTGTCCTGGTACACATCTTCAGTTGTTACACGATGAATGAACGAATCAGTGTCCATATACATAAGCTTCAGGTTTTCAGCTCCATAATAAGGCAACAAAACGTCGTAATGAAAGTAATACATTAATGTCTTGGAGATGTCCAACACACTCATACCAATGTATATAGGCTTGTTGAATACAATCTGTCGGGAGGCCATATGTACTGCAGCTAGATTATCAGCATATATCGTCCTGTCGATAAACGTAGGCTTGGCGATCAGCTTCTCTAGAGTTTTCTCATTGGTCACCAGTCGTATATCCATACGATTACGCAGGTTCTCCATAGTTTTTCCGAACATAGCATTGTTGAACAATTTGTAGAGATCCTTCTCAAAATCATTTGAGGCCAGTTGTCGTAGTCTGTTGTTAAATTCCACATACGGTTTTAACCATCGAGACTGTTGGAATTGTAGCACACGACGGATTTTTGTTAACCGTAGTCCATGATCAAGAGCTTGCTTCAACGCCATGTAATGTAGTACATACTTATTTCGAGGTCCAAGATGAGGTATCAGTTTCTTTGTAGGAGAGTCCTTAGGCGTCATACACTCAGGCAGGAAAGGTAGATCGTTGTGTAGATCGTGAAGTTCTGCAGGATACTCGACGTCGACTTCTAATATGTAGCCGTAAGGATCATCTTCTTGTAGTCTTTCTAAGTAAATTTTTTCAGGCGCTACCCACTCAAATCCACCATAAGGAAGAGCGTGACTCATTGCCCACCCATATTGGTTGTTGGCGTCTTCATAGGTAATAAATTGGGTTGGTCTCGACGGATCAAACTTATCCATATAAGTGTTATTAGCCTCAGCATACCGATGGGAAACTTGGCATAAACCTCCTCTTATACCCGATTCCACCATGAGTAGTTGATCATAATCTTGTAACAGTTCCAGCTTAATTCCAGTATACAGTAACATGGCGTCCCATGTAAGACCTGGAGAGGTAAAATAATGGGCAGGATCAACTTTGTGTGTTTTAAGGGTTTGCTCTCTGAACGTCTCAAAGACATCAGCTAGGAGAAGTACATCCGAAGTTAAGTAGAGATCGCTGTACTCTCCCAGGTTTCTCACATTAAACAGCTCCCATACATTTCTAGCATGATCGTAGTCAGTATCAGTAATTTCTTCTTCATTTAATCTATTGTAGAAGTAGTCTTTAGGAGGTAAGCAGGTTTCGTTCAAGACGTCCCATGACGTAACAAAATCATAGGGAAATACACCCTTACGGGTCATCAACTTCAACTTGTTTCAGGATACGAGGTTAGAGTTTTTACCAACTTATCCAAGCTTGTACTGAGGAATCGGAAGCTATCCACAAACCGGAGCTTTATATCTCCTACATACTTGGTGAATGAGATATAGCTTTCTTCAGAGTTAGGAATTACCTCCACACGTTCACTTGTACAACCCAGCTCCTTAACAATGAAATGAGAGTCATATCCACTGAGGTTGTGCATGAAGACAGGGATATATTTAGGTGTTTTGCAGGCTAAATTACATTCATTATGCAGACTCCCCCGATATTCACCGCTGATGTGATCATGGTCGCGTACTTTATAGTTCTCTTCAGTAAAGGTTTTCCCACACAAGTAGCATACTGTAGAGGCGTTAAAATCCATCTGCTGTTGATCTGTAAGTTTCAGAGGCTTAGCAGATTTGTATATGTCATCAATCATTTTTGCAAGAGATGTCAGGTACAGCATAAACTTCTGAGCAGCATCAGCACCACGATACACATAGGGTTGCTTAGGAAGACCAGTTTCGAGATGTTCAACACTGGATGTAGGCTTCACGTAAACACAGAAGCTCATTGGTGTGTGCTCTTGATAATAGGAAGTTTCAGGATCGGGTATACACGTATGGCATGGAGTGAGAATACTCTCAAAATCCCCATAGATGACATAAGGTACTTTCAGCATCCTCTCAACATTTTTAAACTGAACAATTGATTTCTCCTTGCTAGGCATAACTACCCTTGCAACACCATGCTGATTACAGATGGTTACATGTTCTTGTAGTTTTTCCAGTCCACTTTGCCCGCTCTGATCATCAAAATGTGTAAAGCAGCGCTTACAGGTATAAACACGCCCATTACGTTAAGTTTTCTGGCGTCGAACGAGCTTCTCAAAATTCTTTATATACACGTAGTGATGTTTTCCACTACTGTCATTCAATAGTAACAGGTCACAGTGTTCAGCTAGTTCAATGTCAACAACCTTTATCGGATACCCTTCATGCTTCTCATCCAGCCCGAAAACGTTAATAGACATCTTGTTAAGCTTCTCAAATTTAGGTATTTGAGAAAGTGGAGTAGGGTAAGAAACACAGCTGAAGTCGTACTTATCTTGAAGTTTCTTATATTTGCTCACCCGTTGTGCATCCTTCTCAACGAATTTGGCCAATACAGAGTACATGAAACATAGCTCATCAGTTAAATTCTGGATGTTAATGCAGGCTTTTCTTGCTTCAACAGAGGGAGGTAGGGGTATGTAGCTACTTCCTCGCAACGGGTTGTACTTGTTAATACGAAGGCGTACCCCTTCCACAGCAAGCAGAGCCCAATTGCTTCCCTTAAGCTGAGACTCCTCCATTTCAGTAACCAATTTCTTCATTTTGGTTTCCAGCATAGAGTCCAGATCCGTTTCTAGGAAAACAGCTTGATTTCTGGTTTTAAATGTCTTGTCACAGGTTTCTCCGATACTGTTAACAAATCTACACTCAGCTAACAGATTAATTTTCAAACTCTTGTGAATACCAAGCTCTTTATGCACAGCCTGGGTTATCCGCTGTTTTGCTTCATGCAGGTATATATTCAGGTCCTTAGTCGATTCACATCGTATAAAATACGATTTCAAACGCCCATGGAATGAAGTTTCATATTCTTTCATGTCACAGTCATCCATGATAGAAAATAACTCATGCTTTGTCGGTTCTAATCTACGTTTCTTCTCAGGTCTGTTTATTTCACACGCATCTTCGTGTCGACGACGCTTATAACTGTCTTTGAAGGCTACGTTACAATATTTACACTTGAAGAGTTTTTTACAACGTAGCTCATGTCGTCTTTTATCATATCCACGGAGGAACTTCTTACAGCATTTACCACAAGAATATCCTGAGACACTAGGAATGATATCCTTATACGAGGACTTATTCATTTTTCTTCTTGATATAATAAGGTATTTACCTTTCTTCAAGGAAATGTACGCCTTCATATCACTTAGAAACCTGATTATTTTCTGAGAGAACAGCGATGTTAACACCTCAGAGATGATCAGCAGAATGAATTTCAATGCTAGAGGATGCTCTATTTATAGAGGAAGCACGAACCTTTATGCATCAATTATATATCGTATTAACCCTTCTTCATAGAAATGTACTCTTCTTCACATTGATAACACTTTAGATTATTTTCTGAGAGAACAGCGTTGTTAACACCTCAGAGATGATCAACAGAATGAATTTCAATACTCAAGTTCGCTCTATTTATAGAGAAAGCACGAACCTTTTTTAATCAATTATATCCTGATTATTAATACTAAAAACGGTGATGAAGCGTGTAAGCTCTTATATATTTCAATTCGTGTTACACTGATGTTCGAGCGTCTCCGAATAGCTTCGTATGTTTAGAGAGAAAGTGTACAGTATTGTGAAGATGTTATGTATTGTTCGACTATAATCGTACAGATTCGGAGAGCTTGACTGATGAAGGTGATGAACGATCCATCGACCGAGCAGGAGGCAAGCAGTCCCTTCGCGCAACGAAACCTAGATGCAAAAGAAAGAAAATCGTGTTAGATGAGAAACCACCCAGACATTCGCCTGCAGATCATGGAAAACCATGAAAAAATATGTCAGAGTGAGCGTCCAACGGAACTCGAACCAGGGACTCTAAAAGCACACGTGAAAGATACAAATTATATAGAATGAAAGGAAATCGGTGACGATGAGAAACCACTCCAGCATTCGCCTGCAGACCAGGAAAAACCCTAAAAAGTATGATGTCAGAGTGATCGACCAACAGGGAAATCAAACAAAATACCTTAGAAACATATAGGTTAAGATGTAAATCAAATAAAAATGCAATAAAATCGTGCTAGATGAGAAACCACCCAGACATTCGCCTACAGACCAGGCAAAACCATGAAAAATATGTCGGAGTAAACAACCAACGACAATCGAACGAGGGAAACCATCAGATTACTCTAGAAGCATAAAGTTGCAAATGAAAGAAAATCGTGATAGATGAGAACCCACTCAGGCATTCGCCTGCAGACCAGGGGAAACCTTGAAAAAAAAATCAAAGAGCTGAGCGACTGACGGATAGAGTGTGCGACTGACAGGGAAATCAAGCAAAAGGTCTCTAGAGACAAAAAAAGATGCAATTGAAATGGAATCATGATAGCAAATGCCACTACAGCATTAGGCAGCAGACGAGCGAAAATCGTGAGAAACGTAAGGTCAGAGTAAACAATCGATGGAAATCTAACACCTGAACCCTAGAAATTCACGACAACTGAAAAAGAAACCCAGATGTAAAGGAAATTTTGTACACCCTTGACGATAAAACCCCGTCCGCTGGGGAAGTAACCTTTAAGTATACAATTGAAGTCTGTCATACCGATAAGGGGCGGTTTGAAAGGCTTCCTAATTGCTCTACGCAGGTCACCCGTGCAAACACAGGAAATTCCTAAACCAGACAATTACAAGTCTGCTAAAACATTTTTTCCTCCAATAAGTAATTTAAATTCTACATGAAGATTATTCCATAAGTTTCATATCTGTTATTTCTTTCAATAAAATATCGAATATGACTCTAGCGTCAGGAAAAAAAATTAAACGGAGGGAAGCGATATTTTCTTTTTACGCTGAAATTATAATTAAACGCATAGCGATCTTGCAGGAAAACCCTACCCATATAGATTATAGTAATGGACTCTGTTTAAAACATGTATTTTTCACGCGTTGTGTATAGATTGTCTCAGTAAGCATTCGTGACTATTACAATTATCTCCAAGTATTATTTTACAAAAAGATTGGCTTATTCTCTTAGTAAACATAGGACGAGATCGTTTTTTAAACAACCCTCCATTCGAGAGATATTTTTTTGATTATTCCAGCAGAGAGAGGGAGAGAGAGAGAGAGATCGAACCATATTTGTTTAAAAAAGTTTTTTTTTCATTCACAGGAAATCTTCCAGAAAATTCGAGGAATTATTCAGTTGCACACTCTTGCAAAAATAGTTTGTATACCCTTTGAAGAATGTATACCTGGCTGGAGGAGTCTTGGAAATACCTCTAACGACAGGCTGTCGCCTGGATGGCATCTTGGACATTTATACATTAGGGAGGCTATTGTGCTTTAAAATGGGATAGCTATGTTTTAAGCTTTCCACATCAATTTTTTCCCGATAATTAATATAATTTCACAATGAAGTATATTAATGATTAAGTTTCATAGCTCTTATTTCTTTCAATAAAATATTGAATATGACTCGAGCGTTAGGAATATGAAACGTGAGAAGCACTATTATAATTATAATTAAACGTATACTCTATAGATTCTGTACTTAAGCATTCGATTGTATCTTTGTCATTATTTAAATACTCACATACAAGAATTGCATGCATGATATCAAAAATTGTAGAAGTTTTTCCACCATTATTTAATTAAATTCATGTATATACCCTATTATTTAGTGATTTTTTCAATAATTTCTCCCTCTCATGTCCATCATTCGTCAAAAAATCAGTGTACAATACGCATTTTTATACGTTTTAATGTTCGTTTATTTTTAAAACCGCTGCATTTGCCCGTAATTACGAGCAATAATTTTTTTTCAGATTTACTCCGATTTTAGCTTATAGAATCGAATTAGGAAATGTTTTAATAAATGTATTGTATTTTTAGGTGAAAAACAAGTATCTTCTTCTGACTGTGCATAATTATAATCAAGACCGATTTGTATTTAGTATAAAGATTGTTATATTTTCATTTTTAAGACTTCCTTTGTTAAAGATGTCCTGCAATCTATTTTTAAATTTCTTTTAAAACCAATGCGAACGTTATCAACTATAATGGCTACCTTCATGTATCGAAAAGCTAACATGGCCGCTTCAGTCATCTTTTAGAAGCGTACCTTACATATAGGTAAGGAAGGAGAAGGCTTGCGAAAGGCGGCTGAGGGTGGCACCTGGAGGGAGTAAGGTAGGATGAAAGGCCGGCTTCATGAGGCGCTGAGAGCTAGCCGAGCCGCCAGTACGGCACAGCGCGCCGTAAGGTTCGGACCTATATGTAGTGGCATGCATATACAGCTGCAGCGCGCGCCAGCGTCTTACGTAATCTAGTTTTTTACGCTCACTATACCATTTAAATATACATTCATCTAAGAGATATAATATTCGTGAGGATGACGGATGTCCAAATATACATAACAAAGAAATTAGTTACTGATATAAATGTAATATCGTACGTTCACCATTTTATTTTTAATTACTTTTTTTATTTTATTCGAGGTTGAATTTGTATTCACGTCACTGGATTCAATCCTAGTCCTCCAGCCCGACTTGGAACAACAATCAATAACGAGCTACAATCCAAGGATATAATCGGTAATAATAAAATTTTTTTATTAACACCATCAAATAAAAAGCTCTGTAAACGTATGTATTTCCCCTCACTTCCCCTCCGTTTAATTTTTTTTCCTGACGCTAGAGTCATATTCGATATTTTATTGAAAGAAATAACAGATATGAAACTTATGGAATAATCTTCATGTAGAATTTAAATTACTTATTGGAGGAAAAAATGTTTTAGCAGACTTGTAATTGTCTGGTTTAGGAATTTCCTGTGTTTGCACGGGTGACCTGCGTAGAGCAATTAGGAAGCCTTTCAAACCGCCCCTTATCGGTATGACAGACTTCAATTGTATACTTAAAGGTTACTTCCCCAGCGGACGGGGTTTTATCGTCAAGGGTGTACAAAATTTCCTTTACATCTGGGTTTCTTTTTCAGTTGTCGTGAATTTCTAGGGTTCAGGTGTTAGATTTCCATCGATTGTTTACTCTGACCTTACGTTTCTCACGATTTTCGCTCGTCTGCTGCCTAATGCTGTAGTGGCATTTGCTATCATGATTCCATTTCAATTGCATCTTTTTTGTCTCTAGAGACCTTTTGCTTGATTTCCCTGTCAGTCGCACACTCTATCCGTCAGTCGCTCAGCTCTTTGATTTTTTTTTCAAGGTTTCCCCTGGTCTGCAGGCGAATGCCTGAGTGGGTTCTCATCTATCACGATTTTCTTTCATTTGCAACTTTATGCTTCTAGAGTAATCTGATGGTTTCCCTCGTTCGATTGTCGTTGGTTGATTACTCCGACATATTTTTCATGGTTTTGCCTGGTCTGTAGGCGAATGTCTGGGTGGTTTCTCATCTAGCACGATTTTATTGCATTTTTATTTGATTTACGTCTTAACCTATATGTTTTTAAGGTATTTTGTTTGATTTCCCTGTTGGTCGATCACTCTGACATCATACTTTTTAGGGTTTTTCCTGGTCTGCAGGCGAATGCTGGAGTGGTTTCTCATCGTCACCGATTTCCTTTCATTCTATATAATTTGTATCTTTCACGTGTGCTTTTAGAGTCCCTGGTTCGAGTTCCGTTGGACGCTCACTCTGACATATTTTTTCATGGTTTTCCATGGTCTGCAGGCGAATGTTTGGGTGGTTTCTCATCTAACACGATTTTCTTTCTTTTGCATCTAGGTTTCGTTGCGCGAAGGGACTGCTTGCCTCCTGCTCGGTCGATGGATCGTTCATCACCTTCATCAGTCAAGCTCTCCGAATCTGTACGATTATAGTCGAACAATACATAACATCTTCACAATACTTTACACTTTCTCTCTAAACATACGAAGCTATTCGGAGACGCTCGAACATCAGTGTAACACGAATTGAAATATATAAGAGCTTACACGCTTCATCACCGTTTTTAGTATTAATAATCAGGATATAATTGATTAAAAAAGGTTCGTGCTTTCTCTATAAATAGAGCGAACTTGAGTATTGAAATTCATTCTGTTGATCATCTCTGAGGTGTTAACAACGCTGTTCTCTCAGAAAATAATCTAAAGTGTTATCAATGTGAAGAAGAGTACATTTCTATGAAGAAGGGTTAATACGATATATAATTGATGCATAAAGGTTCGTGCTTCCTCTATAAATAGAGCATCCTCTAGCATTGAAATTCATTCTGCTGATCATCTCTGAGGTGTTAACATCGCTGTTCTCTCAGAAAATAATCAGGTTTCTAAGTGATATGAAGGCGTACATTTCCTTGAAGAAAGGTAAATACCTTATTATATCAAGAAGAAAAATGAATAAGTCCTCGTATAAGGATATCATTCCTAGTGTCTCAGGATATTCTTGTGGTAAATGCTGTAAGAAGTTCCTCCGTGGATATGATAAAAGACGACATGAGCTACGTTGTAAAAAACTCTTCAAGTGTAAATATTGTAACGTAGCCTTCAAAGACAGTTATAAGCGTCGTCGACACGAAGATGCGTGTGAAATAAACAGACCTGAGAAGAAACGTAGATTAGAACCGACAAAGCATGAGTTATTTTCTATCATGGATGACTGTGACATGAAAGAATATGAAACTTCATTCCATGGGCGTTTGAAATCGTATTTTATACGATGTGAATCGACTAAGGACCTGAATATATACCTGCATGAAGCAAAACAGCGGATAACCCAGGCTGTGCATAAAGAGCTTGGTATTCACAAGAGTTTGAAAATTAATCTGTTAGCTGAGTGTAGATTTGTTAACAGTATCGGAGAAACCTGTGACAAGACATTTAAAACCAGAAATCAAGCTGTTTTCCTAGAAACGGATCTGGACTCTATGCTGGAAACCAAAATGAAGAAATTGGTTACTGAAATGGAGGAGTCTCAGCTTAAGGGAAGCAATTGGGCTCTGCTTGCTGTGGAAGGGGTACGCCTTCGTATTAACAAGTACAACCCGTTGCGAGGAAGTAGCTACATACCCCTACCTCCCTCTGTTGAAGCAAGAAAAGCCTGCATTAACATCCAGAATTTAACTGATGAGCTATGTTTCATGTACTCTGTATTGGCCAAATTCGTTGAGAAGGATGCACAACGGGTGAGCAAATATAAGAAACTTCAAGATAAGTACGACTTCAGCTGTGTTTCTTACCCTACTCCACTTTCTCAAATACCTAAATTTGAGAAGCTTAACAAGATGTCTATTAACGTTTTCGGGCTGGATGAGAAGCATGAAGAGTATCCGATAAAGGTTGTTGACATTGAACTAGCTGAACACTGTGACCTGTTACTATTGAATGACAGTAGTGGAAAACATCACTACGTGTATATAAAGAATTTTGAGAAGCTCGTTCGACGCCATAAAACTTAACGTAATGGGCGTGTTTATACCTGTAAGCGCTGCTTTACACATTTTGATGATCAGAGCGGGCAAAGTGGACTGGAAAAACTACAAGAACATGCAACCATCTGTAATCAGCATGGTGTTGCAAGGGTAGTTATGCCTAGCAAGGAGAAATCAATTGTTCAGTTTAAAAATGTTGAGAGGATGCTGAATGTACCTTATGTCATCTATGGGGATTTTGAGAGTATTCTCACTCCATGCCATACGTGTATACCCGATCCTGAAACTTCCTATTATCAAGAGCACACACCAATGAGCTTCTGTGTTTACGTGAAGCCTACATCCAGTGTTGAACATCTCGAAACTGGTCTTCCTAAGCAACCCTATGTGTATCGTGGTGCTGATGCTGCTCAGAAGTTTATGCTGTACCTGACATCTCTTGCAAAAATGATTGATGACATATACAAATCTGCTAAGCCTCTGAAACTTACAGATCAACAGCAGATGGATTTTAACGCCTCTACAGTATGCTACTTGTGTGGGAAAACCTTTACTGAAGAGAACTATAAAGTACGCGACCATGACCACATCAGCGGTGAATATCGGGGGAGTCTGCATAATGTATGTAATTTAGCCTGCAAAACACCTAAATATATCCCTGTCTTCATGCACAACCTCAGTGGATATGACTCTCATTTCATTGTTAAGGAGCTGGGTTGTACAAGTGAACGTGTGGAGGTAATTCCTAACTCTGAAGAAAGCTATATCTCATTCACCAAGTATGTAGGAGATATAAAGCTCCGGTTTGTGGATAGCTTCCGATTCCTCAGTACAAGCTTGGATAAGTTGGTAAAAACTCTAACCTCGTATCCTGAAACAAGTTGAAGTTGATGACCCGTAAGGGTGTATTTCCCTATGATTTTGTTACGTCATGGGACGTCTTGAACGAAACCTGCTTACCTCCTAAAGACTACTTCTACAATAGATTAAATGAAGAAGAAATTACTGATACTGACTACGATCATGCTAGAAATGTATGGGAGCTGTTTAATGTGAGAAACCTGGGAGAGTACAGCGATCTCTACTTAACTTCGGATGTACTTCTCCTAGCTGATGTCTTTGAGACGTTCAGAGAGCAAACCCTTAAAACACACAAAGTTGATCCTGCCCATTATTTTACCTCTCCAGGTCTTACATGGGACACCATGTTACTGTATACTGGAATTAAGCTGGAACTGTTACAAGATTATGATCAACTACTCATGGTGGAATCGGGTATAAGAGGAGGTTTATGCCAAGTTTCCCATCGGTATGCTGAGGCTAATAACACTTATATGGATAAGTTTGATCCGTCGAGACCAACCCAATTTATTACCTATGAAGACGCCAACAACCAATATGGGTGGGCAATGAGTCACGCTCTTCCTTATGGTGGATTTGAGTGGGTAGCGCCTGAAAAAATTGACTTAGAAAGACTACAAGAAGATGATCCTTACGGCTACATATTAGAAGTCGACGTCGAGTATCCTGCAGAACTTCACGATCTACACAACGATCTACCTTTCCTGCCTGAGTGTATGACGCCTAAGGACTCTCCTACAAAGAAACTGATACCTCATCTTGGACCTCGAAATAAGTATGTACTACATTACATGGCGTTGAAGCAAGCTCTTGATCATGGACTACGGTTAACAAAAATCCGTCGTGTGCTACAATTCCAACAGTCTCGATGGTTAAAACCGTATGTGGAATTTAACAACAGACTAAGACAACAGGCCTCAAATGATTTTGAGAAGGATCTCTACAAATTGTTCAACAATGCTATGTTCGGAAAAACTATGGAGAACCTGCGTAATCGTATGGATATACGACTGGTGACCAATGAGAAAACTCTAGAGAAGCTGATCGCCAAGCCTACGTTTATCGACAGGACGATATATGCTGATAATCTAGCTGCAGTACATATGGCCTCCCGACAGATTGTATTCAACAAGCCTATATACATTGGTATGAGTGTGTTGGACATCTCCAAGACATTAATGTATTACTTTCATTACGACGTTTTTTTGCCTTATTATGGAGCTGAAAACCTGAAGCTTATGTATATGGACACTGATTCGTTCATTCATCGTGTAACAACTGAAGATGTGTACCAGGACAAGCTACGTTTTCTTGAGCATCTCGATACAGCTGATTACCCTGTCAACCATATATGTTACTCTACTCAGAACAAGAAGGTATTGGGAAAATTTAAAGATGAGGCTAATAGCAAAATCATCCTACGCTTTGTTGGACTACGTCCTAAGATGTATGCCTTAGATATTCAAGGGTCAATGATAAAAAAGATTAAAGTTATAAAACGTAGCGCTATTAAGCAGCACATTTCGTTTGACAGCTATACAGACTGCCTTAAAACCTGTGAAATCATCAGAACACCTATGAATCTGATCCTATCACGAAAGCATGCTCTTGCTAAAGTGAAGTGAATAAAATTGCATTGACTCCGTTTGATGATAAAAGAATTATTGCTGAGGATGGGATAACGACATATGCATATGGACATTACGCCATTACAAACAGTGCTTAAAAGAATGTAAGTTAAAGATAAAGATTTTCTCGTGAGTCTACAATCTTAAAAAAGAAGGTTATCTGTGTGCTGTATATGCAGATAGCTGACGCCTGATGAAGAAAAAAGAAGATGGAAGGGAAGGTGGTAACCCTGCAATTAGGAGCAATCCTAGTGCTAGTCTCAAGCCTAGATAAAAGGGGAGAGACATCTACAACGAACTAAAATAAAGGTATGTTGACGTAAAGCTTTTCAATTTGTGAACCAATATGCAGTTTATCCCTCTCCGCATCGTACAATAACTGTTTAACATATAATAAGTTTGTAAGATTTAGAAAAAAGTATATAAATTGTTGTAACGTTGGATGATAAAAGTTTTATAATCGAATTACTCTCTATATTACCATGAGTACCTGTGATACTAGTTGAATTGCCCGTTAAAATGACTTAAATACCTGTGATACTACTCGAATCAAGTGAAACTACATTAAATAGCTCTGATACGAAACCCTGATCATTGAATCTAGCCTCCTGTGATACTTGCTTAATTACTCTAAACACCTATGTTACTTGAATTATCCTAAATACCTACGATACCCTCTGAATTACATGTGAAATACGAAACTATGCTATACCCAACCCTGGAATCTAGCCTCCTGTGATACTAGCTGAATTAGCCTAAATACCTACGATACTAGCTGAATTACCTGTGAAATCATGCATAGCTATGATGCATTTAGCCTCTGGAATCTAGTCTCCTGTGATACTAGATGAATTAGCGTAAATACCTAAGATACTAGCTGAATTGCCTGTGAAAATGACTTAAATACCTGTGATACTACCCGAATCATGTGAAATTACCTTAACTAGCTCTGATACGAATTCCTGCTCTAAATTAGCACGAGCACCTGTGATACTATCTGGTTTGCATTAGATACCAATGATACTAGATGAATTACCTGTTAAAATGACTCAAATACCATTGATACAACCTGAATCACCTGCATTTACCTTAAATAGCTGTGATACAAATCTCTGATCGAAATTATCAATAATATCTGTGAAGCTATGTCGATTACCTCAAATACTTACGATATTACCCGAACTATCTGTGAAATACGAAGCTAGGTTATAACCTACCCCTGGAACCTAGCCTCCTGTAATGCTAGCTGAATTACTCTAAACGTCTGTGATACTTGAATTAACCTAAATACCTACGATACTCTCTGAATTACCTGTGAAATACGACACTAAGCTATACCCAACCCTAGAATCTATCCTCTTGTGATACTAGCTGAATTAGCCTAAATACCTACGATACTAGCTGAATTACCTGTGAAATTATGCAGAGCCATGATGCAGTTAGCCTCTGGAATCTATTCTGTGTTACTAGATGAATTAGCCTAAATACATACGATACTAGCTGAATTACCTGTGAAATCATACACTGCTATGATGCAGTCAACCTCTTGCAATACTAGCTGAATTACTTACCTGTTAGTGTGAGTGGGTTAGCTTTTCCCGTTGCAGGTCACCTTTTTCCCTTTATGGCTCACCTTTTTCCCTTTGGTGGTCACCTTTTTTCCCTTTGCTGGCCACATTTTTTCCCTTTACTGGTCACCTTTTTCCCGTTGCATGTCGCCTTTTTCCCTTTGCTGGTCACCTTTTTCCCTTTGCTGGTCACATTTTTCCCTTTGCTGGTCGCCTTTTTCCCTTTGCTGGTCACGTTTTTCCCTTTGCCAGTCAACTTTTTCCCTTTGTGGGCCTCCTTGTTCCTTGAGCAGTCACCTTTTCCCCTGAACGAGTCACCTTTTCCCTGAATAGGTTACGTGATGGACATGTCTAGAACATTGACATGAAACATATTTTCATGAAGTTCTCGCTTAAAGTCGCTTTCAAGGTCTAGTATCTCCCTCCTATTCCATATCTCTCCTGTATATAAGTCCATATTCCTACTGCTACACTACCTGTCTAGCCTACCGACTCTCCTCGTTTTCCTATACCTCTCATAAAACCATATTCTACTCTCAGCCACTGTCTAGTCTAGCACCTCTCCCTATATCCCCTGCCTCTCATAAGGCGTATTCCCCCTCCTGCCCCCTGTCTAGCTGAGTATCTCCTTGGTTTCCTATCTAACATATATAAAACACATTCTACCTTCAACATCTGTCTATTCTAGCATAGGATCTCTCCGTTTTCTCGTCTCCTTATAAACGCATACTCAACCTCCTTAGCTTAATACCTCTCCTCGTTTTCCTACACCTCTCATATAAACCATACTCTGGTCCTCAGCCTCCGTCTAGCCTAGCACCTCTCCACGTATTCCCTATCTGTCTCATATAAACCGCATTCCCCCTCCTTCTACCACTGTCTAGCCTAGTGTCAGTCCTCGTATTCCCTATCTCGCCCATATAAACGCATTTTCCTACGCATCCACCATCGTTTTCCCTATCCTTTCCCATATAAACGCAAAAAACTGCGCCAGCTCTCTCTATATTTACCTACTAACCGGGTTACTCATCGCTTTTACTCGTATCGTCCCCACGCCTAGTTTGATGTTCTAATCTAACGGTGTGTGGCATCTGGACTCTTGTTTCTACATGTAAAGTGTAAACTAAAGGGTAGCTTGCTATAGTTCTTCTCACTTTATGCCGTCGTTCACAGAGAATCGCAGGAATTGTGTTCAAAAAGAATCGCAAGAATCATGCATAAATCGTCGTTCAAAAAGTACCGCAGGCTGCAAGAATCGTGATTAGGACATTCTCCATACATTCTCGCTTGCGCTTTGTTTACTACCCTTAGCTTTGACCGCGCAGCAAAACGAATCAAACATTGCCAACGGATAATCGGATGCTGCAGCACGTAGTATAGATAGAATCTATTTTCAATATTTTACTGAGAGACGTAATACACAGTATTGTGTGTAGTAGGTATTATGATATACAGTACCAAAATATATGCAAAATGAGGACAAAAATTGGTAATTTTAGAATTCTTTATCGAACATCATTTTGATTATAAAAATATGAAAATGACATACATAATTTAAAAGCATTAATTTATATACCACAATCTGTATTAAAAGTATATAACATGCATAAACATAACTAAGCGTATTCTCATGCATAAAATATTCGTCGAACTTGATGAATTGAAATCCGTACAATATGTTTGCACTTGCACGATTTTATTTCAGCGATAAATAACGATATACATTTCGTAATTATTTTGCATAATATCGCCAGTCAAGGGAAAAAAATCATTAATCATAAATGAATTCTGCACCAGCGTAAATCAGCAAACGCCAAACAGTGGTAATTTCAGTATATCATTCCACACTACCCTATTGAGATTACACATGGGGCGATTCATGAAAGATTAATACAAAAAAAGAATAACGAATTCCCATTTGAGAAAATTAGTATTGAAAAATTTAAGGGAATAATAAGCAATATCTCGAAAATGGTTCACTCAAAAAAAAATGTATATGACATAAATTGTGTATTTTAACGTGATCCACATTTTGTGTGCAGTAAACTTTTTGCTATCTCTTATGGTTTACCAGTTATGCAAAAGTTGTTCACAATGAAGAATACTTTTGGAGACATTCCAGAAAATTCAAGATATACAAATTATTTGTCATGAAAATATCTTAAACATATGATATTTTAATCAAAATCGTTAGAGCCATTTTCGAGAAAATTAAAATGTTCGAAAAATGTTCCATGTAAAGGGTAATCTGGGATGGGGGGATTTTCTTGAAAACCTTCGTGTCGCATCTCTGGAAGATAGTGAACCTAAATACCAAGTTTGGTGTTTATCCGACTGTTCGTTTCTGAGTTATGCTGTTCACAGACAGACACACAGACACACACATGGACATGTTTCCAAAAATGCTTTTTTTGGATTCAGGGAGTCTCAAAACATGTATTTCCGGTGAAATCTCGGTAGCGAATTTTTGGGTGGAATGCAATAGTTCCCCAATGTACTATACGTTGTAGAGAAAGTAAAAATGAATAACGAATTCCCATTTGAGAAAAGTATTGAAAAATTTAAGGGAATAACAAGTAATATCTCGAAAATGGTTTACTCACCAAAAAAAATGTATACGATATAAATTGTGTATTTTAACGCGTACTACATTTTTTGTGTAGTAAAATTTTGTCTATCTCTTATGGTTTACCAGTTATGCAAAAGTCGTTCACAATGAAGAATACTTTTGGAGACATTCCCAGAAAATTCGAGATATACATTTCATTTCTCATGGCATTATCTTAAACATATGATATTTTAAACAAAATCGTTAGAGCCATTTTTGAGAAAATTAAAATTTTCGAAAAATGTTCCATGTAAAGGGTAGTCTGGGGTGGGGGGATTTTCTTGAAAACCTTCGTGTCGCATCTCTGGAAGATACTGAAACTAAATACCAAGTTTGGTGTTTATCCGACTGTTCGTTTTTGAGTTATGCTGTTCACAGGCACACACACACACAGACACACAGACACACACACACACACAGACACACACACGGACATGTTTCCAAAAATGCTTTTTTTGGATTCAGGAGGTCTCAAAACATGTATTTCCGGTGAAATCTCGGTATCGAATTCTTGGGTGGAATGCAATACTTCCCCTACTTACTATACGTAGTAGAGAAAGTAAAAATGAATAACGAATTTGAGAAAAAGTACAAGTATTGGAAAATTTAAGGGAATAACAAGCAATATCTCGCAAACGGTTCACTCAACAAAAGAAATGTATATGACATAAATTGTGTATTTTAACGCGATCTACATTTTTCGTGTAGTAAAATTTTGTCTATCTCTTATGGTTTACCAGTTATGAAAAAGTCGTTCATAACGAAGAATACTTTTGGAGACATTCCCAGAAAATTCGAGATATACATTTTATTTGTCATGACAATATCTTAAACATATGATATTTTAATCAAAATCGTTAGAGCCGTTTTTGAGAAAATTAAAATTTTCGAAAAATGTTCCATGTAAAGGGTAGTCTGGGTTAGGGGGATTTTCTTGAAAACCTTCGTGTCGCATCTCTGAAAGATACTGAACCTAAATACCAAGTTTGGTGTTTATCCGACTCTTCGTTTTTGAGTTATGCTGTTCACAGACACACAGACAGACACACAGACATACAGACAGACACACACACGGACATGTTTCCAAAAATGCTTTTTTTGGATTCAGTGAGTCTCAAAACATGTATTTCCGGTGAAATCTCGGTATCGAAATTTTGGGTGGAATACAATACTTCCCCTACTTACTATACGTAGTAGAGAAAGTAACAAGTAAAATGTAGGGGAAAGGTCCCTAATTTGAACCGCCTCTTAAATTGAACCGCTCAGATATTTTCCAAACTGTTCGACAGATGGCACCATAATCCTAGCAGAAGCGTGGCGTGTACAGCTATGGGTGCTTGGAGTTGTTGACTTTGCATTCTGAGCTGTGGTTTCAGTTGCAAGAAGTGTTGTATGTTTTTGGTGCTTCACAAGTAATATTTGACACGTCTAGCTAAGCTTATACGACCAGTTAGATAAGTTTGAGATTATCTCTCTCTCTCTCTCTCTCTCTCTCTCTCTCTCTCTCTATATATATATATATATATATATATATATATTACATGTTATAAAGTGTTTATTGAGCAACAATATTCATGCAATACGTTTTTTCAAACAGCGTCTCTCCTTGTCACATAGATGCTAAAATTTCCAAAATGGCGTGGCTCGTAAATTGAACCACTGTTTGAACCTTATATTGAACTGGTCCAATTTAGCAAACCTATTGAAGTTCTAGGCTTGCTCAGCTGCGAATAGTATATCGTGTGAATAAATATCCACACGATATATGTTGTTAAAAAAATCTGATGTGTTACACTCACATGACTTTCTCTACTCTTGTACAAACTATTTATACAAACGCTTATTCTCCATATGCTTCATATTAATCGAGATAAACATTTGCAGACTCTATCTTATTGCTAATTTTCTTGTAGATGTAAGAGGAATATATATTTACAAGGGCAATATACAGATACAGTAGCCTTTAAGCACAAACATATCTCTTATTAACTGGTTGCTAGGTGCAGCACCATTCGCTTTGCCACAGATTAATATTCTTTGCATATCTTAAACAAAAAAATATGATGTGTTACACTCACATGACTTTCTCTACTCTTGTACAAACTATTATTACAAACGCTTATTCTGCATATGCTTCATGTTAATCGAGATATCGGGATGCCAATCTTATTGCTAATTTTCTTGTAGATGCAAGGGGAATATGGTAGGTTTAAAGCGATAGTCCAATATTTAAGCGCTGGTTGCTATGTGGCGCATTCCATTCTCTTTGCAAGTCCAGGACATAAAAAAAATGAGTAACGAATTTGAGAAAAAGTATAAGTATTGGAAAATTTTAGGGAATAACAAGCAATATCTCGAAAAAGGTTCACTCAACAAAAAAAATGTATATGATATAAATTGTGTATTGTAACGCGTTCTACATATTTTGTGTAGTAAAATTTTGTCTATCTCTTATGGTTTACCAGTTTTGCAAAAGTCGTTCAGAATCAAGAACACTTTTAGGGACATTCCCAGAAAATACGAGATATACATTTCATTTGTCATGAAAATACCTTAAACATATGATATTTTAATCAAAATCGTTAGAGCCAATTTTCGAAAAATGTTCCATGTAAAGGGTATTCTGGGGTGGGGGGATTTTCTTGAAAACCTTCGTGTCGCATCTCTGGAAGATACTGAACCTAAATACCAAGTTTGGTGTTTATCCAACTGTTCGTTTCTGAGTTATGCTGTTCACAGACACACAGACACACAGACACACACATACACACACACACACTCACACACACGGACATGTTTCCAAAAATGCTTTTTTTGGATTCAGGGAGCCTCAAAACATGTATTTCCGGTGAAATCTCGGTAGCGAATTTTTGGGTGGAATGCAATAGTTCCCCTATGTACTATACGTTGTAGAGAAAGTAAAAATGAATAACGAATTCCCATTTGAGAAAAGTATTGAAAAATTTAAGGGAATAACAAGTAATATCTCGAAAATGGTTTACTCACCAAAAAAAAAATGTATATGATATAAATTGTGTATTTTAACGCGTACTACATTTTTTGTGTAGTAAAAGTTTGTCTATCTCTTATGGTTTACCAGTTATGCAAAAGTCGTTCAAATAAAGAATACTTTTGGAGACATTCCCAGGAAATTCAAGATATACATTTTATTTGTCATAAACATATCTTAAACATATGATATTTTAATCAAAATCGTTAGAGCCATTTTTGAGAAAATTAAAATTTTCGAAAAATCTTCCATGTAAAGGGTACTCTGTGGTGGGGGATTTTCTTGAAAACCTTCGTGTCGCATCCTTTGGAAGATACTGAACCCAAATACCAAGTTTGGTGTATATCCGACTGTTCGTTTCTGAGTTATGCTGTTCACAGACACACACACAGACAGACACACAGACAGACACACATACAGACAGACACACAAACAGACACACAGACACACACACGGACATGTTTCCAAAAATGCTTTTTTTGATTCGGGGGGTCTCAAGACATGTATTTCCGGTGAAATCTCGGTATCGAATTTTTGGGTGGAATACAATACTTCCCCTACTTACTATACGTGGTAGAGGAAGTAATATAACAGCAATCATCGATATAACTAAGCCGATTCTAATGTATTAAAAGTACCTCGAATGTGCTGATGTAAAATTTATGTAAAAAATTATTATTCTCTACATACCGTATTTATAAAAATTATATAGCTTATTTTCGCGTGCAACTTCGTAGTAGTGACGAATAATAATAATAATAATAATAATAATAATAATAATAATAATAATAATAATAATAATAATAATAATAAATAATAATAATAATAAAATTGGACAAAAGTAAAATTCAGACAGCAGAAATGAAATTTTTACTAAGAACTTGAGAATGCACTAGATTAGACCTAATAAGAAACGAAACGATAAAATTAGAGAACTGAATATTTATAAATTATATGCTGAAATTTAAGAAAACTAACTTAACTGGAAAGCGATATGAACTACATGACTGAACAATGAATACCACTATTAATTAATAAATACAAACCGTCAAGAAAAAGAGTCATCGGATACCACTGAAAAAGATAGGAGTAAAGTAAAGAATCGAAGACAGGTGGAATGCCTAATCATCGAAATAATAATAATAATAATAATAATAATAGTAATATCTTCATAATTACTTCGCATAATAGCTTATGTAATCGTAACTTAAGTGGAAACACAGAGGTTGATTTTTATGACAAATTCAGGAAACTCCAAGTGTATTACCCAAAATAACGCGGAAAGCGCTTTTACATACATTGCCTTTTATATGCCAAAGAAAAAATCATGGCCCCCATCGTAACAAAGAAAGTCTTGATTGCGTATTTTGGCTGCAAATTGCAAAGTACAACGGGGACGAATCATATAAGAATCGTGAGTGAGAACAGGCGGCAGGCAAGGGGACGATTCATGAACGAATCGTGCATTAGGGCAGGCCTGCAGAAAAGGGTACGATTCATGACTGAATGGTGCAGTAGGTTAGACCAGCAGGCAACGGGACGATTCTTGAACGAATCGTGCACCACGTTAGGCCAGCAGACAAGGGTACGATTCATGATTGAATCGTGCAGTAGGTTAGACCAGCAGTCAAGGGGACGATTCATGAACGAATTGTGCACCAAGGCAGGCCAGCAGACAAAGTGACGATTCTAGAACGAATCGTGCGCTAGGAGAGACTAGCGGACAGTTAGCAAGATGAATCGTATGAATCGATTCATGAACCGTGAACGGATCGCATGATTCGATTACTGCAAAAGAATCGCTCGACCCAACTCTATTCCCAGCTAAACTCCTTGCGCTGGGGAGAGGGGATAAAAGCAGCTACAACACTGCCTTTCCCATGATGTGGCGCTCTCAGGAACCATTTTCCTCCGAGCAGGACTCTCTAGAAACAACGGACCTGACACTGGGTTCGAGACTGAGAAAAATGTCGGCGGTACTTGGTGGTGAGTAGTATAAGTCCCGGATGAGCCAATTGGATTAACGATAATCCTGCCGCTAGGGGCGCTAGTGTCGCTAGTGTCGCTGCGAGCGACGGCGGCAAGTTTGAAGAGCGCCATGAGCGGAAGGATTATCGTTATTGCAATTGGCTTATCCGGGACTGTTTTCTTTATTTATAATTTGAATACAGTACATTGGATAAAGATATGTGTACATAGTTTAGATTAACATGATGTATTACTTGCTTAACACATGAATACATAGTTTGAGAATAACATAATGGATTACTTGATTACAGGAGATTAACATATGAATACAATAAATGGACAATATAAGAAATATTAGGAGAAGAAAAAGCATATTAAAATTCATAGTTTGTTGAGGCACTAGGACACACAGATTTCGCGCACAACAATGATTTTAAAGTACGTGGTGCACTTTGAGTCCTCGTCATCGCTGCTGCTGCTATCGACGGTAAATTGGTGGATAGGTTTGGTGATGCAGGTGACGAGCAGGTGAGAGAAACTTTCGTTGACGAACTCGGTGAAGGTTGGTATATAGATGGGGATGGTAAATTCGTTGTAATGGCTGGTTGAGAAGCATCCTGTGGATGTGACTTTGTTGGTTAGAGCAGGAATGTTGCTGTTGCCGAGGTATATGATGCATAGTGCGTCTTGCTGATGCTGGTGCACTTTGGTAGGTACGCATTTGACGTGGACGGCGTGAGCCCCTTGGACGTCGAGTGTGATGGTGACAACTCTGCTGCTGCGGAAATAGGAGTTGGAGATGCAGAGGATACGGATAGGTGAAGCTGCGTTGAGAATGAGTTGTAGGTTAAGATTGTTCCCCACGGGGACGGGATAGGTTTCGTCGGACATTATTTAGGGTTATATGGGGAGAACGTGACGATGTGACGTTTGAAACCGCTGCGTAGTTTTTCCTCGCCTGCGTATATGATGCAGAAAAAGGGGTTAGAGTTGAGTTTGTTGATGAGTTCTGGAGAGGCTTTTGCAAATCTTGTTGGTAGGAAAACTTCTGTGTCGTTCTCGAATTTGGCGACGAGTTTGAACCGTGAACGGTGTCGAGTGTTTTGACGCCGACGACACGATACGGTACGTGCTGTTGAAGCGTAGATACGCTGAGAGTGTCGGCGCTGCGGGAAAGTTCTTCTAGCTCTTTAAGGGCGTCCTGTGACATTATGACGGCACAGATGGCAGTTTTTGATAAACGGGGGAGGACCGTCTATATGAGTGGTTTGATGAGGAAGGTTGTAGTGTTGTTTACACCTGCGATAAGGTGCGCAAACTACCTGTGCGTCTGTGGGAAGTTGGTTCCACACAAGGTCGACGTCGCTTGGGGGATAGCGTTCAAAGATGTATATGCCGTTCTGCAGCAGCACTTGGCGTTCCCTGGGCAGTAGCAGGTGGATTCTTCGTCCGTTATCGAGATACCGAAAGAGCACGATGAAGCAGTTCATGTGGTGTTTCTAGCGGAGTACCTTCGAAGGAATTGTTGAATTTGCTTGTTGAGATGATCGAGGTCTTCGTAGAAACCGAGTTGACACTGCGTGCACAGGCGGGTGAGACGGTGCCTAAGTTCGCAGCTGCACGTTTGGTGAAAGCAAAACGAGCAGTGGAAGTCTTTACACGTCGGTCCTGGCATTCCCCCCAGGCTGGCTAGCACCGAATGAAGGGGAAAAGAATGCGCGTGCATAAATATAACCCAACTGCCGGAAGCAGGAAATCACTGGTGGGGGAAAAGTTCGTTGGAGATTTACCACATCAGGGGAAGCACTGGTGGGGGAAAAGTTGGTTGGAGAAACACCACATCAGGGGGAAGCAGTGGTGGGGGAAACGTTCGTTGGAGGTTGACTACATCGGCCGGAAGCGCTTAGCGATTATTGCACAACATCCGCAGGAAAAACACTGTGTCCGTTGATTTAACGGTTTTCCTCTTGGAGGAGAACTCTGTTTTGAACGGTGCTGAACATGCAAACGACCACATTAGGGGGAAGCACTGGTGGGGGAAAAGTTCGTTGGAGAATTACCACATCAGGGGAAAGCAGTGGTGGGGGAAACGTTCGTTGGAGGTTGACTACATCCGCCGGAAGCGCTTAGCGACTATTGCACAATATCCGCAGGAAAAACACTGTGTCCGTTGATTTAACGGTTTTCGTCTTGGAGGAGAACTCTGTTTTGAACGGTGCTGAACATGCAAACGACCACATTAGGGGGAAGCACTGGTGGGGGAAAAGTTCGTTGGAGAATTACCATATCAGGGGAAGCACTGGTGGGGGAAACGTTCGTTGGAGGTTCACTACATCCGCCGGAAGCGCTTATCGATTATTGCACAACATCCGCAGGAAAAACACTGTGTCCGTTGATTTAACGGTTTTGGTCTTGGAGGAGAACTCTGTTTTAAACGGTGCTGAACATGCAAACGCCGTGAATGTGATCGGGTATGATATAGGGTGATTCGCGACCCAAATGCGCCGCTAACCACGTGCCGTAGCACATGGGGTTTTCGTTTAACATTTGCTGCATTTTGTCTGTGGAAATGTATTGCTGTTCGTAGAAAACGATGTATAAACCTCTTGCGGGCACAAATTGGAACCACTGATGTTGTGCGTCTTCTTTATCTGCTTTGAAATGGATATCGTTGAAGTACTTGTTAGATAGCACAAAATGAATTTTGGTTTCGCAGCTGTGAACTCTGGTGGAGACGGATTTTCCGTCGTAGGTGCTGTCGACGAAGCGAAGTGCATAAGGTGTATTTTTATGTGGGTGACCGTCCACCTCGTAGTTTTTAAACACCTTACTGTCATGGTAGTACACCGACAGGTAATTTCTGTAACCCATGATGCGGGAGCGAAGGGTGCGAGATGTTTGGGTGAGGTGCGGTTGGAACGCTGGTAGAAATACATGCGCACTAAGGACTATTTTGTGAGATGCGCAGTGCGAAATGGGTGTTGAGGAAATGATGAACCTCGAGGAATGTTCTAAAATTGGCGCACCGTATGTACTTGGTGAACTGCGTGAAATTCATGTTATGTAAGGGAACGTTGGAGGCATGGTTGTGAAGCATGTACTTGTGGTATGCCATGATTTGATTTTGCACGTCCGTCTCTTCCTTCTTTTTGTGATACATGATATCGGTAATGATGCGCTGCAGGGCATGCAACACGTGCCATTCTTATTGGTTGAGCGTAACGGATGCGCCTTGCGGGTCTTTGAAAACGAGCTTTAGCTTTCCGAACACAAAGTTAAACACGATGGTGACGCTTTTGCTGAATTGAAATTGCTGTAGACGTCCCTGTGGGTCATTCAAGCGTTTGTGAATGATGGGGATGGCTTCGACGAGTTTGTGCCACTGCGAGGAACTCATGACGACTGCGTTGTGCTGTCCACATTTGGCAATGGTGACGACGAGATGGTGCGGCGGCTGGGGGGAGAATCCCACACTGACGAATTTAGTTTGTTGCGGGTTGAGGAAGTAGATATCCGCCAGAGGACCCACAACTGCACTGTGTTGGAACTGTGCTGGCGGAGCAGGACTGTCGGGATGCTTTTGGAGGTCGAAGATGGGTAGTTTCCTTTTTTCCCCGGGTTTTGAGGTGGTCGGGGTTTGACACCCGGTTATACTGGAACACACAAAATAATAATAATAATAATAATAATAATAATAATAATAATAATAATAATAATAATAATAATAATAATAATAATGTGAGGGATAGAGAGATAAACGGGATAGAAAAAGCACGCTAATACATAGGTGCGGACCTACCTGGTCGGCGTACTGCATGGCAGCATGACTGTATCCGCGTGCTGCATGGTACACTCCGAATGAGGCGAGCGGCACCGTGACGTTGCTTTTTATATGAGCAGGAGCGTCTTCTGAAAGCACGTGCAAGTGGATGGATTAGGTTAGATGTGATGAATAGTGACACACACACACACGTACTCACCTTCAAGGGTTGACAAGTTTGCTGAGCGTCAGAGCACTTTGCGCGGCATGCGTCTTTGAACGTTTTGCGAATGACGACATCATTATGCGCGTGATTGCTGACGTGAAATTTTGAGAAGAATGTATGCTTAGGTAAGCCGGAGTAGCGGTGGGTGAGGTAGGCGATGACGTAAAGACCGCAAGTGGTGCTGTCGAAACCTTGCAGCCTTCTGGCGTTGGTGGACCAACGCGTCCCGCAGACCGAATTTAAGAACCGGAGAAAATGGGGCGAAAGCGGTCCTATGCCGTAACTGTCAAAATATTCTGCATGCGAGTTTTTGTCCACAAAGATGCAAACCCAGTGTTGCCCGGATTTGGTGCTGGGGTCGGTGTTAGCCACTAGCGCCAAGGGAGGCGTTCGAATGCCGTGAAGTACGGGTAGTTTATCGCAGGGGTAGACGCCTAAAAAGTGAGAGCGCGTAGAGGGGCATGTCGATAGAAACCGTTGAATTTGAAAGGTGTTCATGATACCAAAATGGATCGGTTGGCGTCGATTTCGACCGTGCGATGTATTTCCGCTAGCAGCAGAAGTACGACCGGTTCTGTCAATTTATCTGCAAAACCGATGCTTATAGAGACGGTTCCGTGGCGCTGACCCGAGATGTGAGACTCGTTAGCGCTCATGTCTGCAGTGAGATCGAAAACCATTATCGTATACCCTTGCGGGTAGGTTTCTCTGGAGATGGAGTGTCCCTCGTCCTTGAAATGAATGCCTAGGCCGTCCTGCAGGGTTTGAAAGCATTGCAAATAGTGCCTCTTTGTAAAGTCGGGTTGCAGAGGTTGGGAGGGAACGGGTTGTCCGTTCACGTAGAGCTGAAAGAAGTTCATTTTAAAATGTTTCAAGTTGTACGGATTTGAGTTAAAATGGCCGGAATAGGCCTTGTCGGTGACCATGGCTACTACCACTCTCCTGGGAACTTGCCCTACGCACACGTCGCTAAACGTCATTGCACTGGACTCCTTGGGGATGCTGAGAGCGTGAAAGCTGACGTCCTTGAGATGGTACTTTGCGTTGCCTTTTGCGAGCACGGCCTGGTGCGCGAGCTTTATGGTCGGCGAGGGCCGCACCGATTTTAAGTGCAGTGTGGCAGACACGATGTCTGCGTACCCCTTAAAGGTATCTACGTCGGAAAACAGATAAAACTGGGGAGAGGCGGGAGTGAGCTTGACGGTCATGCTAACGTTGTTCAAAAGCAGCTTATCCTGTCTAAACAGAGCGTTGGACAGAGGACCGATGAGCTGTACGACGTTGCTCCCTTTGGTAAACCCCTGACGCCACTGAAAACCCGCATTGGCGATAAAAGTGTCCATGATGCCTGCCGTGTCCTTTCTCCAGAGGGTGGATTCTAGTTTGGTGTTCATGGCATCTTCAGAGTTATTGAGAAGCGTCTCGAGGTAGGTTCTATAGGGGCAACCGGCTTGCGGCATGGAGACGATGACGTTATTGAGGGTTACCTCCACCTGTTGAAACAGGGAATTTAAGGCGTTGTTGACCAGAGTGGCGTTAGCGTCAGCGTTTAAGGCCTCTCCTTTGTCATCTACAATGCGCACCATGAGTTCGAGTACGACGTAGGTCAAGTCTAGGTAATCGTCCGCATTTCCGGAATAATGAAAGGTGATGGGGGCATTTTTAATTAAAGTGTTTTGAGGGTTTAGGTATAGGAACCGTGAATCCTCGATGCTCATCTGATTCGGCACCTCTGTAAAGAGGTCCAGTTCGGAACTCATGTGGACGGCCGCGTCTGCCATTACGAAAATATGTCTTGCACCTTACGCCTACCGCGTTTCAGCTTCGACTGCTTACTCTTTTTGGATTTGCTCGGTTTTATTTTCTTGAGGCGCCTGGCGCCGGAACCGAGCATGGCATCGAGCTTTTCGTCGGCTTTTCGCTTTAAATTGTATGCGGACTCCTTCAGCCTCCGTTGGAGCGCTTGCTTTGGCGCTGCTTCCGCCAATGTCACATCGGACAGAACGTGAGCGCCCGCCTTTAAGGCCTCCTTTCCGACTGCTTTTGCTCCGCTCTTTAAAAACGGTAGCAACCTTCTGAGGAGTCCTCCGAGGGCTGAAAAGAGACCGCTGCCTCTTTGGTAGCGCTTGCCCCTGTAGAGAATGAAATCGCGATTGTGGAACGCGCCGCCGGGCTGATTGAGGTAGTACCGCGTTACGGCGTGCACGTCCATTACGCCTGTTTCGGACGAAAAGCGAGAACTATAGTAGAGGAAAATCCGTCGGCGAATGGCAAGAGATCGCCGTAACCGTTCCTTAAATCTATGTTGACCGTCTTGAAGTCTTGCTGAATCAAGGGTACCCAATTTTGGGGAAAAAACGTCTTTTCGTCACTCATGTAAGTGTTGTTGCTTCTTTCGTATTCCACGGCCGCGCTCTGTATGACTTGGGCGAAGGTGTCGCCCACGACTAGATTACAATAGATGAACATTTCGTAAGGAAACCCCATATAAGGATCTACGGGGTGTTTAGCAGCTTTTTCGAGAATGACGTTGACGTAGGGCTTGAAACCCAACATTTTTGCCATAGCGGGCGTTAAGAGCAAACTGTGGATGCGGTGTAGAGGTCCCGGAGGGTCCTCCAATTTTGAAACGTCTCGTTTGGGTCTGACGGAACGAGCCGCCGCAGGTTTCTGCTGCCCCGAAGCCAAGGGCTTCGGTTTCGGTTTCGGCTTGGGTCTCTGGTGGGGCGCATCGTTGAGAGCTTCGTATTCGCCGACCGCGTACGGTACGGCCGTGCGCGCGACACTTTCCACAAACCCGTCGAACGGAATGTCGGGTAGTGGTTCGGGATGGGCGACGGCGGCATTCACGCCCACCGTATGCTTGCGCTCGTCGAAGAGGAAGAAGTTTTCCACGTGCAAGTGTTCGAGTAGAACGGCGTTGACGAGGTTCACCAAGTCTTTGGGATTGTGCACGATGCCTTGCGGCATTTGCAAACTGAATTTGGAATGCGTGGGGAGAAGCGTCATGGTGTACTTGGTGCCCACCAGACGGGCATCGTCTGGCGAAAGGTTATAAAATTTCACCGGATACCTGACCTTTTGCAGGGCGACCTCCCATTCTCCCTGCAGAACGATTCTCTCGGGCAAGATGTTAGAAAATCTGGCCGTGGTGTTGTCGGTAAAGTGTTCCATGGAAGCGTTGCTCACGAGAGTGATGGAGAAGGGCTTGGTCTTAATCATGTCGAATCGATGGTCGAAGCCAGAACCCACGAGTTAAACTTTGCCGGATACCCCTTCCACTTTACCAAGACCTGCTTGTGGCGCCCTCGGCCCTTGGTCTGTAAAACCGTTCGATCTTAAACGTCCGAGGTAGCGCGACCTTTTGTAGCTCCTCGGTGTAAAATGTGCCGTCTATGGCTTCTCCGGCCAGATCCTTCAACTTATATACCACTGGCCGACCACGCACCACCTCGGCTATCCGAAATATTTCGTCCGTCCAATTCTGCTCGTAGCCCTTGTCGAATTTCATTTTTTTTAGAGATGCGCACGTGATCGCCGACGGAAAATGTGGGTTTCCGTGCGCGAGTTAGGGTCCTATTTCCGTAGAGATTGCGGTACACTCGTAAAATGTTAGATTCGTTCACGTCCTTCGGAGCCATTTTTATGGACCTGCGATGCGAGCTATTGTACGACTGGAGTAAGGCCGGAAGGACTTCTAGGTATCTGTAACTGTTTTTGTGCGTGAAATACCTCCACATCTTGGTTTTTAAGGTGCGGTTGAAGCGCTCCACGACGCTGGCTTTAACGTTATTTTTGGTTGTGTAATGTTTCACGTCGTGTTTCTTCAGAAAGTCGCGAATAGTCTTATTGGTAAACTCGGTTCCCTTGTCCGTTTGGAGGACCCTGGGGACGCGTTGGGAGAATATGGATCGAAACGCTTGCGCAACCTCGGTACCCAGCTTCGATTTCAGGGGTACGGCCCAAGCATATTTGGAAAATACGTCGATAACGGTCAGAATGTAAACGTAAGGTTTGTTATGTTCCCTCACGCTGTTCATGACGTTTAGATCGGCCTCCCAAAGATCGTCCATATTCGTCACGTGATAACATCTGGTGGGGAACCGCTTTCTGACCGGTTTGTGCAGAGTGTAACTGTCCTGGGTTTGAAGGAAGGACTCGATGTTCGCCTTAGACGCACCCGTGGCCTTTCGAAGGGGCTTGACCGTACCCAAACCGGCATAGCGTTCCGGTTTGGCATAGTATCGCCTTAGCGCCTTCCATTCCTTCATGCTTTACTTGTACAGGGGTTGCCAGACGCGTTTGCGAAAATGGTACGACGCGGAAGGAGATTTCGATTTCTTTTTCGGAGTGGCAGGGTTTGCCCTCTTCTTTTTGCGAGGCGAGAGGAGGTTGACCTTTATGGTTCGGGGTTCGACCTCCTGCTTCACCGGCACGCGTTCGTGCACGTCTTCGTAATCGTCATCGTCGTCGTCGCCGAGGAAGGGCTTTCTGACTTGTGCCACGAGATCGAGGTAGTTGTCCAATTTATGCTTTACGAGCCGCCACTTTTCGTCGGCAGAGAGCTTTGCGCTCTGCAGGTTCTGAATTTCTTTAGCTAATCTGGATATGGTGCGGTCTATAGCGTGAAGCTTATCGACGGTCTTCGGTTGCGGTGCAACCAGGATCTGCTTGCCGTACTTCATCCTGTTAATTTCGACACTAGCGCGCCGCCAAGCGAAGCCAAGACGGGTAGGAGAAATTCCGGCAAAAAACCTCCTTTTTGAACCAAGATGCTCTTCTTCTTCTTCTTCAGAGGAACCCGTTTATCCGTCAACTTCCTCCAAGAAGCCTTGTGCTTCTTTAGGCGACCCAAGCACTTTGCGGGAAGTTGCACGTGACCTCTGCACACGTTGAGCATACATTCGCTAATGGCCTTGATCAGATCGCCATCGGCATTTTTAACAACTTTTTGCGCAGAGGGGCCTTCGCCTTGGCCAGAGCCGTCAAATTACCGTGCTGTCTCGCTATGCGAGGACTGGTCAGCCTCGCAAGCCTTAACCTACCTCTAGCCATGCTTGCGCGATAATGACGTTCGCTCCGAAAGCGGTACTTTTTATTTAGACTCAATGGCCTCAGTTGGGTAAGACTCTGCCGGGATAATATAGAACGAAACGAACCCGAGTCCTCTCGGCGGTCTCAGTTGGGTACGAAATAAGAGAGGTTTTCCCCCGGCAGCACGCCGGTTCGATACCTGTATCGGGCGGGCGTGTACTGAGTGCAGTCCAACACGAGATACCCGTAAGGGCGTTCGGTGGCCTTCTCGAAGGCCTCCAAGAGAAACCTAGAGTTCCTGGATTCGATCTGCTGGCACAGTCTCTCGATCTGCATCTTGTCCCGGTTGTTCTTGAAGACCACGACGTAGTTTGCATTCAGAGAGATGTTGCGATATTTCTGACCCTGCGGAAACACGTTCTGCAGGATGTAGACGATGCCGAAGCGCTTGTGATGGGAGTCTCTGGTGAAAAAATTGGACACGTCCTTCCCACCCCCCTCCAGCATCAGATCGTCGAGGACGACAAGGTCGTTCTCCCCCACCGAAGCAAGTTCGGGTATGCCCGCGTGGGTCTCGCAACGCAGAGCCGAGGGTTCGAGTCTCGGCGAATACTCCGGAGGGTGGCACCACAGCACCCTCCTGGGGCGCACGTCGAACATCCGATGCGCGTGGCGTAACAGGTTTTTCACGAAGGTCGACTTGCCGCAGCGCCCCGCCACGAGCATCGTGCTGGGAAACTCGAATCGCCCCAGGTCTCGGGTACCGGGCATCGTCTCCTCAGGGGCGCCCGGTTCGAAATGACTTTGGCGCGGCTGTAGACGTCTCATTTATGCGTTCCTCTTGAAGCCGTAGGGATAGGAATCGTGATCGCCGCCGAGAACGCGCTTGTTGACCACCATCCTAAATGTTTTCGAGCTGGGTTCGGTGACGACCGTCCAAGGCGGTTTCCGCGAAATCTGCGTGCTCGCCAGCTTCACCGCACGGTCGTTGTCCCTGAGCACCACGTCGCGAATCACCTCGGCGTTCACCAGCTCCAGGTTGCCCGAATTGAGCGTGATCCCCTTCACCTTGCACACCGAGAAGGTCTTCCCCGTCTCGGGGCAAACGATCTCCATGCAGTAGCTCTTGGGCCCCGCGGAGGCGAACCGGGCGATGTAAGAGCCCCGCCCGTACTTTTCCAGCTCGTCCGTCATGTCCCCCAGGAGGCGTCCAACGGACGGCGTCCAGTCACCCGGAGCGGCGACGACGACGGAATCGGTGTCGAAGTAGCAGACCCGTTCTCCCAGCCTCTTGAGGTAGGAGTAGAGCACCAGGCGCGCTGGAGCCGTGGTGTAGGCCGCCAGGACGGCGTTGGCGGTGGGGTTGACCTTGCGGTGCTGCTCGCAGTACTTCCACACCGCGTACATGATCCGGTCGGTGACGGACACGTAGGTCTGCACTTCCACGCCGGGGCGCTGAGCAGCTCCACGAAGCGGTCGTACCGGTCCACCAGCTCGCACGTGGGGAGGTTTTCCCTCTGCCCCAGTTGGCCCCAGAAGCTGTTGAGCATCAGCTTGGGCAGCTCCCGCCTGCCGGGGTTGGTGGCGATGGCCTGGGGATCCAGGGCTACGCCTTCGTGTTCGAAGAATTGCTCCACGTATTGCTGCTTTGCGGCAGGGTCGTCGATCCGAGGGCCAGCCGGAGGCTTCGGTCTTGATCTTCAAGAACTGATTCACGTAGTCCTCGAAGAGACCCTTGGCTCCGGTGGTCGGTTCGTGCTGCACCACGTCGTACTCCCAGATCTCGTGGACACGGAGGAGGCGGTACCCCTCCTCCAGGGCGACTTTCATCTCGTCGACAACCCAGGTACCCGACAACGCCCTCTCGCGCTCACCGTGGTGGCACTGGTCTTGGCTCTCTGCCTCCGCACAAGCGCGGCATAGCGGGAACATCAGCTTGCCGCCGATGCGCGTCGGTAGCACCGGGTGGTACAGGTGTTGCGGCGGTAGAACCTCGCACTTCACCAACCCGCCACCCACGTCTTCCAAGCGCGGGAATCGATCCACGTAAATCTTGGGATGGCCCGCGGGGTAGGGCTTCGTCTTGTTCACGTACGGGTACAGGCTGCATACGTCGTAGTAGTAGATCTTGCTATCCCCCTTCGCCTCGCAGTACTTCTTGGTGCAGTTGGTGCGACCTCCGTAGAAGGCGTCTCTGGGGTTCAGGGGTTCCGGTACAGCAAAGTCCCTTGCGTGGCGCGCGAGGTCCTGGTTGGCCTCCATCGCGGCGTTGAACTCGCACTCCCATATTTCCACCACGGCGTAGCCGGCGGCCTTGATCTTGGCCGTGAACTTCTCGGTGCTCTCTAACCTGGAGGTCATGGTTTCGTGTCCCGAGTTGTATATCACCGCATGGCGATTGTGAAAGCACCGCCTGCAGCCGTGGTTAAAGCAGCCGTGGAAAAAGTTCGCGGTTTTTTCAGCCTCTCTGTACCAGTCCACCTTGTGCCCCACGATTTTAACTTCGCGTCCTCGCATGGCGTGCTGGATGACGAGGCGGTTTTGCATCTCTAGCCAAGTTAGCCATATGCATGTAGCGCGAGACTGCCGGTCCGCTAGTCGATACCCGCCCGCTGGCAAGAGGGCAATTTATTTAAGCGGCATGAAGCGCTTTCTATACACGCACATGCACGCCTGCGCGATGGTGACGCATTCTCTGAACGGGTCTATTCCGTTCTCGTCCAAGAATTCCCTTCTGAATTTGGAAACTCCCTGACTGAGTAGAGATACGTCCATCTTGCAATACGCCACCATTTCCGCCCTCATGTCGAAGACGTACCCGGAGGACGCCTTTTCTTCGTGCCACTGCTCGAAGCCTTTCCAACCCTCCGCCGACATGCCCTCCGGACAGTAATGCCTTTTGTCGGGAATCGAACCCACGTACTGCTCGTTTTCCTTCGTGTTAAACAGGTACGGGAAATAACCTTTGCATTCCTTCAATCCGAAGGTCTTGGAAAAGCGGGAGAGTGGCATGGGTATGAAGTTGAGCGAGTCTAGAAATGTGACGTCACCGTAGCTCATCCTGTAGATCTTGCTTCCGTTCATGATGAGCTCCGGCGCCCAGTCTAAGTGCACCACCATGTACTTTAATAAAAACTGCCCGTCGTAAGCTCTGAGGTTATGCGCCACGCCGTAGACGTCCCAGGCTTCGAACCTCGCCTGCGCGATGTGCTCGAAAAGCTGCTTCACGGGTTCGTCCATAAACACCCATTCTTTGCAACCGCATTCGGTACAGTATGCCGTCTTGTGGCGTTCGTCGATGCAGTGCGGTCAGGCTTGGTACAACACGCACAAGTTAGGTACATGCTCGTATGTGTCCTTTTTGCCGGTATATGGAATGTTTTGCGTGCATTCAAAGTCGATAAACATAAACACGTACCGGTTTCTTTTGTTCTTTGCGGCATACGGCTGCATATAGCACATGTGGCTAGAATTCACGTGTGTCTTGCAATGATAGCAGTACTTTTCCCCGCACTCGTGCGCGGTTTTTCTGTGCCTCGCATTCACGAGCTTATTGCAAGACGTGCACACCTTTTCTACATCGCACACCGACAGCGCCTTTGGGTAAAAAACGCCTTTCTTTGCGTGGTTTGCAAAGCATGTCGGTCCCTTAAAATCTCTGTTGCACCCGGCGCAGCGTATGTAGGCGTCAAATCGCGCATCGCACTGCTGATGGCATTTAGCACACCTGGCGTCGCACCTATGAAATTCTTTTTTGTGTGCCTAGGGATAATGACACCGGAGGCAATACCATTTGCATTTAAAGCACTTGTGAAGGTTCACGATAGCATTAAAGTGCCCGGCGTGGAGCATGACGTCGATGTATTTATCGCATTTCTTATCCGACGCGTACAGCACGTGCTTCCCCGTATGATCGCCAAACACCGTCACAGCGTAGCCCTTTAACGCAGCGTCAAAGCGTCTGACGTCATTTATCGTGCAGCTGTCGTGGCCTTGACCGATGCTCGCACACAAGGCTACGGCCTTCGATTTTTGCAGATAGTCGGAGCGCGTCATCGTTTTATAGTTGACGTCGCGATCCACTTTGGCTTTAACTACAACAATGGCTCTTGCTAAACACAAGTTGTCTTTGTTGGCTATTTCGACAATGCCTTTATTGTCCCTACAGGCATCGCAACGTTGGTGGCACGAACCCGAGACCTCCTTGGTCCACACAAACGTCACATGAAGAGGCCCGCTTAGCAAGAATTGTTGGTTACTTTGCATTACTTTTTCGATGCTTCCAACAATGACATCCGCATTCAATTGCTCTACGCGCCTCACGCTCATGTTGAAGGCTTTAGACGTCTCCTTTTCGTGTGTTATGGATATGCCTAAATATCCGGGTTCGTTTTCTAACAGGTTCTCTTTCGCAAAGTTTAGAATATCGTTAAACAAATGCGATACCCATTGCTCCGGGTTAACATCTCTGGGGACCGGGTTTACGGTAATTTGAGACTCTGTAAAGCCGGAAAAAAACCTTGGCAGCGTTCTCTGCTTGTGCCCTATAATTTCGAACGTAGGCTGCAAGCTGCCATCGCGACTTCCCCCGGGTTGCGGCTCCATCTTATCGTCCAAATGCACCGATCGCTCTTTCCCTGCAAAGTGCTGCTGCTATTTTGTGTTTATTTTAAACTATTTTTCGTCAAATAGCACGATTTTGTAGAAAAATCCACTATCGCTCCCGTTTCTCACTACGGCCGGTTGCTCTTGGCACCGGGTTTTTATAAGCTCGCTTATCGCAACCGCAGTTTCAGCATGCGCGTCGAGTTAAATGCCTCATTAAAATCCTGACTCCTTATTTCGCCACAAATTATCAAGTTGTAAACGCAGTCATTTGCGGTGCATTTCCTGTCACGATCCACCGCTGCACGATCCCTACCATCGACAACAAAACTGCATTTAAAAGATTTTATCGCTGACGAACATCCGTTTCTCACGCTCATTTTTCACACACATCAGTACACGGTCTTTGCACGTAGTGCTGCACATGAGAATGATTCTTTTTACTGTTTTCTCCGAGCCTAACGGGAGCAGAACTATAACGCTTGCTAATAGTGGTTCAGCTTGCACCCCCCACTAGTGCTTTTCGCGGAAGGTTAAGTATTTCCGCACGGTTATGTGATTTATTAAGTGCGTGTGGAGTTAAAAACAGTACCCTGCCCCAACTTCAACATCGGTGTCAAATATTTAAAACTATCAGTGTCGTGTGTGGTGTTTTTGTGTTGTGCTGTGCATACGTGTTATGTAAAATGTAAGGATTAAATAGAATCAACAGATACTTCCTTTCTAAGGAGTAACACCAACTGCCGAATAAAAAATTCTAAAGTGTTAGATTCGTATGACCTCTACCCTCTATCTCTTATAGGTGAGTACGAAAGTTTATTTTCATATCCACTTAATTTTAATCCAGGTAAACTTTTCGGGGAATAGCTTCATTACACATCCGTTATACATCCAAAGGGACGCTATACACTGGCCTTAAAATTCTAAATTCTTTCCATCAACATGGCGAGCAAGAACTGAAAAGCGACATGCCTTTAAAAAAGAATGGCTAAACATTGTACAATTCGAACCATTTATAACAGATATCTCGGAAATGGCTGACGTCACAAAAAAGTTATTTCAAATAAATTGTGTGTGTTTTTAAAGAGATCTAAATTTTTTGTATTGTATGTTTTCCTCAAACCTTAGCAGTTATACAAGATCATAGAAAATTTCTTCCGAATCAAGAGGACTTCACAGGCTATTTCCACAAAATTCAAGATATACATTTTATTTTTCATATAAATGTCTTTAATATATGGTGTTGTAATTAAAATCGTCAAGGACAGTTTTAGAAAATAAAACATTTCGGAAAATAGTTCATGTAAAGGGTAGTTTGGGGTGGAGGGACTTTCTTGAAAATCTCTTTGTCGTATCTTTGGAAGGTACTGAACCAAAATACCAAGTTTAGTATTTATCCGACTTTTCATTTTTGAGTTATGCTGCTCTGACACATACACACAGACACATACACACGCAGAATTTTCTAAAAATGTTTTTTATTCAGAGGACCTCAAAACAAGTATTTAGTTTTCCAGTGAAATCTCAATATTGAATATTTGGATGCAATGCATACCTCCTCTACCTACTATTTTACGTGGTAGAGAGAGTAGAAATACCAACCTCTTCAGCAATGGTGTTTATTGACGAGAAACGTAGGCGTAAAAGTTAAAAATATAGATCGGTGCACGCTAAATTTATAAAAAATCTGTATTCCTGGTTTCCTTAAGAAATAAATGCACAATTTGTAACAAGGAAATTTTGATACAGCAACTTAGTTCTTTCGAAATCTTTGGAAAACCGTATCTTTATTTTTTTTTTTCGGTACCGAAATTTAACAATTTCTTAAAACAACTTGCAAAATTGAATGTAAAACTCTGTAGGGAAGTTTATACTAATGTTGTTGTGAATGTTTATAGGATGCACAGGTCCACAGTTGTCCAGCTTGACAATATAAAAGGTTTTAGAACGAATAGCAAATTACTAAAAGCCCCTAAATCAATATTATTACATGCAGTTGTGAAAAATATTACAGCTATGATTAATAATTCTGGGATTACGAGAAATTTGTTAATATTAGTTTAAACGTATATAGTTGCAAGAAACGTGAGTATAGCCAGCTCGAAGCTTAGCGTTGTTGTCACAAATAAAGGATATAGAGAAAACTCTGATTTTCATAAAAGTAAGATTAAAACTACTTGCTTAAGGTAAGATGCTTGTCTCATATTAAGAATATTCTCAGATATTCGGAGAATGGCGCGAAAGTTGAGTCTGACGCCTTGTTATTTTATTCCGTTTTTTCTTCAAGTGGGTTTCTCTATTGTTACATTTGTATAGTCACTGTAACTATTTTTACTTTCTCTACCACGTACATAGCAGATACAGGAGGAATTGCATTGCACTCAAAAATTCGATACCGGGATTTCACCAGAAATACATCTATAGATTTGCACATTTCAACTCATTACATAATTGGCTTGTATTGTGCATGATGTTTCATTTAAATACCCACAAACTGGGCCTGTGATTATTACTTATTGTTTTTATGTGTTTCAGTGGGTGAATAATAATTAGTTTGTTGGTATCGTTATCACAGTACTGTTTCACTTGTGAAATTCCGTTCTCTTTGTATGAAAATGAAAAAAGAAAAGATAAAAGAATGACGAGTTTTAGTGAGAAAGGTCTAAAGCTTTTAAACATTAAAATCAACATGGAAACTTTGTAAATAGACAACGCCACAAAGTAATAATAATAATAATAATACACATAAATTGTGTGCTTTAACGTTCTTGTACAGTTCTTGTACAGTAAGGCTTCGTTTCCTACGGTTTAACAGTTGTACAAAAGACATTCACAATGAGACTACTTCACAGCTATTCCCAGAAAATTGAAGTTATACATTTTATTTGTCATGCAGATATCTTAAACATACCGTACCGTAATCAAAAGGGTTAGAGCCATTTTAAGACAATAAAAATAACGAACTTTCTTCCACTAAACGGGTAGTTTGCGGTGTGGGAATTTTCTTGAAAATCTACGGTTTGTTAAATTTTTTTATACGCTACTATTATAGTGTGTGTGTGTGTGCGAGTATGTGCCTAGTATCCGTGCGCCACAAGCCAAAACGACGACATTATAGAAAAACTTTATCATTTGCCTACCGGACAGGGACAATCACGAAAAACCTGAAAAAAGCTCTAAGAGTATTCTAACGCCTACCGATCTGGAAAACCCATGAAAACAAGATAGTACACTTTTTTGCCCGCTTTCGAACGGCAATGAGAACCCTGCTCCTACGTACGCTAGCGACCAGGTTTTTGGTATAGTTAAATTACGTCTGTGCAAAGGGTGTCTGTACCGCTTTAAAAAACCTAGGTATATCAGTGCGTAGTGATGTTGGTTGATCTTAAAGCTGGTTAAGCATTTTTCAAAAACAGTTTGCTACACGCTACTATTAAATGTGTGTGTGTGCGTGTGTGCGAGTATGTGCCTAGTATCCGTGCGCCGACAAGGTAAAACTTCATGATTTGCCTACCGGGCAGGGACAACCACTAAAAACCTGAAAAACCTCGAAAATTAGAAACGGCTTCGTCAACCACTACAGCAAACGCCTACCAACCAGGGAAAACTTATGAAAAAGCAGAAAGAGCTTGCATTCGTTTACCAACCACAGAAAACCCCCCAAAACTAGTTATTTTTTAAAAACACGAAAAAACAAAAAGAAAAGAAAGAAAAAAAGGAAAAGACGAATAATATAAGTATGGCAACTGCAACGGGTGTGTGTGTGTGCCTATTTAATTTTTATTTTCTTTTGCACTGCACACATTTGTGTTACAATATATATGCATTTTCAATTTTGGGAAAACCTATGAAAAAGCAGAAACAGCTTGCATTCGTCTACCAACCAGAGAAAACCCCGAAACACTAGTTATTTAAAATTGCTGATGAGTTCTGGATAGGCTTTTGCAACTCTTGTTGGTAGCAAAACTTACCTTTTCCATCACCTCCAACATACCCCACTCCCACACCTTTTTTCTTTCCACCAATCATAATCTCTCTTATTCTTACCAATCAACAACTTTCATTTGTTCCTTTCCACCAATAACATCACTTCTTATTCCCACCAATCACAATTTCACACGTCACTTTCTGTTATACTTTTTATCCCTCGTTCGCCATCTTTTCCCTCTTTCAGTCCCAACCTCCGCACAGACAACACCTCACCGCTCCTTAACCTCAACTTCATGCCTCCGCCATCTTATTTAGTTCCCATTTTTACCACCGCGCCTCTCATCCCCCAACCAGATTGCCGGCAAGAACAGATCTCGTTCATTCACACCTCGACGGTTGACTCGACAGCAGCTACTGTGAACACCTACGTCGTACACTTTTTTGACCGCTTTCGACCGGCTATGAGAACCCTGCTCCTACGTACGCTAGCGACCATCACGATGGTCCAGTACCAGGTTTTTGGTATAGTTAAATTACGTCTGTGCAAAGGGCGTCTGTACCGCTTTAAAAAACCTAGGTATATCAGTGCGTAGTGATGTTGGTTGATCTTAAAGCTGGTTAAGCATTTTCAAAAACAGTTTGCTTTTATTTTTTCGCGTCGCGTGAAGCTGCTGCGCTTTTGGTGACGCATCCACACCAGTAACAGGTAAGTACACTCGCATAATTATTTTTCGGGCCTGCTTGGCGTAGGAATATATCGTTTCGTGTTTTGGTACTGTAACCTCAAATCTCCTTACCCTCCTCTTGCGTCCACCGTCTTGTTTAGTTCTCACCGCATCTCCTTGTCGCAGACCCTCCGCCATTTTTAGTTCCCACTATTTTAACCTCAAAATCTGCTCTTCTAAGCTCTTGCTACCGCCATCTTCTTTTAGTTCCCATTCTCACCGCCGCGTCTCCTTGCCCCCACCTCTTGCGACCGCCATGTTCACCACTAACCTCCAAATTTCCTCGTCCTTAAACCTCTTGTCTCAACCATCTTGTTTAGTTCCCATTTTCGCCACCGCATCTCATATCGCCCCATCTCTCTATCCACTCAAGAAAACTACCATGCAACGTTCAAAAATTGCTGATCAGTTCACGACAGGCTTTTGCAAATCTTGTTGCTAGCAAAACTTACCTTTCCCATCACCTCCAACATACCCCACTCCCACACCTTTTTCTTTCCACCAATCATAATCTCTCTTATTCTTACCAATCAACAACTTTCATTTGTTCCTTTCCACCAATAACATCACTTCTTATTCCCCCCAATCACAACTTCACACGTCACTTTCTGTTATACTTTTTATCCCTCGCTCCCCATCTTTTCCCTCTTTCAGTCCCGACCTCCGCACAGGCAACACCTCGCCATCCCGCTCCTCTCCATCACGTGACCTCCATACTCTTTCATCTTCCTTCCTTCATCTTCCACCCGAATTAACGAACCAATCAAAACACTCCACGTCACTTCCTGTTTTTCCTTCACCTTTCCCTAATCCTCAATTCTTTTAACTCGTCCCGGATTAACCAATTGCAATAACGATAATCCTTCCGCTCAGGGCGCTTTTCAAACTTACCGCCGCCGCCGTCGCACGCAGCGACACTAGCGACACTAGCGCCCCTAGCGGCAGGATTATCGTTAATCCAATTGGCTCATCCGGGACTTATACTACTGTGGTGATCCCGGGGGTGTTTACACTCGCTAACTGCTGTGCTGTGTTTTCGATACCTGTGATTTATAGTGTTTTAATAACTGCGGCAGTTTAATCAGTAATCACTTAGTGAAGCAATAGTGCTTGAAAACCTTTATTTGGGCAATTTGGGAAACGGGAATAATCCCAACCATGCGTGTTCACGTTCAGTGCCGTACGCTTTCCAAGTGTTATCTATGTTTACTAATATATTATATGTAGATTATGGCTACATTAAATGTAAAATATAATTATACATTTTTTAATTTATCTACTTGAGAATATAGTTTGTGTCACGGTTACTGTGGTGAAACAAAGAAATTGTTATAGTTTGGACGCTATAGTTGTAAATATACCTAACCTAAAACATTACAACTTCATTGTGTTTCCGGATGTAAATCGAACTTTGATTATAATGAATAGAGGTGCAAATAGTTGTGATAAATATTTTAAAATGTGCTATATACAGTGTTAATTTGAGTTATAAAATATATTAAATTATGTATATTTGTGAGATACAATAAAACAATGTTGAGTATTTGAGTTGTATGTGTAAAGTGAGTCCCAGTTATTCTCGTATACCGGAGAATTGCCATTCATATTTCCAAAATATAAGGATTTAAAAGAAAACGGTTAATATACATGAATCGTAAACACTTTACCCCTTCTAAGGTTTCGCCTGTATGCATACATCGTTGTTTCCGACTTAGTTATAAGAAAGGATAACTTCCGTTACGGTGGTTCTTTTATAACGGTTCCAAGAAGGTGGTTAAACTGCAGAATGGTGCATTTCTGACAGTTTGTTTTTAATCAGCCATCGTATTTGTGCTGTTACGTTGTTGCATGCAATACTGTAGACTGCATGAATGTTGTTTTGCAATGCTGTTTAAGGCTATGTATTTCATATCTTTCACTTGCAGTGCTCGTTTAAGACTACTTATTTGTTATATTTCAGTCTGTCGGCATAGACTCTCTGTAGAAACTAGTAAAGGATGCTATAAGTCGCTAATAATAGGTATAGTTTTGAATAATTATTGCAAACTTATAAATGAAAAGCTTTCAGTGAAAGCAAAAGTAACCCTAAAGCTTCTAAATTTAATAGCTAATTACTGTAAACAACGCCATTTCGTGCCATCCAGTGTATATTATGTGCATATAATATTGTGTACAGTGAACTCAAATCAGTGTCAACCTCAATATTAACAGTTCTGTTTCATGCAAGTATTACAGTGTTTGGAGTTTATAAAACTATGTCCTTTGTAATTTAAATAAGTAGATGTAGTTTAGAAATGCTGTTAAGTTATAGCATGTAAAACTGTAAACTACATAAATGTTGTTTGAGGTTACATATTTCATTTAATGTTGAAATGCATTTAGTTTACTTTAAAGACAGCGTTTTGTGCACAGCAGCATATATCTACACAAAAGACATGTCACTGCACCACATTAATTGTATTTTACTGTGGAGAAGTCATAACTTGTAGACAAAGACTGTTTAAGTCATTTCCCAAATTCCCACCACATACGGCCGCCATTTTGAATGTCAGTGTCAGGTCCGTTATCCAGAAGGTCCTGCTCCGAGTGATGTGACAACCAGACAAATGAATACTTAGTCTGGCTGCGAGCGGGAAATTACACGTGATTCCTTATTGTAGCTGAAGCATAATGTGCAGGTGTCACAGCTTCTCAATAGTTATTAAACTGTCTTGAGGGAGTATGCCAATAATGGCAGAACACTCCCCCCAATTGAAAAGACTGGAAAGGCAGGAACAAATCTCCAGCAATGATGCACTTCTCGCTCCCCCCTGACACCATACATGAAACAAAGTTCAACTCTGGATAGGAAATGGCGTACAAGGCAATAAATACAAAAGGCAAGCAGCGAATACATAATACAAGATAAGTGAAAAGGAAGAAAGTTGCGAAAAGGGAACGACTATAAAATAAAAACAGCACATAAAATAACCTAAATATATAGAGAGTGCATTCTAATTTATATCAAAATAAAGTAAAAGCGTAGATGTCAAAATGAAAATGAGAATAAAACTCTGGCAGGAAGTAAAATATTGAAGTAATGGGGGAAAAAACACGCTACTGCGGGAGAAGAGCGACCATGCGCAGGAGCGACGTAAAAAGGAATAGAAAATTCCTGCCAGAGCGAGGCAGCGAGCCATACATCAGCGTCTGCTGCATCAGTGACATGTGCGGAGTTAAGTTGTGAAGTGTGAGCCATAGTGATTCTACCGGTAATGCAGTCCTGTAGTTTATAGGAAACATCATTCATTATCTTAATAATGCGGAAGGAACCAATATAACGAGCAGTCAGTTTTTGCGTAAAATGACAAGCGTCACTCAACAAATAATTCTTTAATAGCCTCAGATCTCCCACGTGAAATGATGCCGAGAGGCGATCTAAATTATCGCGATGTGCTCGTTTTTGAAGGTCGCGGTGCAAATTAGAAAGATGTCTCGCCAAATCTGTCGGATGGAATCAAAACTATCATCCGGCAATAAATGGTGTAACTTCCAGCGGTTTATTAAAGAACATGAAGGTACATATTTAAACATAAGAGTAAATGAGTAATTTTAGTGCTTCATGAAAGGTTGTATTAAAAGCCAACTGAAAATTCTACAACTGCGTGTCCCATGCATGATGATTATCACAATGAAATGTAATCAAAACACTTTTTAAATTTCAGTTTACCCATTCTGTTAATGACGATCGAGGACAATATGAGGATGTATGATTGAGCTCAAACCCACTCACGAACAAAGACGTACAAGACAGTCTTGACCGGAAATAGAAAGCATTATCGCTCGCTAGAAATTGAGGAAATCCAAAAGAGGCAAACAATTGAGATAAAACTAAAATATTGCATACAGAGGTGGAGGAACGAACGGGAGTCAGCCAAATAAACTTACTACAGGCGTCAATGACGACACAAATATAAGTATCTCCCGCCGAAGCACGTGAGAAAGGTCCCACGAAATTCAGAAAAAGAACCTTGCATCGGAATGGTAGATAACTTTGAAGAATGAAAGCCAAGTTTGGAAAAATGTGGAGGTTTAGAAGCGGCACACGTTGTATAGGATTTTACAAATTTTGTAATGTTAGTATACACGTGCTTCCAAACAAAATACTGACTTATTTTAATTTTGGTTTTATAGATACCCAAATATGCACCCATAGCCGAAGCATGGAAATATTGCAAAAACCATAGGAATTAATACTGTTGGTAGAAGAATGCGTAACTTCCGATAACGCGGTAAACGCGCATAAACTACCTCAATCCCAGATTTGGCAATTTTCCTGGACCTAAAAGTGGATCAGTTCGTTGCTAATTAGAAAGATTGGAAGGCGGCTAGAAAATCTTTAGAACATTTCTGAAGGAAACAAACCAAAGCCGATTCAGGTTCCCACAACATGCGTGACAAAGTATCTACAATAGAATTTTCGGTATATGATTAACCGTAAGGCGAAAAGAACTTAACGTATGACCCATATATCGGCTTTCTCGCTTTTCTTACACGTGAAAGGGCCCACGTTAATGCCTGTTTATCAAATTCCAACTGAAACGGCTGATGTTCCAAAAAGGGACGAAATCTCTCGAAAGTAGTGCTTCTAATTCATATACGGAATATTTCCGTCGAGCCTCGGATAAACGAGACGCAAAATAAATAGGACGACGGCCTTGAAATGTCTCCTGTGCTGTCAGTGACTCAGGAGATTGACTTTGTCCTTGAACTGCAAGCGTGCAGTGGACTTGGAGCTTCTTGCATAAGGTGTAGATAGTGTAACACCAACAGTTCAAAAATATTGTCAACAAGTGCAGTCTTACTGCAGGCAGTGTCAGAGGATGCTACAGTGTTAAAACGCGTTGTATCGCGAGTGTCAAATTAATATAATCCATTAGTGAAATGGCGAATTTTCGGAAAAAGGGAAAAACCATTCATAGCGAGGCTCGCGAAATAATAAACCATGTAAACGAGTAATGCAAAAAGGAAGCAGAGCAGAAACAACTAATTCTGCCGATTTCGCGAGCGGATGAGAGAACAGCAAATTACTGCGGTGTGTCTGTGGGAATTATTAAGAATATAAGACCAGAAATTGCGAAGAGAACATAAGGAAGCCCTCTACGCACTGCAGGCAAGACAAGATCTCCAAATCCGGAACGAAATATAAATATAGACGATTTCGACATGTGCTCATTAAGCGGACAATAATGGACTTCTACGTCAATAAAAAGATAGTTCCGACATGCAGAAAGTTACTCCTGTAGTTAGAAGTAAGATACAATTTCATTGAGGGGAGAGTTAAGGATAGTTATTCGGAAATTGGGATTTAGATGGCGCAAGTGCCGAGGAAAGCGAACAATCTTAATCGAAAAGCCAAGAATTGTTGAATGCAGATGCAAATACTTGGCTGAGCTAAGGTAATACCGAAGTCAAGACAGGGATATCGTTTATTTGGATGAAATGTGGATGGACAATAATTTAACATTCAAGAAATGTTGGCAAACTGATGGGATCACAGGGGTGCTTACTGATGGTATTGCAGGAAACTGACCCATTGTTGTTCACACATGCTCTGAGAATGGATTTGTTTCTGGAGCATTGCTGATTTACAAGGCAGGATCAGTAACAGGTGATTACTATGGCAAACGAACCTTGTCAACTTCGAACGATGGATGAATGAATGCTTGATTCCAAATCTTCCGGAAAAATCTGTAATCATTCTAGATAATGCTCCTTATCACACCATTCAGATTAATAAGCCCCAAATAAATACGACACTAAAGTTAGCATAATGTCATGACTTCAGAGTTCATTGCGAAGAAAGCATGCTAAATCATCAACTTTTTTCTTTGATAGAAATGAACAGACCAAGATTGACCGTATCCTCAATGCACATGGACACTCCACTCTGTATCTGCCGCCTTACAATTGCGATCTTAATCCCATTGTGCTTGCATGGGCGACAGTAAAGCACTACATAAGGGAGCGCAATGTTACTGGCGAATTTTCGTTATTTCGTTTATTGAGTTTAACCAACGAAGGAACCTCTGCGGTACCTGCAGAACACTGGGTAGGATATCACCGGCATGTTAGAAAATTAGAAGATGGTTACTGGTCCAAGGATCGTATGGTTTCTGATGTGATCGATCAGATTATTATATCAAATGCAAACGACAGTTCTGATGAGCAAGAAGGGATTCGGACTCCGAATCATCTGCATCGATCTTGCATATCCTTTGGATTAATGAGGTTAGTAAAATAATATTCCACATGTATAGTGTCATAAATGTATTGTTTTACATGTATACAGGCTTTACAAGTTCACTTATTGAAATTATGATCATAATTGTTTTGTTTGATGCGGTAATAATGTACTATTGATGTTACTTCGCCTAATATTTGCTGTCGCGGAAAGAAAGGATAAGTACCTTTGGAACAGGCTGTAAAACGATAAAGCGATAGGAAAGAATAACACAACCCTCTCTCAGGTTTGCTTACGTCAACCTCAAGGACAAAGCTAAACTCCTGAGTCACAGACAGTAGGAGGACTGATGCGATTGCTGTACTGCGAGTGACTCACGAGATTGGCTTTGTCCTTGAACTGCAAGCGTGCAGTGGACTAGGGAGCTTCTGCCTGCGATGCAAATAGCTTAACACCAACAGTTCAAAACTATTGTCAACAGGTGCAGCCCAAATAGTTTCACATGTACGTATATGGGCATAAATATAGTGGTTTACATATATGCAGGTTTTACAGGTTTATTTATTGAAAGTATGATCATAATTGTATTGTTTGATGCAGTAATATAATGTACTACTGATGCTACTTCGCGTAATATCTGTTCTTCCGGGAAAGAAAGGATATAAGTACCATTGGGTGTGAAACAATAGAGCGAGAGGGAAGAACAATACAGTGCTGGCTCAGGTTCGCTTACGTCAACCACAAGGACAGAGCTAAACTCCTGAGTCTCTGGCAGTACCTGAGGCATCTAATTGAACGATAAACGATTTACTAAACTTTAGCATAGCTAGAACTACATCATGACTGTTTTTAAAGAAAGAAATACCCGTTGATGTTCATTAGTCCACCTAAAGTGGACTCTGTTCCGCTTAAATACGTGTAATGGCTCTGCTAAAGTAGAAAATTTAGGAATAAATTTAGAGAAAAAACTATGCCAATTGCTTTGAAGTTGATGGAGGCGGAGATCCGAGATTTCTATTGGGATGAATTGAGATACCATCTGAAGAAATTAAATTTCCTAAAAAGGAAATCTTTGGACTGACAATTTAACCTTTGTCGGATTAACTCCTGTTTTTGCTAAGCATGAGAAACCCTTTCATAAATTTCCAAGTGTGTAAAGAAATCCGGCGAATAAATTACTATAGCGTCAAAATAATTAAACGCAAATTTATATTTATGTTATTTCATATCTGCCAACAAACGCGATGATGCTCAAGTTCCTTGGAAATCCCGAAAGGAACGACAAAATTGACACTAGTTCCATGGAGTGGAGAAAGCCCTAACGGAAGGTGACTCCTTCGCTAAGGGTAGGTATCTGATAGTACGCCCGATTTGAATCGAGAGTTGAAAATATTTTAGCATCGCGGAGATAATGTACTTCTGAATGTGAATCCGGAGTGGCATAGAATCTTGGTGACTACACTTATTTAACTTTCGATAATCCACAACCAAACGTTGATCAGGTTTCGGTATAAGAAAACAGGAGCTAGAATAAGGTACTAGAAGGTTCAGTTTTGCCCTGCTGTAGCATATGGTTGATTTTAGATCGCAAAATTTCATACTAAGGTGTATACACTTGTATGGAGCAGAACGAACTGGCGTAGAATCGTTTACATGTATGACATTGCGTGTAACCTTTCCCAACCTGTCAGAAAATAAATCGACAAACTCGGAAACCAAGGATAAAATTTAAGTTTACTGTTGATGCGTTAAACGCCAAAGCTCAAACCTTGGTAGCACCGACGGAGTGCTCAATACAACTAAAAACCCAGGCTGGCGTGCTCCGAGAGAAGACGATAAGAACACTTGCGGTTTAAACGCAAAGTGAATTTGAAAATTAGAAAAATCAAGACGCAATTGTAAATGGGTCATAAATTGTGTACCCAGTACCATATTATACGGCAAAGTATCCACCATTTGAATTATCAAAGTCCAAGAAAAATTTAGAATTTTAATATGTAATTCAACTTTCCCAAAAATGTTCAATTCTTTACCAGAAACTGTGTTGCATTTTAAGTCGGATGACAAAAGTGACACGTTCTTTTCGGGTTAAGACACGCCAAAATTTTACATTAAGTAAATTAACTTGGGATCTCTAGTCAAGTAACGCTAATTCTTGTTAGTAGTGGTAAAGCATGGTAATGAGCACACCTATGAACGTGAGTTTGAACCCGCCATATAAACAAATGGTGTTAGAAACCGTCTATATGAGTAACGTGAGGGGATTACGTGATGTTGAGAGTCTAAGGTGAAGTGTGTATGAATCTCGTCCCTCTCTCTCCCTCCCTCCCTCTGTGGGTTTTTTTTGAAACAGGTATGTATGTATGTATGTATGTATGTGTGTGTTAGAAGTCGTGTAATGAATAATCGGAGTTAGTACCCGTGTGTGGGATTACGTGACGTTTGGGAGTCTGAGTGGTAGAATTCTGAAGTCCGTCCCCCTCCCTGTATTGTTATGTTGTGAAATTAAATGAATAATAAAATAATTAAAAGCCGAAAAAAAATATCTGTAGCACGTTATTTCCCCTCGTGAAGTTGTTGATACACTGTTATTTTATGTTGCAGAGTTAAATGAAGAATAAAATAATTAAAAGCCGAAAAAAAATATCTGTGTGTGTGTGCGCGCGTGCGCGCTCACGTGTAGTAAAATTTTGTCTATCTCTTATTATTTGTTTACCAGTTATGCAAAAGTCGTTCACAATGAAGAATCGTTAGAGCCATTTTTGAGAAAAATGTTCCATGTAAAGGGTATTCTGGGATGGTGGGGATTTTTTCTTGAAAAAACCTTCGTGAAGATACTGAACCAAAATACTAAGTTTGGTGTTTATCCGACTGTTCACATACAGACACACGGACATGTTTCCAAAAATGGGGGGTTTCAAAACATGTATTTCCTGTGAAATCTCGGTATCGAATTTTTGGGCGGAATGCAATACTTACTATACGTAGTAGATAAAGTAAAGAATTGCAAGAAGAGAGGCAATGAAGTGAGAAAAAAAGATGTATGGCTTAAATAATATTCGAGTTATGTGTATGGTTAACGCGTTTGCTAAAAAAACTAATGTATGGCTCCTGCGTTCAGAGGCAGAGGACATGTGAATTCGAGTTATGTGTACGGTTATCTCGTCATATCCAAGGTTTTGTTTTCAATGTATGAATCAAAGAAGAAGAGATCCCGTTCAGTAAGAAGGCAATGAGAAAAAGAACTAAGGGGGCTAATAATATTCCGAGTCAGGTGTACCGTTACGTACGTACGTTTTCGAGTCCCCCGCAGGTAAAAACTTGGAATCTTTCATCAAGAAGGCAAAATAAGAAATCCATGCGAGTGATTCCCGTTCACGCTGGATCAGTAACAGAAGGGTCAAGACAGCAATGAACTAAAAAATTACTAAAATTAAATGCTTTAAAAAAACCTCGGCATATCGAGCTCACATGCTGAGACATGCAAATGCAATGTCTTTTCTCTCGTCTCTGTAACCCGAAGGCGTAGAGAGAAACCAGGACTTCAGAATTTTTAAAATAATTATAGGTTATGGAAAAACTGAAAGTAGCGTAAGAAATTGCCTGTAGCAAAAAGGAAGCAGCAACACGGATCCTACCAATGCTATAATTATCGTAAGTACAGGGGCCAGGTGGACAAGGTAATTTTTTGTCACGAACGAATGTCAGCCAATGGTCAGATAACTGCGTGCGCATACGTGGAAGGAGAAGGGAAAATAGGCGTAATAGTATCGTGAACTTATAAAGACGTAGGATACCGTTCTTAAGAACTTAGTACTTATTCCGCTGGACATGTGACTGCAGTATAGAACAAGTGTTTGTGGGGAGGGGGGGCTAACAACGTCGGGGACATATAAAATGTGTAAGGGAGTACGAAAAAAGACCATTTGCAACAGAAGTGCGCAGCCAGGAAAGAACATGGATGGTAAGTGAAAAAAGTTATTATTTCTTACAATTTCGATCTGTGTGTCTTTTTACATATACTTCAGTGACCCAAACGATCGATTCAATGTGTCTTTTATTTCCGTGTTTTTTCGTGACCTAAATAATATAAACCTGTTGAAACGCGTCTGTATGTTTCAGATCAAATCATAAGCCAGCTCAATGAAATTGGAGAAGGCGCTCCAATAGTACCAACAAAGAAACTTGCAGATCTGGAAATAAACGTGCCGTTCAAAATAAACAAGCTGAAGACGCTTAGCACGAGATATGGGGAACGCGTCGTAGTAATATTAGATCAGTATCAGATCTTTCTTCCCGAGCGATTTAAGAGTATGACTACAGAACAGAAAACTGCTATAAATGAAGGAGGCTATCACCTTGTGTACATGGGACAAGAGACGCTAGCTAGCGGGTATCGACGTCACAAGATTACTTTTTTACAAAAAAAGGTATATTAAAACAGTTTTTTGCATGTGTTAGCTCAGTTCAGAAAAAAATAATGCATCTCGGAAAAGAGAAAAAAATTCTTAATGGAATAGTTCTAACATTTTGACCTTTTAAGATTAATTTGGATAAAAATCTTGTCTTTGTACGTGTATCTCGAAATTTCAGATTATAGCCAGTCGATAAAATGTTACTATTTTCACTTCTCAGATCGTTGCAATAATGAATTGTATAATTTTCAGACGAGTTCAAACATGCAGGAGAATTCTCAAGCGAAGGAGATGCATCTGCAGACACTGCAGTAATCCACTCTATGACAAGAAAAGGTGAGTTAATGTTCGCATGTATGTGTTAAAACAAAACATTACATTAAAGTAATCGGATAAGATAATAAATTTTTTCAGCTTAAACATTCAACAAAAAAAATATAATTTGACAATATTTCTTTTTTCAGCTATAAGTAAAATTCCATTTCCTCTTTTTAATATATAACTTTAATGTCAGTAGCATCAAACATTAATAATGAAGCAGTTTTGTTATATAAGTGTATTTCATGCTAAAAAAGGGATATTTTTCTTTTCAGCTTTAAAGAAAATTAGATTTCAGGTTTTAAACTTTACTTTGAAATAAAATGACAATTTTGTTTTCAGCCTTAATAAAGTGAACTATATATTTTTGTTTCAGCTTTCATGCATGCTTCAAAAAAGTAACAAATTAATATCACGAAAAACGAAAATTCGATTTAAAAAACTTTACTTGAAATAAAATCAACATTATTTCCAGCTTAAAGATACTTTGATTACTGTAAATAAAAAAATGAACTATTTGTTATAGATTTTTCAGCTTTCATGTATGCTTCAAAAAAGTAACAAATTAATATCACGAAAAAAAGAAAATTCGATTTCAGTTTTTTTAAAAAAACTTTACCTGAACATTTTTTTCAGCTTAAAAGATATCAAATATGTATTACTGATGACACCTCATTTATTTCAATTTCAGAGGAACACGTGCACGTGATCTCAAATAAGACCGGATCCCCGAACAAGAGGACTACGTCGCCGAAAGATGATAGCGCGTCTCCATCAAAGAAACCAAGAACAGAATCGGTGAGTGAACAGAGGCAGAAGGATCTTGCATGCATGACTATTGAATCGGCATTTAAAAATCGGATCTATACGAGTCAAATAGAAAACTCGGTGGGAATGATAGATCCTGAAACATTTCTAGATGAATGTCAACCGCTCGTTAACAGTGAAATTCGGAGCAATCTCGCTCGTCATTTGTCAGGAATAAAGTTATGTGCCACATTAGTATGCAAATATGTCATCCAAACACCCGAAAATGAAAAGATCGAGACATTTAATTTCAATAGTAAAATGGATGCTATCTTACAAGGTACAAACATTAGCGATTGGTATGAGAATAAACTTAAACATCCCATATTGTTCAACATTGATACATTCGAATCGAAAAGCAGTTCAAAATCACTATACCAAATATGTTCGTTAATTCTAAATTTCTGTCACTACGATCCGCTAAATGCAGGTTGCAACATAAAAGTGCCAGATTTCATAAAACACAAGAGAGCAGTGACCAATATTAGGAATACTGATAACAAATGTTTCGGATATTGCCTACTGGCATCCAAATTTCCGGTAAAGCGTAACAGCTATAGAGTGAGTTCGTACTCCAAGTACAATATGTTTAAAGAATTTAATTTCGCAGGAATAAAGTTTCCAGTATCTTTAGATGACATACAAAAATTTGAAAAGCAAAATGATAATATATCTATCACTGTATATGGTATAGACGAATATTCAATTATTCCATTATATCAAACCTCGGAACGTAAAGAGCATCATGTGAACCTCTTAAGAATTGCCGATGAAGCTAGATCACACTATTGCTTAATAAATGACCTATCTCGCCTGTTGTCCTCACAATTAACTAAACGCAAGTGTAGGATGTGTATATGTGAGGCATGCATGAAATACTTCTCGAATGAAAGCAACCTAGCTAAACATAAAAGGAGATGCATGAAATCGCAAGTTGTTAGTATGCCTGAAATAGGGGTAAATGACACCATTCGATTCAATTCATACTCGAAGTGCTCTCCGGTGCCATTTGTCATATATGCAGATATCGAATCAATACTTAAAAAAGTGCATTCATGTCAGCCCTCCGCAGATAGCAGTTGGACGAGATCGATACAAAGACACGAAGCAGTATCAATAGCTTTAAACCTTGTATGCAATTATGACGATACCTTATCGAAATTCAAAATCTTTAGAGGTCCTAATGCGATTCAAGATTTTTTCAGCGAATTAACTGTAATTGCAGACGATGTAATCGATATTTACTCGAAAAACAAAGAGTTAAATATGACCGATGCAGATAAAATAAAATTCAGAAATACTGATTTCTGTCATCTGTGTGAAGATAAATTTGAGACCGAATCTGACAAAATATTAGACCATTGCCATTTGACCGGTAGATTCATAGGAGCGGCCCACAATTCGTGTAATCTGAATAGAAAGTTACCAAATTACATACCGATTTTTTTTCATTGTCTGTCAAACTACGATTCACATTTTCTCGTGAAACATCTCGCTTACGATCGAGAACCCATATCATGTATTTCACAAACATCTGAAAACTATCTATCATTCAGTAAGAGATATACGTCCAATGGAAAAAGTATATATTTCAGATTTCTTGATAGTTATAGATTCCTCGATGATAAATTGAGCAATTTAGCTGATATGCTAAACCCCGAGGACTTTAAAAATACAAACAGAGCATACGAAAATCCTGCACATCGGCAGCTAATGATACGTAAAGGCGTATTTCCATACACATATCTGGATTGCGTAGAGAAATTGAAAGAGACCGCATTACCAGATATATCACAATTTGATGATATAACAACGGAAGATTACTTGCATGCTCAAACAGTATGGCGAGAGTTAAATATCAGAAACTTAGGCGAATACAGCGATCTATATCTTAAGACTGACACATTGTTATTGACTGACATTTTTGAAACTTTCAGAAACTTATGCCTAAATTTATATAAACTAGATCCGTGCCATTTCTACACTGCTCCCGGGTTGGCCTATCAGGCGATGTTAAAGACGACTAAAACAAAATTATCGCTAATCACCGACAAAGAAATGCTAGAGTTTTTCGAGTCAGGAATCAGGGGTGGGCTTTGCACGGTGTCGCAGCGATACTCCAAAGCCAATAACAAGTACATGAATGAATACAACGAATCTCTACCACCTAAATACTTAGCACTTTTCGATTGTACAAACTTATACGGATTTGTTATGGCAAGACATGCAACTCCATGTGGCGAACTCAGATGGTTAAATAGAGATGAAATTAATGCAATAGAATTCTTAAACGTACCGCCAGATTCGGAAACGGGTTATGTGCTTGAAGTCGATCTCGAATATCCTAAAGCCATTCACGACGAACACAACGATCTTCCACTGTGTCCAAAGAGCGAAATACCTCCAAAGGATACATGCAATAAGCTCCTTGCAACACTATCTGATAAGTCAAAGTATGTCTTGCATTACCGTAATCTACAGCAATGTGTAGAATTAGGAATGAAGTTGAAATGCATACATAGAGCAGTGGCTTACAAACAATCCTTCTGGTTAAAATCATACATTGACTTGAACGCTGCAAAACGTGCTGAGGAGAAATCTAAATTCGGTCAGAATCTATGGAAAAAAATGAATAATTGTGTTTATGGAAAATTTATGGAAAATGTACGTAAGTATAACGATTTTCGTCTCGTTACCAGTTGGAAACAAGCGAAAAAGCTGATATCGCGTCAAACGTTTTTGCGTCACATTATATTTGACGAGAACCTTGTGGGTATCGAACTGGCAAAGGAAGAAATTCACATGTGTAAGCCCATATACATAGGACAGGCAATACTTGACATTTCTAAATATGTGATGTACCACTTTTATTATAACATTCTGAAAAAGAACCTAAATGATTTGTCTCTAAATTACATGGATACCGATTCATTTTTGTTTGAAACTAGTACAGATGTTTATGATTTTATCAAAACCAACATTCAGCATTTTGATACAACCAATTACCCACCCGATAACATATATTCGATACCTCTGGTAAACAGGAAAGTAATGGGCTTATTTAAAGACGAATTATCGGGCAAATTAATGACAGAATACGCTGGGCTAAGGTCTAAGCTGTACTCATATCGTTTTGATGGTCAGATCGTTAAGAAGTCAAAAGGCGTTTCAAAGGCTGCAATGCGTTCAATAACTTTTGATGATTACCTATCTTGTCTCAATGACATGAATGTAGCACATTATGCCAGACAAACAACTTTCCAAAGTCGTAAGCATAACGTTCACACAGTAGAAATGAACAAAATTGCACTGAGAGGGCTTGATACCAAACGTTATATGATTGAAAACTCGCAAAAACTATGGCCTGGGGACATTTTTCTATTCCAAGAGATCCTGCTACCTCTGAGCACAGCTGACATTGTAATGTAATTCGAGAGAGAGAGAGACTATGTGTTTTTTACCTTATTTGAAAGTATGCCATTTCATGTAATTCTGTTTAATGAGAGAGAGAATATGTGTTTTTTTACATTATTAAAAGTATGCCATTTCATGTAATTCTGCTTAATGAGGGACTTGGTAAACCATACTTTTTTCGAGTTCACATGTCCAGTACTCATTTTCTTTGTAATTGAACTTTTTATATACTTTGAACTTCACAAATCTTGTTTTATAAATGAAAACACATGTTCACCTGAATAAGTACTCATTTTTACATGTTTATACTTTTTTGGGATGAGGGTTATATTTTCTTTAAAGTTTATGGTATATGTTATGTAAACCAATTTTTTGAGTTCACAAGTGTTGTTTATGATTGTCGTCCCCATTTAATGTAATTCTGCTTAATGTGAGAGATTGTTGTGCATTTCTTATACTTAAAGCTTTTTATGATGTAAACCATACTTTTTAGAGAGATTTCATTTTATGCTTTGAAGTTCACAAAATCTTGTTTTATAAATGCAAACACATGTCCACCTGAATAAGTACTCATTTTTACATGTTTATACTTTTTGGGGGTGATGGGGAATAAGTAGGGTTATTTTTAAAAAATAAATAAAACTCAATTACTTTTGGATTCTGTTGCTTTATTTCTTAAGAAATAAAATTATACAACACACATCCTGAATCCTAAAAACATTTTGTCTTAGTTTTTTGCATCTTCTACACTACAGCAGTCCTTTCTATCCATTCACTTTTTGGAAAGCCTAGCCACTTGACGAGTAACCTATTCCCACGTCGACGTAGTACTTTTTCTACGAGATATGTGTCAGGGTAACTAGTTCTTAATAATTCATGACCATAGAATCCACCTTGTATTACCTTCCCCTCACCATCTTCCAGATGATAGGTGGGTGGGACTGTGCTTCTTACCCTGACAATGCGAAAGATTTCAGTGCTCCAATTAGGTGTGTAACCTTTCTCGAGTAGACCCTTATGCCTAGAGATCCTAACACGGTCCCCAACACTGAACCTCCTGGCGTTCCTCTTTTCGTACCTCATAACATCACGACGATACACCGTGAGGAGGAGATCGTTGTTCCTGACGTCGCGAGGCTTCATCTGAATCGTCGAATGGTAAGTATTATTGTAGATGTTAATGATTCTTGGCAAGAGATCCAGCCATTTATATGAACCTTTAGTCAAAAATTCCTTATGCATCATATTTTTAAGCGTTCTTATTAAACGCTCGACAGCAGCAGCCTTAATGACACTGAATGTACTATAGTGATTAATTCCATACCTGGTCATTAATTGCTTGAAATGCTTATTGTAAAATTCCTTGCCGTTATCGGATTGAATATTCTTAGGTGTTGTATTCAGATCCTCCAGTATATCTCGCATTGCTTTTGTAACATTCACTCCGGTCTTGTCCTTCACAGGTCTTGCATAATCCATTTTTGAGTAAAAATTAACAGCAATAAGAATGTACTTATAGTTTCTGTTTTGTTTTGCGTATGGTATCATTTCAATAAGGTCTATTTGTAATAAGTCATTAAGACCTTTACTAATTATTTTCCTACGTAGAAACTTCCTTCTGGCCGGGGAATGTAATTCACTAACGATGTTTCGTCTAATCATGCTATTATTTTCGAGTTTTTCAATTCTGTGATGATCTCTTGAATTTCCGTTGTATGATTCAAATTGCCAGCCTCTCTCGATGCAATGAGCAATCTGAGTCTTCTAATCAGACTATTAGGATCGGACCAGTATACGTAGTCCAACTTCCTACCCGGAACGTGCTGCTTCCATTCGAGACCGGAACCGGTCGTAGTGTCGCTAAGCCTGCGTATGATATTCTTATATTTATACCCCTTGTTCGATCTCAGACGACCGCTCCTGCTGTAGCCCTGTCTGTGAACTAGAGTTTGTTTCAAAATCTGAGAATAAATATCCAGATCGTCTTCCGTATACGATGAGGTCTGAGGTACTCGCTTGAATAATAGTTCGTACAGCCCGGGGCTAGCCTCATAAGTCTCATCTCCTATCTGAACACTGTTATCTGCAAATGTAATTAATTTATTTCCTATCTTATAATCCCCGTCTTCATACCGTACTCCAAAGGTAACGTCCAGATCGCTGCCGCTAGCTGTTCGAACCTTCTTCAGATAATTCACAAGGGTATCGGCTTCTTCTTCTTCTTCGGGGTGAGAGAGAGGGGTTTTGCTTTTTTCTTGATTCTTTATTATATCCTTCAGAGGAACGGTGACGGGCTGAAGACCCTCGGACATCACGCGTTGGGTTTCGAACCTGAGACCCCTCAGGGAACGTAACTTTTCCCTTATCGCTTTACTGTGTCGAGCGATGGACTGCTTGAGTCTGATGCCTTCTACATCCATCGTAAAATGAATGCAGATTTAAGCTGCTGGCATCAATATATAGGAGATTTTTAAGTCGATACTTAGAATATGTCCATCTTTAGCACGATTAACTGGAGCTGTGAAGGTCAACTTATCGCCCAACATGACGAGTGCAGGATAACTTTCAACGCGTTTATCATTTATTGCAAATATTGCATCCGTTCTCGTATTGGGATGCGATGATGAAATCATATTGCAGCCAAACACCTCTCCGCTAACCGGGGACCTGTAGTATTCGAGTCCCGAAGTTAGCATGTATCTCTGTGAGTTACCTCTGTACGGTTTCGTTTGCAATGTAATGATGAGCTGTCCACTCATTTTCCCTAAAATAGTATTTATTAGATTCACTCGCGAATTAAGATTAGCAATACTATTCATAATTGAGGCTACCACGGTATCAAGATTTTTTTCTACTGCTGCAACAATTTCTTGAGGCATAGAAGCTAGAGTTCGGTTTAAAACTGTCTGTGTTTCCGCATTTTTCTTTACAACTAAATGTCTAACATATTTTTTATTTGCGGCATCGTTATCGTCCACGGGATCGGCTATCTCTCTTATCCGTTTCTTTCGAAAGGAAACGTTACCGTTCGAATCGGGAAGCGGTGTGTGTGCATTTATGTAATCCAAAATATATTTTTTATTCGGAACATCATGATCGTCAACTGGAGGCAATAGTACCTTCATTCTTATCGTATCCAGAATTACATTATTTTCTGCATCGCGTTTGAAAGCATATTTACTCAGGTATTCCATTAGGCTCTGATGTTGACCTTCGAGCGATGTTTGCACGTGCTGCCTAAGCATAGCTTCAAATTCGCCCATACGCTGATATGAAGTCTTTTCGGTGAACGTCTGCATTCGATGCTCGACGATAGTCGTAAGCGTATCCACATAGTGTTTAGTCGTTGCATCATATTCTTCTTCAGGATCCTGAATGTTGCATAATCGCTTTTTCTTGAATTGATAGTTTCCCGTGTCATCTCGATTTATAATATAACGGTTAAGCACACCCCTGGATGGGATGATCCTGCGCGATCCGAATCTGTCGATACTCATAGCTGTAATGAGCGATACTCTCTATTTATTCACTCTGATAAATACATCGAAACCGTTTCTGTATCGTCCTTCATTCAGTGGAAATTCAGGTACCATGACAACAAAGGGTCTCGAGTTCGATCTGTCATTACTCTCCCATACTTGCTTACACAACTCCCTGAATTCCGTAAAAGACATGTCAGTATTTACGTAATCGTCGTATATGTGCTTTAAGTTGAGATTATCTTGTCGGAATAGTACGATCATATTTGCATTGTCTCTAATTAGATGTTTGGGTACCTTTGCATAAGATTGTGCTAGATATACAGCATCGACGTTACGGTGTCTGCCCATGCTGTAATACGAAGCTATTTTACCCTGTTTCTCGTTGATGACGTCATCGAATACGAATATGGAATTTTCTCTGGCTTCTGAGGTTTCCAGTACTTTTTCACCGTCCTCGAACGTGTACACTCCTATATCGGGTATGGTTTTCAGCACTTTGAGCAGGTACTGATATTTCGGTTGATGCAGCGATTTCGAGTAAATGTAAAGATTCTCGAAACTTAGCCCGTTCTCGTGGATTAGCAGGTTGAGTAAGATATTCGTCTTCCCCGCATTCGAGCTACCCAGAATGAGCGCTCTGACGTTGCTCGGGAAGAGAGAGCCGTGCCTTCCCTCGCGAATGTCATTGTCGAAGTCTAAAACTTGTATGGGTAACGAGCACTTTTGCTTCACTACTTCCATCGTGCGACTAAGATTATAAGTTATATCTTTCGCTTTTTATTTTCATAGTGTATAATGAGCTCTGGACGCGCTCGGAAGGGTTCCGGAGTACTTAATTCTTTGATTAATTCTCTACCGTTTGAGGCTCATTTGCCCGGCTACAGGTACTGCGGTCCCGGAACTAAGCTACATAAGCGATTGCAGCGAGGGGATCCTCCTATAAACGCATTGGACGCTGCGTGTCGAGAACACGATATCGCCTACGCCACACATCAGGATACTGTTCCGAGGCATTTGGCTGATAAGGTTCTTGTGGAAAAAGCCTGGAATCGGGTGCAGTCTGCCGACGCTACTTTTGGCGAGAAGCTTGCCGCTAGACTTGTGACCGCAATCATGAAGGGAAAGCTGGCCATGGGTGCCGGATTGCGCAAACGTCGGAAGAGAATACTACCGCCACCCGCTAGAGGTGGGATCTTACCTTTGCTACCGCTTTTGGCAGCATTGGGTGCTGCAGGTAGCTTGGCAGGTGGAGCCGCACAGATCGCTACCTCGGTGAATAAGAAACGTGCTGCGGAGAAGCAACTGAACGAGCTGGTTCGTCACAATCAGCACATGGAAGCATTAGCCACGGGCAAGGGCAGAGGTCTTAAGAAGGGAGGTGGACGACGCAGGAAGGGGAGGGGCTTGTATCTAAGTCCAAAAAACTCGGGGCGAGGTCTGTACTTATCCCGGAAAAAGCCTTAAGCGGTGCGGAGATTGAAACTTATGCTGAACGTCTACGCATTCCTAATTTTAGAGGCGTATACATGCTAGATAAACTGCCTCTAAGACCTAGACGTGCAGAGAGGATCGTCGTCAATTTGGACAACTCGCAGAATCCCGGTACCCATTGGGTTGCTATACGCAAGGATGGTAATTTAGCATTTTATTTTGACAGTTTCGGCAATCTGAAACCTCCAAGAGAGATAGAATCCTATCTCGACGGTGTTAAGATCATGTATAACAGACACAGGTATCAGAATTTCGATTCTGTCATTTGTGGTCATCTGTGCTTGCAGTTTCTGTTATAAAACACTTTCGACAGGATGTTCGAATGGTCAAAATGAGTTACACTATCACTGTGAGCGGATCTGATTCTAGTTTCTCTACCCATTTGAATCCGCCACTCCATCTGGATCCAGATGGGGTTTACGAGATTGCTCTACTGAATTTCGAGACATTTTACTCGATACCAAATGTTGATCCTAGCAATAACCTTTTCCATTACGTGCGGGATGGAAAACTTGAAACTGTCGAAATTCCACCTGGAACTTATGAAATAGAAGATATAAACACCTTCCTCAAGGATAGACACAAAGCCGGCGATGACTTTTTTCTCCGTCCCAATAATAACACTATGAAGGCTGAGGTTCGGTGCCCCTACTTTATCGATTTCGCTCGAGAGAGATCGGTGGGCTCTCTTCTCGGTTTCACCGGCAAGCGCACGGTGGAACCGGGTGTACTGACCGAGTCTGACGAACTGGTGAACATCTTTAAGGTCAGCATCATACGCGTCGAGTGCAGCCTTGCCACTGGATCCTTCATCAACGGTAAAAGCGGGCATTCTCTCTACGAGTTTTTCCCGTCGGTTCCTCCGGGCTACCACATCTCGCAGGAACCGCCCAGTCCTATATATCTACCCATCATCGACACGAATCTCATTGATCATCTCAGCATTCGCGTGGTAGACCAGAACGGGGATACGCTCGACTTCAGAAACGAAACTATAACAGTGAGACTGCACATAAGACGGAATGGGAATAAATTTTAAAAGGCATTACTAAAATAAAAAGCTTCTCTCGAGATTGATACCTACTCAGTCTTCGACACGCAAACTGCTAACACCATCCAACCGAGAGTTCCTCGAGCGTCTGGGATTCAAGGTTCTGTAATGGATGTTTTAGATGTGACCGGGGTTCCGACGTTTGACGATAAGATTAGTAAAGAGGAGGAACATGTCTTCCTACCTTACAATACGTCTGCTCTAGATGTGAATGATGAAATTAGAATACCATGCCAAGCCGAGGATTTGTACACGCTTCCTAGCAGAAGTTACCTCTACATAGAGGGATCTGTGACAAAACCTACTGGCGAAGCTTCATCTGCAACACTGACCAACAATGCCATGGCGTTTCTGTTCGATGAAGTTCGCTTAGATATGAATGGTACTACCATAGATAGAACGAGAAATCCTGGAATTTCTACGACTATGCGCAACTATGCGGCTCTCAACACTTTGGACTCCAATCGCCTGCAGAACGCCGGCTGGACGTATCCCGGAGAACCTGTAGACATCGTGAACGCATCGAACGGTGTATTCAACGCTATCGTTCCTCTTTCGATGCTTCTGGGTTTCGCAGACGATCACAAGGAGCTGATACTTAATAGCAAGTTTGAACTGGTTCTCATTAGATCTAAAAATTCTAATAATTGTGTGATGGGCAACGATGTGACTATCATTAAACTAAACCGTATCGAATGGAGGATGCCCGTACTTAGACTCTCCGATGCCGAGAGGGTGGAGAAACTTAAACTCGTCCAGTCAGATCGCCCACTGCACGTTGCTTTTCGAACCCTGGACCTTCACACTCAACCTGCAGTACCGCAGACTAAAGCGTTCACGTGGAACGTTGCAACGACATCGAAGCTTGAGAAACCGCGTTTTGTCATAGTGGGTGCACAGACCGACAGACTGAACTACCTTGCTAAAGATAGCTCTATCTTTGATCACTGCAATATCACCAATCTGAAGCTTTATCTCAACAGCGAATGTTATCCGTATCATGACATGAATTTGGATTTTGCAAATTCAAAGTTTGCATCTCTGTATGATCAGTATTCTAAATTTCAATACTCTTATTATGGCAAAGAAAATTACCCTCTTTTGAAGAGAGGCGATTTTTCTGAAATATGCACCACTATTCGTCATAGACTGTTCTCATCAACCGGAGGAGACCGTGACTGGAGCCGTTAACATCAGATTGGAAGTTCAAGCATCGGCGAATTTTCCTGCACAAACATCTTTGTTTTGTTTGATTATTCATGACAAATTGTTCACTTATAAACCCCTAACTCATGTTGTTCAATCTATCATATAAGAAATGAAAAATGTATTTTTTATATCAATAAAGAATGACATTTTTATATTTTTTTATTGATTTTAGCATACATCTCCTTTAACTTTTTTCTGACACTCCTACCTCTAACATCGTATGAACACATTGATTTATGAACGTCATGCAATTGAAATAAATGTATTTCAATGTATGGAATTAGTCTCTTCAGTCCTGCTATTGCAACAATGTCCAGGTTTATGACATTTTCGTTTAGACACGTATTCACAAATGCTATTTCATTAACTTTATTCATATGCACTGTTACGTTATATGCATAGATTATATTCTCACTGTACGATAAACGAGGAAGCTTACCGTCTTTCACATACGTTTCAATCACAGCTATATTTCGAACTATTATCTGCCAGTCCTCTTTTGTTATGTATACAAAAGTTTCGTCAACTGCTTTGATGAAGAGGGATGCGAGTTCGTAATGCAGTCCTATATTCACACGATGCTTGGAGCTGATGGAGATGTCGTCGTGCATAAACACGCTATTTGGATTCATCTTCCTCTGACTTTTCTGGGATGGGGTCAAAGATGAGCACTATAACGTTCTCTCGAGAGGCTTCCAACATCTTCTTCTTGTTTACGACTTTTGCCTTGTTCCTCTTCTTGTCAGGCTTTTTTTCGGACCTGTAGACATATACACAACGTCTCTGTTTTAACACACACGAGTCATTAATAAAAAACTCTTTCTTTTTATTCACAATGATTCTGCTTACCTTTCTTCTTCTTTCTCCTCCACGGGTTCGGATGTCGACACCGACCGATCCACGTCGCGATGCGGTGGCACATCTTCTCCTTCGGGCGTTCTGTATAAATAAAGGCACAGGTTTTTTGCTAGCTATCTTTTTTCTCCCCCTACTAAATATATTCTATCACATGTTCTTTACTTACTTACCCTTTTGCTTTGAGATACACGTCGCAGCACTCTCCACAACGGAAGAATGACGACATTTGTTGATGCTGTGATGGTTCCTTACAGATGATGGTATGCGTATCGACATCACATATTTCCTCATGCTTATCGAGACAGTGCTGCTTCATTTGCTCGTACTCCTCGAGGTTCACCCAGCAACAATTGTCACTATCGCTCGCGATTCTGATATTTTCACTACTCATCGTGCTGGCTCACAGTCGACTGTGAACGCCGATCCATTCTCGTTTCACATTTAATGGATAGGGGCGGTGGTGGGGATTGAACATGCTCGTTCTTGCACTGACCTGGTTTATACCGTTACGCACGTGGGCACTTTCTCACGTACACAGTCTTCTGTAACATACTCATGCAGCCTAACATTCATACACCTAACTCGAATATTATATTAGCCTCGCATGGATTTCTTATTTTATAGTCCATTGCCTTCTTGATGAAAGATTCCAAGTTTTTAGCTGTGGGAAACACCAAACTTAGTGTTTTGGTTCAGTATCTTCACGAAGGTTTTTTCAAGAAAAAATCCCCACCATCCCAGAATACCCTTTACATGGAACATTTTTCTCAAAAATGGCTCTAACGATTCTTCATTGTGAACGACTTTTGCATAACTGGTAAACAAATAATAAGAGATAGACAAAATTTTACTACACGTGAGCGCGCACGCGCGCACACACACAGATATTTTTTTTCGGCTTTTAATTATTTTATTCTTCATTTAACTCTGCAACATAAAATAACAGTGTATCAACAACTTCACGAGGGGAAATAACGTGCTACAGATATTTTTTTTTCGGCTTTTAATTATTTTATTATTCATTTAATTTCACAACATAACAATACAGGGAGGGGGACGGACTTCAGAATTCTACCACTCAGACTCCCAAACGTCACGTAATCCCACACACGGGTACTAACTCCGATTATTCATTACACGGCTTCTAACACACACATACATACATACATACATACATACATACATACATACATACATACATACATACATACATACATACATACATACCTGTTTCAAAGAAAACCCACAGAGGGAGGGAGGGAGAGAGAGGGACGAGATTCATACACACTTCACCTTAGACTCTCAACATCACGTAATCCCTCACGTTACTCATATAGACGGTTTCTAACAGCATTTGTTTATATGGCGGGTTCAAACTCACGTTCATAGGTGTGCTCATTACCGTGCTTTACCACTACTCTTGTTGAAAAACCGAAACGAATAATTCGTAACGTCAGAAATGGAACTCCCATAGGCTTCGAGGTCTTAAAGCCTTGCTGGCCGAAACACCAGAATTGTCATAAAGAACGTTTTGTAGAACGATATGAAGAATTGGATTTTTGAAACCAAAAGACTTGAGTATGCCCTGACTTATGGAAAAAAGTACAAAAACGTAAAAGTGCATTTGCGTGAGGTACAACACACTGAATTTAAGAAGGAACCGTTGCAGTAAGCAAGGCTGGCGAACCCATTTGATTCCTTTCCAGTTTTGCTTGTTGCGTATCGGGCACTGAAGGTGGGGAAAAAACAAATTGCTAATGCCCTGATAATACATTATCTAATTCACGAAATGAACGCGGAGAAATAAACGCGTATGGGAATTTAAACCTGAAATTAAAACACAAATTTGATCCTCCGTATCCGACACTTGAAGTGCGAGCGTAAGTTTTTACTCGCAATGAAAGCCTCTGCATCCGACTGTCCCGCATATTAATATAGTGATAAATATGTATTAAGTACACGTGGTGGAAAGAAAAACCGAAGCACTGAAAAGTTAAGCTGTAACAAGATAAGCTGTTTATCTAAGGCTGAGTGTAACAAAAACCTCAGATTTCCCTGCACGATACTCTTAAACAAATGATAAACTTCAACCTGAAAATTCCCAGTATGTGTACAGTGATGTCTAAATTTAACAAAAAATTGTAAAATACGCAACGCTTCTTCCGCTCCATTGACTACAAAATGAGCCCCATCCAACAAAGATTGTGCCGGATGTTTCAATTGTAATGTTTTAAAATGAATAACCGTATTGAAGGTATTTATCCCTTCGGAGCTTATTCTGGAATTAGTCAAAAAATCTTGCAAATTCATTGAAATAGCTGTGGAAGGACTGGAATACTTGGAATTCAATTAAGGGTCTAGAAACGACTGCAAATAAGTATTGCATGCCAATAGCAAATTTTGCATATCAGACGAAACCAGTTTCGCGAATTGAGATGTAAGCAAAACTTGGTCGCTCAGTATAATGTGCGAGCACAAAATTTACGTACTATGGCTGGAGTATACGTAGCCTGAACATTACTCAAAGCGTCCTGAAATTCTGCTAATTGGAATTTTGTGGAGTTAAAAAACTCGTCAAAATTACTGTGTTAAAGTTGAAACATCTGGTTGAACGGTCGCATTGTATTTCAGTGTTTGAAGAAATACTGGTACAGACTGTGTTCCAGCACAGGTTAGTGTTCGTAATTTTAAATGGAAACAAAGTTCGCCCTTCCTGAGCAGCTCTCACGCACACTGAAAGACGCAATATAAAAGATGGGAACGAGTAAAGTAATGTACAGAGGCACAATTTATAAAATTTAACCCAGGCAATAAGCTTCAACCGGGTAGAGATGCCGAAAAAACCCAGGTATATGCACAGTAACCTGCATTCGAAATAACTTTTAATCAAAAAGGAAGTTAAAGAAACACTCCAAAAGGCCTATTTTTTCTACAAAATTTTAAAACTTCTAACTGGAGAACATCAACAATATCCTAATTTAGCATAAAGTTATGCCGTACGCTCTGCTGCCATTTTATAACATTTAGTTTTTTTGTGTGTTTCCACGTAATCTTTTAATGCTCTACGAAGATTCATAAAATCTATTTCACACTGCATTAGCCTTTGTAATGTTTAATTTGTGACTCACGCTACTGCTACCATTTTCGTTAACATCACTTCAGAATATATGTTAGTGGAAGCGTAATTTCGTGGTTAACGAATTCATTCCTTGGTATTGTTAGTGATGTGACCTACTTCCTTCGTATCAGATCACAACACTGCCCACCATGTGTGGATCGTGTTCACCAATCAGAAAACTAACTACCTTAAAGCCGCACAATGAAGGAAAATGATGAAAGCAATACAAAGGGATAAACAATTCCAACAACAGTGCATTTAACTTCTGGTATACATTTACTAGTAATTTATGTGGCAACACTTTTGAAACAATGAAAATCCCCAAGTTACAATTCGTTTCCTAAAAGTCCACACATCGGCTCAAATAACAATCCTTGACATTACTTCCCTTGCTTTACAGTCTTTCTGTACAGTCATATTCACAAGTCATAACTCGTTACCTTTGAAATTTACTATAATTGCGAAATAAAAGGAATACAATTTCCAACGTAGCGATACGTTATACTCACAATTTTGTATTACATTCAAAGAATCTAACAACTCTATGTGTGTACGTCATTCTGTTAGAAATTAGAACAGTACTTCCTAAAATATAGAAGGTTACAGAATTTCATCAAAGTGGAAAAGTTGATGTACACGACGTGTTCAGTGCTTGTCCGCTTGCTGCAGGTGTTACTCGTAGAGGAAAAACTATCTTATTCTCCCGGTGCTTCTCCCGTCGGTTCCCAGCTAAGCTCCTGGCGCTGTGGAGAGGGTATGAAAGCGCCTACAAAACTGCCTTTCCACTGATGTGGCGCTCTCAGGAACCATTTCCTCTCCGTGTAATGTGGCGACCAGACAAACGATTACTTGGTCTGCTGCGAGCGGAAAATTCCACGTGTTTCCTTATTGTAGCTGAAGCATAATGTGAAGAAATCACAGCTTCTCAGTAGTTATTAAACTGTCTTGAGGGGGCCGCCCAAAATGGCACAGGGTTAAAAGTCAAGAAAGCTGACCACTGGAGCATAGAGGGAATCGTTAAACATTTACCCAGGCATTTCGCAGCGCTTTGATCGGAAATATTGCACATTGCATGCATCCTGAACCTGGCTTATTTTTCGAACTGGAGTGCATACTATGTTCCTCTTCCTACAGATAATCACATTTCCTTTAGATGCTATTTTTTTCTTATCTTGTGGTTTAATATTAATTAATTGCTTTTCCATTCAATACTGAAACACGAGTGTGATATAACAGTACTTAGCATTGAGAAATGAAAGAATCTCAATCACTGTTGGTAGAAAACAGCTTTCAGTTAGCTGAAAATAACCGATAAGAATACTTTTCGCCGTTCTTTTTACTTTCTCTACCACATGCGTACACTTAGTGGATGAAAACACTCCCACCCCAAACTGTCTTCAAGAGAATCAAACGATTGTGATTAAAATGCCATTGGTTTAAGATATTTGTATAACTAACAACATGCGTATCATTCATTTCCTGGAAATAGTCTGTGAAATCCTCTTCATTCTGTGTGAAGTTTGTATAGTGTTGTATAAGTAGGAAACGGGAGTTTAAAAGTTTCTGATTCTTCTTCCTTTTCCTTCACAAGAGTTCCTTTAACTTCTGAAGTTATTCCTTTTTGATTCTGATATTAATACGTAAAAGAATTTTTGCGTATGGTACGTAAGCAAGCACTTTTTATCTTGATAGGCAAAAGCTATGGTGAATAATGTAGCGTAGATTGAGGAATCGCTTTTTATATGAATACTATAATATGAGGTATACGAATTGCATACGTGAATTTTAATGCACAGAGAAATTACATGTCTGTGCCGCATATCTTTTGTTTTGATTTTTATGTAGAGGAAGTACTGTACCATAGGGTAGGGTGGCGGGCTAAAATTTATTGTTTTATTTTCCACCAGCATAGAAATACCACTAAGCTACGGTTTCAGCTCAGAAATGAGCATTAAAAAAAGGAAATTCGGGCAAAATGCAGATTCTTACGAAGTTCTGCTACAAAATTCTCTAGGTATGATATTTCATCGGAAATACGCGTTTTGAGTTCCCAGAAGCATTTTGGTAAAATGCCTTGTGTGTGTATGTATGCAGCATAAATAAAAAGATCTGATGTGTTACACTCACATGACTTTCTCTACTCTTGTACAAACTATTTTTACAAACGCTTGTTCTCCATATGCTTCATGTTAATCGAGATATCGAGATGTTAATCTTATTGCTAATTTTCTTGTAGATGCAAGGGGAATTGGTAGGCTTTAAGCTATAGTAAAATATTTTAAGAGCGGTTGCTATGTGGAGTATTCCATTCTCTTTGCATTACCAGGACAAAAAAAATCTGATGTGTTACATTCACATGATTTTCTCTTCTCTTGTACAAACTATTTTTACAAACGCTTATTCTCCATCTACTTCATGTTAATCGAGATAAACATTTGCAGACTCTATCCTATTGCTAATTTTCTTATAGATGTAAGGGGAATATATATTTACAAGGGCAATATAGAAATACAGTAGCCTTTAAGAACATACATATCTCTTAATAGCTGGTTCCTAGGTGCAGCACCATTCCCTTTGCCACAGTTTAATACTCTTTGCATATCCAAGACAAAAAAATGAATTACGAATTCCCATTTGAGAAAATAAGTATTGAAAAATTTAAGGGAATAACAAGCAATATCTCGAAAATGGTTCACTCAACAAAAAAATGTAATGACATAAATTGTGTATTTTAACGCGATCTAAATTTTTTGTGTAGTAAACTTTTGTCTATCTCTAATGGTTTACAAGATATGTAAAAGTCGTTCACAATGAAGAATACTTTTGGAGACATTCCCAGAAAATTCAGGATATACATTTCATTTGTCATGAAAATATCTTAAACATATAATATTTTAATAAAAATTGTTAGAGCCATTTTTGAGAATATTAAAATGTTCGAAAAATGTTCCTTGTAAAGTGTAATCTGGGGTGGGAGATTTTCTTGAAAACCTTCGTGTTGCATCTCTGGAAGATACTGAACCCAAATACCAATTTTGGTGTTTATCCGACTGTTCGTTTCTGAGTTATGCCGTTCACAGACACACAGACACACACACAGGCATGTTTCCAAAAATGCTTTTCTTGGATTCAGGGGGTCTCAAAACATGTATTTCTGGTGAAATCTCGGTATCAAATTTTTGGGTGGAATACAATACTTCCCCTACTTACTATACGTAGTTGAGAAAGTAAAAAGAAAAGTCGGATGTTTACCAAACTTCATACTTGAGTGTTCCAAATGCTAATCGAAGTGTTTGTTTACATATTCCACACCTTTAATTACCCTTTATATGGTTTTTATTTTTCGGAGACGGCGTTAATGATTTTGATTAAAATGTGCAATATTTAAGACATTTGTATAATTAATTTTTAAATTATCTTGATTGTTTGTGAAATCTTCACTCGGAATAAATTGTGTATAGTTTAGCTGGGAAAGCTACAATATATTGACAAAAGCTTAGTACAGGAAACTGTAGAGCTTATTACAACAGTTTCTGTCAAATCATTTTTTCGAGTGTTAGGTGTTTTAGAAATATTCCATGTTATATTTTAACATTTTCCCAAATCAGGTCGTCATTTGACGGAATATTTTTTTAATGTTTGTGATTTTTCGTCGTTTTCTTCAAGAGGTCGCTATTACGATTTATGAAATAAAGCATTTAAATATTATTTTCCGTATGTGGTCACTAAATCCATATTGCCTAATTTTAACACATTCTAGTCAAACGTTTTTTGTAAATAACAAAGCGTAGATGGATAAAGAAATAACCTTTATATGAATTTTTAATGGGAAGGCAAAGTTATATGAGCATTGCACCATATTGTATAAAAATATATTTGGTACGAAGCCTATATATGGAAAAAGTTGTTTTATAATATAGAAGTTTATTTACGAAAGAAGCTGATTTAATTTATTAATTGCGTGATGTTATCTGTTCGTTTAAAGCATGTTAAATTTAATGAAATAAAGGAGGAAGGAAAGAAAAACAAAAACTAAATTTCATATTGTACATAGGTATTGGTTAGGAATGAAATGTTCCAGCGCTTCAACCAATGAAAGGTGTGTTTCTGGAAAGCAGGAATGAGTTCGAAAGGAACCCGATCTAACAGTGGCAATACAATGGGGTCCTTAATGTTTCCAGATTGAACATCCCCGGTCGCCCATTAGATACTACATCTATTCTGATGGACAGGTCGGCGGAAGATTCTATGCCAGGAAACAGTTCTCACGGCATCCACCGCACACCAATTGTGCACCGCAATCCTACAAACCTGAAAGATGAAGGACAATAATTGAGAGGAAAATAAATGAAAGGAAATGAGGGTTAGGAAAATTCATAATAGGTAGAATCTTTCCTAGCATTAGGGTGGCATTATGCATTTCCGATACATCCTTTACTATGGTTTGAATTATCAAGTCTTTATGTTTCTGAACTGCTAAGTCGCTACTCGTATTTTGCTCGTGGGGGATGCAAAGAGAGCCGAATTTCAAAGCCATCACATAGTGACCGGCTTTTAAAAGATTTGACTATCATTAAAGCCTACTGTGTCCCCCTTTATACCTAACGAAATGTGTAATTAAAACATTTCTGCAAATGTTTATCTCCGTAACATGAAGCAGACAGAAGACTGCATTTTTGAGAAAAGTGGGTGAAGTGATGTGACTGTAACACATCAGAGTTTAAAAAAAAAGATCGTGTGTGTATGTGTTCATGAACAGCATAACTCGAAATGTCGGATAAATACCAAACTTTGTATTTAAGTTCAGTATCTTACAAATATACGACACGAAGATTCTCATTCTCCCACTCCCACCCTAAACTCTCATTACATGGAAACTTTTCCACACATTTGATTTTCTCAAAAATGGCTGTAACAATTTAAATTAATATAAATAAATAAATATATGTATAAGATATTTACATGACAAATGAAATTTAAGTCTCTTTAATTATCTAGGAATAGCCTGTTAAATGCACTTTATTCCGTATAGCGTTTCATAACGGGTAAACCATAAGGGATGGACAAAACTTACTACACAAGACGTGTAAAGGTCTTTAAAATACACAATTTAATTCAAATAAAGCTTTTGTGGCATCAACCATTTCCTAGATATCCATCACTATTGGTTTAATTTATCTATACTTCGTAATTTTTCAAGTGTTGTCGCTATTCAGTTCTTTCTGCCAATGTCATGGAAATCCAGCATATAGCGAGTCGCTTTTAAACATGTGACTATTGGCTCAGTTTCCTCTATCCATCATGTATCCGGAACAAAATGTGTAAAATAACTATTTCTGCAATGATTAATATAATGGAGGTAAACAAAATAAGCTTTCGTAAAAATATATTGTGGAAGGCATATAATATAAACCATTGTGGGTAGAGAAAGTCATATGAATGTAACGCGTCAGATATTTTGAAATGTTTCATGTTGTATATTTAAACACACCCAAGTGCATCAACTAACAGAAGATTTGTAATTTTGCAGTTCTTGTTCCATTATTTGAAACCACTTTTAGGCATACATAGTGAATAATGTAGTCTGGATAAGCAGAATCGCTTTCATAGTGTATTATAATAAGTAAAGTGTATACATATTTGAATTTACTATGTATTAGTGCAGTATATCATATTTTTGGAATGTTATTGACATAATTGAATGTTAAAAGTAATGCTTTTGAGAATACTTTTAATTTTCAAATGAAAATGCTGTAGTAATGTAATTTCAATATTATTTATTATTCTAGAATCAAACTCATTTATAAACAATATACTGTGTGGTACGCCATTCTCGACCTGTATTAAAGAGAAAAGAAAAAAATATACGAATCACACTTTCATACTCTCATTCACACTTCCACACTCTAGGGCAGGTATAGGCGAGCTGTCACACATCCAGGAGGGAGGGGGTACATTTTTTATTTATGAACGCTCTTTAATTACTATGGTTCTTAGCATCCCATTCTATGTTGTGCGTGAAAGACCGGAAATTTTGCTCGGAGGCCTCCTTATCAGACTTGAGGTTCTTTTACGTGCCGTAAAGCTACGACACGGGACCCCGGCTTTACTTCCCTTTCGAAGGAAGTCATGCTAAAGATTTTTACGCTTTAGGGGGGCGGGGACTATGGCGTAACGTAGCTACCGCTATGTCTGAGCAGTGGCGTAATGCGCTTCTTAATTTTGAAAAGCTAGAAATCCGATTTATTAAAGTTTAAGGTAAGCATCAAATGACAAAACAAAATCAAGTGTTTTATTCACTATTATTCATAAAATAAAATATTTCATAGTTGTTAACAAACGGAACAAATAAACGCTTATAAACTTGCGGGAAAAATGAACAAACAATATTTAATACTTACAGTTTTTACAGTAAATAAATATCTTGCTTAATTGAGGTTGTTGACTTACTAATTAGGGCCAGAGGTACTATCCCATGCTTTTTACTTTCTCTATCACGTACCTAGCTGTTAGAGAAGGTATTGCATTTCACTCAAAAATTCGATACCGAGATTTAATAGGACACTTCCTCAAATAGGAAGTTTTGAGGCCCATTGAATAGAAAAAAGACCTAGAAAAATATCCGTGTCTGCCTGTGAATAGCTTAAAAACGAAATCTGGATAATTACTAAACTGGGTATTTAAGTTCAGTACCCTCCAAAGAAAATCCCCTAGCCCAAACTTCTCTTTATATGGAACATTTTTTGAAATTATTTTCTAAAACATTGCTCCAACAATTTCATATTTTGATTTTCTAAAACATGGCTCTAGCGATTTTGATTAAAATAGTATATATCAAAGATATTTACATCAGAAATAAAATGTAGATCTTGAACTTTCTGGGAACAGCCTGTGAAGTCATCTTCATTTGGAAGGAATTTTGTATAATCTTGTGCAACTGATAAACGTAAAGCAATAGACGAAAACGTACTACGAAAGAAAATGTAGATCTCTTTAAAACACACTCTCTCTCTCTCTCTCTCTCTCTCTATATATATATATATATATATGTACACACACATACACACACACGAGTACATACATACTCACGCAGTACACTACAGCATCTTTGTATGCTACAAAATAAGGAGCCCATTCTTCCTTAAATGTCCTACTAATTCCTGTGGAATGCATCTTGTAATTCCGTTAAGCATTCCGTAAATGACTTAGAAGATGCTTCTGTGATGCAAACAGCAAACGAGAAGGGGAGGGGTGGAGGTCACTCGCGGTGACATGCAGGGTCAAGAATGCCCATACCTGCTCTAAGGAGGATAGGAAATCATTAAAAAAAGAAAACGATTCCTAGAGCAGTAAATTGAACCCGGACCTCTGGACATAGAGGCTAGAATTCAAGTTCTGATCATTTTCACGTTGGATATGCAAAAAGCAGTAGAATAACTTGTTTCAATCATCGTCTCAAGAACTTAATTCGGCCACAAAGCAGGACATACGAAATATGATCGTCTTAGATCATAAAGCAGCCTCTTAGATTTCAGTAGTTAAAATATTTAATTATGTTCAACAGCGGCTTACAATAATGTTTGTGTTTATTGGAAATATTAGTAATTATAATGTTGAAGTATTTTTTACAAATAAATAAATAAACTGCTACATTGTGAGTAGGTAAATATAGAGAGCTGGCACAGTTTTTTGGGCATATATGGGAAAGGATAGGGATAACGAGGCTAGATGGGGCGGTTCAAGGAGGAAAATGGGTTTATATGGGAGAGATAGGGAATACAACGACCGTTACTATGCTAGACAGGGTTGAGGAGGGAAGTGCGTTTATTTGGAAGAGATAGTGGGGAGGTGATAGGCTAGATGAGTTTGAGGAGCAGAGTATGGTTTATAAGACTGGTATAGGAAAACGAGGAGAGTTGTTAGGCTAGACACGGCTTGAAAGGTAGAGTATGGTTTACATGAGAGGTATAGGAAAACGAGGAGAGGTATTAGGCTAGGAGAGTTTGAGTAAGTGATTATAAGGAGAGACGAGAAAACGGAGAGAGATCCTATGTTAGGATTTACAGGTGTTAAAGGTAGAATGTGCTTTATATAGGTTAGATAGGAAACCAAGGAGAGATACTCAGCTAGACAGGGGCGGGAGAAGAATACGCTTTATGAGAGGTAGGGGATACGAGGAGAGATGCTAGACTAGACAGTGCTTGAGAGTAGAGTATGCGTTTATATGTATGAAAAGTATAGGAACAGGAGGAGGGGTATTAGGCTAGCCAGAGGCTGAGGAGTAGAGTATGGTTTATATGAGAGGTATAGGAAAACGAGGAAAGCCGGTAGACTAGACAGATAGTAAAGGAGTAGGAATATGGACTTATATACAGGATAAATAGGGAATAGGAGGGAAGGTGCTAGACCTTGAAAGCGACTTTAGGCGAGAACTTCATGGAAATATGTTTCATGTCAATGATAGAACGCTAATTCTAGACAGCTTCAGCTCGTAACCCAATCACGCTAAAACGGTAACCGACTCACGCTAAAAAGTGACCCAAACAGGGAAAAAGGTGACCCAGTCGGGGAAAAAGGTGACCCACACAGGGAAAAAGGTGACCCACACAGGGAAAAAGGTAACCCACTCAGGAAAAAGGTGACCTGCTCAGGGAAAAAGGTGACCCGCTCAGGGAAAAAGGTGACCCACCCAAGGAAAAAGGTGACCCACAAAGGGAAAAAGGTGACCCTATCATGGAAAAGGGTGACCCACTAACGTATAAAGGTGACCTACGCCTGCTAAAAGGTGACCCACTAACGTAAAAAGTAAGTAATTCAGGTAGCATCACAGGGTAGGACAATTTCCGGGAAGCGGATATAGCATAGATCCGTATGATTTCACAGGTAATTTAGATAGGATCGTAGGCATTTAGGATAATTCAAGTATCATAGCTGCTTATAATCACTCAGCTAGTATCACAGGAGGCTACATTCCAGAGGCTAACTTCATCATAGCTGTGCATGATTTCACAGGTAATTCAGCTAGTATCGTAGGTATTTAGACTAATTCGGCTTGTATCACAGGAGGATAGTTTCCAGGTTTGAGTATAGCATAGTTTCGTATTTCACAGGTAATTCAGAGAGTATCGTAGGTATTTAGGATAATTTAAGTATCATAGGTGCTTAGAGTCACTCATCTAGTATCACAGGAGGCTAGATTCTAGGTGCAGTACGTATCATAGTTGTATATGATTTCACAGGCAATTCAGCTAGTATCACAGGAGACTATATTCCAGAGGCTAACTGCATCATAGTTGTGCATGATTTCACAGGTAATTCAGCTAGTATATTAGGTATTTAGGCTAATTCAGCTGGTATCACAAGAAGATGGATTCCAGGGTTGGGTATAGCATAGTTTCGTATTTCACAGGTAATTCAGAGAGTATCGTAGGTATTTAGGATAATTCAAGTATCATAGGTGTTTCGAGTAATTCAGCTAGCATTACAGGAGGGTAGGTTCCAGGGGTCGGTTATAACACAGTTTCGTATTTCGCAGGTAGTTCAGGAAATATCGTAAGTATTTTGGGGTAATCAACATAGTTTCACAGATATTAGTGATAATTTTGATTAGCGATTTGTATCGCAACTATTTAAGGTAATTTAAGGTGATTCAGGTTGCATCAATGGTATCTGGGTCATTTTAACAGATAACTCAGTTAGCATCACAGGTATTCGTGGTAGTATAGAGAGTATTTATACTATAAACATTTCTCATCCAACGTTACAACAATTTATATACTTTCTTCTAAATCTTACAAACCTTTTATATGTTAAACTGTTAGTGTGCGAGGTGGAGAGGGATAAACTGTATATGGGTTTACAAACTGAAAAGCTTTGTGTCCACATACCTTTATTTAGTTCGTTGTACGTGCCTCTCCCCTTTTATCTAGGCTGGAGACTAGCACTAGTATTGCTCCTAATGGCAGGTTAACACCTCCCCTTTCATCTTCTTCTTTCTTCATCGGGCGTCTGCTAGTTGCATACGCAGCACACGAATATACTTCATTTCCTAGGATTGTAGACTAACGAGAAAATCTTCATCTTCGACTTGCATTCTCTTAAGCACTGTTTGGAATACTGTAATGTCCATACGCATAGGTAGTTATTCCATCCTCGGCAATAACTTTTTTATCATCAAAGGGATTCAATGAAATTTTATTCACTTGCACTGTGGTAGCAACGTGCTTTGGTGATAGGATTAGATTCATGGGCGTTGTGATGATTTCACAGGTTTTAAGACAGTCTGTATAGCTGTCAAACGTAATGCACTGCTTAATAGCACTACGTTTTATACCCTTAATCCTTTTTACTATTGAGCCATGGATATCTAAGGCATACATCTTAGGTCGTAGTCTAACAAAGCGCTGGATGATTTTACCATTAGCCTCATCTTTAAATTTCCCAAGCACCTTCTTGTTTAGAGCTGAATAATATATGTGGTTTACAGGGTAATCAGCAGTATCCAGATTTTCAAGAAAACGTAGCTTATCCTGGTACACATATTCAGTTTTTACACGATGAATGAATGAATCAATCAGTATCCATATACATACGCTTCAGGTTTTGAGCTCCGTAATGTGGTAAAAACACATCATAATGATAGAGGTACATTAATGTCTTGGAGATGTCCAACACACTCATTTCAATGTATATAGGCTTGTTGAACACAGTCTGACGAGAGGCCATATGTACAGCAGCTAGATTAGCAGCATATATTGTCCTATCAATAAACGTAGGCTTGGCGATCAACTTTTCCACAGTCTTCTCATTTGTCACCAATCGTATATCCATACGGTTATGCAGATTCTCCATAGCTTTTCCAAACATGGCGTTTGTTAAAGAGCTTGTAGAGATCCTTCTCGACGTCATTTGATGTCTGTTGTCGTAGCCTGTTGTTAAATTCCACATAAGGTTTTAATCATGGAGACTGTCGGAATTGTAGCACTCAATTGATTTTTGTTAGTCGTAGTCCATGACTAAGAGCTTGCTTCAAAGACATGTAATGTACCACAGACTTCTTTCGAGGTCCAAGATAGGGTTTCAGTTTCTTTGTAGACACTTGCAATGGTTTCATACACTCAGGCAGGAAAGGTAGATCGTTGTGTAGATCGTGAAGTTGTGCAGGATACTCGATGTCGACTTCTAATATGTAACCACGAGAATCATCTTCTTGTAGTCTTTCTAAGTTGATTTCTTCAGGCGAAACCCACTGAAATCCACCACAAGGAAGGGCGTGACACATTGTCTACCCATATTGGTTATTGGCGTCCTCGTATGTGATAAATTGGGTTGTTCTCGACGGATTAAACTTCTCCATTTAAGTTGTATTAGCCTCTGCATACCGATGAGAAACTTGACATAAACCTCATCAACAGCTCCAGCTTCATTCCAGTATACAGTAACATGGCGTCCCATGTAAGTCCTGGAGAGGAAAAATATTGTGTAGGACCAACTTTGTGTGTTTTGAGGGTTTGCTCTCTGAATGTCTCAAAGACATCAGCTAGAAGAAGTACATCCGAGGTTAAGTAGAGATCGCTGTACTCGCCCAGGTTTCTCACATTAAACAGCTCCCGTACATTCCTAGCATGATCGTAGTCAGTATCAGTAATTTCTTCTTCGTTTAATCTATTCTAGAAGGAATCCTTGGGAGGCAAGCAGGTCTCGTTCATGACATCCCAGGAAGTGACGTAACCATAGGGAAATACTCCCTTACGAGTCATCAACTTCAATTTGTCCTCTCGAAAGTAGTTTAGTGTTTCAGGATATGAGGTTAGATTTTTTACCAACTTATCGAAGCTTGTAATGAGGAATCGGAAGCTGTCCACAAGCGAAGCTTTATATCTCCTACATACTTGGTGAATGAGATATAGCTTCCTTCAGAGTTAGGAATTACCTCCACACGTTCACTTGTACATCCCAGCTCCTTAACAATGAAATGAGAGCCATATCCGCTAATGTTATGCATGTAGACTGGAATATATTTAGGTGTTTTACAGGCTAAATTGCATTCATTATGTAGACTTCCACGATATTCACCGCTGATGTGATGATGGTCGCGTACTTTGTAGTTCTCTTCTGTAAAAGGGTTTTCACACAAATAGCATACCATAGAAGAATCAAAATTCTTTTGCTGCTGGTCCGTAAGTTTCAGAGGCTTGGCAGATTTGTATATATTACCAATCACTGTTTCAAGAGATTTCAGGTACAGCATAAACTTCTGAGCAGCATCATAACCATGATACACATAGGGTTGCTTAGAAAGACCAGTTTCGAGATGTTCAACACAGGATGAAGGCTTCATGTAAACACAGAAGCTCATTGGTGAGTGCTCTTGATAAGAGGTTGTATAGGAAGATTCAGGATTGGTTATATACGTATGGCATAGAGTGAGAATACTCTCAAAATCCGCATAGATGACATAAGGTACCATCAGTATCCTCTCAACATTTTTAAACTGTACAATTGATTTCTCCTTGGTAAGCATAACTACCCTCGCAACACCATGTTGATTACAGATTTATGTATGTTCTTGTGGTTTTTCCAGTCCACTTTGGCCGCTCTGATCATCAAAATGTGTAAAGCAGCGCTTACAGGTATAAACACGTCCATTACGGTTAGTTTTCTGACGTCGAACGAGTTTCTCAGAATTCTTTATATATGTAGTGATGTTTTGGACTACTATCATTCAATATTAGCAGGTCACAGTGTTCAGGTAGTTCAATGTCAGCAGCCTTTATCGGATACACTTTGTGCTTCGCATTCAGCCTGAAATCGTTGATAGACATCTTGTTAAGCTTCTCAAATTTAGGTATTTGGAAAGTGGAGTACGTTAGGAATCACAGCTAATGTCGTACTTATCTTGAAGTTGTTTGTATTTGTTCACACGCTGTGCATTCTTCCCTAAGGATTAGGCCAGTATATAATACCAAAAGCATTTCTCATCACTAAAGTTCTGAATGTTTATACTCGCTTTCCTTGCTTCAACAGATGCCGGTAGGGGTATGTAGCTACTTCTACGTAACGGATTGTACTTGTTGATACGAAGTCGAACTCCTTCCCCAGCAAGCAAAGCCCAGTTGCTACCCTTAATCTGAGCCTCCCCCATTTCATTCACCAATTTCTTGAGTTTCACTTCCATCGTTGACTCCTGATCAGTTTCTAGGAAAACAGGCTTATTCCGTGTTTTAAATATTTTGTCACAGGTTTCTCCAATACTGTTAACAAATCGACACTCAGCCAGCTGATTAATTTTAACACCCTTGTGAATGCTAAGCTCTTTATGCACATCCTGGATTATCCGTTGTTTTGCCTCATGCAGATACATGTTCAGGTCCTTAGTTGATTCACATCGTGTAAAATACGATTTCAATCGTCCTTCGAATGAAGATTCATGTTCCTTCATATCACAGGCCTCCATTGTTGATAATAGCTGATGTTTAGTTGCTCCAATCTACTTTTCGCCTGAGGACTGTTTATTTCACATACATCTTCATGTCGCTGGCCCTTATAACCATCACTGAAGGTCAAGCTACAATGTTTAAATTTGAGGAGCTTCTTACAAGACATCTCGTGTCTTCTCTTTTGTAACCTCGGAGGAACTTCTTCGCACATTTTCCGCAAGCGTATCCGGTGGCGCTTGGAATAATGCCCTTATACGCTGAGTTATTAATCTTTATTCTTGATGTAATAACGTATTAATCCTTCTTCGAGGGAAATGTAGATCTCGTCACCTTGATAACACTTTAGAAAGCTGATTATTCTTGGAGAGAGCACGATGTTGACATTTCAAGACTAATTAGCGCAATGAAGTCCAATGCCCTAGATCTCCCTATTTATAGAGGGAGCACGAACCTTTTAGATCAATCATAAACTCGCTCCTTAACTAGTTGTATATGATCGCTCTACGCGTATTAACCTCAGTCCTATAACCTCACGCCCAGAGACAGGATGTCTGTCAGTATCAAACACGTTCAAACTAGTCTCGTAACCACCTGTATATGCTGTCACACCAACAAGAGAAGTATTCCCACACGCTCATTCAGTCAGATGTTCCATTCCAAGCCTACCACCACCCATTACACCAAAGCTAGCACAATCTCTATTATCACAATACTTAAAAGTAAAGGCTTCAGTAGTAACGTAGAAGATTTTCTCCCTTGTTTAGTTAAATGTATGTATAGACTACATTATTTCATGTTTTCATTCCCTTTTAAATTCTTCCTTTCCATCTTCCCACAGAAAGGCCATTACATTTCATTACAATCACGAGCAAAGCAATTTTTCCAGAGTTACAGAGATTCTAAGCTTCTAGAATCGAACCCGGTAGTACTTGTAATAAATGCATTTTAGTAATTTAGCATCCCCGCATCAGCATCAAGCATTTAGTCTTTACTCGAACCCGATATGATCCATAGGCTTGAGGATATGTGAAATCACCCCTTCGGGATTCGATCTGACTACTTTAAAGTAATTTTTGTCATGATAGCGATATTTATGGACTAGGTACTCTGTTTACGTTTTACTTGACGCGTTTATCTAAATTAAATAACGAGTTATTAAATTTGCAAGTAAATTTCATTGAATCGGTATTCGAACCCAGAACACCAGGAACAAAATAACTTATAATATTAGCTTGACATGTTAAACAAAGCTGTATACAGTACGCTATCAATCTAAGTGATATATTCTAGAGTATAGAGGAAAATTAAGGAAGCCATTAAAAGATGGGGATTCGAAACCAGCACAACTGATTGGCAATTATATGCAGCATTAATCACTCATTACAGAACCTATCAATCATGCTTTTGTCCACTCCACTCCTGAAGCAAAAGAGATAGAACCATGGGATAAAAACTAATTAATTCATTGGAATGCGCCGCGTAAACTGGGTATTGTTTCAAGTTGGCTGCGCTGCCTGGGTTCGAATCCTAGGAGGGATTAAACATTCATCTTCTAATAACTCCTAAACTAATTAAGATAAAGACGCTAAGTAAACTTGACTACATTTACATCATTAGGTAGTTTCCTTGGAATGTATAGTTGGGTACCGGGTGTCCTGGGTTCGATCGTTAATTTTTAAATTTCCATTATCTCGGCAACTAAGAGAGATACATGCATAAATCAAAGCATGGTTGATAGCACCTGTAATGGGTAATTAATATCGTATATAATTTGCAATCAGTTGTCCTTAGTTCGAATCCCGATCTTTCAAAGACTTCCTTAATTTTTCTCTATACTCTAGAATATATCACTTAGATTGATGCTGTAACTGGATACAGCTCTTGTAAACATATCAAACTAATATTGTAAATAACTTTGTTTCTGGAGTTCTGGGTTCGAATACGGATAAAATGTAATTTACTTATAAGTTTAATAACTCCTAAACTACTTAAGATAAAGACGGCAAATAAACTGTATTGTATTGACGTTATTAGATAGTATCTTATGGATGTACACAAGATACCTGACGTCCTGGGTTCGATTCTTAATTCTTTAATCTCCTTTATCTCGGGAACTAAGCAAGGTAAAGGATTGGACCAGAGCATGAGTGATAGGTTGTGTGATGGGTGATTAATGCCGTATATAATGGCCAATCAGTTGTGCTGGTTTCGAATCCCGTCATTTAATGGCTTCCTTAATTTTCCTCTATACTCTAGAATATATCACTTAGATTGATAGCGAAATTGCATACAGCTTTGTTTAACATATCAAGCTAATATTATAAGTTATTTTGTTCCTGGTGTTCTGGGTTCGAATACCGATTCAATGAAATTTACTTGCAAATTTAATAACTCGTAATTTAACTTAGATAGACGCGTCAAGTAAAACGTAAACAGAGTACCTAGTCCATAAATATCTTTATCATGACAAAAATTACTTTAAAGTACTCAGATAGAATCCCGAAGGGATGATTTCATATACCTTCAAGTCTATGGATCATATCAGGTTTGAATAAAGATTAAATGCTTGATGCTGATGCGGGAATGCTAAATTACTAAAATACATTTATTAAAGGTATTACCGGGTTCGATTCTAGATACTTAGAATCACTAACTCTGGAAAACTTGCTTTGCTCGTGATTGTAGTGAAATGTAAATGGTCTTTCTGTGGGAAGATGGAAAGGAAGAATTTAAAAGGGAATGAAAACATGAAATAATGTAGTATATACATAAATTTAACTAAACAAGGGAGAAAATCTTCTACGTTACCACTGAAGCCTTTACTTTTAAGTATTGTGATAATAGATTGTGCTAGCTTTGGTGTAATGAGTGGTGGTAGGCTTGGAATGGAACATCTGACTGAATGAGCGTGTGGGAATACTTCTCTTGTTGGTGTGACAGCATATACAGGTGGTTACGAGACTAGTTTAAACGTGTTTGATACTGCCAGACATCCTGTCTCCGGCTGTGATGTCATAAACATCCTCTCTCTGGGCGTGAGGTTATAGGACTGAGGTTAATACGCGTAGAGCGATTATATACAACTAGTTAAGGAGCGAGTTTATGATTGATCTAAAAGGTTCGTGTTCCCTCTATAAATAGGGAGATCTAGGGCATTGGACTTCATTGCGCTGATTAGTCTTGAAATGTCAACATCGTGTTATCTCCAAGAATAATCAGCTTTCTAAAGTGTTATCAAGGTGACGAGATCTACATTTCCCCCGAAGAAGGATTAATACGTTATTACATCAAGAATAAAGATTAATAACTAAGCGTATAAGGATATTATTCCAAGCGCTACTGGATACGCTTGTGGAAAATGTGGGAAGAAGTTCCTCCGAGGTTACACAAGAGAAGACATGATATGTCTTGTAAGAAGCTCCTCAAATGTAAACATTGTAGCTTGACCTTCAATGATGGTTATAAGGGCCAGCGACACGAAGATGTGTGTGAAACAAACAGTCCTCAGAAGAAAAGCAGATTGGAGCCAACTAAACATCAGCTATTATCAACAATGGAGGACTATGATATGAAAGAACATGAAACTTCATTCGAAGGACGATTGAAATCGTATTTTATACGATGTGAATCACCTAAGGACCTAAATATGTATCTGCATGAGGCAAAACAACGGATACTCCAGGCTGTGCATAAAGAGCTTAGCATTCACAAGAGTGTTAAAATTAATCTGCTGGCTGAGTGTCGTTTTGCTAACAGTATTGGCGAAACCTGTGACAAAATATTTAAAACACGGAATAAGCCTGTTTTCCTAGAAACTGATCAGGAGTTAACGATGGAACTGAAATTCAAGAAGTTAGTGACTGAAATGGAGGAGTCTCAGCTTAAGGGTAGCAACTGGGCTTTGCTTGCTGTGGAAGGAGTTCGACTTCGTATCAAAAAGTACAGTTCGTTACGTGGAAGTAGCTACATACCCCTACCGGCATCTGTTGAAGCAAGGAAAGCGAGTATAAACATTCAGAACTTTAGTGATGAGAAATGCTTTTGGTATCATATACTGGCCAAATTCATAGGGAAGAATGCACAGCGTGTGAACAAATACAAACAACCTCAAGATAAGTACGACATTAGCTGTGTTTCCTACCCTACTCCACTTTCCCAAATACCTAAATATGAGAAGCTTAACGAGATGTATATCAACGTTCTCGGGCTGGATGAGAAGGACGAAGTGTATCCGATAAAGGTTCCTGACATTGAACTACCTGAACACTGTGACCTGCTACTATTAAATGATAGTGGTGGAAAACATCACTACGTATATATAAAGAATTTTGAGCAACTCGTTCGACGTCAGAAAACTAACCGTAATGGACGTGTTTATGCCTGTAAGCGCTGTTTTACACATTTTGATCAGAGCGGCCAAAGTGGACTGGAAACACTACAAGAGCATACACCAATCTGTAATCAACATTGTGTTGCGAGGGTAGTAATGCCTACCAAGGAGAAATCAATTGTACAGTTTAAAAATGTTGAGAGGATGCTGATGGTTACTTATGTCTTCTATGCGGATTTTGAGAGTATTCTCACTCCATGCCATACGTGTATACCCAATCCTGAAATTTCCTATACAACCTCTTATCAAGAGCACTCACCAATGAGCTTCTGTATGTACGTGAAGCCTTCATCCAATGTTGAACATCTCGAAACTGGTCTTCCTAAGCAACCCTATGTGTATCGTGGTTATAATGCTGCTCAGAAGTTTATGCTTTACCTGATATCTCTTGCAACAATGATTGGTAATATATACAAATCTGCCAATCCTCTGAAACTTACGAACCAGCAGCAAAAGGATTTTGAGTCTTCTATGGTATGCTACTTGTGTGGAAACCCCTTTACAGAAGAGAACTACAAAGTACGCGACCATCATCTCATCAGCGGGAATATCGTGGAAGTCTACATAATGAATGCAATTTAGCCTGTAAAACACCTAAATATATTCCAGTCTTCATGCCTAACCTTAGCGGATATGACTCTCATTTCATTGTTAAGGAGCTGGGTTGTACAAACGAACGTGTGTAGGTAATTCCTAACTCTGAAGGAAGCTATATCTCATTCACCAAGTATGTAGGAGATATAAAGCTTCAATTTGTGGATAGCTTCCGATTCCTCAGTACAAGCTTGGATAAGTTGCTAAAAAGTCTAACCTCATATCCTGAAAAGGAAAGTATATCTCATTTACCAAGTATGTAGGAGATATAAAGCTTCGATTTGTGGACAGCTTCCGATTCCTCAGTACAAGCTTCGATAAGTTGGTAAAAAATCTAACCTCATATCCTGAAACACTTAAGTACTTTCGAGAATACAAATTGAAGTTGATGACTCGTAAGGGAGTATTTCCCTATGATTACGACACTTCCTGGGATGTCATGAACGAGACTTGCTTGCCTCCCAAGGACTCCTTCTAGAATAGACTAAACGAAGAAGAGATTACTGATACTGAATACGATCATGCAAAGAATTCATGGGAGCTGTTTAATGTGAGAAACCTGGGTGAGTGGAGCGATCTCTACTTAACCTCGGATGTACTTCTTCTAGCTGATGTGTTTGAGACATTCAGAGAGCAAACCCTCAAAACACACAAAGTTGATCCTGCACATTATTTTACCTCTCCAGGACTTACATGGGACGCTATGTTACTGTATACTGGAATTAAGCTGGAACTGTTACAAGATTATGATCAACTACTCATTGTGGAATCAGGTATAAGAAGGGGTTTATGTCAAGTGTCTCATCGGTATGCAGAGACTAATAACACTTATATGAAGAAGTTTGATCCGTCGAGACCAACCCAATTTATCACATACGAGGACGCCAATAACCAATGTGGGTGGGCAATGTATCACGCCCTTCCCTATGGCGGATTTTGGTGTGTTTCACCTGAAGAAGTCAACTTAAGAAAGACTACAAGAAGATGATTCTCATGGTTAAGTATTAGAAGTGGACATCGAGTATCCTGCAGAACTTCACAATCTACACAACGATCTACCTTTCCTGACTGAGTGCATGGAATCTTTGCAAGTATCTACAAAGAAACTGATACCCCACCTTGGACCTCGAAAGAAGTATGTAATGGATTATATATCTTTGAAGCAAGTTCTTAGTCATGGACTACGACTAACAAAAATCTATCGAGTACAATTCCGACAGTCTCGATGGTTAAAACCTTAAATGGAATTTAACAACAGGCTACGACAACAGGCAGCAAATGACTCCGAGAAGCATCTCTACAAGGTCTTTAACAAACGCCATGTTTGGAAAAATTATGGAGAACCTGTGTAGCCGTATGGATGACAAATGAGAAGACTCTGGAAAAGTTGATCGCCAAGCCTACGTTTATTGATAGGACGATATATGCTGCTAATCTAGCTGCTGTACATATGGCCTCTCGTCAGACTGTGTTCAACAAGCCTATATACATTGGAATGTTTCTCTTGGACACCTCCAACACATTAATGTGCCTCTATCATTATGATGTGTTGTTACCACATTACGGAGCTGAAAACCTGAAGCTTATGTATATGGATACTGATTCATTCATTCATCGTGTAACAACTGAAGATGTGTACCAGGATAAGCTACGTTTTCTTCAACATCTAGATACTGCTGATTACCCTGTCAACCACATATGTTATTCAGCTCTAAACAAGAAGGTGCTTGGGAAATTTAAAGATGAGGCTAATGGTAAAATCATCCAGCGCTTTGTCGGACTACGACTTAAGATGTATGCATTAGATATCCATGGCTCAATGGTAAAAAAGATTAAGGGTATAAAACGTAGTGCTATTAAGCAGTACATTACGTTTGACAGTATACAGACTGTCTTAATACCTGTGAAATCATCAGAACGCCCATGAATCTAATCCTATCACGAAAGCACACTGTTACCATAGTGCAAGTGAATAAAATTACATTGAATCCCTTTGATGATAAAAAAGTTATTGCCGAGGATGGAATAACTACCTATGCGTATGGACATTACAGTATTACAAACAATGCTTAAGAGAATGCAAGTCGAAGATGAAGATTTTCTCGTTAGTCTACAATCTTAGGAAATGAAGTTTATTCGTGTGCTGTGTATGCAACTAGCAGACGCCCGATGAAGAAAGAAGAAGATGAAAGGGGAGGTGTTAACCTGCCATTAGGAGCAATACTAGTGCGAGTCTCAAGCCTAGATAAAAGGGGAGAGGCACGTACAACGAACTAAATAAAGGTATGTGGACACAAAGCTTTTCAGTTTGTAAACCCATATACGGTTTATCCCTCTCCACCTCGCACAATAACATTTTAACATATAAAAGGTTTGTAAGATTTAGAAAAAAGTATATAAATTGTTGCAACGTTGGATGAGAAATGTTTATAATCTAATTACTCTCGGTATTACCATGAATACCTGTGATACTAACTGAATTATCTGTTAAAATCACTTAAATACTTGTGATACTACCCTAATCATGTGAAATTACCTTAAATAGCTCTGATACGAATTCCCGATCGAAATTAACACTACCACCTGTGATACTATCTGAATTACCTGTTAAAATGACTCAAATACCATTGATACAACCTGAATTACCTGCAATTACCTTAAATAGCTGCGATACACATGCTAATCAAATTTATCACTAATATCTGTGAAACTATGTTGATTACCCCAAAATACTTACGATATTTCCTGAACTACCTGCGAAATACGAAACTGTGTTATAACCGACCCCTGGAACCTACCCTCCTGTAATGCTAGCTGAATTACTCTAAACACCTATGATACTTGAATTATCCTAAATACCTACGATACTCTCTGAATTACCTGTGAAATACGAAACTTTGGAATAGTCTCCTGTGATACTAGCTGAATTGCCTGTGAAATCATGTACAACTATGATACGTGCTGCCCCTGGAATCTAGCCTCCTGTGATCCTAGCTGAGAGATTCTAAACGCCTATGATACTTGAATTATCCTAAATACCTACGATACTATCTAAATTACCTGTGAAATCATACGGAACTATGCTATATCCGCTTCCCGGAATCTGTTCTACCCTGTGATGCTACTTAATTTATTTACTTTTTACGTTAGTGGGTCACCTTTTTGCGTGAGTGGGTCACCTTTTTGCGTGAGTGGGCCACCTTTTTCCCTGCTTGGGTTACCCGTTTCCTGTACGGGTCACCTTTTTCCCTGTGTGGGTCTCCTTTTTCCCTGAGTGGGTCACCTTTTTCCCTCTGTCGGTCACCTTTTTCGCTGTGTGGGTCACCTTTTTGCCTGACTGGGTCACCTTTTTCCCTGTGTGGGTCCCTTTTTTAGCGTGAGTCGGTTAAGTTTTTAGCGTGAGTGGGTTACCTTTTTAGTGTGAGTGTGTTACGAGCTGAAGCTGCCTATAATTAGTGTTCCATCATTGTCATGAAGCATATTTCCATGAATTTCTCGCCTAAAGTCGCTTTCAAGGTCTAGCACTTCCGCTCCTATTCCCCATCTCTCCTGTATATAAGTCCATATTCCTACTCCTTCACTATCTGATTAGCCTACCGTCTCTCCTCTTTTTCCTATACCTCTCATATAAACCATACTCTACTCTTCGACCTCGGTCTAACCTAACACCTCTCCTCGTTTTCCTATACCTTTTATATAAACCATACTCTATTCCTCGACCTATGTGTAGCCTAACATCTTTCCTCGTTTTCCTATATCTCTCATATAAGCTATACTCTACTCCTCAACCTCTGGCTAGTCTAATATCCCTCCTCCTGTTCCTATACTTCTCATACATATAAACGCATAATACTCTACTTTCAACCACTGTCTATTCTAGCATCTCTCCTCGTATCCCCTACCTCTCATAAAGCGTATTCCTCTCCCGCCCCTGTCTAGCTGAGTATCACTCCTTGGTTTCCTATCTAACCTATATAAAGCACATTCTACCTTTAACATCTGCATATCCTAACATAGGATCTCTCTCTATTTTCTCGTCTCTCCTTATAATCACATACTCAAACTCTCCTTGCCTAATACCTCTCCCCGTTTTCCTATGCTTCTCATATAAACCATACTCTACCCTTCAAGCCCTGTCTAGCCTGTCACCTCTCCTCGTTTTCCTATACCAGTCATATAAACCATGCTCTGCTCCTCAGACTGATCTGGCCTGTCACCTCCCCACTATCTCTTCGAAATAAACGCACTTCCCTCCTCAACGCTGTCTAGCATTGTATCGGTCGTCGTATTCCCTATCTCTTTCATATAAACCCATTTTCCTCCTTGAACCGCCCCATCTAGCCTCGTTTTCCCTATCCTTTCCTATATATGCCCAAAATAATGTGCCAGCTCTTTCTATATTTACCTACTATTGTGTAAGCAACCTAAGGAGCAAAACATGGTTTCTTTCACGTTTTAATCCTGATATACTACATTTGAGTAGATATTTCTAGAAAATCTGCTCCTTAAGAATAAAGATGTGCATTTTCATTTTCCCCATCTGAAACAAACAGTAGATATGCGTGAGAGCATTTCATGAAATAGTACATAACACAAACATTCTAGTCCAAGCAATTTCGAAGGCACACGTGCCTAAGATGCACAGCCCGATACAAGGCAAACCTTAGCAAGAGTGTTAATGAGGCCAGATATTTACTTTGGATGATTATTTTGCACACTGGAGATACACGCATTTGCTAAATATTCTGTTATCTCTTGTGAAGGCTTGGTTATAAATATCACATTTGTGTTCAAATAGTGCAGTCCAAAAAAATTATTTTTGGACTGTGCATAATAAGCCTATTGGGAGTGTGGATCAGAGTACCTTTTAGAACACCCCTTTTAGGGTGGAACTTTAACGAAAATTTGTGAGAAATGTGTCAGTGTCAGTAACCTGGAATTGCTAATGCTCCCAGTGACTATAAAGTCAGATGGTATTCTTTGCTCATGCGTTCCTAAAATATCTTCACAGCGAATTTTTCGTTTCGAAAGAGATGGAGCTCAGAATTTGTATTAAATTGTGATTGAAAAATGAAATAGAATGCAGTACCGCTTTCGAAATATTCACTGTGGCTTTTGGCGAATCTACTGTGAGTAAGGCAAGAGTTTGCGAGTGGTACGGACGTTTCGGAGAGGGCTGTGAAGGCATTAAAGATGACGACCGCCCTGGACTCCCTAGCATATCAATAACCGACGACAACATCGAACAAGTGAAGAAAATGATTCTGGAAAATCGGCAAATTACTATCAGAGATTAAGTTAGTTACAATGGGACGTTATTAATAGTGAAGTATCAAAATTAAATTACTATTAGAGAGTTACTGATTATTTCGCCATATCATTTGGCTCATGCCAAGCAATGTTTTCGTATGATTTGGGGATGAAATGTGTGGCGACAAAGTTTGTTCCGAAGTTGCTGAAATTCGATCAAAACCGATATCGCTCAGGAATTGCTGAATGAAATCATCACCGATCCAGAACTTCTTAAAAAGGTCATAACGGTGACGAAACGTGGTTATATGGGTATGACGTCGAAATCGAGCCCCAGTCGTCCCAATATAAGCTCACTGAAAAACCCAGATCGAAAAAAATTCGAAAATTTCATCAAAAGGGAACGTTCTTCTCACTGTTTTCTTCGATTTCAATGGCGTAGTGCATAATCACTTCCTGCCATATACGGTCAATAAGGAATACTGGCTGAAAGTTAAGCGCCGCTTGCATAAAGCAATCCGACAAAAACGACCAGAATTGTGGCAAAATCACTCTTGAAAATTGCATCACGATAATCTCCCGCTCACGCATCGTGTTTTTTTTTTGGTTGGGGGATAAAAAGCAAAACCATTATGTTGCCTCAGCCATGTATTCGCCTACATGAACCCCTGCGACTTTTTTCTATTCCCAAGGCTGAAGAGAACTATGAAAGGACGACATGCCATATGGAAAAGTGAGTTCCAGAGCTGTTTCCGGTTTCGGAAAAAGCACAGGTCCAAGTGTATTATTTCTGAGGGGGATTACTTTGAAGAGAACAAAGTTGATGTTGATGAATGAGTAAAGATTTCTTAAAAAAAAACGAAAATGTCCCTTGTGTTTTGATCCCACCTTGTATACAGGGTGGACCATTTCAGTTGAGACTGTAACAATATCTCCAAAACTATGCGTTGTAGAAGGAAATATATCGAATAAAAGTTGCTTGATATTACGGGAGAAAGTAAATGTCAATAGGCGTGTTTTGTTTGGAGGACGTTAAGATAGTCATTCTAAGGCCAACTTAATCTTTTTAAACGGGAACCTAAAATTAGTGTCAAATTAAACTGACCCTAAAATGAACATCACAACGTCCTCAAAACAAAACTCGACTTTCGAAAGAATTTCATTTTCCCTTATAATACTAAGCAACTTTTACTTAAGAAATTTCTTTCTACAACGCTTAGTTTTGGAGGTATTTTTCAATCTCAACTGAAATGGTTCACCTATACGGAGGGTTGCCCCACTAAAGCTCGGACATTTCTGCTTATGTTTTCTCATGGCGAGATTCCCTTTCGCCACCAGCTATTGTGTTCAATGTGATTTCCACGGGCTTTAGCTATGGCTCTGCAGCGCAATTTCCATTAAAGAAGGCTGCGTGTAAGAACAGGAAGGGGGATGTTAGCCCACTCCTTTCAGGCTTTTCAGAGTCCTTCAATTGTGGTGAGACGCCGAGAAGCAAGCACTGTTTCAGCAGAACAAATTCGCAAAACTACATTGGCGATGCATCTGGTGACTTCACAGGAATCCTTTTAAATGGTATCACATTGACACCCGTTTCCATTAGCTTTCCGGTGGTAGCAATGCTGGGAGACCCGAGAAGACAAGCGCTTGCATATAGCTCACCGGAAGTTGCCCGGCGAAGTTCGAGCGAATGCCGAAAATGAACGAAAGCGAACGATCTTAAGGGAGCATTCCAGTGCAAGGGGGAAGGTAGTCCATTCCGGCACATTTTGCTCCCATTGGCTGTGATCAAATACGTAATTTGGAACGTTGGCGCGCGCATTTCGACTGGCAATTGAAAGTGAATACATAAAGCCATGCGTTTCAAAGCAGGAATTTTGTACATACATAGTACAAATCGGTTTATGTCCAGTACCTTCCAAAGATGAGACACAAAGATTTTCAAGAAAATTCCCCACCCAAAATAACCCTTTACACGGAAGAATTCTCGATTTTTTCTGAAAAATGATTGAAACGATTTTGATTAAATGCCATTGTATTCAAGATATTTACATGAAAAATAAAATGTTTATTTTTAATTTTCTGGGAATAGCTTGTGAAGTCCTCTTCATTCGGAAGGAATTTTGTATAATTTTGTGCAACTGGTAAATTTAAGCAACAGAGGAAAATGGGCTACACAAAAAATGTCAATGGGATAGATGGATCTGTTGCATCCCAGTTTTATGCTACAATGTTTTATGTATATGCAAACTCCACCATCTTCTAAATGTTTTCTTATACAGGGTGAAAGGTATTGCTTGAACTGTAATAAAATGGCTAATAGACAAGGTACAAGGAACATTACTATGTTTCATTTTTGTAGGTTTAATGACAAAAATTGTATTGGACATATTTGCACTACTCATTATATAGAATCCATGATTAACGTAGGTTCAAGCAGTACCTTCCACCCTGTATACTGTCCTCCCAAATAATACCCACGCAGTAATAATGAGAATTTCTCGTTTCAAGTAATGTCTTTCTCAAACATGTCTTCAAGGTAATAGAAATTACATGGGAAATTGAAATTTAAGCACAACATAAGTATAAAGTTATAATTTCGAGCTTATTCAAAGTGAATTAATCATCATAATAGTATCAACCTCATGTAAGCACTTTATATAGGGCAGATTGCATGTGATGGTGATTAACACTTATTTGCTATTGTTGTCCTACTGTAATGCGTGTCGAGAAGTTTACTGTTGAAATGGCGATGGTTTACAAATTCTTCTCTCTTAGATAATGCATGATGGGGAGGGGAGCAACCCCCCAAAGGCTGTTCTTGGCATTGGGTATATTCCTACTTACTGCATACTTCATAATTGTATGATGTGTTCAATTTCCCTGAGCATTGCTCACAGTGGAGCTAAATGAACAAACACAAACCAACATCACTGTATGTGCTCAATTTGTTTTTTTCCCATATGACCTGTCAATAAATTTAAGGTTCCCATGTGCTATAGGACCTCCACCGTGTTATATCAAATATCATATATAGAACCTTTCCCAGGAAAAGGAATCAAAGTGTATTTTCTATTCAATAACTGTAAGTTTTATTAACTAGAACTGGCTTTGTGTATGCATAAGTGACTAAGTGCAATTACAATTACCTATAAGATCATTCCAATAGATTGTAATAACAGACATTCAAGAGGTTAGAATTTAATGGACATTTTAATTGGGTAGGACATTCAAATGTATATTAATGTAGGCACATGTTCCTTAAAATAGCATACAAATGTATTATCCAGTATTATTAAATATGAATGTGAATGCAATGTCTCTAAATAATAACAATGTCTCTTTGTGTTTAACCATATCACACCCACCCTTCATAATTATCAATCACCTTAACATGTAGTTTAGTGTGCCAGTATTAATTGTTTTTTCATATGTTGACTGCAGAAATAATGTAACAGCATTTTGTATGACTTTCATACTATTGTTTTTTAAGCAATTACAGAATTTAAATTTGCTTAAAATGCAATATTTCATTATTACCTACTTACCTCCGTACCCAATTTTATTATCACTTAAGTATGGTTATATTGTTGTTTCTGCAGGTTAATGGTCCACACGCTGGTTTATAAATTTGGGTGGCTGGATGAGACACTCGTTCACTAGTATTGCTCTCTGTCCTCCATAGTATTTTTAATTTTAATGTCCCTTTTAACTTCACAGGTTTACAGAGATTGGAGACTGGTGGGAGTGGGGATGACAATGATGAAGATGGTGCAATTGATGGAATTATGGTGGGGAAAACCAGAGAACACTCATTCTAAGTGCCATTTTATCTACCACAAAATCCTACCTCTTATCCCTAGGATTGAATCCAGGCTTTTTTTGTGGGAGGCCATAGTGCTGCCCAATTAGAAGTGCGAATATGAAACAACATTTAAAACAGAGATAGTATTACTCAATACTATCAAGTAATGAAGCCAAGAAGTTGTTTTACAAGGAAGCTCCCACTATGACTTCACAAATGAGGTGTATGTAAATAAAGCATTAATAGATATTTGAAAAAGAATAACTATTTCAACAGATATTTTGCCATGCAATACATATTATACATTTATATAATTTGAGTTGGGTGTTTTGTCATAAATATGGTAGCTGGCATTTCGATATGTAGAAATCATTCAGCAATAATGTGGTAATACACAAGTTTTATGTAACTATTTGTGCTTCCAAGGCCAACGCTTAACCGAGTTAGCCAGATTGACAAAAAATTCCAAAAGATACACAGTACATATGGAGAGTTTTCTGTTTATGAAATGCTTTAAGTTATTTTGCAATGAAAAGAACATTATGTCCTAATTTATTTATTTGGTATAACAACAGGAAACAGTGCTTGAGCACAACACTAATACACATCCAAAATCAAACTATGAATCCCAAACTATTATCATTACATCACATTCAAAATTGAAATAGGTATCAGACATAACCTTTGAGCACGACTTCTCATGTTCGTTTTACGATATTAGTGTGCAATCCACAAAAACAAACTTTTCGAAATACAGCCCCTAATTCGGACAAATTTCAACACTAAATAGAACAAACACACATTTTAACACCTTAACATACTAAGTATAGTTTATATTTAAGGTTAGCTTGTTTTCACCATATATATTTCAATTCTTCATTAAAACCAACTAACGTTGTGACTATCGATTCATAACCTGTCTTCTACCTTACTAGGTTTCAGGTCATGTTCCAGTTTTAAACGTCGAATGCGCGTTATTTGGTACTCAATATTAAATAAGGTATCACTATAAACTCCTACATTTACACAATTGCTCGTTGATACGAAATTTCAGCTTTATTTTTAGATTTTCGGCATTGCTATTTTATCAGCTGACTTCCATCTTAGTTTAGTTTCAAGACTCAGCAATCAGCATGGCAGATGTCGCGCTATTCGCTCTGGAAGCGTGCTGTTCGTTTACCTTCGGGTGAGCTATCTGAAAGCGCTTGTGAGCTAGCGTATGACTCAGAGTGACATCTGTAGGACAAATAAGACCACTTCCATCGCTGTTGAAGACCACCTGAAAGCACCTTACCCCGGTTTTGTTTTACGGGTTAATGGTTTCATTTTTGTGGTTTCACACACAATCCACGCATATTTCGGTGCGTTATACCCATGTTTATACATATTGCACTTTTTATTTATCCTTATAGAAAACACGCATTACTTATTTTACACGTGTACAAAACAAATTATCATATGCACATTTCAACATCACCTGTGTGTTCCGCTCTGTGCGCGGCCGCCATAGTGAGTGGAGTCACACAGAATTACCCTGAACGTAACCTCTAGTGCATTTCCAAAAGATACTTTAACCTGTAAATCAAATTAAGGTAAAAGCACCAATACGTAATATACCACACCTGTAAAAACCGACACTTCTACCTCTGTTATTTCTTACACTGCTGCTCACGTAATTTCAAACCAACAAATCACCCACAGAACACCAAAATATTAGAAATGCACCCTAGTGTTAAACGGTGGAAACACGAAGGCGATCACAGCATGAGTAGTGATCCGGGATGGAACTAAACTATGAAAAATCTCGCTTTCAGATGCTCACGTCACTCGTAGCTACTGCAGCTGTATTTTTCATACCTGCCTAGCTGTCTAGCTCAGCTGATCAAATGTTCTAATACTCTTATCACTCTGACGACATACAAAGTTAATTACGTGAGCTTCAGTAATCGTGATTGCACTTAGAGTTATTCAAATTTCTTTTTAAAGGAATTGATTAAAGCTCACATAAAATAACTTGTTATTGTCATCTGTAGCAATACAATATTAGGACATAATAAATTATGATCAGCTGAAAATCAGACAGCTAGGCTAGTATGAAAGACACAACTGTTTATTCCTGTGTAACCCTTTTTATTTAAATTATCCAATAGTACATACATTGCTTTTATATAATATTAGTGTGGTTAATAGTGGTTGCGGAATGTTTCTGTGCCATAATACACATTTAAATTTTTGAGGCTGAATGAGAAGATCAAGTACCGTGCAATAATTTCTTCTGTATGCTTCATAGTAAAATCTTTTGCACTTAGCCTCCATGTTTTGCTTGAACTTGCAACCAACCAACAAACAGAAGGATGTGGAATTTGACAGGAAAATTGAAAGAATAACACATGTTTAACGCTTGTTATTTTATGCTACTCTCTAAATAGCGCAACACAATTTGACATGTTTGCGTAACATGAATAACTTAATACATTTCCTACAAAGAAACTTCTGCACACATAATATGCAATCGTGTAGTTATTGTTTTTCATTCACTAAATTGCTATTAGCAGTGCAATAAGTATCATTAGCAACAGTCTCATCACACCATTTGACAGTATTAATGTCATTGTCATTCTCTGTCCTCTGACTTGAAGCAACCTCCCTGGACACAAATAGGCACAACTTAAGTCCAACTTTCCATTGTGTATATCCTAGAAGTAAATAGAAACACATGTTTAAACTATCCTTAAAAGTAGGTATCTGAAAAGAGAAATTGCTTACATTAACGAAATATTTGCTGCTACACACCCACATCTTGTGATTATATTACATACTATCCATTCTAAACCAGAGTTGTCTCTGATGTAAACCAAAGCATATGCTTCTGCTTGTCATGAAATTAAGTATTACGCTTCCACCAATGTAAATAGTTCCGTTATAATGTATTGTAATCATGAAATATTGGAGTAGGAGAGGTAGAGAACTACACATTTTATTGTGGTAATCGTAAGAACTCATTGTTAAAGGTAATGGATATATAACAGCTGTTAAGTGATTACAAAGTATGATTTCTCTAATTCTAACTGCTATTGCGCTAACACTCAAAGAGAATCCTTTTGTAAATTACCAACTGTATGGATGATTACTTTTTCCTTGCCTATATGAGAAATGCAGCAATGAATTCACAGGGGTGCTTTCTGAGTACCAAATAAACTCTTTGCATAACACAGCAAATATGATAAGTGAACAGCCATTCATAATACGCTAACACTCATATGCTCAGCTCAGATCAAATCTTGTGATTTTATCAGTTAGTGTTTGAGTTGCCATGACAGAGGAAGAAGGGTGTAGTGCGAATAAGCTGTTTTAACACAAAGTGGGAAACCGATAAAAAGTGGCAAATAGGAAATTCTTAATGTGTTCAACTCACTATTATAAAAACAACTGACACTTGCAATAGTAGATATTACGACACTACATCGGAGTTTACAGGCGTTTCAGCAAAAAAGTGTAACCAAAGCAAGCAGGGAATATAAACAGACATAATAGGAGACTAAAATGCAGGAACCTGTTTTGTATGCAACAGTGTTTTGGATAAGCTTGTCATTAACTTTGAGGATAGTTCTGATTCCAATATGGCAGCTAAGTTATCTTTGGAGAATTTGGATTAGGGTCTGCAGCTTTGCCTGGGGATTTCAATTACTATAAGTAAAATGTTCATTTTCCGCATGCTTATAAAATGAATTGATACTTCGGGTTGAATTTTTAAATATTATTTTCACACAGGGCACCTTTTTATAGACTTAAACAATGTTCAGCTGTAATATGTAGCAAGTATATGTGAGAGGAAGAAGCAGTCGTAAGGGGCAGGGATTGCAAACAATTTTCGCGAGGATAATACAAAGAGTATGTTTATAGTGAGAGGCACTCTAGTTTGGAATGGAAAACCGGTCCACTGTTACTACTATACCTAGAGGAATTTTAACATATCAGTTAGTAAGTGCTAGTATCTAGCAGCATTTTTATGCAACCAGCAGCTTAAGTAATGAGAGTACTTCGGGGTGAAGAGAGGCCAGGCCATTTCCTGCTTACATTTAAGAAAACACATACAAGTTTCAATGCGCAAATGTTGATATGAGTGAATTAACTAGTCAGCTAACGAAGTGAAACAATACAAATACTTCAGGTGTAAAGAAACAGAAATTAAGTGAGAAAATTGGAATTCTGTGCACGTGTTTGGTTGATAAAGTGTTAAATGAGAAGGAAATAACACTTTTTTTTTGTAAAACCACCATCCTTTTGTGTTACTTGAAGAAAATTCAGTATACGCAAGGAATCCATGGAACTTTACATTGAAGGTACAATGAATCGGATCTTTTGAATGCTCCTTCGATATGTTGTTTATAGTGAAATTTTAAACACTTTTATTAATAATAATAACAATAAGAAGAAGAATCAACTAATGCTAACCTTCCGTGAATTCGGAAACTAAGCTTATATATATAAAAGAAGAAAAAAAATAAACTAACCTTCCATAGTACCTCGGATGCAATGCGTTGTATATGAAAGGCATTTAAAATGCTTTAAATGTGTTAAAATGTTCAGTATAAATAACATATCAAAGTGTCATTCAAAAGTTTCAATTCATTGAAAATATTCATGGAACCTTCACTGAAAATATCCATGGATTGTTTGCATATACAGAATAGCGGAAGAGTATATACAATCAGACAAAAATTCAATGCCATGCCTAGGATTCAAACCACAAATCTTTGACTTGCCATAACACTGCTTTGCCATCTAAAACTTTCTCTACTCGCAGTAAGTTATTTTCATAAATATTCTATAAATGATTCATCATATACCGTGATCAACTTCATGTGTATCATATGTGTTAACTTAAAAGGCTCCAATACGTTTAAAAATATTACATGCCCATTACTTCAGAACCTTTGGTTTTTGCACCAAAACACCAACACATTTAAATGCGTATGCATTTCATATAATATCCTGCAACTTAATTACTATTGCACAATGTATCTTCTAAGGGAAGGTTTTGTATCATCAAAATTGCTACAAAGTTTAAATGGTAGAAAACAGACACGAAAGATTAAAACCACTTTGGAATTTCAAAGCCTCAGAACACATGTTGAAGCTGCTAATTTCACTCAAAACAAACACTTCGTTTTTATTGAAAACAAATGCCTTTCAGCACTTGTACTAACAGATTACAATGACACTAATTGTCAAAAAAGCTACCAGAATTTCTATTTTCATACACCATGTCCAGTTCATAACAGGACATAGTGGCAGTTAGATAACAATGCCCAAACCAAGTGAATTACTGAAATATATATGAATGATATCAAATATCTTTCTTCCTTCTGTATTAGAAAATTTCATTTGGGCACTGCCTTAAAAGAATTATAGTATCACTGGCATGCTATCTTGGACAGTTAGTGTCATCCCAACAATAATCCTACATTTTTAAATTATACACGAGTATCACTCCCATGATCTGTATCTACGTGTTTGAATATTGGCACTGTAACATGCCATTTAATTTGCATTAAAGGTTGATTTTTACCTTACCCACTTTGGCTGTGATCTCGACCTATCAATTATGTAGTGCAAACAAGAAAATTAATCGTATATTCCACTGGGATGACTCACTATATCTGAAAAGTAAATCAGGACAATATAAATTTCAGCAACACTAAGAAGTTCTTAAAACGTAACCTTTCATCCAGCATAGTCATTTTATGTTGCTCAAACTTAATAACATATCTTCAGATTCTAAGTCACCATTCGGGTCTCGAACCACTACGTGGGAAGGAATGTAAATCGTAGGCATATCCCACTCTGTCTGGACGGCTCAATGTATCTGAAAGTTAATTCGTTATATAAAAATGTTGTAACACGCAATAACCTATCAAAGTTTCCTACCTCATTTTACAGATATCACTGAAGTTAACAGAAAATACCCATATTACAAAAACTATACCTTTAATCAGAAATAGCGTAAATGTATGAGTACCGTATCTGCTTTGTTCCTGGTGAAAAACTTCGGACGAAAACGTTCAGCTATAAAAATCCAAGATGGTCCCTTTCTCCTTGCCTGCCATTTAGTTCGTATCGAACTTCGAGACTTGAAACAGCCAATTAGAAAATACGCCTTTCCCGCAAAAGTACAACTAGTGACAGACCGTGTTCTTGTGGGGAGTTAGTGCCCTGTGTTTCCAGTTTCCCAATCCAACCTTCACGCCTGTGGTCCAAGCTCTCCAGCTCAACTGCCACTAGAGAGAGAAGGAAAGACTCGAAAGTGGTCGGTCGTCCTGCGAATCCGCAGTGTCCTCCGGGCATACCAGGAATATTTGGGAAGCTAGCAGCGAATTTTATATTTGAACATTACAATGTACCCTCTTAGATTAGCGCTTAATAATGTTAAAGCTACTATTATCTAAGTGGAAAGACCCTGGATTTAGTTTTAACAATGTAACAACACTTAAATTAAAAGAATCCTTGGTACCCATAGATTTATACAATCTTGCTCTAAATTTAATGTTTAAAACTGAAAAACTATTTAAAAGTACTCAGTGGACACTTTAAATATATATTCAATGCTAGACACATGTGTACCCAAAAGAAAGCAAACCAAACAGAAATATCCTGCTTGCGTCACGAAAGAAACGATACAAAATTATAAAATTAAAACAATGGCAGCGTAAAAATGAAGGTGCACCAGAACATTACACGTGGTTTTGTAAAACACTCGTAAAATTAAAAAACAAGAAACAAAGAAAGCTTTTATAAAGAATGCCGAAGAAATCGACATTAAATTATCACGAAATTCGAAAAACGTCTGGCTGTTTGTCAAAAACAAACGGAAACATCTTCAGACACACACAGAGAAAGAATATAATGGTAGAATATAAAAGACTCCTCATAACATTGTTAATGGCTGTGCTAACTACTTGAAATTGTGTAGTGCTTCAAAATGCATTTTCGAAGCCAACAATACCATTAATATTTTAGATTTCTAAGAGCGATGAGTGAAAATGAAATCAAACTTGTAATAAAAAAAGCTTACGAGTAATAGAACTGCAGAGCCTTTTGGAATACCTACATAATTTTTTAAACGATGTAGCGGTCTATTATTATACTTTCTAGAATTTAATCTATAACCAAATGTTACATCAAGGGAATTTCGTTAATGTGTGGAAGCAAACTAACGTAGTTCTCGTTCCAAAATCTGGAAATTTTAAGATGATAAACAACTATAGATCTTTATGTTTTAATTGTATATAATTAATAAGGTTGTTATTAGGTTGCTATTAAGGTGGTAAATAACTATAGACCTGTTGAAGTTCTGTATAAACTATTAAAATTTATTGAAGGTATTATTTGTATGCGGATATTCAATCATGAAATTTCACCGTTGCAACATGGGCTCGTGCCGAAAGGATAATTCTTTTACGAATCTCTTTAACTTTACTGAATACCTGCAGAAGTAACCAGTTTAAGCAAGCATATGTAATATATACCAACTTTCAAACGGTTTTCGACAAAGTTGATCATGATTTTTTACTTACTAAATTATAAAAATTAACTTTTATCGTTTCCATTAATGAAATTACTTAATTCATATTAAAAATTATCACAGATGATGCTTTACAAAATTTGCAAGTCATACCAGTTTAATGTTAATTCAGGGATTCGTCAAGGTTCCAAATTAGATCTTTGGTACTTTTATGTTTTATATGACTTATATGCTTTTATGCTGACTTATAGTGCTGTTAAGCATTTCATAATGTTAATATTTGTTAATGATGCCAAATTATACAAAAGTATTAATAGCATCATGGATTACTTAGAACTTCAATTTGACCTAGACTCTCTAAATGCATTGAGCATAATGAACAAATTTCCATTTAATGTAAGTAAATGTGTAAAAGTACCTAGAACCAAAAGCATTTTATAGTTCTAATAGGACACAACTCATTGAGTAGTTGAAAATGAAGATTTAGTAGTAAATTTTGCAAAAGATATGATATTCAACAGGCACATTGAATTATTGCCTCAAAATCGTTAAAATGTATAGGCTTCGTTATTAGAAATTCGTACAAATTTAAAGAAAAAACATTAATTGAAGACATGAGTGCAAGAACTAGATAATAACCAAAAGGATAGTTTTGAGAAAAGTGAGAAAATGTTTTAATACTGTATTATATTTGCATTTCATAGATTATATTGATTTAGCATGAAAATATAAGTTAAAGTGCACCAGTGTGAAAATTTTCTAACTGCTAATTAACCGAGAAATATATAAAATCAAGAAAAATATGTGCTGGAATTATTCATTTCTTGCATCCAAAAGTTTCGTGGAATGCATGAACTAGGATAACTCAAGATAAAGACAGCTTTCGTAGCGCAATTTTTGATGTCAACATACAATGATATTTGAAGATCCATGTATAAAGGCTTCCTTAATAGAAACTCAACAAATACCATCTCAGTAGAGGTTTATACCTCGTGGTAAGACATTACACTTTCAACTTCAGAATCTCTGTTCCCATCTTCTTGCCTGTGTCTGTACCTGTACAGGAGGAATATATTTGTGAACTAAATTCATCATATCACAGTACTTCTTTCTTTTTGATGGCAATGTGCCCCTTATATAGCTAATGGGCATATAAGGTAGGGATTTGCGATGTCTGAAATATGCAAACTTTAGAGTGAACCGGCGTGTCATGAGCAACAGAAACGGATACTTACTTCCTTTCACAAATAAACTGACGATATTTACTGATTGTAAATGATTCATTATTATTCCTTATTTCTTTTCTTTAATAATGACTGAAGATGTCCTTTAAGGTCCAATATGATTTTCTGATCTATTTTCACTACCGTAAATTTCTTTGATGCTGATGATGCAATATCATATCATATTCTTCGGGCACAAAGACATACTCTTTCTTTCGCTTGATCTTCTCAATTTGTGTAAATGCTCGATCACAGGGCATGAATGAATGTCCCTGTTATGGGAAATGGTGATATATTATACTACATATTTCCAAAGCAGTAAGTGTGTTTAAATACTGCACCGTCAACATATTCTTGTTTTGTCCCGCGCAGTTGTCACAAAGAGATGTAGGGTTTTAGCTTTCTCATTGACATCTCATCAACGTAGTTCTCTACGTAATGCTTCAAAATTTAAACAGTTTCATTGGATGCCTTCCTTCCGCAACTTTCATCGTACATGTACTTTTTGACCCTCCAGTTGTACAAGAAAATATAGCCATGTTGAACACCCAATGTTGTCTCTTATAGAACAACTCACCTGTAATTACTACAGGAACTAGAAGGTTTATAAACATAATACAGTACGCTGAATAATATACGTATATTAGATGCTACACATTATTTCTATATAGGAATTATCTTGTATTTAAATGATGAAGATCTGTTTTTTTACATTTACATTTTTTTACATCTTCGCTTTCTGTACGATTTCTTCCGGTAACCAATTTCGTATTTCTCCTCAATTTCAAACTGAGATCAGGGCGCCTCGCATAAAAAGTTCAACATTACAGACATTTATGTACATATTTCGCTATTTATATGTTAGTACCAGTACTTTTTCATGGATATTTGAATGTAAACTAATTTTGCTGCATTAAACACTAAACATTATGACAGGCAATTAACCCCATGAAGTATGCATTCTGAGTGTTCTTATCACTGAGAGTATTGAAACGATCAAGAATTTTCTGCTTAATTCCATATGAGAATTTGGATGTGCATTTCGTTTACATGCACAATCATGAGCTTTGTTTACATGAAGTCCAAAGTCCAGCAGCACTTCTGCTAAGCGCTGATTCCAACTTCTTGAAGACTCATTTAGTCCACATAAGCTTTTCTGCAGTATGCAAACTTGATTGGTACAACCCTCGGTTGTGTCATAGATTTACTCCTGTTAAACTCTATTCAAGAATGCAGACTTCACATCAAACTGTGTCAGTATCAAATGCACCCTAGCTGAAACATTTAACATTGCTCGAATGGTGTCAAATCCCGCAAGCTTTCAAAATATTTGACTCATTTCTGCTGATCAATACACGAACAATCAACGGTGCTTTGTAACGACTGATTTTAGCATTATCGCCATATTTGATCCAGTACACCCAGGGATAGGACCCAGATCAAAGTTTGTTCTGGTGATGACATCCCCTATTTCAGTTAACCAATGTTGATGTTCTTCTGACTTAATGGCCTCAGTGTAACGTCTCCGTTCATTAATTTTAGGCAACATCGTATCAATCAGGCGATCTGGCAGCCTGATTTTCTTCGATTTCTTATCTTTCCTTCGGTAAATTTGATCTCAGGATTGTGTCAGTCGTCATTGTCTGAAATAGCTGTCATCGGCTTTGTTACATATTCTAACTTCTAAGTGTGTTTTTTCAGGATCATTAGCTTTTGTGTGTTCTAGAAAAAAGTGCTCTAGTTCCGCAGGCATTATCAGGTTAAAACACAACATTCTTGCTGCAGACAACGCCATTTTAGACCTGGTTAATGTGCAGTAGCTATCCACACCATCTGAACACAGTCGTCCTCCGTGGACTAGAGATACCATGCTGGAAACTAGTTCCCGAGGTCGCGGGTTCAAAACCGGCGAGGGCAATGGATATTTTCGGGCGTAAAAATACTTAGCATGGCTTCCTTCGAAAGCGAGATAAAGCCGGTGATCCCGTGTCATAAATTTAGGTACGCAAAATAAGCTCAAACCTGATAAAGATGCCTCTGAGCAAAATTTTCGGTCATTCACGCCCAATATATTTAGAACGGGACCTAAGTACCATAGTAGTTAAACAGCGTTCAAAAATACACTCAATTATTAATTCATCCGAACAGACAAGAAAAAAAATGCCATATTGCTCTTTTGGATGCCGTCTCTTCCTTTTCAGTTTTGTAAGATACACATAGTTGGTAATTCAAACACACGAAGATTATTCATATATGCTGTTCATCCTTGAACACTTCATATGTTGTGTTACCCTCTACACGACTCAAGCATGTAGGTTAAATATGCATACTGCTGTATTAATTGCCTCTGCACACAAGAGTTTTGGCAAATCCTTGGTCAGCACCATACGATCCAGATCAACCAATGTCCTATTGGTTCGGTCAACACAGCCATTTTGTTTTTAAGCATACATGTTCATGACAATGAAATGCCTGCATTTGTTTTCGTCAGGATGTCTATCCATTAACAAATTTCCGATCATCATCGCACGAGAATTAGTCTGAAACTCTTTATTTCTTACTATCTGCAGATCCTCAGTTATGTTACTCGCTGTCTCTGATTTGTCTTAAGGAATGTATGTTATGCGTTGTTTGGAGTAATCATTCGTTAAACATAGAAAATATGCAGTTCTACCAATAGATATACAATCCATCGGACTACATAAATCAGGATTAAGTGTCTTGCAAGGTTCCGATGCACGTTGCTGGCGTGATTGATAGCTACTTCGGTGACGCTTCCCTTCAACCATGCTCCATATAACTATTCGTCAGCTATGAAATCAAAGTTGTGCTGCTTGAAGAACTTCTGGTTTACAGGAATTTGTTTGTTTTGGTGAGCCTATGGTTTATGCCACACTTGCAAACTTTGTTTTGATGAAATATTTGCTTCTTAACACAATTTGAACAGGTTTTATTACTCAAAATGTTATTTTTAACAATCTTCCATACCGCACACCACAAGGTTTTGCAGCACCATCTTTAGCAAATACACACTGTGTTTTTCATGAGCTGAAGGTAAAGCCCTTGTCTGAAACGGTTGTTGTTTAGAACAACCTTATACAAGCTGTTGTAAAAAAGAATACCTCCATATGGTATGACAACACTTGACTTTTAAAAAAATACGTCGTTCTCCGTGGTCTAGGGGTACCATGCTAGCCTACGCTTCCCTATGTCGCGGGCTCAAACCCGCGGAGGGCGATGATTTTTTTTCGGGCGTAAGTATCTCAGTATGGCTTTCTTCGGAAGGAAAGTAAAGCCGGTCGTCCTCTGCCGTAGATTTACGGCACGTAAGGGAATCTCAAGTATGATAAAGAGGCCTTTGAACAGAATTTTCTGTCTTTCGCGCCCAATATAGAATGGGACGCTAAGGACTATAGCCGTTAAGGAGCACCCATAAATAAAACCTCAATATCTATTGATAAAATATTGCAAATTAATTCTTCCTTTTCCAATAACATCCATGTATGACGTGTCATCAATACATGTTTTTACTGGCATTAAAACATCCAGATGTGAATATCACTTTCCACTGTTTGTCAGGTGATAGTTGCTCCAGAGTCTGCAATCCTCACGTCACTGTCACCGTAGTAGTACTATTTTATCCTTTCGGTAATTTTCTCCTGTCCGCCACAACAATCACTTACTTTAAACCTTTTTATTACAGTTAGCGCGACTAGCTCATCTGATTTTCGCTTCTCAATTGATGCTTCTCATCAGATATTAAGACTTGTATCAGATTTTTCGATGTCTGTGGATATTCTGATCTTGCCTACTAAGATTGCCGAAGACTTTTGTAACATTTCAGTAGCATGTCTGAAAGCCGTACCATTAATAGTGACTCATACGGTTCTCTTCAAGTTGTTGCATGCATAAACCAAAAGCCTCAAATAGTGCAATGTGTGCCACCATTTTATCCCCAGAATACATTTAAAACTAAAGAAATGAAATTGTACTGCGTGCGCAGTTTAATATGCTTTCTGTCCAAAAGTCATGAGCCTCATACGCTTTACACGCAGCAAGTAGTGCCATCACTTTAATAATTTTGACTACAAATTATCTGACAGCACGATCCGCTTTATCCTTCATTTTATATGTTGCATTATATGATGTGGCTTGCTCTGAACTGGCATCGTCTGCTAAGGACGCTTTTTTTAACTCTTCAATGTACTCCTCACATACGACGTCAGTCTCGCGTAACAGGATCTTTGCAGAAAACTTCCAAACACGACAATTTTCGGTGCCATTGAGCTTCTCAGTTACGTGTGAATGCATGCCGTCCGCTTTAAGGTCCAGCAAGCTTAAAATTATTGCTGCAGTACAACGAAGCACAAAACGCCCGAGTACAAAGGCACGAAAATCAAGATAAGTGTACACCTCCAAATATAAGCGTTGGTCTTTCAATAGGGCAAACCACCGAAATGCTACCGTGCTGAGGTTAGATCGAATTACTCAAAATTAACATAATAAGCGTCTTTATTTGTTAACCACGCTGTAGAGCAGATTCATCCTGCATGCATTACATCTATTTTAGTAGAGTTAAACCTTTTAAGGATGCCAACCTTCGTGGTTTAAATGTACGAACTACAAACAACAAAAGCGAAAAAATAAACAATACAAACTTAAGCATTTACTTTACAGATCCAATCTTCCAAAAACCAAACTTTCTTCCTCATACATTAGACATTCCTTGTATAAACATTTATCATGCCCTTTATTTGACATCTCTGCTGGAAATGGACTCAGATTATTGCCCAGCACTAATCTCTTTTAAATAAAATACATTTCTACGAATGCAGCCTCATACTATGTTTAAAGGATTTGAAAAGTGGAACATTTTCCAACAGTACATTGTAGTCTAGTATGGTGCAGACTGAGCCAGTTTCTCCTCTCTCCCCAAGTTTCTGTGAAGAGGGATACCAAGACAATATAATGCAGCTTCTGATAATCCTCTGGTTGTTACGCATGTTCAACACAGCGCAATGCTGAGCCCCGCATCATGTCATTGCCAATAGTGGGTCGGCAGCACTGAGACGTCTAAACTTGCAACTATTCACCTTCCTTCAGACCTGGTTTGGATGGCACAAGAAAGGAGACTGGAAGACGCCGAGAGGTCACTCGACAGGAAGCAGGCGGGATGGAAAACTCCAATTCGAGGTGCGTCAAGATTCGGCCGTTTCAAAATTTGTATTAAACATATTTTTTGTGAGTAACATACAAAATTCACTACCATTCGAAAGCAGCGAGTAAGGAAAGAAACAAAGGGAGATTTTAAAAATATATCATTGTTTTTTTTAAAACAGTGTCTTATCATGTGCAGAATGAAGCATGGTAAAGGTTTCTGATATGTAAAGTTTTAAAATAGAGTTAATCTACGTTAAATTACATAATTGCAGCCCAGTATTATGCACTTTCAAGCCAATGATAGGGCGCGAATGTTTGTAGGTCAGCCACTTAAAGCAAAATAACGTATACTATGTTACACGTGAACGTCTGTGGCTTTGTTCTCTAATGTCTGGTATTCAGAAAATCAATACGAATAAAATTATTTGGGACCTTATTAATATAAGGCAGGGAAGGTAATTATCTTCGTATATTTGTTATAAATAATTCCTACCTATACCAGTTCGGGTTCGATCCATTTTCCAGCACGCTTGAATTTATTTCACAGTGACCATATATAGTAAGCAAGTAGTAACATAGTAAAATAATGGTTATACAAATGGCAGCAGGAGTGTGTGACGTCTCTTCATACTAATTCAATTAAAATGTTTCACAATTACAAAATGCAAGGTTTTTCTCAAGCCTTCACGTACGTACTTTTGTCTGCCCGCTGTACTCGCGTTGATGCACCATGGCTTTGGCGAATATAGATTTCTTGTAAAGAGAAATTGCTTTTGTCTACACTCACGTGGGCTGCAATTTGTTTCAAATGCAACATTGCAGATATTACTCCATTTATTACGCGAGAATTTTGATGCAAACCCTAGTGTAAACAATTTTTAAACCAGGAATGCTGTTGGGTTTAATATTTAATTAACTATTCCGGTTTTCAACTGAAAGAGTTCCAACATTTATTCGCGGAGTAAAATGGCGGATTTGCGATGTTTACGAACATGTTTAACCATCATATAGAGAGAGTTGAGACATTAGTTTTGTCGCCATTTGCGAAGGAATAATACTCGCATTTACAGAACTTGTTATTCTTTTTAAGGAATTACTATCTTCCTCAACGCACTTTGCAGTTTTCATTGCTGACCCAAATAAATTTCTCTCTACGCAACGAATTAGTTCTTCTCTTTCTGATGTTCTCGCTCATTTGGAAATGTAACTGAAACCTATTCTTCATCTTTTTTATTATTTACGTATTCATCACTCTGCACAGAAATAAATTGATTAAGCACATTATATGGTAAATCAATGCCCCTCAGGCTTTAGTCCCTTTGTCATTTTTTTTATCCGCTTATGTGACTTATATTCTTCGTCTATATTTCAGGTGGCAGATTTGTATACTTTGCTCCTTACAGTCATAGAAGGTAAACTTACACTTTTTTACGTTCAGCACTGCAACAAGCATACAATCTTCCAATATTTCACTTACGTGTACTAGAGTTTATCTTTCCGCTTAGGATCCGGATATAATTTCTGTTGGAGTATGATTATGCTTCACAGGAGTGCACGGAAGACCTGATTAAACTTATAGTTTGCGTTGGACTTTTTGCGCATATAGTTCGGCTTCCAGATTCCGAAAGACAGGTGTGTCAGCCGATTGTTTCGGGTTTGAATACACGAAAACGTTTATAATGTATATTGACAGTTTCTCCAATTTCATTTAATGAACTGGATTCCTTAGTAACTGTGTTATAACAAGCCGTGGAAGTATGTTTTCCGAAGTCTACCTCGGAAACTAAGTTACCATGTTTACCTCAACCTTCATATTTACCTGCTTCTTCCGAGCCACATTTGATCTTGCCATCTCTACCTATTAACATTCCTGTTGTTAAACCTTATTCGGAACTAACTAATTTCTCTCAGGAGCAGGCTCAAGCATTAGCACAAGCTTCTCGTCCTTTGAGTCATGTTTTTAGTTTTTCTTTTCGACGACGTTGTGCATTTTGTGGGAAATATGGTCATGTTTATAAGCTGTTTTAAACGTAAGCTTCGCTGACGTCATATAAAGAAACGCCTTCCTGTTTAGCGTTTTACGTGCCTTCACAGTTGAGCTGAATTCCGTTTTTTGACATTACATTCAATTCAAGTTTCGTGAGAAGAAGTTTCTATACCCACCTTATTAGATGTTGTTTCGGCATATAACTTAATTCATAAAACATTTTTTTCAATTGTTTGTTACCTATTTCGCGGGAAGCTGCAGTTTACGCCTGATCGTGGTATGACGATTTCTGCCGTGCCATTACCGATTTTGGGTCAGTAATTTTACTGCTTCCATTTTAAAATGCTCCCGTTTTCATGGGATGTTACGTTGCATGTGACGCATAATCTACCTTATCCGATGGTTCTTGGGTCTCCGTTTATGTGTAAAACAAATGTTACAATAGAATGCTACTTTTACGATAAGGGCTCTCTTTCGGCCGTCTTTTTCTCTTCCCTTTTGTTTAGAAAAATTAAATTGAGTTTTATTTATGGACGCTTTTTAACTGCTGTGGTCCTTAGCGTCCCATTCTATATTGTGCGTGAAAGACCGTAATTTTGCTCAGAGGTCTCTTTATCAGGCTTGAGGTTCTTTTACGTGCCGTAAATCTACAACACGGGACCACCGACTTTACTTCTCTTCCGAAAGAAGCCATGCACGAAAATATCTATCGCCCCTCCCGCGACCTGGGAACTAGAAGTTAGCATGTTGATCACTACACCACGGAACGCGTCTTCCTTTTGTTTGGGTTTGTCACAGAAGTGTACATCGTTTCTGACTTTGGGAGTGCAAATTTGGATTTATTACATTTATCACTGTCTTCCCGTCGTACCTTTTTGGAACTTTTGAATCAATTTCCTGATGTTCTTACCGAAGAGAATCACAGCCGTGATACGTAAAAATTCAATTATCTGATACCGCTCCTGTCCGCTGTTGTCTTTATCGCGTAAGTGCACCTAAACTCGATGTTTTGCATCCTAAAGTAGATGAGATGTTGCACCGTGGCATTATTGAAGTATTTATTTGTCCCTATTCTAGCCCTTGCATTTTGGTTCCTAAACCACACAATGATGTTCGTCTTTTGGTGGATTATACAAATCTTAATAAACACGTCCTTTTAGATGCGAAGCCATTGCCGGATTTACATACCTCGGCACATTATTTCCGGACGACTGTGTACTTACTGCCCTCGACTTGAACCAAGTATATTATCAGATTCCTTTAGCTGAATCCTCTAGGCCTCTTAATGTGATCTCACACCTTGAAATACTTTTCAATTTCCCTGCGTTCCTTTCGGACTTTCTGCGGGTACCTAAGATCTGTCAAGGCATTTAGGTCATGTTCTTCACGAGTTCAAGTTCAAGTTCGTCTTTAATCACCTCGACTTGGTAGTATATTCACGGATTTTGCATCTCACCTTGATCATCTTCTGCTGGTCCTTATTCGTTTACAGCGAGCCTATGTCGAGGGTTAAATATGCCGTCTCTTAGTTTTGCTTTTATGGCCATATTATTCCGCCACGTTGTATTTCGATAGACCCTGACCACAAGTTAGCCGTACGCCGTTTTCCAATACCTCGTACGAAGAAACAATTAGCTTCCTTTTTAGACATAGTTCCTTTTTTCAAAATGTATTCCACATTTTTAACATATCGCAGATCTCTTATATACGTTTCGTTGCAAACGGTCAACATTTGTTTGGACAGATTTACAGCAGCATATTTCTGACATTTTAGAACAGGCTCTTATGAATCCTCCTGTTTTGGCTATACCAGGTTTTGCGTAGCGGCAGTTTTACTGGAGGGGCTCCTGAAGCTCGTAAACCTTTATTATATTTCGCATTGCATTTCTAAGGCTGAGAGACGCTTGTCGTATACGAGTTGGAAGCACTGGCCTTGGGAAGTTTCGCCGGTTTCTTGAACATCGTCGTTTTCATATCTAGTGCGACAATCAAGTCATTACTTGGATCTTACCAATGCCCGCCAGACCGGAAAAATAACTCCTTGGGCGGTAAAACTCAGCGCTTTTCAAATTACTGTCACGCGTATTAGAAGCCCAGAAAACTGTAGCGGACGCGTTATCCCGCATGTTTGCTGAATCTTCTATTGAGTCGGGTTTGTCATCATATCCGGTTGCTGCGATGATCACCTTGCAAGTGATCACATCACATATTAGGAAAGTGGTTCGGAGTTAGCTCCGTTTTGGCGACAATCTATATGCCGGTCAAATTCCATCGGGATACCATTTTCAGGTTGGAGTGTTATACGCGTGCCTTCTACGGTCACAATCAACTAGGAGTTTGCTTCCTAAAGCGTTGGTACTGTGTTAGCTTACTTATTAAAGACTTAAAGCAAAATTCGGTAACATGTATGTATGGCGACACATGTACCGTGACATCGCGCAATTTGTTAGGTCGTGTGCCATTTTTTGCGCTAAACCTCCTTAAAATACTCAGTTTGTGTAGTTAAAGTCTAAGATTTCGCTTTATCCAATGGAACGTTTGTTCATTGACTATATTAGCCCTCTTCCCCGCACTTCGCGAGGCTATACTTATTTGTGCGTCATCATAGACGCCTTTACTAAATTTGTCTGGCTCATAACGCTTCGTCCCGTCACAGCTTTCACGTCCGCATCCGTACATTTTTGCATCTTTTGGCATGGCGGATCCTTTAGTCTCCGACAATGCTTCATATTTTCGTGCTCCTTCTTTGGCCGAACCCGTCAATCGCACTGTTAGGAGGGTATCGATCTCCTTTCATTCCGAGTTATACCCCGGGGATACTTTCCTCCCGGATTTCAAATTTGGCTTAAATCTTTGGTTAATGAATCGTAACGAGACGTATCTTTCGCTTAATGTTTGACTTCCTGCCCATAAGACCATTAACTAATCTTTGGAGTATGTCCCATTTGTTTGCAGATGAACGTGATCCTACTGTGCTTTTTCAGCGGTGAAGGCTGCTTTGGACGGTTTACATCGTGACCATCAGCACCGTTCTGACCGTTATAATTAACATCGCCATCCGGCGCCTTTCCACATTTGGGATTTGGGCTTGCTCCATTCGCATCCTCAGAGTAATGCTTCTAAGGTTTTCGCACAGAAGTTGGCTTCATACTATATGGGACCTTTTCTTATCGTTAAAATAATCAAGTTAATGTTTTAGGTTCAGGATTGTGTTACGAGTAAGTCATGTGCAGCTCATGCTTCTCAATTAAATGCCGTGCCAGTTACTTAAAATCAGTTCCCTAGCTCTGTGCGGCGCTTACCACTCGCAGCCTTTCATTCTATCGTTAAACCAGGATCGTGGTTTCCATCGTCTTTTCACACACGAGCATGGTGTTTGTTCTTTTCTTAAGCTGGAAATGGTCAAATTTTTCTTTTTAGATTGTAAGTGTTTCTCATTTTTGTATGTTTGTGTGTGTGCGTGTCCTGTTATTTCTTTGTGTGTTGTCCTCGAGCTGTGCTTTTGTTTCCTTTTCCTCATTATTTATAGCTTAACTGGGCCCGCTAGTCGTCCTCCGTGGTGTAGTGGTGACTATGCTATCCTCTAGTTGCCGAGGTCACGGGTTCATACCTAGCGGAGAGCGATGGACGTTTTCGGGCGTAAAAATTCTTAGCATGTCTTACTTGGGAAGGGATATAAAGCCGGTGAAGCCGTGTCGTAGATTTACGTCGCGTAAAATAACCTGAAGCTAGATAAAGAGCTCAATTTATTTTATTTATTTGGGTCTACTAGATTTATTCTTCTACAAATAATTCCTTTTACACTTAGTTTGTTAAGGTTATGTCCATTACATTTATTCCCCGGGAGATATATTCTACAAGTTTTACCCGGTGGAAGTATTCATTATATAGTATTAGTATATTTTGGCTTAAATTGCCTAGGTTAGTGTTCATTTCTTATAATTTTAAGGTTACTTTTCTTTTAACTGTATTCCTTTTTTCATACTTTTTCTCCCGAAGAGATCACCTTAAAATTTTACATTACTTTGTTATTTTATGTTTTATTGTACCTAATCTTGTGGGATTTTTATCTTTCTCTTAATGTCCCCCTAGGACTTATGTGATACAGATGTTTCTTTATCATTTACCTATGTTGAAGTTTTTGCCCTCTTGGTTCATTTAATATGTATCTTTCATTCAACCCCGCCAATTTAGTATCTTTTCATTTAACGATATAAATGTAGGGAGAATGTTCTCAGCCTGCGGATTGAGAAGTTATACAGTCCCGGCGTTGTACAGGCTATGCCGTAAATACTGTCTACTACATTGCGTCTATCAGTTTCGGCCGAAGTGACTGATTTACGTCGCTATGAGAGCAGGACTTGCTCCTAGCGCAATAGCGTGCGCGTTGTCCAGTGGTGAAGGTTCCAGGTTCAAATATTGCCACTTGAAGGTGCCTTTTATATTTAGTAAATTAACGAGAACTGGTAGTTTGCCATGGATGTGGCGTTTCACTTAATTAGTTGAATTATGTGAATTTCATTAAAACAGAAATTGTTACTTGTTAGAATATGTTTTAATTAACATCATAAATAAAGGCAAGAAATTAATAAAAAACAAAGTTATTCGCAGGCATGATTTGAACTTCCCATCTTCAGTAGGACTTCTCAGCATGTTAACCATTGTGCTACTAGAGCACGTTAACAAGGAGCACCACCGCAGCTCCAGTCAGTACGGTGTCAGCACCTGCATTTCACATCGTCTGTAAGATGCAGGATTGCCTAGTTACCAATCCACGGGATGAGAACGCTCAGGTGGTATATATAGGGTGGATCACCAAACACTTGCACCGCAAATATTTTGGAAATGGAAAGTGCTATTGATGTGCAGTTTTCACAGCATTGATTGGTAGTCAGAAGCTCGTACATTTAGCATATTTAGTAGTACTGAGAAAATGTTTTTGAGCAAACACACAAGTTTTGAAGTGCAAAAATATCTAATGACATCAACAGAATAAAGATAGGGTAAATTAGCATGTCAATGGCGTTTGTTGCAAGATTCTAGTGCATGTGGGTTACGAGAAATCCTATTTTGAAGCTTTTATACACCGATAATTGTGCAACCTGTGGTAGCACAAACTAAAGAAAAACAAAAAGAAATTACAATACTTCTGTGGATACTTATAAGTAAAGAGAACATAGCCCTTCAAAGGTTGTGTTCAAAATGGCCACCGGTAGCTTCAATACACGCTTACAGTCTGCTATGGGAGGAATGCTGCGCACGTTCTAGCATTCCAGCGGAAGTGTCAGAGCACGCAGCGGTAATACGTCGTTTCATATCGTCTGGTGTAGTTGGTACACCCTTGTAGACAGTGTCCTTCAGCCTACTCCACAGAAAATGTCTAAAGGGATCAGATCCGTGAACTGGCCGGCCAAGGTACAGGTCCTCTTCGTCCAATCCAACGATTTGGAAACAATCCATTAACACAAGCTGTAGTACTTCGTGCACTATGGGCTGGACAGCCATCATGTTGGTACCATAGGTTACTTCTAGACTACAAAGGAAAGTCTTATAGAATCTGTGGCAGATGTCTATCAGGCGACTGCGATACTTGTGCGAGTTCATTGTTACTTCTATGAACAAAGGGCCTATGAGCTGATGGTTCACTATCCCACGCCACACGTTTAAACTCCATGGACGCGGACCTTCCACCTGACGAAGGCAACCGGGATTGTCAACAGACCGATAGTGCATGTTTCTGCGGTTTACCTGGCCATGATTAGTAAATGTTGCCTCATAACTAAACAAGATACATGATGAATCTGGAGATTCATGTCTTAATGCCCATGTACAAAAGTTAACACGATACTCAAATCGTTTCCATGCAGCTCTTGATGGAGAGAGATGTGATAAGGATGGAACCTATGTCGATGGAGAATTCGCAGTACACTTGCCTGACTTATGCCACTTCCACGTGCGATTGTGTGGGAACTAATTTGCGGATCTACTGCAACGGCAGCCAAAACATTAATTTTTGCATCTTCTCCAGTCACTTTTTTGTTTCTGTTAGTTTTCTAAGTGTTACAGTACCACTTTCACGTAATTGATTGAAGAGGTTGATAAATAATTGCCGAGATGGTTGACGTCTATTGGGATACGTTTCCGCATACACCGTACAGGAACCAACTGTATTCTTCCTACACTCTCTATACACCATGAACATGTCAGCTTTTTCTGCATTAGTAAACCCCATCTTCCACTCACGACTTACTGCTTGAACTGTCACAAACTAATTGACCAGAAAGTCGCAATGCAATCAGTGAACGGAAAACATAATGCAAACAAACATAACAACATGGTACCTAGCAACTAAGCAGGTTGAATGTGACAAACAATTGTCGGGGTGGAAAGTTTTCAGAATACGATTTCTCGTAAACCACTTGCACTGGAATCCTACAACAAAGACCATTAGCATTTTAATTTATCATACCTTTATTCTGTTGATGTAAGTAGGTATTGGCCATTTAAAAATTTTATGTTTGCTCAAAAGTAGACTTTCTCAGTATTATTAAAATCTGTTTATAGGCTAAATGTACGAGCCCCCGACTACCAATCAACGCTGTGAAAACTGCACATCAATAGCATTTTCCATTTCCGAAACATTTGCGCTGCAAGTTTTAGGTGATCCAACCTGTATATATACATGTTTATGCGTCTTATGTTTTTAAATCTGCCTAATTATTTCCCCGTGTTACTTTTTGAACAAGTTTCGATTGCCCTTGCAATGTTTGTTCTTCCCTGCTCTCTATGGTTCCGGATGTCGCGGTTCAAGCCCGGCGGAGGCGATGGATTGCTTCGGGCGTAAATATCTTTGCATAGCTTCCTTTGGAGGGGAAGTTAACCGGTGGTCTCGTAGATTTACGGCACGTAAAGAACCTCAAGCCTCATAAACAGATCTGTGAGCAAAGTTTCCGGTCTTTCACGCCTAATATAGAATGGTACGCTAAGAACCATGACAGTGATTTTCCATGTGCTGTTGCCTAGGAGAGAATTTGAACGTGCGTTGCTAGTTGTCTGCTGCCCGCATTCGTCATAACGGAGGTGTGTTGAGCGATTTCTCCTCCTTCTCCAAGTTGACGTCAACGGGGATACCAAGAAGATTAGTGTAGCATCTGATGATCCCTTGGCGTATACAAGACATCACAATGCTGAGCCCCGGATCATGCGACTGACATAAAAATTCACCAATAGTGAGGCGGCAGCAGTGGGACGTCTAAACTTGCAACTGTTCACCTTCCTCCAGGTTCTGGTTAGGATGGCATGAGAAAAGCGAAAGGGAGACGACGAGAGATCGCACGCGTGGTGGAAAACTGCAATTCGAGATGCGTCATGTTTCGGCCGTTTCAAAATCTGTATTCAACATCTTTTTGGTGAATAGCTTACGAAATTGATTACCGTTTACGGGCAGCGATTAAGGAAAAGACAAAAAAGAGAGATTTTTAAATATATCTATTGTTTTTGTTTAAAACGGTGTCTTATTGTGTGGCGAAAGTTTTAAACCTTAGTCAATCCGTGTTAAATTACATAATTGCTAGCCCAATGTTAAGCCCTTTCAATGTAATGATAGGGCGCGAATATTTTTAGATCAGCTAATATAAAATAAAATGACATATGCTTTGTTACACGGGAACGTCGGTGGTTTTGTTCTTTAATGTCCATCTTCAGAAATTCAATGCAAACAAAATTATTTGTAACCTTATTAATAAAATGCAGGAAAGTAAATTATGTTTGTATACTTGTTATAAATAATATCTAACTTTACCAGTTCGGGTTCGATCCTTTTTCCAGCACGCTTGAAGTTACTTCACAATAACTGTATAGACTAAGTAACTGGTAAAATAATAAAATGTAGTTACAAAAATGGTAGCAGGAGCGTGTGACGTCTCCTCATAGTAATTCAAGTAACAAAACGTTTCACCATTACAAATTGCTAGTAGAGTCTTAATATTCTCCTCCTCAAGACACAGAAACTCTTAATTTCACAAAGGCAGATAAGTCATTCATTAATTGAGCTACAGTATTACCAAAACCTGGCATACACAAAAAAAATGTTTACGTTACCCTCAGAACATCACACGTCTCTCGAAAGAAAAACACAAAATAAGTCGGATTTGTTTACTTTAAAGGCAACCTTGGCAACATCGCTTTCTAAATCAACTTCCAAGGCTAGTAAGGGAAATTATGAATGAATGCTGATACTCATAATTCCCACGGCATTTATCTTGTATATCGCCAGATTCAGCCTCATGGAAAGACGGCAGTTTCATCACTTTTACCACCAGATCATCCCGAGGAACTGAAAAATTAGAATTGGGTAATACATTAATCAGAATTAACTTTTTTAACTTGTAATTTATGTTATGGAATATAACCAAAGTTATTTGAGCGTGTACATTAAATTTTAATTATTGTTGGGCTCATTTTAAATTCCAGTCATGTTGCATGTGTAATATGTTGGAGTATTTTTATACTGAGTAAGCAATTCTTATAGGTGAGTTGGCTAGTACATGTAGAATAGCCCATGGTTAGGGAACGGAGTGGTAGTGGTGCATACTTGATTAGTAACAATACATATACAAACCCGTCCAATACAGAATGGCCTGCTAGGGACCACAACAGTTAAAGAGCGTCCATAAATAAAATGCAATTATTTTTTTTAATTTAAATGATCAAGGAATTATGAAGAAACATCAAATTGCCGTAGGGAGTAAAAATTAAATTTGATAGTGTGGGCTGATGTCGCAAAATGTCGAATTTTAAATCGGCTTTACTTAAAAGGCAAGTTATACTAATTGTATATTTAAAGATACATTTTCTTAGTGGTTAAATTAAAGATATCAATATTCATTGATAGTATAATTTTATGTGTGCAACATTCATAGTACCTTTGCCATGGTGTCCTTACAGCAGGCAGTAAAAAGGAAATAAGGCTAAATAGGGTCTCAGGAGGTAATCTGCACGTAATAACAGCATTGTCCATGTAATAAAGAATAGGGATAGATAACGTAAATAAAACACTAGTTAAAGAGACGTAGCAAATCAAAATGGCAACCAATGTACGTCCAATCTCGAGAAAAGTGAACCAATCGCAGACACTCTCCAAGCTGCTTCCAACCTAAACCCAGTTAAAAAGCAAGAGTTAAAGCTAGAAATAACGGACCTTTCAAGTCGCTAAATTACTGTACACCTTTGCTCATTATCTACAACTCACCCAAGGATGTTATATTCAGTAATGCAGCTCCTTCCAACTAGAAAATTGCCTGGACACACCACATTCCAAACATCGTTTTGGAACATCCAAAGGCTCTTGCAGTCCTATCTTCAGCATTCAATACTCTAGCTGTTCTTGATTATTTTCCTATTGGAAACCTCTAATAGCTACGTTATCCACAAACTGGAAAAGTCCTTCAAATCCAACAAGTTACCGCTTTATAAACCTGCTGCTAACTCTAGCCAAGGTATTTGAAAGAATAAAATATAAACTTCTAGTACGTTTTATAAACCAAGCCTCAGTAATATCTCCTTATCAGTTTAGTTTTTGTCGAAGTTTCTCCTTTACGCATCAAATTCTCCGCAAAACTGAACAAGCAGTGCAAGGATTTGAGAAGAAAAAAAAAACACACAACTGCTGCATTTCTCGATTGGTTCAGGTATTCGACATAGAATGGCATATTAGGGTCTTGTATATAAAATATTTATGAATGATGTTCTAGATTATCTGCGTGATGTCATTTCCAGCTTTTTGTCCCATCACACATTTTCAGTGCTTATAGATTGCAGATTATTTATTAGATCAAAAGGCACAGGCATTCTTCAAGATTTATCTAGGCCCAGTAATGTTCACATTACTTTTTATACCCTCTATTGTTTATTAATAGGTATACAACTTATTTTTACAAAAGTTTATTTTTCTGTCTACTTCATTTTAATCGAGATAGAACCTTTGAAAGAAATACCTTACTCTCATGTTTTGTTACAGATAAAAAGGGAATAGCTATAGCTAAATTTTTAAGAACTGAAAGCTCTATATTGGCCTTAAAATTGCATAGGCACACTTCCATGGAATTGCGAGAAACAATAACTTTAATATCAACAGAACTTACAATTTGAATCATTAATAACGGATATCTGGGAAATGTCTTGTGCCAGAAGTTATGGTTATTCAAGTACATTGTGTTTTAAAGAGATCTACATTTTTTGCATTGTGTTTTCCTCTATTTCTAAACGTTTACCAGCTATACACGATTATACAAAATACCTTCTTAATGAAGAGGACTTCACAGGCCGTTCCCAAGGTACATATCCTATTTATCGTTTAAATAGCTTAAACATATATTTTAAACAAAATAAAAGAATTCTGAAAAATCGTCCATGTAAAGAGTAGTTTCAGATGGGGGAGTTTCTTGAAAATCTTCAAGTACAAGCTTAATTAATGCCCTTTTGGGAATTGCAGAAATTAATAGGGGACCAAAGCATATAACTTTATCAACAATATATAAATATGCCATTCTACCATTGCTGTCGTACGGGGCTGCAGTTTTGGGTACATCCTCTGAAGAGAAATTACAATCTTGGCAAATTTCATATGTTCAAAGGCTAATGAACACACGCATAGCTAAGCCATTGCGCATAACATCGTATGAAGCGCTAGGTGGTCTAACTGGGCATACTTCCATTCAACTGAAGATAGAAGAAATCTTGGACACTTACTACGACAAAATAAGGAATAAACACGGAGGTTTATTGTCCGTTGATGTTGATATTAGATATTGACCATGCGGTATAATGCAAAACCTGGACATATCCTGCAGATCTCATCGAAATCAAAGAACCAAGCGTGGGTACAATGTATACATGCCAAATATACACAGATGGCAGCAAAAGTGAGCACGGAGTTGGAGCGGGATTTGCAATACTTAATCAGAAAGAACTAATACAAGTGTATCACATGAAATAATTTATGCTCAAATAATAAAACTGAGCAACTTGTCATCTCGAAAGCTCTAGAAAGTTGCAAACTATTAAACAATGATAAAAAACCGCCAAGTGAAAGAAAATTTGTAATCTACATTGATAGTAAAATTACATTAGACTCCCTCAGGAACGGAAACAATCACAACAATCTCATCGAAGTAATCAGATAGAGTCTAAGGCTATTAGAGAACGACAAATGGATAGTGAGCTTCAGTTGGGTGATGGTTCATGCTGGGAACCACGACAACGAAGTGGCAGATCGTCTGGCTAAGCAGGCAGCGAGTGAAGTGGATCTACATATCAATTGCGACTAGAACCCGATTAGAGCTGTCCATTAAACAAGCTTTGGTCACTAAGTTTTACTACTCATGCATTTGGGCTTCTGCATACGGGCGAGTTGGGGTATTGGATTCCGAGAGGTGTCCCTCTCTCAGACGATTCCGTTTGGTGTACCGAACGAGTATGTGTCTCATTTCCTGTTCGAACGCTCAGAGCGACCAGACCCAAGGGGAAGGCTCAGTCTACTTTAACAGCGCTGTTGCCATCCTTATGCTAGATCAAGTTCGCGTGATAATGGAGTTGAATGATACAAGCGAAATGCTAGCGCAATGTATGCACTAAAAATGAATTACTTACAACAGTATGCCTTTAAGGCCATTTTAGAATTCGTTTATTATTCGGATATTGTGTATGTAGATTATGAAGTATAGTCTTGCTTTGAAGCCATGACAAAATTTCAGCTTTCCTAGAATTTGTGTTGGGGATTATTTTCTTTAAGTAAGGATTGATAGCTGGCATTGTCCATTACTACCACGCATCCTTCTAGTTTCTGAAGGGGATCGGTAAACCATTCCCTAAACGTTACCTTATCATCTCTTTATAAAAATCACCACTACTTTTTGGCTGAAACACTAAATCAGCCCCTTTTATGAAACCACATTTACCTATCTAGCATGGCAGATTATTAGATATGATCCTTTACCTAATGGAATTTTAATACCACTGTTGCATTTAGAATCCTACCAGGTAAAACTTCTAACATAGTTTTGGTTTACCAGAGTTTCTTCAGTGTAAATAATATGACGAGAGTGTTCTTCTGGACTTTAAAGAATAACCATTATTTCATTTCTGGCGTTAAATATATAATTAAAACATTTTTACAGATGACAGAGTTGTGTTTTTTTCCTCTCACAGAAATTCCAAATGAAACTGTATATGAAACTTTTACGACATATATTTTGCAACATATTTTCATACATATTTTGCTTAGGTGTAGTGATAAAACAAAACACGAAAATGGAATTGTATATCATAATATAGGGAAAGAAATCTTGACCGTAGCAGTTGGTAGATACAAAGTCGAAAACGCAGTAACATGGCATAGACTATTGTCATTCCTTTGCCTTGTAATACGCCCAATAGCACCGCTATGATGTGAACTCTGGAACGAGTAAATACCCATTTCCTACCTATTTCCCACGAGAAGGCGTGTGAATCAGAAGCTCGACCAAAGTTGGATATTCGTTGCTGCTTTTCGAACGAGTTGGGCTGGAAGAAACGAGCGAGTCTCAGTATGTACCACACAGGTGCGGATCAGACGGCGGCCAGGGAGGCCGGGGAGGTCTGGAGGAAACGATTTGCAGAGCTGTTTTCAGTAACGTAAAAGAAATAACAAACCTGCCAACTTGTGTTATTTCAGTATCCATTTGAAACGGATCGTTTCATTAATTTGAACCTCAAACTTTGATCTGTTAATTGTTGATTCAACCAGTTACAATAACGTTTCTCAGCAGTGTTCAGTGGAGTGAAGTGTGCAGTTCGAAGTTCGATTCCTGGTGATCGGTTGTTGTTTTAGGCTGTCGAGATGCAAAATTCAGAATAATTTTACCAGAAACAAATGCACACCTGAAAGGTCATTTTCAACATTAAGGTGCGTGAAAACTAATCTGAGATCCAGTATACAAAATAGACTGAATAGTATGGTGCTATTAACATCCTCCGCAAAGTTGAGGTGATTCCAGAGGGAATAGTTAATCTTTTCGCAAGAAAACATCCCAAGAGATGAGAGCTTCCTCAATGTCATGTAAGTTATTATTATTACCGTATAATGTTTTCGGATGCCATTATCTTGTTTTTATTTACACATTGTATTGATGAAACTAATACCACAGTCGCATTTTTTGGAATGTAAACTGAATGTGTATTTTAAAAAGATTGGACATTTTTAGTGGAAATGTGGCTCAATATTTACAAATACAATCTGTGACACAGCTGGTAATTTAAGTATTTAGTTATCAACTCTTTTACTATCACCTTAATTCTGGTATGTAGATATGCATATGGGGTAGTCAATTGGGCACTCCTGTAGAATATTTCTAGATCCTTGACAGCTCTAATCCCGATAAATGCGTCAAAAATCAGCTTGCAGCCATAAATGAGGAGAAATGGAAAAAAGAATGGAAAACAACTTCGAAAGCAACCTTGACTGAATTCTTCCTCCCAGCGTTAAAGATAGGAAAAATTTAAAAATACAAATGTCTCCAAAACTGTCAACCTTATTGACCGGACTTGGGAAATTAAATGCCTGCTTTCACAGATTCAGGATAAAAAACAGTGTGGTGTGTGTTTGTGGGAGTGCTGTTCACACAGTGGACCATATAGTATCTATATGACTGTACTAAACTTGTGAAAGAGAGAATCTCTAACACAATCAGTGATGAAATGTAACCGGTAGATAATAACAAAGTAGGGAAATACTTCATGAAACGTTTAACAAGGTTTGCAAACGGTATAGGTTTTGAGAAGTTGTGATTTAGGTATAATGTTAAAGAAAGAAGAGCATATTAAAATTTAGCCAGCTTAGAATAAGTTCATATTAGTATTTGTATACTAACTGTAATTAGAATCTAAAATATAAAAATTAACAAGTTATTACTATATGTTCTGTAATGGAATATGCCGTTCAATAAGGAAATGTTAAATAATAAACACACACACGCGCACAGACCAGACAAACATACATACCTTTTTCTAAAAATGCTTTTTTATTCAGGGTATCTCAAAACATGCATTTCCTGTGAAATCTCGACATCCACTCTTTGGACGAAATGCAATACCCTCTCTACCTATTGTATATGTACGTGGTAGAGAAAGTAGAAAAAGAGTGTACTGCATTCTTCTCCAGAAGTGAGTACCTTATTTAAAAAGAAAGACTCAAAGTTTACGAAGAGAATTACTTTCAATTAAAGAGCAAATATTTTTATTTATTATAGTAATACAGTTAAAAATCAATGATATATAATTCATATCCATTGTAAATTAGTTCTTAAGGCAATGCAGTAAATGCAGTAATCATTTATTCTATTTAATAGAAGATATAAACTACAAACATGCCACGTAGCTAATGCGTCACCAAGTGATTATCTATACGTTATCTCATGTCTATATGTGTAGTTTAGTTGAGGCAGCTGGTTGCAGGTTTGAGCTTTGGGTTCAGTGCTGAAGATGAAAGCTTCTCAGATTTACCTTGGGCATAGTATTGTTGCACACCTGAAATTAAAAAATATTTTTTAAAGAAACAGTAGTGTTCTTAAGAAATAGGTTTTTATTTGTGGAAATATGAAGTTCTGACTCTATCTACAGTAACTGAAGTAGCTAAAATAATATTGAATGTGACGGACTTGGTTACAGTGTTTGAAGTGCTCTTTGTATTATTCTTGCTTACTAAGTCCACTAATGTGTGTGTGTGTGTGTGTGTGTGTGTGTGTGTGCGCGCTACGGGCCATAGGTTTGGTACTCTGAACAAAGAAAGCTTATTCCTCTGTCAAAAATTTTAGGATGAATTTTATAGTGTAAGTTTACTATAAACATCCAGTTTTCCAATACATTTCATATAATGACTCACAAATATAACTCAAAGATTTCAGTAATACACAGAAAACGCTTTCGAGCACAAATTAAGTTATATCAAATGGAACTACTGGATTTAAGAGAATAAAACTACGTAAGATTACAAGGTCAATTAGGTATGTAGTCTCTATTAACAGCTGTAATGCTCAATCTACGGTAAAATTGTGTATATCAAATTGCTTATGAACACACTCCAGTATTGTTTTCTTTTAGAAACCTGGTTTATTATTTGTATTTACTTTTCTACTTCATTAATTTTATTTTTTTTGTTTATACTTGAAAAATTGTGAGTATTACTTAAGTAGTTCTTCACATGGTGACTAGTGTGAATGAAAATTCATACTATGAACAAAAGGAATATGGATTTTTGTAGTTATTTAAAAACACTTGCTAACACTTTCTATAAGAGTATGACATTTTACTAATTGCTTACATGTTGTCGTCCTTTTCTTTTCTCATTAACAAAATAATCCTGTTCATGAATTCTAATGCTAAATTTCTTTTCAAATCGTCTTTAAGGCAATATGTCTCTAAGAAATTGAAAAACCCACAATTTGCTTCTGATTAACTTCAAAGCTTTACCACATATGTAGAACATGGAGAAAATGAATATTTTTATAATAACAAAGTGAATTAAAATCCCCGTTATTTGAAGGTATACTAACGGTTCAAGCATTTAAATTAAAATCTGTGCTACATAGAGAATTTTGAATGAAAAAAATATTCAAAACGAGAATCTGCTCAGCAAAGTGAGCTTGAAAGTTAACATGGCGCTTTAATAAAATATGGCAATGGACCATTTAAACGTTCACATGGAGCTTTAGAAGCAACAAATATTAAGAAAACAACGAAAGTACATAAGTATAGTAAAAGCTTTAGATTTTTGTAATTTTTTGCTAAGTATTTCTGATGTGCTGTCCTAAAAGCAGATGAGAAAGTTTGCTCTGTTACCCAGGAAAAAGCGTAAGAATTTTCTTCTGGGAGGAAAACTCCTTTTTTATGTTTCCCTTGTTTATTATATTTAATTTTCTAGCTTTTGTGATTCGTGTAGGCTATGTGTTTGCCAACATTGAGATCACACACACACACACACACGCCAAAGGCACACTATTTTAATGCACACCATTAAATGCGAGACGAAACATCTTAGTCGATATGAGTATGGATACTGCTCTCATGGTCACATTAGTGTATATTAATGGATATGCTAGAATAACCATGAAGAAATCAGGGCTTTTGCATAGGTTTAAGTCCCATGCATATGTCCCAAAAGATGTGCACAAGTACTACGCACATTAAAAAAGAATGGATTAGCTACCACAATAAAAATGCACATTTCATTCCAGGGGAGAGTGTTTTTTTATCCAAGATTTTGGTCCAAATAAATGAGATATTCTCAAATAAAACCTTCAAATATGGAATTGTCAGCCACCATTTAACTTTTTTACATGCTGCCAATAAATATATGTTATAAGGCTCGGTGGTAGGTAGATGAGTACCATGTGGTCATATTTTGTTAATAAACGCATGTCCAGAAACACTTTGTTTATATGATAGGGTCTCTGAAATATGAAGGAGAATCCAAAACCCAGAAGATTAAAGAGAAGCAAAAAAGAAAAATGAAATACTATAAGTAAACATAACATTTTAATCAACTACTGAGGGAGCTCAAAATGGCTGCTGCCAAGTTCAACACATTTTGTGTATCACTTGATTATGTGATGCCGAATACTTGAAAGGAGTTCACATTTTGGTGTACGGCGCGTCCACAGACATCCATAAGGATGTTTGTCAGGACGTAATCTGCCTGTTTCACTTAAGCGCCTCTCCAATCTTGAAAACATGGTTCGGCTTTGCATTTGTGTACAAAGACGCCATATTCATTCTCACTTAATGATATCCACACAAATGAATATTTTACTCATAATGTATGAATAATATTATAGACACTTAACATTGGCTGCAGGTATGATTAAGGTTATACATCATATAACAGCTTATGCAGGGCCATTGATAAGCAAATCTTAGCTAATAAATGAGACGTCTACTGCTGGCCGCAGATTCTATTTCCTTACAGTCATCCCCCTTTCGCTTCAGAGGCTCTGGCAGTGAGCAGTGACTATGATCATATGGTACAATGCTGGAAAATATGATTGGGCGCTGTAAAATGTTAAAAGTATCGCTCTAGCCTCACGGAAATACACGAAGTTAACAGCTTGGTTCACACATGCACGTGTTACACTATAAATCAGAGTCAGGTATAATTCCAGTTAAGGCAAGATCTATTACGTTATTATATAAAATATACACAGGAGAAGTAATTCAAGGGATGGTCCTCCGCGCAAATGCATAGATAAATACTCAAACACAAAATAAAACATTTTTTATTTGAACGCTTGATTGCATGACTACATAAATCGAGGAGAATGCATTCCTTGGTAGAAATGGCTCAGTGCCAGCGTTCCGTTCAAAGTTTAGTGTGTTGCCTGAAGATATGGTTCGAACTCAGCGATTTGCATGTATATATAGATATATATATATATATGTAGGTTATGTTTCATGATCCCATAAGTATATTTTTCTGCGATGTGTGAGCTATTTCCTCGCTGTTCTCAAAAAATAGAAAAAAGCAAAAATGTTAATTCTATCTACATAACTACCTGAACTCCGGTCACTTTTAAATAAAACGTTTTAATTTAACTATGGCATTCAGAAGAAAGAACGAAATGTCTAATATTTTATGTGGCTCCCGTTGTCTTCTATCACTGCCCTCGGTCTTCGGGACATGGAATCCACTACGTTCCAGATATAAATTGGTATCCTCTGCCAATGATCTCCAAGTGTCTTCTTTGGCAAACCAGAGCTATGCAACATTAGTGAACCTGGGGCATCGAAAAGGCCTCGTATTTATTTTCGCCTAAACCTGTTCTATGGGATTCAAATCTCATGACTTCGGCCAAAAGTGTCCGAAAACCAGTTTTGAACTCCTGCGGACCTATGGATCAAATGGTTATCCTGCTGGAATGTACGAGTAATAATTCCTTCAGGACAACGCTCTCGGACATATGGAAGAAAACATGTTGGAGTCTTTCAAAACATGTTTCGCCGTTCAGGTTTCCATAAACGCGTTCCAGCATACCTGTCCCATTCCGCGATATCCACGCTTAAACAGTAATGCACATTCGACCACTTGCACGAGTTGGAGAGACAGTGGTTGTTGTATCGAGCACCACTGAGTCTTTAAACAAACACAGTATTGAATCAGAATGCAGTTTCGTCTGAGAAAATTACCTCTCTCCGATTGAAGTTCTCAAACAGTCCTGCATATACCAACCTGTCAACCATGTGGGCTTCGGTTAGCTCTTCCCTAATCGTTGCACATGTACCCTGAATTCCGTCCGGCACCCTTGCATTGGTTGTTAATATCCATACACTACCATGGAATACAGGCAAAAGCTTATATTCAGCGGGGTTCGAAAGGGGTCCCTTTTCACCTGCGCCAGGAGAGACCTATCTTTATCCTCTGTAGACATGCGGACGACCTGTACTTTTTCTTCCAGCAACTTGTCCCCGTTCTCGATAAAATTCCAATCATCTCCCATCAGTGGACTGTGAAACGCCACAAATGCTGCCTAATCTGCTGGCCGTGTAGCCCTGCGAAACAAGCGCGAGAACAGCAGAACGTTCATCAGTGACATCTGCCATTAATACAAATGGAATGAATGCACTATTGTAGGGTCATTGTGGTTAGAAGAACGATAGACGCTCTCTTTCGGTAATGTACGGAACTAAGCACAAAGTTTTAAATCTGACAAAAAGAAAGGAAACAAAGGAATAAAACAGCTGATGGGACTTACCGTCAGTAGTTGGAGACGTTGACGGTGATATACAACTGCAAGGTATAAACATGCACAGCTCTGCATTTTACAACATAACATTATGGAGTATATATGTGAGTTTATTATAAGAATACGATGTAGGATTAGAGAAGTGAAAAGAAGCTAAATATAAAACGGAAAACAAATAGATCACCAAAATTTGAGCACATGTTGGCAGTGCGCTAAGCGCTAAGTTATCTGCTCTTACCTTTCGAAGGTTCTGTTTCCGCGTCTAGTTAACCAATGAGTCATGGCTGTCTTGGTTAGGTAAAGTTTCTCATTTTACAGGCACTCGATCGCTTACATGGGTTCAGTTCATTGACTGTGTTCTTCAACCGAGTTTTGGTTGCGTCTCTTTGTAATATAACCAATACCATGATATCAGACAGTCATACTTTATGTTCTAGTGACAACATTGGGTTACGAAGAAAGAGGAGAGATGGATTAACCAGCTACAGCATCCCTCTTTCATTGTCAGGGAACAAATAGAAGGTAATGTGTTTTAAGACACCTCCTATTTATGCACAAGGCAATAAATAATGCCATTGATTTTGTTGTTGCTACTACTGGAACCTTGGAGATGCATTCGTGTGAACCCCGCTCAAAACCGAGTGTAAATGGAATAATCCCTGCTCTCGGAGCGCGTTCAATCATTTTTTCCGCCCCTGTACACATTTACCTCTCAACAGAACCGTGTTACATATATTTGTAGCCCCTTATAAGGCTAAATTTGTGTCGTATTGTTGCCTATTGCAATAAATTACAGTTTATACTTGATTTTATTACAAATAGTTTACAAGACACCATTAGAAAGTTCTATTCCCGTGAAAATGAAATATATCTGTTGTTTTAGCCTTACAATATATATGAAATGTGAAGCAGTTTTTACAAGAGAGTTAAAGAAATCTTAATTCATGAGATCCAGATATGCTTTGTGCTTTTACTTAAATTAAGAGATATTGTTAGCCTTTCAGCCTAGTATAGCTGTTCATTGGAGCAGAGAGCCTGTTAATGAATTAGTAATTGCGTCAGGCTGTTTGTCTCACATGACATTGCGTTATACCCCCGCCGCTGTAACGTTGCACTTGACAGCTTAAGTTTAAGTTGGTACACTCGCAAAAAAACAGATGAAAAGCTTTAACCGTTTGACTTCCTAAGCCAATCATAAGGCAGCATTCCGGATAGTCGATGGCAAAGCGGAACCGGAACTAGAATCGGCTCTGTTGCCGGATGTAACTATTCCCAACCACGTGCTTCAGTTTGTGAATCTCTAGCATGAGCGTCGAGTTGTTCTTTGCAAACTACATATTGTTCATTGTTATTTATATTTGTGGTTATTGTTTGATAGTTTTGTTATTGTTCGTTTATACATATATTTATATTTATCTATTTTATATATATTCCATTCATATTATTTATTTAAACAAAACTTAAGTGCCACAGTGTCTGAAAAACGGCGCCGATCGCCGAGTGATGATTCACGAAGTGAAAATCTTTTGCGCTGAGGTGTACCACTTAATAGTCAGGCATTGGAACTATTAAGGAGAACCCGAGAATTCTTTGAACAGGAAAAGAAGTACGTGAAGCTTCATGGCAATCCCTCTATTCCTGCTGATAAAGCCGTACAACGAACTGCAGCAGCTCTTGGACTAAGCACGAGAACTGTTATTCACAAGGGAGTGAAACCAAGAGAAAGAGGACAAAATTCCTGAACCATCTGGAACGCAACAGGTATTTATAACAACTCTAGGGAAGAAAAGAAAGTAGCCTCGTCCAGTCACAAATCTTGATGCTTTCCAATTAGACGCCATACGTAGGCACATATTATCATAGAAAGGAGTATCCCACCATACCAAAGCTGCTTATATCGCTTATTTTCAATTAACAATAATAATACGAAATAGTTATTATTCATTGATGTTCGCTACTTACGTACACTTTTTGTATGCGGCTTAGACACGATAGAAAGGAGAACAATCAGCTGTTGTTGTTTACTAGCCACTCTGGCAACGTCGCAACCACAATGTAGCCAACCTTACGCGAAGCCACACGAACTGTCAAGTGCAAAGTTACAGCGGCGGGCGTATAGGACCAGTGGCGTCTCCTTTGGGTGTGTAAGTTGTGTGTCCACGTCCAAAGAAAAATGAAAAAAGTAAAGCTTTTTTAGTTTCAAATGACAGATAAGCAAGCGTTGCAATGAGGCAGTTATGACAGCAAGTCGTTGGTAATGCCTTGACTGCTTCTCATACTCAGTTTGCGCATTGGTATCTTTCCTTCCACCTCGTTCTTCCGCGAACTAACACCACCACGGCGGTGTCGCGCTAGCCAAGGCGTTGTTTCAACGACTTGAGTATATAGTTATTATTGTCTGCTATGTCCTTCCATCTTTCGCATTTACAAATTAGTGGCTTTAGATTTTAAGATAGATGGTGAAGCTGTAATTCGAAACCTATTAAAAGCTCCTTTCTTGTTTCTTTTTTATACTAACAAAAACAAACAAACAAATATTGACAACGGTCACCCGTGTCCTAAACTCACAATGTCAACTAGGTAATGTAAAAGTAAAAATGGTTACTATTTTGAGGGACACTTTCAAATGTGGTTGTGTGAAATTTAAGGTTGGCCCTGCGGGCGCAGTGCAATAAAAGAAGTTGGTGTGCTTATTATTATAAACTAAGAAAACTGTTTAGAATCAAGTATACGAGGATTTGAATCATCATAATACTAAATACATCTTTCTAGTTTTTACCTTTATTGCAACTCCAAGAAGAATCGATGTGCTTTTGGATTCCCAAAGAAGGGATAAAATTGAGTCGCGAAACGAAAAAGTAAAACTAGAACCACGGAATGCTAAAGAGACTGATTAGTGTCGTCTCTCTCTTGCTAGCAAAAGATACATTCCGCTCTCATTACAAGCAGGCACAGTCTCTAAATAAGGATATTTATACGGAATGTATTAGTGTAAATGCAGAGTTTGATTCCACGTTAAAAGAACATTTATACACTTCTAAAGTTTTCCGCGGATCTTCAGCAAGCATTCAAGTGGTTTAATAAATTCTATAGCCGATGTACTGAGGTATGAAGTTTATGGTAAAATTAATGACACAGATTTTATGCTTGACGAAACATCAGACATAAGCAACGGGTCTAAAATGCCAACTGTTTTACGGTACTTTTCGGCGACAGAGAACTCATTATTGAACGATTTCTTAGATTTTATGACATGAGCAGTGATAAAACTGCAGCAGCTCTTTTCAAGCATGTTAATGAAATAATAAACACATATCTTATGTAGGATGTATTCATCTGAGAGAGACATCTCGCCAATGCGGCCAACTTATCTATGGTGGCTACACCCCCTGGGAGGCGGGGATGAGGTGAAGGAGCCGTAGGAGGCCTGATGAGCGCAGGCAGACAGGTCCAAAGAGACGAGCAGAAGTCCATAATATTTCCAGTATAAACATCCGCGCAACAATAAATACGAGGAATTCTGAGAGAGGGGACGAAGCGAACCTAACGGGCGGTACAACGCACCCTTGCATTCACGGGGAGAAATCCGTCCAATGCGCAAGCATCTGCGTCATCTGCTCGACACCGCCAGCACTGCAGATCCTGAAAACATACCCGAAATGTGGGAGGGAGAGACGAAATGGGAAGAAATGTGGGAAAGAAGAAATCATGGTAGAATACACCACCTCAGCATTAGCCTAGGCGATCAGGGGAACAAGCACAAAAGAAAACATGGCCAGAGTGGGTGGCCACCGGTAATCGAGCCCGAGACCTCCCGAAAGCCGGCCACAGACGTTGACGCCTGAGCCATTGTTCTCGGTATGGACACAGGTAAGTGTGAGGACAAGCTAACTGCTGAAACATACTATGGGTCTTCTGTAATGAGCAGCCATCTCAATGGACTTCAAATCAAACTTCCAAAGCTCTCTTTACTCAATGTTATTTTCATGTAAGTTAGTCTTAAAGGAATCCTTAGAATGCATAAAAGAGCTTAAATATTTTTCAGCGGTCTTTAGCAACTTCCTGTCTTTTTTCTCGTTCTCCAGAGCTTACATGAACTTTCTGCTTTCGTGTAAAATAAGCTACCGTCATTATCTTCTACTCGATGGCATTTTGTCTCTAGACTTATCCATACAGTCCGTGAAAGTGGAGAAACTTTAACAACTATGTTTCTTGATCATGTTAGTGAAAATGGAGACCTCGACGACTTGAGTGCAATGCAGGCTAGAGTATTTGCTAATTTCCTAAGCAATATCGAAAACATATTTTAAAAATCTGATGTGTGTCTCCACTCTTGCACAAACTATTTCTAAACGCTTATTCTCCATATGCTTCATGTTCATCGAGATATCGAGACGTTAATCTTATTGCTAATTTTCTTGAGATGCAAGGGGAATTAGTAGGCTTTAAGCGATAGTCAAATCTTTTAAGAGCTGGTTGCTATGTGGAGTATTCCATTCTCTTTGCATTACCAGGAGAAAAAAAATGAATAACGAATTCCCATTTGAGAAAAAGTATAAGTATTGGAAAATTTAAGGGAATAACAAGCAATATTCTTAAAAATGGTACACTCAACAACAAAAATGTATATGACATAAATTGTGTATTTTAACGCGATCTACATTTTTGTGCAATAAAAGTTTGTCTATCTCTTATGGTTTACCAGTTATGCAAAAGTCGTTCACAATGAAGAATACTTTTGGAGACATTCCCTGAAAATTCAAGATATACATATTTTTCATGAAAGTATCTTAAATATATGATGTTTTAATCAAAATCGTTAGAGCCATTTTTAGAAAATTAAAATTTTCGAAATGTGTTCAATGTAAAGGATTATCTGGGGTGGGGAGGTTTTCTTGCAAACCTTCGTGTCGCATCTCTGGAAGATACTGAACCTAAATACCAAGTTTAGTGTTTATCCGACTGTTCGTTTCTGAGTTATGCTGTTCACAGACGGACACACAGACAGACACACAGACACACACACGGACATGTTTCCAAAAATAGTTGTTTTGGATCCAGGAAGCCTCAAAAAATGTATTTCCGGTGAAATATCGGTATCAAATTTTTGGGTGAAATGCAATTCTTCCCCTACTTACTATACGTAGTAGAAAAAGTAATAAGATTTTATCTAACTTACTTTCCGTTTCTGATGCTTTATTTAATATACTTCAATTGATATTTTACACTGCAGTAATAAAATTACTCAAGTTCGAAACCAACTGCAAAAGGAAAGGGATAGTTTTAAAGTACTAAGGTCTTCTGAAGACAAAATGGAGATTCAGATATAAAGGTTACATGATGAATCACAGAAAGACCATGGCTGGAGACCATGGTTTGAAATCATTGATAATATCAGTAATCAGAAAACAATTTTAACTTCGCACCATTTGTAAAATTGCAATATATTGATTTCTTGAACCCATCAAAACTAGTGTATTTCAGCAAAAGAAAGAAAGCTTGCTTCGTGATACTTTAAAAAAACTGCAGGTGTGGTAGAATTCCAATATGGGGCAGATAAAACACTCATTCAGACCATTAATTACTTGATGGATATGGATCTAGTGAGTGGATTCACGGAAATATACAAACAAGCCACTTTTATTACAACAATACCTTCTACAACTTCATCTATGGAGAGATTGCTCTCGTCGTTAAAGAGGATCCACACATTCTGCCAGTCTACTCAGACAGAGTACCGGATGACTCATTTGAGCCTCATTTCTATTGAGAAGCAACCTCTTCTGAGTGATGGGGATAAATTCAGTTCAGTGATCCAGTTGGGTTTATGGAAAGAAAGACAACTCGGGCTAGAATTAAGTGATTTTAAATAAATAGATTCGGTTGATGACATTCTATATTTCATTTGGAAGGGCTATACTTAAGTTAGGTAATGATTTTAATTTAGATTATTGTTTATGTAATAGTATCCTCCCTCATTAATTTTTACTTATTTCTATGCGAAAATTGTTATTCAGAAATAGTACTAACAACTGGTAATTTTCCTTTCTTGTCAACACCCAAAGTTCCAAGTCAGGAAACGCCACTGATTAGAACTATATAAAAAGAAAGTTTCCCATGATGATCAAGTGAACATTAGTACTTTTTGTTTGATTGTTCACGTACTGGACAAAATACACACACTACTTGGACAAAATATTTCCTTATTACTGTGCTTTCAGCTCTACATCAACGGATTGTTTTAGGATCTTTCTGTGGCTTCTTTGAATTTGTGCAAGAGTTATTAAGCTGTTAAGCACAAGAACGATTAAACATGTTAAAGATTCCTTGTTTTTTCAAAAGGGAAGATGATTTCATCTAGGGCTATAATCTGCGAGTTGACTAGATATAATCACCTGGCAATGTTTATATAAACGCCAGTTTCACCTACAGAAAACTTTCACTATCAAGAGAAAACTTTGAATTTCAGGTTGCAAGATATCTTTTTCAATTATTAAAATTGTAGCTTCTTTTTCATTCTTAGAGATTTACATAGATATAGTGCCAATAAGGTTATGTTATTTTGCTTAATTATTGTGTCATAATTATTGTATTCCATAAGCTCTATTTTCATTACAGGGTGTTTTAGTATACATATTATAATTTAAAAGGCTCAGATTTACAAAGAGGAAAAATGAGTAATGATGATTATTTAAAGCTCAGATCATCCCAATGCTGAAAGAAAATGAGAGTTACCCGAAAAGTTTTAACCACCACGCTCCCCACATTGAGATTCAATTTAGACCCTCTGGATTACTTCTCGTATGTGCTATGCTTCCCGTGGATGTGTGATTAAATTAATATGGAGAATTATTTCACACGTACGTAAACAGCCATTGGAAATATAGTTAAGACTTTGGTAAGTCTATGAAATGAATGTATAGATAGTATACAAAAATAAATTAATAATGAATAACTCTTACCACAACTTGTTTTCATCAAAGCAAATTTCTTCTGAGGGACCACTTGGAAACGAACAGCTGATTTTGTCACTATCATGTTCAGTGGTAGAAGGTTCTGCAACTGAGGTAACAATGGAGCTTGGAGTACTAAAGTAAACAGGAGTGTCTGTACTCTCATTTATTTGGGAAGTATTTGCAGTATTTTTGATTTTTTGATCTTCAGTAGTGATATTGACAAAGGAAGAGGTACTTATAGTTGTGGATGATTCTGCTGCTGAAGGAACCATGGTACTGGTCTCAGCAGGGGTGGGAGTATTATCAGTGGTAGTGGATAAAGTGGTGGAAATGGAAGCAGTGGAAAGGGTTGTGCTTGGTTTAGTGGTTGTAGTTGTAGTAGTAGTAGTAGTAGTAGTATGATGATGATGGTGATGATGGTGATGAGAGCCATGCCATCCACCATGGGAGAGATGATGTATTTGTCCATGACTTCCTCCTCCAGGATGACCTTGGTGATTATGTAGACCTTGATGGGGAGGATGACCATGTCCCCATGGACGATGCTGATGTACATGAGTTCCTCCTGCAGGATGACCTTGGTGATTATGTGGACCATGATGGGAATGATGTCCATGTCCCCCGTGACCGTGGTGTCTTCCACCATGAGGTCTAAAGCCATGGTGCATATGTCCATGCCGTCCTCCACCGTGATGACGTCTTCCAAAACCTCTTTTATGACGATCGTTAACTTTTTTGTGGTCTACCTGGGGACCACTGAAACAGAATTATATAGATTATGCAGCTTTGATCACTTTAAACATGTGATAGTTATGCAAAAGCCTGACTTGATACAATGGGTGACATAAGTAGCATTATTATTAAAAGAAAGTAATATGCTCCGCCTTATTAGAACTTTAATACCTAAATACATTATCAAAGAAGCTACAAATTATAAGCAAAGAAAATATAATAACATTTTACTTTTGTAGGATTATGTGAATATTTTAATTTGTTATTAATGCTAAAATTTACTTTATTAAATGTTCAACTAATGAAATGAAAGTAATTTGGCCTTTCTTCCAATGCAAATGTTTTTCAACTAACAAGTATTCTATATTATCCGTTAATGATCATAAATTATAATTCAACAACCTGGTAAAACCAAATGCCAAATTAACAGTTCTATTATCTCCAATTCAATACTATATAAATTGCAAGTTATTACTGATTACATTTAAATGAAAAAATGCTTATGAAATACTTGAAGTTTTCTAAAATCAGCAATTCCGAGTAAAATCTTTTATTGTTTTTATTGATTTTTCTAAAGGAAATCATTCCTTTATTTTATTCCATCTATATTACACTTACAACATGCATAAGAACATTTTTAAATCGTTAATTTCCTGATTTACTGAAAGTAGACAAAGTTTTAGTAGTCTATTTAATAAAGCTAGTAATAAAGAATTAGCAACCTTCTTTTCTAATTTTGTTAAATGTAAACAGATGTGGCATATACTGGCCAGTCATTGAGCATATGCAATCCACTATGATCACTTCAGTTTTAATGGTAACAAAAGATATATTTTTAAATACATCATTAGTTTTATTTCTTATACTGAGGACATTGCCGATTTATGTTAAAAATGATAGATTTTTTAATTTACCGAGAATGTAGTATCTAATTTAAATGTAGCTCAATGGTTTCCTTCTGAATGAAATTAAAACAGAATTTATACTGCTAACTTTGAAGAAGTTTTATCGATAGTCTTTCTAATGTGTTTCAGGTTATGAAATGCTAACCTTTTTGAATAAAACATTTAAATCATATTTATATAAAATTATCTGCAGTTATGTATAAAGCACACAAGGAAATGGTTTTCTTCAGAAAGATACTGTAATAGTGTTGGAAAATTTCTGCTCTCCTTTTTTCAGAAAAGGGCTATTAGAATTCTAGTTTACTTTTTTAATACACCACATATAAATAATTAATGTTATACAGAAAGTATAGCCATCATAAATCTAAGTGCAGGTTTAAAGGTAGCACACATCTTTATTGCTTCAGAAGTAATCAGTATTCTTATACTGCCTATAAATATGGGTGATTTTTACATTCCCGTTTACAGACTCTTTCTTTAATTGAGATTACACTCACTAAAATCCCATGACAAAATTTTACTTTAAGTAGATCTTATCTTAAGTGTTAATCTCTTGTTACTGACTAAGAAAACTTTTTCTAGTTCCGAATTTGAATCTCTAATGTTACCTAACTTAATAGTATTCAATTAAAATAACTTTATGTTCTGTGTTCACTGAATACGATGACAATAAATAAATAAATAGGTAGCTAAATAAACAGTATACATATTATTTATAGATTTACAAAAATGTGTTGCAAATTCAGGCTTCAAATAAAACACTCTAAAGTACACAGAATATTAAAATGTCTAATATACACATTGAAAGTAAGTAATTAAAATACTATTGGTGGTTTAATGAAATATGTACCATCTTCTGTGCCCAAAAGGATTTTATCATTGATATTGTCTAACTTGAATCCCTTAAAATAGGTAATAGAAGGAAAATAGAAAATGCATTGATTAAAGATGGTGTACAAACGGATATTAAATATGAGTAAACATATAAGCAAGTTAAGATCTAAATTACATTCGTATATTAAGCAGCAAAGCCAAGCAAGAGCTGTAAAAATATGAAATAAAGAGCTTTTTATTTCCTCCTCATTAATGTGAACTTAAAGATGAAAGCAGAAACTTAAAAGAACAAAAAGAGCTCCTGGTCATAATGTGTTAGGTAGTCAAAGAGAAACAGGAGGAATATAACATTTTAATTTATTCATAATTTCCGTTAAGAAGGCCTCATCCAGAGAAAGGTAACAACATTGCACATTTGCCCATATACCTACAAATGAATAATGCATTCACCCGGCAAGATACATAAAATAATAAACTAATATAATTTAGTGATACTACTTCAGTTCATAAGCAGCCCCTGCTTAGTTTCCTTTTCTTTCTTTTATTTTTTTTCATTTTATAATAACAAGACCCAGATATTTAGGCCTTAAAAACAATATTAGGGCACCTAAAATAGGCTCCAGAATTATCAAAATAAGTCCTAAATGTAGAGTTTTAGCCACCTAAACGTATTTCCATACGCTAAGCATTTGTTTTATAAATCTAAAATGTATTTGAATTGGTAATTTGAAAAAGGGAACATGTGACATTTTTAGGAAACTGACCTTAGTTTGTTTTATTTCTACGTAGCCCCGTAATGCTACTCTCATGGACCCAACAATTTTTCCGGCCCCTGTCCGCGCGACGCCACTCATAAACAACGGAGGCAGCATGTAGGAAGGCAGTATTGCCAGTTGCAACTTGCACGAAAGGTATCCATCCGTCTAGCTACAATTTCCCTCTCACTAATAAGAATTCGCTACCATCGCTGTTCCTTTTAGCGCATGTGAAAATTTTGCCTCTGAGCAATATGTCCGATCTTTCATGCCCAATATAGAATGGGGCGCTCAAAACCATAGTAGTTAAACATCGTCCATAAATATAACTGTTCTAGACTTTTCCTTATGCAAGGTTAAAGTAATAGCTATATCAGAGCCAGAATAGCTTTTCTTGTAGGCATTAAAATATTGATCTTGTATGCGTTTTTAAGGTTTTATGAATAAGCCATCCTGTTACAGCTTATTAACACGTCGTCTCTGTGAAAATGTGCCACCTAACATGTTAAAGTTTTCGCGTTAGTATTGCACGCTTATAATGTTGTCATTTAATTCGAATTTCTGAGACATAGTGTTGGGCAACATATACCTAGTCTTATAAATACTGACACTAAACTTTGCCCCTTATCTCTCGACTGACGAAACTACGTAGCGGCTTCCGGAATTTTTATCTTGAATAAACATACTTCCTCAGCAGTATTACCTACCGACATTCAAATTTATCATTGCTTCAAGATGGAATGGTCTGTGAAAGAAGAGCATAGCTGTAATAGCGTTACATAATTGTCAGAAGGATCAAGAGCGATTTTCAATTGTTAGAGCCGCTGGGAATTTCACTTAGATTTGTTTATCGGAACACCAAAAGATTGAACCAACTTTCTAGTGTTGATGATAAACCAAGATCCGGCCCTCCTCACTCGGTTCGAACCCCGGGCATGTTAAAAAATGTTTAGGAACTTGTCAGAAGAAATCTTGTTAGGAAACAAAAAAATGGCGCAGCTGATTCAAATGTCAAGAACGAGTGACTTTAAGCTATTAAGTTAAAACCTGGGACTTTGAGCTTACGTCCGATGTACAGGACACATGCTTAACACCCATCTTCAGAAGATTAGAAAGGAGAGATCATGTAACCTCCTTAGACGGTACGGCAAAAATCAATATCGGAGAATCCTTTTTCCGACGAAACAATTTTCACAACAGAGCAGAAATTCAACAGTAAGGATGACAGAGTGTATTCTCGGAGTCGCGAGGAATCCCGCCAGGTTCCTTCTCGGGTTCTTCGTGGCCATTATCCTTCAGTAATGGTTTTGTTGGGAGTCTCATACAACGGTGGTCCCGATGATTATTTCTGTGAAAAGGAGGTCAGGACCATTGTCAATGTGTATGCAGAAGAAGTCCTGAAACATCTTAACCGGACAATGTTTGCCGATGATCGTTGAATCCTCCAACAGAACAGCACTCCGACCCACAAAGCTCGGAAAACTCAGCAGTGGCTCAACCACAACGTTCCAAGTTTCATCGGCCGTATGGATTGGCCGTCGTCCAGTCCAATAAACTGTGGGACATTTTTCATGTCACAGCAATCTCGAAAGGTTAAAAAAAAATCCCTGAAACGAGTAGTGGCGGATGTGAGCGAAAACGTCATACGTGTCACTATAGACGACTAACCACGGAATTTAAAGGCTTGTGTGAAGGCTAAAGATGGTCCTTTTTAATGAAAGTATAGTGAAAAGTGTTCGTTATAATCTTCTGTATTAAATGATATATAAAACGTTTCAAAAATGTCTTCATTTAAGCTTCAAGTTACTACTTAAGGCTATGACAGGACTTAGATAAGCTAGGCATATACCTTTTTTCATACACGTTGCAGTTGAATACCGGGGTACATTGAATTAGGTTTAGAGCTTATAAATGTCAGTGTTCATAAAAACAGTTAATTTATGAGCTAGTTCTTTCGATGCTTACTGCAGGCTTTACTGAATCTATTCTTGGCCTATCATAAGATAGTTTGATTATTGGAACTTGCAAAAGGAATCCCAATTCCTGTCGAATTGCTAATCGAATGACCAACTGAGAATATCGTAATTTACTGTATAGTTATTTCCTAGTAATCTATAACACTATAAGTGGTATTTCTATATATTTACGCATGCACACAATATAAATCTCTTCATTGGGGAAGCTCTCCCATACTTTAAGAATATTTTACCTTGTTACATTTGCTACGTTGAGTTTCACAATACCCACAAGGTCCTAAGTAATGTGAATCGTGTATAATTACGAAGGAGCTAGGATTTGGAACACTGTTTTTTTCCATATCCAGAGGTGTTAAATATTGTGGAAAGGACTATTGCGTAGGAGCTAGGAATTACAAAGTATCACCGGCACATATGTTAACAATTTATTATAAAGTGTTGCATTTGTTAACAATTCTATCATCGACATGTTTTAACATTTTAAAAGTTATGTGATTTACAAATATGCTCGGAGACAACAATGTAATGTACTCTTTCACCTTTTTGCAATTTAAGTTGCCGTACAAATTGAGAATATTTCTGAAACAGCGACTAATACAATGCAATGTTACACGAAGTGAAAAAACATAAATGTTAGAGGTACAAATAATGTGCAGAATGTATGTGCGTTCCATTTGACTGAATAGCAAGTTGCGGTGTTGAAGGATTGTTTGTACAATTTGCCGGAATTATGTCTAAGTGGGTAACGTTTTGTGGTTCCGATAAAGAAATATTAAATTAAAACTGAATCTGTTGCACCCTCGCTATTGCATTATCCAAAGCAGAATATGAAATCGGCGATGGAGCAAAAACTCAAGATAACCACGTCTTAGAATTCAAACTGGAAACTATAAGGTCACAGACTTGAGGATCTGAATCGCCCGTACGAAATAATCGAGCGTACAATTTAACTCTTTCCGTAAATCCAAGCAAATCTTCATGCGACTGTTGAGGTGCATAATAAAACTTAGAAAGGCATTGGACACGTAACCGGAGTGGAAAGAAAATATCCAAAACCGCAACATGAAAAGTTGTTAAATCAAAATGAATTGTTAAGGCATTACATACAATGCTCAATTTTGTCCTCTAAAGTTGAAAGGAGTAAAGTACCAAAGTCTGTATCTGAAAAAAAAGAAACTTCACACAATTCCTATAATCGAAGAAAATATTTGAGAGATCCAATAGCATGATCAGTACTTTTCGCTATATAATGAGCAGAATCTAATAACTGCGCTGGATGTGATATTGTTAAAGTCTTAAATAAAAGATTTCTTCGTTCCTCTTCTAATGCGACAGAATTTGGTAAAGTAGAATTATGTAACAAGGATGCACTACCCAATTCGACTTGCTTGTCGTCTGAACGTGATGACAATAGCTCCACTATAGAATGCAGTAATTCTGAATTTCGACGAAGCAAATCCTGAACTTTAAGCTTCCTCCATGAGAAATGGGGATGAAAGCAAATATTCTAATCTTTCGACATAATGAGTAATACGTGCCTTAATGCGACGTAAAGTAGCAGGTGAAAATGCCCCCGTTTGTTCAGAAATAGCATTACAAAATTCATCGTATTGAAAATAAAAAGTTTGCAAAAGAGCAACAACTTCTTCTTTAGTAAAGCACTTTATATCCGGGCGCGCCTGTAAGTAATCTTTTAAAAGTTGAAGAAATACAGGAACTGTATCCGAAGCATTAAATGTTAATCCGCATAACTTAAGTATATAGACTAATCCTTCCTTGCGTAATAGTTCTAGATTTTGCAACGCCATTATTGAACTCGAAAAGAACACGAAAAGACAAATGCTCCTCACTTTAATAACAGTAAAGGAGGAAAAAGAGGAAATAAGCAAGCTGGAAACGCTCAGTTACAATTGTAACATCCAGCAAAGCCAAGAGAAAAACTCATGCCACAGCAAGCATTGAATTATATTACGCAAACTGGCTCCTCACAGTAACCAACAAAGTCATAATTCACGCAATTTTGTCCACGCTCTAGCTGCCAATTGCACTGGTTTTTTTCCATGCCCAGAGGTGTTAAATATTATGGAAAGGACTATTGCGTAGGAGCTAGGAATTACAAAGAATCACCGGTACATATCTTAACAATTTATTATAAAATGTTGCATTTGTTAACAATTCTATCATCGACTTGCTTTAACATTTTAAAAGTTATGTGATTTACAAATATGCTCGGAGACGACAATGTAATGTACTCTTTCACCTTTTTGCAATTTAAGTTGTCGTACAAATTGAGAATATTTCTGAAACAGCGACTAATACAATGCAATGTTACACGAAGTGAAAAAACATAAATGTTTCTCCCGTAAATGTGAATTCAAAAACACCAAGAGTAAAAATATTAAATTTTGTAGTTTACCAAACAGTTAAAAATAATTTAGAAAAATCCGAAGAGTTACTCTTGGTGATTTACGCCTAATCTCGCTGTCACCGTCTCTAGTTGCCACTCGGTCCCCGGGAAGAGTGCCTGTACTGCCTGCCCAGGAGTTGCTGGAGTTGTCCATGAGCGTGATGGCGCTGGCGTCAGTGGCGTGAAGCAAACCAGCCAATGTTAACTCTGCATGACGCTTTAAGTTATGAAATGATGAATTACTTCATGCATGAGTACATCTTTCTCGAAGCTTCGGATGTTAACTGTTTCTCTCAATGACACACGTCATCATTTCTGAAGCATTGTACCGTACTTTATGCTGGTTCCATAAGCCATGACCAAAAGGGAGGGGAAAACGGCACAGATCTGAACGGTATCACAGTAAATATGTCAACAATCTGTTGTAGAACAGTTTTGGAGTAGTTAACAATTCCATTCAAATATAAATCAGTTTGCTTTACATTTAGACATCATTACAATTCCAAATAATAGATTGAAAATACAATAATAGTAAAATGCTCTTTCACCTTGTAACGACATTTAATTTTCTTTACGAAGTCGTGAATGCTTCTTGAAATAGCAAAGTAATGCCAATACAATTTATGAAAGAATGAATACACAAATGCTTCTCCCGCAAATACTAATTTTTAAACACCAAGATTAGAAATTAAATGTTGAAGCTTACCAAAGAAATGTGAATAATTTAGAAAAGGCCGAGGGGTTACCCATCGTGAATTATACCGAAAGATCGCCGTCACGAACAGAGAACTAAGCACCGACAGGGTGTGCGCTCGAAATCTGTACGTAGACTGCAGACCCAACCTGCTCAGGAGTTGCTGATCTTAGCCACAAGCTCTATAGCGCTGCAATGAGTGGCGTGATATGAACCAGCCAATCGTAGCCTTGGAGGACCATGATGTCGTGCTACCATAAGCTACGTCACCAATGACGACATCTTTCTGGAACATTCATGCTGTTCTTGAGCTGATCATGACGAATGACGCCATCTTTCTAGAAAAAGTTTGCCGTTCGTGGGCTGGTTACATGTGCCACGACGAGTGAAGAGGGGGAAAGGCACAATAAATACCCCTGCCCAAAAAGGAAGCGCAGTTGACGTCTTCAATGCTCGCACTGGAACTCTCCTGGCAGGGAAATCATTTAAACAAGTCAAGCAAACACATGACTAAGCGAGATAGGCAAGAAAGTTATAGCACAGGAGAAACATTAATGCAGAAAAAAAGCAAAAAGTGAAGCATAATTTACAAGGCAAAAATCAAAAAGGTATAGGAAAATACAAATGTTGCTGCTGAAAGCAAAACTAAATGCCATTAATGCAGATAACAAACTTATAAGTATAGAACGTTTTAAGAAATAAAATTAAAAAATGCAAAAGCAATTTCCAATTTGCATTGGCAAAAATACAGGTGTTCCGCTTATAATTAAAATAAAAGAAATAGCTATATCTTTTGAACTAATACGAAACTGGAGATGAAACCACTTGATACATATAGTGAAAACTGAAACTGTTTTGTACCTTGGTACATAAACATCAACATGGCTGTCATTAGTGGTACGGAAAATGTCCAACCGGTTTTCAACTTCATCGCATGTGTTATGAACCATCTGGAGTGTAACATTGTCAACAACAGCATAAATTCTTTGTCATAAGTCTGCCAAATTATATAGTGGTGTCCTATAGACCTGATCCACAGGATAAAATCATGTGGCGTCACAGCTGGTGATCTGGCAGGCTATGTGATGTACGGTGGTCCTCTTCCGATCCATCTTCCAGAGAACTGTCTGACCCGGAATGTGCGAACTATGTTGGCAAAATGTGGTGGTGCCCCATTTTGCTGGAAAATTATTTCATCAGAGAGCTGAGTCACAGCATACAGCTGCAACATATCCAAGTACGTGTTTGCAGTGACCGTCTTCTTGACAAATATTAGGGACCAATGATTCTGTCACGTATAATCCCAGTCCATACATTCCATTTAGGGGAATTCCACTGATGTCTAAACACGACACGCGGATTTTCAGCCCCCAGATGCGACAATTGTGTCTGTTTGCTTTTCCACAGACAGAAGATTGACTCATCAGAGAAGCAGACTCGAGTTAGGAATGTATCGTAATCGTCTGCTTTTTGCAACGTTGTTTCCGAAAAACGTATTTGTGCCCATTTATCATTCGGCGTAATCTTCTGGTGAAGTTTCAGCTTGTACGTTCGCAAACGCAATCTTTTATGGAGCATTGTATGCATTGTTATTGGTAGGATGTTCCACTACACACTAAACTTGCGAATGAATTTCCGTCGGCTTCTCTGAAAGGTCTTGGGTGCGTTCGACATTGCTTTCAGACACTTTATGCTTGGAATGTTTACCTGTATTTGAAACTTCTTGTTTCTCTGAGCTGCTTATTCCATTTCATTATTGACATGTACGTCGGAACGGCTTCCCTCGGTCTAAGGTTGTACTATCAACGAAGCTGGCGCTGCACAATAATTCTGCTAATGCTAGCATTCAAAAAACGTTTTGCTATGGCGTTTACATGCTGACTAATGAACGATCTCATACGCATTCTTCTATGCAAAAATCTGCGCATGCGCGCGATGCGTGACTGTCCTAAACTTAACACCAATGGATTAAACATTCCCAAATTTCTCTTTCAAATGGTATCAATCTTAACCCAATTGTATGCATGGTTTTGAAGCTATAAAGCCTTCTTATATTATACTTATAAGCGAAACACGGTATATAGCTGCAAAAACCCAGAAGACAAGAATAAAATACTGAGACTATTATAAATTTATATGTTGCAGAAATAAAGCTTGAACACTAAAACAGGAAGCTGAATGTATAATACGAAAAGAACACATCTCTTAAATCAACTAAAGTCCCCAATAAAAAATACACCTAATAACAAATAAAGCTGGTGGGCCCACTTAAACTATAAAGAAATAAGGAATTAAAGAAGTAACCAAATTATACACCTGAAGAACACAAAAGAAAAAAATGCGATATACACAAAATACATGCGGAGGTGCGAAAAAAGGGCATGTAGCGCTACACCACAAATTCCAGACTCACACGTGAGAAAGCGAACAAATAAAAGTAAGGATAATATGCGGATGGTAAAAACAAAGGGAAAAGTGCTACATGGTTGTTAGGAATCGAGCGAAAACTAATGAGCGACATTTTAATTTGAGAAGCATGCGCAGTCGTAACACGCCCCGTGACGCAATCCTGTATACGAAACGAAACTGGGTTAACCATACTGACAACCTAAAATTGTCAGTACATAGAGGGGCCAAATTACTGGCAAAGTCTATAGAGGCTCGGCTCAAAGGATGAGAATGCAAAAGAACAAGATTGCGAATGGCCGCCAATAAGATCAACGCAGTTAAAGGCGGGTTATACATGAAACTAAAAAAAGATTGCTAACTTGAAAAGGCGGAGGTATTTGCCCCTGATTATAGTGAAAAGCGCGACGTTAATGATCTTTGCACAAGGAAGAAAGAGCTAAATTCCACTGTTTACGGATTTTGTCATCCGTAGGAGGGTTAGGAGGCAAGTCAGTTAATTGCCACTGATTTCTCAAGGGACACACCAGTAAGAAACGAAACATTGACTGGAAAGGCTGTTGACGAGGTGCCTCGTGCATTCAAGGCAAAGAGGACCTCACTAACCAAAGAATCCCACAGCGAATGGGAGTCAGGATGAAAAGCAATAGACCAATTGCGGAAAGTTCTATTAACATTGTTCGGCCAGCGATGGATGCGGATAGTAAGGTGAGGTATGTACAAATTTTTGATTCCACCTTCAAAAAGAAATGTCTGAAAAGCATAACGACGAAAATAAGAAGCATGATCTGAAACCAGAATTCCCGGCAAACAAACCGACGCAAAATGTTTGCCAAAAACGGAATAACCGCCACTGCGGTGGCAGCGTGAGCTGGAGCCAACCAGATGAACTTGGTAAGGGCATCGACAGCCACAATAAATAAGTGTTACATTTAGTGGAATGCCACAACGGTCCGATAAAATCAACAAACAAAGGATTCATAGGCACCGTTTAAATTTAGATTATAAAAATCCTAACTGAAAGGTTTGGGATGATTTAAAGCGCCTACAAATTCCTGCAATCAGCCGCCTTCGTGAGTGCTCCCGACTATAGGCTTCCTAGGAGCTACACCTTCCCTTCCTACCTCACTCCCTCCTAATGCTCACTGGACCAGAAATTCCTACACCTAGGTGCCTAGAAGTGCCTGTTTTTCGTATTAAGAATCAGGGACTAGGAAATCCTGTAGCAGCTACTGATACCTAATTTGAGTCGTCATTTTCTAGGTCTGCCTGTGTTTCTACAACTATCTTGTTTTTAAAATTAATAATGGTTATTAGCTGCGGTAAATCTCGTTCATGAAATACGTACTAAGGTTTCATTATTTCCCTATTAAATCCGTAGATTAGTAATTCAGTGCTTATTGCTATTTTAAAGATACGAGGTGTGATCATTAAATTCCGGAACTGGTTCCGTAAGTGGAAATTGAATTACCTGATTTAAATTTGGCTGCCGTCCCTTTCAAAGTAGTCCCCTTGGCCAGCTATGCACAAAATCTTAAGGACTCTGCCATTTTTAAATGCACCCTGGAAGTCTCGTTCTTGAAGCGAGTTAATCACCTGTTGCGATTCGCGTTGGATCCTCCACTGTGCCAAAACGGCGGCCCTTCAGCTTTAATTTCATCTTGGGAAACAAACATAAGTCGCAGGGGGCCAAATCTGGTAAATGGGGGGCTGAGGAAGGACGACCATGTTATTACGAGCACAAAACTGGGGTGTGGCGAGAAGTCTGATGCGTTGTTGTCTTGGAGCATCCAATTTTTCTCTGTCCACATTTGTGGTTGTTTCCGACGAATATCCTCTCTGGGACGTCGCAAAACAGCAGTTACTGCTTGACCCGGAGGAATAAATTCACGTGAGCAATACCGCGAATGCAAAAAATAATAAATAAATAAATAAAAATAAAATAAAAATAAAAGTTCATCTCTGATTGTCCTCCGGCGATGCTCTGCAATCTGTGAAAACGTGAATGCCCCTCAAAACATCTCGTCCGACATAGTGTTTCATTCCCGTAAGCTTGTTTCAACACTCCATGGTTTCTGTTGCCGATTTCCCGAGTTTCACACAAAATTTCGTTTGCTCTATGTTACAGTTTCGAGTCCATTGTGATTTCGCTAAGGTGAGCGTGCACTGCTAGTACAGACATGTGTAACAATGACGCTATCGTTTGGAAACTTTGTGTAGCTTGTCTTCAAGGTTATTACTCGTCTGTGTTGCACGCGCATGACAATCAAGTCATCCGTTCGGTCACAGCAGACACAGTCCCGGAATTTACTGATCGTACCTCCTACTAAAAATCGTAAAGTCACATGGGAGATTTTTAGGAAGTTTAATTAGCAGGAAAAAATAATGTGATTATTAACTTACCCAATGCCGAAGTTACTATGAGGGCTATCATTGTCGATCAATGCACGTTTAATGAAAGCCTTTCCATTGCTTGACAATTCTTGAACGTTTTCTGCATGTTGCTCAGTAGATCTGGATTTATGTGACTGACCTATGCAGTAAAATGTTATTACCTGTTTTCAAAGTAAATAATGACTGTCCTATTATTAGCTGATCATTTTTAAAAATGTCAAATTAGTAATTTTATATACAACATTGACGTGGATTTCCCTTAAGTTCATAACATATACCCTAATTTTATGTTACTGCTTTTCTTCTATACACGAGGTAGAGAGAATCAGATAAATATCTGTCCAAAAATGTCAAGTATACAGCAGCCAGTGGCTCAAATAGAGATTCTGGATTTAAATACCGAGGCAGTCAGTCGGTCTAACTTAAAGTATTTTGTGGCATCCCTCAGGAACCAGATAAATACTGCATTAAATATTTCAATGTCATCGCCCCAAGTTACTCCCAAACATTAAAATACATAGTAAATAAAGCGACTACGTATCTAATACTCTCTCCCAGTTAGTTAAGTAGATGGGAGAGAACGCGAACTATCATTCTGCGGGAATGCTCCATGTACACCAAAAGTCCACTGACCGGTTCAATTTCACGGCCACAAAGCATACAAATAGATAAAATCAAATGGAAATAAAACATACAGCATAACAAGATAATTTCCACACCTGAGGCCATTTACAGCATGCTGCTCAATCAGGTATACACTACGACTACTCAACTGGTGCTGGTTTTTGGCATACACTGATTCATGCATATGAAGAATCTATCATTTCACGAAGAAAGCATCGTAAAGGGACATTGCAATTAAAGTTATGTATTAAATGCGAAAAGAAAGTATTGGATATTCACCTTTTAATTTTTATATCTATAGCCATTTATGTTCACCGGTGCTCTATTAATTACTATTCCGAAGAAGACTTGCCTACTATCTACTTCCTTAATAGTGACTATTCCATTCGTACACCGTGTGTTTGATATTGACCAATATTGCTTAGCAATGACTCGGATATAGCGCAATCATGTTCGTTTTTCTTATATTATGATTTCAAGTATGAGATTTTATCGTATAAAATGTCATCTAGTTTCTGAATCGTATTAGTAGCAGCATGACGTGATTAAGAAACTACGTTATCCATCTGGATTGTTGGGGCTAAGCAGAAATTATGAAATGCTATTACCTGAACATCCACTTCAGTTTCCAACACTAAAAACCAGCAGATTCCTTCAACTTTGAAAACTATGTCCTGAATCAATGCACATTCAAAGAGTGTCAATTTTCAAATAAACTACATTCCTGAAAAAGAGCATTTATTATGTTCTTAGGTTAGCTTATCTCAACCTTCTGAATGCCAAGCTTTAAAGCATACTTAATTACCAAGAGTACAAATTAGTTCCAACTGAACTGTGTATTATTTTTCTTATTCTCTACAACAAATTCAAATGCCATATACGTAATTATAACAAAGCTAAACAGCACATTTTGCTGCATAAAGTTGTTTAAGTGCAGGACTTGCACACTGTTACAGCTTTACTTTCAGAAAGTTACTTTTAAGCAAATCACCAACAATTATCGCATTTCTTCCTAGATTTCCCGTCATTTTATTACACATATTTTTCACCTTTGAATACTACGATTTCCTTGCACTCTTTCCTCATCTTCTTTCACATATGTATTCAGCTCCCAGAAGATACTTCATTGAAGGAATAGTTCGTGGCTATGGAACATTGGATTTTATCAGACAGCTTTGATGTAGGGGTTTATGCGCCTTTATCCCAATTCCAGGAGTAATTTATTTCGCCTGTCAGGTAACTTAGCATTCCAATCAGAATTTATGGTTTTCGAGATTATGAATGCATTAACCTCGGAATATATAATTATAATCTTCATGGATAATAAGAACGGCCACCGGTTGGTTGTTCTCTTATAGAACTATTCATTTACTATTTTATTCATTGTATATGTTGCTCCTTTATTGTGTTTCTAATAAAGTATTATATCCGGTTTGTAAACATTTTCTTCATTTACACAACTATAATTACCATGCTCACAACTTAGAAGAATAACTGTGTTGTTTTTAGGGAGCACTTATGAGACGAATGTGATATCTCCATTAAAAGTAAACATCGACGAAAATGGTTTCCTGGCAGGCTTAGGTTGAAGTTCTTTCTTATAGATCCTGCTAGAATGTTTCAGAAGCTCTTGAGCCAGGAGAATGCTAGTGTAAAATTGTCTGTGGTGATATCATGATCTAATTAAACGATTTCGTAAGATATAACAGCACACGGCCAGTTTGATTTTCTTATTTGTTGTTGCCCCTTATTTTCCTGTGTAAACTTACACTTTGACAGGGTAAGCTGTAACAACAATACAAAACATCCCTTTTTTTCACGCCGTACTTTGTCAACTTTGATTTCATATAGATGCGGAATGTAAATGTCGGGGAAATCAATAAGTTGCTTATCAACAGTGAAATGATAATCTGGATAGCAATGTTTTTGAAACTGTGAAGGTAACATCTCAGAAAGTACATATTTTGTCACTCTTCTTTCGTTCATCACGAATATACAAATCATCAAATGTGATGAACTTGAATAATTCAGTAAAAGGTTTCTTGGAAACGACGCTGGAAAATCTTTGGCTTCAAACTTTGGACAAATGAACTTTGCCAGCAGTGCACTCATAATCTGGAATACATGAGTACACACATTTCTATAACGTTGGTGGGAATCTATGTATTTCTTTAACCAGTTTCTGATATATTTGACCAGTTCCTTGATTAGTGCAATTTATAGCACCTTTTATTATATTTGAATCAAGGAATAACATGAATGCCTCAAAAACTGTACTCACATTTTAAATGAAGTTGTAAGTCCACTTTTAATACTTAGTACATCCTCACTTCACCATCTACAGTTTCTCTTGCAAGTCACATTCCACGCTATCTCACTTTCAGATGTGTAGTTGGGTCTACAAGTATCATTATTTGAGGCAGGTTTACACTTTCGCCGTTTCCATTGCCATCCAATTCCAGAAGATCATCAAATCTGTCTTCGATATCAGATGAATCAGAAACAGGTGCGTTATCATAAACATTATCACAATTATAGAAGAGCTATTCATAAAGTAACTTCCCTTTATTTTTTCAAAAAAATGCGAATGAGTTTACAAAACTTGTTTAACAATACCTTGAAAGTAGACACTCCAATTTAGTTTTCCACATAGTTTCCTGACACATTGAGACACTTCTCATGGCGTTTGACGAGCTAGAAATTGCGCAATCGTAGAATTCTGCCGCCTGTGACCGAAGCCAACCCACAACGCTGATTTTCAACTCTTCGTCATCGCCAAAGGGCTTCGAGGCAAGCCACTTCCTCAATATGCCACGACATTTGTTTTGATTGGCCTTCATCAAGTTTATTGGTGTGTTACAATATCTTTCAGTGTTCATTGTGCCATTTCTCTCCAAGTACTCCAGTTACAAAATTCTTCTTCTATCCCAGAAGACAGCTGCTATGAGTTTACTGCTGGAAAGAGTTTGACAACAGTTTGTGGGTTTTCTCGGTAATCCCATATGGTTCCACCACATTGACTGAAGCTTTGTTTAACGATGAACTGAAAACCAGCGTCATAAGTTGGCTTCAGTCACGGGCGCAGAATTCTACAATTGCGGAACTTCAAAACTCGTCAAACGCTATGACAAACGTCTCGATGTGGCTGAAAACTATGCGGAAAAATAAATTGCAGTGTGTAAGTTCAAAGTATTGTAAAACAAATTCTGTAACTTAATTCACATTTTTTTAAAAAAAATAAACGGATGCTACTTTATGAATAGCCCTCGTACATTGTGATTATAACTTCTTCCGAATTAATTATTTCCTCAGCTTATACGTTCTTTTGGACATGTTTACAAGCGAGAGGAACAACTTATTAGTAATGCGTCTTTACTTCACTCTAGTTCACTAGATACTGCTACAAAACTAATGCTAATCTAAAGAATTAGAATCTTCTCAACGCTAACACTTTCTTTTATTTCAATGCTAACACAAGAAAACAAACTGACTAATGAGATAAATTGCATAGTTATCATGAACGGAGGAGGGAACGGGTCTAAGTGTTGTGTCTACAATAGTTGGTACTAGTACTGTTTCCGGAAAAGCTTTTAGAGTTGTCCAAAATATAACCCCTTTGTAGAAAATTATGATAATGCCTTCCATTGGCGCTATTTCCGTCGAGAAAGACAGAAAATCAAATTATAGGAAATTTACTATAATCACTAACCTTTCGGCCTTTTTCACTGAAGACCGAATTATAAAAGCAATAATTATCATAATAATCTGAGAAGGATAGTGATATAAAATAAGTAATAATATATTTAAAATCAGTGTATGTATAAAAAGGAGAATCATTGTGAAAATTGTTGACTGTTAAAAGCGACAGAAAGACCAGACAGGCACAGTTTTGTTAATTAGGGACCAACCTCAAGTAGAAAGGGTAAATACCATTGAAGCGAGTTTTTCCTGGTACACAGCCGAGTACAGCTGCACTTGGCCTCTTGAAGGCCACTCTAAGCATCATGACGCGAAGGAGTTGAGGGACGAGAGGGGAAGTTTAGGCGTGGGAGATCAGTCTGCCTGAGTGCCTGGTGTGTGCAGGTCGACATTTTCGTCGTGTGGAAAAGAATGGTGGCGAACATGCTAGAGGGTAGAACGCTTAGCTGTAGTTAATATTCTTCGGTCTTGGTAAAGACAAAGTAACTTCGTATGCATTTAATACTGATCGGCAAACCGCAGTATTATTTTAAATAGTGAATAAAAGTGTTCCAAGACAGCGTTTGTGTGTTTCTCTGTACACACCCACGCATACCCTTAGGTTAAGGTTTCATGCTGGAGCAGCCGTGGCAAAAGAAGAACCAACTGGGAGGAGACAAGCAGCAACCGTGAGGCAAAGGTATTGCTTCATTGTTGGAGGACGGAGCGTGTCTGCGTCATATTGCGCCTAAACGTGGGGCGGAAAGAATTACTTGCGTCATCACGTAACTTTTTTCTATTAGATAATACGATATATTTTAGTTATAAGTGTTATTAGGTTAATCTAGTAGCTAGACAAATAAGAAGTAGTTGACATAGATAAATTGAGTTTTATTTATGGACGCCCTTTAACTGCTTTGGTTTTCGGCGACCCATTCTATATTGGGCGAGAAAGGTCGGAAAGTTTCCTCACAAGCCTCTTTACCAGGCTTGAGGTTCTTTTACGTACCGCAAATGTACGGCAGGGGCCACCGGCTTTACTTCTCTTCGAAGGAAGCCATGCTAGAAGTTTTTACTTCCGAAAAAATCCATCGCCCTCCGCTGGGTTTAAACCCACGATCTTGAGCTAGAGGCTATCATGCTACTCCTAGACCACGGAGAACGACAATATAATTGACTGTAGCTAATATATGACACAATATAGAGCCCATAGCTAATTCAAAGCATAAATACACGTTAAACAAGAAAAATAACGCTTAAAATAGTTAATCAGTTGTAAATAAATAAATATTAGGTGGTTCGATAGAGTAATAGACTTGACTGGATCACACACGAGCCACCTACGGTAACCTTTAATTTTCTCTGGGTAATTGGCAATAGCAAGTAAAATTAAATAAGGATATGCTCCAGTAAATAAAAATACTTTTCTAGTAATTACACTTTTTTCAAACTTATTTGACGTATAGACCTGTTTTCAGTTTGCACCAGAAGATAGGAAAATTTAGTTGAAAAATGCTTGAAACCCTGAAGAACATATCCACTTTCCTGCAACAAATTACGGCAAGCGCCAGTCGAAGTTTGAACACAACTAGCCTGCCCACCTGTGTGGAGTGAGAGTAGCGTTAAAAGGCTCCGAAATCGAATCTCGGTTAGGGTGAGCTTCCTGGATAAGGCTTTTTCTGGGTTTTCTCTTATCCCCATAAGACGAGTGTCGCGTAACTCTAAGCACTAAGGACCCTAGGTCCATTTGAGTATCATTTTAATAATTTCATTTATTCATCTACCATATATCCGGTTAAAGAACAGTAATTAGTCATCAAAAGCAAGCAAGAAATATTACATCTATATGGCTTGTTAGATTTTATGATATTCCCAGTATTAGTTGGTCTGTTATTACATACTTTGGGAGCTTAAATGATTACACCATATTTGTTCAGAGAAAGACTCTAGCAGTCTTTTATTTTAAACGTATTGCATTTTACAAAGTTAATAAAACGGACTGGGTTTATCATTGCTACCAACTTTCTCTCGACACTCCTCCGTAAACATAGGACATGTAAATCTCAGTTGATACACATAATACATTTGGTATATTACTACAGAAGCAATTTTAGCACGCTTTTCAACGATGGTATAAAGCAATGGTTTGGTAAGCACAGCACTAACATTATACTCAGATAACACATATTTGATATCAAATTGAGCTTTGTAATATTCATGCTAGGCAAGAAGTACTTTACTTGAATGAGTCTACTTGTTTTAGTTCTACCAGCTTTAATCAACTTTATTGTACTTTGATTGTCAATGTACAATGTGGTTCTCACTTTCTCACCTGTACACTCCTTCAGTAACTCTACCAGATACTTAAGTTCCTTAGAGCATTCACAAGCAGCGACGAGTTCATGTTGTAGACCGTTCTATAATAGGTTGTCGCTTAGAACATTATGAAATAGGAACATCATTAGGCGCTATAATAAAACATGAGGTGTCTTGCGCCAGATGTCTTTTCCAATGCCTTTTCCTTTGGTTCTGATATCATCGGCATAATCTAAGCAATAGTATGCTACTAACTCAAAAACTTCATCAGAGCTATTTTCATCACTGCAAAATATACTAGCATTGATTGTTCTTTTTAAGTTTCTGAGAGTTCTCTTGATGTGAGCGCTCTTCTCTTAATTATAGTCTAATTTCTTTGGATTTTCCATCGACCTACTTTCATAATTTACTACAGAGCTTAGATCAGGTCGTGTCTTGCAGGACAGATATAGCAGACCTCGAAGTGCTTCTCTGTAGTTGAATTTGTCATATTTTTGAAGGCGCTCATCATCTTTATATTTTTTATCCATCTTGATATCAGGAGTAATTGGTGTCTTTATTGGTTTTGCCTCTTCCATCCTCTATCAAATTAAAATTGAGTTTTATTTATGGACGCTCTTTAACTGCTATAGTCCTTAGAGTCCCATTCTATGTTGGGAGTGAAAGTCCGGCAATTTTGCTCAGAGGCTTCTTTATCAGACCTGAGGTCCTTTTACGTGCCGTAAATCTACGGCACGGGGCCATCGGCCTTTACTTCCCTTCCGAAGGAAGCCATGCTAAGAATTTTACACCCGGAAAAATCCATCGCCCTCCGCCGGGTTGAACGCGCGACCTCGGGAACTAGAGGCTAGCATGGTAACCACTAAACCACGGAGGACGACTCAATTCTCTATCTCTTCATTACTTGGTTTGCATAGATTTCCTGAGGGATAATGTCTCCTCCTTCCGTTTTAGCTATGTACATACCTAGGTATGGCTTTGGTTCTCTCTCAACTGTTATTTCAAATTGTTTCTTTAGTTTAATTTTCAGTCGTTTTATCTTTCCCTTCTCTGGTCCAATAATGATTCCACCATCAACATGTGTTGCCAAATACACATTTTCCATCTTGAGATTTGAAGATCATTGGTCTGTCTTTAACACAATCTCTGAGAGCTGTTGTGTACTTCTTATTCCATTTACATGTTGCTTGTCGAGGTCCATAAAGATTTTTTTGCAGTAGACAGAGTTTTTCTGTGTGGTAAAAACATTCTGGTACTTGCATGTAGATTGGTTGTTCTAAGTCACCGTTGAGAAAAGCTGTCTTCACATCCAGAGTTTGAATCTCCCAGATTTTCTTGGCTGATATGGCAAACAATTCAAGGAGGTAGTGTCTACCACTGGAACAAGGCTATTTCTATAGTCCATGTATTTCTTGTTTTGGGAACATCTTCTTGCTGATAATATCGCTTTAAATTTTCTCTTTTCTTTAATCTTAAAAGCCCATCTGCTTGTAAGAATCTCTTTTCCTTGTACTTCATCAAAATAAATCCATTCTCTTTTCTTCATCAGTGAATCTACCCGATTACATTATGGCTTTCATCCACTAAAATTTCCCTCACAGCTTAGAAGTTTATCATATGTCAAGAGTGCCTCATCTTTATTTGTTTGAAGGCTCATAACGCAATCTTGAAATTACACGGGTATTCCTTTATCTATGATCGGTATTCTGTTCTCTTGATTTCTTGGAGTATCTTATGTTTTGTTGTATTGGTTTGATTTTCTTATTCTTGATGTTCTTGGTATTCATTTGCATGTTGCTCATTTTCTTCATAAAATCCGATGTTGATTTCTTCATCTGGTTTGTGTTCTGAGAAAGGATAGAAATCGTTTATGAAAATCACATCTCTGCTTATAAAAACGTTTTCATCATTGTCATTCCACAAGCGGTACTGTTGGAAGTATACCATCAGCTTCTTCACTTCTGCTGTCTAATTTCTATCGGAGTTTCACCACCTCTGCATATACCTACTCTCCGCAGATTTGTAGGTACTTAAATCAGGTTTCTTTTTCTACAAGCTTTCAGTTGGTGTGTGAGATATTCCTTTGATGGATTTCGGTTTATGTGATAGGCTGCAGTTTGCACTACTTCACACCATAGGTGCTTTTCACATTTAACATTAAGTATGAGTGCTCTGGCTTTATTCATTAGAGTCAGATTTAAACGTTCACTTTTTCCCATTCACTTGAGGTTATTAGGGATGGTGAAGTTCAAACCAATACCTTTTTCTTGACACCATGAGATGAGTAGTTCATCTTGAAATTCACCGCTATTGTCACACATAATCTTGCTGGCTTTCACATTGAAACGGATCTCGCCTCCTTTTATAAATCTTTTGATACACTGGAAAACTGCATTTGCTGTTTTTGTTTCTGGGAGATAAACCATGCAGAAATGTGTATAATCGTCCAGTAGTATGATGAAATAATTCTTGTTATCATATGTTGGGGCTATATTTTCCCACACAAGTAAGTGTGTATAACTTCAAGCGGATGATTGGCTCTTTCTCACTGGCACACGACGGCCCCATGAGTGTCGAGAACCATTTCCCCGCTGAGTCCAATCCAATCCGAGCAACTCCGTTTCGTGAGGGGCTCAGATGTTTGGCTCAGTGCAAAGAAACATAAGCCTGCTGTAATAATTAATTTAGACTTTGAGAAATCCTTCGACAGTGTAGTTCACGAGGGGTTGTGGAAACGTTTGACTGCCTTGAAAGTGCCCGATAAGATCTGTAACCTTATCCGAACACAGGATAATGTCGCTTCGTCTAAAGTGCTCTGCAGAGGGTGTTTAACAGCTGCTAAACTGGATAAATTCTCGGTGCGAAAAGGTTGTCCCATGTCCATGATGTTGTCTGTTGAACATTGCTTCAACTGCTACAATCTACACTTACTGGAATCGATGTGTATGGGTTGAGATTTGCGGTAAGCGCCTGCGCAGAGTTACCTTAGACCTAGATGTTATCCGCATGAGAGATTCTTTACAGGAATATGTCGGAATTACAGGGATTACATTTAAACTGAAAAAATCCGAGATACTTCCAATTGTATTACACCCTACGGATACATCAGTTTTAAGCATATCTATTGTGCAGGATATGAAATCCTGAAGATGTACTTCAGTAACAACGAGACGGACATAAGGGAATACAACTTGACGTCTCGCATTAATGTCTTGCGTGCTGTGAGTGTAATGAGAAAAAGAGGATGCTGAATTTGGTGTAACGTTCCGTAATAGCTTGGCGTTGAACATAATTTGGTTCCTTGAGGCATGTTCTTCAGCCAGTAAAACATTGCAGTAAATAGAACAGATTTTGGGTTTTTTGTCTGCACGGTAAAGCTCTGTCACATTAGGCGTACTCAACTACGTCTCTCTAGAGGTCAAGCGACTGGGATTACCAGAGGTGGCTCTCCAGTCTCAAGCATTGATGATTAAAATGTTTTCGCTTACCCTGAATAATCAGGGTGACCACATAGGCATACACATCATTGTAGGAGTCGTCTATGGGTACCATGCTTGCCGAGATCGCGGATACGAACCCGGCGGAGGGCGATGGATTTTTTCGTGCGTAAAAATCCTTAGTATCGCTTCCCTCGGAAGGTAAGTAAAGTAAGTGGATTTACGTCACGTAATAGAACCTCAAGCCTGATAAAGAAGCCTCTGAGCAAAATGTTCAGTTTTTCACGCCCAATATAGAATGGGACGATAAGCGCCATAGTAGTTAAAGAGCGCCAATAAATAAAAATACATTAAAACATCATTGTGGAGTCAGGGCGGACGTAACAAGCTTTCTCAGATCATACGTGTAACTTATCACGCTTTGGACCAGTTACCACCGGAGAAAGTAAAAAATGGTGCCTTTCGCACTTGAGATATATTTATGTTTTTTTTCTTTAAACAATTACTGACTCTCAATACGCTTATCGGTATTTGACCACAACTAGCCTAGCGTGTTTGGAAATGTTTTGGCCTTCCGCAGATTGGCTCCTAATGGATAGCGCCACCGGACGGCTATTTAAAAAAAATCTGTTCAATTTGCAACACAACAAATTCACTTGCACATTGAGTCATGGAATGTTCCGGTAAAGCAGCGATATGTACCTGAGTCTTTGGAAAATGTACTTGTATACCTGCCGTTGGAATGCTTCAAAATACGATATTTTATATTTGAATTTACCTAGGGTGAGTGCTCCATCGCATAATGGAGGTTCTGTGGCAGATAATAATGGATTACTATATTTGGTTATAAACGTTGGACAATCCACTGATTGTATACTACCTCATTACGTCAAAAATTACAGAAAAACAGAACAGAACCATTCAAGCCTTGGATACTTCAAATGTAAGATAGCTACAGTATGAAGCAACACAATTTCCAAGTTTTGCCAGTATCCTCTCCTTTTTTGCATGCCCTTGTAATGTAAAAAAGGCTCTTTAAAAGGGTTATGAAAAGAACATATAGCCACTCGCTAAAATACTATACATTTAAAAACATTTAAAATTAAATACAAATATTTGTCTTACATTGGAGACTTGAAAATTTTCAACCATGGCCTGCCTTAAGTATGAAATTGGTAACAATCCGAAGTTTCGTTTTTTATTAAGCTGTTTACAGGTATAAAGACTGTCAGGAAGACTCAGTTGCGCGCGTTCGTGCCCACATACACACACATACATACATATATACAGCGGTAGATTGTGTGTGTGTGTGTATATATATACACAATCTGCCGCCTCAGTGCCCACATAACAGTGACATTTCGATATGTAATTTTGGGTAGAATTCAGTGCTTCTTTTACCCACAGATAAATGGTAGAGATAGTAGCAATCGTAGTATGAAAAACCATGTACTCATAAGATACGCAGACTATCACTCCACTGTTTATAGTATAGTGGAATTTTACTATTATAGGCAAAGATATAGGGTCTTGTGAAGAAAAAGGAACTCTTCATTTTCAAAGATATTCGAAGTGCTGCAAAGAAGTATACGTCATTGTGAAAACATCTAACAGTGAATACTTCGAACATGGTTAATTCCACGACAAGAAGCAGGTATTAGAGAGCGAGCTCTATGGTTTTACTTTCTCTACCACGTGACTGCTAGGTAAAGGAAGCATTAATTCCAACCAAAAATTTCTATGTCGAGTATTCACAAGTATGTTTTGAGGCCCCTTCAATCCATAAGAAGAATTTTTTAAAAAAGTGGGCGCGCGCAGTGTGTGTATGTAGATGTGTTTGTATGAACCTGTATTTAATTTCAGCGTCTTCCAAAGATATGACACGAAGGTTTTCAAGAAAATCTCCCTATCCTATACCACCCTTTATATGTTACATTATTCAATATCTTAGTGTTCTCAAAAATGGCTGCAAGAATTTTGGTTAAAATACCATACATCGAAATAAAATGTATATCTTGAAATCTCTGGGAATGGCCCATAAAGTCCTCTTCATTCCCAAGGAATTTTGTAGATACTATTTTTCACAAAAGCAAATGGTCAGCTTCAGTAGATCTGCGCGAAGGGTCACCTATTTCTCAGGCGTTCTTGCATGGATGGTATGGGAATGGAATTTGTTATATGCTTCCCTTGTTGTTCAAAGGACGTGACAGCCATCCGCTCATTTCGCAGTTTTGAAAACGCAATATGCCAGCAACGATTGTAAACTAACGGAAAAATATTGCAAATTCAACTTCAGTACATCTGTAGAGAATATATTGTTATTGTGTTTCAAATAAGAAGTGGACTAGAAACAAAAATGATTCAGCGTTGGGTGCTTGGCTTATAGAGGTAAACTTAATACGCAACACATTGCCTCTGTGCTTAGGATAGCTAAACTCGTTAAAGCGTGCTACGTTTTCAACAATGGTGTCGAAACGTGGATAGAATCCCAGTTGAAGTGTGGTTTTCTGTTTTTGTTTTTTTAGAGAACATCATGATTTATACAACCTGTTCCAAATATAAAATTATACAAATTGAGGAACCTCCTTGATAAAGCCCCTACATATGATCAGTAAATTACATCGCTATTTATTTGTATTTCGCATAGCGTTGGAATTTTTCCCGCCGTATTATGAACACTGTAATACGATTTAAAAACCTAAGTGAATGCTTTATAAAATATTAATTACAATTGCTGCAAACAAAAGAGGGAATACTTCAACTCTGAATCATTCTTTACGAAATGAATAAAATTTTACTTTAAATACCCGCATTCAAAGGGAACTTTTTCTATCTATGCATCTTGAAAATCATTACCATGTTAAAGAATTTACTTCATACATGCACTGTTACTGTTTATATCTTCTTACAGTGGATATAGGGAACCGTTATATCATCTTCATGTTAGAGCGTCTCGACAAGGAAGGAAATTAAAATGTTTCAGGCACAAGAAACGAAAATAGTAATTTGAGAAATTTCGAGTGATTAGATTACTTTGTAGCTAATTATGTAGTAAAGGGACACAATTACCATGCTATGTGAGAATAGGACTAAAAGTATCAAAAGCAAATGAATTTAATACATTATGTATCATAAAAAAGCAGCTTAATAGTAAAAATCTGATGTGTTACACTCACAACTTTCTCTATTCTTAAACAAGCTATTTTACAAACGCTTATTCTCCATATGCTTCATGTTAATAGAGATATCGAGATGTTAATCTTATTGCTAGTTTTTTTGTAGATGCAAGGGGAATTGGTAGGCTATAAGCGATAATCCAATATTTTAAGAGCTGGGTGTTTTGTGGAGTATTCCCTTCTCTCTCTTTTTTTTAAAAGTTCCCTTGTTGTACCCAGTTTCTACTGTGTTTTCCTGTTTTTCATACCGCTTATTTCCGCAACACACAGACACACACAAACATCCATGCCCGTGGCGAGACTCGAACACGCGACCCTCAGCTTGGCGGAGCGCCGGAGCGACCACTCCAGCAACCACGGCTACGAGGGCCGGAAATCTTTGCATTACCAGGTAAAAAAATGAATAACGAATTCCCATTTGAGAAAAAGTGTAAGCATTAGAAAATTTAAGGGAATAATAAGCAATATCTCGAAAATGGTTCACTCAACAAAAAATGTATATGACATAATTTGTGTATTTTAAGGCGATCTACATTTTTTGTATAGTAAAATGTTGTCTATCTCTCATAGTTTACCAGTTATCCAAAAGTCGTTCACAATGAAGAATACTTTTGGAGGCATTGCCAGAAAATTCGAGATATACATTTCATTTGTCATGAAAATATCTTAAATATATGCTATTTTAATCAAAATCGTGGGAGCCATTTTTGAGAAAATTATGTTTTGGAAAAATGTTCCATGTAAAGGGTAATCTGGGGTGGGGAATTTTCTTGAAAACCTTCGTGTAACATCTCTGGAAGATACTGAACCTAAACACCAAGTTTGGTGTTTATCCGACTGTTCGTTTCTCAGTTATGCTGTTCACAGACACACAGACACACACACGGATGTTTCCAAAAATGCTTTTTTTGCATTCAGGGGGCCTCAAAACATATATTTTCGGTGAAATCTCGGTATCGAACTTTTGGGTGGAATACAATACTTACTAGGTATACGTAGTAGAGAAAGTAAAAAGACGGTATTAATGATCCCAAAAATGCGTTTTTACAAGAGCTGGTTGTCAGTGAATAAAATGATTAATGATATATTAAACGGAGCACAATGCAGTTGTAGATTACGTGAACGTGAAGCAATCGTTTGCACCTAGCAGCGTTGCCATTTTTTTTATTTCCAAGCACTATACAATGTTGCTGTCTCCCCATTAACTCAACTTCTAGAAGTGTGTCTTTATCCTGATGCTCCATTCCTCAAAAAAAATCTAGAGGAATTAAAGATGTTTGTTAATTTTCCATTTCAGAATATTAGCATACGGGAGGCGAGGATGGAACGATCAACACATAGCGATGCAACGATCTCTGCTATTCCTCAGTTGTATAACCTTTGCTCTATTCATATGATAGGTAGTAAGCTTTATTCTGTCGCTAACTTGGCAACAAGTTTCATTACAAGGCGGAAAGTTCATAGCATCCTGTGAAATGGTTTAAAAATTACGCCTTTTTTCTGAATATGCTTTTACACTTATTTGGAGCATAAACAAAGAACATTATCAGAACAGACATGAACAGACAGTATTTAGTGTGGAGTATAATTTTCTTTAGTTGATTTTATTAATGACGGACAAATGAAGATGAGATGTTTAAAACGATATAATATTTCTTACACGTTCGCATTGATAGGCATTGAAAAATAGTGTCCCTCAGATTTACGTTCATACATGATGGAAGATTGAATATTGAGTATGTGGTGACTTACATGCACCACTGATGCTATAAACTTAAAATATTATATACCTAATAGGTATTATACGTAGTTTAATAATATTAACTTCATAGTCTAACCCTCCAACTTGGTGTAGCAGTAGAACGTCGTCCTCTGTGGTCTAGTGGTACCACGCTAGACTTTAGTTTCCGAGGTTGCGAGTAGGTAATATATACCGATTCCAGAACAATGGGCTATTGTTCTGGTCAGAACAAAGGAATTAATGACCTATTGTTCTGACTTCAAGCCCGCCCCCTCCGTTTGTGCGCTACTATTTGCCGCCCTGGTCGCGTGCCGCTAGCCCCGCCCCCTCCCTCTGTGCGCTTACCTAATGCCGACAGTGTCTGTGTCGTCAGGTCCTCCCCAATCCCCCATGGTGTCTGGTCGCGTGCCGGGGGCCCCTCCCCTTTGTGGTTTGATTGGTTCCCTGTGGATAGGTGGGAGAGTGTGTATTGTTTCCATACGCTGGGTGCGTGCCCTCCCTCCCCTTTGTGGTCTGGTTGGTTCCCTGTGTATAGGTGGGAGAGTGTGTATTGTTCCTATACGCCGGTCGCGTACCTTCCCTAGGTCTAAATCCCGCCCGGGTGATTGGTTGGGGTAGGGGAATGGGGTTCTCGGTGATGTGTCGCTCGAGTGATGGGGTATATGGTAATGGGGTTCTCGGTGCGTGACGCTGGCCTGGAAATCCACCCTGGCGATGGGGGAATGCGATTCTTGATGCCTGCCGCACAACGGCAAATCGTTTGAGTACATAATTGTGTCAATCAATTAGATAATGTTCGTCCATGCATAAAACATTATTGAAAAAAAAAGAATCGCCATCATATTACTACTAATGTCCTAACATTGCATATCTAATGAAACGATGCTCCTCGATCGATAAAATCAATTAAGTATTTTTGATTGATTAATTGTATATGAATTGACTTGCAGACCTGGTTCTAAACCCCCATTTTTACACCTACTAATGTCCACAAATTACACTTCTAATGAAACGCGGCTAGTCGGTCGATGAAAACAATTAAGTATTTTTGATTGATTAATGTAATTGACTCGCGCGCAACTGTTCGTCATCGTATATGTGTGGTAGCATGTGTATAATTATTACGAGTAATAACATTTATTTAATTCTACTTTTGAGGGAAAATATATTTTGGATTTATAAGAATATTACAACACTTAGATGAATCCATAGCTGAAAGGACAGAGTTGCCGTAACAGTCGTTATCGCGTGATAATTTCACTGAAAACCCGCGCACAACCCTTCCTCCACGAAGCGTCTCACTCGAATGAGAGGCTCTCGGTAATTGCAGTGGCAAGTCGACTACGGCACCCCCTCCACTGGCGTTTCATTTCGCAACCTACACCAGCGCGCCAGGTGGTAATATGAGTGAAACTGGTTTTTTCTCTCTGAACCAGCGTGGGTTTCCTCACGGCGCCCCTGGTGGTCATATCCGAAAGTTGTGAATTCGCCATATTGAACCTCAAGGTGCGTGCAAGGTGGCCATCGTAACTCTATATAATTCAGCGAAATATGATTCTGGAAAAAAAAATAAAGACGAATTAACATTTTAGTTAATTAATACTCGTTTAACATGCGAGGTGCGTTCATATTGTCTCGTTATAATTCCGGAGGAATTGATTATGAAAAAATAAATACGGTTAACATTATGTTTAAATATTACATACGTTATTAAAAATAAATAAGGCTCTCGCTGATCGATGAAAGCAATTAAATATTTTTTTATTATTTAATTGTATATGAATTGACTTGCGCACTTGGTTGGTGCATGTTAAATATAAACTTAATACACACACAAAAATTCATTTCAAGTAATATTTTTGCGACATTAAGTATTTGCGAATGAGTTTTTGCTTTCTCTACTACGTATAGTAAGTAGAGGAAGTGTTGTATTCCACCCAAAAAATTCGATACTGAGATTTCACCGGAAATACACGTTTTGAGGCCCTCTGAATCCAAAAAAGCATGGGTGTGTGTGACTGTGTGTCTGTGAAACATAACTCAGAAACGAAGAGTCGGATAAACACCAAACTTGGTATTTAGGTTTAGTATCTTCCAGAGATACGATACGAAGGTTTCAAAGAAAATGCCCCGCACCAGACTACCCTTTAAATGGAACATTTTCCGAAAATTTTAATTTTCTCAAAAAAAATGACTAACGATATTGAATGAAATATTATATGTTTAAGATATTGTAATGAGAAATGAAATGTATATCTCGAATTTCCTGGGTATGTCTCCAAAAGTATTCTTCATTCTGAACGACTCGTGCAAACACAGGAAAATCCTAAACCAGACAATTACAAGCCTGCTAAAACATTTTTTCCTCCAATAAGTAATTTAAATTCTACATGAAGATTATTAATGATTAAGTTTCATATCTCTTATTTCTTTCAATAAAATATTGAATATGACTCTCCCGCCGGGAAAAAATTAAACAGAGAGAAGCGATATTATAATTGTAATTAAACGCAAAGCGTTCTTACAGAATAAAACACTAAGAACCTTCACTCCCTCTCTCTCTACCTCTCCTTACAAGAAATTCGAAACATGCGCGAAGACCTCAAATATAAATTTGATATTCGTTTTTAAATGTTCTGTCTCTCTCCCTCTCCTTACAAGAAATTCGAAACATGCGCGAAGACCTCAAATATAAATTTGATATTCGTTTTTAAATGTTCTTTCTAAAGACGTAGCGAACTTTGAGAAATTCAACGAATTATTCACTTGCGTACCCTGCTTGAAAGAAATATGCTGTACACCCCTGAAGAACGCATACGGGCTTCTCGGAAGAAGACATGTAGACACTCATTAGAGGACAATGGCAGACGCTTCCACGTCATTAAACATCTTAAGAGGGTTTGAAGAATGCAAACAGGGTCCTGTATAGAGCCATTAGTGGACAATGGCAGACGTTTCCCCTTCATTAAACATCCTAAGTGCTCTGAAAAACCACAGACCCTCTGGGTAAATAACTATTAGCGATAAAATAGATTTTCTTAATGGCTTCCTCTGTGCAGAAATTCCATCACAAACCGTGGAAAACCAAGTCTAGTCATGTTTTAAGCTTACCACAAAAAAATTTTCCCCGATAATTAATATAAATTCTACATGAAGATTATTAATGATTAAGTTTCATAGCTCTTATTTCTTTCAATAAAATATTGAATTTGACTCAAGCGTTAGGAATATGAAACGTGAGAAGCACTATTATAATTATAATTAAACGTATACTGTATAGATTCTGTACTTAAGCATTCGATTGTATCTTTGTCATTATTTAAATACTCACATACAAGAAATGCATGCATGATATCAAAAATTAAACTGATTATTTTACGGAATGTTAAACAAAGAAATATGATTTGGCGAGAGTGATATGGAGAATAAAATGTATTCAGAACGGTGAATATTACATATGTTATTAAAAATAAAATAAATACGGTTAACATTATAGTTAAATATTACATACGCTATTAAAAATAAATAAGGCTCTCGCTGATCGATGAAAACAATTAAATATTTTTTATTAATTAATTGTATATGAATTGACTTGCGCATTTGGTTGGTGACGTATGTGCGTGATTATTACGCGTGTATAACTATTACGACTAATAACATTTGTTTAATTCTAAATAAATAATGAAATATGGAGCCTATCCTAAACAATCCTCGTTACTCTTAATTTATTCCATTTAAAAAGATTGTCTTATTCTCTTAGTAAACATAGGACGAGAACGATTTTAAATACCTCATCCATTCGAGAGATATTCTTTGAATATTCCAGCATGTTAAATATAAACTTAATACACACACAAAAATTCATTTCAAGTAATATTTTTGCGACATTAAGTATTTGCGAATGAGTTTTTACTTTCTCTACTACGTATAGTAAGTAGAGGAAGTGTTGTATTCCACCCAAAAAAATCGATACCGAGATTTCACCGGAAATACATGTTTTGAGACCCTCTGAATCCGAAAAAAGCATGGCTGTCTGCGTGTGTGTCTGTGAAGCATAACTCAGAAACGAAGAGACGGATAAAACACCAACTTGGTATTTAGGTTCAGTACCTTCCAGAGATGCGACACGAAGGTTTTAAAGAAAATGCCCCGCACCAGACTCCCTTTACATGGAACATTTTTCGAAAATTTTAATTTTCTCAAAAAAAAATGACTAACGATATTGAATAAAATATTATATGTTTAAGATATTGTAATGAGAAATGAAATGTATATCTCGAATTTTCTGGGAATGTCTCCAAAAGTATTCTTCATCCTGAACGACTTTTGCAAAACTGGTAAACCATAAGAGATAGACAAAATTTTACTACACAAAAAATGGAGATCGCGTTAAAATACATAATTTATATCATATACATTCTTGTTGTTGAGTAAACCGTTTTCGAGATATTGCTTGTTATTCCCTTAAATTTTCCAATACTTATACTTTTTCTCAAATTGGTTATTCTTGTTTTTATGTCCTGGATATGCAAAGAGAATGGGATGCGCCACATAGCAACCGGCGTTAAAATATTTGACTATCGCTTAAAACCTGCCATATTCCACTTGCATCGACATGAAAATTACCAATAACATTGACATCTCGATATCTCGATTAACATGAAGCATATGGAGAATAAGCGTTTGTAAAAATAGTTTGTACAAGAGTAGAGAAAGTCATGTGAGTGTATCACATCAGATTTTTTGATATTGGTTTAAATTTTCAAATACTTTTAACTTTTCTCAAGTGGTAACTCGCTATTCGTTTTTCCCGTGGTAATGCATAGAGAATAGAATTCTAAAGCCATCACATAGCATCAGGCTTTTTTTAAACATCTGTGACGTGTCTATTCACAATCGAAAGGTCGCTGGTTCGAGGAAAATTATATCAACAGAAACAATACATTATTTTCACCCTGTGATTATTTTGGTAATGTAACAATAATTAACAATGAATTTTAGCGGTACATGTAAAAAATAAAATATATTTTTTATTTCTAGCGTCATATGCAGAAGCATTCCCCTTAAGGAGCGCTGGCGTGATCGATGGATTTCCCCATAACACGTTTAGGCTTGCTTACGAAATGCCCCTGTGCGAGACTAGCATTTTCCCTCTCCTACTCGAATTTTTGGAGTAGCCAATCAAAATCGTTGTATTATATACCATCACACCTCTCACCCCTTCAGCTTTTATCGGGGAAATGATATAAAAGCAGTAGCTTCTCCGACGATTTTCACTGTATTGTGACAACACAGCGAGCTAAGACCTCTGCAAACTGTTCTCATTCAAAGTGAAATTTCAACGAACATAATGTCTGGTAAGTTGTAATAAAACACTTCATTTACTTTAAAAGTTAAATTATTACTCTGTACATTTAAGTTATATTTGCGTTCTTGTTTTTAATGTATGGCATTTATATGCGAATAGCTGAGCATTCTAAAAGTTAATGGCTAGACAGGTGAATTTTCTGAAATGTGAACAGTTTAGTTAAGTATTCATTTTTAGGCAAGCTTATTCTACATTTAATAGCTAACTGCGCGAATTCTCAAAATGGGAACAATTTAGTTAAGTATTCACCTTGTTGAGTAATTATTATTCCAGATATTTAAATACACGATTTACAGAGTAAATTATATTCCTTTTGGGGAAAAATACAATTATTTGAATACCTTATTAACGTTTTGCTTTAGAATATTACAAAAAGTCTGTTGCGCGAATCATTCGCTCTAACAAAGTAAATATTTACATTATATTAAAACATTTAATCGAAAAATACAGTACGTAATGAACTTCATTAGTGAATCAGAACCTCAATTATATTTACGCATATTATCATTTTCAGAAAAAAATTTAATAATTTTGTAACTTTCAAATAAATGAAATTTTGTTATGCAACACATTCTCTAATAAAGAATATGTTTTTTTCTCTTCCTAATGCAGCAAGTTTGACATATCAACTTAACACATTGGCTGAGGGTAGCATTTACCCTGCCGTTCAAAGACTACAAGATCTTCAGCCAGAGGAGCCTTATAATATAAAATCCTTAAGAAAAATTGATACGCGATACGGTGCTAGAGTGGTTGCGCTTTTAGACGATAAGCAACTGTTTCTACCGACAAGGTATTCAACCCTAACAAGCCAACAGCTGGAGGAAATGCCAGGGAAGTTTTAAATGGTATATCATGGAGTAGTACCAGTCGGCAAGTTTAAGACATGTAAATTGTCTTTTCTTCCCGTTAAGGTTTGTAGAAATAATTCAGCTATCCTTTCAAAGCTTCATTTAGAGTTACATTCGTTGAGTTTAAAAATTCACACTTCACTAGGATAACATTTGTCTAAAGTATACATCACTATGTAAAAAAAATAACGCCTAGGATGTAGTCTGGGCGAGGATCTGCAGTAAGAAGTTTAATAGTCTATTCACTGATTCTTTACCTCAAAGCAGATACCTACAGCAAGTTTCAAATAATTTCCAGTAGGATAGCAGTTGTCAAAAGCATGCATTACTGTATTAAAAAAAATATGTGTAAATAATGTCTAGATTGTACTCTGAGTGATTTCGTGCAGAAAGAAGTTTAATACCCCTTGCAATGATTCTCCACATCGAAGTATATACCTACAACAAGTTGCAAATAATGTGAATGTGTGTTACAGGAATGCCCAGATGAATGTAAATGAAGAGGAAGAACGAGATAGCTTAAAACATCATAAACAGAAATGTGATAGGAACATTCTCAACACCTCCCAGCGACCTCGATCAATGAAGAATTGCACCCCGTACAGCATGGAACATGCATGGAAAAACATTCGCGTGTGTAGAATATAGCAATAATATATAAATTATGTACTCATTATTACAGCTATACCCGCCCTATACCATTGATTTCATAAATAATTTCATAATTGTTTAAGGAGAATGCAATATCTTAAAAACATTGATGCTACATGAAATCTAAACAAAAAAAATTATTGAACTATTACTGAAAGAGACTTGAATAAATGGGAATCTAGAAGCCAGAAACATCTTAATATTGGACTGTATGATATGAGGTGTATAAAAAGATTAATAAAAAATGAGACCTATGTAATATAAACAACATTTATTTTTTATAAACATTATCCTATTACATTCCTATACAAAAAACATACATATTTCCTAAAGACAAAGGTGATAGTCTAGACATTCAGTTATATAATCATATACATCACACAGAAAGAGACCTGCATTATCCATAAAAAAACTAAACATCTCAACAATGTCTGGATGATGTATTTTATAAGTACAAGTTTTTGATATTTCAAAGTTCCTGTTAACCAGGGCCGTAATTGATTAACACAATTTCTCGATCCTGTCATGCTATAACTTTAGAAGCTTTCAGCTTACTTATAATTTCCTCAATCTCTTGTGTGTGACTATTATTACCAGCGTCTCTCGATGCAATTAGTATCCTCAATATATTTACTAGTCTATTCGGATTTTCAAGCGTAGATATCACTGAATCATCATCATATGAAGATTTCATATTCTCGCGACTTCCGCTGTATCCAGATTTTTCACCAACAGTAGTCTCCAATGAAGGACACAGGCTTGATCCGGTATAACATCCCCCTCTATACATCATCGGATCTTCGAGTGTAGGAGAGAGAGCCGATACAGTATAACATGTTGCTCTATGAAGCTTAAATCTTGACAAAGAACGATTCTTAAAAATCCGCGTGCATATACAGCATCTAATAACGCGTTTTACTCCATGTGTTATGTATGAAAAATTAAGTTTCTCATTCGTTAGTTGCACAGATTTTCTCCGGCAGTAGCTCATGCTAAAACTAAAAGAAATTAAATGAATACGTGAATGCTAACGCTCGAAGGAATTAAAAGCGAATGAATGAATTCATAATACGCAACTATGTATATATCCAGGGTGAGGACGGCGGAGGGAATCGCGATCTATGCATAGCAGCGGGAAAGGATACTCTCTTGAAACATTAGTCATCTAGACAACTATTGTTCACGGAGCCAGTAGACGTCAGGTTGAATGGGACAGACCTTAGGTTCAAATCTTTAAGGGGTACGGGCCCCGCCCTTTTGCCTGCCATGTCTCCTAAACCATCCTAACAGCGTAACATTACATTACAACGCCGCGTAAACAGAACATGGCGAGTGCGAGCATGGAAAAAGGATGCTCTCTGGAAACATTCGTGGAAAAGGATGCTCTCTGGAAACATTCGTCATCTGCACAACGGATTGTTCCTATAATTTCCAGGCGTTGTTACATAGCGTGATCAGGTTGTTACATAGCGTGATGAGTCTGTTACATATCGTGATCAGGTTGTTACATAGCGTGATGAGTCTGTTACATAGCGTGATGAGACTGTTACATAGCGTGAGGAGTCTGTTACATAGCGTGATCAGGTTGTTACACAGCGTGATGAGTCTGTTACATAGCGTGATCAGGTTGTTACATAGCGTGAAGAGTCTGTTACATAGCGTGATGAGTCTGTTACATAGCGTGATGAGACTGTTACATAGCGTGATCAGGTTGTTACATAGCGTGATGAGTCTGTTACTTAGCATGATCAGGTTGTTACATAGCGTGATGAGTCTGTTACATAGCGTGATGAGGTTGTTACATAGCGTGATGAGTCTGTTACATGGCAAGATGAGTCTGTTACATAGCGTGATGAGTCTGTTACATAGCGTGATGAGACTGTTACATAGCGTGATCAGGTTGTTACATAGCGTGATGAGTCTGTTACATAGCGTGATGAGACTGTTACATAGCGTGATCAGGTTGTTACACAGCGTGATGAGTCTGTTACATAGCGTGATCAGGTTGTTACATGGCGTGATCAGGTTGTTACATAGCGTGATGAGTCTCTTACATAGCGTGATCAGGTTGTTACACAGCGTGATGAGTCTGTTACATAACGTGATCAGGTTGTTACATAGCGTGATGAGTGTTACATAGCGTGATGAGGTTGTTACATAGCGTGATGAGTCTGTTACATGGCGTGATGAGTCTGTTACATAGCGTGATGAGTCTGTTACATAGCGTGATGAGACTGTTACATAGCGTGATCAGGTTGTTACATAGCGTGATCAGGTTGTTACATAGCGTGATGAGTCTGTTACATAGCGTGATGAGGTTGTTACATAGCGTGATGAGTCTGTTACACAGCGTGATGAGTCTGTTACATAGTGTGATTGGGTTGTTACATAGCGTGATGAGTCTGTTACATAGCGTGATCAGGTTGTTACATACCGTGATGAGTCTGTTACATAGCGTGATCAGGTTGTTACATATCGTGATGAGACTGTTACATAGCGTGATCAGGTTGTTACATAGCGTGATGAGACTGTTACATAGCGTGATCAGGTTGTTACATAGCGTGATGAGACTGTTACATAGCGTAATGCAAGTTGTACAGATCTATACAGACCCCAAATTTTAATTCAGAGTAACAGATCGTTGACATGAAGATGGTAGAGGTAGTCCACTAAATGGAACAATTCAGGAGCTGGAAACGCTAGGGATACACAGCGTAATGCAAGTTGTGCAAAACTATACAGAGCACCAAACTTTAATTCAGGAGGTAAAAATTCATCGAAATGTAGATGACAGAGACGCGTCACGATGTTGAACCGTCTGAAATAGTGAAATGATAGGAACGATCCGTTGTGCAGATGACGAGTGTTTCCAGAGAGCATCCTTTTCCACGAATGTTTCCAGAGAGCATCCTTTCTCCATGCTCGCACTCGCCATGTTCTGTTTACGCGGCGTTGTAATGTAATGTTACGCTGTTAGGATGGTTTAGGAGACATGGCAGGCAAAAGGGCGGGGTCCGTACCCCTTAAAGATTTGAACCTGAAGTCTGTCCCATTTAACCTGACGTCTACTGGCTCCGTGAACAATAGTTGTCTAGATGACTAATGTTTCAAGAGAGTATCCTTTCCCGCTGCTATGCATAGATCGCGATTCCCTCCGCCGTCCTCACCCTGGATATATACATAGTTGCGTGTTATGAATTCATTCATTCGCTTTTAATTCCTTCGAGCGTTAGCATTCACGTATTCATTTAATTTCTTTTAGTTTTAGCATGAGGTACTGCCGGAGAAAATCTGTGCAACTAACGAATGAGAAACTTAATTTTTCATACATTACACATGGAGGAAAACGCGTTATTAGATGCTGTATATGCACGCGGATTTTTAAGAATCGTTCTTTGTCAAGATTTAAGCTTCATAGAGCAACATGTTATACTGGATCGACTCTCTCTCCTACACTCGAAGATCCGATGATGTATAGAGGGAGATGTTATGCCGGATCAAGCCTATGTCCTTCACTGGAGACTACTGTTGGTGAAAAATCTGGATACAGCGGAAGTCGCGAGAATATGAAATCTTCATATGATGATGATTCAGTGATATCTACGCTTGAAAATCCGAATAGACTAGTAAATATATTGAGGTTACTAATTGCATCGAGAGACGCTGGTAATAATAGTCACACACAAGAGATTGAGGAAATTATAAATAAGCTGAAAGCTTCTAAAGTTATAGCATGACAGGATCGAGAAATTGTGTTAATCAATTACGGCCCTGGTTAACAGGAACTTTGAAATATCAAAAACTTGTACTTATAAAATACATCATCCAGACATTGTTGAGATGTTTAGTTTTTTATGGAGAATGCAGGTCTCTTTCTGTGTGATGTATATGATTATATAACTGAATGTCTAGACTATCACCTTTGTCTTTAGGAAATATGTATGTTTTTTGTATAGGAATGTAATAGGATAATGTTTATAAAAAATAAATGTTGTTTATATTACATAGGTCTCATTTTTTTATTAATCTTTTTATACACCTCATATCATACAGTCCAATATTAAGATGGTTCTGGCTTCTAGATTCCCATTTATTCAAGTCTCTTTCAGTAATAGTTCAATAATTTTTTTGTTTAGATTTCATGTAGCATCTATGATTTTAAGATATTGCATTCTCCTTAAACAATTATGAAATTATTTATGAAATCAATGGTATAGGGCGGGTATAGCAGTAATAATGAGTACATAATTTATATATTATTGCTATATTCTACACACGCGAATGTTTTTCCATGCATGTTCCATGCTGTACGGGGTGCAATTCTTCATTGATCGAGGTCACTGGGAGGTGTTGAGAATGTTTCTATCACATTTCTGTTTATGATGTTTTAAGCTATCTCGTTCTTCCTCTTCATTTACATTCATCTGGGCATTCCTGTAACACACATTCACATTATTTGCAGCTTGTTGTAGGTATATACTTCGATGTGGAGAATCATTGCAAGGGGTATTAAACTTCTTTCTGCACGAAATCACTCAGAGTACAATCTAGACATTATTTACACATATTTTTTAATACAGTAATGCATGCTTTTGACAACTGCTATCCAACTGGAAATTATTTGAAACTTGCTGTAGGTATCTGCTTTGAGGTAAAGAATCAGTGAATAGACTATTAAACTTCTTTCTGCAGATCCTCGCCCAGACTACATCCTAGGCGTTATTTTTTTACATAGTGACATATACTTTAGACAAATGTTATCCTAGTGATGTGTGAATTTATAAACCCAACGAATGTAACTCTAAATGAAGCTTTGAAAGGATAGCTGAATTATTTCTACAAACCTTAACGGGAAGAAAAGACAATTTACATGTCCTAAACTTGCCGAATGGTACTACTCCATGATATACCATTTGAAACTTCCCTGGCATTTCCTCCAGCTGTTGGTTTGTTAGGGTTGAATATCTTGTCGGTAGAAACACTTGCTTATCGTCAAAAAGTGCAAACACTCTTGCATCGTATCGCGTATCAATTTTTCTTAAGGATTTTATATTATAAGGCTCCTCTGGCTGAAGATCTTGTAGTCTTTGAACGGCAGGGTAAATGCTACCCTCAGCCAATGTGTTAAGTTGAGATGTCAAAATTGCTGCATTAGGAAGAGAAAAAAACATATTCTTTATTAGAGAATGTGTTGCATAACAAAATTTCATTTATTTGAAAGTTACAATATTATTAACTTTTTTCTGAAAATGATAATATGCGTAAATATAATTGAGGTTCTGATTCACTAATGAAGTTCATTAAGTACTGTATTTTTCGATTAAATGTTTTAATATAATGTAAATATTTACTTTGTTAGAGCGAATGATTCGCGCAACAGACTTTTTGTAATATTCTAAAGCAAAACGTTAATAAGGTATTCAAATAATTGTATTTTTCCCCAAAAGGAATATAATTTACTCTGTAAATCGTGTATTTAAATATCTGGAATAATAATTACTCAACAAGGTGAATACTTAACTAAATTGTTCCCATTTTGAGAATTCGCGCAGTTAGCTATTAAATGTAGAATAAGCTTGCCTAAAAATGAATACTTAACTAAACTGTTCACATTTCAGAAAATTCACCTGTCTAGCTATTAACTTTTAGAATGCTCAGCTATTCGCATATAAATGCCATACATTAAAAACAAGAACGCAAATATAACTTATATGTACAGAGTAATAATTTAACTTTTAAAGTAAATGAAGTGTTTTGTTACAACTTACCAGACATGATGTTCGTTGAAATTTCACTTTGAATGAGAACAGTTTGCAGAGGTCTTAGCTCGCTGTGTTGTCACAATACAGTGAAAATCGTCGGAGAAGCTACTGCTTTTATATCATTTCCCCGATAAAAGCTGAAGGGGTGAGAGGTGTGATGGTATATAATACAACGATTTTGATTGGCTACTCCAAAAATTCGAGTAGGAGAGGGAAAATGCTAGTCTCGCACAGGGGCATTTCGTAAGCAAGCCTAAACGTGTTATGGGGAAATCCATCGATCACGCCAGCGCTCCTTAAGGGGAATGCTTCTGCATATGACGCTATTAATAAAAAATATATTTTATTTTTTACATGTACCGCTAAAATTCATTGTTAATTATTGTTACATTACCAAAATAATCACAGGGTGAAAATAATGTATTGTTTCTGTTGATATAATTTTCCTCGAACCAGCGACCTTTCGATTGTGAATAGACACGTCACAGATGTTTAAAAAAAGCCTGATGCTATGTGATGGCTTTAGAATTCTATTCTCTATGCATTACCACGGGAAAAACGAATAGCGAGTTACCACTTGAGAAAAGTTAAAAGTATTTGAAAATTTAAACCAATATCAAAAAATCTGATGTGATACACTCACATGACTTTCTCTACTCTTGTACAAACTATTTTTACAAACGCTTATTCTCCATATGCTTCATGTTAATCGAGATATCGAGATGTCAATGTTATTGGTAATTTTCATGTCGATGCAAGTGGAATATGGCAGGTTTTAAGCGATAGTCAAATATTTTAACGCCGGTTGCTATGTGGCGCATCCCATTCTCTTTGCATATCCAGGACATAAAAACAAGAATAACCAATTTGAGAAAAAGTATAAGTATTGGAAAATTTAAGGGAATAACAAGCAATATCTCGAAAACGGTTTTCTCAACAACAAGAATGTATATGATATAAATTATGTATTTTAACGCGATCTCCATTTTTTGTATAGTAAAATTTTGTCTATCTCTTATGGTTTAGCAGTTTTGCAAAAGTCGTTCAGGATGAAGAATACTTTTGGAAACATTCCCAGAAAATTCGAGATATACATTTAATTTCTCATTACAATATCTTAAACATATAATATTTTATTCAATATCGTTAGTCATTTTTTTTGAGAAAATTAAAATTTTCGAAAAATGTTCCATGTAAAGGGAGTCTGGTGCGGGGCATTTTCTTTAAAACCTTCGTGTCGCATCTCTGGAAGGTACTGAACCTAAATACCAAGTTGGTGTTTTATCCGTCTCTTCGTTTCTGAGTTATGCTTCACAGGCACACACGCAGACAGCCATGCTTTTTTCGGATTCAGAGGGTCTCAAAACATGTATTTCCGGTGAAATCTCGGTATCGATTTTTTTGGGTGGAATACAACACTTCCTCTACTTACTATACGTAGTAGAGAAAGTAAAAACTCATTCGCAAATACTTAATGTCGCAAAAATATTACTTGAAATGAATTTTTGTGTGTGTATTAAGTTTATATTTAACATGCTGGAATATTCAAAGAATATCTCTCGAATGGATGAGGTATTTAAAATCGTTCTCGTCCTAAGTTTACTAAGAGAATAAGCCAATCTTTTTAAATGGAATAAATTAAGGGTAACGAGGATTGTTTAGGATATGCTCCATATTTCATTATTTATTTAGAGTTAAACAAATGCTATTAGTCGTAATAGTTATACACGCGTAATAATCACGCACATACGTCACCAACCAAATGCGCAAGTCAATTCATATACAATTAATTAATAAAAAATATTAAATGTTTTCATCGATCAGCGAGAGCCTTATTTATTTTTAATAGCGTATGTAATATTTAACTATAATGTTAACCGTATTTATTTTATTTTTAATAACATATGTAATATTCACCGTTCTGAATACATTTTATTCACCATATCATTCTCGCCAAATCATATTTCTTTGTTTAACATTCCGTAAAATAATCAGTTTAATTTTTGATATCATGCATGCATTTCTTGTATGTGAGTATTTAAATAATGACAAAGACACAATCGAATGCTTAAGTACAGAATCTATACAGTATACGTTTAATTATAATTATAATAGTGCTTCTCACGTTTCATATTCCTAACGCTTGAGTCATATTCAATATTTTATTGAAAGAAATAAGAGCTATGAAACTTAATCATTAATAATCTTCATGTAGAATTTATATTAATTATCGGGGAAAATTTTTTGTGGTAAGCTTAAAACATGACTAGACTTGGTTTTCCACGGTTTGTGATGGAATTTCTGCACAGAGGAAGCCATTAAGAAAATCTATTGTATCGCTAATAGTTATTTACCCAGAGGGTCTGTGGTTTTTCAGAGCACTTAGGATGTTTAATGAAGGGGAAACGTCTGCCATTGTCCACTAATGGCTCTATACAGGACCCTGTTTGCATTCTTCAAACCCTCTTAAGATGTTTAATGACGTGGAAGCGTCTGCCATTGTCCTCTAATGAGTGTCTACATGTCTTCTTCCGAGAAGCCCGTATGCGTTCTTCAGGGGTGTACAGCATATTTCTTTCAAGCAGGGTACGCAAGTGAATAATTCGTTGAATTTCTCAAAGTTCGCTACGTCTTTAGAAAGAACATTTAAAAACGAATATCAAATTTATATTTGAGGTCTTCGCGCGTGTTTCGAATTTCTTGTAAGGAAAGGGAGAGAGAGAGAGAACATTTAAAAACGAATATCAAATTTATATTTGATGTCTTCGCGCATGTTTCGAATTTCTTGTAAGGAGAGGTAGAGAGACAGAGAGAGTGAAGGTTCTTAGGGTTTTTTTCTGTAAGAACGCTTTGCGTTTAAATACAATTATAATATCGCTTCCCTCCGTTTAATGTTTTCCCGGCGGGAGAGTCATATTCAATATTTTATTGAAAGAAATAAGAGATATGAAACTTAATCATTAATAATCTTCATGTAGAATTTAAATTACTTATTGGAGGAAAAAATGTTTTAGCCGGCTTGTAATTGTCTGGTTTAGGATTTTCCTGTGTTTTCACGAGTCGTTCAGAATGAAGAATACTTTTGGAGACATACCCAGGAAATTCGAGATATACATTTCATTTCTCATTACAATATCTTAAACATATAATATTTCACTCAATATCGTTAGTCATTTTTTTTGATAAAATTAAAATTTTCGGAAAATGTTCCATTTAAAGGGTAGTCTGGTGCGGGGCATTTTCTTTAAAACCTTCGTGTCGCATCCCTGGAAGATACTGAACCTAAATACCAAGTTTGGTGTTTATCCGACTCTTCGTTTCTGAGTTATGTTTCACAGACACACAGTCACACACCCATGCTTTTTTGGATTCAGAGGGCCTCAAAACATGTGTTTCCGGTGAAATCTCAGTATCGAATTTTTTGGGTGGAATACGACACTTCCTCTACTTACTATACGTAGTAGAGAAAGTAAAAACTCATTCGCAAATACTTAATGTCGCAAAAATATTACTTGAAATGAATTTTTGTGTGTGTATTAAGTTTATATTTAACATGCACCAACCAAGTGCGCAAGTCAATTCATATACAATTAATTAATAAAAAATATTTAATTGTTTTCATCGATCAGCGAGAGCCTTATTTATTTTTAATAACGTATGTAATATTTAAACATAATGTTAACCGTATTTATTTTTTCATAATCAATTCCTCCGGAATTATAACGAGACAATATGAACGCACCTCGCATGTTAAACGAGTATTATTTAACTAAAATGTTAATTCGCCTTTATTTTTTTTCCAGAATCATATTTCACTGAATTATATAGAGTTAAGATGGCCACCTTGCGCGCACCTTGAGGTTCAATATGGCGAATTCACAACTTTCGGGTATGACCACCAGGGGCGCCGTGAGGAAACCCACGCTGGTTCGGAGAGAAAAAACCAGTTTCACTCATATTACCATCTGGCGCGCTGGTGTAGGTTGCGAACTGAAACGCGAGTGGAGGGGGTGCCGTAGTCGACTTGCCACTGCAATTACCGAGAGCCTCTCATTCGAGTGAGACGCTTCGTGGAGGAAGGGTTGTGCGCGGGTTTTCAGTGAAATTATCACGCGATAACGACTGTTACGGCGACTCTGTCCTTTCAGCTATGGATTCATCTAAGTGTTGTAATATTCTTATAAATCCAAAATATATTTTCCCTCAAAAGTAGAATTAAATAAATGTTATTACTCGTAATAATTATACACATGCTACCACACATATACGATGACGAACAGTTGCGCGCGAGTCAATTACATTAATCAATCAAAAATACTTAATTGTTTTCATCGACCGACTAGCCGCGTTTCATTAGAAGTGTAATTTGTGGACATTAGTAGATGTAAAAATGGGGGTTTAGAACCAGGTGCGCAAGTCAATTCATATACAATTAATCAATCAAAAATACTTAATTGTTTTCATCGATCGAGGAGCATCGTTTCATTAGATATGCAATGTTAGGACATTATTAGTAATATGATGGCGATTCTTTTTTTTTCAATAATGTTTTATACATGGACAAACATTATCTAATTGATTGACACAATTATGTACTCAAACGATTTGCCGTTGTGCGGCAGGCATCGAGAATCGCATTCCCCCATCGCCAGGGTGGATTTCCAGGCCAGCGTCACGCACCGAGGACCCCATTCCCATATCCCCCATCACCCGAGCGACACATCACCGAGAATCCCATTCCCCTACCCCAACCAATCACCCGGGCGGGATTTAGACCTAGGGAAGGTACGCGACCGGCGTATAGGAACAATACACACTCTCCCACCTATACACAGGGAACCAACCAGACCACAAAGGGGAGGGAGGGCACGCACCCAGCGTATGGAAACAATACACACTCTCCCACCTATCCACAGGGAACCAATCAAACCACAAAGGGGAGGGGCCCCCGGCACGCGACCAGACACCATGGGGGAGTGGGGAGGACCTGACGACACAGACACTGTCGGCATTAGGTAAGCGCACAGAGGGAGGGGGGCGGGGCTAGCGGCACGCGACCAGGGCGGCAAATAGTAGCGCACAAAGGGAGGGGGCGGGGCTTGAAGTCAGAACAATAGGTCATTAATTCCTTTATTCTGACCAGAACAATAGCCCATTGTTCTGGAATCGGTATATATTATCTACTGTTGCGGACTCAATCACGGCGGAGCGCGGCGACGTAACAATACTTAGCATGGGTAAAGCCGGTGGTCCTGTATTGTTTATTTACGGTACGTAAAAGAACCCCAAGCATGATAAAGATGCCTCTGAACAAAATTTTCGTTATTTGACGCCCAACATAGAATTGGACGCTAAGAACCATAGCGGATAAGGAGCGTCCATGAACAAAAAAATGTCTGCTTTACAAACTGGAGATCAAAATGTTATCTTGTTTGCAATGAATCGGTATCTTTGTTCTCCTTTTAGGTTTCCATCATGGCTCAATTTATTTATTTCGAGCATACATAATCGCTTTCAATTTGATAGACCTACTTGTTACTAGGCACACTTAGTTGTCAAAACAAAGAAGATTGGTTCCAGCTCATTGATACTATCATCTCCAACAGGATAATTATGGAAAATAATTAAGCGTATATGATAGTCGCGAACGCCTGTCTTGTAAATGAGAGCGATAAGTCTTCACCAACACACCAACAAGGTAACTGAAGTCATTTTTATAGCTATTTTTAGGCTAGTCTAAAATTTAGGGATCATTTGCCAAAATGGCAGAACACCTTTGTTAAGACAATTTCCTCTAGATTTTAGGAATTTTAATGAAAATAACCTTTCAGAATGTGATGCTTTTACAAAACTTAATTGAAAGCTATATTCTGGGTATATTTAAAGGAAATCAAAGCTAATATTGGTGCTTCCTGTTTATAAGATGTTAATAATATAAAACTTTGTGTTGTGATAACCACTTTGTTCTCAGAGAAGATCAAAAACACATGTGGCACATACATTAAAGCAAGTTTAAGTTCCAGAAATATTGATTAAAATAAAATTGTTCAAACGTTATGCTTATAAAAAATGTACTTGAAGAGTATATTCTGGGTAGGTAATGAAATATAACTCAATTGTTGATACTCGGGCCAGCCTCCTTTAGTCTTCACCGCACAGTTTCATGAGAACATCCGTATGCCACAACCTTATCAGCAAAATGGATCTCACCTCTGCCACCAGTGCCTCCTTCTGTGCAGCGGTAATTGCCCGAGGTCTTCCTGATCTTTATAGCGACTTGGTCCATTCGTCGCCTTCCACTTGATGTCACTGTAGCCATTTCTAGAGCGTCTTATGGCTAAGCGAAAGTTCTCTAGAGATATGGGAAACACTCTGGTCCTGTGAGAATGTCCCATGATCTCGCCTATCATTACTGCTGCCAACTCTTGGCTACCAGGAGGGCTAGGTATATACAGTCGTTTTGCAACGAATGTCTACGAATGACATGGCGAGTTATAGAATAGTGGAAGCAATGTTTCATGCACACACTTTAACACTTTATGATGATAAATTTCAATTTTGTTACTGCGTTCGTAATACGGCGGGCAAAATTACAACGCTATGCGAAAAAAGGAAAAAAAATAACGGTGTAACTTGCCGCTCTCAAGGAGGAGTTTTATCAGAAAGAGGTTCCATTAATTTGTATGATTTTAAATTCGGCATAGTTTATATAAATAATTATATTCAGTAGAAAAAAGAAAGAAACAAGAAAACCACACGTCAGGTGGGATTCGATGCACGCTACGTCACTACTGTTGATCAGCAGCAGCACGTTTTAACGAATTCGCCTATACTAGCACAGAAACAACGATTTTCTGACTAAGCTAACGTTTTTAAGCCAAGCACCCAACACTGGAATCGTTTTATTTCCGGTCCACTTCTTACTCGAAACGCAGTAACAACAGTGTACTGAAGTTGAATTTGCAATATTTGTCCGTTAGTTTACAATGATGGCTGAAATATTGCTTTTCAAAACTGTGAGATGAGGAGACGGCTGCCATGTTCTTTGCAGAATAAGGGAATCATATGACAAATTTCACTCTCATACCTTCTATGCAAGAACGCCTGTAAATTAGGTAACCCTTCGCTTAGGTCTCAGTCTATTTGACCTTTTACTTCTGTGAGGGGTCGGAGATGGGAAGAAGACGGACACGTCAGACAGCCGCTGAAGAAACCGCCGCAGCCCCTTTGGCATCCGCCGAAGGCGCCGACGCTACGCCGTCATCTGAAGAAGCTGCGCCTCCTGCAACGGCCACGGCCACTTCACGGAGCAGGCGCCGTGCCCATTGTACCCAAGAAGCCATCGACCATCACCGCCTGAGAGCATCTACACAGCTCCAGCCGCTTCTCCGACGCCAACGCCACCTTCAGCTCCGGCCATCACCGACACCACCCTACGAGATGCAGTCCAGGATCTCCACAAGGAGGTCCTAAACATTGGATCCCGCATTACTCAACAGGAAGAACACATCACAACACTCATCACTGCCGTCAACTCCGCCGAGACCGATCATTATCTCCGCCGACTCCTCCGCCGAGTAGCCGCATTGGAAACCGGACTTCAGGACCTACACACCATCACCCCAGCCTTGTCATCCTCACTCAACACATTCAACACCAGCTGCCTGCAGCGATTGGACGTCACCAACACCTCAGTCAGTGGCCTGGGGAATCCATCGCCAGCCTGTCACCGACAACAGCACCGCCAGCTCCGACAGATTCCCTGGAGGAGCTCCGGCACACGTTTTCAGGTCATGCCGACCTACTACAATCCCTGAACACTACGATGACCGAGTGGACTTCTGTCCTCTCCGGACTGAAGAGTGAGCAGGAGCGAACCAGCGTCCACTTGGCGTCACTGGAAACTCGTTTTTTATCGACACGACACTACCCAACTACTACCGACAACCAGAGGGTTCCTATCGAGGACCACTGAAATGATGTAATAAACAACGCCAATCCCTTCCAAATCCTATTCACGCAACTCCCCGTGTGTGGCGGCCAGGGCCTCGGTCATGGTCGTCACCCGGACACATCCTTACTCCACTGCCAGCGCAATAAGCTGGCAGGTATCCTACCACGCGCTAACGGGGGTGCAGCAGCGGAACCCCAATACCTTTCCTAACTTCTCCTTCTACTCCACGCTCAATCCTACCTATTCCCAAAAAGCCCCAAAAAATAAAAAATAAATAAAAAAAATTCTGTGAAAAATAGCACAGTTAAACCATAAGAGATGGACAAAAACTTACTACACAAAACTTGCAGTTCTCTTCAAACGCGTATTTCAAATAACCTTTTTGTAGCATCAGCCATTTCCGAGATGTTCATTTTTGTCGGTGTGAATTTCAATGTTTGGTCATTTTCTGAAATGCTGTCGGTATTCAACTGATTCTTGCGCTGTTATGGAAGCTGTGTAGAATTTCTTGGCCAGCATACAGCGACTCACTTTTAAACATTCGGTTATCTCTTCTGTTTCCTGCTTCCCTCTTGTAACTACAACTAAATGTGCTATGAAATGGATTCTGCCAACATTTATCTCGATAATGTGTATTTCCCTTCGCACGAGATAAGATTATTGTTAAACTCATTTTAAAAGTACAATGACTAAACTAGTTATGCTGCTCGCTGCAAACCAGTGGCCAAAGTGGGTGACCATCTTGTTTTAATGTCAGATCTTGTCTCTAGGGGGTGTTCTAATTGTGAAACGCGCTTTAAAGGCAAGTAAATGTGTTAGGTCTACAGTTAAAGTTAAAGCAAGTATTTCAAAGAAAAAGTACATTAGGGAGTATGACAGTTTGTACTCCAGATGATCTCGGGCTTCAAGTCCTGTGAATAGTTGGGATTCCAACACCTCATCTAGAGTAGGTTAAAAGCTTCAGCTGTTACCTCATGATAGTTCGTACTTATAATTAGCATTTACTTGATGCGGTGATGAAAGTTAAAAAATACAATGTGTGTTCTTTTTTAATGAAGTGTTCCAGCGAGTGCATGAAACCTGCAAATCTCCGACGACGTTTAGAAACAAAACATTCTGACGTACAAAATAATTCAACGCCACAGAATATTTATGTGACATACATTACGTGCTACATTTTTCTATAGTAAGCCTTTGCATATCTCCTACAGTTTACCAATTATACAAAAGTCATTCGCAATGAAGAGGACTTCACGAGTATTCGCTGGAAACACAAATGTACACTTTATTTGCCATATAAATATCTTAAACACATGATACATTAATCAAAATCATTTGAGCCATTTTTTAAAAAATAAAAATAGCTAAAGTTTTTTTCATGACCTTAGATGGGGGATTTTCTTGAATATCTTAGTTTTGCATCCTTGAAAGATGCTGAATTTGAATACCAAGTTGCGTACTTAACCGACTTTTCTTTTTGGGTTATGCTAATCACAGACACATACACACACACACACATACATGCATGGATCTTTTTCTATTTTTCCCCCAGAGAGCCTTAAACATGTGTCAAGGTGTTTACTGGAATACAATACTTCCTCTACTTACTATAGGTAAATGCTAGAGAATGTAATAAACCAATAGAGTTTTACAAAGATACTTAGGAATACTGAATTGTGGGAAAGATAGATTCGGCTGTGATTTCGATTATTAACAATAATAATTGTCTCTTAAGTTTGCGCACAGCCAAAATGAGTAAACCTCATTTTATCAGGGAAAATTTACCTCTCCCAGCAGTAAAAGATGTGGTGAAAACTGTGTTTGGCAACAAGTTGCTAAAATGTATTTATTTGATTCTTCCTTCAAATGGAGTAGGGGTAGATAGACGGAGGGGCCTACAGAAACTGCAGTGCAGGGTGCAAATAGGTCATTGTGGCCCTTTTTTTCTAACGTGACCCGTGGGAGGGATGACGGGAAATCCGAAGGACGACCAGATCCAGTCGGCGATGTGCGCTAGTAATGACGGGGTCCCTAACGATTATATATGGGTCAGATTCCGGAGCCGACTATTCACGCGTAAGCCCCATGCCGCCTTCCCAAAGCGCACGGTCCACGTCCTGCCGTAACACATCGAACGCCATCGTCTGATCCTTCAACCCTAAAACAGATGAAAAATAATCATGGAGAACAGGAAATTCGCGGTAGAAGAGGAAGCACCCTGGCATTCGCCTGCTAACCCCGGGAAACCACGAAAACTACCATGGTCAGAGTGGCCGGCCCGACAGGAATCGAACCCGCACGCTACCGCGGATCCATCTCCCTCCGTGCTCCTTTAAATAACCCTGTCGGTCGCACATTTAAAAATATGGCAGGCAACTTGAAATCTGAGTTAATTGAAAGAGTTAAGAAGAGCCCTTATTCTGTGTTACTAATATACGAAGTTACCAATGGTACAAATCAAATGACGCAGAAATAATATGCTACGTCATATGACGACAACGCAATTTTTTTTGTAAAACTTTGACAACCCGAACAACTGGAGAAGAAATATTTCACTCCCTCGAATACTTGCCCTCTCCTCTCCCCCAAAGGGATCCAGTGAGGAAAATGTGTGGGGTTCTGAAAGGATGGGGCTCATGCCCTTAGGGGAGGCATAGTAGGGATATTTCTAACATCAAGGAAGTAGTTCCGGATGTGAATTAGATGCATTGTTTCATAGATAGGAACATAGGCCTCCAAAGGAATGCCATCAGGATTCAGAATTGTGCTCCTAGTGCTGTAAAGCCAGTTAATGTTATTAAGTTCGAACGTTAAATAAATTATTTTAGGTATTGTGTGATGAAATGGGCAATGAACACACACAATTCTTGCTTCATTCTGAAATTCTCTGGCTTTCAAAAGACAAAATATTACAAAGCTATTTCAATTAAGGTGTTAAGTTTTGTTTCTGATTTTGGTTCCTCTTTGGTGTTGAAGCATAGTTAATAACTTTAAACCTATATTTCAAATATTTTATATAAATTAAATGAACTAAGTCCCTCTCTTCAGAGAAAAATCTTTCCTGTTCTTCATGCCTACGTCAAAATAAAGGCATTTGATAAAAACTGTATAATGGATTAACTACATAAATGACAGAAAAATTGCAGCTTGAAATCATTTTTAGTGGAAAAAATAATTGTGTCGATTCTGAGTTTCTTAAAAGGGTTTTTAACCACCTCAAAGGTGTGAAATATAAATTTGAAACATATTTTTCAAATAACCTTTATGAGAAACTTCTGTGTGTTTGCGACCCATTTCAAGTTTATAGTTACGAGAATGATCTTTTTTCGAAATAAGAACAGTTAACTGAGTTCAAGTGACGTCAGCTTGAAATACAATTCCCTGATCTTTATTTACCTCTGTTCTGAATCTCGCCTCAGTTAGAATTGAATATCCCGAATTATCTGAATAAGCATAGAAACTTGTCATGCAGTTTACAACCACGTATCTGTGCAATAAAGGATTTTCATCGCTCCTTGAAATACAACAAAATACAGAAACCTATTTAATGTATGTGCCGATATTAGACTGAACTTTGCAAATACTGAGCCAAATATCCAGGAACTCTCTATTCAGCAAGAGGCAAGAAGCTCTACCAACCTCATTAGAAGTGTTTATTATTATTAATTATTTAATTTATTTATTTCCGTAATTTAATCCCAACTTTGTAGGTTCATATTATTAATTTGGTTAATAACAATTCAGAATCTATTCAATAATGTATAATTCACTTTCAATAGTGTACTTCCAATTTTATAACTCCCTAGGGATTTAGGACATGCTTTTAGATTAGTTATGTATAACGGTAAAATATAATATTTCCCAAATGTTAATTACCTATACATAGGCAAAAGATATCCACATACAAGATAATTACTCGTAGCTCAAAGAGTGAACCATTATCTTTCTGTCAGTGTAAAAAACACTGCAGATGTGCATTCTATTCAGCATCCCAATGAGTCTAACACATATTTATAATAATTGCATTAATAAAAGACGTTAAGATCATTTTTAAAAAAATAAGAAATAACAAACTTTCATGTAAAGGTTTGTATGCAAGGGGGATTTCTGGCATCCTTAAATGGTGTCTGAATTAATTTCGAACTTTAGAATGTATCCTATTTCAGTTATGCTGTTCTCTCTCTCTCTCTCTCTCTCTCTCTCTCTCTCTCTCTCACACACACACACACACACACACACACACAAAATTCACATTATAAACGCACAGTCTAAAATTGCTTTTTGTTCAGGTGAACTCAAAATACACTGCCGTTTGTGAAAATTGCAACACCAAGAAAACATTTCCCGAATAACTCCAAACTTGGTGGAAGGGTATCAAAGTGTGCAAGCAATACGTGATTAGGTTTGCAGAGAGATGCGGTACACGCAGGCCGAGCAGAGCCCTCTCGTGTCGGTCCGACAAGGTCAGTGTCGCGCCCAAGGTAGTCAATGCATAGCTGTCAAACAAGGTGTAAACAATAAAGTGAGTGCTAGTATGCCTCGTCGAGCCATATCGGCATGTGAGTTCGAACGGGGCAGAATGATCGGTCTCCGGAAAGCGGGTTTCTCATACCGTGACATTTTGGCTCGTACAGAGCATGCTGCTACGACGGCGATGCGTGTATGGAAGCAGTGAATAGATGAAGGTCGTTCACAGCGAAGAGTGGGTACTTGACCGCGGAACATGACCACGCACGAGATGATTGTCATCTTGTCCGCATGGACATAATGGACTGTACAGCTTCATCCACAGTGTTGGCTCGACGCTGGAGCATTGCAACAGGTGTGAACTTGTATGCATCAACGGTTCGTCGCCGTCTGCTGTAGGTTTGACTGGTTGCATGGCATGTCATTACGTGGGCTTGCATTGCCCAGAAACCACAAGCACCTCCGACTGCAATGGGCACATGAACACCGTTACTGGTGTGCTGAGTGGCAAATTGTAGTGTTTTCGGACGAGTCCCGCTTCAACATGTCCTACAGTGATGGCCGCATATGTGTCCGGCAGTACCGTGGTGAGCTAAACCTGAAGGGCTTCATTGTTGAGCGGTATAGCGGACAAACACCAGGTGTGATGGTTTGGGGTGCCATTGGTTACAACAACTGATCTCGCCTCCTAAGCATTGAAGGTACTTTGAACAGCAACCGGTATCTAAAGCTGGTTGTAGAGGCTGAGGTACTCCCCTTCTTCAGGCATCTCCATAAGTCACATTTAAACAGAGCAATGCCCGGCCTCATATTGCGAGGAAAGTACAAGCCTTCTTCGAAGAGCGATGGGTACCATTGATTCCAGGGTCTGCACGTTCACCTGACATGTCGCCCATCGAACATGTCTGGGATATGGCTGGTCGGCACCTGGTGCGTCACGGTCCTCCAGTAACCAGTATCACGGATTTGTGGGCTCGAATACAAACTGCGTGGAGGGAAATCCTTCAGGAACTTATTCAGAACCTTTTTGATTCAATGCCAAGGTGTATAGCAGTTCAAATTGGAGCGCATGGAGGCCACACCAAATACTGAATATTAGGGCTCAAAGTTCATGTGTAGATTTGAAAAGTTTATCATTTGTGACTTATCGTATATCTAACCGGAGGTATTAAATTCATTGAATTCATGCATTTCCTTCTTGGGGTTACAATTTTCACAAACAGCAGTGTACGTGTTTCCGGTGAAGTCTAGATAACGAAATTTTGGGTCTAATGTAATACTTTCCCCTACCTTAGTAGGGAAAGTAAAAAAGTGTGCCGCTTGAACTGTTTTAGCGAGTGTTACAGTGTTTGTTGTATTATGTTTATTAATTAAGCTATGGGACTCAAATACCGCTTTCTGTCATTTCGACAATCATGTGTCTTTGTCACTTTATATCGTAGAAGTTTAACACAGGCTTTGCTGAAGCGAATTGCGCATGCATATTATAGCAGACAAATTGTTTAATGTAGACAACGCTTTGTTCAGGTAGGGCCCAAAGGGACCCAGAACCAGGGTGGCATATTTGGGAGGCACAAAATATACGAAGAAAAACTAGCTTTATAAAATATAATTATGGATAAAAGGGTAGTTTATGACCTACAACGCCAAACAGATATTTAGTATTTTTAGACATGGGTGAGAGAAGTTTGAACTTGTATTCCGATCGCTCCACCACACTGTTCACTTTGCTTGCGAGCGTCTGCGCATGTATTTTGCCTTACTGGCTAAGTGTTTAAGAGAACATGGGGATATTTTTAAAAACTCATCTGACATCCAGTAAGGGTGAACGCAGATCTTGAGTTATATTGAAACAGTTTTATAATTTTAAAGCTGTGATAGATTCATTTGTTTATAAAATAACGAGAATTTGTAATGAAATCTTTAAAACAGTAAATTCTTATATTTAATTTATTTTACGTGTAATAGAAAATAGTTATAAGACACTCTTACTGTGTTCAAAGAAATATTTTCTTCGCATGTGTCTGTGATTCCTTCTATTGTTTCTTAATATTCTTCTTCTGCGTTTTTATCCATTGTTACATTAAGTTTAATAAAATTATACTTTTTACGCAACCCTGTCTGTTGCACAGGGTTGAAAAGGTAGAATCAGGCCACCACCATTCTAGAATCTGATTTTTAGAATCACGTTCTACCTTTCCAACCCTGTCCAACACACGGCTTGTGTGGAAGAACAGTTAATTCATTAATTCACTTAATAGTGGTCGAAACTATGAAGGCCGCGACTTAAAGTACTTTACAGCATTGTAAGTCGCCATTGGGGTATGTCATCTAGTACAGTTTGAGATCTCCTTATGGTTTACTGAAAAAAATGCGAATCACTTGGTGAATTTAAGGTCGGACATGTATTTTGTCATTGTCGCTCAGTGGTTAGAGCAACCGGACGGAAATTGGGAGATCTATAGTTCAAATCCCGGCAATGGTATTACATTTTTCAATCGTCCGATTCTACCTTTCCAACACTGTCCAACACACGGCTTTTGTGGAATTTCAATTAATTCCATTAATTGACCTAATAGTAGTCGAAACTATGAAGCCCAGGAGTTAATGTACTTACAGCATTGTAAGTAGCCATTGGGGTATGTCATCTCAATACAATTTGTGATTTCCTTGTGGTTTACCGGGAATTTAATGTCGTACCGGCATGTTGCCATGGTAGCTCAGTGGTTGGAGCAACCGGACGGAAGTCGAGAGATCCGTTGTTCAAATCCCGGCGATTCATTGAATTTTTGAGTCGTCTCATTCTACCTTTACAATCTTGTCCAACACTTAGCTTGTGTCTTAGAACAATTAATTCCATTAATTGACTTAATAGTGAGCGAAACTATGAAGCCCTGGGCTTAAACTACTTACAGCATTATAAGTCGCCATTGGTGTACGTCATTTCAGTACAATTTGAGATCTCCTTGCGGTTTATTCGGAAAAATATGAATCAGTCGGTTAATTTAATGTCGTCCCGGCATGTTGGCATTGTAGCTCAGTGGTTTGAGCAACCGGACAGAAATCGGAAAATCCGTGGTTCAAATCCCAGCGATGGCATTGAATTTTTCAGTCATCTGGTTCTACCTTTCCACTCTTCTAAACATCACTATATAGGTTTCTCTCCGATTCCGACAAATTAATTAAACTGAACTAAAAGATGTCTTTCAAATTCCATCACGTACACCACATAGAATGATATACACTGAAAAAGGATACAAAGGCTTTGGGTTTTTTAAATGTCGCTAGAAGGCATTCTAGCAAAATACCAGTGCTTGTTGCATATTGCAGAGAGCACTAAAAAAATTACGTTGCAATTCCAACACGTAGTTGCAATCATGAAAGCACCTATCGTGGTTTATCCGGAGAAATCAAAAAACGTTTGAATAAACTCAATTTATCTATCGTCGAAGAAACCAACTTTGAGTGAAAACAGTAAGGAAACAACTGAGGGAAAGGCAATATCAATTCTAATGTGCCTTACCTCAGGAACGGAATGGAATCATCTTATTTTTTTAAAATATACTCTTGATAATTAGAGAGCATGGCATCCTAACAAACTCGGTACCCATGACTGGAGAACTACAATAAAAGTGACCACTATTGTACGTCCACTGTATGCAATTCCTGCCGAAGACGGAAACCACTGTCGACGTTGCCACAGTGAGATGGAAATCCTTGCACACGTCTTCGCCTATCCCTTCAGTGTGATTTAAGGAATGTCCGTCACTATAAAGTTAGATTCCTGATAGTTAGCCAAAGCACTGAGAAAACTTCATAGAGTTTGCGAAGAAGTTCACGAGCTGGGTACAAATGGCGCTTGTCACAGAAAATATATTATAATCGCCATTCCAATAGGTTGGTCTTCCGGTTTCATTATAGACTCAACCGTAAGAACCAAACCACATTAACCGCAAACGGCAGAAACTCGTGCGGGAAGATGTAAGATGTATGCTCCTACGTTCCATATTACAAGGAGAAATAGGATCTTAACTCCACCCGAGTGATTGGAATCATGTTCGGAGCTAGAGGTACGACTTCTCGCCAGTTGAAGAACCTCTGTAAGCCATTCGGCATTAATTAAAGCCTGCTACAAGACATAGTGGCTGCTACAATCACAGAAACATTTTTATAAACAAACCACCTATACAGCAAATAGTTCGCTCCCTCCCCCTCTCTCTGTATCCCTCTTTCTCTCTCATATCCTCGTATATTACTTCTAGATTATATTTATATTGTATAAATTGGTTTTCTTTAACAAATATTTGCCAATTAATTTCATGTATATTTAAAAAATCTGTATATACCTGTATGTTTAAAACAATTGTTCATTATGATTAGCGTATTATAACCCCTGAATTGGAGAAGCTGAAAGATAGATAAATCCTTCAATTTTTGTTGTAACTAACTTTAATACTTTTAGAGGCTTTGCGCAACTACTCTTCAGTTATTGCTTATTTGAACCAAATTTTAAGGGTGCATTACCATATTTTCTTAAAAATTTAATCTAAACTATGGCATTGAACTTTTCAGTGTGACTTTACGTTTCCAACGTTAGCCTACATACGGCTTGAGTGAAAAAACAAATTATTAGTGTATTAGTGTTATTTGCAAACAATTATAAGTAGTGCTTTAACACTGTACCAGCAACTATATGTAATGCATTATAACAAGAAATTAACTTGCAATTACGCAGCACACATATATGATGGAGCTGTTGGCCCGATTCAATCCACAGTTGAATCATTTCCTTAGCTCAGAGGTGAGAATTGGTGTAGGAGCCGCTTTAAAATTTCACACAAATGTAGTAACTGTTTATTGTATATACTATATCGTTAGTAATCTGGAAATTTATACGAGTGTTGCAATTTCTTTAACATTTAGCAACTTAAAGATTAATATGTTTCAAGTACAAAGATTCTCGTGTTTTCACTTTCACCTTTCGTTACAAAGTTTAATCTGTTTTACAATAATACCTGATTTCCTACTGTCTGTTACTCAGGAGTTTAGCTTTGTCCTTTGGGTTTGACGTAAGCGAACCTGAGAGAGCGTTGTGTTATTCTTTCCTATCGCTTTATTGTTTTACACCCTGTTCCAAAGGTACTTATCCTTTCTTTCAGTGACAACAAATATTAGGCAAGTAACATCAATAGTACATTATTACCGCATCAAAAAAAAAGCAATTATGATCATACTTTCAATAAGTGAACTTGTAAAGCCTGTATACATGTAAATCAGTATATTTATGACAACATCCCAGCAGAACATACTTACAATGAATTAACTTTAATTACAAACTAATTTCTAGAAATTAATTACTAAAAAAGGTTTTCTTTATTTATGGAGTTTAAGCCCATTGCACTATTCTGCCAATTACAATAGGTATAAATCTATGGTTTTCTCCACAAATCTCAGAACATTGACCAATGTGGAATGTTGTTTTACTAACTGATTAATCCAAAGGGTGTGCAAGATCTGATGCAGACGATTCAGAGTCCGAGTCATCGGATGATATCCTTTCTTGCTCATCAGAAGAACTGTCGTTTGCATTTGAAATAATAATCTGATCGATCACATCAGAAACCATACGATCCTTGGACCAGTAACCATCTTCTAATTTTCTAACATGCCGGTGATATCCTACCCAGTGTTCTGCAGGTACCGCAGAGATTCCTTTGTTGGTTAAACTCAATAAACGAGATAACGAAAATTCGCCAGTAACATTGCGCTCCCTTATGTAGTGCTTTACTGTCGCCCATGCAAGTTCAATGGGATTAAGATCGCAATTGTAAGGCGGCAGATACAGAGTGGAGTGTCCATGTGCATTGAGGATACGGTCAATCTTAAATACCTTTTCTCTTGGTCTGTTCATTTCTATCAAAGAAAAAAGTTGATGCTTTAGCATGCTTTCTTCACAATGAACTCCATTTTTCTGAAGTCATGACATCACGTTAACTTTAGTGTCGTATTTATTTGTGGGCTTATTGATCTGAATGGTGTGATAAGGAGCATTATCTAGAATGATTACAGATTTTTCCGGAAGGTTTGGAATCAGGTGTGCATTCATCCATCGTTCGAAGTTGATACCGTTCATTTGCCCATGGTATTCACCTGTTACTGATGCTGCCTTGTAAATCAGCAATGCTCCAGAAATAAATCCATTCTCGGAGCATGCGTGAACAACAATGAGTCTGTTTCCTGCACTACCATCAGTAAGCACCCCTGTGATCCCATCAGCTTGCCAACATTTCTTGAATGTTAAATTACTGTCCATCCACGTTTCATCCAAATAAAGGATATCCCTGCCTTGTCTTCGGTATTTCCTTAGCTCAACTAAGTTTTTGCATCTTCATTCAACAATTCTTGGCTTTTCGATTAAGATTGTTCACTTACCTCGGCACTTGCGCCATCTAAATCCCAATTTCCGAATAACTCTCCTTAAAGACTGTACCCCCCAAGGAAATTGCATCTTACTTCTAATTACAGGAAGTAACTTTTTGCATGTCGGAACTATCTTTTTATTGATGTAGAAGTCCATTATTGTTCGCTTAATGACGCACATGTAGAAATCGTCTATATTTATGTTTCTTTCTGGATTTCGAGATCTTGTCTTGCCTGGAGTGCGTAAAGGGCTTCCTTCTGTTCTCTTCGCACTTTATTGTCGTATATTCTTAATTGTTCCCACAGACACACCGCAGTAATTTGCTGTTCTCTCATCCGCTCGCAAAATCGGCAGAATTAGTTGTTTCTGCTCTGCTTCCTTTTTGCATTGCTCGTTTACATGGCTTATTATTTCGCGAGCCTCGCTATGAATGGTTTTTCACTTTTCCCTAAAGTTAGCCATTTCACTAATGAATTATATTAAATCGACACGCGATACAACGCGTTTAACACTGTAGCATCCACTGACACTACCTGCAGTAAGACTGCACTTGTTGACAATATGTTTGAACTGTTGGTGTTACACTATCTACACCTTACGCAAGAAGCTCCCCTGTCCACTGCACGCTTGCAGTTCAAGGACAAAGTCAATCTCTTGGGTCACTGACAGTACAACTACTTGACTTTCTAAAGCTGCAAGTGCAGTATGAATACAAAATTACGTACTGTGCAAAAGCATCTCCCGCGAATTTAAAGAATTTAGTACCAAGGGTAAAGGAGTTCTTTTTGAATTGCTTACCTAAAATACATTATATAATTTTTAAAGGGCCAAAATATTACCCCTGATAAAAGTACGCCAGAATCTCGCCGAAGTCAAAAGCAGAGCAAGGAGCTCTGATGGTCTGCTCGCTCCGTCTCTCGTAGATGACTGCCGGCAGTAGTTAAGGCCCCAGATTACGCAAGGGATTAACGATGATCCTGCCGCTAGGTGGCGTTGGTGTCGCGTTAATCCGTCTTAGATTAAGGTGGATTAGTGGGATTAGTGGGAAGTTCGAAAAGTTGCCACACTAGAGGTGAGGATGAAGGATAATCCGTTTGCTTAATCCGGGGTTTGAATAGAGGGATGAGGATTAGTGATTGTTGGGAGAAGATAATAGAAGAAAGAAGGGTATGGGAAATGCTGAGGTGGATGTTGGATAAGGGTAAAAGAAAGGTCACGTGATTGCGGGATTAAGGGTGTGACAATCGCTAAAATTTGAATGGTGAGGATTAATACCATGGGTTGAAGATGATAGGATTAAGGCAGATGAAAGGTGAGAGTAGCGCCAAATTTGAATATGGAGGATAAGCCGGAGGATTAGGGAAGAAAGAATGGAACCGGAAATGATGATGTGGTTATTGGATTAGGATGAATGAAAGGAAATAGGGATTGAAAGCCACGTGATATAGAGGAGCGGAGCAGCGAGGTGTTGTGTGTTGGGAGTGTGGGGACGAAAAGAGGTAAAAGATGGATAAAAGAAGAAGAGAAGGAAGTGACGTGTGATGCTGTGATTGGTTAAAATAAGAAGTGGTGTTATTGGTGGATTGGAATTAAAGAAAGGTAGGGATTGGTGTGAATAAAGGCGATTATGATTGGTTGAAAGAATGTGAGGTGAGAGTGGGGGTGAGGAAAAGGTGAGGGAGGTATAAAAGGGTAAGATAGAGGGTGAAAAGAAGGATAATGTAATGATGATTGCGATATGGACCGTATTGCTGATAGTGGGAGTTGCTAGCGCAGATAGGAGTTGCGTTAGTTTTGGGAGGTGTAGGTTCGAGTTGAATGACGAGACGGGTCATTTGGAAAATGTGACAAGATGCGATAAGGATTACGAAATGTTGCCTAACTGTACGTGCGTATACCAGAAGGGTAGTGTTTGTAGGTTTGGTTCTGACTTTATAAACTTGGGTACACTTAAGAACGTGTATAATTGTTTAAAGCCAATTACCAGATGTCAGAAGGGTGGAAGGTGTGGGAGGATGATGTATGGGGATGTAAAGATGGGTCAAGTTGAATGTCCTGAGGTTTACATTGTAAATGGAAGGTGCGGGTATGAAAAAGGAAATGCGAGGGAGGAAGACGGGTGTAAATTTTATAGAAAGCCTGTGAAGATGTATGCTGGCGACAACAGTTCGATTCTTGTGGAGATGGTGGATTGTAGTTTGCTGATGGATACGCTGGATTTGCCGGAGGGTTTGGAATTGGAACGGTGACTGACACCCGAGGAGAGTGAGCTTGTGATGGCTTATAGCGTTGTAAACGACATGAATTCACATTTTTCTGAAAATTTTCTTTACGTTTTCGGGCGATGTGAAAAATGGGGTGAATGGGCTCTAAGCATAGGTGAAGGGAGGAAAGTGAGCGGGAGGGTGAAGCGGTCGTCTAGATGGTCTGCGGAGGGGAATTTGAAATTGAATTCGGAATGTGATGCGGTGAAGCGGTAAGGGTGTCTGTGGCGAGTATAAGGAAAGCGGCATCTGAGAGGTGTAAGAAGCGGATGAATGGAATGAGGCAAAAATGAAGAGAGAGTGTGATAGTAAGGTAAAGGAAGTAAAGAGGATGATTTACGCGGGGAAGAAGGAAAGAGAAGCATGTGAAGGAAGGGCGAGAGAAATGCATGGAATGGTGAAAGAATGAAAAAGGAACTGAAAGAGAAGAAGCAGAACGTGACAAAGCAGCAGGTGTTGGTGGACAGAATAAAAGGAAACGTTGTAAAGATGTTGGAAGAGTTTGAGGCATTAAAACAGATGATTGGTAATTTGGAAAATGCATGCACGCGCGGAGCGGATGAATTTGCAAACTACGAAGCAAGTTATGACGAAGACACAGAAGAAGAGGGTGGAGATGGTGGAGGGGATGATGGCAAAGAGATGAAAGAAGAAGAAGAGTTTGAATACGGAACGAAATTGAAAAAGGATAACGTAGCTGAAAGAGAAAATGGGTTAATTATGAAAACAGAATTGGAAATAACCAATAACTCGTAAAGGACAAGAACACGACGCGCGATATTGGATGTAAAAACATTATGTGTGTAGATAGGAAGACGTTATAGTGAAGAGAGTGTGTGTTGGTGGAAAATTAAAGAGCTGGTTATCACGAATACAAACCTTGACTTGAGTAGGGCAAGCGATATCTTTTGAGCTCGCTAACGGAAGTCTGCGGTATAAGATAAAAGCCAGCTGGCGGGACCTTGACGATTAAGTTGTAATGTAGAACGGTAGGTCTAAGTTATATGAAAATGGAACGAAAGAATAAATGGAATCAAACAACTTGTTCACTCCCAGCATAAATTAGGTATTAGCGGTGTGTAATGCGTATGTGCAAGCGTAGTTTTTGTGCTGTTTTGTTGTGGAAAATGATGCTACAAAATATGGCGTTGTTTGAGGCTTTTGCCTTGATGTCAAGTATTGTTGGAAATGCAACGCTTTTTAGAGCTGATAGCTCAAGTCTTGCTGCCGGAAAAATGGATGTCTTTGCTTGTGGAAAACACATAAGTACAGCGATAAAAACAGTAGCTTAGTAGAATAAGAGAAAACAAGTTTAAACGATAATAATAATGTTGTACCACAAACATAGTCTGTATCATTGGGCAAATGACGTGTTTTTTTTGGCGAAAACGCAAATATTGAGCTGGTAGTTTAAGTGTTGTTGCCCCGGTTACTGCGTATGTAGATAAATGGGAACGCGAACTTAGAGCACCGGCGAAGCAAAATAATTTTTTAGCGATAAAAACATAAAGTTTTAGTAGCGTATGAAGCTATAGGTTCAACGCTTTGTATGACTATTCACACTACATTATGGTCAAATAAGAGAAAAAATAAATAGAGAAAAACGGAATACGTACCTCGAGAAGTGTTGATAACAGTGGTGTCCCGTTTCGAAGACATGGAGTTCGGTGGACACTTGCATATTTACACTCGCAACAAGAAAGAGAACGCGCGAGAATGGCGTTTGGAAATACTTGGAAGATAAGAGGATAGAAACGGTTTGTTTGCGAAAGCACTTGAACGCACGCACAGCGTGTGCAAAAAATACTATTAAAACACACAGTAAAGTATTGCGACGAATAAAAGAAAAAAGCGGTGGCTACCGAGGGGAGAGCCTGTTGCGCCATGTTGATGTGTAGAACTCTGGTTCAAGACTGTCTGTTGGGGCCGGAAATGCGATGCGCCATGTGGTAAAAAGAACTGGGGACCAGGGGTGGGGGGTTGGCGCAGCAAATGGCTGCCGCGAATCAAGTTGTGTAAGGGATTCTGAATATTTCAAAATGGCAGTTTAAAAGGAAGATCATTAGCGAGAAAACGTTGAAAAATGTGGTTTATGCGGTAAATGGCAGGAAAAACTGCTGCACAAGGAAAACGGATGTTGTGCCCATTTTATATGGTGCAACCGGAAGTGATGGTGGAAAAGCACGCGATTACGGTTTTTTATTTAGAAGTTGAGGGGAGATAAACCAAGGGGGATTTTTGTAAACGGGGATTTTCCCGAGCACGAGCGGAAGTTGCGCTGACGATAAGCACTAGATATAAAAGCACGGTCCGATAAGCCGATTGCCGTAGTGTAACTTTTTGCCGTTAAAGCAGATAGTGTGAAAAAGTGTGCTCGTAAAGCTTCGTGACATTTGTGTGCATCTCTTTAGGCGCATTTGCACAGTACTTGAAAATAGCGGTATACGGGCTGATGCAATAAGAGCAATTTGTTTCACGCAGCACACACGATACGGTTGCCTTGCGGTGCGTGTTGATATATTTAAGAGAAAAGGTGCAGCTGAAAGAACAGAGCATTTAGCAGGATCGCGTTTTGTCATTTTATTTAAACACGAAGCGCTGCTTAGCGGCATGGAGCCCGAGGATGGGGCGAGTGGTGAGGCGACCTTGCAGCGTACGTTTGAAAAACAAGTCAAAATCAGAGATTGATGCAAAGGTTTTTTTCGGGCTTTACCGAAACGCAAGTGACAGCGAACCCTGTGCCAAGAGATGCAAACCCGGAGCAATGGGTGTCGCTGCTGTTTACAGACATTGTTAAGTTCGCGAAAGACAACTTATTTGGGGAACGAACCCGGGTATTTAGGCATAAGCATTGCGGACGAACAGCAGGCTTCGAAAGCGTTTAACATGAGCGTGAGGCGCACGGACCAGGTGAATGCGGAGGCGGTGATAAAATCGATAGAGAAGGTGATGCAAAGCAACCACCAGTTCTTGCTAGGGGGTCCTCTGAAAATCACCTTTGTGTGGACCAAGGAGGTCTCGGGTTCGTGTCACAAGCCGTGCGACGCCTGTAGCGGGAGCAAAGATATAGCTGAAATTAAGAACAAAGACAACTTGTGCTTAGCAAGAGCTATTGCGGTGTGCAAAGCTAATGTGAACGGTGACCTCAATTATACCACCATTAGACGTTCGGAATATCTTCAGAAACAAAAAGTTTTGGCTTTGTGCGAAAGCGTAGGAAAGATGGATGGCAGATTTACTATCGATGACGTTAGGCAATTTGGCGCGGTGTTAATGGGGTACGCGGTGACGGTGTTTGCAGATCATACGGGCAAGCACGTGCTGTACGTGTCAGATAAGGAAGGAGATAAACCCATTGACGTCATGTTTCACGAGGGGCACCTTAACGCCATTGTAAATCTGCACATGTGCTTTAAATGCAAGTGGTATTGTCGTCATTGCCATTATTCCTCGTTGCACAAAAAAGAATTCCATCGATGCGAAGGTGGTTGCTCAAAGTGCCACCAGCAGTGCCCTAAGCACTATGAAGCGTTCATACACTGTGGCGCGTGCAACCGAGACTTTAAGGGAGCAACCTGTTTAGCGAATCATGCGAGGAAAGGCGGCTTTTACCCGAAGGCGCTATCGGTGTGCGACGTGGAAAAAGTGTGTACTATTTGCAATAAGCTGGTGAACCTGAGACACCGCAAAGGGGCGCACGAGTGCGGAGAAAAATTTTGCTCCAATTGCAAGGTTCACGTGAAGAGCAATCACATATGCTACATGCAGCCGTACTGTTCACCGAGCAAGAGATACCGCTTCGTGTTCATGTTCATAGATTTCGAATGCACGCAGAACACGGCGTACAAGAACAAAGAGAACACTTACGAGAACGTTCCAAATTTATGCGTGCTTTACCAAGCGGCCCCATGTGCATAGACGAAGGCGAAAAGATGGCATTCTGCACCCAGTGCGGCACGAAAGAACACGTTTTTACCGACGCGCCGGTAAGCAGCTGTTCGACCACGTGATGCAGGCGAGATTCGAAGCCTGGGACGTCGTGCTGCTGGCACATAACATGCGCGCCTACGACGGACAATTTCTATTGAAATACATGGTGGGCACTTTAAAGTGGACGCCCGAGCTAATCACGAACGGTACCAAGATCTACCAAATGAAGCACGGTGACGTCACGTTTCTAGACTCGCTCAACTTCATTCCCATGCCGCTTGCTCGCTTTTCTAAGACTTTCGGATTACAGGAAAGCAAAGGTTATTTCCCATACCTCTTTAACACAAAGGAAAACGAGCATTACGTGGGTTCGATTCCCGATACAAACTACTACTGCCCGAACGGCATGTCGGCGGAGGGGAGGAAGGCGTTCGAGCAGTGCACGAGGAAAGGGGTCCTCCGGGTACGTGTTCGACATGCAGCAGGAAATGATGACGTACTGCAAGGTGGACGTGTTTCTACTGAGCCGGGGAGTTTCGAAATTTAGGAGAGAACTCCTGGACGAGAACGGAATCGACCTGTTCCGACAGTGCGTCACCATCGCGCATGCGTGCATGTGCGTATACCGAAAGCGGTTTATGCGGCACGACAAGATCGCACTGTTGCCCACCGGCGGTTACCGCCTGGCGGACAAGCAGTCGCGCATCGCTTGCATTTGGCTGTCTTGGGTAGATGCACAGAAAAAACAATCACCATCCAGCACGCCCTCAGAGGGCGCGAAGTGAAGGTTCTCGGGCACAAGGTGGACGGGTATAGGGAGCAGGAGAGGGGAAACGGGTGTTTTTCTTTCACGGCTGCTGGTACCACGGCTGCAAGCGATGTTTCCACAATCGTCACGCAGTGCTGTATAACACGGGGAAAGAAACGATGGCCGGCAGGTACGAGAGCACCGTGAAAATCTCCAACAAGATCCGAAGCGCCGGGTACGACATCGTCGAGATGTGGGAGTGCGAATTTAACGCGATGGCGAAGGCCGATTCGCAAATGGCGGCATTCGCGAAGGCATTCTTCCACCCGTAACCCCTGAATCCGAGGGACGTCTTTTTCGGCGGGCGCACCAACTGCACCAAGACTTACGCCGAGGCGTCGGGTGACACCAAGATGTTTTATCTCGACGTTTGCCCCCTCTACCCCTTCGTCAACAAGACGACGCCGTACCCCGTGGGCCACCCCAAGATCCACTTAGATCGATTTCCTAACCTCGAGGATATACAGGGTGGATTGATCAAATGTACCGTGTTACCTCCGAACAGCCTGTATCATCCCCGTTCTGACGGCTCGCATCAACGGCAAGTTGATGTTCGTCCTGTGCCGCACATATGCGGAGGCGGAAAGCCAAGAAGCGTGCCGGCACCCGGAGGACGAGAGGTGCCTGACGGGGACCTGGGTCCTGGACGAGGTGAAGGCGGCCCTGAACGAGGGTTACCGACTGCTCCGCGTGTACGAAATTTGGGAATACGACACGGTGCGGTACGACCCCGACACGGGCGAGAAGGGACTGTTCGAGACGTACGTGAACCAGTTCCTCAAGATCAAGACTGAAGCCTCCGGTTGGCCTTCGGACTGCCACTCGCCCGAGCAGAAGGAACCCTACGTAAAGGAGTTTCTGCAACGCGAAGGCGTCGCTCTCGACCCCAACGCCATCGCCCCGAATCCGGTCAAGCCCGAACTCGCCAAGCTCATGCTCAACTCCTTCTGGGGCAAGATGGGGCAGAGGGAAAACCTACCCACGTGCGAACTGGTCGATCGCTACGACTGGCTCGTCGAACTGCTCAACGACCCCGCTGTGGAGGTGCAGTCCTTCCTCCCGGCCACGGATGAAGTGATGGTCGTCGTGTGGAGGTACGTCGACCAGAGCCCCAGGGTGAACCCCACAGGGAACGCCGTTGTGCCCACGTACACGACCGCTCACGTGCGCGCGCAGCTCTACAGGTACTTGCGCGCGTTGGGGCACCGGGTCTGCTACTTAGACACGCGCTCGGTGATCGCCACGTACGCGCCGGGCCAGTGGATGCCTCCCGTGGGTCGCTTTCTCGGCGACACGGCCGACGAGCTGGAGAAGTACGGCAAGGGCGCCTACGTCTCCCGGTTCGCCTCCACGGGTCCGAAGAGCTATTGCCTCGAAAATAAGTGTCCGGAGACGCATCAGAACTTCTCGGTGTGCAAGGTTAAGGGCATTACCTTGAATTCCGACAACCTGGAGCGCGTGAACGCGGACGTCATTCGGGGCGTTGTGCTCGGGACTAATGCCAAGAGGGTAACTCTCGAGGGTACTCAGATATCGAGAAAACCCCTCTGGACGTTGGTCACCGAGCCTTGCACCAAGAGCTTCAGGATGGTGGTAAACAAGCGCGTGCTTGCCGACAACTGCGACTCCTAACCCTACGGATTGAAGAGGGATTGCGCACATAAATGAGACGCCAAACGCTCTTGGCGTCCATTTCGAACCCGGGATCCGAACGATACGCTCACCGTGCAGCCTTAGACGATTCGAGTTTCCCAGCACGATGCTGGTCGCGGGGCCGTCGCGCTGCGGAAAGTCCGCCTTCGTGAAGAACCTCATACGCAACGCCGACGAATCGTTCGACCGGCCTCCCTCCAAGGTGCTGTGTTGCCACCCACCGGAGTATACGCCAAAAATCGAAACCGAACCGCTAGAGTGCGAGACCCACGCCGGCGTGCCCGAGCTGAGTTCCGTGGGCGAGAATTACCTCGCCGTCCTCGACGACCTCATGTTCGAGGGTGAGGGTTCGAACGTGTCCAATTTTTTCACCAGAGACTCGCATCACAAGCGCTTCGGAATCGTGTACATCCTACAGAACGTGTTCTCGCAGGGACAGAAATTTCGAATGATATCTCTCAACGCAAACTACATCGTGGCGTTTAAGAACAACAGGGATAAGATGCAAATAGAGAGGCTGTGCCAAGAGATCGAACCGAGGACCTCGACGTTTCTGCTGGAGGCCTTCCAAAAAACCACCGAACAACCGCACGGGTATCTGGTGCTCGACTGCACGCAATACACGCCCGACCGTTACAGGTATCGAACGGGCGTGCTACCGGGCGAGACGCTGTCGTATTTCGTTCCGAACGACCGTGAGGTTTCGTTTTTAAATAAAGCACGCCTTTCTACGCCAACGTCATTACCGCGCAAACATGCTTCGGGGTAGGACGAGCATTGCCAAATTAAGCAGCGCGCGCATAGCCAGGCAGCACGGAAATCTGACCATCCTGGCCAAGGCAAAACCTGCCGTGCGCAAGAAGGTGTTGAAAAACACGAACGGAGATCTCATAAAGGCCATTTGTGAATGCATGCTCAACGTGTGCAGAGGTCACGTGCAACTACCCACCAGATGCGTGAATCGCTTAAAAAGGCATAAATCGGCTGGGAGGAAGTTAATCGACAGGAATGTGCCGTTGAAGGAGAAGAAGATAATTTTGATTCAGAAAGGAGGATTTTTACCGGCGTTTCTTTTAATCATTCTGGCTTCTCTGGGTGACGCGCTCGTGTCAAAACTTGCAGGATTAATCTCGGCAGGCAGATCGTCGTAGCTCCACAGCCGAAAACCGTAGAAAAGCTTCACCTCATGGACAAAACCATAGCTAGGCTGGCCAAAGCGATGCAGGACCTTCAGCGCAAAAAAGAAATATCTGCCGACCGAAAGTGGCGGTTAATGAAATATAAATTGGGAAGCAATCTCGATCTCGTGTCACAAGTGAGAAAGCCCTACCTTCGCGAAAGCGACGACGATGAGGACGACGTTCACCTTCTCCAGGAGGTGCACGTAAAGAAAGAGAAGTCAGGGCCATCGAGATCCGTAAAAGCTAACCCTTTCTCGCCCAAAAAGAAAAGCCCGTCTGCTTCCTCACCCAAGAGGAAACCGAACAGGCCCAGCTATAACCTTCGCATGCGAAAGCGGGACACTCTTTACAAGTAAGTGATGAAGGAATGGAAGACGATAAGGCGTTTTTATGCAAAACCGGAACACCCTGCCGGCTTCGGCTCGGTAAACGCACTTCGAAAGGCCACGGGGATATCGAAGGCAAACGTTCAATCGTTTCTTCGAACCCAGGAAAGTTATCCATTGCACAAACAAGTGCGGAAGCGATTCCCGACTCGATACTACCACGTCATCAATATGAACGATCTTTGGGAGGCGGATCTTAACGTCATGAACAGCATCAAGCAGCATAACAAACCTTACGCGTACATTCTCACCGTCATTGACGTCTTCTCCAAGTATGCTTGGGCCGTACCTCTCAAATCGAAGCTGGGGCACAGGCGTTTCGCTCCATATTTTCCGAGCGCGTTCCCCGTTTTCTGCAGACCGTCAAGGGAACAGAGTTTACCAACAAAACCTTTCGCGACTTTCTCAACAAACACGGCGTGCTTCATTACACCACCAAAATAATGTCAAAGCCAGCGTCGTCAAACTCCTCAACCGCACTCTCAATACGAAGATGTGGAAATATTTCATGCACACGAACCGCTATAGATAAGTGGAGGTACCTCCGGGACTGTTGGCAGTCGTACAACTGTTCGTATCACAGGTCCATCAAAATGGCACCCAAGGACGTGAGCGATACTAACATCGTGAAAGTGTACCACAATCTGTACGACGACAGGCGCCTTCCCCGTATAACGCCACCCAAATACTCTGTCGGAGATCACGTGCGCATATCCAAGGAGAAAATGCAATTCGATAAGGGATACGAGCAGAACTGGACAGACGAAATCTTCGTGATCCACAAGGTCGTGCGCGGTCGGCCGGTGGTAAATAAGCTCAAGGTTCTCGCCGGAGAGAACATAGACGGTAACTTTTACACCGAAGTGTTGCAAAAGGTCGAGCTTCCTCAAACTTTCAAAATCGATAGCGTCCTGCAAACCAAGGGGCGCGGGCGAAACAAACAACTTTTGGTCAAGTGGAAGGGATATCCTTCCAAATTTAACTCGTGGGTTCAGGCTTTGACGATCGCTTCGATATGATCAAGACCGAACCCTTCTCGCTCACGCTAGTGAGCAACGCTTCCATGGATCACTTTACCGACAACACCACTTCCAAATTTTTCAACATATTGCCAGAGCGAATCGTGCTGCAGGGAGAGTGGGAAGTGGCCCTGCAAAAGGTGAGGTACCCCGTGAAATTTTACAACGTTTCTGAAGGCGACGCGCAGCTCATCGGCACCAAGTACACCACGACGCTCCTGCCCACGCATTCGAAATTTAGCTTGCAAATGCCCCCGGGCATCGTGCACGACCCTAAAGACCTCGTCAGCCGGACGAACGCCGTCATCGAGCAGAATTTGCACGTGGAAAACTTTTTTCTATACAACGACCGCAATTGAACGGTCAGCGTTAACGCTACAGTCACGCATGCGCAGCAACTTCCTGACATTCCTTTTGACGGTTTCGCGGAGAACGTCGTCCGCGTCGCAAAGACCACGGTTCTCAGCGAAGCGATGATGGGCGACACACCGGGCAAACTTAAACCATCCAGAACCGCCAAACCACCACCACCAATGCCCAGATCCAGCGGCACACACCATCCAACAAAGCCACCGGGCTCTCCCAAACCAGCAACCGCCGCGCAACCTCCATCCGCTTCTTCACCGCAGCCTAAACAAGTTCCTACCGCTACTTCGACACCAACTGCCGAAGGCGCACATCCAACCCTTTCGGAGACCGCCGCAACTCCCGCTGAAACCGAACCGCTTCATCGCATTCACAGCTTGCTGCTCACGTCCGCCATGGCCAAAATGCTGGGTTTCGAACACAACACCAATATCATCCTGCAGAAAGAGCGAAAACACCCCGTAAACCCGTATATGGGTTTCCCTTACGAAATGTTTATCTACTGTAATCTGGTGGCACCGCAAGTGGTGGGTGACACATTTGTCCAAGTGATAGAGAGCGTGGCGGTGGAATACGAAAAAAGCAACAACACGTACATGTCCGACGAAAAATTCTTCTTTCCTCTAAACTGGGTACCGCTCATAACACAAGACTTCAAAACAGTCAACATAGATTTAAGGAACGGTTATGGCGATCTTCTGCCATTTGCCGACGGATTATCCTCCACTATAGTTCTCACCTTCAGACCAAAACAACAGTAATGGGCGTGCACACGGTCACGCAATACTATCTCAATCAAGCCGGTGGCGCGTTAGACCATCGGGATTTCGCTCTCTATCGCGGTAAGCGCTACCAGCGAGGAAGCGGTCTGTTTTCTGAGCTTGGAGGCCTTTTCAGAACAATTTTACCCTTCTTAAAAAGCGGCGCCAAGGCGGTCGGCAAAGAGGCGCTCAAAGTGGGCGCGCACGTGCTGTCCGACGTGGCCACCAGAGGAAGACCTCCTAAGGAGGCCTTCAAGCTCAGGCTAAAGGAGGCGGGATCGAATCTAAAGCGAAAAGCAGACGAAAAAATCGACTCCATGATAGGATCGGGCGTCAGGCGTCTCAAGGCAATACATCGCGCGAAACCCTCCAAGCCAAAGCAGTCTAGGTTGAAACGCGGCAGACGAAAGGTGCAGGACGTGTTCTCATAATGTCCGAAGCAGTCGTCCACATGAGTTCCGTGCTCTACCTCTTTAAAGACCTTCCCGTTCAGATTAACGTTGAAGAATCTCGGTTCGTATCCCTAAACCCTCAAAACACTATCATGAAGAGCGCACCCATCACTTTTCATTATTCCGGAAATGCGGACGAATACCTCGACATGACTTACGTCGTCCTCGAGCTTTTCGTTCGTATCGTCGATGCCGACGGAGCGGTTCTCAAACCAGACAATAACGTCACTTTCGTCAACAATGCGCTAAATTCCCTGTTTCAGCAAGTGGAGGTATCGCTCAATAGCGTCAACTTCTCCATGCCACAAGTGGGATACCCCTATAGAACGTACCTCGAGACTCTTCTAAATTATTCGGAAGATGCCATGAACTCCAAGCTACAGTCCGCTCTTTGGATGAAAGACACGGCGGGAATCATGGACACGTTCACCACCAACGCCGGTTTCTTGTTTCGCAAGGGGTTCACGAGTACCAGCAAGGTCGTGAAGCTCATAGCGCACCTATCCAACGCCCTGTTTAGGCAGGAATCATTGCTGCTCAACAATTTCGGCGTCACCATCAAGCTCATTCCTTCCTCTCCCCAATTCTATTTGTTTTCCGACAACGCCACCTTCAAGGTTACGCCGATATTCAGTCCGTCACGCTACATCTAAAAGCCGTTAGACCTTCGCCCACCATCAAGCTTGCCCGTCTGGCTGCGCTAGCAAAGAGCAGCGCAAAGTATCATCTCAAGGATGTCAACTTTCACGCCCTGAGCATTCCCAAAGAGACCATCGCAATGACCTTTAGCGACGTCTTCACAGGCAGGTGGTGGTCGCCTTGGTCTCCGACAAGGCATACACCGGCGACGTTACCAAAAATCCCCTCAATTTTTCAACATTTCAACATGAACACGTTTCAACTCTACGTCAACGGTCAACCCGTAACCTCTCAACCCCTTCAACCCGACTTTAATAAGGAGCACTACATCCAAGACGACCTCGGCATTCATTTCAAAGACGAGGGGCACTCCATCTCCAGGCAGGTCTACGCCTACGGTTACACCGTCATGGATTTCGATCTCACTGCCGACATGAGCGCAAACGAATCTTACATCTCCGGTCAGCGCCACGGTTCCGTGTCTATAAGAGTCGGTTTTGCTGAACAGTTGGCAGAACCAGTCGTTCTTCTCGTCCTGGCGGAAATACATCGCACCCTCGAAATCGATGCCAACAGATCCATTCTCATATCATGAATTCGCTTCAAATAGAACGCTTTCTATCCACCTCCCCTCAACGCTCCCTCACTTTTAGGCGTTATCGCCTGCGATACACTCCCCGCAGTAATCACCCATCGTAAACTTCCGTTTGCTTTGGTCGCTAACACCGATACCATTACCCTGCCAGGAAAGAACTGGGTTTGCATCTTTGTCACACACAGCGGTCACGGACAGTATATCGACAGCTACGGTCTAGCTCCCCTATCGCCTCATTTTCTAAAGTTTCTCAACGTTTGCTGCGGTAACCGATGGTCGCACAATGCCAGAAGGTTGCAAGGGTATGACAGCACCACGTTCGGTCATTAGGTCATCGATTACCTCACCCACTGCTGCTCCGGCTTTCCCAAAAACGCGTTCCTTTCCAATGTCCACATCAGCGATTATAACCAAAATGATGCCGTCATTCAAAACACCTACAAAGACGCATGTCTCCCAAAATGCTCCGGCGCTCTACAGTCGTGTCAATCTTTGCTGGTAACAAACTTTCTCAACACCACCTCATATCACTCCGTACTCTCTGGTGCTCATTCTCTCCCATGTGCTTTCAGATCGCGCTTCCGCTGCTATAAAGCGCCATACGTGCCTCGCCGGCGTTATTCGCAGTGAAACATGGAAACCGCACACACACCGCCCAGGTAAGCAAGCTCCTACTCCTGGGCTTTTCTTTTCCACTTCATCTCATCTTGCAATTCTCTAACACGCTCGTTTCTCTCTCTCTCTCGTTTCAGTATCCTGGGTCTACAAACGCCGCAGCAATCACCATCAGCCAAGAGGCAACTTACCATCCTCCAGGAACATCCCAAAGAACCGCAAAAACATCCGCCCAAGCAACCTCCCTTCATCGGACCCCTTTCTGATATATACTTTCTTAACCCACAACAAACCAAGTTCGTGTGCGTGGGCTTTTCTCCCGTCCCTCCACACCAGCATGTGGTGACCATTGCAAAATGCGGAAAACGCAACGCCGTCGTCCGCAGCTCCACAGAATGGAACACTCTCGCCGAAACAAAGTCTATCATCCATCGCAGCCTTCACCTCTCCGAGGGACGTATGCAAGAGTATCAGTTCTGCGAACATTTCAGCCCTCTTCAGCTGCGCATTTGAAATGCTAAACATCGTCTTCAAAGATCTGCAAGGCAACAGCATCTCCATGACCCCGCAAGAATGGGACGCACTTGAAAGCTTGCAACGAATCATTACCGACATCTTGTATCACAAGAGGAAAGAAGAAATGGACGTGCAAAATCAAATATTAGCCTACCGCAAGTACCTCCTTCATGCTTCCAACGTCCCTTTCGATTCCACAAACTTTACCAAGTTCACCAAGTATATCCGGTGCGCTAATTTTCGAACCATCCTGGAAATAGAGCATTTCCTAAACCTCTCCTCATCCAAAACATCACTCAACCATAACCGTCAGTCGCCTCGCAACCACCAACCCATAAGCACGTCCTGCATGGGATACAGAAACTACGTCTCCGTGTACTGCGAGGGAACCAAGGTGTTTAAAATTACAAATCAGAGGGGCATCCTAAAAATGCTCCTTATGCACTCCGTTTCATCGATCACACCTACGACGGCAAGCTTGTGTCCGTCAAAGTTCACAGCTGCGAGAGCCAAATTCATTTCCTGTTCTCCATCTGTTTCAACGATATCCATTTCAAATCACATTTGTAGGCTTCCTGCAACACAAATCGTGAAGAACAAGAGCACTATTCGTCCCACAATGCTTCCAATTTGTTGCCACAAGAGGACTATACACAATCTTCTTCGAACAACAGTACATTTCCGTAGCTAAGATGCAGGAAATGATACACCAAGACCGCATGTGCTTCGGGAGATGCTTAACCGTACATTTGGGCAATGTTACAGCCTATATTCTACCCGATCTAATACACGGCAGGTGGAAGTTCAGCGCCCATCAAAACAAAACTATTGTGCAAGAAGAGCAAGACCAAGGCAAAATTGCCTATAGCAAAAGCAACGTTTGGTGGTGAGCTTGGGTTTTTTTCCAGTCGACCGTTATTTCCTTCCAATTCAAATCCTCCTATTATCGCTTCCTGCGGATGCAGTTTTCCAACCGTTCAACCTATCCTGCGGATGTCCGCTTCCCTTACCCACACTCATTATCACTTCCTCAGGATGTCGGGGTTTTCAATATCTCCCTTCCTGCCAATTAACAACCCCTGCACTTCCTGCGAATGTCCCCTTTCCTATCATATCGCTGCTCACTTCCTTTCCCACACTCATTATCGCTTCCTCCGAATGTCGGTTTTTCCATATCTCCCTTCCTACCGATTAACATCCCCACCACACATTTCCTGCGGATGTAGCCTTCAAATAAGCATACTCCTCCACGTTTAGCACGTAGTCCGTGCTAAGTTGTCGTCGTGACATATCAGTAGACCCCTGTGCGGTTGTTCACTGCCCCTTCTGCTTCCATCCAACGTGCAGCTGCCAACTCCGTTCTCGTCTCACTCACCTGTGCCAGCGGTGCTACCAGGGCTTCTACGAAGACCTCGCTCAACTCAACCAGCAGATCGAAAAGTTTCTCCGAAATACGCCGGCAGAAATAACTCAGGACCTGCGGGTGCTTCACCGTATTGTTAAAGTACCTCGAAAACGGATAGCGCCTTCAGGTGCTCCTGCCCCAAGAACCTCAAGTGCTCCTGCAAAACGGTAACACCATCTTCACTCGTTACCCTCCATTCGACGTAAACATCGTTTGGCATCAGCTTTCCATCGACGCAAAGGAAGTTTGTGGTCCCTACCGAAGGTGCACCAAGCATTACAACCTACCAACCCAACGCATCCATTTCGACGGCCTAGCTCCGTTTGTTAAACACTGCCGCTTCTGCCAAAATGGACGCCCTTCGCCAACTTGAAGAAGTGTCCAAAAGCTTCGACATACTCAACGTCTCATCCCTACGTGAAAACGTACCATACCGTGTGCAGAGTGTCAAATCCGTCGAAACCGTATACGGAGCCAAAACCGTTGTCAAACTAGACGACGATACCGAGGTTTTCCTCCCTTCCAGATTTGGAAAAGCCGCCCCCGAACTCATCCAAATCTAAATAAAAACCCTTTCTGCATCATCTACAAAGGCGAAGAAAAACTCCGAAGCGGATTCAAACGTTACGTCGTACAATTCACCTCCGCATAATGGCCTGCGAAACCGACCCCATTTTCGTCGGCAACAACCTCACCCTCAAACTACTCTTCAATCCCAGTCTCTCAACCAAAGGACAATTTCCCTCTAATATCCACATCATCTCCTCCTGTACCACCTTCTCCGGCGACGTCAAGACCGTCACCATCAAGCTATTCATAGATAGTGCCGATGCTATTCACGTCAACTGTGCTCCTAACAAAATTAACATTTTCCAACAAGATTCCACCTGCATCATCTACATCAACAACAACGCAAAATCCGCACTCTGCAACCAAGACACCGCTTCAGGCTGTCACGCCATCAGCTTCGACAGAGACTTCATCATACCCATTCACATTCCCATTCCCGCCGGACATCTCAGCGACAACTTCTCACACCTCCTCATCACCTGCATCACCCAACCTCTCCGTCGTCGTCACGTGTTTCGCATCGACAGCAGCAGCAGCGATGAAGATCAAGATATCACGGTCCAACGTCCACCTCCCAAGCACACTACATTTTTAAAGCTATACTAGTGCGTGAGTGCGTAAACATGTGTAACAATGCATCTCAAACATAAATAGTGTCTATATGCAATATATATCCATGTGATTTTTAATCCGTTTACTATTCATATCTATTTTTCTATTCCATTCATATATGTATTTTGTGCCTTTTTATCACAGTATTCATAGTATTCAGTATTATCTATCATCCATATGTATATTTAATGCTTCTTGTGTGTACACGTTTTACCATAAATATAACCACAATTGTAAATCTCTCTGTATCCTGTTTCATGAAAAAATAAAAAACGCCCTAGATTAAGAAAGTGCATTAACGATAATCCTCACCGATAGTGGCAACTTTTCGAACTTCCCGCTAATCCCACTAATCCACCTTAATCCATCGGATTAAGACGGATTAACGCGACACCAACGCCGCCTAGCGGCATGATTATCGTTAATCCTTGCTTAATCTGGGGCCTTAACTACTGCCGGCTGTTCCTGCCCGGGAGCTTCACGTTCCTTCACACGTCTATGAGAGCGCTGCAATCGGTGACGTGGACAAGCCAGCCACCACTAGGCGTGGACAACCTTATGTCGTTCTACCACAGCTACGTCAGGAATGACGACATCATACTAAAATATTCCTGTGTTTCTGTGCTAGCAACGTGTCCAACGCCCGGTGAGGACGGTAGAAGTGGCACAATAACTTTTTCCCGCCAAAAGGAAGCGCAGCTGACATAACATCGCTGGTACTGGAACTCTCCCGAGCAAGGAAGGCATGGAAATTTAATGTTAAAGTAAACCGCAGTGTAAATTTAAGCAAAAAAAACAACAAAGATTTATATTTACCTTACACTTCTGGTAACAAATAAGTATGTATATAGGCGAAAACATGCTACCGCAAAAATGCAAGCATAACTTAAACATATATAACTGTCACAGAAACTTTAAGGATGAAGTATTGTCTTTACATTGTTTCCACCATGCTTTGGTAGCCAATTTGAAGAAGGTTTGTACGTATGGAAAGCCAGTTTGAAGATGTATTATATTTCGACTGTTGGGGAGCCGAACTTGAAGCAGTTGCAACCGCACGCATGGTAAAATGTTTCCGGTAGCCTTCGCCCCAAGTTTAAAAATATTATCTTTGTAATTTGACTGTTATATACTTATGTTTGCCTTGGCTGCATCAGTGTTTATTTTTTAGAGACATGAATGTCTTAGCAGGGAGCGGTGTGACTGAAGAATGTAGGCTTACACAGATTTTAAGTTTTTCTTCACTCCATTTATTAATGCTTGACACGATTTAAATAACACTTCACTGATATAGAGAGCTATGAGATTCTTTTGTTTATTACTTGCACTTTTTAATACGTAAACTATTTTCTTCTCACACTGAATATGTATTAAACTTCTCGAGGACACATCTTGCGTCCGGTTAGGAACACTATCTGTTAGCAACTGACTTCTGAATTTGTAAATTTTGCTCCATTTTAGTTTCTGATTGGCTAATCCTAGTCCAATAAAATACCTTCGTTTAACTAAAGCTTTTTCTGGTTATTGATTGGCTATTTTATAAACTGTCACAAAGAATTACATTATTGCTTTTAAGAATCACAAGTAGCATTATTAAGCTTTCAAATTCATTATTTCCTCAAGGTTACCTCATTGTTATCTCATTGTTAGCAACTTTTAACCTATTATTCTCACAGCTCCTTCATAATTAAGTTACGTAACACATTCACATAACATTATTACATATGTATACAATAATATAAACATACATAATGACCGTGCTATAGACTTTTTATATATTATTATATACACATATTGCTTTAAGGCGGGCTGTTATTAAATTTATATATTATATAATTAGACTGATATGTTTTAATTGTTAAAAACACTGCCTCAGCTTTACTCTAACCCTGGCAAAATAAACCTAGTGGGACCACTAAACTATAAAAATATAAAACTATTTCGAAAACTAACTACAATATCCACCCAAAACACAACACACAAAATACCACGAGATAAAAAGCTAAAAAGGAAAACAAAGCGCTAAATAAAGAAAACCCCAGACTTAATAATGAAGAAAGGAACAAAAACGATAATGAGCCTGAAGATGGTAATGAAAAAAATGCTACATGGTAGCGAGAAACCGAGCCAGCACAACGTAATTAAGCAGTGACGGATTTAAGCTAAGAAGTATGGCCTGTTTTGATACGCATTCTCAAATGGGAAAAGAAACAAGGTTAACCATTTTAGGAAGTTTAAGCGAACCGACATATCGCGGAGCCAATTTACTTGCAAAACATTTAGAAGCGTCACTTAAAGGATGGGAGCGCAAAAAAACTAGATCGCTAACCTGAAAAGATGCAGGCATCCGAAACTGATTATAGCGCTGAGCGCGACGTTGATGTTCCTTACGGAAGGAAGAAAGACCTAATTTCCATTGTGCGCGAATTTGGTCCACACTAGCAGTCGCCAGAAGCAATTAAGTTATATGCTATTGACTTGTCAACGGATACGCATGTAAAAAACAGGACACTAGCTGAAAAGGAACTTGACGATTAGCTTCATGTACCGCTGTATCCAAGGCAAATTGAAATTCACCAACTAACGAATCCGAATGAGAGACAATAAAACAAATTCCGTAAATTTCTATTAACTCGCTCAGCCAAATATGGGCGTAGATAGTAAGGTGAGGTACGTACAAACCTTATCTCGTGTTCAAAAAGAAACATGCGAAAAGCAAATGCACGAAAATACGATGATTAATCTAAATCAAACACGAGGAGCACAACAGGATGCATAAATAACAGCTAAATCAACAATAGATGCAACAGCAGTAGCGGTAGGAACCGGAGCTAACCAAATAAACTTGTAAGGGCATCAATAACCACACACAAGTAAGCATTCCCTTTGCGCGAGCGTAGTAAAGGCCTAGCTAGTAAAGTCAATGCACAAACGCTCTATGGGCGCGGTAGCCAATTTGGACTATAAGAATTCCGATTGTGTAATGCAAGGCGGTTTATATTTTTAACAAACATCACAGGTATTAACAAATGAGGTGATATCACAATACATACGACGACAAAAAAGAATAATGTCTCATTTTCATTTTGGTTTTATGTAAACCTAAGTGTACACCATAAGGTGAAATATAAAATACTGCAATATTACCGTAACCAAAGGTTGTTGCAGTGTGACAATTTTAGAAAGAGAGAACGCTGCAAATGAGCGCAGGAAATATCGTCTCCAAAAGAATAACCTGGAACTGCAATACCCGCTTTACTTTGCTGCCAAACCGAACCTAATTCCGGATTCTGCTTTCCTGCAATAGAAGTAAATACGACAGGAAAAACCCAAGAAAAGACAGGCACCGTGAATACCTGGCAACATCAGGCTCCACAAACATACGTCACAAACCATCCACCACTACAGTTGCAGAACCGCGAATGTGATGGACCTGAAATTTAAAAGCGCCAAGTTTAAGTATCCAAACTGCGAGCTTACCTGTTTTATGTACATGGGACAATACCCAAGTGGTAGCCTCGTTATCACACTCCAAAAGAAAAGGTCGATGTTGCAGATAAGGGCGAAATTTATCACAAGCAGTAACCACTGCTAAAGCCTCTGATTCATAGACTGAAAGCCGCGTTCTGCTGCCGTAAGACAACGGGAGACGTAATAAACCCACGTCGTGCTCCATCGGGACCTTGTAATAAGACGGTTGCGACCGAAAAACGCAAGGCGTCTGTTTGAACTATAAAATATTATTAAAATCAGGCATGGCCGAAACTGATGGATTTATGATAGTGTTCTTAAGCTATTCAAAAGCATGTGGTTGATCCACGATCCAACAGTAGTTTGCCCCCTTGTGATGAAAAGCTTCCAAAGTCTCGGCAATTTGAGCGAAATTGGTATAAATTTGGAAAAAATAACGTTGCCATGCAATAAATGATAAAAACGCTTCAAAGTAATAGGTACTGGATACTGACGAACGGCTAGCGTTCTTGCGGGATCAATGGAAATACCACCAGATGAAATAATGTGACAGAAAAAGGATATCTGTGAAACTGCAAACTTCACCTTGGAAATGGAAACAGCTAAACCTGCTCTTTTCAAGTAGGAAGAAACCAAACGAAATCAGGCGAATAAATAACCACGTCATCCAAATAACTGAAAACAACTTTAAAATGTTATTTATGTAAAATTGAATATAAAAGACGTGACAGAGTTTGTACGCCCGCAGAAATACCCAAATGGAACGCGTGTAAACTAGAATAAATTCAGTGGTATTAAAAACGGGTTACATGACGACATTATTGTGTCAAAGGGATCTGGTAGTACTATTGGTTGAGGTCTAACGCAGTAAAGACCTTGCCGTTTGAAAATAATGCGCAGAGGAATGAAGATCCGGTAAGGGCATCGAGACAATGGCTATGTGATTATTAAGCTATTAATATTGGGTATTGTAATCAATAACAACCCGAGCATCCCAGTAGGTTTTAGAGCCAAAAACAACGACTAGAACACGAACTGGTAGAAGGTTTATAATTTCCTGTTGCGCCATAGTATCGATGTTTGTAAGCAATATTTCCAGCTTTGGAAGCGTTAAACGGTAAGAAGGAGAATGTACCGTAGTATCCGCTAAATGAATTGAATATTCAGAATCTTGAACGGTACCAACAGCTTCGGTAAACACATTTGGAAAGGCATGTAATAACCGCAAAACATAATTTCGGCATGACGTGATAAATGCAATGAATTCATTTGTGGAAACACTATCGTAGTAAAACACGACAAATTAAAATGGCTTTGCGTCCCAAAGGAAAAGAGAATTTTTTATTTGAACTAAAATGAAAAGAAACGGAAAATCCGCAAAATCCAGGCACAACCGAATGCGTAACAAAAACGCAGAGGCCAAAATCAAATCGTAAGCCAAATTATCCACCACGTGGAAAAAGCCACGAAAAGTTCCCCATTTTAATACGTACTGGGGCAACCCCTAAATGGGCAATTGCGCTTCCGATACTATAACACAGCAGATATCCGCGGGAAATAATTCCAATTTGGAAATACTCGCAAATTTACTCCAAAATGATGTATTGAGCAGATTTAGAGATACCCCGAATCAAGTAAAGCATACGTGAGTGTCTTCAAAAGGAATACCTCTATAACTGGAAAGCCTAAAAGAGGCACGTATTGTACTTGTGATAAATAAGCAGTTTTGTTATGGACGCTCTTTAACTCCTGTGGTCCCTAGCTTCCCATTCCATATTGCGTGTGAAAGACTGGATATTTTGCCCAGAGGCTCCTTTATCAGGCTTGAGGCTCTTTTACGTGTCGCTAAACTACGACACAGGACCATCGGCTTTACTTCCCTTAACCATGCTTAGAATTTTTACCCTCCGCCGGATGTAAACCCGAAACTAGAGGTAACCACTACAACACGGAGGACGACAACTTAGCGGTGAAAAATCCTACCAAGTTATGGCGATGCAACTCGAATAGGTCTTAAATGCACAAGGAAGAAAATAAAAATCAAAGGAATGCCCAAGTTTCTTAAATATGAACATACACAGTTTGGAACCCAATTTGAAGGCACTGACAGCACCCGTAGGAAAGACGAAATATCGTGCTGGAATTTGCTTGTGTCCCACGTGGCAAAGCTGAGGACATTTCTGGTACAGACTGAATTTATTGCACCGAAGCAATAACTATATCCAAAGCAGAATAAGTAGTCGAAAGTTGAGCGAAAACGCAAGACGTGTCTTGGAATTCAGACATGAAATGATTATATCGCATACCGATGTTCAGAATCACCCGTAAGGAAAGTCGTGTACGCAGTTTAACTCTTTCAGAAGAGTCGATTAAATCCTCATTTATCTGTTGCGGCGTATAACAACATTTAGAAATATATTGTATACGAACACGAAAAAGAAAAAAAGAAATCTGACACTGCAGTATGGAAGGTTGTGAAATCCAAGTTATTCACTAACGCATTACTACCGAACATTCAGTTCCCTCCACAGCACTAAGTAATGATGTGAAAAATTCTGTAGCTGGAAAAGAAGATCCCCCACATAAATCATGCAAATGTAAAAACGTTTTCAAAAAATAGGATAACCTCTTCAGCATTATTCACCAAATGACGAGTGCAATGTAATAATGATTGCGCAGAATGCGGAATTTGCAAAGTTTTAAACAAAAATGCTCGATGTTTACTGCCATGGAATTTTGTAAAACTTGAGAAAACAAAGTATTTTCTACCTGATGTTCCGTGACATTTCCCTCAGAAATGGAAGACAATGGTTTGACCACGAAGTTAATAATTCTGTATATTGTCATAACTTGCCTTCTACACAAAATGAAGGCGAAAGCCAATAGTGCAGGCACTCGATACAATGCTAATTCATGCTCAAGTGTGCCGTAAAATAGCCAGCGAAAATGTTCCTGCTTGCTCTGATATATAGCTATGAAATTCTTCATATTGAAAAAAAATTGAATAAGTGTATCAACCTCTTCCTTATTGAAATGGTTTACATCCGAGCCAGCCTGCACGTAATCTTTTAAGATTTTTAAAAGTGTAGGTACCGTGTCGGAAGCGTTAGATTGCAAACCTCGAAATTTTAGTGAAAGACACAATTTCTCCTTGCATGATAAATGTAAAGTTTGTAATTATATAGCAAACATTTAGTAAAAGGTTGCGAAAAAGAATCAAACAATCCTTGCGCGAATTTCAAAGTTGAAAGGAATAAATACAAATACCATACAAAAGAAACGTAACACATAAACGAACTGTGTACTGGATAACCATAAAACTCAAATCAAAAGTCCAATGTATTTAACAAAATTCAAAACGCAAGCTTCAATACTTCCTTTACATTCTGATACATATTGTATTTGGAAAAAAATCTGAATCAGTTACGGTGCGACTAACCATTTAACATTGCAAACTAGCTCCACAGGCTCTGGCTGTCTCCTTATGTACCACTAACTTCATGTAATACTTTATAACAAAAAGTATTAACTTGCAATTACACAATACGCACATGTGATGGAGCTTCTTGGTCCATTCAATCACCACACTTGAAATATTCGCGTAGCTCAGAGTTGTGGATTGGTGTAGGAGCTAGATTTAAAGTTTTCACACAAATATAATAACTGTTCATTGTATATAAACTTCCTGTATCTTTAATAATCTTATAAATTCAATTGAAGATTGCAATTTCTTTAACATTTAATAAACTTAAGATTAACATATTTTAAGTACAAAGATTCCGGTTTTCTCTCTTTTACCTTTCGTTACATTGGGTAAATTCTGGTCTGTTTTACAATAATTCCTGATTCGCTACAACTACTTGACTTTCTTAAGCTGCAAGTGCAGTGTGAATACAAAATTACATACTTTGAAAAAGCTTCTCCCGCGAGTTTAAAGAAATTAGCACCAAGGGAAAAGAGTAAATTTTGAATTACTTACCGAAAACACATAATATAATTTTGAAATGGCCAAAATATTACCCTTGGTAAAAGTACGCCGTAATCAAAAGCAGAGAAAGGTGTTCTGGAGGTCTGCTCGCTTCGTCTCTCGCGGATGACTGCGTCTGTGTCTGCCCGGGAGCTTTACGTTCCTTCACACGTTTAGGAGAGCGCTGCGATTGGTGACGTACACAAGCCAGCCAGTAGTAGCCGTGGACGACCTATTGTCGTTCTACCGCAGCTACGTCAGAAATGATTACATTACTAGAATATTCCTGTGTGTTCCTCTGCTAGCAACGTTTCCAACGTCAAGGGAGGGAGGTAGAAGCAGCAAATACAATTTCTTCCTTCTGTTTTAAATATGACTGTTAAATTTTGTAACTTAACATTAACCATTGTTAGTTAAACCTTAGCTTTGGTTTAAACTTGTAAACTATATTCACTTATTATTTAGGAATTTCTTGCTCTGTATGTGGACCTATAAATTAAACTTTGTGTATAAATTAACAATTAAATATTTTATTTTTTATTTCATTCTTAGCCTTGGAGAATGCTTCTCTGAAATGTTGATAAAAATCTGAAAAAGTCACCTTTTCCCTCGTTTTAATAAGAAAAACATTTAAAGCCTGTAGATTCACAATCTATTTTAGTTTCCAAACACCTGTGTATATAAATGCTTTTAGGTGTTTTAACATTTGAAATAGTCAGAGTCCGATTAATTTTTTATGGAACTTACAAGCAAATTCTGCTTTTCTTGCAAAAAAATTTTCAGCGTTTTTATTATTGAATGGACCTTTTATCCAATGGGATTGAAATTTTCAACATAGGCTCTTGAAAGGTCAAGAAACAAACCTAACAATTGTTTGCCCTTGAAATAATACTTTCATGCTTATGTTTAGCTCATTCTAAAATTAATAGTATTTTTATTTAAAATGGAATATGACATACTTTATAAGTTTATTTTTGAAGAACTGTAAGGAACACATAAAAATGTTGCTTAGTTTTGAAAGATACATATTCAAAAGCCAATCCATATATTTATAATTTATATTCTTTCAACATGTCCACCGTGCAGGGGACTTTACGAAATTATTGCAATTTCTTTTACATGAATATTTAGAAAAAGCTAATGGACAGCAGTTTAAACACCTCTTATTTGTGCATCAGATAAATCTACCACGTACTTTCCAACTGAAAATTGTAGAAATTCGCATTTTCAATAAGGGTTCCCTATTAGGTACCAAGTGTACCCAACAAACCGTCTTTTGCAGTTTTATGTTTCCCGCATACATAGGTGCAGAAGAAGTCGCATCACTGATGTTCAAAGGGGCAGTGCTGGTGCAAAACTAAAGGTCACTGAGGTAGTGCTGGTATCTGCACGTGTTTACATGGTAGTTTCGTACCGATAAGAATCGAGTGGTCATGCATGCAGTTCGAGCCAGGTCATTCAGACAAAAAGATAACGTTCACCAATAACGAACACACCTTTGTGAAGATGCAACAAAATGCAGTTATGTTCAAAGGCTGTGTTCTGAACATTTTCAGACGTGGCATCTAATCTTCTGCGCAAGTTTTGTTTTTACTTCTCTTTTTTTTTCTTTCTTACGCACAGATATAATATTAAGGAATAATGGATCATTCCACATAGAACGTGGGCCTGAGAGCCCCTTATATCAATTCTTCCACCAAGGCGGGCACGTTTTCGCACATGCTTATTATGAATAATCCGCTAATAGAAAATAATTTAACGCTAATGCAGCTTTAAGGGTGCATAAATATAATAAAAATATATCTTTTTTAATTTGTTAAATTTGCTGAACCGATTGGTGCCATATAGTTGTACCGAATGTAGATTAACCGTCACGAAAATAAATGAATTGAACATGTGTGCTCAGGTTTGCGTTAAGCGCCAATCCTGAATTCCTGTTAGTTAGCGAATGCTTATAAATAACCCATGACGCCACCTCACACACACATAGATACTGTCACCACCAGATTCTGGGCATACTGTGAAATGCTTTTTATTTAAAAACAACTTTATGGAGTCCAGCCTGGAATCGAACCCGGAACACATCATATAGTAGGCAGTGTCTCTACCGAATGAGTTCTGGGACCAGTAATAACAGTTAATGTGTTGGTTTTCAAGTATTGGTCTTGCATCTAGTGGTATCCTCTCTGTTGGTATGGAGTCCCCTTTGCAGTTCTGCTTAAGCAAACCTTTTGGCATTCACACTTTCCGGTATCAACTAACTTCACCTAAGGACGCCTTATGTATGCCACTGCTGTTTGTAAGTTTTCTACTTTGTACCTGCAGCAGTTCATGAGTTGTTAGACAGACGGACAAATATTCCGCAATTACTCATACACGTAATTGGCAAACTATTATTGACAAAACATTAAGCAAACGACCTTATCGTGTTATTCTGAACGGGTCTCAGTGCCAGAGATTATTATTTTCGCGCACTGAGAATAAGGATATTCTATGTGACAAATATCCTTACTAATGAGAAAGAGTTAAACTATCACTGACAAGCAGAGCCTTGATATTTCGAAATCCTTAACCCAGCTTGTACCCTTCCAATAGCTGTTGCTCACTGCATACGATCTAAATGCGCCAAAGTGTGCTATATCTTTAGGTACATTTTTACCTCGGGCTCTTAAGAGCAAATATGGATAACCAAATTTGTCACCTCAAGATAAGCTGAAAATAGCTCACAAAAATAAGTAACATCACTAAATACTCTTTTATGTTTGATGAAATCCTGACAATTCATTGCTTAACCCTGGTGGAAAAACCTTCAGCATAAATGCAATTCTATATTGCTGTTCCCTGGGTTTTATGGCCAGCATCCTCAAAGGATAATATGTTTAATATATTTCCATGATAAGTAAAATGCACATCTTAACTTTCTGTGATTGCTTTGTAAACATTTCTTTATCCCGATCATATTTTGTATAGCTGCTAACTACAAGACAAAGACAAATCTTTAAAATATTAGATTCGTTCACTCAAATATACATTTTATGTGATGTAATTTTTTTTAATTATACTTTTTCGAAATTCATTGCTACAACTTCACGTTATCTCAAGTTGAACTGACATGCGACATTTATACGTCAACTTATATACTTCACCTCTTTACTTTCTCTTCGGCTTACCTATAGAAGTAGAAGTATTGCATTCAACCTAAAAATTCTTTACCTAGATTTCAGCGTTTTTAGTGTCCCTGAATTAAAAAAACATTTTTGTGAAAATAGGTGCGTGTGTGTGTGTGTGTGTGTGTGTGTGTGTGTGTGTGTGTGTCTGTATTCTATCTGTCCGTGAAAACCCTAACTCTCAAAATCGAAAAGTCGGTTAGATACAAACTTTGTATTTGAGTTCAGCATCTTCCAAGGATGTGACATGAAGATTTTCAATAAAATTCCCCTACACCAAGCTACCCTTTATATGGAAAAAATTCCTTATTTTTTGTTTTCTTAAAATTTCTGTAATAATTTTTATTAAAATACGATATTCTTAATATATTTGCATGGAAATTATGTGTAAATCTAGAGTTTTCCGGGACTAGTCTTAGAAGCCCTCTAAATGTGTTTTTGCATAACTTATAAACTAATAAACAGCAATACATAAACTACCATTATTACACAAAAAGTGTAGATCGCCTTAAAGTACACGAATTATGCCAAGTGATTTTTGTGGCATTAACCATTTGCGAGATAATCTTCGTTATTGGTTGAAATTTTAAAATACTTTCAAATCGTGAGTCACTATTCCTGTTTCCTGGTAATTATAAAGAGCATGTAATTTCAGAGCCGTCACATTGCGATCGGCTTTATAAAAATATGACTATGGCTTTGTCTACTGTATACTTCTTATATGAGTAACAACATATATAACTGCGTAATAAAGTTTACCTTGATTAAACAATTAGATAGATGAACAAGCTCTTGTAAGAATAGTTTGCAGAACAATGGGTAGAGAAAGTCAAGTAAAGTCAGGTTTTTATATAAATACTATGCTACACAGGGTATTCATTTCCAGAATTATTGGGCTGTTACGTAGTACGGTCAGCATTCACTTGAAATTCTGGTGGCAATATCAGTGATTGCACAACGAAAATAAAGGCCCTATATTATTATGGATTATGTGTAATTGTAGTTCACTAAGTCAATGTGATACAAAAATTATTTAGGAAAAATGCGTGCGCATGTGCGTGCGTGCATCCTTCTGTCTGTAAACAGCATAACAAAAGCTCGGATAAATACCAAACTTGACGTGAAGTCCAACTTCTTTTACGGATGCAACAGAAACATTTTCACGAAATCTCCTCCACTTCAATCTAATCTTTACTTTCAAAAGGTTCGTTAATTTTTACTGTCTCAGAAATAGGTATAACAATTGTTATTGATATATAATACAGTTGATATATTAACATGAAAAATAAAACGTGTATATTTAATCTTCTACAAAAAGCATGTGAAGTGCTTTTCATAACGATTGATTCTTCTACCCCTTTTTATATTTGGGAAATCATAAGGAATAAACGAAAACGTACTGCAAGAAACGTGTAGAGCTTACTAAGATACACAATAACGTGTAAAGCCATTTTTTTGCTTTGCTTTTCACTTTTACTATATGTTGTCTGACAGATATGCTTGAAAGTTGCATTTCTTCTTTTTCTTTCTTCACTAGATTACTTTGTAAGAATAATCGAGATAAGTATTTGCAGAAGTGGTTTTATTATCCATTTTGTTATAGGTACAAGGATGCTCAGGTAAATATCAAATCTTTAAAAGCTATGTCACCGTATGTTGGCTTTAAGTTATTCTATACTCCTTGCATTACGTCAAGAGAAACGTAAGAATACTGATTTAACACTTCAAAAATGTATTATGACGTATTGGAAAATTCAAACCTACAGCAACGAAAGCCTCTGAAATGGTAAATGCTATTTGACATAAATTGTGTGTTTTAACGAGAGCAGCATTTTTACTTTCTCTATTACGTACAGTAAGTAGGGGAAGTATTGTATTCCACCCAAAAATTCGATACCGAGATTTCACCGGAATTATATGTTTTGAGACCCCCTGAATCCCAAAAAAAACGAACAGTCGGATAAACACCAAACTTGGTATTTAGGTTCAGTATCTACCAGAGATGCGACACGAAGGTTTTCAAGAAAATCCTCCCACCCCAGATTACCCTTTACATGGAACATTTTTCGAAAATTTTAATTTTCTCAAAAGTGGCTCTAACGATTTTGATTAAAATATTATATGTTTAAGATATTTTCATGGAAAATAAAATGTATATCTTGAATTTTCTGGGAATGTCTCCAAAAGTATTCTTCATTGTGAACCACTTTTGCATAACTGGTAAACCATAAGAGATAGACAAAATTTTACTACACGAACAATGTAGATCGCGTTAAAATACACAATTTATGTCATATACATTTGTTTTGTTGAGTGAACCATTTTCGATACATTCCTTGTTATTCCCTTAAATTTTTCAATACTTATTTTCTCAAATGGGAATTCGTTATTCATTTTTTTGCCTTGGATATGCAAAGAGTATTAATCTTTGGCAAAGAGAATGGTGCTGCATCTAGCAACCAGCTATTAAGAGATATGTCTATGCTTAAAGACTACTGCATTTCTATATTGCCCTTGCAAATACAAAACAAGGGGAACATAGTACACCTTAAGCGATAGTCAAATATTTTTAGAACTGGTCACTATGTGTAAAATGTAATTCTGTTTGCATGTCAAAAGATCGTTTCTGCAATATTTTTTCTCGATTAATATGAAATAGATGGAGAATAAGAGTTTGTAAAAATAGTTTGTACAAGAGTAGAGAAAGTCATGTGAGTGTAACACATCAGTTTGTTTTGTCCTGGTAATTCCAAGAGAATGGAATACTCCACATAGCAACCAGTTCTTAAAGTATTTGACTATATCTTAAAGCCTACCAATTCCCCTTGCATCTACAAGAAAATTAGCAATAAGATTAACATCTCGATTAACATGAAGCATATGGAAAATAAGCGTTTGTAAAAATAGTTTTACAAGAGTAGAGAAAGTCATGTGAGTGTAACACATCAGATTTTTTTGTCTCGGATATGCAGATTATTAATCTGTGGCAAAGAGAATGGTGCTGCACATAGGTACCAGCTATTAAGAGATATGTCTGTACTTATATTGCCCTTGCAAATACAAAACAAGAGGTACATAGTACGCCTTAAGCGATAGTCAAATATTTTTAGAACTGGTCGCTATGTGTAAAATGTAATTCTCTTTGCATGTCAAAAGATCGTTTCTGCAAATGTTTATCTCGATTAATATGAAATAGATGGAGAATAAGTGTTTGTAAAAATAGTTTGTACAAGAGTAGAGAAAGTCATGTGAGTGTAAGACATCAGATTTTTTCTGTAATAAGTGTTTGCTTAGCTTTTACTCGTACGATTTTACAATTACGAAAGATTATAAAAAATTCCAAAGATAGGAAATTCAAAGCAAACGTTAATATCTCGAACATATGATATTTTAATCAAAATCGTTTTAGTCGTTTCATTGAAAAGAATGGAAACTTTCATATAAAGCGTAGAGAATTTACTCAAAAGCATTGTATCGCATTCTTGAAAAATGGTGGACTTGAACACCAACTGTGGTACCATCCGGCTTCTCGTTTTTGAGCTCTGCTGTTTACAGACATACAGCCACAGACCGCAAGCAGATAAATAATGATTTCTTTTGTGTATTCAGGCGATATTAAACATGAATTTCTGGTGCAAACTCATACCAATTTTTGGGTGGAATTCAGTACTTCCTCCATGAAACACAGGCAAGTGGTAGATAAAGTAAATATGGCACATATAATAATTTAATGAACTTTGTACTTTTTTTCTGCAGTACCTTTCTTTCAACCTCTTATCGTTTCCCAGTTATACAAAATTAAATTACATTAAATAGAACTATTTATAGAAAGGATAAGATGTACATTTTAGTTTTCATTTTAACATCTCAATCATGGAATATTTTAACCAAGTTGTTTAAAAAATAACGAAAAATGTTCTATCTGATGGGTACCTTGCAGTGAAGGGATTTTTTCTGTAAATCTTTGCATAGCATCCTAGCTTTATACAGAATTTAGTATTCATCCGATCCTTTGAATTTTGAGATATGATATTTGCTATCACTCAGAAAGAAACACTGGTAGACACATACATACTCCGTAGCTATAAACTTAACTAAAGCTGCGTTAGTGATTTGTCTGAAACTATTAAGGAAACAAAGATGCATTCCTGTTTGTTAAAAACAACCCGAATAATCGTATGCTAACTCTAAGAGTACCCAGGCAGGTTATTTTAATCTTGTAATAAATATTAGAAATCGAGAGATTCTCACCTATTGCTATGGAGAATATTGCCACTGCGATGAGCAAGCTTGGTAGTACCTCCATGATGGCAAAATGTGCCACATCTGGGTCCAAATTGTCCACTGGTAGTTTCAAAGCATTTGTTATCCAGTTCTATTGCAATCCTACATAACCACATCCTCTTCCTCCAAACGTGAGAACCCACAGTATCAAACAACATGATAACCCTCGGAAGAAAGTGGATGGTTTTACGTTGGCTGCGGTAGTCCAAATAAGAGAATGGCCTTAAATGACGAGCGTCCCAACAAGTATCTTTAGGATACCTCTTTCATTCTTTCTTAAAAGAGAAAGCAAGTAAAATTAGCATATAAAACTGAATCTTTCTGTAAATAAATTCCGCTATTAAATCTAGCAACGAAAACCCAGAACCTGGCCAGCAGCAAGGCGGATCCAGAGTTTGTCTACGATACAGGAGCAAGCAATTAGAAGACCGATACGGGTAGCCGAGGTAGCTCGAGTACGGACTTTGGAACTAGAGGCCTGTGGTTCAAATCTCACTAGTCTGATAATACAATGCCGTATCCAGTGAGAATGAGAATTAAGCACTTCTACAAAAAAAAAAAAAAATTAGCAATTAGAAGGAGACTGTAGATTGATTATTAAAATTTTCTTACTAAATGAAAATGCGATGGTAAATTTTATATTTAATTTGTTTATTGTAGCCCCACATTTGGGAGCCAATTTGAGGTAACTTTATTTGTATATGTTTTTATTTGTTTACTCAACATGGTGAAGCCATTTTGTGACGTGATTCATTTGTTAGGTTTGTTAGCTCCATCTGGTGTTAGCAATTTGCGGCAGTATTAGTTTTTGTTTGAAAGCATGTTACTGTTATTTTATTTAATTTTGGTTCTCTTTCCTCCGGCTAGCTATTATCCTTTGGTCGAGCACTTCTCTTTATACAGGTGTGTAAACGGAAAGGAATCTTTTATCCAAAGATAACACTGATGAAATTTGTTTTACACTTTTATTGTCGAACACGTTAACTATCGCATTTACACATTGATCTTAACACTCGCCAAACTGAAACTGTTATAATAACTTCATTACTGATCACTCTTAATTCGCGTACTTCAACCTTTTGTATAATTAACTTTACCATACTGGAGATTCTTCATAACTCTTATACGCGTAACTTGCGAATCGATAGCCGACGTGTAATATTTCTGCTGGACTGAAGGTGACGTGTATCATACAAAATATTTTCGACGAACTGACGGGAATGCGACGTGTAGTGTACAAAGAATTTTGATGAACTGACGGACCAAAGGACTTTACCTCTAACCTACCCTCTATTTATACTCCTACACACCGATATGCCTAAAGATTATAACTGAGCTGCAATTGGCTAATAAAACGCGCCAACATTAGCGTCTATTTTTATATCCAATGAAAATTATGAATACATATGCTCTAGGGAAATGTTCCAGAAGATTCTAAACGAAAAACGCGCCAATATTACGTAACTTCCTCATTTCCAATAATGATAAACAGCTCACCCCCTCGCTGCATTATTGCACGCTATTATTGTCAGTTTCTGTATGGCAGTATAAACTTACTTCCCAACAATAATTACAATCAACATACATCTCAAATCAATGTCACATAATAATGCATATTCATATTACAATCATTATTTACATTTAAGTAATTTGTGATACAGATTACTGCATCAAAAAATAATAGAAGGAGTAATAATACCATACTATATTACAGAATGACAAACAGTAATGCATATAAGTGTAAGCATTGTAAACTAAAATGTTAGTAAAAATGTTTCAATAAATTTGTTTGTTGCTTTTGTTACTAACGTGGTTATTAAACAACATTTATAAGAATTCATAATGTAGGACCTAATCATTAGGATATTTTTCAAATTCATCTATGGCCTATACTACGTCAATTTGATATTTACATAGGTCGTCCTCCGTGGCGTAGTGGTTACCATGCTAGCCTCTAGTTTCGAGGTCGCGGGTTCAAACGCGGCGGAGGGCGATGGATTTTTTAGGGTGTAAAAATCCTTAGCTGTCTTCCTTCGGATGGGAAGGTCGTAAATTTACGGCACGCAAAAGAACCTCAAGCCTGTTAAAGGAGCCTCTGAGCAAAACTACCGGTCTTTCACGCCCAATACAGAATGGAACGTTAAGAGTTAAAGAGCGTCAATAAATAAAAAGAAGGCTGAACGTTGTCTATATTGGTGTGAAGTAAAGCCAACTGTTACAAAACTATTCAGGGGGCATGAAACCGTGCACAAGACAGCATGAATGCACAGTGTAATTCGCACATAGACTTAGGATACGTAATTTTTCAAACAAACAACACAACTAATAATAGGTCTATATAAACTGATATGGGATTATGATGTTTATTTCCTTTTTAAAATACGCATAGCATATTATGTGTAGAGCTCATATATAGTTTTAAAATAATAAAAATATCCTTAAAATATAAACATAAAATTATTAAATTTATATTGGAAGATGCTATTTTGCTGTAATAACAAACTCCATTCTGGATATATGCTCCTCATTCATATCTTGCATATGCGCCCTTATTTTTCTAACTTTTCCTGCCTTGAAATCCCCTAAAATTTCACTTGTCTATTTATTTTGAAATTCAATTAATCTATTTTACAAGATATTGTGACAACGAACGGCGTTTTCACTAAATGTGACGACTGCACCCTCTAGCCGGGGTGACGAGAAAGGATGAGCAAGGGGGATAGCTCAAGGGTGTCATTGAGAGGGCTATAGTTTGCGGGGACCTGGAAGGCTGTTGGGTGACGCTTCTACATGTGTAATTCTGGCTTTAAGGTAGACTTTTAATTTCTCTAACAACTAGTCTAAGCTACGTTACAAAGAGAGAGGGGGCTTGAAAGCTTTAAGGGTTACCTTGTAGTGTTTGGAGGTCCGGTCAGACATGCCACGTTGTCACGGAGACTTTTTTAAGTTAGCAAAATATGTTTGAATAAGTTTAAAGAGACTGCGTCACAGAGCCCGGCTAAGCACGCAATGGAGCAGACTCCCTCTTAAAAAAGTGACTATAAATACCGTAGTCCTGCTGACCACGTGTAATCCTCAACGCCTACGTCCGCATCGTCAGCATGATCTGCATAATTTCTCCACGGTCGAACTTTCCATCAACATAAGGTGAGCATTCCCCTAAAAATCATACGATATAGTCCAGCTCACAAAAAACATCCAGAATATGATTTTCAAGACTCGTTTTATTTGCACAATCAGGCAAGAGGATTTATTTAACAGCATTAGCGACTGGCCTATTAGTGGCATATTTAGTATGTTTTGCGTAATTGTGTTTCCGAAGGCATTTTTCTGTTAGTATGTTTGTTTATGAGAGCTACAAAACAAGTATTTTGAAACCTGCACCTGTTTACTTTCTCTACCATGTACATACGAGGGCTGTCCCAGAAGTACCCGACCTAACAAAGACAACACAAAACGTTTAGGAAAAAACATCTTTATTTCTCTACATAGTCTCCTTTCAGCTCGATACACTTTTCCCAGCGATGTTCAATAGCTTCAATACCCTGTTTATAATGAGAACTGTCGAGTTCTGCAAAATAGCCATCAACTGGAAACTCCACCTCTTCATCGTTGGCAAATCTTTTACCACCAAGGCATTTCTTCAACTTTGGAAACAGAAAATAATCAGAGGGGGCTCAGTCGTGCGAATAGGGTGCATGAGGAAGCAATTCGAACTTTAACTCATTGATTTTGGTCATGGGATAATGGATGTGTGAACTGGTGCATTGTTTTGATGAAACAGAAGTTTCATACGGCCGTTTTTTGCTTGATTTCATTATTCAAATGCTGCAATAAGTTTGCATAATACTCCCCATTGATTGCTTTTCCCTTTTGAAGATAATCGATCAAACTTATCCCACGCGCATCCCAAAAAGCTGACGCCATGAACTTGCCTACGGATGGAACGTCTTCGCCTTCTTTGCAGTCGATTCTCCACTTTCAATCCACTGTTTTGACTGTTCTTTCGTCCTAGGTGTGAAACGATGGACCCATGTTTCATTCATGGTTACGAATTGACGCAAAAGCTCGACTTTATTGCAATGAAACATCATCAAACACTCGACTGAAGCATCCTCATGATATTGCTTTCATTGTGAGTAAACGCGGTACCCATCTTACGCATAGCTTTCTCATGTCTAGATTTTCAGTCGGTATGCGATGTACAGCACATTTTTTAAATGCTTACGATGTCTGCTAGATTGCGCACTTTCAGTCGACGGCCATGCAATACCATTTTGTGGATTTTCTTCAGAATGTCTGGCGTGATCACCTCATTTGGTCGACCACTGCGATGTTCGTCTTGGCAGCTCGTAAGGCTTCGCTTAAGCTCTGCCATCCAATATTTTACTGTTGTAAACGAAAGAGTAGACTTCCCCAGAGTAGAATCTAGCTATAAACTTTCAATTGAAATTATTGTATCACATAACGATGGCCAGTCTTGTCCATGTTTACAAATTCGCTGAGAGACTTCACTATTAATGGCTGCCAAACAATTACTAAACAACGTAACATCGTCAAACTTCAACTTAAGCTTTATAAGGGTAGTACTTTCTACCATAGACATTTGTTTGAAACAACAACCGCTATATATACGTCAGGTCGGGTACTTCTGGGACTGCCCTCGTAGTAGGTAGATATGGTATTGCATACCACTGAAAAATTCAATACCGATATTTCACCCGAAATACATGTTTTCAGGCACCTTGAACCCCAGAAAAGCGTTGTCCATGTGTGTGATTGTGTGTCTCAAAATCATAGCTAAAAAGTCGGATAAATACCGCACTTCGGCATTCAGTTCAAGAGCTTCCGAAAATGCGACACAAGACGTTCAAGTAAACCCCCAACCCAAACTACCTTTTACATGGAGCATTTTGCGATATTTTTGACTTTATAAAAAATGGCTCCAACGATTTTTATTTAAATTCTGAAATGTATATCTTGAATTTTCTGGGAATAGTACACTTCATTCGGAAGAAATGTTGTATAATCTTGTAAAACTGGTATGTGTTAAGCGATAGACGAAAACGTACTACACAAAAATGTAGATTTCTATAAAAAAGACGATTTCTTTCAAATAACATTTTTGTGGCATCAGCCATTCCGAGATATCGTTTAATGGTTCCGATTGCTCAATACTTACAGTGCATTTGCTTTAAGTTGAAACATGGAAATTAGAAGGAGGTAGCACTATATTCCATGTGACGTTGGTAATCCTTAGGATTAGGACTAGGATTCAACACGGAGAGAGCCTTGGCAAGTCGACTGCATAGAACTTTTGTACCTATGCTCTGGGCGGGAGGTCACCCGGGAGGGAGGGATGAAGTGAGAGGAGACAGAGGGCGACTGGACCAGGAACCACGATAGGCAGAGGGCAAGGCCCCTACTATTTACAGTTTTGAACTTCCCGGACGGGCACTGGTGGAGCCGGCTTCCCTCCCCCTCGGCCCCCACATCCCCTGGGGGCCCGGAACCCGGAGACTGCCCCCATTCCGGGGGACGAAGGTTTCCACACAGCATCCATTTCCCCTACCATGCAAATGCCGAGACCTTGCGCCGACACGTACTACCCTGAAAGAGACCAAGCGGATGAAAGGTAAAGTGAAATGAGAATGGAGACGAAATGGGGGAAGGGAATTGGAAATTTGGGGGACTTAATAATCCTTCCCAGCATTCGCCTAGCGACCCGGGGAAACCCCCGAAAAAACCCATGGATCAGGAAGGTTGGCCACGGGAATGAAAACCGAGACCTCCCGAATGCGGATCACAGACGTTACCGCCTGAATCATTCCATTGTTTGGTAATCCTTAATTGCCTAATCTCATAACCTTTACTATTGAAACTTACTATTTAAAATCTGGATTAGTTTGAAACATGAAATTTAGAATTTAACAACCCACACCCGCTTGTTGCAATACGAAAGCTAGCGAAACAAGGTCGGCCGAAGATGTCAGGAAGCTATTTGCCACATTCCGTTGCCAAAAGTGCAACTGGCAAAAACAAGCACAACTGTACTTAGAGATTAGGCAGTGAAGGGTGACTGTGAAAGCGCTACTAAGCACTTGTACCGTAATTAGCTCACCCCCGTCTCCTAGACCAGTCAGGTAGCGTCAAAGTGGTTATGTTTCAACCTAAACCTCACGCACTGTAGCCATTCTTTTGAAGTCTTGCCGAATTGTTTCTCGATATGTCATGGAAAGAGTATTGAACTTTAGGGGCCAGCCTATAGCGTCCAGTTCTTAAACATTTGACTGTTCTCTTTGTATCTATAACGAAATGTGCAATGCACATTTGTGGAAAGGTTTATCGCATTTAAAACGAAGTAGATAAGAAAACAAAAGCTTCGAAAGTATAACTTGTATACCCATTAATAAGCATTAGAGGGGAAAGAAGTCAAGTAAATGTAACATATCCGATTTTTTAAAGGAATATTCGCCCTTATTAGCGTATGAAACAGATACCTAAAAATTCTGATCTGTAGTTTGGAGCTGAGGAGGTTAATGTCCACTTTCCTATTTTTTTTTTCTTCTTAATAATATTGCATGTTCCTTATGTTTCAGTGAACTGCAATATTATTTAACATGATATTTTAAACGTCCTTTGATCTCTATGTGGCATAGGTTACATATGATGGTTTCCAGACTTGTACTGAAGTTTTCCCTGCCAAATTACACCACAAACGATTCTAATTGGATGCTGATTTTGACGTGCAATTCTTATTTAATTTAGGCATATTGTCACAGTTCTCCCTCGTTTGTATACAGCTAATAATGGAACCGTCCCAACGAAACCGGATGTTGTGGAAGGAAGAAAGGAAAGGAGAGTATCTGTCAGGTGCCTGACGTCACTCATTCTCCATAGGGTTCCCGTAAGTGGGGATTCGACCCTTTCGGCTGCTGTTGTGTGGACCCTTAGAACTCCTGATACTTTTGTCGTTACTAGAAGTACGCTGGACGGAACATTTGAACCTCTCGGTTTGGGTTGGGCACGGCGGGGCAGTGGTTCCCGAAACCCATGAGAGATTGGTTACGTCTGGGCTAAGACTGGGCGCGGTTGTGAGACGCCTTAATGTCCTCTGACACCAACGTGGAAAGCTGATAGACGGTCGCTAGGCACTGACAGCCCCACCAAGGTTGTTCGGCATTTGGTATTTGATGCGCGTAAGTTGCGTATCTACTTCCATCCCTGCGAAAGCAGGGGGGCCTTTTAAATTTTTCAGATATTGGCCTCATGAAAAACCCACGGTAGAGAAGGTCTTCCCCTGGGTGGCTGAGAGGAGCTTCGGTTATACGTAGACCTCCTTACTCCGTAGGGTAACTGGGCAGTTCTACTTACTTAGTAAAACACCTCCTTTCTGGGAATAACACAGCACATACCGTTTCAAGGAGAATCGGATTTCACACGGCTTCCATCAGTTATCTAAACAAATTTCAGGTTTACTTTACTGCGAGGAATCCGATAATTTAAAGCACGATTGTAAACAAGTCCCTACTTGACACTTCAATCCCAAAATGGGAATCGACTGTTTAGTGACATTGTTAAACAGACTACTGCGGCTCACTCAGTTCCGTGCCTAATGAAGGATCGCTGAAAGAGCAAGTGAATGAAATTGATGAAGAGGGATTGGAGCAGCTGAGTATTATCAATCCTACTGTACGTGAAAACACTGAACTGGCGCGGTCATATCGATAGTAATAACATGCATAACACTGCTTCTATTCCAGCCCCGGATAGTGCAGAAACGGGGAACCAAGCTCCAAAAAGCTACGACCGGAAAGTGTTTTTTCTAACGCAGAGATGGCAGTGACAGACAACTCTCTCAATAATGAGGAATCACAAAGCAAGCTATCCAACATCCACAGATAACTAGACGAAGACAATCGGACGACCCCAAAGAGGATATCCTTGTATTACCATTGTAACAGACGCTGGACGGTAGCAACAGGTTAGCAGACGAAGACTGTGTGCGTCTGCAAATCGGACCATTTTTACCGGCGCTTGGAGCGATGAAGGAACGAGGGCAGAGACAGATACGCCAGCGGTTCGCTCCAGCTTAAACCAACGGATAACCGTGACACGATGGCATTAAAATCGCTGGACACTCATATGTAGCCAGGGGCACCCTTACAAGAAGCAGAAACAAATTTACTGAACGTGTTTCACTGGAGTACTTCCTGCTGCACCTTAAGCCATGTCGCTGATTATGACTATGTGAAAATGGAACCACGTTGTGTATTTTGTGTTCGGAATCATCTTTTGTCTTTAGTTAATATTTATGCGGCTTTAAACATCAACTGTATACAACGGCTGCTTACGTGGTTGTTGTACAATAATGACGTTAAGGTGTTACTGGTACAAGAAGTTAATATAGAGCTTTGCAGTTTGCTGGGACAGACTATAATCTCGGTGGCACTGATAGAGGGACTGCGACCATATACCGAAATGTACTACTAGTTAAATTTATTGAAAAAAGCTCGAATTGTAGAACAATCTCCATGTTGAATACTACTGGAACATTATCTGTTAATGTCTATCTACCATCTGGATTCACTAATAGAACGGAAAGTACACACATGCTAGTTCAGGAGTTACCATTCTTTTCTGGCATAGGTACACCGCCTTATTTTTAATCGGGAATTTTCACAAGATATTGCACTTTAAAGAACCGAGAGAACTTATACTCCCTCACCCAACTTACTGCTTGTGTATTGATTACAGCTCCTAGATCCTTGAGAAATTGTGCATGGCATTGTACGGTAGTGCAATTTACTTTTCATAGAGGTAAAATACTCTGCGTATGAATCCCTCGCATATAAGACCGTGCTACTGGGTTAGGAGTTAGGAGTGGACAGACAGAACGGCCTCCAGTAGCTGGAACAGTGCCGAAAGTAGGCCTGGTGGGCCCTGTTTGCTTCCAACGTGATCCTCCGGAAGAGTGGATTGAGGGACGAAGGGCGACCAGATCTAGACAACGACGTGCGCTACCAAGGACAGGTCTCTAACGATTCCATTATGGAACCCATCCTGAGGCCGGCTAGTACTGCCTAATATCCGTGCTCCCCGGGTATCTCGTGGCAATTGAGACTGCTCCGAGGAAGGGGGCCCAGCAGACCCAGCGAACGCCAGGGAGAAATCTTTTCCAAAGAGGAAATTCCATCGTCCTGCCGCCACCTTGTCCTTCAACCCTAAAACAGATGAAAGGTAATGATTGGGATAGGAGATGGTGGACATGGGAAATTCATGATAGAAGGGGAACCACCTCGGCATTTGCGTACCGACCGGAGGAAACCACGAAAAACTCCTGGACAAGAGGCCCACTCGACGAGAATCGAACCAGTAACCTCCCAAATGCGAGCTGCTAGTATGTACTAAGTTTAGCAGGAAAAACATGAATATGTTGAATGGAAGCTATGCCAATATTGGAACCTGAGAAGAACCAGCCACTACAAGATGCTATGAAAATTAAGCGCTGCTTACGCGGAACATGAAGCCTTAGATGAAACCTTTTATTGTATGTAGTAAATAGTCAGAATGTTCAATGTGAAGCAATTTGAGCAGTAGACCTTCATGCCACAATTTGTCAAAAACTTTAGTTATATCCAGAAATATTGCTGCAGCATATACTTTACGGCCGAAACTCTGTATAATTGATCTTGTTAAATAACTTATTTTTCCATTTACTTCGAGAAATCGAGGTAGATTCTTGAAGAAATAGTTCAATTTCACATTTCGTTATAGGTACACCATAAGACCCCTTGAGCAGACTCTCAAAGCTATATTTGTCGAAGTCCAAATCATTTCCGGGCCAGTTTACAATGGTGTCTTGGGACGCGTCCCTTTAGCTTCTTCTATTATCACCTTTCATATTGAGTTTCAGCTACTGAATATGCGCTAACAGCAGAGCTGTTATAAGCAGGTAAGTAGTAATGGAGACTAACGAGGTTCGTATCGCGAGCATAAGTTGTTTTTTGTGCAGAAAAACGCGATGTTTATTGCGCATATTATAATATAATTTCCAATTGTTAAGACTTATTTCATTTCAAGGCATATATGCTCACACATAAATACTGAAACACCCTCTTCGTGTTCAACATAATATTATATTCCTAAATGAAAAAGCAAATAAAGATAGAAATTAGCTTAATATCGGTCGTATAAACCGTATGCTTGTATTATTTCTCTCATTATGCGGTACATGGGTGGCATCAAATGCCTAATCAAATTTTCACGAGAGGATACTTCCTCCTCCCAAGCATCCTATATTTCATCCCACAAAATTCCTTAGTCTTGCGTTGTCTTGCAGGCCAATTTAACTCCAAAACTTTTCTCACCTCTGCCCATACCTTTTCAATATAATTCAAATCTGGTGAGCCAGGAGACCAATCAATCATGTGATATCCTACCTTTGCGAGAAACAGTTTGAAACCTGCTGACTTCTGTGGGCAGGGTGGTTATCCTGCTGGAACTGATTCATCCATCAGGATATCTAGTCCTTACAGAACATCCATGATGTTTTCGATGATTTCTTTATACTGCTGGCTATTTAATGTGTCATCAAGCTGCCACAAGACACCTAGACTATCTCGTGATATCCAACCGCAACATAGCATAGACACGCGACCTTGTCGATCCATTTGTGCCACGTATTTTGCGTCGTAACGTTTTTATTTTCTTCTGTAAATGCGAGGCGACGTAATCTGCGATCCTCTGTGAGATGCTGCTTCTTTGCGGTCCAATCCATTACTTCTAATTGTAAACACGTGCTGGAAGGGCTTGTCGTCTCCCCTTCCAGAAGTGAAGAGGAGTGGACAAATGCTTTCGACCCGAACCATACCTTCCTGGATAACCACAACCATAGACCACAGCCGTAGACATAGGGACATCAAGTGCTCTTGCAGCCTGAGACACAGAGTATCAGAGAACGTTAACTAATGTAAGGAGAGATCTCCTTGTAGCTTCGTCTTTATGTGTGCGCTTAGCCATAGCAAAAGTCAGTACGACTGCTAATGCAGTCTTGCAGAACTCTACGGCTATGAGGTGCGTGCTTATGATCACGTCAGCGGCATGCATAACTGAAGAATGAAACCGAGAGCTTGCACATTCAGAGTTAACTCAATTAAATATCTGTTTTAGCTTTTCACTTTAGAATTCTTACCGTTTATTTTGAAAACGAAAAAGTAATTTGGTTGTTTTTATGCCGAATGTCTTAAAATCTATAGATATCTCATGCATGGGAAATATATGGCATTGCCATATATTTAACAAATTAAAATTTAAATAATAAAGAAAACATACACCAAGTATTCGAACCCACGTTTCACCGCTCGGCTACCATGCTCATAGTCAAGTTGACAGGCATCTTCCTACTTATCGCATAGCTTTGAAATGAACGCATGCAATCGAGTATTGTGAACGTAGCATCAGTAAACGGTTCCGATGTTTTTCGAATCGAACTCTCCTCTTTGACTGTTACTCAATAATTTTATCTTAAGCTGTACAAGCGGAACACAGAAGGCGAAATTATATTCAAAGCTTTAAACAATGCGTCACTATATGCTGGATTTGAAATTCCATACTCTCATCATAAAATCCCATAAATTAATGGAGACAGAACTTCAAAAACTTTATAAAAATTGGAACATTCAACCAATAACAAGGAATATTTCTGAAATGATAAATTTCGCAAAATGCATTTGAAATACATTGCGTGTTAACGAGATCTATGTTGTGTAGTAACTTTGTGCATCTCATGATTTACTAGTTATGCGAAAGTATTCTCCATTACAATGAAGAAGACTTCGCAGACTATTCATATAAAATTAAAGGTATAGGTATTATTAGTCAAGAAAATGTCTTTGGTGTTTTAATTAAAATTGTTAGAGCGTTTATGTGAGCATTAAAAATAAGGAGAGCTGTCCAGGTTTCGTATTTAACGGTATTTTCGTTTTTGAGTTTTGCTGTTCACACAAACACACGCGCGCTTTCCTGCACGCATACAACGTTTCTAAAAGTACCTTTTTAGTCGGGACATCAAAATTTATATTTTGCGTGAAATCTCGAAATCAAATTTTTGGTTGGAATGCAGTACAACCGCTACCTGCTAAAGGTAGTTTGCATATCAATTATACAACATTTGAATGAATGATAAGGTGCTGTTTTAAGTCCAAAGTATTAGCAGATACCAGTGATCTCAGATCCACATAATAGGTAGAATCAGATGAAAAAGCTGAGATCGGTCCAGAACACAGAACACAGAACACAGCCAATCAGTGGGAGAACATTTAGATGAGACTAAAAGCACTTAGACAAAAATGTTTTTCTTCTACTCTTCAATTTTTGTGAACAGATTATATTTCTGATGGTTTACTACAGTAAAACTGCAAGTACAATACACTCGCCATTAACCGAATCCATTGAACGAGGCTCCGTATTAACCGAGAGAATTGTTGGAAAGTAAACATATAACAGTTTTGTATGAGCGCGGTGCTAGGCCACTGTGGAGAATGGTACCGTGGAAACGTCAATCGAAAATGAAAACGTCTTCGAATGGTGCAACCAAAATCAACAAATGGAGCTGACTGACGGCGCTGTTGTCGATACGGTCGTCAATCCTGAAGAGGAGCACGACGTCATCGAGAGCTATCTGAAAATATCACATTTTGCGGGACTGAAGATGGTCGAAGTCCTACAGAGTGCTGTTACATCGCAGCGTCCAAGAGAGACAAGTGCTTTGTCTAAATAACTATGAAATACTTTTTCAAAGAGTAATGTTCTCAATGAATATCACAATTTGTTTGTCTTATTTAAACTGTATAAAATATTCAATGTACATTTTAAGGAATTATGTTGTAATAAACAAATTATTCAAACAGAGAAAAAGCGTTTCTTCGTAATTTGCTACCTATTAGCATATTATCTCCGTATTATTCCAGTTACTCCGTAACTGAGATGGTCTCTGACCCAATTAGCTAGTCTATTGTAGTTCTGCCTATAAAAAGTTAAGTTAAACAACTTTGATTACTGATAAAACGTATATGAATTAAAAGATATTAAAATCCCCACAATGTTCCTAAAGAGAACTTAATTTCGAAACCATACACATAAATTTAAAATAAGCAACAGAATATATTTTCATAAAGAGTGGATAATATTTAGCACAAAAACTGGAATTTGGCAAACACATGGGAAACTTTCGTGTAAGATTTTACAACCTCTTAACTGCTTTCACCTGCTGTTTTTGAATATGCTAGGAATCTTTTATTTCTCAGTTCTCTCTAAACAGATATCCCATTTTAAACAATGTTTAAGGACGAAATGAACTATTGATAATGGTTATTTTTATATACATCTATATACGTACACAATGAACATACCTACAGTACACTAGTAACTAAAGCAGAAATGCATCTCCCCAGCTGGAATGTAATAAGATTCCTTGCAACTTTATAACACTTTATACCAAGATAACCCTTATGTACAATGATTAAGCATCAAAAGTGTCGATTTGATTTATAAGTTTTTTACAATATCTTGTGATTTATCCGTTATGCGAAATTATCCAAAATTAATTCCGAATGGAGAGGACTACGCAAGTTATTATCACAAAATTGAAAATAAATGTATGATCATTTAAATATCTTAAATGTGTGGTATTTTAACGGAAGTCATAAAAATCGTTTTTGAGAAAAAAAAACAACAAATACCTTTTCATGTAAAAAGTAGTTTGAAGAGGGAGATTTTCTTGAAAATTTCGTGTCGCATCCTTCAAAGACGCTGCTGAACTTAAAATACCAAGTTTGACAGTTATCCGACGCTCCTTTTTTGAGTTATGCTGTTCACAGACATATACGCACACACATACTCACAAGGGTAGTTTAAAAAAAACGCTGTTTTAATTCAGGGACTTCAAAACATGTATATCCGATGAAATTTTCTCCTTCAACGGATTACGCTCCTCTTTGCAGGACTAACACCCCGGACTTACAAGCCAATGCCTTGTGTCAGTAGCCTGTCGAGGAGCAAGCAAACTCTGAATAATAGCATCCCCAGAATGGGTGATCAGCCCAATGTCTGGTAGGAAGGAGTGGAGAAGGAAATTAAATGCAGTAATGAAAGGGATGGTAGGAAAATTCGCGGATCAAATTATCTAACACAGTATGCGCTTTGCGACTGAAGAAAACCGCGAAGAAATCTTCGATCAGATTGGCAGGCCCGGGAGTTTGAACCGGGACCTCCCAGATGCGGGTCACAGACTTTACCGCCTGAGCCATCTCGCTCGGTTATATCCGACGAAATCCCGATATAAAACTTCTGGGTGGAATGCTATATTCTATCTATTATAATAAGGTACTAGAGAAACTTAGGAAAAATACTTTACTGTATAGTGTTTACGTATAAAAAGACACAAAGTGGAAATAATTTGCTATGTGACCTAAGATTTCTGGATGTTATTACCCACAATTCAAATGCTTTACTGGCTTAAACTATATACGATTAAATAAATAGAATCCAACATTTCGAGAGACCTTCATTTCTGCTCTTCAGGGATCTCTTGGCTGACTAGATTTTAATGAAGATGTGATTTAAGCCGTAAAACATTTTGAAGTGCAAATACTCTGGCCTTTATTTTTTTTTCTCGTGTTTCGGTTGAGTATCCCCAAACCGAAAATCTGTATTTCCACTTGAGATTCTCCGCCTGATTTTCCATCAACTGCAGGGCATGTGTTGCATTTGCGAAATTCAAGACAACGTTTTTCAAATGAACATAAAAGCTATAGTGAAAAGAAAGCCATGTCTGTTTGACGTACTGAGCATTTTAACTTTTATCGAAATAGAAATCTGGTTGTTTTCCTTCAAAGGTTTGTTTAGACAGGAAGGAAGCAACGTTGCGATGATAATGTATCCTGTGATAGATAGCCCACAAAAATATTTGTCATGCATTTATAGTGCGAATTCCGACTGAAGTTGATCACTTATCTTCTAAATATGACCAGATTAAACGTATTTGTGGTTTCTCTGGCTTTTGTTATAGCTGCCTGTCTTCTACACGAAGGTGATTACAATTTACTTTTCTTATTCACAGTTATTAATGTTATGAAAGTTACTTTAATTAGAGTGTGTAAGAAATATCTATAATTCATTTGTTTGGCAAATGTCTTGAGTGATATGGAACAACAGATTCAATTGTTGCTAGTTTGAATAAAACTTGAAAATAGGACATTAAATACTTTAGAATGTATACGTCACCAGGAAAGCTTCATCTCATCACTTTCTTACACAGTTTTCAGAACAATTCAGCATTGATTCCAGTGACACATTTCAAGGTATAGCTTTTTTTTTTAGTTTTAAGCTCGTTCATACATAATTTACTTACAGCAATAGCCATTCCTTACCTCTAGCATAATGTTGTATTTGTGGTATAAAGAATTCAAAATGCTGTTTAAATAAGGTGACTTGTACTTTTACCATAAGCAGAAAAATGTTTGCAAACTGAAGTACCCAAGTATTTCCATTCATCACAATTACTCCATCTTTGAAAAGATTTTAATTATTTCTCTGTGTTTATAATCTGTGTACGCAGCATTTTGAAAACCTTGAAATGCAGAGGGGCAACAGGGGAAAGTTTTCACACGGTTAGTGCTAGGAAATAGAAAGAGAAAAACAGTTTCGTTGCTTAAACGTTCACTCATTGCTTGTCTAGATACTATTTCACTAGTTTGGATGATTGAAGTAATGAGTATAATAAGTGGAATATCCAGCAATTATTAATTTTTCAAGAAAGTTTGACTTCATAATAAAAGTTAAGTAACTCGTACACTGACTTTCTGTTAGCATTTTGGCTTCCTTAGAAGTACTGAGGAAAAATCATTAGAAGGAGAAGTCAATACCTTAAACATATTATTAATGAAAATGTGGGTTTTCTCAGTATTTCCTTGAAAATGGCTATAAATGTCCAATACTGAAGTACAGTGAATGAAGATTCCGTTTAAGATTTATAAATTTCTCCTTTGCAGCTCTCATAGGGCAGTGTTTATGTACGGGTTTCAGGCAATTTTGAAGAAGGTGGGGAGAAAAGACAAAGTATAAGCTCCGAGCGAGATATTACAGGCTAGAGCATGTGTGGCTTACCTTCAGAAGGTTGAGTGCTTAAATTCCTAATATGACCGGGATTTTCTCGAGATTTCCTTGAGTCACCACGTAAATATGGGATTGAATATCCAAACAGTGGCCCAGGTTTCGCCAACACAATAATAGAGATAGAACTAAAACAGATGTACCATAAGTAGTCTACGCAACTAAGGCCATCTGTTCGATATCACACTGTCTCTCTTATGCATATGTACCCAAGGAATAGCAATACCACGATCACCTTTCGATTAAACACTAGACAACATAGGAAGGCGGCTGTGCAACTGAGGTCATATATCGGCGAGTGACTGATATATAGAGTACAGTAAGACGTTACGCAACTAAGGGCATCTGTTTGGCACATGTTGAATAGCGTGTACCAAAGAGCCTACAGCTTAAGTTGCGATATTCCTAGGTGTTAAAGCTACGCTAAATAAACTTAAAAACATGCTTTGATAGCTTTTTATTCACACTAGCAGTGTGTAGGCACTAATTTGGAAAGTTAACCTGAATTCAATGAGAAAGTTAGTTGTACATACAGGTATCTCGCCATGGTAGTTCAAGCGGTAATAGCATTAGTGCGGAAAGCCGAAGATCCGTGGTTCCAATCCCTCCGTGGCATCCATTTTTACAAGTCTGACTCAACTTTCCCAGCCCCTCCCCCCAAAAAGTTACAGATAAGGTTAGCATTACCAAGCCCAAGGTATAATTTCAGATTAACCCGCATGAGGATCTTCTATCTCTTAATGCATTTGCTTATTTGGGCACGTATCATTGAGCCCTCCCAAATGATTTGTCTGATTAAAGGTTTATGACAAAAGTCGGATGTGTTCTATTCACACGACCTTCTCTATCCACTATCACTTATACTTCTTATACAAACTGTTCTAAGAAGTTTAGTTTTCTATGTGCTTAATGCCAATCGAGATAATCATTTAGGAAATGCTTTAATTACACATTTTATTGTAGATATACAAGGGGGATGCAGGCTGAAGCGATAGTCATATCTTTCAAAAGGGGGTCACTTTGTGCTGGCATTGTAGTTCTATACTTCTACCATGACATCACGAGAAACAAAAGAATAGTGATTTAGCACTCATAAAGGTGCCATGAAGTTAGGAACATTCCAACTAATATCAAGGAATACTTCGAAAATATAGCTATTGTCACAGAAACATTATACTATGTAAAATTGTTGTTTTAATAAGATCTTGACTTTTTCCTGTAGTAAGTTGGCTATCTCGCATGGCTTAACCGTTATACAAAATTATACTAACCCATTCACATGAAGAGAACTTCATAGACTATCCACAGAAATTCAAGATATACATTTAATAGTCATGGAAATATAATATGATGTTTTAATCAAAGTGGTTAATCCTTTTTGATAACATAAACAGCACAACATATTCTATGCAAAGGGTAGCTTGGTGCTAGAAGACTTTCTTGAAAATCTTCGTGTCGTGAAGTATGCTGAACTTAAGAACCAAGTTTGGTAAATATCCGAATTTCCGTTTTTCAGATATGATTACACACAGACGCACACACACACACACACATACACAGACGCAGACACACATACACAGACACACGTGCATACGCATAGGACCGTTTTCTAAAAGTGCTAGGTAAATTTCAAAGAAAGTGAAAAGTGCTACTAAAAGACCCACGAAAAAATACCCATTATTGGTTAAAATGAAGTCTGGTTTCAACTTAATTGAATGTTAATTTCTTAAAAAATTCAATGAAATGAAATAAAGGGTAATTGCTTTAGTAATATCTATTGCAATTTTATTTTTATATCTCTCACAATTACCAACTCGGATTGCACGACAAATAATTTCACTGTAAATGAAAACAGCAACTTTAATGTTAACCTTTTTAAATCATTAATCTGAAATCATTGATTTAAACCTCCAATCCCCTATTTATGAATCGGCACACAGTGAAAAATAGCACTTGTCCTAAAATCAGTTTATTACAAGCCTTAGATGATAGCTGTTTGATACAGTTTGGTAGGAATATCCATATATCAACGTAAGAGTTGAGCAAATATCATTGCTTAGAAAAGTCTCTATTATTATTATTATTATTATTATTATTATTATTATTATTATTATTATTATTATCATCATCATCATCATCATACGCCAGCCCAAAACAGGTCTTCCACTACAAACCCAGCTCTCCCCATTGTATTCCGTTTCCGTTCTGCTCTTAGTCTTCGCCTATCTACCTTTGTCTCAATATTGTTTGCAGCTGATCTGTTCTGCGCCACGAAGCTTTCTACCATTCACCATTCCTTAAAGTGCAAATTTTAGTAAATTGTTTCTCCTCCTCCTCCTTCTCCTCCTCCTCCTCCTCCTCCTCCAAAGTCCTCCAATTGCTTTTCTACTCTCTGGTCAGCTCCAGCATTCTTCTACAGCATCGTTCTCACTCGTTATTGACTTATTTTACCAACCTATTTAATACTTTTCCTTCTTCTCAGTATCGGCATTCCAAATGCTTTCAATCATTTTTCTCGATTCGTCGCAATGTGGAAGTTTCTTCACTATTCAGGGCGGAACCATTTAAGTTGAGACTGTACAATATACCCAAAACTAAGCCTTGTAGAAATAAATGTCTTTAATAAAAGTTGCTTCATATTACGGGGGAAAGTAGATATCATTAGTCTCGTTTCCTTTGGAGGACGTTATGATGGTCAATTTAATTTTTTAAGTGGGAATCTGCATTTTGTATGTTGTTTACTCAGAAAATGGTTTATAAAATATGTTTATTTTGTGATGAGGAATAAGGAAACAAAATACAAAATGTTGGTTTCCAATTACAAATGTAATTTGACGCTCAAATGACCATCCATGGATGATTCAACCATTCACTGTGCTCTTTATACACATCCATTCAGAATTCTCGTTGTTATTTACGGTGGTGTAAGTACAATTAGTAAACAACATTATAAAGGTAGGTTCCCATTTAGAAAACTTAAATTGACCCTAAAATGACCATCACAACGTCCTTCAAATAAAACAAAACTAATGGCATTTACTTTCCCTCAAAAAATCAAACAACTTTTATTCAAGACATTTCTTTCTACAACGCTTAGTTTTGGAGAAATTGTACAGCCTCAACTCAAAAAGAGAACGAAACACAAATATCATGTTTCTTCCTAAATGAAGACATGACCTATACAATGCAGTGGTAAGATTATTTTCTTCTCCGCCACACAGTTACTGCTGAGTAAGCGAAATAATAACCGCCGTATACGTCATCAGAGCCAGTCGTGCGCTGGAGGCAGTTCACAAGTTAGTCATTGCTGCACGTGCAGTAATACGTTTTTAAAATTGTTCTTGTTGGTGTTTAAGCTCAAGAGTAGTACTTTGTGGTGGTGTTTTGATGATGGAGTCAGTTTATTATTATACAAGCAACGTAATATTGTGAAAAATAGAATGCCTTAATGTTGCACATATGGTTCTAATGCGAGAAGGGAACCATAGAAGAGAACTCATTTTTACGCGTTTCAAAACCGAGACAAACCTCCAAAAGATATAGGGTATAGGTAGAAGTTTGCAAAAGAAAACATTTTTTTGCCTGGTCTCTGTGCTCGTTTATGTTCCTTCCATTTTAAGGACACCGACCATAAACAGACACAGTTATTAATAAAGCAGCTTATGCCGGATGAAAATTTCAGAGGGTCCTTATTAAAACCTGGAACTACACCTACTATAAGGAAAATGAAGACAATTTCCAGATATAAAGTTCTAGTAAGACAATTGATCCTTCACCATCTTCATCCAAGAGCAAACGACAAAGGACAGAACGATATGAGTCTAGAAGCCGTAAAAGTATAGTTTCTGAGCCATGCGATAATGTTACTTGCAATAAGACCGACAACGAAGGCGATGGTGATAAAAGTAGTGAAAGAGAATGCAGAACACAAGGTGATGAAAAAACCAAGAATTCAGAAGTGCAAATGTTAAAATTAAATTAAATTGACTTTTATTTATGGACGCTCTTTAACTGCTGTAGTTCTTTGCCTCCCATTACATATTGGGCGTGAAAGACCGGTGATTATGCTCAGAGGCTTCTTTATCAGTTTTGAGGTTCTTTTACGTGTCGTAAATCTATGACACGGGACCACCGGCTTTACTTCCCTTCTGAAGGAACTTGCTAACAATTTTTATGCCCGAAAAAATCCATCGCCCTCCGCCGGGTTTGAACCCGCGACCTTGGTAACTATAGGCTAGCATAGTAACCACCATACCACGGAGGACGACTGAGAGGTAAATGTGAACCAGGTACTGAAATCATAATGAAATATATATATGTAGTTGGAACCTGAAAATATCTACGAAATAAGCAATGATGAGGGACATCAGGATAAAAGAATAAAAGTTTCTGCCAACCTGTACTTCACATTCTGATACAAGTGATAACGAGGAAGAAGAAGAAGAGACTTTCACCATACACGCAAATGAAGCTACAGGGAATATTTCATTCTTGCTTGGACATCTCTACCATTAATTTTCAAGGTATGTGTTTTATGTAGAAATAAGATCAGAACAATTTCTCACCACATTAAAGGGATAATGCTATGTGCTAAAACAGTGTGTTATTGCGGTAATACATTCACTTGTTACTCACAAAGTTTATCAGGTCGGTATCCGGAAGTTGAACATGAATTTGACGTATGACATTTGTATAAAAGTCTAACGAAGAAAATTAAAATGGTAGAAAAAATCCCAGAGATAATTGTATGGAAAGCCAGCATAAATAACTATTTATGGTGGGCTGCTCAAAACTGCAATGAGAACGGTACCATATTAATTGAAAAATTATATCAATTCTTCTTCATCATATACAAAGTGAACATAAATTCCTAGGAAAAGGTGAATGGAAATCTTGTGAACATGATTAATTGTTGGAAGAAGACCAAAGAAATAAATTATAGATTAAACGTGAATCAAACGCCCCGACGAAAATTATTTTGGATAGCAGCTTAAAATATTTGGTTCATATTGACATTATATACATACTGGCAGTTTAGAAAGCTATCACAGTCTTCGTCTCAGATATGCTCCAAATTTTTTTTTCACATAATGGCTTTCAACTTGGATCCATTATAGCACTGCTAGATCACAATTTAAATGTAAACAAAGAACGATTGGTGTCAAAACTCAGTACTCCAGCATCTGGCACTTGGATCATGAAAAATAAATACAAGGAATCTAACGAAGAATGGAAACTGCTGATAATGCCTAAAATAAAAAAAATCTCTGCACGCACGTTGTGTGCATCCATTACCGCACGCAGCAATTGATCTGTCACTACCGAAGACTACAGCTCCCACGCTTCGACCTCCATTAGAGTTACTACGATTGAAGCGCTTCTCATGTTTTCAGTCAACACAAGAAGGTTGTCATGGACACGTTATACAGTTTTAAACAATAATAATCATAATAATAATTTTGAATTAAAAACTTACTATTTTAATTTGTGTGCTTATTACTGAAGTTTTAAGCCTACATATACTTCACTGGGTTCTGAAAAACATTTTTAATACTAAGCACTACATATGATGGTATGACAACTCTTCACCAACTTTGTGTTTTCATAGTCCAAGAAACACACACTTTCCTCACCATTATTTGTAGGTGTACATTCCTTAGACTTACATCAATGCACGGAGCCAGCACAGTTTTCGGTGTTCACACTAAGTGTCTCGGAATCGCTGTCAGAATGGTGTAAATCTTCAAAATCGCTCTTTTTTTGTTCAACTGATAAAGTCGGCTACCACCTTCTCCCATTTTCAAAGCAGATTGTTGGACTATATTTATTACCCGGTAGGTATTAACTGGATTACGAAAAGTGATTGGCTAGCTTTAGTTCTGATCCTTGTTAGGAACTTCTAATGAAATTAACACGTTAACTTGTTACTCATTTAAAACACCTATGCTGCGTGCGTCTTGTCTGGGTGCAGTGTGGGTCTTATGATGTTATGCGTGAACTCGACAAGAGGCCGTAACCCGAAAACCAATTCCTTTGGGATGGTGAAACTGCGTGTGTTGCTATTTATTCCTGACGACAAATAAACTAACGTGGTGAATGAAATATTCACTTTCTGTTTCGTTCCACTTTAAATGGTCCACCATGTACAATGTACACTCCACGCAAACTCCTTAACTATTGGAAATAATTGTTCTTTCACACAAGCCGTGTGTTGGACAGGGTTGGAAAGGTAGAATCAGACGACTGAAAAATTCAATGCCATAGCCGGGATTTGAACCACGGATCTCCCGGTCTCCGTCCGGTTGCTCTAATTGACCTAATAGTGATTGAAACTAAAAGCCCGGGACTTAAGTACTTACAAATAATGTAAGTCGCCATTGGGGTATGACAACTTAATACATTTGAGATCTCCTTGTGGTTTACCGGGAAAAATTCGAGTCAGCTGGAGAATTTAATGACATACCGACATTTTGTCATGGTAGCTCAGTGATTAGAGCAACCGGACGAAGACCGGAAGATCCGTGGTTCAAATCCCGGCTATGGCATTGAAATTTTCAGTCATCTGATTCTACCTTTCCAATCCTTAACTATTTCTTTTCCTTATTTCTTAAAGTACACGAGAATGCTCCTTATTATTATTATTATTATTATTATTATTATTATTATTATTATTATTATTATTACTATTACTATTGTTATCTTCATTCACAAGATATTTAGATAATATTCAAGAGAAATGTAGACTATGATAACATTCTTGCAGGTTTAGCTTCCGATAAAGATGGTCTGACTGCACTTTCACGAAATTCCTTGAGTTCAGCAGAGTTTCCAAGTGTTGGCAGCGAATCTCAGTGAGTATTATTTAACTACAAGTTATGAATAACTTTAAAAGACAGAAATTGCTTGTGTGTCCTGGATAGGAAATTGTAATTAAGTTTCCCTTCTATCCACACTCTCTGCACATAGTCGCTGCGCAAGTTTGGCACACTGGACGATCACAGCTAACACAATATTGGTCTGCCTATTTTTCACTGGGATGAGGACATGAGTACATAGTTTTGCTTTCGAGTCATGGTTCGTGAATTACTTCTTTGGAAGACGTTTTTCAAAATTCTGGAAATGGCCAGTCTAATCCTTTTAGAAGTCACTCATTTACAAGCCTTTACTTTAGAGAAGGCTCTGCAGGTTTTCTGGCGAATATTTTTAGAAATTCAAAGCGAGACATAGACTTGTAGCTTTTGAATGAATTTGCCCCAATTACAGTACGTGAGGTTTAAAATGAAACATGACCATTTTGACACTACCTGACCGGCCCAGGAGAGATCACTAATGATCGTCCGAGTGTTGAGAAACCCTATCACAGTCACCGTTCACTACTATTTAAAATCTGAGTTAGCTGAAACAAAAAAATTAGAAGAGAACAAACAACTGCTTGTAACAATACGAAGGCCAGCGAAGAAAGTTCGGCCAAAGATATCAGGGTATTTTCCATATTTCACTGCCAAAAGTGCAACTGGTAACAACAAGCACAACCGCAATAAGAGACTTCGCAGTGAAGGGTTTCTAACATTCGGACCGTCATTATTATATAAATTAATTATACTTTTAATAGACCTTAGCCTGGTCTTGGCAAGTTTTTAATATAGAGTCAACTGAAAAATTCAACGCCACAGCCGGGATTTGAACACGGTTCTCCCGCTCTCCGTGCGGTTGGGCACTCCCCTCCACTAGACCGTTCAGGTAGCGTCAAAATGGTCATATTTCAATTTAAACCTCACGTACTGTAGTTACCTTGTTTTCATCAAAGGCAAAAGGCAGCAGCAATCATAACTTCTTCATTCGATTGTGTAAACAGTTGTGTAAATAACGAAACGCATAGCAAAGAAAACGTCACAAATAGAGACAGGCAAAATGTTAAGAAAAATTTACCAAAATAGGATTTTTTCCGAGATATGATAATATAAACAACAAATCTCAAGTATTATGAAGTGGATATTTTAAACCCACATATCTTAATTGTGATTTAAGGATTTGGAGCAGGTTTACTTCATTAGTTTAAAATAACAGGCTTTTGTTCATATTTAGTAATAAAATATCAAAAGAAATGCAACAAGTTACTTGGAATTTATAGAATTTAATGTTGTGAGCTCTTAAACTTAGAAGAAAATAAACAAATCTAATGTGTTACATTCACATAACTTTCTCTACTCTCCATCGCTCATTAGTGGGTATACAGCTTTTGCTTACGAAAGTTTATTTTTCTATCTACTTTATTTTAAATGAGATAAGCGTTTACAAAAATAGCTACATTACACATTTCGTTATAGATACAAAGGGTACAACGATAGTCAAATGTTTTATAATTGGAGCCTATATGCTAGCCTTTAAAGTTCCGTGCTGTTGCCACGACATCGCGAGAGACAGCTGAAAATCGAAGAATATTAAAGGAATGACAAAGCATTGAACAAATCGACCATTAATGAAGGATAGTTCTGAAATGGTAATGCCACAAAAAAGTTATTTGAAACAAATTGTGTGTTTAAAGAGATCTATATTTTTATAGCGCGCTTTCGCCTATTGCTTAAGTTTACAAGTTATACAAGATTATACAAAATTCCTTCAGAATCAAGAGGAATTTATGGGCTACTCCCAGAAAATTCAAGATATACATTTCATTGCTCATATAAATATCTTTAATATGTGGTATTTTAATCAAAATCGTTAGTCTTCCTTTTTTAAATCAAACATTTCGAAAAACCTAATTTCGGGTGGAGGATTTTGTTGAAAATCTTCTTCATGCCGCATCTTTGGAGGATACTGAACCTAAATACCAGTTTGGTGTTTATCCGACTTTTGGTTTTTGAGCTATGCTATTCACAGACATACATACACACATCACATAGGACCTTTTTCTAAAACTGTTTCATTCAGGGGGCTCAAACACACATTTCCGGTGAAATCTCGGTATCGAAATTTTGGGTGGAATGCAATAACTTCTCTACCTACCATGTACGTGGTACAGAAAGTAAAAAGTGGTTAGTGTTTGCTTTGTTCTTGCTTAATACGAATTACAATGACACTAAAGCACCGGTTCATAAAAATAAAAGCTCTTCAAGAACAGAGGACGTTTGCACGTGACGTCACATAGAGGAACTGCTACATGCTCTTGACTGTGCCTGACGTGGAAAGAGTGTCTTGGATTATTTGGAAAATCCGGTACATTGCTAACCGAAACTATTTTAAAAGCAAAATGTGTAAATCTTAAAGAACATTAAGAAAGTTAAGCTTTCATAAAAAATGAAGAGTTTACGAAAAGGTTATCCAATGTGAGTGTTTTGTCACATGCATTCAATTGTACCATTGATAAGCGCAAAAATACTTTTTCTAATAATGACAACGTAAGGGTTTAAAATGTGAAATTTCATATTTTGTGTCCCTCTAATCATAAATACTTCTTGTTGGACAAGACTGCCAAGTAGACCTATGTCAGAAATCACTACATTTCAGAGACCCAGTTTAGCGGTTTTATTGCGGGTACTTTTTATTTAAAAGCACTTCAGTTCTGTTTTATTACAGCATATTTTAAGGACTTTAATTTGGAATATTTAAAACGCATAATAATAGCAGTTGACTCCATTTGGAGTTTATTTTGACTATATGCATTTATCTTTTAAAATAACTGGCGTTACGTTTGTGTGTCTCTAATTCAGTGTAGTATGGTGAACCATATGTGTAGAAACGTCACTTATAAATTATGAAAAGACGTTTCACACAATATGTTCAATTTTAATTTTCCAAAATATGGCTATGCAATGAAAAACTCTTCAAAACCCGAAAATCACAATACAGGTTGGACCATTTAAGTTGAGACTGTACAATATCTTCCGAACTAAGCATTGTAGAAAGAAATGTCTTTAATAAAAGTTGCTGATATTATGGGGGAAAGTAAATGCCATTGGTCGTGTTTTGTTTGGAGGACTTATGGTGATCATTTTAGGGGCAATATAGTTTTTAAATGGGAACCTACAATTACGGTCAACTTAAACTGATCCTAAAATGACCATCACAACTCTATCCAAATAAAACACGACGATGGCGTTTACTTTCCCCATAATATCAAGCAACTTTTATTCAATGCATTTCTTTCTACAACGCTTAGCTTTGGAGATACTGTACAGTCTCAGCTTAGATGGTTCAGGTGTATATTTAAATGAAAACAACAAATATCTGCGTGGTTTGTAGTGAGGAAGCACTTGTAAAATGCATGGCATTGGGAGGGGATGGTCTCTTCTTGCTGAGACCTTAGATCTTCCTATTTCTCCCGTGTAATGAATCTTAGTCCCGGTATGCTCATGTTAGATGTGGAATTCATGCTCCCTGTTTCTGACTTAATGACTTAAATTTGTCCACCTTCTTTGGTGTACTTAAAGTATATGCGTTGGCTGTCTTCTTTTCCGTACTGGAGCCAAGATGGTCTTACAGCCTTTAAACTATAAAAATATTCCAGTCCCATCTGTATTACTATGTATTTGACTAATTTGAATCCATCCTAATGCTAGTATTCCAGACTGCAGGATGGAATATGTTGATGTTCTCTGAAGACTTCTCTATTTGAGCATGAACATAGTCGCATTCCATCATGGATATAGGAGATCTTAATGGTTTAGAGAAACATTCTGACTACATCAATATTGCGAGTTATTTATATGTGTTAGTGATTAACATAATCTGTTTACTGATGCAATTCTCCTAAAGTATCTATTCAGACATGAAGCTACCTCAATCGAACCTTTACCTCCCATTCCTTCATGCCACATATAGCATCTGGCATCGCATTTCATTTCTCTGAATATAGCAGCCGTACATTTTTGGGGATTTAGATCCAGTGTTAACCATTCATAAGTTGCGGTTCTCCTACAATAATGTGAATGCACTTTAGGAAAGGAGGTAATATGATTTATCTTCAGGCCTTGATCATTCTGTATTAAAAAGTATTGTTTTGTATATGAACGCCTTGGATTTTCAGCTGATGTTCTGACTGAGCATTTTAATTTCTTTCCTACCATGGAGGAAATTCGCTGCCTCTATTTTTCTATATTTTTAAGCCTATCTCAAAAGGCTGCATCTAACTGCTTCCAAGCTACCTCACTAAACATCTCATTGCATTCCCTTGGAAGCTTGGAAGAGTTTCGGTTTCATACTGCGAGCGTTTTTAGTTTTACCACGCAATGAAACATACGACTTACCAGACTGCACTGCGGTCTTAGTACGATTTTCTTCTATGTACTTGGATGAGCTGTTAGTTGTCTTTTCCGCCCTGTTGTCTCTCGTCTCTTCCACATCTCCTTTTGAATATAGATTCGTCTGAATTCCGCTTTTGGCTACCTTGACGTATTATCAGTGACTTGGTGATGGACTCTCAGACAACGATTCTGAAAGCGACAAGCATAATGAGGATCATCAACATAATCGTCATCGAAATCGACATATGCACCATCCTTAGAGACGTTTCCTGAAAAAGGAAATAATAATACCTACAGTTTCAGCACTAAACTACCTATAATATAGATTGTTTACCTGGAAAACATTAGATAAAGTCAAGTATAATATACATATTCATAATAGAAAAATAATAAATAAGATACCAATAGTTCAATAAAATATTTTCCTATCGTTTAGCAACAGCGGTGGTGCAGACGAAACGTTTTTGGATCTCACGCTTTGCATCAGGTTCCAGCACCAGTTTGTAAAGCTCCCTGACCCAAGTGTTTATTTGAGGTTGTCTATATGTCCCTTATTTTTTTGCTCAAGCACTAATTAATTTCATTCAACATCGGTTATGTTCTGTATTATTAAATGGCATTAATCTAAGTACATTTTAATACAGTATTTTTGCTAGGACACCGCAGTTGATGAACGGAATAGATTATTAATAATTGAAGCAGATGACCTCATATATTCTGGGCACTCTCAATTGTCTGGCATTAGTTTTCTCAGAGCCAGTTAAAACCTTTGGAGGACCTCCACCAGAGATGTTCCTGGTAGGAATTCAACTCCTGGCATACAGGTTGGGAGCTAAGCATGATACCTGAAACATGCGATGGACTAATTCCTCCCGGAAAAGTTATTACTAATTACTGCATATAACAATTTGATACTTTATTACTAATTTGCCTTTACTTACCTCGATATAAATGTTCATTCACTGATGCCTTTACTACAGTTGGATAAGAGGAAAATGAAGTGTAATCGATTTCAGAGTTTGCAGTAGCACAGCTTTCACTAACATCATTTACATCTGTTGCAGCTCTATCGCTGTTTTCTAGTATAAGATCATTATTTCACACAAATAACCTACATATTGTAACGTCCTACCTTAGAATGGGTAAAGACATTACAATTTGGGAGCATAGCGGGAGGAAGGGTTGGTGAGCAACTCTGAATAGCAAGACACAATTAACAAAAAGGATAACCCAAATTTAATATAATAAACGAGTAGAGACAATGAAAGTGAGCAAGCAAGCCATTTCCAGAATTAAGTATTTGAGAATGATCAGTTTCTAGTTACCTAGTTAGTACCTTAGAGCAGATGTCATGCTGGATGCCATACCCGCAGGTGGGTGTTGATCTGGGCATCGCCTTCGGTCACACCTGGGGTTGTTCCTATCAAGACTGCCATGCCCATAGATTTATGGAAGGATTTTTATATTATAACTACACGCCTCCACACAGGACATGGCCATATATGGAGAGTTAATCTCTACTCTATGAGCTGTCATCAACATAATACCACAAGAAATTACTAGTGCTAAACGACGACTCACGTTGCACATCCTGGGTTGCACCATGTGAAGTAAGAATGCAAGAAATAAGCTTCACATGAACTAAGTTCTAAAGAAAAGTCATTTTTGGAAAATAATTTAACTTAACTTGACAAATATGTTACATTATATTAGACAATTATGTATGTGGGCTGTATATTTAACATTTAGACCATTAAACAAGATTAAATACAAACGTAAGCTGTAAAACATTGTTATGTATTTACCTCCATGTGATTCTGAACCCATTGATATTTGTAACTCTGATTCGAGAGAAGCTATTGAAATATTATTTTCAGAGTTGTTGATATTCCTCCTTTCACCATAACCTCCTGTAGATTTAGTGTTGGTTTTTAGAACAGTCATAGTATGTATCACTTTACAACAATCATATAAAGAATATCTAGAAAATACCAGTAAACAAACCAAGAACGTTATATTTTTATTGAGAACTCATGATTACCTTGACACGAATCTACATTCACTGTTACAAGTCTTGACAGTGGCAACAAAGAAGGAAATGCATACTTGCAGAACCAGCGACACTGGAGGTGTTCGGTTTTCTTCTTCACTGTCATCAACTAGCAATTTCCTGCAGGCTAATAGAGCTAACTTCTTTCCTCTTGAAAATTCATGATTTACTGTATATTTATGGGTATACACGAGCAGTAATGTCAGCCTGAGCTCAAAACACACCACTAAACTTGTTTACTATGGAGGGGAAGAGGTACATAGCTGATTGTTTGAAACAGTGTCCTTTAAATACAGTGCTGACATCTTCCGCTTAGTAATGAATCTCCAATTCCTTCGATATACTCTGTGCCGCAAATACGCAACTCCATTCATTAATCCCGAATATCTCTCAGTTACCAAGAGTTACAGATTCGTAAGGCTCTTTGTATACCTGTGTCTGGTAACGATACTGTATAATGTGTAGATACGTGAACTCGATCTCTTCAACTAAATGCCTCAATATGAACGGTTTGCTGTCGCTATGGTGTATACGGTTTTGTTTCACTAAATAAGGTGTCAGACTGTAAGTGCATTCGTTAATTAAACACAAATTAAAAAAAATTACTTACGTTTCTGTGTCACTAAGACGACAATATTACTGAAGGTTATAACAAGTAGTATACGTGTGTTGATTCCTTCGGAGTTTGCAGCTTAGGCTATTACTCCTTTACAGATAGGTAGGTGAATGGGTGGGTGGGTAGGTAGGTAGGGAGGGAGGGGCAGGCAGGTAGGTAGTTCGGTAGGTAGGTAGGTAGTAGGTGAGTGGGTAGGTGGGTGTGTGGGTGGATAGGTAGGTAGGTTGGTGGGCAGATAGGTGGGTGAGTAGATAGGTGTGTCAGGTAGGTGGGTGGGTAGGTAGGCAGGCAGGCAGGTGGGTAGGTAAGCAGGTGGATAGGAAGGCAGGCAGGCAGGCAAGTATGTATGTATATATTGAGTGTGTGTGTGTGTGTCTGCATGTATGCATGTATATACGCGTGCATATGTGTACCTGTATGTATGTAAGTATGTATTCACTGCAAATGAGTATTACCCGGTGGTATACACAAAATAAAATTACAAAAAAATTTCTCTACTCTCTCTACTCTTGTACAAACTATTTTTACACACCCTTATTCTCCATCTACTTCATGTTAATCGAGATAAACATTTGCAGACACTATCTTATTGCTAATTTTGTTGTAGGTGTAAGGGGAATGTGGTAGGCTTTAAGCGATACTCAAATCTTTTAAGAGCTGGTTGCTGTGTGGAGTATTGCATTCTCTATGCATGTCCAGGACATAAAACAATAAAGCATTTTTGGAAACATGTCAGTGTGTATGTCTTGTATGTCTGTGTGTGTGTCTGTGCCTGTGAACAGCATAACTCAAAAACGAAAAGTCGAATAAACACCAAACTTGGTATTTAGGTTCAATGTGCTCCAGGAATGCGACATGAAAGTTTTCAAGAAAATCCCCCACCCCAAACCACCACTTACATGGAACATTTTTCGAAAATTTTTAATTTCTCAAAAACGCCTCTAACAATTTTGTTTAAAATAGCATATGTTTAAGACATTTTTATGTCAAATAAAATGTATATCTTAAATTTTCTGGGGATGTCCCCGAAAGTCCTCTTCATTCTGAACGACTTTTGCATAAGTGGTAAACCGCAAGAGATAGAAAAAATTTCACTACATAAAAATGTAGATCTCGTTAAAACACATAATCTGTGTCATAAACATTTTTTTTGTAAAGTGAACCATTTTCGAGATATTCCTTATTATTTCTTTGAATTTTCCAATACTTACACTTTTTCTCAACTGAGAATTCGTTGTTCCTTTTTTTGTGTTCTTGACATGCAAAGAGAATTACGTTTTACACATAGCGACCAGTTCTCAAAATAGTTGACTATAGCTTAAGGCTTACTATGTTCCCCTTGTTTTGTATTTGCAAGAGCAATATAGAAATACAGTGGCCTTTAAACGTATACATATCTCTTAATAGCTGGTTGCTATGTGCAGCACCATTCTCTTTGCCACAGATTAATAATCTTTGCATATCCAAGACAAAAAAATCTGATGTGTTACACTCACATGACTTTCTCTACTCTTGTACAAACTATTTTTACAAACGCTTATTTTCCATATGCCTCATGTTAATCGAGATATCGAACTGTCAATCTTATTGCTAATTTTCTTGTACATGCAAGGGAAATATGGTAGGTTTTAAGCGATAGTCAAATCTTTTAACGCTGGTTGCTATGTGGTGCATTCCATTCTCTTTGCTTGTCCAGGACATAAAAAAAATGAATAACGAATTTGAGAAAAAGTATAAGTATTGAAAAATTTAAGGAAATAACAAGCAATATCTCGAAAACGGTTCACTCAACAAAAGAAATGTATATGACATAAAATGTTTATTTTAACGCGATCTACATTTTTGTGTAGTCAAATTTTGTCTATCTCTTATGGTTTACCAGTTATGCAAAAGTCGTTCACAATGAAGAATACTTTTGGAGACATTCCCAGAAAATTCGAGATATACATTTCATTTCTCATGACATTATCGTAAACATATGATATTTTCATCAAAATCGTTAGAGCCATTTTTGAGAAAATTAAAATTTTCGAAAAATGTTCCATGTAAAGGGTAGTCTGGGGTGGGGGGATTTTCTTGAAAACCTTCGTGTCGCATCTCTGGAAGATACTGAACCTAAATACCAAGTTTGGTGTTTATCCGACTGTTCGTTTTTGAGTTATGCTGTTCACAGACACACAGCCACACAGACACACACACACACACACACATACACACGGACATGTTTCCAAAAATGCTTTTTTTGGATTCAGGAGATCTCAAAACATGTATTTCCGGTGAAATCTCGGTATCGAATTTTTGGGTGGAATGCAATACTTCCCCTACTTACTATACGTAGTAGAGAAAGTAAAAATTAATAACGAATTCCCATTTGAGAAAAGGTAAAGGTATTGGAACGTTTAAGGGAATAACAAGCAATATCTCGAAAATGGTTCACTCAACAACAAAAATGTATATGACATAAATTGTGTATTTTAACGCTATCTGTATTTTTTGTGTAGTAAAATTTTGTCTATCCATTATGGTTTACCAGTTATGCAAAAGTCGTTCACAATGAAGAATACTTTTGGAGAAATTCCCAGAAAATTCAAGATATACATTTTATTTGCCATGAAAATGTCTCAAACATATGATACTTTGATCAAAATCGTTAGAGCCGTTTTTGAGAAAATTAAAATTTTCGAAAAGTGTTCCATGTAAAGGATAATCTGGGGTGGGGGGATTTTCTTGAAAACCTTTGTGTCGCATCTCTGGAAGATATCGAGTCTAAATACCAAGTTTGGTGTTTATCCGACTTCGTTTCTGAGTTATGCTGTTCACAGACAGACACACAGACACACACACGGACATGTTTCCAAAAATACATTGTTTGGATTCAGGAGGCCTCAAAACATGTATTTCCGGTGATATCTCGGTATCGAAATTTTGCGTGGAATGCAATACTTACTATACATAGTAGAGAAAGTAAAAATAAGTGCACAGGTAATAATAATAATAAGAAAAATAATAATAATAATACAATGAACAATACACAATAATGTGAATAACCTTGTATCACCAAACATGCCATTGTAGGTACTGTTGTAACATAACGCCTAAAAGTTTTGGAATCATTAATTACTTTACTTTTTACATTGACTAATTACCTATCCAGTCAATATAGCCAATAAGTTTATCATTAGTATGCAGACCAAATTTATAAAATTTCAAATATATATTTAAGTAACGTTTGTAATTAATTATCCAACAGTAATTCTCTTCAAATTTTTCCTAAATTTCCTCACGGACTGAGGACAGCCCTGAAAGCCTGCTACAGGCAATTCGTTTCATTCTTCAATGGTTCTACTAACAAAGGTGAATTTTCCTACGTCGGTTCTGTGCCTTCTTCCGTTAGTTTTAAACAAGTGATCGTTTCTTCGTAATATGTCGGCTTCTCCAATTTTTCACCAACGCCCCCCCCAATGCATTTAAACCAGCATAAGCTCTAAATAATGTGCATAACGATGCCTCTTACACCGAACTTTTAAAGGATTCCATTAAATCCCTTCCCCTTTTGTAGCCTTAAAATATTTACCTCTTTTTATGAATTTTACAGCCTTTCCGTGTATCTTTTCTAACGAATCAATTTGATTAATTCTATACGGGTCCCAACATCCTGCTCCATATTCGATAACCGGATGCGCTAAAGGCTTACAGGCAACTTCCCTGGACATTGCGCTTCCCTTTTTCAGTATCCTCATTTTGCACGCTTTCCTGGATGCAGAAAGTGAGACATGTACACTCGTTTCCACTTGTGCCGTCCCCGCAGCTTTGGGAGGTATTCTACTGGCCTTCACAGGTGGAGTGGATATAGTAAGCAGGTACACTACGCGATCAAAAGTATCCGGACATCAGGCTGAAAATTACGTACAAGTTCGTGGCGCCCTCCATCGGTAATGCTGGAAGTCAATATGATGGCCCACTCTAAGCCTTGATGACAGCGTTCACACTCGCAGGCATACTTTCAATCAGGTGCTAGAAGGTTTCTTGGGGAATGGCAGCCCAATCTTCACGGAGTGCGGAACTGAGGAGAGGTATCGATGCAGGTCGGTGAGGCCTGGCACGAAATCGGCGTTCCAAAACATCCTAAAGGTGTTCTATAGGATTGAAGTCAGGACTCTGTGCAGGCCAGTCCATTACAGGGTTGTTATTATCGTGTAACCACTCCGCCACAGCCCCTGCAGTATGAACAGGTGCTCGATCGTGTTGAAAGATGCAATAGCCATCCCCGAATTGCTCTTCAACAGTGGGAAGCAAGAAGTTGCTTAAAATGTCAATATAGGTCTGCGCTGTGATCGTGCCACGCAAAACAACAAGGGGTGCAACCCACTCCAGGAAAAACACGACCACACCATAACACTACCACCTCCGAATTTCACTGTTGGCACTACACACGCTGGCAGATGACCTTCACCGGGCATGCGCCATATACACCCTGTCATCGGATCGCCACATTATGTACCGTGATTCGTCAGTCCACACAACGTTTTTACACTGTTCAATCGTGTAATGTTGACGCTCCTTACACCAAGCGAGGCGTCGTTTGGCATTTTCCTGCGTGATGTGTAGCTTATGAGCAGCTGCTCGACCATGGAATCCAAGGTTTCTTACCTCACGTCTAACTGTCATAGTACTTGGATGGATCCTGATGCAGTTTGGACTTCCTGTGTGATGGTCTGGATAGATGTCCGCCTATTACTCTTTACGATCCTCTTCATATCTCGGCGATCGCTGTCAGTCAACAGACGAGTTCGGCCTGTACGGTTTTGTGCTGTACATGTCCCTTCACGTTTCCACTTCACCATCACATCAGTAACAGTGGACCTATGGATGTTTAGGAGTGTGGAAATCAGACTTCTGACACAAGTGACACCCAATCATCTGACCACGTTCGAAGTCCGAGCGTCCCATTCCGCTGTTTCAGGATGTCTAATGACTACTGAGGTCGCGGATAATGAGTACCAGGCAGTAGGTGGCAGCACAATGTACCTAAGATAAAAACGTATGTTTGTGGCGTTTCCGGATACTTTTGATCACATAGCGTATGCGTACCTGCTTACTTTTCGCGCATGCAGTGACGTTCTGTTTTACATACTCCATTCTCGATTATTAACATATTAATATATTATTAAGCAATAGTTTTACACGTCATCACGTACAATAACCATCCTTAAATGTATAACTAAACAAATCCCCGTTTCGCACAATATCTCTACGAAAAAAATATTTTTAATGGAAACGTAATGTAAAGCTAAAATACTTCTTACTCTCGAAGAGGACACGTTTACAGACATTATTGAAATCATCTCTACAATCTAAATATAGAACTAAATAAAACAATATTTTGCCCAATTTATCCCTGGAAAGTATCTTTAAGGCAATATAATATAAAATTAGAGTAAATTATTGTTTTAAACTCAAAGAGGATACATTTATAGGACATTATTGGAAGCATCTGTCCAAACTAAATATACAACTAAATAAAACAATGTTTTCCCAATTTATCCCTCGAATGTATTTTTAAGGCAATATAATATAAAATTGGAGTTAATTATACTTTTACCCTCAAAGTGGATACATTTACAAGACATTATTGGAAACATCTGTCCAATCTAAATATGCACTTAAATAAAACAATGGTTTGCACAAATACTGCGTGAAACATTATTTTAATGACAATCCAATGTAAAACTGAAGTAAATCATACTTTCTACTCACAAAGAGGACACATTTATAGAAATTATTTTAATAATTTGTCCAATACCTGATTTGGCCGCCTAGAGTGACTTAGGTGCTGGAAGAACTCTGGTTACACGCAAATGTTCCCACATTACATGAGTGCTCCCGAGGGCGACTCTGGTTTTTCTTTGTAGAGGTTGCTAAACTTGAACCACCCTGGATAACACATTCTCGATGATATTGAGATCTGGTGACTTAGTCAAGAACAAGAACATCGCGGTGCTCAGCAAAAGAGTTCCGTACCACATAGGAGTTGTGTACTGAACTGTTATATTGCAGTACACGAATAACGGGCACTTCATCTGCAGTATAGCTTGCCCGCACTCTAGGGATAAGAACATCCCTATGGATAGTCACACTCCTAAATGTCCAAGTGGACCGTAGTCTCCACAAACTCACCAGGACGAGAGAGCTAATCCACCCCAAGAGTGAACATACGATGCGTCCGGAATGTCTAGTCACCAACAATCATTTTGGAAGCGTTCCAGAACCATCAGGTCTCCAACATTTCATTTGGTGAAAACAACGTTTCCGTCCATCCATATGGTGATTTTCCATGTTCCTTGAGTTGTCGTAAGCTCCTGCAAAGCGAATGCTCGTGCAGAGCTCAATGGCGTGCGATGAGGAACTCTTTCCATGCAGCAATCCATGAATCAATGTGTGCCAAGTGCTGTTTGAACACTAACTTGCATTCCCAATTGTATCACGGTATCTTGCATGGTCTGAAAAGGCTCATCTCATAGTGCTGCTACAAGGGCATCATCTTCTTCGGGCGTGGTTTTATTTGGCCGTCGGTTTCTTTTTCTGTAATATTTAAGACCTTCAGCCCCTACTGCTTACCAGGCATTTATCTAACTTCGAACTGCGAGAATGCTGCAAGGAATTGCCTTAGCAATATCTTCAAATGGTAAATTGACTTCCCATACAATTCTTCCCTGATGCACCTCCGAAATATTTGCATACTTTGCGTGAGCTACAGTTAACACACGCCACTGCTTGATCAAACAACAAAGGTAGAACGCCACAAACTCACCCTTCCCTGCTATATACACGACCACTGTCTCCCGAAGCTCCGGTGACGGCATAAATGGAAGCGATTATACCAACGAATTAAACACAATTAATGCAACACTTGAAGTGGGATCGACTCGCGTCATTCGGCGTTGGAAGTTCATCAGTGATTGTCACAAGAGGTAGGTCTAAACAAGGGCCGAGTTGATACTATTCAGTTATGGCAGACAAAACGCCGTTTAAGTGAAGTTAGTTTCACCAATCCAATACGACAAGATTCTTCAAAAATATGGTAGATCCACATCCTTTAATCCTTCTTTCGCCTGAATATCACAATTACAGCAGCCGATCAAACATCAATCGCCGTCAAAAGATTTCATTTCATTTAGGAGGTTCCGCATCACGCTTTCAGTAACATGTTAAGTGCCTATGGGACATTTTTATATTACAAAATAAACCTGGAATGCGCACTATATACTACCGGTAAGCAATGACATAAGGGTGGTCAAAATGACTGTTAAGAATAATATTGCTTCATTTCTTAATGTGAATCCTGTTCAAGTACAGGTGGCATATCCAGGTCAGGTTCCTGCATGCTTCCTCTGTCAGGATACGACTCATATAAATGATAAATGTCAGTACAGAAAAACTACGTTGCCTATACTAGATTACCGTACCACATCTCTTTAGTGAGATAGTGGACATGCACCTTACCAAGAATGACATAAGTGCCGTCTCGGAGTGTCTTCCAGTCTTAGTCAGTAGCGTCAAATGGAGCTAGGTGTTATTGCTGCCCCAGTCACCTTGTTGATATGGAAGAGCGCAGCGAAGCGAGTGATGGTCAGTGTATAAAGGGCTCTCCAGGCTCGTTTATGAAGAAAACTGTTGAGACGGACAATGTCGCCGCCAGTACCGATATACCAGTAGTACCAACTGAAGAGACGACGCAATGCACTGCACACCCACAGTACAAGTCAAATGGTACACGTGCTGACGAACAAATAATGTGACCATGGAACATGGAAATAGAAAAAGAGGAAGAAATGAATGAGTGTTCTGACCATGTAGTCACGTCTAACTCCTCCACAGAGGAAACCTCGCGTTTGGCTACTCCACCTATGAAGCATTTCGAAACTGAGAACGACTCCCATTATCGAGTTTCACATAGAGATCCTCACTTAATATCCACGCAGATGACGAGTGCGAAGTGGCAAACTAAAATTGGTGGGTATAAAACCAAAAATAGGACTCACCCTTACCATATAGGTAACAGACAGAATTTCTCCTAAATAGGCGTTGAAAGGCGATAGTCTTACCACGGTAGACAGTTAATATCATTACATGTCTTGGGCAGGGATACTTAAAATTTTCTGATAATGTTTTGTTTTCTATTCGTTGTATCATAGTTCTTGTGAGGAATCACGCCACGTTAAACACCAACTGTTTTCGCAGTAAACACAAACAAACAATGTTGCGGGATTTCGTATGGCAAAATGAGCTAGATGCGCTGTTTTTACAAAAGGTAAATGTTGAGAAACTCGATTTCATCGGCCCCTGTTATGAATACAAAATACACCGATGACAACAACGGTCGGTGATTATTTCTCCTTCTCGTATTCCTGTACATATTGAATGAAATTCTAGTGGTGGAATAATTTCTGCGTTTCTCCATAATGTTCACTTTATAAATATACATTTACCCGCTGGTAGCAATAATCGCATGGAACGTGAGGCTTTAGTCGTGGAAAGAATGTCTTCTTATTTAGGGCATAATCACAGTAAGCTAATTATGGGCCGTGACTGAAACTGCGTGCGCAGTGTCAAATATCAAACGGGTGAGTATGATTCTTACCCGACTATGAACACACTCATCTTAGATTTGAGATTGAAAGATGAGGGGAGGTCATACATAATGTTGATGTGTAATATACATTCTGTAGGGCTACTTCTCCTTCGAGTTTAGATAGACTTTGTATTACAGATAGAATTAAATGTTCAGTATAAAGGTCTCAAGTAGTAAAGTGTAATACTTCGACCACGACTGCATCACTATGACGAAAAAAAGCAGGCACCCTATGCCGCTTTACGTCATTTTCTATTGAAAACTAAAATGACAACTGTTAACTCTACCGGGAACGAACGAGACATTTAAAACGCTATGGGAACGGCTGGTTAGCCTTATGTATCGTACAAGTCCCTCTCGGGCATCTATCTGGTCGACGTTACTAAACCTGATATTCAAAGCTTTTTCAGTGCCTTAGGTCAATGTCGTTCACAAGAAGTGCAAATATCCTACATTTTTATTATCAGACCTTGCATGAGCTATATGCTCAACAGCACCAAGGTCATGATGTACTGAGATAAATTTCGTCTATGAAGACATTTCATGAGTGGTATTTTGGTAAGAGCGAAAGTGTCCTGTCTTGTAGCAGATGAACGAGCAGCATTATTTCATGTTGTTCAGGAGAAACGCGGACAATTAAAATTCATATGTGAGATTGAGACGGAGGATGGTCGTAAAGACAAGCAGCATCTTACGCGCAGCAGAGCATACATTTTTGCGTCATTTTCCCCAAATTTCGAATGACGAGGAACAAATACGGGAGATGATGGATCACTCAGTCATGTCAGTATGAACCAAAAAGAGGATTTACGCCAGCCAGTAGCTGAAGAGGAAGTGCTGACAGCACTAAAACCAAAGCGTAGGAACACGGCTCCCGGTCTTTATGGTTTTCCCTATCAGTTCTATAATGAATATTGAGAAGTTGAGGCGGGGCATCTTACAGTCGTATACAATAAAATATTAATGACTCAGGAGATTCACAACGGCTTCAATGATGGAGTGATTATTCTTCTTCCAAAGATACCTCATCCTCACGCTTTCAAGACTATCGAACAATCAGGCTCCTGAACACTGACTATAAACTATTAAAGATAATATTGGCGAATAGAATTACATCAGTTTTATCTGATCTCTGTAGTTTTGGTCAAACCAGTGGCATTCCTCGTAGAAACGCCATTAACAATCATAGGGTCTCAGAGATAAGACTCCACATTTCTCAGATCATGAACAAAAGCGATACATTATTGGCATTTGATTTTGAAAAATGTCCTGGATACAGTGAGCCATTACTACCTCTTCTCCGTTTTGGAGGCTTTCTGCTTCCCGAAGGAGATCCTAGAAACCAAAAGAATGTTATAATTGCGGCAAGTCGTACATACAAATGAACGGATACTTAAGTCAATCTGTTTGCATAAAAACCTCAGTTCGGCAAGGTTGTACACTGTTAATGACCATTTTTACCTTAAGTTTGGGACCCTGATACGGATGGAACATTCAACGCTTGCGCGTGGACACGATGTATCACAACGTCTCTTCACGCTACGCAGATGGTGTGGTGATCCTGTTACGAGAACAAAAGTACTGTTTGACGATTCCAGAATGCTTGAGACTTGCGGAAAAGATTCTGTTGCTAGGATTAAATATTCAAAATCTGCGATGATACAATTGGGATAGTGATCGGAATGTTAGCGTCTGTTCCATTTACACATCGGACTAAAACTTTGGTATCATACTCTCGATAAACTGGAAGGATGTAATTGCTCTGAATTGGAAAAAGGTTACTGGGACAGCGAGAGCATCGCTGTTTAAGCATATGTTCAGAAATCTGAACCTCTTTCAGAAAGTGTGGAATGTACATGTGTTTTTCGTGTCAAAACTACGGTACTTGGACAATTGCACCCCATACCACCGAAGCAAGCTATTGTACTGGAGAGAGCTATGAGAGTGTGTATATCTGGAAAAACTATTCTTATAAATTGCCCCGGCAGCAATTGCACCTTCCTACAGTGAAGGGAGGTCTCAACATCATCTCAGTTCAAGCAAAGTGTCAGGCTCTCTTTATTTACCATTTACTTACGAGCTATTATGACCAGTGGCCCATATGGAAAACTTATTATGGCAAAACATCAGCCGTACCCCAGTTTCTCTGGAACACTGGGACAACATCCAAACCCTTCCTCCAGAAGTCAGTCGTACCGAGGAATCTAATTAATTTACCATCATCTACTTCCACGAGTCAGCTTTAGTCCGCCTGTGGAGCGACAACATCGCAATCATCACTGCGCAGGCATTTGAATAAATCTACCCGAGCTCCACAGAATTCCTACAGAGCTTCAACGGATGACGGAATTACTCGCTTACCGGACTCTTTTGAATGCAGCTCTGAGACGGAATATAACAGCACCTACTTGCAGTATACCGTGTGTTTTACGCAGTTTTAAAAAATAAACTCGTGTAGCTAAGCAGTGTAACAAACAGACAATACTTAAAACCTCAAACCATTAGTGTATGCTACCTACACCACAATTGGCTGATATTTCTTCTTTTATATTTATTTAATATCTTTTTATAAAACTTTTATTGATCTTATTCCCGGTCAATTCCATTAACGAAGTAGTAGAAACCTCTTAGCATTAATAATAATAATAATAATAATAATAATAATAATAATAATAATAATAATAATAATAATAATAATAATAATAATAATAATAAAACGTCAGGGTAAACAGTTTCCTGGTATCATACTATACCTCAAAAATCCGGTTAAAAGCTGGCTTTCTCACAATTTTGGCGCACTTGCCTAAAATAATAGTTATTTTAATTATGGTACTAATATCCAATTTTGTTGCCTTTTCTTACAATAGGTAATTCGCTCTCTTTCCTGCGAGTGGTTCTTTTTTACGGAAGAATGACATCGGTCACCACAAACTTCAAAATGTTAGCGTACACTTAATGCTGGAAGTTACTGCAGAGAGGTCATGAACATAGCTCCTACAGAAAATTGGAAACTAGGCAGTTATATACCGGGGGGAACAGAAATCATTACATTACTTTTAAACCAGCTACAGATATCATTATTTGTAACATATATTGTATCTTTAATTTTTCTACGGCCATTTTCTGCGGAGATATTTTAGGTTTTTTCCATAACAAAACGCACACGTTGGTAACGTTCAGCACGCGGTAGCCAAACGGTAGCTGGGAGTGGCACTATCCCTTTCAAAATCAGAAGTAGATCATCACGTTAACAGGTTTAATTTTCGCTGACTGATGAGTGTAGACAAACGTTTTGTTTATTAGTTCACAGCAAATCGCTGTTGAAAAGATGCTCCCTGATGTTGTGAAGGTTTTCTCCCTCATGTATGGTTTTTATGAAAATTGAAAATGCCATTTTTGTAAGGGTAGCTTCGTCTGTTGCCATAATTAATTGTACCATATCTGCACCTTGTTCTGGGAACCAACTAGGCGCGTAATCCGTTGCTGTGAGACACAGTAACCATTGGATATGATACGGTCGCAATAACTATTCTTACAGCGTCCTGAAAACAAACCAATGGGACTCGTCGACCATGCGAGCTGTTTCTATTTCGCGAATACTGCTGCTGGTTCCGAGAGGGATGGCTCAGGCGGTAACGTCTGTGGCCCGCATTCGGAGATCGTGGATTTGATTTCAGCGGCTGACCTTCCTGACCCATGGTTTTTCGGAGGTTTCTCCGGTCGCTAGGCGAATTCTGGAAAGGTCCATTACATCCCCCGCATTTCCTGTCCGTCCATTTCATTTTCATTCTCATTTCACTTAACCTTTTTTCTGCTTGGTCTGTTTGCAGGTTGCAAGTGTCGGCGAGAGTCTCAGCGTTGCGTAACCGGGGAAAATGATGCTCTATGTAACACTTCGTCCTCCGGAAAGGGAGCGGTCTCCGAGTCCCCGGTCCCCGAGTGGATGTGAATACCTGTGCAGGGTTGGAAGGAGCCGGTTGCACCAGCTGCCATCCGGGGAGTTCCAGCCTGTAAAATGCAGGGATCCTGCTCTGTTCCGTTCGGCCGCCCTCTGTCTCCTCTCATCCCATCCGTCCCTTGCGGGGCACTCCATCATGGGACAGGCACAAAAGATCCTGTATATGTGGGTGCTAAGTCCCCCTTCGTACCTACTCCTACTACTTTTGAGTTGTTCATCTACAATATTTAAAATTGCTTCCTCTGTGGCGATGGTATTTTATGCTCGTCCTCCTTCATGTTCTGACTGCACGCTCCGTGATGTTTACGAGATACCAGATGAAAGGGCTGGTATCTCGTAAACCTTGTGCTGTACGTATGATTATCCACTAAAGGTACCACGGTTCTTTTATCACTAAACCTGTGAGATTCAATGCGTAGTAGACGTTACTCCAATAATGACTCAACTTCTAGTCGTGCTGACATACACATGGTGTGCTTTTCAGTCAGAGACCGCGAAACGCTTATTGGACGATACAGCATTACTTCCATACTGTCAGTGTGGTCATATAGTTGCCAAGTTGTACTTGTCATTTCCTCAAAATATTACACCACCCTTTAGTTGTGTTTGTTTGGATTAAGGGTCATGTGGAAAATCTCACCTCCCAGTTCAGATATGCAGTTTTGATAATGTCCGGGAGGCGGTTCTCACACTGGTCTACTTTGACCTAGTAACATTGCCTATGCTTCCGACCACATTATGTCTGCAAAACGGTGTTCGGAAAATCATTAATTATTTCAAAATCCTGTATGATATCACACAGTAACTACCGAAACTAGATCATAAATACGTTACTCTATGTATCTTACAATTAACAAACTATTTTCATATAATTTTATTGGAATAAACCATCTAATTTGAAAAACCAACTTTTGTTTAGGAAACGCTGATCAGAGAGCAAAGCGCTGTTATACCTTTTTACTTTCGCTACTACGTATAGTAAGTAGGGGAAGTATTGCATTCCACCCAAAAATTCGATACCGAGATTTCACCGGAAATGCATGTTTTGAGACCCACTAAATAAAAAAAAGCATGTTTGGAAACATGTCCGTGTGTGTGTCTGTGTGTGTCTGTGAACACCATAACTCAGAAACTAACAGTCGGATAAACACCAAACTTGGTATTTTGGTTCAGTATCTTCCAGAGATGCGACACGAAGGTTTTCAAGAAAATCCCCGTACCCAGATTAACCTTTACATGGAACATTTTTCGAAAAATTTAATTTTCTCAAAACTGCTCTAACGATTTTGATAAAATATCATATGTTTAAGATATTTTCATGACAAATGAAATGTATATCTCGAATTTTCCGGTAATGTCTCCAAAAATATTCTTCATTGTGAACGACTTTTGCATAACTGGTAAACCATAAGAGATAGACAAAAGTTTACTACACAAAAAATGTAGACCAGTTAACATACACAATTTATGTGATATACATTTTTTTGTTGAGTGAACCATTTTCGAGATATTGCTTGTTATTCCCTTAAATTTTCCAATACTTATACTTTTTCTCAAATTCGGTATTCATATTTTTTTGTCCTGGTAAGGCAAAGAGAGTGGAATACTCCACATAGCAACCAGCTCTTAAAATATTTGACTATCGCTTAAAGCCTACCAATTCCCCTTTCATCTACAAGAAAATTAGCAATAAGATTAACATCTCGATATCTCGACTAACATGAAGCATATGGGGAGTAAGCGTTTATAAAAATAGTTTGTAAAAGAATAGAGAAAGTCATGTGAGTGTAACACATCAGAATTTGTTTATGTCCTGGACATGCAAAGAGAATGGAATGCGTCACATAGCAACCAGCGCTTGAAATATTTGACTATCGCTTAAAACCTACCATATTCCCCTTGCATCTAGTACAAGAAAATTAGCAATAAGATTATCATCTCGATTAACATGAAGCATATGGAGAATAAGCGTTTGTAAAAGTAGTTTGTAGAAGAGTAGAGAAAGTCATGTGAGTGTAGCACATCAGATTTTTTGTTTTATGATACCTCTATGAAGTACATATTAGAAAGAATGTAATAATTTCCCTTCCACCCTCTATTCAGAGAGCAATTAATAAAACTGTATCCGTATAAAATAATATCATAAAATAATAACATTTTTGCATGCTACGAGATGCAATCGGACATGTCAAATCGTAAGGTAACAAACATAGGCGCATACAAAATAACCCTTGATGTGTTACATTCAGATGACGTTTTCTACCCATTTTTACTTTCTCTACTACGTATAGTAAGTAGGGGAAGTATTGTAATCCACCCAAAAATTTGATACCGAGATTTCACCGGAAATACATGTTTTGGGGCCCCCTGAAAGCCAAAAAAGCATTTTTGGAAACATATCCGTGTGTGTGTGTCTGTGAACAGAATAACTCAGAAACGAACAGTCGGATAAACAACAAACTTGGTATTTAGGTTCAGTATCTCCCAGAGATGCGACACGAAGGTTTTGAAGAAAATCCTTCCATCCCAGGTTACCCTTTACATGGAAAAGTTTTCAATAAGTTTAATTTTCTCAAAAAGGCTCTATCGATTTTGATTAAAATATCATATGTTTAAGATATTTTCATGACAAATGAAATGTATATCTCGAATTTTCTGAAAATGTCTCCAAAAGTATTCTTCATTGTAAACGACTTTTGCATAACTGGTAAACCATAAGAGATAGACAAAAGTTTATTACACAAACAATGTAGATTGCGTTAAAATACACAATTTATGTCATATACATTTTTTTTGTTGAGTGAACCATTTTCGAGATATTGCTTGTTATTACCTTAAATTTTCCAATACTTACAGTTTTTCTCAAATTCGTTATTCATTTTTTTTGTCCTGGTAATGCAAAGAGAGTGGAGTACTCCACATAGCAACCAGCTCTTAAAATATTTGACTATAGCTTAAAGCCTACCAATTCCCCTTGCATCTACAAGAAAATTAGCAATAAGATTTTAACATCTCGATATCTCGATTAACATGATGCATATGGGGAATAAGCGTTTGTAAAAATTGTTTGTACAACGGTAGAAAACGTTATGTGAGTGTAACACATCAGACTTTTTTATGTCCTGGACATGCAAAGAACGCTTAAAAGATTTGACTATCGCTTAAAACCTACTATATTCCCCTTGTATCTACAAGAAAATTAGCAATAGGATTAACATCTCGATTAACATGAAGCATATGGAGAATAAGTGTGTGTAAATATAGTTTGTACAAGAGTAGAGAAAGTCATGTGAGTGTAGCACATCAGATTTTTAACAAACTATTCCTACAAGTTCGTTCTTCCATGTGCTCCTTCTTAATCGAGATAAATGCTTGCAGAAATTCTTTTATTGTACATTTATTTGTAGGTAGGAGTAAGCGATAATCAATATGTTAAAAAGCAGGTCGCTATATGATGTTTTGAAATTCCACTCATTGTATAAAGACTTGAAAAGGCAACAAGTATTTGAAAATTCAAACCAATAACAAGGCATATCTAGAAATAATAAATTCCAGTGAAATTGTGTGTTTTAACGAGATCCACACTTTTTGGTGTGGTAGACTCCTGGCTATGTTATGATTTACAAGTTCTACAATATTCATAAAGTGAAACTCATTGGCTATACCCAGAAAATTCAAGATATGCATTTTATTTGTCACCAAATACCTTAAACATATGGCATATTAGTTAAAATCTTTGGAGCATTTTCGAGAAAATCAAACATAATTAAACATATTTATTATGCAAAGTGTAGTTTGGGATAGGGGTATTTTCTTAAAACTCTTCTTATCACATGCATAAATGTCAACATTAATATTTAATGAACTTTTCGTTTTTGACTTACACAGGCCACAAACAGACACATAAACGGACAGACACTCACGCGCACTCATTCTAGCACACCCGTGAATCTATTTCTAAAATTGCTTTTTTATGCAGGAACACTGGAAAACTTGTATTTCCAGTGAACCCTCTATATCAAATTTTTCAGTGGAATGCAATGCTTCCTCGGCTTACTATAAATAAGTGGTAGGAAAAGCAATTAAAGAAACAAATGCAATAGTTTCTCTGCAGTCCAGTAAACATTTTAAAACTAAACCGAATTGATTATTGATTTTTACACTTCAATTTTTATAAATTAATGCTGTAGTGTTAAAAATAATTAAACTATAATCATATTAACCCTTTCAAATGGTGATATGATAATACTAACATGGTGGCTAAGTGGCTATTAAGAACAGAAGGACATAGGGATTTTTGACCAAGGTCTAGTGCATCACTTAGATTAATTTTCTTCTTTTTGGCCCGCACAAGAACTATAACTTTTTCCCACATCTAAAATATCTGAATAAAATATTAAAACAAATATGTTAAGTATACAGCATTGTTATAACCAAGATGAAAAATACTGAAGTATTTTGAGCCTCTATGCTTTACTTTCCAACTTGGAATAAAAAATTTGTAAGTTTAAAAGCGTAAGAGCTAAGAAAATTGCCTTAAGGGTATTGTTCACATACATTCTAATTGCGTGTTAATTTATTTATATGCTTCATCAATTGAAGTGGTTTACTTCCCCATATAATTTACTATTTTAATAGTGTTTTCTGATTACTTTAGCATTATAATGACACACGACTTTAATACCGCATATACGGTCGCATTCATATACTGATGAGCTTATATTACCAAAAATAAAATAAATAGAATAGTTTTAAATTAAAAGCAACTGAATATATCAGTCGTAATGCATCCATCATAATACTCTATTTGAAGGTATGTATTAGCCTCATAACTTTGAAGCTTTTATCTCATGTTTTAATGAATGAAGTCTAGATTTTAAGGTTTGTAAAGCTACCAATTTATTCAGAACAAAATGCAGTCCTTTATTGTTTGCATGCATATGGACGAGTGTATCCACGAGAGTACCAAAGCAAACTTTACACATGGAATTTAAAATATCGTATTCAGAAAAAGCATTAATGGAAACAAAAGTTAACACGTGAAACATTTTTCTCCCTCAAATTCATTCATTTAAAGCAACCTTCATTGAGTTAAACATGAGTAAGTGCATTTCGGAAAATAAACACGTTTTTACAATTTTCATAATAGATTAAATTACTATTTTTCGTGCATCACATTAGCCTCTGTGCTTTGGGTCCATCACAAAAGCCCATGCTGACTCTGTCCGGTATGTTTTAACTTCTTGAATGTTCTAAAAATTCTATCAAGTTACAGGAAAGGTGTAAACTAGGTACACAAACAAGGAAGCCAGGGCACGCTTTGAATTCATGAAAAGTGGGAAATTTTTCAAAGCGACTTATGTTTGTTATTTTCCAGCGCAGTTTCCCTTCTTGAGCCAGCGGTAGAGAAGAGTTCTCAGTATTACCAACATGACGCAAGAGCAATAAGTAAGGAAGAGTACAATGGTGAAAACAGAGATTATGACAATTACAACTACATGGAAATATTTGGATACCAAGGTCATGCAGGAGAAGGCCCTATCCAACTCCACAATACGGAAAAGTACGATTTGTGGACCCACAAAGCAAACTCGGCAATAGATAAAGATTACTACACATTGGATAGGAAAACAGCTGGAAAACAGTGGAATAAAAATTATTTGCTCTGGAAAGAAATGTACGTGAGTTATTTATATCAATTATTATTAATTATTTATTATTATTTGTTATTTATTATTATTTATTATCAGCATTATTATTATCATTATAATTATTATTATTTCTCCCTTCCTTAATGAATTCCCATTTCATTGGTTTTCGAATTTGTTAAAACTGATTACTGCATAGAATTCGAAGGCGCCTATTACAGGAAGTACAAGGATAAGTCAAAATATAAGTTTCCTTGTTTTATTTTGTGGAAATCAAATAAAGGAACGGACGCCTTGTGGCTTACATATCTGCTAAGCTGATCCAGTGATAGACTGCAGATGTAAGTTAATGCTCTTTCCTTCCGTGTACATCTTTAGGACCTTCAAAAAGCGATTATGGTCGATATCATAGCTCGCGTTGCGAGTGTGAATAAAACTGCTTAATTGGGGATTAATACGTCTAAAGGAAGCTTATCGACATCGACGATCTGTTTTTTTTAACTATGGAAGGAGAATTTGCACAATAATACAAGGTCCCGCGCCGCCTACACCACAGCTGCATATCTGGTGTTGGTAATATGCTCCCCATCCACCATAAGAGTGCGTACTTCGTCGTTCATTGTTAGACAATTATTGAAGAAACATTTACAGATAGACGATTTGCCAGCGGCGACAATCTGGTAAAATAGTTCAATGAGCAGGACGCCAGTGTTTATCGTTAGGAAATGAAGAACATCATTATAAATGCTGGAAAGGTAAAGTCACACGACTGAAAAATGCAATGCAATCGTCGGGATTTGAACCACCTTGTGGTTTACCGGGAAAAATGCGAATCAGTTGGGAAATTTAATGCCGTACCTGCATGTTGCGATAGTAGCTCAGTGGTTAGACCATCCGTACAGAAACTGCCAGATCCATGGTTCAAATCCCGGCGAGGGCTTTGAATTCTTCAGCCGTCTGATTCTACCTTTCCAACCTTGTCCAACACACGGCTTGTGTGGAAGAACAATTAATTCCATTATAAATGCTGTAATGCCTTTGATAATTATGTCGAAAATAAAGGAGTGGTGCGATAATGAAGCAGCATTCTTTAAAACATTAGGGAAACTTACATTTTTGCTTAGTCTCGTACTTTGTACTTCTTCATAAGTAAATCTACAATTCTGGAATTTTATATAAGTAGAGTGTTGCAGGAGGAGATTTCAAGGACGCAGAAATAAGCCTAAGGAAAGCCCTTACGACCTGGCAACTGTAAATACTGGAGGGTAAGTAAATACTCGTATAACTCTTAACTATAGATGCGTCAAGAGACGCCGTGAGAGAAGGAATAGAAATGGGACTATACAAGTACAAGCTTAGCAATGCGTCCTCTCTATTCTTGAGCAAATACTATTGGGTGTCTATACGACAATATTTATCCCCTCTCGAACACCAAGGCGAAGGGTTTGTAATTCACAGAGTTTGTTATTCACCACTCACTCATTTACACAATACAAAACATGATCTCTGTGAAGGGATAATCATTCCTCGGAATTCTGTGATACTGTATCGGACAGAGACACCCGCGGGTGACACTACTTGAACAGCCACCACTACAGAAAGTCGTACTATAAACGCTTTCTATCCTGCATCTAACTGATTTGATTCGCTTGTGACGTAACGACCTATTCGATTAATGCTAGTTAAATAACACAGCATTGTACACTTTCGCATACTTTTTCGTTCTTAGGAAGTGCATTTGAACCCATTGCCATTGCGATAGTTCCTAACAATTCTACACCTATGCTGTTGATACTTTTGTTTCGTTCTATCGTTAGTGAATTTCCGTGCTCTGCTCACGTCAATTAATAGTTGTTGTTTCATTGGACTAAATATTGTGTAAAGTGAAGTAAAGTTTTGACTTTCAAAATGTAACTATAATACTGAGAATACATTGTTTACTAGAGCATTGCGAAGCTCTGTTTGTGTCATTGTGTAAATGCGGAGATTCCTCTCTCTGCCCCTTCCCCTCTCACTCCAATCCCCCACTCATTCTCTCTCTATCCTTTTTCACTCCTTCTTCTCCTCCGTTGCCCTCATTCCTTCTCTTTCCTCCCTGTGCAAATTAAGTATCATTGATACTTTTAAATCTGGTAATAAAACGTTTTTTTCTTGTTTAGTAATGACGTTTAAAATAAAAGATTAAATTAAATAAAAGTATAAGATTTAACAGTGCACAAACTAGCACCTGTTCCTTTCGCTTGCATGCGATTGTAACTGTGCTGTTTCTCTGGTAACGGATTAGGTACACGAATAATAATAATAATAATAATAATAATAATAATAATAATAAAGACTATTTTTTCAATAACATTTGCGTTGGCATCAATTATTAAACCAAAATCGAAATCTTTGGACTACAGTTTTATTAATGTACAGATGTGACATATTTAATTTCTGTTTAACTGGGACCGTAAAGTGGGCCGTTAATTATAAAATTGAAATACGTTAACATTTGTGCACAGTATTATTACAAATTCCAATAGGAAATCCGAAGCACTGCACACATTGCTGAAAAAATGATCTAATGCTTTCGAGGCCTGCGATGTGAACAATTAGAACCGTACCTTTAGGAAGTAGGAAAACTAAGTATGACTTCATTCATATTCTAAGTTTGGGGTACCTCCCTGGCATTTTGCAAATTTCGATAAGACCAACCCACCTGAAATTTGACATCAAGTACCCGTGTATTTGCATATTATTTGCGTCATTTATTACGTAATATATCAGAAGCATTTGCTTTAACTTATTTTTAAGGTCTTACGCTTCTGTAAAGCTCATATTAACACAGATAAGTCTGTGCATCAGTCCGTCCGTACATATGAATAAACTCACAAATCTCTGCAAATACCCCTGATAGTTTGTACAGTATAGGATTTTAAAGAAAACGTTTCAATAGATTTGGTTGAAGTCAGTACAAAATTAAAGATCGTCCAATCACTGCAGATACAGAGTTGAAAACTTGTACACAGGAGAATGAGACTTGGAATCGAGGTTGCAGCTGGATATTTCTGAATCGAGGCCAAAAGCTTTGAAACTTTATTAGTTAAAACAAATACTGCAATTAAATACATAGTACGTAATTGACAGGAATCTGTCGGAGGAAATGGGTAAGTTATGTTTTATTATTGAAATGATATTACCATTAGAAGCTGAATACAATCCAATTATGGAATTCGAGGCAGTAACCGAAGCTCTGTTAAGTGTTTATAGACTCTTATTCCAAACAAATGCTAAGTGTTGTAACGGTTTGCGTTCTCACTTGTCACGCACAAGACTAAGACTAGGTTCTACACCGAATATAAAAGTTTAATCTAGCTTATTAAGCCCTCAATGGGCTAAACGTATGTTTAATTATCTACAACTCGAACTGAAGTAGATAATTATGTATTACTTGCTCTTTATTTTAAATTTATTACCATGAATAAATAGATACCTTTGATAACCTCCCAGGTCCATCATATGTATTATTGTCAGGTTTTGGGTACCCCTTATGATGTCTTCACAAATAAAAAACCTGCCAATCAAATCTTGGGAAATCAATAGATTTGCAAAACATTACACAACCTAACAATAAACTCCTACACATGAAAGTAGGCTTGCTAAACCCAAACTGTACACATGTCTGTAGTGAAATCGATAAAAATATCAGAGTTGTCTATATGATGAGTCTGCTGAGATATATACAACTTTTATTATTGTTTCTTAACCTGTCTACTAAATTGGGAACGAACCGAAATATGTGTACCTTTACGTTCTCTCTTTCGTGATAGGTAGGGAGAATGAAAGAAATGCCTATAAATATTTGTTAATAACACGAGCATTTCTCTCTACTCACTTAGTTGCTTAGAATATGCAAAGCTGGAGTTATTTCTGTACACCAGATGACTATTTTAATTACAGACATTCATGGTGTTAACGTATGATAATAAGCCTCGAGGGACGTTTTCTTTGCACCATAAGAATCGAATATGTCTTATCATTTATATGTCCAGAAACTCTTGGTTATCGTTTTGGATGTCGGAGCTATTTCACGACAAATGCTGGTGTATACGATATGTAACAACCTGTCTTTCATGTGACATCACATTACATCATCCGTTTGTTAATCAGCAAATGCAACATCGAGTTAGAAACAGTAGTTTAGTCTTTAGTTTAGTTTTTGCGCATATCCTATCTGAGTTAAGCTATCTGGAAGGTGGATCAGCCAAGGCGGTCCCCTAGCTTTGGCTGCGCAGTCGATTGTCCTGAATTCTCCTGTTTTTCGATTTTGGGTACAGATGGAGAGCGTGGTGCACACTGAACCTTTCGCCAGGATCGTAATGGAAATAATGGTGCTAAATGTTCATAAATGAAATTGTGGAATATTTAAATAAATTTTCGTCTTTTTCTTCTTTAAATTTACATGCTAAGCATGTGATACAATTTAACCCAATCATTTCATAACACTCTGTAAGAATATTGTGTTTTAGTGCATTTTTATAGCATAGTATATACAGGTGAATCATTTCAGTTGAGACTGAAAAATATCTCCAAACTAAGAGTTGTAGAAAGAAATTTCTTGAATAAAAATTGCTTGACATTATAGAGGAAAATGAAATGCTTTCCAAAGTCGTGTTTTGTTTGGAGGATGTTGTGACATCCATTTTAGGGACAATTTAATTTGACACTAATTTAGGTTCCCGTTTAAAAAAATTAAGTTGACCTTAAAATGACTATCTTAAGGTCCTCCAAACAAAACACAGCTAATGGATTTACTTTCTCCCGTAATATTAAGCAACTTTTATTGGATATATTTCCTTCTGCAACGCATAGTTTTGGAGATATTGTTACAGTCTCATCTGAAATGGTCCACCCTGTATACAAGGTGTGATCAAAAAACAAGGGGAATTTTCAGTTTTCTTAAGGAATCTTTATTTTTTCATCAACATCAAGTTTGTTTTGTTTAAAGTAATCCCCCTCAGATATAATGCACTTGTATTTGTGCTTTATCCGAAGTCGGAAGCAGCTCTGTAACTCACTTTTCCATATGTCATGTCGTCCTTTCATAGTTCTCTTCAGCCTTGGGAATAGAAAGAAGTCGCAGGGGTTCATGTCGGCGAATACATGGCTCAGGCAACATAATGGTTTTGCTTTTTACCCCCCTCAAAAAAAAAAAACACGAAAAGCGTTGATGCGTGAGCGGGAGTTTATTGTGATGCAATTTTCAGGAGTGATTTTGCCACAATTCTGGTCGTTTTTGTCGGATTGCTTTATGCAAGCGGCGCTTAACTTTCAGCAAGTATTCCTTATTGATCGTATATGGCAGGAAGTCATTATGCATTACGGTATTGAAATCGAAGAAAACAATGAGAAGAGCATTCACTTTTGATTGAACTTGTCGAATTTTTTCAATCTGAGCTTTTCAGCGAGCTTACATTGGGACGATTGGACCTCATTTTCGACGTCGTACCTATATACCCACGTTTCGTCGCCGTTATGACCTTTTTAAGAAGTTCTGTATCGGTGATGATTTCATTCAGCAATTCCTGAGCGGTTTTGGTCGAAATTTAGTAATTTCGGAAGAAACTTTGTCACCACACATTTCATCCCCAAATCATCCGAAAACATTGCTTGGCATGAGCCAAATGATATGGCGACATTATCAGCAACTGCCTGATAGTAATTTAATTTTGAGTCGACATATATAAAACATTTATTTTTGACATTTGATATGACATTTTATGTCACATGTCGACGCAAAATTTTGATCACTTAGATACTTCACTGTTACTAACGTCCCATTGTAACTAACTTAATCTCTGATAGTAATTTGCCGATTTTCCAGAATCATTTTCTTCACTTGTTCGATGTTGTCGTCGGTTATTGATGTGCTAGGGAGTCCAGGGCGGTCATCAGCCCTCTCCGAAACGTCCGTACCACTCGTAAACTCTTGCCTTACTCATAGTAGATTCGTCAAAAGCCACAGTCTATATTTCGGAAGCGGTACTGCATTCTATTTCATTTTTAATCACAATTTAATACAAATTCTGTGCTCCCTCTCTTTCGAAACTAAACATTCGCTGTGAAGATATTTTAGGAACGCATGAGCAAAGAATACGATCTGAGTTTTACAGTCGCTGGGATCATTAGCAATTCCAGGTAACTGACACTGACACATTTCTCACAAATTTTCGTTAAAGTTCCACCCTAAAAGGAGTCTTCTAAAAGGTGCTGAGGTTCCACTCTCCCAATAGGCTTATTATGCACAGTCAAACTATTTCTTTCTTTCTTTCTTTCTTTCTTTCTTTTTTTTTTTTTTGGACTGCAGTATTTGAACACAAATGTGGTATTTATAACCAAGCCTTCACTAGAGATAACAGAATATCTAGCAAATGCGTGTAGCTCCAGTGTGCAAAATATTCATCCAAAGCAAATATCTGCCCTCATTAACACTCTTGCTAAGGTTTGCCTTGTATCAGACTGTGCATCTTAGGCAAGTATACCTTCGAAATTGTTTTGACTATAATGTTTGGATTATGTACTATTTCATGGAATGCTCTCACCATATCTACTGTTTGTTTCAGATGGGGAAAATGAAAATGCACATCTGTATTCTTAAGGAGCTGATTTTCTAGAAAGATCTACTCAAATGTAGTATATCAAGATTAAAACGTGAAAGAAAACTTGTTTTATTGTTCCTCAAGTTGTTTACACAATGTAGCAGTTTATTTGCTTATTTGTAAAAGTGAATACTTCAACACTATAATTACTAATATTTCCAATAAGCATAAACATTACTGTAAACCGCTGTTGAAGATAATTAAATATTTTAACTACTGAAATCTAAGAGGCTGCTTTATGATCTAAGACGATCTTATTTCGTATTTCCTGCTTTGTGGCCGAATTAAGTTCTTGAGACGATGATTGAATCAAGTTATTCTACTGCTTTTTCCATATCCAAAGTGAAAATGATCAGAACTTGAATTCTAGCCTCTATGTCCAGAGGTCCGGGTTCAATTTACAGCTGTAGGAATCATTTTTCTTTTTTTTTAAAATGATTTCCTATTCTCCTTAGAGCTGGCATGGGCATCCTTGACCCTGCATGTCACCGCGAATAAAGTGACCTCCACCCCTCCCCTTCTCGTTTGCTGTTTGCAATAGAGAAGCATCTTCTAATTCATTGGTGTAATACTTAACAGAATTACAAGATGCATTCCACAGGAATTAGTAGGACATTTAAGGAAGAATGGGCTCCTTATTTTGTAGCATACAAAGATGCTGTAGTGTACTGTGTGAGTATTATGTACTCGTGTGTATATATATATATATATATATATAAATTATTCTAAAATATAAATAAAAACTCAATAAATCATTTTTATAGGTTAACGAAAAAATTAAATAATTTAAATTATTAATATGTATTGTTTTTCTTGCTTCTAATTTAAATTCATTTATGTTAAAACATAAATTGAACAAAAAGTTAATAAAAAAAAAAGAAAATTTTCCAAAAATAGTTTTTCCCTAAAAAAGAAAAGAATTCTGCCCAATTCAATTCGATATATATAGTACGTTTTAAAGTGATCTACATTTTTTCTGTAGTACATTTTCGTCTATTGCTTAACGTTTACCAGTTGCACAAGATTATACAAAATTCCTTCCAAATGAAGAGGACCTCACAGGCTGTTCCCAGAAAATTCAAGATATACATTTTCTTTCTAATCTAAATATCTTTGATATATGGTATTTTAATCAAAATCGTTAGAGCCATGTTTTAGAAACTCAAAACATGGAATTTTATTCAAATTGTTGGAGCAATGTTTGAGAAAATAATTTCAAAAAAATGTTCCATATAAAGGAAAGTTTGGGCTGGGGAATTTTTCTTTGTAACATACTGAACTTAAATACAAAGTTTGGTATTTATCCGACATTTTGTTTTCGAGTTATGCTGTACATGAACACATGCACACACGATCTTTTTCTTAAACCCTGATGTGTTACACTCACATCACTTCACCCACATTTCTCAAAAATGCAGTCTTCTGTCTGCTTCATGTTACGGAGATAAACATTTGCAGAAATGTTTTTATTACACATTTCGTTAAGTATAAAGGGGGCACAGTAGGCTTTAATGATAGTCAAATCTTTTAAAAGCCGGACACTATGTGATGGCTTTGAAATTCGGTTCTCTTTGCACCACCACGAGAAAAATACGAGTAGCGACTTAGCACTTCAGAAACACATAAGACTTGATAATTCAAACCATAGTAAAGGATGTATCGGAAATGCATAATGCCACCCTAATGCTAGGAAGGATTCTACCTATTATGAATTTTCCTAACCCTCATTTCCTTTCATTTATTTTCCTCTCAGTTATTGTCCTTCATCTTTCAGGGTTGTAGGATTGTTGTGCACAATTGATGTGCGGTGCATGCCGTGAGGAGAGAACTGTTTCCTGGCATAGAATCTTCCGCCGACCTGTCCATCAGAATAGATGTAGTATCTAATGGGCGACCGGGGATGTTCAATCTGGAGACATTAGGGATCCCCATTGTGTTGCCACTATTAGATCGGGTTCCTTTCGAACTCATTCCTTCTTTCCAGAAATAGACATTTCATTGGTTGAAGCGCTGGAACTTTTCATTCCTAACCAATACCCATGCACAATATGCAATTTAGTTTTTGTTTTTCTTACCTTCCTCCTTTATTTCATTAAATTTAACATGCTTTAAACGAACAGGTAACATCACAAATTAAGAAATTAAATCAGCTTCTTTCGTAAATAAACGTTCATATTTTAAAACAACTATTTCATTTATAGGCTTCGTACCAAATATATTTTTTAAACAATATGGTGCAATGCTAATATAACTTTCCCTTTCCATTAAAAATTCATATAAAGGTTATTGTTTTATCCATCTACGCTTTTTTATTTACAAAAATGCAGTATTTAAAAAGAGATATAAATTGAAGAAGGAGGAACAGTGGTATGTTGAAGGGGAAGAGTTACAAATAGTAAACAAGTTAGATTATTTGGGAGTAAGAATAAGTAGTAATGGGAGATGAAATGATCACAAAATAAGTGCCTTAGCTAAAAGAAGATTAACAATGACTGCTATAAGAATATGCTTAAAGAAAATACCAGATATGCAACTTAAATGTTTGGAAAGGGTTTGCAAAGCTGTAGTTGAAGCAAAAATGGTCTATGGATCAGAGATTTGGGGAAGTGATAAGGATGGGAGATTTTTGATAAAGTACATAGATCGTTCTGTAAATGTATGTTAGGTTTATCTATTTCATCACCTAATGGAGCAGCAATGTTGGAGTTGGGAAAATTAGGTAGCAAGTGCATGATAGTAGAAAGGATACTTAAATATTGTCATAGATATAAATCATAGGACGTGCATAATATCTTAAGGCAATGTCTAATAATACAAGAAAAATCCAGTGATGGGATGAACTGGGTTCAAGGAATAAGGAACATTTTACAGGAAATAGGAATAGGTAACTTATGGGAGGAGAGAGAGGTGTTAGTTAAAGGTTTCTGGAAAGAAGTGAGGAACAGAGTAGAAGATATAGAGAAACAAGAATTATTTCAAAGTCTGGAAGGAAAGAAAAGTTTGGAACTATATGGACAATTAAAGATGGACTGGGGAAGGGAGAAGTATGTGGATGTAGGTAATAGGTTAGTGAGAGAAGGGTGAGCTTGGTCCAGATTAAGTGCATATAGGCAAGGGGGATATAGGAAGGGAGCGAATTTGAATAGGTATCCTCTTTGTGGAGAGGCAGATAATGATTTGCATTATATATTTGAATGTGAAGACAATAAGTTGTGGAGAGATCAGTTTTTATCTAAAGAATGGGAGAATGTTAACAAAGAAGTATTAAAAGTTAGGATAATGAAAATACAAAAGGAGAGGGATATAAAAAGAATAGGAGAAGATATGGGGAGAGTAAGAGAAATGTGATTTAGAAAAATAAAGCAATATGAATTTGTTATGACCCACCATGCATAAATAACCACGGTGTTAAAATGCATGATGGATCAAAGAAAGAAAAAATAGCAACTCAAAGTAGTGTATTAAACATTGTAAGAGTTTTGTATAGCATTATGGAAATAAATATACATACAAAAATAATATTTAAATTATTTATTTCATAAATATTAATAACCACCTCTAGAAGGAAAAGAAGAAAAATCACAAACATTAAAAAGTATTCCTTTAAATGACGACCTGATTTGGGAAAATGTTAAAATATAACATGGAATATTTCTAAAACACCTAACACTCGAAAAAGTAATTTGACAGAAACTGTTGCAATAAGCTCTACAGTTTCCTGTACTAAGCTTTTGTTTAATATTATAGCTTCCCCAACTAAACTATACATAATTTAATCCGAGTGAAGATTTCACAAACAAGATAATTTCAAAATATACATGTAGTTAAGTATACAAATATCTTAAATGTTGCATATTTTAATCAAAATCATTAACGCCGTCTCCGAAAAAATACAAACCACATAAAGAGTAATTAAAGGTGTAGAATATGTAAACAAACACTTCCATTAGCACACTAGAAAGGTTGTAGCACTCAAATATGAAGTTTGCTAAATATCCGACTTTTCTTTTTTGATTTGCTGCACACATACACACACACACATACACACAGACGACCTTTTACCAAAATGCTTTTGGGAACTCAAAACGTGTATTTCCGATGAAATATCCATATCTAGCGAATTTTGTAGCAGAACTTCGTGAGAATCTGCGTTTTGCGGGAATTTCGTTTTTTTAATGCTAAATTCTGAGCTGAAACCGTAGCTTAGTGGTATTTATATGTAGGTGGTAAATAAAACAAATTTTAGCCCGCCACCCTACCCTATGGTACAGTACTTCCTCTACATAAAAATCAAAACAAAAGATATGCGGCACAGACATGTAATTTCTCTGTGCATTAAAATTCACGTATGCAATTCGTATACCTCATATTATAGTATTCATATAAAAAGCGATTCTTCAATCTACGCTACATTATTCACCATAAGCTTTTGCCTATCAAGATAAAAAGTGCTTGCTTACGTACCATACGCAAGAAGTGCTTTCACATATTAATATCAGAATCAACGAGGAATAAATTCAGAAGTTAAAGGAACTCTTGTGAAGGAAAAGGAAGAAGAATCAGAAACTTTTAAACACCCGTTTCCTACTTATACAAAACTATACAAACTTCACACAGAATGAAGAGGATTTCACAGACTATTTCCAGGAAATGAATGATACGCATGTTGTTAGTTATGCAAATATCTTAAACAAATAGCATTTTAATCACAATCGTTTGATTCTCTTGAAGACAGTTTGGGGTGGGAGTGTTTTCATCCACTAAGTGTACGTATGTGGTAGAGAAAGTAAAACGGAAGAAGAAAATTATTCTTATCCGTTATTTTCAGCTAACTGAAGGCTGATTTCTACCAAAAGTGATTGAGATTCTTTCATTTCTCAACTGCTAAGTATTGTTATATCACACTCGTGTTTCAGTATTGAATGGAAAAGCAATTAATTAATATTAAAACACATGATAAGAAAAAAAATAGCATCTAAAGGAAATGTGATTATCTGTAGGAAGAGGAACATAGTATGCGCTCCAGTTCGAAAAATAAGCCAGGTTAAGGATGCATGCAATGTGCAAAATGGCCTCTCAAAGCTCTGCAAAAAGCCTGGGTTTAACGATTCCCTCTATGCTCCAGTGGTCAGCTTTCTTGACTCTTAACCCTGTGCCATTTTGGGAGCCCTCCCTCAAGACAGTTTAATAACTACTTAGAAGCTGTGGTACCTTCACATTATGCTTCAGCTACAATATGGAAACACGTGGAATTTTCCGCTCGCAGCAGACCAAGTATTCGTTTGTCTGGTCGCCACATTACACGGAGGGGAAATGGTTCCTGAGAGCGCCATTCCAGTGGAAAGGCAGTGTTGTAGCTGCTTTCATACCCTCTCCCCAGCGCCAGGAGCTTAGCTGGGAACCGACGGGAGAAGCACCGGGAGAGTCGGCGAGTTTTTCTTCTACGAGTAACACCTGCAGCAAAAGGACAAGCAGTGAACACGTCGTGTACATAAACTTTTCGGCTTTAATAAAATTCTGTAACCTTCTATATTTTTAGCAAGTACTGTCGCAAATTCTAACGGAATGACGTACACACATAGGGTTGCTAGATTCTTTGAATGTTTTACAAAATTGTGAGCATAACGTATCGCGACGTTGGAAATTGTATTTCTTTTATTTCGCGATTATAGTAAATTTCAAAGGAAACGAGTTATGACTTGTGAATATGACTGTACAGAAAGACTGTAAAGCAAGGGAAGTAATGTCAAGGATTGTTATTTGAGCCGATGTGTGGACTTTTAGGAAACGAATTGTAACTTGGGGATTTTCATTGTTTCAAAAGTGTTGCCACATAAATTACTAGTAAATTTATACCAGAAGTTAAATGCACTGTTGTTGAAATTGTTTATCCCTTTGTATTGCTTTCATCATTTTCCTTCATTGTGCGGCTTTAAGGTAGTTAGTTTTCTGATTGGTGAACACGATCCACACATGGTGGGCAGTGTTGTGATCTGATACGAAGGAAGTAGGTCACATCACTAACAATACCAAGGAATGAATTCGTTAACCACGAAATTACGCTTCCACTAACATATATTCTGAAGTGATGTTAACGAAAATGGTAGCAGTAGCGTGAGTCACAAATTAAACATTACAAAGGCTAATGCAGTGTGAAATAGATTTCATAAATCTTCGTAGAGCATTAAAAGATTACGTGGAAACACACAAAAAAATTAAATGTTACAAAATGGCAGCAGAGCGTACGGCATACACTTTATGCTAAATTAGGCTATCGTTGCGGTTCCCAATTTAGAAGTTTTAAAATTTTATAGAAAACATACGCCTTTTGAAGTGTTGTTTCTTAAACTTCCTTTTTTATTAAGTAATTTCGAATGCAGATTACTGTGCATATTCCTGTTTTTTTTCTCGGCAGTTCTACCCTGTTGAAGCTTATTGTCTTGGTTAAATTTTAATATATTATGCCTCTGTACATTACTTTACTCGTTCCCATCTTTTATATTGCGTCTTTCAGTGTGCGCGAGAGCTTCTCAGGAAGGGCGAACTTTGTTTCCATTTAAAATGACGAGCACTTCCCTGTGCTGGAACACAGTCTGTACCAGTAGGTTTGTTCCCACACGATTCAGAATCGATTCCGAATTATCTGAGTGTGCGCAGTAGTTAAGTGGCGTTCCAACACGACAGAGAATCAGTTCAGAACCAATTCTGAATTTCCAGTTTGCTGTTCCAACGTATTTGGGAACTAGTTCGGAACGAGTGAAATCGGTTCGTGATTAAGAATAGGAACTGAAAATTCCAGACATGCGCAGATTGTATGGTCTACAGCGCATACTCAGTTAATTCAGAATCGATTCTAATCGCTTGGAACAACCCCTACAGAGAGTATTGAAAAAGCGACATACTCTCTGTATTCAGTAGAAAATAAATTTGAATATGTAATTTATTCCTCCATTCGTGTTTATTTCTCAATACGGAATAGCAAAGGTGTTTGGTAAGCAGTTGCTCGCTGTTGAGTAGTATGGCGACATACTTGAGGAAAAGAACAAACGTCTAACAAAGCCAGGGAGCAAAACAGCGTTCAAAGATAACAATAATGAGCGATTTAGAAGGTGACAGTGATCTTTTTAATGATGCATCGACTTCCGAAGAAGAGGATTATTTCCATTTAAACATTATTCCGTTATTTTGGGACCTTTACCCCTTTTTGGCACCTTTATACCATTTCCCCCCAACCATGCCCATAATCCCCTTTTTTCTTTTAAGTTTCATTCCAATTTATTCTTTAAGTTTCAATTAACGTCTCCTCAGCTTGCTGTGTACGTGCGAATAGTAAGTCTACCTCTTTCAGTAAACGCCGCGCGGGAATTGAAAGCACACCCGCAACAATGGAAAATAATTGTGTGTTCGACGATAACCACTTTCTCTCACTTTACTGCTATAAAGTAGCCCGCAATAATGCAGTTGACAATGAGTGATTCTATCCCACCAGAATCAGTAGCCTGCTGTTCGTGAATGTGAGTTTGTTGTTGTGAGAGACGTCATCTGTTTACGTGGAGACGAAGCCTGGGCAGGCAGAGACGACAATAACCTCAACCGCGCAGTTCCGAGAATTATTAAGACTGGGCTATAATTCACAAAACAATTATATATAAAGAAATAAAAATTTCAGCCCAATTGAATGGATAGTTTAGAAAATAGCAATTTCAGTTGTGCATCCCCTTAAATAAACCAGCACCTTATTGTGCCTTTTTCACCTTATTTGAGCACCTTTTCCCTTCCTTTTTTCATCTGAAATTTGCAACTAAAAATCCTAACCCTGATCATAAGCATACATTGGTACCATGTAGTTTTATATTATTTGCATTACGTTCGGAATAGAATTTATGTGGGGTGTCATTGTCTCAGAGTATTGGAGTTTTAAATTAAACATTGTGTTTAGAAGCTTCTGTAGCAGCAAACCTAATGTTAAATTGGAATTGTGTTAAATTACTTTTTCCGGGTTCTGGTTTAAATATAATATCTGTATATTACAATTGTTATTCGCAATAACTCAGTATCAATGGCTTTAAGCCGATAAACGAACGCGATTTATTTTTGCTCGAATATTAGGACTGGAATCAGTATGAAGGAAACGCTTACGATGTACGTATATACACACACACACACACACACACATATATATATATATATATATATATATATATATATATATATATATATATATACGTACATCGGCGGAGTTTGATTTCATTCATCAACGCTGTAAACGTAGATATTTGATCGTCTTCTGATTGACCGTACAATGAAGAAGGCCGTGACAGAACGCGAACGGTTCAAGTAGTGTTCCAACCACACAAAATTCCGAATTAGTTCTGTGAGCGTACCGGACTGGCGCATGTGCATTAGCATATGTTGGAATTAGTTCGGGACCCGTTCAGAACCGTATGTTGGAACAAACCTAGTATTTCTTCAAACATTGAAGTACAATGTGACCGTTCAACCAGATGTTTCAACTTTAACACAGTGATTTTGAGGAGTTTTTTAACACCACAAAATTCCAATTAGCGGAATTTCAGGACGCTTTGAGTAATGTTCGGACTACGTATACTCCAGCCATAGTACGTAAATTTTGTGCTCGCACATCAGTAGCTTATTATAGAGAGAGCTGGGCCACTTTTTTGCGTTTATATGGGAAAGAATAGGGTAAACGAGGCTAGATGCAACGGTTCAAGCAGAAGAATGCGTTTATATGGGAGAGACAGGGAAAAAGAGGGCCGATGCTAGGCTAGACAGGGGTTGAAGTAGGGAAATGCGTATATATGGGAGGGATAGTAAAACGGAGAGAGATGCTAGGATAGACAGGTGTTAAAGGTAGAATGTGCTTTATATGGGTTAGATAGAAAACCAGGGAGAGATAGTCATCTAGACAGGGGGCAGGAGTGAATGCGCTTTATGAGAGGTAGGGAATACGAAAAGAAGTGATAGGCTAGGTAGAGGTTGAGGAGTAGAGTATGGTTTATATGAGATATATAGGAAAACGAGGAAAGGTGTTAGGCTAGACAGAGGTTGAGGAGTAGAGTATGCGTTTATATGGAAAAGATAGGGATTACGGGGAGAGATGCTAGACTAGACAAAGGTTGAGAGTGGAGTATGCGTTTATATGTATGAGAGGTATAGAAACAGGAGGAGAGGTGTTAGGCTAGACAAATACTGAAGGACTAGATATATGGGCTTATATACAGGAGAGATAGGGAATACGAGGGGAGGCGCTATACTAGTCAGGACTTGAAGGGTAGAATATGGCTTTTATATGGGAGAGATAGCAAACCGAGGAGAGGTATTACGCTAGGAGGGTTTAAGTATGCATTTATAAGGAGAGACGAGAAGACGGAGAGAGATCGCATGCTAGGGGAGAGTTGAAGGAGAGGGAAATGTGTTTTATATGGGAGAAATAGGGCATACGAGGAGAAGTGCTAGGCCAGACATGTTGAGGAGTAGAGTATGCGTTTATATGGAAAAGATAGGGATTACGGGAGAGATGCACGGCAAGACGTGTTGAGGAGTAGAGTATAAGTTTATATGTAAAAGATAGGGACTATGGGAAAGATGCTAGACTAGACAGAGTTTGAGAGTAGAGTATGTGTTTATATGTATGAGAGGTATAGGAAAACGAGGAGAGGTGTTAGGCTAGACAGATACTGAGGGAGTAGGAATATGGGCTTATATACAGGAGAGATAGGGAATATGACAGGGGTGCTAGATTTTGAAAGCGACTTTAGACGCGAACTTCATGGAAAGCTGTTTCCTGTCAATGTTAGAGCACTATTCTAGACAGTTCAGCACGTAACACACTCACGCAAGAAGGTAACTCACTCACGCTAAAAAGGTAACCCACTCACTCAAAAAGGTAACCCACTCACGCAGAAAGGTAACCCATTCACGTAAAAAGGTAACCTTCACGCAAAAAGATAACCCACTCTCGCTAAAAGGTAAGTAATTCATATAGTATCACAGGAGGATAGATTCCATGGTTTTGGTGTGTATAGCTCTATATGATTTCACAGCAATTCAGCTAGCATCGTAGGTATTTAGGCTAATTCAGCTAGTACCACAGGAGGCTAGGTTCCAGCGGCAGGGCGTATCATAGCTGTATATGGTTTTCACTGGTAATTTAGCTAGTATCGCGGGTATTTAGGCTAATTCAGTTAGTGTCACTGGAGGATAGATTCCAGGGGCTGCTGTATCATAGCTGTGTATGATTTCACAGGTAATTCAGCTAGTATCGTAGGTATTTAGGCTAATTCAGCTAGTATCATAGAAGGATAGATTCGTATTTCACAGGTAATTCAGACAGTATTGTAAGTATTTAGGATAATTCAAGTATCATAGGTGTTTAGAGTAATTCCGCTAGCATTACAGGAGGGTAGGTTCTAGGGGTCGGTTATAACCAGGCCTCGATTTTGGGTCACGGAATTAGCAGACTGCAGTTAGGAACGCACGGAGTTGATTTCATGTCCTAGCCGGGGGGTGATGCAGCACTTCCAACCTACAGGTAGTTGCGTAGCGAAGGTCACTGTGGACATTCATATTGCTGCTTGGCCTTGGTTGATGCAGTCTCCTTACGTACTTGAGATCCAGTGAGTAAAGAACTATAGTTTCATAGTATTTACATATTCATTGATATTTGTGTTAGGTTTAATTGCTCTTATACTCCACAGTACTTTGAAACATGTCGAAGAATACGAGTACCAAGCGTTCCCTTCAGGATGCACCTATAGAGAAGTTTGGAAAGGAACTTTTCCTCGTCAAAAGAAACAACGCTGCATATTGCAAACGCTGCAAAAATACATCAGGACAGACAGATTTCGATTTATTCAAAAACACTGCAATAGCAAGATACACACGAAAAGTATTAAATTACACAATCCACAGAGGATTTCAACATTACAATCAAACATTGAAAATCAGAAAGGATTTTATCGAGATTTGTGTAGCATGTTGGTATATGACAACATCCCTTTCAAGAAGGTTGAAAATATATTTTTTAAAGCGTTTCTAGAAAAGTATATGCGTAAAAATATTCCCCGAGAGTCGATCTTAAGAAAACATTACATTACATCTTGCTATAACCATACATTGAAACAGATAAGGGAAGTGGTGCAAGAACAGAAAATTTGGGTTTCACTGGACGAAACAACAGATTGCTGTGGTAGGATTGTAGCAAATGTTATTGTGGGAGTTTTGCTGCCCGATCGTGCAGGTAAGAAAATGTAAGTGAACGCTTAGGTACTAGACAAAGTAAACCATAGGAGTTTAAAAATCTCTTCGAAAATTCAATGTGTCTGTTCTTTCCACATGGAATCAAACTACAAAACGTTTTATTGCTTGTAACTGATGCGGCATCGTACCTGGTGAATGAAGCAAAAGCTTTTCAGACGCTATATCCTAAATTAATTCATATAACATGTAGGGCACACGCCCTTCATAGAGTGGCCGAACACGTAAGGGCTAAGGTGTCGACTGCTTCATATCCAACGTCAAAAATGTTTTGAAAGCTCCTTCAAGGATACAAAGACTTAAAGCAGTAGCACTTAATATTCCCCTACCATCGCAGCCTATTATTACGCGTTGGGGCAGTTGGTTGAAGCAGCTACTTACTATGTCGAGCACTATCTCAAAGTCATAGACGTAATAAATACGTTTGATTCAGAGGAGTGTAGTGCAGTGGCTATTGTAAAACCTCTGATTTCAGAGCAGTTAATGGAATCGCTCCTATACATTAAGAACATTTTGAAGATATATCTAGAACCATATCACATCTGTAGGCGTCAGATATAGAAATGCCTAGGGCTCTTCAGTACGCAATTGCATTGCTTCAAAAACTGAATGAGCCAGTTGTAGTTATTGCAGGTGTGAACGCCAAATTCAAAAATGTCCTGGAGAAAAACTCTGGTTTTGCAGATATGTGTACTATTAAGGACGTTTTATTGGGTTCAAACAATGAATACAAATCCACGAAAATTGATTCGTGTGATATCCCATTCTTTCGTTATGCACCTGTCACGTCATGTGACGTAGAACGAGGTTTTCTAGCTATAAACTTATTTTAAGTGAAAATGGAAGATGTTTCTTATTTGCTACATTGCGAATGCACCTTGTAATTCGCTGCAATGACCTGTAAAGAAGTGTATTGCATTCATTTGCATATTGGGGTTATTGCTTTATGCATTTATTATAAATATTTATGTATATGGTGCAATGAAGTTGTGAAGAAATCTATTTTGTGATATGTATATTGTTTGCACGTTTTTGTCTGTTGTGGAAAATGGCTATTTCAGAATGTTAAAACATGTAAATTCGTGCAAAACTGTTATGTTAGGCAATTAGTCTCCTTACTCGATACGCACTGGAAAATGTGAACGTTTATTTTGTGCTCTAATGTAACTAGATGTTTACATGTTGAGGCAAGGGCTGCCTGCACGCGTTACCTGCCATTCCACTCGATTTAAACAACACAGTGGTTCGTGTGCTCCTAACTTCATGTGTCTCGGAACCCTGAACCAGGCCTGGTTATAACATAGTTTCGTATTTCAAAGATAGTTCGGGTAATATCGTAAGTATTTGGGGTAATCAGCATAGTTGCCCAGATACTCGTGATAATTTCGATCAGCAGTTTGTATCACAGTTATTTAAGGTAATTACAGGTAATTCAGGTTGTACCAATGTATTTGAGTAATTTTAACAGGCAGTTCAACTAGTATAATTGATATTTAGGGTAAATCATGTATTATCACAGGTAATCGTGCTAATTTAGAGTAGGGATTCGTATCAGAGCTATTTATGGTAATTTCATATGATTCGAGTAGTATCACAGGTATTTAAGTCATTTTAACAGGTAATTCAATTAGTATCACAGCTATTCATAGTAACATAGAGAGTAATTAGATTATAAACATTTCTCATCCAACGTTACAAAACTTTATATACTTTTTTCTAAACCTTACAAACCTTTAAAATGTTAAACAGTTAGTGTGCCAGGTGGAGAGAGATAAACTGCATATTGGTTTACAAATTGAAAAGTTTTATGTCAACATACCTTTATTTTAGTTAGTTGTAGACGCCTCTCCCCTTTATCTAGGCTTGAGACTAGCACTAGGATTGCTGCTAATGGCAGGGTTAACGCCTCCCCTTCGATCTTCTTTCTTCATCAGGTGTCTGCTAGGTGTATACACAGCACATGGGTAAACTTTCTTTAAATTGTAGACTCACGGAGAAAATCTTCATCTTCGACTTACATTCTCTTAAGCACTGTTTGTAATACCGTAATGCCCATACGCAGAGGTCATCCTCGGCAATAACTCTTTTATCATCAAAAGGAGTCAATGCAATTTTATTTACTTGCACTGTGGTAACAGCGTGCTCTCGTGATAGGATCAGATTCATAGGCGTTCTGATGATTTCTCTGGCTTTAAGGCAGTGCATATAGCTGTCAAATGTGATGTACTGCTTAATAGCACTACGTTTTATACCTTTAACCTTTTTATCATTGAGCCTTGAATATCTAAAGCATACATCTTAGGTCGTAGTCGAACAAAGCGTAGGATGATTTTGCTACTGGCCTCATCTTTAAATTTTCCCAGCACCTTGTTGTTCTGAGTAGAGTGGCATATATGGTTGACAGGGTAATCAGCAGTATCCAGATGCTCAAGAAAACGTAGCTTGTCATGGTACACATCTTCAGTTGTTACACGATGAATGAATGAATCAGTATCCATGTACATAAGCTTCAGGTTTTCAGCTCCGTAATATGGTAACAACACATCATAATCATAATGATATATTAATGTCTTGGAGATGTTCAACATACTCATACCAATGTATATAGGTTGTTGAATACAATCTGACGAGAGACCATATGTACAGCAGTTAGATTAGCAGCATATATTGTCCTATCGATAAACGTACGCTCGGCGATCAGCTTCTCTAGAGTCTTCTCATTTGTCACCAGTCGTATATACGGTTACGCAGGTTCTCCATAGTTTTTCCAAACATGGCGCTGTTAGAGAGCTTGTAGAGGTCCTTCTCTAAATCATTTGCAGCTTGTTGTCGTAGCCTGTTGTTAAATTTCACATAAGGTTTTAACCACTGTGACTGTTTTCAATTGTAGCACACGATGGATTTTACTCAAAAGTAACCCATGATTAAGAGCTTCCTTAAAAGCCATGTAATGTACTACATACTTCTTTCGAGGTCCAAGATGGGGTATCGGTTTCTTTGTAGATGATTCCTGCGGCTTCATACACTCAGGCAGGAAAGGTAGATTGTTGTGTAGATCGTAAAGTTCTGCAGGATACTCGAGGTCGACTTCTAATATGCATCCATAAGGATCATCCTTTTGTAGCGTTTCTAAGTTGATTTTTTCAGGGGAAACCCACTGAAATCCACCAAAAGGAAGGGAGTGACACATTGCCCAACCATATTGGTTATTGTCGTCTTCATATGTAATAAATTGGATTGGTCTCGACGGATCATACTTATCCATATAAGTGTTATTAGCCTCTGCATACCGATGGGAAACGTGGCATAAACCTCCTCTTATACCTGATTCCACCACGAGTAGTTGACCATAATCTTGTAACAGTTCCAGCTGAATTCCTGTATACAGTAACATAGCGTCCCATGTAAGTCCTGGAGAGGTAAAATATTGTGCTGGATCAACTTTGTGTGTTTTGAGGGTTTGCTCTCTGAGACATCAGCTAGAAGAATTACATCCGAAGTTAAGTAGAGATCGCTGTATTTGCCCAGGTTTCTCACATTAAACAGCTCGCATACATTTCTAGCAAGATCGTAGCCAGTATCATTAATTTCTTCTTCATTTAATCTATTGTAGAAGGAGTCCTTAGGAGGCAAGCAGATCTCATTCAAAACATCCCATGACGTGACGTAATCATAGGGAAATACTCCTTTACGAGTCATCAATTTCAACTTGCCTTGTCCAAAGTGCTTCAGTGTTTCAGGATACAATGTTAGATTTTTTACCATCTTATCCAAGCTAGTACTCAGGAACCGACAGCTATCCACAAACCGAAACTTTATATCTCCTACATACTTAGAGAATGAGATATAGCTTTTTCTCAGAGCTAGGAATTACCTCCACACGTTCACTTGTACACCCCAACTTAGGAAGCAAGCATGTCTCATTCAAAGAATCCCATGACGTGACGTAATCATAGGGAAATACTCCTTTACAGTCGTCAATTTCAACTTGCCTTCTCCGAAGTGCACATCGCGATAATTTAGATCGCCTCTCGATATCATTTCGTGTGGGAGATCTGGGACTATTAAAGAATTATTTGTTAAGTGACGCTTCTCGTCGTTTTACGCAAAAATTGACTGCTGGTTATATTGGTTCTTTCAGCATTATTAAGATAGTGAATGATGTTCCCTATAAACTACAGGAGTGCATTACCGGTAGAATAACTTTGGCTATCACTTCACAACTTAACTCCGCACATGTCACTGATGCAGCAGACGCTGATGTAAAGCTCGCTGCCTCGCTCTGGCAGGAATTTTCTGGTTTTTTTACCTCACTCATGCGCATAGTCGCTGTTTTCCCGCAATAGCGTTCTTTTTGTTGTTGTATTTTTCATTACTTCATCAACATTTTGTTTCCTGCCGGAATTTTATTCTCGTTTTCATTGTAACATTTATGCTTTTACTTTATTTTGATTTAGATTAGTGTGCGTTCTATATATATTTAGCTTATTATATGTGCTGTTTTTATTTTATGCTCGTTCCCTTTCCGCAGATTTCCCTTTTCGCTTATCTTGTATTATGTGTTCGCTGCTTGCCTTTGTGTTATTGCCTTGTACGCCATTTCTTATCCAGAGTTGAACTTTGTTTCGTGTGCGATGTCTGGGGAGAGAAGTGCAGCATTGCTGGAGATTTATTTCTGCCTTTCCAGCCTTTTCGCTTGGGAGGTAGTCTTCTACCATTTTGGGCACACTCCCTCAAGACAGTTTAATAACTATTGAGAAGCTGTGACACCTCCACATTATGCTTCAGCTACAATAAGGAATCGCGTACAAGTTTTCCGCTCTCAGCCAGACTAAGTATTCATTTGTCTGGTTGTCACATCACTCGGAGGGAGATGGTTCCTTGAGAGCGCCACATCATAGGAAAGGCAATGTTGTAGCCGCTTTTATCCCCTCTCCCCAGCGCAAGGAGTTTAGCTGGGAACCGACGAGAGAAGCTCCAGGAGAGTCGGCGAGTTTTTCCTCTACGAGTAACACCTGCAGCACAAGGATAAGCAGTGAACCAGTCGTGTACGTCAACTTTTGGACTTTGATAAAATTCTGTAACCTTCTATACTTTGGCAAGTACTGTTCCAAATTCTACCTCAGTGACGTACACACGCAGGTGGTTATCTTTGAATTTGACAAAATTTGAGCATAACGTATGTGACGTTGGAAATTATATTTCTTTTATTTCCCGATTATATTAAACTTCAAAGGAAAAGAGTTATAGCTTGTGAATGTAAATGTGCAGAGAGACTGTAAACCAAGGAACGTTTTTATGTATAGTGATGTCAAGGATTTTTATTTGAGTCGACATGTGGGCTTTTATGGAACGAATTGTAACTTGGGAATTGTTATTGTTTCAAAGGCTTGGCACGTCAAATTATTAGTAAAGTTATATCAGGAGTTCAATGTATAGTTCTTGAAATTGTTTATTCCTTTGTATTGCCTTCATTGTACGGCTTTAAGGTGGTTAGTTTTCTGATTGGTGAACACGAACCACTCTTGGTGGACGGTGCTGAGATGTGGTACGAAGTAAGTATGAATTCGTTAACCACGATATTACGCTTCCATTAACATATATTCTGAAGAAATAGTAACGAAAATGGTAGCGGTAGCGTGAGTCAAAGATTGAACATTTCAAAGGCTAATAGAGTATGTAATAGATGTTATAAATCGTCATAGAGCATTAAAAGGTTATGTGAAAACACATACAAAAAATTAAATGTTACAGTATCCTTGAAAGATACTGAACTTAAATACAAAGTTTGGTATTTGTCCGAATTTTCGTTTTTTGAATTATGTTGCTCACAGGCGCGCGAACACACACACATAGACACACACGGACCTTTTTCTAAAAATTATTTTTGGATTCAGGGGGTCTCGAAGCTTGTACTTCGGCAAAACCTCGGTATCAAATTTTTGGATGGACTACAATATGTTATCTACCTACTGTGAACGTAGTAGAGAAAATAATAACCGTATGTAGGAATAGTTTGCATACACACTAACAAGCGATGGAGGAAAGAGAAAGTCATGTGAATGTAACATAGCAGATTTATTTCATATGCAGTACATTTGAATTAAATTAAGCAATAGCAGAGGGCTTGAGCCCTCTAGAGTGCAGCATGATGCCTAAGATTAAATTGAAGGGAAAGGCTGTTGGGCAGTCGCAAATACCCTAGAAACTCTTGACACATTTTGTATGGACCTCAATTAAAACATCCAGGTAATCTTCACACGCCATGCTCTACCCCATGCACCACGTGCATGATAATACTGTAATTAAAATACCTGAATTATTTCGTTTTGATTACTGTGGCTCGTTTCTACTTTCATTACACATAGCAGGAGGACTGCAGCGTGATCATAATATGAGCATTGATTCAATGTAAAATATTTACAAATTTATCCTCGTAACTTCAACCCTAGCGTTCACTTTCATGGGTTCGCTAGAAGGAACGCGAAAACAAACATTGCTTATTACTTCATGTTTTCTTTCCTTTTTTCACATCTACACATAATTAGGACCAGGTACTATCTTCCATCCTTGCAATAGCTGGTATCTGGAATTCTGTACCTACTGATCTGAAGGTTTCCGAGCCTTGTTTAAACTTACAATTACATTACAGAACCATATTTTAACGAATGGAATAATAGTTTTGTCGGTTTACGATATATTTCCTCCATAATTGGTATAAATATAGCCTGTTTCCCTTCCTCTCCTCCTTTCTATGTCTGTAATGGGCCCAAATATTTCTTTTACAATGCATTGGGTTAAAGAGGGCTTCGTGCTTTAATTTGGTTAAACGTATAATCTGATTTGTTCGTTTTGTTTCGTTTCAAACAATTACAGTGTTTGATTTTCTTTTTGTTTCAACATTTCCTTTTCATAAAATTATTTTATTTGCACTCATGGGGACGTGGAAAAGAATAGCCTTAATCCCATGAAAATATATAAATAAAGAAATGTTACCCTAGAAGTTATTGTAAAATTCTTTTCACAACAATACTCCACAGGCCACAAGCTTACTCAGAGTTTCGACCAGGACCGCCACTCGTACTTGTAGGTTATATTACTGATTATAGAAACTCGGTTATTGTCTGCTCTTATTTTCATTTATAAAAACTGCACTTCGAAACACGCAGAGCTTGAAAACAATGTGTGTATGTATTCACAGTTGCGGGTTTTCTTCGTCATTGTTCGCTCAACGAAAGCGTTTCAGAGACTCCTTCGTGGGGATGTAATTCATGACGGATGTTTTAAAGAGAAAACTGCGTGCCCACCGGTATGCAATAGGCGTCCCAGCTTTTCTTACGCTATTACCTCCATTTCCATTTTCCATGGTTAAAACGCAAAGGAAACATACACATACAAGGTTAATGCATTACAAATGTCTGAAGAGTCCAGGAAATTCAAAGTAGGAATCCAGAATACATTAAAAATTTACCTTCCGTTCGTCGTGCAATGCTTATTCAGGTATATATGAAGTAAGCCATCTAGGCCAATATATTGGCCGAACGATGCAACACAGTTGTGTAGCCACTGAAGCCTTAGCATGCACTAAAAGCTCTGATATTGTGTGTGTTCTATAAACTCTATAGCTAAATGTGAAGCACTTCTTGGCCAGGTTCACCGTCCGCTTCCGGCATAGACCACTTTTTAAATAGGAAGCGCATTAAACAAATACTTGTATAATGTTGCTTTTCATAATTATAAATTCCAAAGTTAATATATTATTATAGGTGGTATAGGTTTTCATGCTTTTTCAAAATGAATATATGGCACCTACATTCTATGTGGTGCGCAGAAGATTGTGAAAATTCAAAAGCCTGTAACAGGCTTTCGTTTTCAATGAAAGATAACAAAAATGACATTGCGCAAGGCGCACACAAAGCATAGGCAAAAGTTAAATATGGCAGTAAAGAATGTTTCAGGTGTTTCCGGTCTTGAGACTGTAAGGCGTATTGGAGTCACGGAGCCTAATATGATGTAATAATCAACTTCCAAAATGTGATATAGATCTGAAATTAATGTAGCAAAATACATAAAGTTTGGTTACTTAATGATTGTCATAAGTAAATTTAGAAAGCTGCAAATCTCAAAATGAAGAAAATATTCTATAAATCAAGTTCTCCATTAAATCAAAAAGGAAATGAGATCATTCCTCGTTTAAACATTCCACCGCAATACAAACTACAGTATTCCGTTGTAGTGTCCAACTTTATCATTTAGGGACTGAAACTTAGAACTTTGAGTTTGCTTCTCCAAACCGAAATATACATTAAAACTGAAGTATGCATTGCGAGCTGGCCTCGCCAAAGGGTGGAAAAGTTTCGGTCTACTTCCTTGTGGGCCCAGAGACTGAGTTCTTAGCTTCGAAACGTGACCAATCTCCAGGCAACTCCAAGGAGAAGGCAGAGTTGCGTACGAATCGCATGGCGTAAGGCGTTCTAACTTGCCGACTGTAACTGCGTGGCGACGTGGGGGAGAGTATGGACTGCCACATAATACAGCTTCAGCATGTGTACACATTTCTATAAAATACTCTTAATAAGAGCTTACAGTTATAAATCAATGGACTGCAGCCTTGCACTGTGTTCTACTCAATCACGTAGATAGCATAACTTCAACATCTCATCATTTAAGTGCTATGCGTATCTCTGTTTATAAAATTCTTCAGGTATTAAATCCGATAAATTGTATCCCATTCTTTCTTAAGCACAATTAATACTTATTTTACCTTTGTGTTTTAAATTGTGGTTTTATCACTGTCAGAGGATACACTAAAGTAGAAATTTTACTGAAACATGGAACTTGGTAATAAGTTAAACAAATGTAAAATTACGGCTTACAGAATGCACTTCTTGTCATGTTTTTCCGTTAATAGGTGATACACATTTCTGGTTCTCCTAGACATTCCACATAGAAATTCCTGACCCCTTTGGTTTAGTTGTCTGCTTCTTTTTCCCCTGTTGTGCGAAAATTCTTTGGGATAACAAGCAATTTCGACGTAAATTTCTTGCTGTTCCTTCTACTTTTCCAAAACTATGCACCCTTTTTCGTGAAGGAACAAAGTCGCATGTTACATATCCGGTTAGATGAAAGGCGCAGAAATCCAGAGTGCAACAATCGAGACACATAATGACCCGAATTGACATTTATGGGAAAAAACTAAAAGGAAATAAAACATTTTAGGTCACTGGTAGACCCCAGGAAAACGATGGATTTTACTTCCTTACGTCGTACTTTTGAGTCCTCTTTTATTTTAAAATTTACAGAAGTAGGTAATAGCTTTGGAAATTTTTGGAAATTCTTAGAATATGTGACGTGAGGGAGGGAAACTTCGTCGGGTTACATGTAGGAGGCGCAGGTGATAATTTTTACAATCAGTGTGGTAATAATCTGACACGACAGCCCTGAAGGACCTCAACGGACCAACCCGACTAATCACCTCATGCCCACATGCACAGGTGGAGATGATGTGGTGCACCATGAATCCGCTAACCAGAATGTTTGTTGCTGTTGCGTTAACCTTTAGATCACTACTATCATAGTTCTTCAATACCATCACGATGCTGAGGAATAACTGTGATTGTGAAGTGTAATGTTAGAGTACTTCACGTGATTGATATGCAGATTAAATTTTTTCACCACGAGGTAGCATTTTTCTTGTGTATTGAATTAGGTTTGGAAATCAAAAGCATTAATATATGATGATAATAATTAATAATAATAATAATTAATAAAAATAATAATAATAACAGAATACTGATCCAGGGGGTGTTCTTTGGTGTACTCTTTGTGAGATGTAATAAACTTGTTAATTTTCGTCTTCTGATTGCAATTCTAATAATGCGGCATACAAGTTGAACAGCAGAAGCCAACGTGAAGCAACCAACAACCAGTCTGCTAGTGCTTCCTCTTGAAAAACCCAAACGTTCAGCTGTCTTTCGGATGATGCCGATAGCCTTGTAGCTTTTGTAATGAATTACTGAACTCTCGCCCTTGACATTTGTGCAGTTTGGCTTCTCCTAGCAGTTGGACCTCTCCTACACTTGCACACTAAAGTCCCGTCAGACACATTTCAAATTATACGTTTTATTAGGTCCCTCTAATTATGTTATAATTTATAATAGAGCCAGCTTTCGCCCAATGAAGAGGGAGATAATCTTTCTTCTGTATTGCTTAGCTAAACCACAGGATTTAATGTATTCGATTAAAAACCTCAGCATCAAAATTTCTCCAGAAATATATGTTCTGAGACACTCTGGATCCAAAAACAAAAGAGAGGGAAGCATTCTAGAAAAAAGGACCCCGTGTTTATGAATGTTTCTATTCGTGTATCTGTCTTCCATCTGTCTAATATTTTGTGTAATATCTGAAAATATCGTTGAAAGCCATTTAAAGCTGTAGAAATAATTTTGAGAAGCCGCGAATAAATTGATGTTCTGCTTAAATTCCTCTTTAATGCCTCAAGAATTTACGAACTGGCCACTTAAACTTTTATTGGCAATTAAAATATGATGTTTCGATGACATTTTCAGGTCTTACACAAAACAGCCGCTCTGCTGAGTGTATCTAAATCAATTTTGAAAATACTCTGCATAAAGAAGTTTAAAAATCCATGCAATTTTAAAAACAGGAAAAACTTATAAAATACAAAATATAGAAAATCACCGGAAGAGTAAGCTGTATAGTAATCTTTTCGTAAACAGTAAAAATAGGACTTTTCCACTCAATGATTGGCTGCTAGAGTTTCTGAAAGTGATGTCCGAATACTTTCCGTCGAAACGAATATGCCGAAAGGTACTTCATAAGCTCTCAGAGGATAACCCTGGATTTTAACAGGAACCAAAACCAGTTTTAGAACAAATATTCTAAAATATAAGAACATTTAGAAACAAAACTTGAAAATGTCACACCAAGATAAAACCCCAAGGTGCAGGAGAGTCGCATTCTTACGTTGTATTTGTTCTCTTACCCATTCAGCCACTGACTAGGACATATATGCCTTTACTCTACAAACTATCCTTAAGAGAGCTTACTTCTTCTATGTACTTCATATTCATCGAGATAAACGTTTCCAGAGCTATTGCATGACACATTCTGTTGCAGGTGCCAGATGAATACAGAAAAACCAGTCAGATATATAAAAGAGGTTTTTAAATTCCATACTCTCCCCTGCCATTGCCAGAAACCATTGAATAATGACCTCAACACTTGAGGTATTGAGAAATTCAAACCAATAACTAAGGATATCTCGGACATACTTATGCCACTAAAAGGGCATTGTAAATAAATTGTGTGCTTCAAGAGATCTAAATTTCTACACACCAAGTTTCTGTCTATCCGTTATGGTTTACGCGTTATATAAGGTTATACAAAATTACTTCTGAGTGAAGAAGACTTCACGGGAAGACTTCACCACAAAAATTCAAGATCTGTATTTTATTTATCATCCACCTTAAACAGAGGGTATTTCAATCAAAATCGTTGGACATTTTTGAGAAAATAAAAATATGGAAAATGTTTCCATGTAAAGCGTAGCTTGAGGTGGTATATATAATATTCGTGTTGCATCTTTGGAATGTACTGACACTAAAAATGCCAAGTTTGGTATTTATCGAATATTTATCAAACAATTTCATTTATCTGTTCAAAAACACACTGGCACACCAAGACACACACCACAAATATTTTTTCTCTTCAGGAGTCCCCAAAACATGTATATTTATTGAAACTTCGACATCTAGTTTTTGGGTGGAATGCACTACTTCCTCTACCTACTATGTACGTGGTAGAGGAAATAACTCATGCGTTGCGTTCACATTACTTTCCCTACTCATTACAGTTTATTTTAACTATCTCCTACAAACTATTCTAATGAAAGCTTATTAATTTTTCAGCCACCTGCTTATAGTAGGTAAACGATTTTTAGAAATCAAGGTTATGATGGTAACAGCACTTAATAGGTTGACTTATTAATCACAATAGTCTTAAAATGTAAAATACGTTTATTATTTTCTTTTCATATATTAATTTTAAGTGTTGTCTAATTATAATTGTTCATCATAGCTATTTTGTGTATTGATATTGTTACATTTCTGAATTTTACTATATTAAATCTACTATTCTGTGATATTTAGCAAACTCAAATGGAGTTATATTACTAAATAAATCCCTCTACATAAAAATTGTATGTAGATATTTCACAATAAATACATGTTTCAAGGACCTTGAATAAATATAAAAGCATTTTATAGAGAAATTCCGCGTGTGGGTGTGTGTGCGCGTTTGAACTGCACATAACTCTAAAACGAAACGTTCAATAAATACAAAATTTGGTAGTTAAGTTCAGGTGTGATTAGAAGATTTTCAGCAATATCCTTCACCCGAAACTGTCCTTTATATGCAAAAACTTTTTTGTGTTTCTGATTTTTCAACAATAGCTGTAACGAATTTTATTAAATGCCATAATTTTAAGGTATTTATATAATGTATATTTTAACTTTATGGGAATAACTTGTTAAGTCCTCTTCATTCGGAAGGAATGTTATATAACTCTGTATGACGTGTAAACCATAAGAGAGACAATTGAAAATACTCCGCAAGAAATGCAGATCTCTTTAAAACGCACAGCATATTTCAAATAAGGTTCCTGTTGCAACAGCCATTTCCGGGATATTCGTTGTCATTGGGTTGAGTTTTTCAATAATTTGTTGCAAACACTCTCTGGATTAACGTGATGTAAAGGGAAACATATGTACGAATATATAGTGTGTGGAAGCTATATAGCAAGTAAGGCATGTGAATGTAGCACTTTCTCAATTACGTATAAGATTACGGAAATAGGTATTATATTCTATCCAATAAAAAGTCGGTATCGAGGTTTCACCGGAAATATACGTTTTTAGGTTCACTGAGCCATCATCCCCCCAAAAAATTCAGTTTAGCGAAACGTTCCATATGTATGAATGTGTGTGTTGTGTGTGTGAGAGAGAGAGACAGAGAGAGAGAGAGAGACAGCAAGCAACATAACTCCAAAACGAAAAGTCGAAAATGTACAAAATTCGATTCAGAGCGTTTAAACATTTCAAGAAAATTACTCCACACCAAACTATCCATGTACAAGGATGTTGCCTTTTTTAAAGTTTAAAACGGCGCCAACGATCCTGATTAAAGTATAATAAATTTCTGAGATATTAATGTGGTAAATTAAATTCTATCTTGCCTTCTCTGTGAAGTCATCTTCAGATTGATTGAATTTTGTGTAATTTTGTATAGCTTTAAAATCAGAGGAGAGAACAGAAAAACGAAGAACTTATTAAAATAGGCATTTTATATAAAATATGTTTTTCGTAGTGTTATCGAAATATTCCACTTTGCATGTTTACACCCTCCTAGGTACTACATGACATGCTTGAAAGTTTGCGATTCTTCTTTTTCTGCCCATTGCAAGTGCTATTTACGTCTAAATACGAGACTGGTTCTAAAGTAAATAACGTTTTAATATGCTGCCGCTGCAGCGCTGCAGTCGCAATTTTGAACCAGCGCGATCACTTCCACCATTCATTAGGAAGTTAGACGCACCTGTGAGCGATCGTCAATTTGTGTTTTCCTGCTATTAGAGCGTTTCGAAATGTTCAAAGCCGACTGTAAAGTCAGATCACTGATTGGTTTTTTGAATGCGAGGAATGTTAAACTAGTAAACATAAGCTTTATGGGGAAACAATAATGAGTGACAATGCCTGGCCACACACAGCCAAACATACTCAAGATCTGATCGCATCATTTGCTTGGGAACAATTCAACAACCCTCCCTACAGTCCGGATTTAGCATCAAGCGATTTTCATCTGTTTCTTCATCTGCAGAATTTCCTTGGTGGAAAAAATTCAACGGGATGATGATAAACAAGAAGTGCAGAATTGGCTTTCATCACAGACGGCATCATTCTTTGACGAAGACATACAAAAAGAGGTTTCCCGTTATGACAAGTGCCTGATCAATGGCTGTGACTATGTGGAGAAGTAATGTTAATGAATGATAATAAATGTTTGAAGAATAATGTTCTATTGTTTTTTTAAAACGTTATTGGTGCTTATACTTTAAAAACACGCCTCGTGTTTGTTTACTGTTTCCAAAGGTTGTATGTAACTAAGCACTTAATGTTAAATTTTAAGTCATTCCTAGATAAAAAAAATCTAGCTTAAATAACTAACGTGGATAGAAGAACCATGTTTTATATAAATATGCAAGGATATATCTGAATTTGTCATGGACGGAAGTCATGTGAGTGCTCATATAATTATTTTTATCTTGAGTTATTTAAACACTATCTCAACACGTTTCATTTATCCAAGGAATAATTCTGCGAATAAAAACCTAAAAACGTTGTTGTATTACATGAAAGTAATTAGGAATGCATTATCAATATTTGTTCATAAAACATTGTGTAATATAGACTCAGGTATTGTCAGTGTGCATATTTAAACTTTCTGGTGCATACGCTCTCTAATTGGAGGAAGTGATACCAACGGATACTGTATTATCTTCACTAGTTTCCTTTTGAAGCCACGTATTTAGTTAAACTATTGCTAGCCACACAACTTCCAACAGGTTGATATCACGTACCTACCAGAAGGGATGTTATTTCCTATACTTACATTACCAGCAGAAGGTAACACTCACATGACCTTCTCTACGTATTACAAATTCACACACACTTCATATCGTAGATATATTCAGCTACACATATAAAGCCTCGTTCTTTTATCCGCTTTATTTTGTTTTTACGATAAACGTTTTTCTTAATTTATTTCAAATTAGACAATATAGACTTAGTTATGTGCAACAAGTGAGGATAGGTCAGTTTATGTTAGAAATGAGCGCATGAGAAGAAAAAAAGAACCCAGATATTCAAATGAATTTCTCATCTCCTGACGCACTTGAAGTTACAACTTTTAAACATATAAAAAGGGATATTTGGAAATGGGTAATGCAACGACAGCAAAATTTGATCTGCATTTTATACTAATGTTGAACTATTTGTTATAGCTTCCAAATTACATAAAAGTCAACAAATGTGTCAAGGACCTCACAGATTATTCATAGAAAATTCAAAATCTGCATTTATTCTTTATGACTAAATTTCAAACATTTCATACTTCGTTAAAAACAGAGAAATTCTTGAAGAAACGAAATCAAAGAATACTTATTGCATTAAAAACAAGTTTTTTGGGCTGGGATACTTTTCTTGAAAATTCTCCATCCTTAAACGGCGTCTGACTCAAGCATGAACATCTTTATCTGTCATTTGATTTTTAGGTTTTGCTGTTCAAAGACACATACAATGAACTATTTTTCTGAAATACGTTTAAGGACCATATGAAATGTGAAATACCTACCCCTCTATCTGATGGGAAAATAAAACTAGATATTAGCTATACTTCCTATATATAGTTATTTCATTATGTATTCCCTACACTATTAAGGGAATTTTATGCGCGGTACCTAATTAGAATAAACACCCAACATATTCTTACCGTTTAAAGAAAGTAAACAACAAAATGTCGGATTTAGAACATTGCACAATATTCTCTATCCATTAGCAATCCATAGGTACCCTTATACAGGGTGGACCATTTAAGCTGAGACTATACAATAACTCCAAAACTAAGCGTTGTACAAAGAAATGTCTTTAACAAAAGTTATTTGATATTATGGGAGCAAGTGAATGCCATTAGCGTTTTTTTGTTTGAAGGAGTTATGATGGTCTTTTTTGGGTCAATTTAATTTTTTTAAATGGGAACCTACAATTAGGGTCAATTTAAATTAACGCTAAAATCACCATCATAACGTCCTCCAAATAAAATACGATTAATGGCATTTGCTTTCCCCCATAATATCAAACAAATTTTAATCAAGACACTTCATTCTACTACACTTAGATTTGAAGATATTGTATAACCTCAACTCAAATGGTCCACCCTGTATATTATGGTATTCATTTAACGTGATTCTTTTGTCCACGTTACACGATACTTTCGCATGATGTTACATTCACTTGACTTTCTCTAACACTCTTCTACAAACTATTCTTACAAAAGTTTATCTTTCTGTCTACTTCTTATTAATAGTGATAACATTGTTGAAATGCTATTATTACACATTTCATTGTATTTATAAGTGGTATACAGGAGGCTCAGCGATGATCAGATCTTTAAAACCCGGGTCGCTATATCGATGCCCTTGAAAGGTCACTCTTTGCATGACCACGACAAAATGAAAACGAATATCAGCTTGACAGCTGCAAAGAGTATTACGTATTTGAAAATTTAAACTAATGGCACCGAATATCTCGGAAAATACATGCCACAAAAATTGTGTGACAGGAAGTGTGTGGTTTAACGATATTTACATTAATGTATACTAAGCATTTGTACATCTCTTACGATTTACCACTTGTACAAAGTTATACAAAATTCATTTAGAATAAATGACTTTATAAGCTATTGGCAGAAATTCAAGGTATTCATTTTATTTGTCATGAAAATATCTTAAGCATACCATTTTAATATTAAATCACTAGTTATTATAAATAAAATGAAGAATAACGAAAAAGTTTCCACTTTGAAGGTAATTCGAGATGAGACCATTTTCTTAAATATCTCTCAGTTACATTCTTGGAAGATGCTCAGTTTAAATGGCACTTTGGTATTTATCCGACATTTCGGTTTTGAGTTATGGTTTTCAAAGACACACGCACACACACACACACACACGAACCTCTTTTTCTAGGAATACCTGTTTTATTCAGGGGACCTCAAAACACGTATTCCCGGTGAAATCTTGATGTCAAATTTTTTAACTAAATAGAGTACTTCCTCTTCTTCTGTTAGTAAGTGGTAGGGAAAGTAAAAACTACATGTATTCATACAGAAAGAAATAAATAAAGAATGTCTTATTTTCAAATACCTGATAGCGCGTTAAAGCAGGCTTCAGTATGGGAAAATCTAAATATACAACATTCAAATATTTCGAAATCGGCTTATCCATTATGATTTTCGAGTTATAGGTATAACATTTAGTAAGAATAAACAATACTTCATATGTTATTGCAGAACTTGGAATATAATTATACATTTTACTCCTCATACCATTGTCTCAAACATATGATCTTTATATAAAAATCTTTGCCTCTTTTTCTGAAAATAAAAAATAATGAAATAACTTCCCAACTGTACCTATCTTGGCTCCACAGTCTCAGCAATGGTTGAGAGTCATTTCGCAGTTACTTTAAAAGCTTAACTTAATGAAGTAACTATGGATAGCTACAATTTGAGTAGAATGTTCTGGTTTTCTATCCTAATATTTTCAAATGTTTATGTGTAGAATACATATTGGACTCCTAAAATCCAATTTATTAAATCGTTCATTTTTTTTAAGAATTATGTTCTGACTTGGCCACATTTTCAACAGTGATTGTTCTGTTGCCTCGTTTCGCCTTCAAATGTTTGTGTTACCATAACCCCTTGATTAAATAGTGTATTTGTTTTGTTTTTCAATAAGCTTATAACTGCTTTCTCTCTCACAATTTTTAAACTTTTACCAACTGTTTCGCATACCTTTTTTGGAGCCTAAAATATATTATTTCCAAAATTCAAGAACAATATTTAGCCTAAAACATTTTGTTTTCTGCTCGTATATAAGTTTGAGAGTCCCTGTTACTTTGAATCCCTCATTGGAATTTTGTCCACAAAAGTCAGTAAGAGGTCACTCTTCTAGCTTTCAAATGACTCTTGCTGATCTTCGTAATTCTAGTAAACTTCACGCAGCTTTTAGAAAAAAATTACTTGTTGCTGGTGTAAAGCATTATATCTACATTATTTTTAAGTCTAAGATTAATGTAGCTATAAATTTCATCAGAATCAGAAATTCTATGACGAAGCACATTTGTTTATTTAACCTGGAATGACCTTGTAGTATAGTAACCAAAAAGGAATGCGAAAAAATAGATGTTGGAAACTTTAGGGAAATGAAATATGCCCGTTACTAAGACAAAATCAATGCGAATAAAGCTTTCAAATTATTTGTTCTCCGAGAATAAAATATCGGCTAATAATTACTTTAATGTTAATAATTGTTTCATGGGCGATAATACAAGGCCTAAGAGTCATTATGGCGGAAAACGTGATGTTCTAGAAAAGTATTTCTTAGCTAATATTCCATGAAAAGATTTATCAACACTCAATACGAGAAAGCTTCCGTTCTTTAATGAATTTGGTGTGTTACCTACATACCACATTAATAAAAGGAAATCACTTGAAAAATAGTATTCTTTAAAATTACCATCTGTCCCGAAATGGCTGCATGTTACTTCAGGGAATAATGTTTGCGCCACAATTTGATACAGAATATTCACGTCGTTTAACATACTGTAAATAACATAAAACCATTAGATCATCGTCAAGCTAACATGTTCTCACTTGATACAAGTAAGATAGCAAGTAATGAAACGGTTTCTTAGATTTACCTCAGGCATGTCAAGGACAAATACATGTTGCTTTGGAAGCCACATGGTATGTCGTCAACCAGTCAGCGCCCGGTGCTATTTCAAGTAGCAGTGAAATGAAACTGACTAGCAACGCAAATAGATAATACAAATCCTGATATCAAACATTACCATAGAAACTCACGAATCTAACAAATGTACTGAAGAAGTAACAGCAACTACCTGAAAAAATAAAGAGAGACCGATGAATTGATAAAGCTGAGGTGCTGAAAAGTTTTAATGCAGTAGTTTGGAGTGTTTGGTGAAACAAAGTCGCAAGATCTATCCTTGTGAATTAGACTATGGTATCACACAGATCTTGAAAGAAGATATCCCTTACCTAGGAATGCGAAACAATTGAAAGCTTTTTAATTATTATTTCAACTTCTTTATATTTGCTCGGCTTTTAGTTTTCTTCGGTAGTTTAAAAGCACAAATTGTCATTATTACTTTGTGAACCAAACTCCTAGAGCATGATGAATCTTGTTTGTACCTATACACTTACAATACTGCTATTATCACTGTTATATAAAATTTAGGTTACGAAATTATTCCCTTATTTGTTAAATTCTGTATTAACTAGCGTGTAAAGCCTGATACGTCAATTGAAAAACAAGAAAACAAATCAGGAGTTATATAAAAAACCAGAATTTTCATCATTTAAGGAATAATATAAGCTAATATAGATATTTGTTTACATATTTTATATGTTGGATTTTCCCATTTTGGGCGCATCCCCGAGAAAGACTGGAAAAGGTGATATCGAGGAATTGAAACATCCGATGTGAACTCAAATAAGGGTAAAGGTGTTTGTTTTCATAGAAGCAGTCCTTAAGGGAAGACAGGGAAGACCCTTTAGGTATAGAGAAACTAGCTAAGAGTAAAATCCTGCAAGCTCATTGGAGGTGAAGTAGCAGCTCTACCAATCCTGTGTACTGCCAATAACGCGAGGACCAGGGGACATTTTTCCTCTGAAGACATAATCTTCATTATACTTTATTGATATATATGTTTTGTGTGGTCCTCTTATAAAAAGCTGTTTCCATTTAATGTGTATAGAGATTGTACACGAAATAAGCTTCCTCCATTTCACTGCTCTGGAGGAGATGATTCTTATCCAATTCTCTCATATGATTCCTCCAAATCTTGCCGGGGAGGGTGGTGGACAAGCACAGCATTGAGCAATGATGCAACCGCCTGTGACACTAGAAAAAAGCCACAAAAATGCATAATCCCCTCAAATTCCGCTGCACTGATTATGTCTCACGGCACAAGGTATTCATTCCTATCGCGTTGGGAATTATTTTACAATTAAACTGTTTCACATTATGTTGTCATACCATATGTTCTCCTCCGCATGAGAATGAAACCATTTCAAGTTTCCAAAAACCAATAGGATTATACTGCACGTACCTCTGGAGTCATGTCTCTTCTTCGAGTCCCTTAAAAATATGTTGGCATTTTAAATAGCCCCTTTCAGAAGTTTGATGCAAACTGGGGAGACGCATAAATGATATAAAGGTTACATTATGTTTAGACGTAATAAAATAACAGGGACAGAGAGTAACTAGGTGCTCAGTAATGGTTATAAATACAACGGTAACTCTCAACGATAGAACTGGGTAACCATACATTGTCCTTCTATTACACCACCTGGGGAAAGAAATATCAACTAGGTGCTCTGTAATAACTAAAAGCATAACACGGTTTAGAAAGTAACGTAATTGAAAAATACTGAGAGAGGAAGTAAGTACTTATTCACTTACTTTATCAACGGAGAATTAGTTAACTCATGACATTAGTACACAAGAGTGCGTGTTAATGAATTTAGTACTCGTACAGCAACGCCATGGTATTGAGGGAGATGTCGAACATCGGTGGGAGATTATCTCCCTTGTTTAAATCTGAGTCATCATGTCACACCTACTGCACGTGTACTTATAATAGTCTGTAGTTCAAATTAGGCGTATTGCATTAAGTTTGATTTTTATTTGCGAGAATCACAATACACACATTATTAGTTATGTCTCCTAGACAGTTATTTTGCTCCTCATTCGCTTATCTGTGACTTTTGGGTTCTTTTCTTTGTTTAGCACTAAAGCATTCTGTGTATTTGGCAGTGTACGATTCCTCGAGTCCATATATGAAGCACTAACTCTAGAGCCAGCTCTGAGATGAAATCTTTGCAACTGATTCTCCTTCCCGTTGCCAATTTTTACAACATTCACGCGTTTATTGCTGCTAAATCAAGTATGTTGTACCATAAATGCACTAGCCTTCTCCGAGAGCCAGATTTTGCTATGGATTTTACTATGTAGAGCCTAGACATCTGGTCAACTACATCAACACCAAATTTGGTTGAGTTGTTAAAGCTTACGGTCTCTGGAGTTTTATGTTCACTGTTGATATTACCAACAGTGTGGTACTAAGAATTACTACATTTGTTCGAGATTTGCACCCATAAATAGTATTGTATCATCGCCAGCTTTCTGTAGTAAAGCTGTGTTTCAGTGAGATTCTGGTCCTTCTTTCATTAACAGAGCCACAGCCCGCCTCGAACAATTAACAGCTCCAACCAAACTGAGCGACTGGGTTTTCAACTTATCAGCAAGCTTCAATGTTGTAAAGACATTGTCCTTAGTATTTGGATATTTCCCTATGAAAGGAGCCAGCAAGCGGAGACAACACTTTCAACAACAGATTTATGAGCAGGTCGTAGGTCTTCTTTACCTGTGTAAGGAAAGCCATTGCACACGTACTCGGTATCTACAACTACAGCAAGCAAAACTGTATTCCTAATATATCAGGATTACCTGATATTGTAAAAATAGACATATGCGTTAGGAAGGAAACAATTGTTCGTCTACACTAAGATTTAGTCCTGGTTGGAAACAAGTAATTCAGCTCTGTATTAACGGATTCCATATTTAAGGTTCAAGGCAAATTTGTCTATAGTAAAACGCTGTCTGCGAGTTGCCTTTATGTCAAATCTTAGCTATTTCATGATTTATGTAAATTGATCCCGTGTTATAGGTTCTGTGAAGAAGTATAGGCTCCAAGGCTTATTCCACGAGCTCTTTGTCGAATATGATCCCGTCCCAAATGCTCCACGAGCATACAGTGTAGCACAGAAAGCAGCATATAATTATTCTAGTAGATGATCCATGTTGGATTTCCTGACTTCAAGCGGGCTTCCTCTTCTGTACATCTCTTGATGTACCTCAGAATATTTCCATTTACCATTAAACTCCAGACACTATATGCACTATCTTCAAAGATGTTTCCTCTAAGGAGTTGGTCCACTGTTTTGCCGGAGAATATTCTGGTTGTCACATCGACTAGCTGCAGCCGTACCTGGTCCATGAGGGACGACTCTCCAAAGTGTTCCATTAGCAGTGCAATATTCATGACCTACTAAAAAATTGTTAACCTGAGGTGGCCGAGTTTGAATGTCTTGTTATGAAGCATCTATTACTGGATTGCACTGCGTCCACGTTCTCGCCCTCGCACTTGAGCAGGAACTGTGGTAATGGGTATGGGGGGCTCGGCATTTGAAACCACTGAATCTGTATCACTTTTATTATTGTTATTTTAATTCGGTTTCATATTGCTATTCTTGTTCCGTTTATTTAGTACATTCACATCAGTAGCTTATTATAGAGAGAGCGAGCAGAGTTTTTTGCGTTTATATGGGAAAGGATAGGGAAAACGAGGCTAGATGCGGCGGTTCAAAGAGGAAAATGCGTTTATATGGGAAAGATAGGGGATACGATGGTTGATACTAGGCTAGACAGGGGTTGAATGAGGGAAATGCGCTTATACGAGAGAGATAGGGATTACGAGGGAGGAGCTAAGATAGATGTTAAAGCTGAAATGCGTTTATATTAGAGAGATAGGAAACCGAGGAGAGGTATTAGGCTAGCAAGGGTTGAATGACAGAATATGCGTTTATAGGGGGGAGACGAGGAAAACAAAGAGAGAGAGAGAGAAGCTATGCTAGGAGTTAGTTCAAGGAGGGGAGGAAATGTGTTTATATGGGTGAGGTAGGGAAAACGATGGTAGGAGTCAGGAATTGTGGTTAAAACTGTAATACAAAGAATCGCATACAAAGAATTCAAGAACTTTAACAACAAAAACATCTATGTATGGATCATTTGTACATATTCGAGGAGGGATCTTTAATGGAAAAACCTCATAAGAGCCAGTAGGTAGAATTTAGCTGTTCAAAAACACGTAATATGCAGGAATGTATATTCATATGCTAATTAGGTCCCCCCACCCCTTGCCACACCCCTATAGTACCTTTTTCTTGCAGGTGAGGTCATAAATTTTGTTGAGTATAATCGAAAGCTTGACAGGCAAGCAATTAAGGTCGTCTATCACCTGTCAAAATGAACTATAGTATTATAAATTATGCTTTCTAACAAAAGAGGAGACGCCATTCTACCCATTCCATTTCCACTCATGTGCACTTTCAGGAAGGCCACCTGCAACAACCCCACCCCAGCCGCGTTGTTTGACGAACACGTATAGTATAACAATAGAGCAGGCTGGAGCCATGCCAACATAAGAGGAGACGCTATTGTCTCAATTCTATTGAATTCCTGTGCACATGCTGCTAGAAAGACCACCCCTGTAGCAACCCCCATCCCCAGCCGCAAGAATCTACTAAGAGGAGACGCTGTTGCCTCAATTCTATTGAATTCCTGTACACGTGCACTTTTAGGAAGACCGCACCTTTAGCAACCCCCCTCCCCCAGCCGCATTGTTTGACGGTGGGAAAAGAGTGAGAGACCAAGATCCCAAAGGCACAAGCATCATTTACGTGCTAAACCATAAATTCCACCCGCCCGACTGCACGACAGCCTACAAGAATCACCGAACATAGTTATAATGTACTGTTTCTGCTTCTATTGTCTCTTTCAAACAGCGATATCAAAAACGTGTTTAACATATATCATTATATACATTAAACTTCTGTGTATACTTAGAATTCCTCAGGTCCGTGTTCGAATCCTACTGCAGGCAAAAGTTTAATGCTTTGATTGCTAATCAAAGTATTGATACTTTGATAGTGTAAACATTATTATATCATTACCCTGATTAATGAAAGGCATTCTTGACTATCCAGAGGCCCGAGTTCGAGCCTTGGTGTAGTGAAACATTAATGCTTAATAACTAATAAAATTGAGGAAAATATGCAAATAGGGTTAATTTTTTATATATCATTACGATGTATTAACGCAGGGTATTCTTAGGTACCCAGAGGTCCTAGTTCGAATATTACCCTGCGAAACTCTGATGCTTAATAAATATTAAACTATGGGAGTATGAGCGGCCTAATCAAAAATGTATTTAACAAATATAGTTATTTATATTAAACCCTGGTGTATACTTCAGTATCCCGATGACTAGACACGATTCTTTATTTTTTCTTTCTTCTTCACTCTTTTTCTTTCTTTCTTTCTTTCTAGCTATCTCTTACTTCTTGACTTGCATACATCCAAGAATTCATATATATTACTCGCGCAAACCTTCTGGAATCGTGACCTTGATTGCCAACCCAGCTGCCGAGTCTAGGAATGGTTTATGTTTAGCTTTATCAACGAAAGCGATATAATACCTCTGCTTACTCACAGTGCGTAACACATACCGTCTGCATAGAAAGTGTCTGCATCTGGTTGTAATTTTCATCAAGAAATGAATACAAAAAAGTACATGAAGTGAATCAACGCCATGTTGAGACCTAATATGCCTGCTGGGTCTGTTCTGGTCATCGACAATGCTTCACAATGCGTCAACACTCAATTGACAAACCACTTACCTCAAATTCATTGAAAGAAGAAATGAGAGCTTGGTTACTTAGACATAATATAGCTTTAGATGAAAGCATGAGTAAAACAAAACTATATAACTTAATTAAAACCAACAAACAGCTTCAGACGTCATACATACTTGACCAGATAGTAATACAACATCGCCATAATGTACTTAAGACTGCCATCGTATCACCCAGATTTAAACCCAATCGAATTAATCTGGGCTGATATCAAAAATGGGTGGCATGCAGAAATATGACTTTTAAATTAAAATATGTGGAGCAGTTATAACGCCAGCAATTTGCTGAAATTGGAAGGCCAGAATGGGAAAATGTATGTCGACATGTTGAATAAATTAAGAATCATTATTTCGAAAAATACGGAATTGCAGAAAATCAAAAAGAAAGAATTATCATCCAAGATAATGGTGCAGAAAGTAGTGACAGCAGCGATGACGGCAATAATGTGAGTGATCCCGCAGAAGAGGAAGGGTTGTTAGGTGTGGAAGAATTGGAGGCAATGATTGACAGCGTTTTTTATATTAAGCGCTTTTTACAGCGTGGATTTTAATATACTATATATAACTAAGTTTATCAGCGCAAAGCAGTGCATAACCGGTGTGGATATTTGACGATGACTGTCCCACGCACTCCTGCATTATGCAGTCGAGCGGTCACCACCTGATCTGGTAAGCAACTCCTATCATAGCTCTCATTAACATTTTCACGTGTCTAGAACTGTTGCACCGATTATACATGTACACATACACACAGCCATTACACACACACACATATATATATATATATATATATATATATATATATATATATATACGCACATACACTTGCATACGCATACAGGCACACGTACACGCGCACACACAGGTACGCATACATACATACATACGTATACATACACCAGTGCACGCACAAACACACTAAGCCATTACACGCAGACACACACGCATACAGACACGCGCACAGACACACACAACACACATCCGCATGCTAGCATTGGAAATTATTGTCTTTACAGAATTCAAAAATCTTTGCTTCATTTCACTGTAACCTAGCAAAATATAATTCTTTTCAGGCTACCGCACTCACATGACTTTCACTCCAACGCATTTTTATAGCTAGTGTAAAGACATTATGGAGGTACTCTTCGAGAGAGAGATAGTGAGAGAGAGGGGGAATTAAATCAAGTATGGATAGAAATACGGAGAAAAGCTGAGAGCCTCTGCGCATGCGCTGCAGGTGATAATTCCATTAGGTGCAATAATCACATGACATGTAAACATCCCTGCTATGACGATGTGCTGACATAGCCAGGGGGGATTTAGATTCCTATATAAATAGCTAACGGCACTTGTAGAACCATTGCGAGCTTATTAACTCTACATTTAAGTTTAAAAGAACTTCAAAAATAGCAGCGTGAGGTTTTTTTTAATTTAAGAAGAGGTGAGAACCATCGATTTCTACAAACACGCACACAGCATTCATCAGCATGAATACAATGCTGGTGAGTGAGTTTTTACATGGCTATACAAATCAGTGTTTACATTTTACGATGCATTTAATTTTGTTTAAACGATACAGCGCATAAAAGACGAGTCGTTGCAAGAATATCATATTTTTTATCTGAACTTTACACTCACACAGATTTCTTGGCGTACTCTTCTTCCATTCAAATTCATACGGTTTTCACTACACCCTCTTCTTCCATTAATATTCACACGATGTTCACTACACATTGCTTGTTTCTCTATACATTCCTCTTCCATGCACATTCATACGATTTTCTCTACACATTCTTCTTCCATTAATATTCATACAATTTTCTCTGCTCATTCCTTGTTTTTCTACACATTCTTCTTCCATGAACATTCGCATGATTCTCTATACTCATTCTTTGCTTCTCTATACAGTCTTATTCCATGAACATTCACATTGTTTTCTCTACTCATTCCTTGTTTCTCTACACATTCATCCTCCATTAACATTCATAAGATTTTCTCTACCCCTCATTGTTTCACCATCACACATATTTCTACACCAACTCTTCTTTAATTCACATTCATACGATTTTCTCTACACATTCTTCTTCCATTCACATTCACACGATTTTCTCTACTGCTCTTTGTTTCACTATCACAGGAATTTCTACACACGCCCTTCACCATCACACAGATTTCTCCATATACATAGTCGTCACAAACTAACACTTCCACCATGCGCCCGAACTATACGAGGACCTCGGAGTATACCCGAACACAAAGATGCATAAACGTACTTACAACTCTTCTTTGTTACAAAAGTAGCACTTCTACCAAGCAGCCGAACCTGCACAAAGACCTACGGATATCCTCGAACACAAATATACATAAACATAATTGCAAAAACGATGATAATCTAGCAAAACACATCCTTTAGTTCTAATATAAAGAAATGCATAGCTTACCATTCCATTTGAATAATACATTGAAAAAATAATTCATGATCAATGTCTGTTACAGAATGTTTAGCAGATAGGCTTAACAAGATGACTGAAGAGCGCAGTTTCCTACCGATTCGGCGAGTTCAAGATCTCAAAATAGGTCTTAAATATGAGATACACGCCTTAAAGAGAGCTCAAACAAGATACGGTACCAGGATCGTATCTTCGCTAGAGAATTGTCAAGTGTTCTTGCCTGAACGCTATAATCCATTAATCAACGAAGAGTTTGCAGAAATTCCTGGAAAATTATATCTCGAATATAAGGGAATGACAGAGATGGGGAAATTTAAGACATGTAAATTGTCTTTTGTATCTGCAGCGAAGGTATGTAGAACTGTCAAACTAGAGTATTGAATGCTTTCCTAGTTTACTATGAAAAAATTCATAAATAAAACAGCTGACTCAATGATATTACATATAAAGATACAAAAGATACATGCTATAGAATTTATAAAAACAATTCATGAAATCACAATGTCACATGTTTTGAATTCAGTTACACACACACACAAATATATATATATATATATATATATATATATATATATACATAACATTATGTAACGCCTGATATGCTAATGTTTATACTAATCTTCTGTGTTTCATTTTCCATGTATCCTAACAAAAAATTAATTCTTTTCAGGTTACCCTCTCTTCCAAAAGCATGTTTTCTAAGGCTTTCATTGTGTAATGTTTCAGACGGATTAAGGGGAAGAAAAAGAACAGGTTTGCAGCTCAGGAAAGGCTGCTGGCGCTCTTGTAGGACAGAATAAACAACGTAGACATCCCCAAGAAACATTTCGATAAGAAGCGGGTGCTGAGACGTCTACATCACCGAAACATTTTAAGACAGGATTCTGTATAAAATTCCAGGGCATACGGTGAAAAACACGGACTATTTTGTATACAATCCAAGGCATAGCTGAGAGTTAGCTCGAGCGGGTCTCCCTATAAATAATAATTATGAGCAGTAACTTAAATGATTGTGAAAACACTTTTAAATGTTGATGAGATTTGTAATTTAAAAAGACTTGAATCCTGTATGCATTAACGTATCAAGACTATTTTCTTTGGGGGAAACGATGAAAATAAAGAGACTTTCATTTAAAAAACAAAGAAAATTTGCATAACCTAACCATTGTAAGTGAAACGTCATATGCAGGAACGAGGGTTTGGAATAGGAGAGTACTTGAACTGTACGATAAAAAAAATAAAAAAGATGAAGGTGTGTTTTACATCATGTTTTATTCATTAAAAATCCTTACATTCCTAATAAAACAGGAATCCTTGCATATTAAACAATACAAGGAGGTCTGTGCAGTGATATTTGCAATAGATTGAATTTCTATTCTGATGTTGACACCACTATTTACAAATTCCTCTGGTTGGTGAGAGCAGTCTATAACAAATATAGGAGCAAATTTAAGAAAATCTTTTCTCTTCAATAAAGGATAATTCTCTTTTTCATAATAAGAGCTTGAGTAAATATCATATAATGATGCAAATCTCGAGTTTCCAAATTCAAAGCTTCTATCGTGATAGGGATAACATTCACTATTAAGATAAGGTCTCAAATTGGCTAGTTACAATGATCAAAAGGGGATCAGTCTTTAGTTACATTACTCAATCTTAAAGTCAGAGCACTCAAAATGACAAATCTCGACTTCCTCATTTTTTGATGTGGTGGCGACGGCATTCCAGGTAAATTTTTGCGGCACAGCAGGCTGAGTATGCAGATCCATGGTCCTAAATGGGTGAAACAGAGTCTTATCCAGCTTGGTAGTCTTGAGGATTTCAAACATTTCAGCATCAGAAATTCGAATCACTGATAATTTCCATTCCATTAGTACAAGTTTAACACTGTATTCTCTTCACCCTGAGGCACTATAAAGCAGTTTTTTAGAGTCCTTGGATCGAATCAGTACCAACATCGACTGGCTATTGTGTATGAGCTCCTTGCGTTCGCCAGCAAAATCCCAGAAGCATCGAAAGCGGTACTATAGCGTTGAAGGCTCCATTTGCTGCATGCACAATGTCCACATCTTCTCCAGAATAGCACCATCCAGCATCCAGCAGACGATCAGATTCCATGGGGTTGAGAGCAGCATAGTTGCATAAAGTTGATACGATCCAGGGGTTTCTGGTTCGATCAGTAGTTGGCCTATTCATATCCAATCGAATCTCCTCAAACATGAATGCAATAGCGTTATTGGCAATCTTTGCAGTAGTAGCTGTTCCATTAGACTTAGTAATACTTCCATTGATGTATAGACAACTTCAATTAGGTAAAGTATATAAATCCTCTGCTTGACAAGGAATTCTAATATCGTCATTAGCGTCCAGAGCTGATGTTTTATACGGCAAAAACACATGTTCCTCTTCTTTAGCTATCTCGTCGAATCTCAGCGTCTCGGTAACGCTGGCGATATCCATGATTATAGGATTCTAAAGCGCAATGCCTGAAGTAACTTTCGATTAAATTACGTTAACACATTGGTTGTTAATGGCAGAGCATGGAGTGGCGTCGAATCAACCCGTCATTATACCCTCGAAGTCTCTGATTTCTTATTCTAAAATCTATGGGCATTATGCTTATATCCTTGTTTCTAAAGTCAATGCTATTACTGTTATGGTCTCCTAAACGAAGACTGATTTGCTCTATAAAAAGGGTGTTTATGTACGACAGGTAAATCGGATTTGATGATTCTAGTGAAATATGATGTCCAAGCGCAACAAATGGGAAAACTCATAGATCGAGTGTCCACTTTTACCATCGAGGAAGAGACTGAAGAAATACTGCGCTAGATTCGTATGATGCGCAACTTAAATATATTCACGTGATGTATACTTCATAACGGTCGTCATAGCAACGATTAGAAGAATCAATTAGGACTAAGATGTTTCCGTAGCAACGATAGACGCAAAAACCTTGTTGCCGTTATTGTAAGACGTGATTACCATGATGTACTTGGTGAGCGACCGTTGCAGTAACATGAACTGCACATCTTATCTTCTGCTGTCGCTGCAATTTTAAACAATACTTCTTCTAGTCACAGCTTAATCTATTTACATCAGTTTTGATATTGCCTGTGTAATGACAAGTTATTTTGCTTCATCCTATTAGCACGGTTATTTGCTTTGCGTTTACGTGTGTTTGAGTCCGTGTATCTGTGTTTGTGTTGTGAGCATTTCCAATTATGTTAACACTTTTAATGGATATTTAACAATATTCAAAAAAGTGACGAAGACAGCGAGCCAAACGAAAACTGAGCGTAACCGGTAACCGAATAAAATGTATTTGGTAAAGGTATTCGAATTAAAGCACAAGCGCGGGAAATAATACGATCTGGGACAGAATCAGCGGTATTTTCGCATTAAAGTAAGTATGAATATTTCACAGGTAAGTCTCTCTTGTTATGGCAGATCTTTGCACTGATATATTCTTGCATGTTCTATCCTTTGTATGCAGATTCATTATTTTATAATTGTTTTCATATATGAATATAAATAATACCCGCTCTACAATATAGATGCAACCCAGTCGCCTTCGTACACAATTCTAACGCGCTCTCCACGTGTTCGCGATAACGACAACGTCGCCTCTCTCTCTCTCTCTCTCTCTCTCTCTCTCAGTGTTTCTTCTTTGGCAGCGAGCATAGAATAAATGTGACAAAACAGAAACAATAATACATTTTGCCACAGTTGCGATTTGTAACCCACTGTTATTCAGCAAAACAAAGACATGTCATGTGGTAAGTGCAGTAACAGTAACAGTAGTGACAAACATATTATATATTATTATATAAATCTGGGTCAAATTGCCCCCGCCTTCCTTTAGAGATAAAACACAAAAAAACGGGACGGGAATTCGCGACTTGTGCATAACTGAAAATTTATAATCCTATAAAATACCTAATAGTAATGAGAAGTCTTGAAGTACTGTAAATATCCTCCCATTATTAAGACCACAACAAAAAGTTTAAAAAAAAAGAATGGTCAAAACGACCCGAAGTCCTTTTACTGTCAAACCGATCTGTCAAACTTCTTTATGTATTTAAAAGAGTTTAATACCATATTTAAAAACACATACGTGTAGAGACGATGGAGTAAACTTTCGGAAGAATACTCAAATGAACCCTAGATGCATTAAGCTGAGTTGTCCGATATTTGTCTTCTAACGATAAACGAAAACCTCGGAAAAACACCGTATGCAGGCAATAAAGCTCAACTGAAATTCAAACTTCAGCTCTCCAGGTTTGGAAGTTGGATACCCTACTCCATCTTGCTGGTGGCAATATGGTAATGCCACCTATGACAATCCTAAGCTTAAGAAAACGATCATACACAGAATAGAAGAGCAAAGGGTGCCTATAACTGCTGGAATATTCTTCGAAACGAACAAAAGTAACGTAACAACCTTTTGACCACTTCCTATAATTTTACAAGAATAATCATTAGCAGTAAAGTATTTGACTACGCTGCACCAGTGAGGCCACGGGCTGAACTTTGAGTAAATGTAAACTGTTGTACCATTTGACAAACAGGGCAAGTGCATCATCAATGTCACATCCCTGTCTATCCGTTATATGCAGTACCATTCACAAACCAACCAAATAAGGAAGCATTACCATTGTTATGCATATTTTTGCGATGACTTGGGTGGTTTGTCAAAAGTGCACGCACCTCCTCTCAGTTGTTTACAGAAAGGTTTCTGAGAATGAAAGGTTTTCATTCTTCACTTGTAAATACTGCGCAAAACACATTCAGTTACACAAATGATCATACTTGATATTAATGCCGTAAAATAAGGAAACAATCTCATAAAGCAGTTTCCGTCAAATCATACTTGAAAATGCATTTATTTACTTTTGAAATTCAAGATAATTAAATAAAGTTCATTAAAATTGGTTCTGTCTACGTAAAACTAGAAGAATATCATCTGCTTGTTAATAGTTTTAACCGATTTTGTATTTTAACCATAATCCATGCTTCTTGGCAGGACTTTTATTTATTTAAACAAAAGTGCTTTATACGCCGGGTATAAATTGCTGTTATTTTTTCACTAGTGATTATTCACAGTGCTACATCTGGAAGTACATAATTGCTGCGCGCTTTGTGTTCCTCACTTTTACCGTGAAGGTCATCAATTCACGGTTCTTGGTCACGGTCGTAGTCAACAGACATCATCGTCATCCTGAAGGAATGAGCGTGCACAATTACTCAAAAGCAGCTAAGTAAGGTTCACTTCCTACGTTAGATTCTGAGTAAAGGAGTGCACATGCAGGTGATATTATTAACATACGAATTGTATTACTGAAAATAAATAATAAGTAATTATTTCCTCATCTTCCATTCCAATGTTAGGCTATAAAGCCTGTTCCTCACAAAGATATATCATCTGTCCCTTTAGTCGTCCAATCGAACGAGATACTTCTTTCTGGTTTGTATTACAGTGCTTTTTTGTATCCGCTCCTTCTATACGTTGGAACCACTCTAATTTGCTGTTGTTAATGTTTAATATATTATTCTATTATTTATATATAATAAATATATGTGTATAGCTCTTCAAGTAGTTGTGCGTCAGTGATGCGTTCCTTCCATGCATATTCTGATATATATCCGAAAAATTGATTGCGGAAGTTTCTATTCTGCTTTTGAGAGTTCCACTGAGGATCCAATTTTCACTTCCACATAATAGAGGACTACTAGTACATTATATTTAATGTTTAAAGCCACATTTTATATAAGGACTTTTCTCATATTAAAGTCCATTGCACACTCCATTTCAATATACAGATTATTTACATAGGTGTAGGTATAGCTATGGGAGGAACAGGATTTCAACACTATGGCCTTCTGCCAATTGGTCTTTCGACCCTACTTCACTTTCGAAAAGAAGGGATACGGTTAGTGAATACAGATGCATTTCAGGTGTGGTCTCTAACGTTACCAGACGTAGCGTATCGACTCCCGTTATCTCTCAAAACCTCCCTATTCGAAGGGAAGGGGTAGAAATTCTTCGTCAGAACACGTCCACCTCCATAGGCAGCACACCACTGTCACACTATCCTGCCCTGCAACCCTGTAAGATGGAGAGGGAATGAGAGACAGGCAGAAAATTCGTGGTTTATGATAATCCATTCCAGCATCTCCCTACCTCGAGGAAAATCACGAAAAACCTTCTCATTTTGTACCTAGAGCCTCCTTAAATCTGGCTTCAGATGTATAGTCATCTTGCTGTATTATTTATTCATACTAAACTAATAGTGCAAAAAAACTATGAGGGCATAAGAACCCGGAAATTTCTATCTTCCAAAGCTGTAACTCATAATTAATGAAAACGTAACCACATGTCCCAAATTATACAGCTGTTTTACCAATTTTGAAATTACGTACTTCTTAATTAAATTAATGCTCTATAAAACAGTTCAAATGACAAACGTATCCGAAAGAATTAAATATATCTGAAAAGCTGCCTCGTGTATGAAGTTAAAACAGATATGTTTTCAAAATTATGCTTGGATTTCTGGAAAAACGCACTAAATAATTTCCTTGCATAATTTGCTTGAATTTTGTAATACAAATCACAAGTTTGGCAGTTGGCCATGGAAGATTTGGAAGAAGGAGGTAAGAGAGCAAATGACAGTTTCTTTTCATTACTTTTTCAGAGAACCTTGACGAATATTTCAAACCAATTGCTCTACACATTTACACATTACAGAATGCTAATAAATGCAAAGTATTGAAAACTAAAAACGCTACAAATCATGAACTGCAATAAATCATGCTCTTCTTAGACTGCATAACGCGCAATTGTTAAGAACATATTTCTATCTTTAAACGGGAGGAAAAATGTTAGATGTTTAAGTTAACATCTCAAATTATTTTTGTAAAATATAATCAGAAATTCATGAATGGCATAACCTTTTTAAATTTCTTGGCTAATTTCTTACCTTAAAGAGAGAATAAAAACTGTTGAATTCTCTAAATGAAGGTTAAAAGTTTCCAAATCGTCACACTTAAAATATGTGCCAAATGCTGCGCTTAAAACCTGCAGAAGTATTCCTAAAAGATACAGAACCTTAGAAATAAAAAGGTACAGTACTTGCTTGTGTATTTAAAACGTAATTAGTTAAACGTATGAAAGCAAGTAAACATTCCAACAATGAAAATTTTCTATGTTCTATAATAAGATATTCTATTTGGATTCACGAACTTCGATTATAAAGCAATTTGTATGCATTAATGTACAATTAATATGCATAATATAATTGTTTATGTATACAGACTCTCTCTCTCACTCACTCACACACACACGCTTATATTTGTAATTCTACCTCAAACATCAGAGAATGCACCTCAAAATGGTTTTGGGATCAATGTGGTGGAAAATATAATTCATTATGCTTGGGAAGTGCCTAAGTAGTAGAATAAGCCGTTGTCAAGAAGTGAGGCAGAGGATAGCAAGTAGTAATAGTCCCGCATGAGCCAATTGGATTAACGATAATCCTGCCACTAGGGGCGCTAGTGTCGCTAGTGTCGCCGCGGATTAAGAGCGACGGCGGTAAGTTTGAAAAGCGCCATGAGCGGAAGGATTATCGTTATTGCAATTGGCTCATCCGGGACTGTTTTCTTTATTTATAATTTGAATACAGTACATTGGATAAAGATATGAATACATAGTTGAGATTAACATGATGTATTATTTGCTTAACATATGAATACATAGTTTGAGAATAACATAATGGATTATTTGATTACAGGAGATTAACATATGAATACAATAAATGAACAATATAAGAAATATTAGGAGAAAAAAAGCACATTAAAATTCATAGTTTGTTGAGGCATTAGGACACACAGATTTCGCACACAACAATGATTTTAAAGTACGTGGTGCACTTTGAGTCCTCGTCATCGCTGCTGCTGCTGCTATCGACGGGAAATTGGTGGATAGGTTTGGTGATGCAGGTGACGAGCAGGTGAGAGAAACTTTCGTTGACGAACTCGGTGAAGGTTGGTATATAGATGGGGATGGTAAATTCGTTGTAATGGCTGGTTGAGAAGCATCCTGTGGATGTGACTTTGTTGGTTAGAGCAGGAATGTTGCTGTTGCTGAGGTATATGATGCATAGTGCGTCTTGTTGATGCTGGTGCACTTTGGTAGGTACGCATTTGACGTGGACGGCGTGAGCCCCTAGGACGTCGAGTGTGATGGTGACAACTCTGCTGCTGCGGAAATAGGTGTTGGAGATGCAGAGGATACGGATAGGTGAAGCTGCGTTGAGAATGAGTTGTAGGTTAAGATTGTTCCCCACGGGGACGGGATAGGTTTCGTCGGACATTATTTAGGGTTATATGGGGAGAACGTGACGATGTGACGTTTGAAACCGCTGCGTAGTTTTTCCTCGCCTGCGTATATGATGCAGAATGAGGTAGAGTTGAGTTTGTTGATGAGTTCTGGAGAGGCTTTTGCAAATCTTGTTGGTAGGAAAACTTCTGTGTCGTTGTAGAGTTTGGCGACGAGCTTTGTACCGTGAACGGTGTCGAGTGTTTTGACGCCGACGACACGATACGGTACGTGCTGTTCAAGCGTAGATATGCTGAGAGTGTCGGCGCTGCGGGAAAGTTCTTCTAGCTCTTTAAGGGCGTCCTGTGACATTATGACGGCACAGATGGCAGTTTTTGATAAACGGGTGAGGACCGTCTATATGAGTGGTTTGATGAGGAAGGTTGTAGTGTTGTTTACACCTGCGATAAGGTGCGCAAACTACCTGTGCGTCTCTGGGAAGTTGGTTCCACACAAGGTCGACGTCGCTTGGGGGATAACGTTCAAAGATGTATATGCCGTTCTGCAGCAGCACTTGGCGTTCCCTGGGCAGTAGCAGGTGGATTCTTCGTCCGTTATCGAGATACCGAAAGAGCACGATGAAGCAGTTCATGTGGTGTTTCTAGCGGAGTACCTTCGAAGGAATTGTTGAATTTGCTTGTTGAGTTGATCGAGGTCTTCGTAGAAACCGAGTTGACACTGCGTGCACAGGCGGGTGAGACGGTGCCTAAGTTCGCTACTGCACGTTTGGTGAAAGCAAAACGAGCAGTGGAAGTCTTTACACGTCGGTCCTGGCAGTCCCCCGCGGCTGGCTAGCACCGAATGAAGGGGAAAAGAATGCGCGTGCATAAATATAACCCAACTGCCGGAAGCAGGAAATCACTGGTGGGGGAAAAGTTCGTTGGAGATTTACCACATCAGGGGGAAGCACTGGTGGGGGAAACGTTCGTTGGAGGTTCACTACATCCGCCGTAAGCGCTTAGCGATTATTGCACAACATCCGCAGGAAAAACACTGTCCGTTGATTTAACGATTTTCGTCTTGGAGAAGAACTCTGTTTTGAACGGTGCTGAACATGCAAACGCCGTGAATGTCATCTGGTATGATATAGGGTGATTCGCGACCCAAATGCGCCGCTAAGCACGTGCCGTAGCACATGGGGTTTTCGTTTAACATTTGCTGCATTTTGTCTGTGGAAATGTATTGCTGTTCGTAGAAAACGATGTATAAACCTCTTGCGGGCACAAATTGGAACCACTGATGTTGTGCGTCTTCTTTATCTGCTTTGAAATGGATATCGTTGAAGTACATGTTAGATAGCACAAAATGAATTTTGGTTTCGCAGCTGTGAACTCTGGCGGAGACGGATTTTCCGTCGTAGGTGCTGTTGACGAAGCGAAGTGCATAAGGTGTATTTTTATGTGGGTGACCGTCCCCTCGTAGTTTTTAAACACCTTACTCTCATGGTAGTACACCGACAGGTAATTTCTGTAACCCATGATGCGGGAGCGAAGGGCACGAGATGATTGGGTGAGGTGCGGTTGGAACGCTGGTAGAAATACATGCGCACTAAGGACTATTTTGTGAGATGCGCAGTGCGAAATGGGTGTTGAGGAAATGATGCAGCTCGAGGAATGTTCTAAAATTGGAGCACCGTATGTACTTGGTGAACTGCGTGAAATTCATGTTATGTAAGGGAACCTTGGAGGCATGGTTGTGAAGCATGTACTTGTGGTATGCCATGATTTGATTTTGCACGTCCATCTCTTCCTTCTTTTTGTGATACATGATGTCGGTAATGATGCGCTGCAGGGCATGCAACACGTGCCATTCTTGTTGGTTGAGCGTAACGGATGCGCCTTGCGGGTCTTTGAAAACGAGCTTTAGCTTTCCGAACACAAACTTAAACACGATGGTGAGGCTGTCGCTGAATTGAAATTCCTGTAGACGTCCCTGTGGGTCATTCAAGCGTTTGTGAATGATGGGGATGGCTTCGACGAGTTTGTGCCACTACTAGGAACTCATGACGACTGCGTTGTGCTGTCCACATTTGGCAATGGTGACGACGAGATGGTGCGGCGACTGGGGGGAGAATCCCGCACTGACGAATTTAGTTTGTTGCGGGTTGAGGAAGTAGATATCCGCCAGAGGACCCACAACTGCACAGTTTTGGAACTTCGCTGGCGGAGCAGGGCTGTCGGGATGCTGTTGGAGGTCGAAGATGGGTAGTTTCCTTTTTTCCCCGGGTTTTAAGGTGGTCGGGGTTTGAAATCCGGTTATACTGGAACACACAAAACAATAATAATAATGTGAGGGATAGAGAGATAAACGGGATAGAAAAAAGCAAGCTAATACATAGGTGCGGACATACCTGGTCGGCGTGCTGCATGGCAGCATGACTGTATCCGCGTGCTGCATGGCACACTCTGAATGAGGCGAGCGGCACCGTGACGTTGCTTTTTATATGAGCAGGAGCGTCTTCTGAAAGCACGTGCAAGAGGATGGATTAGGTTAGATGTGATGAATAGTGACACACACGCACAAACACACACACACACACACACACACGCACACACACACGTACTCACCTTCAAGGGTTGACAAGTTTGCTGAGCGTCAGAGCACTTTGCGCGGCATGCGTCTTTGTACATTTTACGAATGAGGACATCATTATGCGCGTGATTGCTGACGTGAAATTTTTAGAAGAATTTATGCTTAGGTAAGCCGGAGCAGCGGTGGGTGAGGTAGGCGATGGCGTAATGACCGCAAGTGGTGCTGTCGAAACCTTGCAGCCTTCTGGCGTTGGTGGACCAACGCGTCCCGCAGACCGAATTTAAGAACCGGAGAAAATGGGGCGAAAGCGGTCCTATGCCGTGACTGTCAAAATATTCTCCATGCGAGTTTTTGTCCACAAAGATGCAAACCCAGTGTTGCCCGGATTTGGTGCTGGGGTCGGTGTTATCCACTAGCGCCAAGGGAGGCGTTCGAATGCCGTGAAGTACGGGTAGTTTATCGTCGGGGTAGACGCCTAAAAAGTGAGAGCGCGTAGAGGGGCATGTCGATAGAAACCGTTGAATTTGAAAGGTGTTCATGATACCAAAATGGATCGGTTGGCGTCGATTTCGACCGTGCGATGTATTTCCGCTAGCACCAGAAGTATGACCGGTTCTGTCAATTTATCGGCAAAACCGATGCTTATAGAGACGGTTCCGTGGCGCTGACCCGAGATGTGAGACTCGTTAGCGCTCATGTCTGCAGTGAGATCGAAAACCATTATCGTATACCCTTGCGGGTAGGTTTCTCTGGAGATGGAGTGTCCCTCGTCCTTGAAATGAATGCCTAGGCCGTCCTGCAGGGTTTGAAAGCATTGCAAATAGTGTCCCTTTGTAAAGTCGGGTTGCAGAGGTTGGGAGGGAACGAGTTGCCCGTTCACGTAGAGCTGAAAGAAGTTCATTTTAAAATGTTTCAAGTTGTACGGATTTGAGTTAAAATGGCCGGAATAGGCCTTGTCGGTGACCATGGCTACTACCACTCTCCTGGGAACTTGCCCTACGCACACGTCGCTAAACGTCATTGCCCTGGACTCCTTGGGGATGCTGAGAGCGTGAAAGCTGACGTCCTTGAGATGGTACTTTGCGTTGCCCTTTGCGAGCACGGCTTGGTGGGCGAGCTTTATGGTCGGCGAGGGCCGCACCGATTTTAAGCGCAGCGTGGCAGACACGATGTCGGCGTACCCCTTAAAGGTATCTACGTCAGAAAACAGATAAAACTGGGGAAAGGCCGGAGTGAGCTTGACGGTCATGCTAACGTTGTTCAAAAGCAGCTTATCCTGTCTAAACAGAGCGTTGGACAGAGGACCGATGAGCTGTACGACGTTGCTCCCTTTGGTAAACCCCTGACGCCACTGAAAACCCGCATTGGCGATAACAGTGTCCATGATGCCTGCCGTGTCCTTTCTCCAGAGGGTGGATTCTAGTTTGGTGTTCATGGGATCTTCGGAGTAATTGAGAAGCGTCTCGAGGTAGGTTCTATAGGGGTAACCGGCTTGCAGCATGGAGACGATGACGTTATTGAGGGTTACTTCCACCTGTTGAAACAGGGAATTTAAGGCGTTGTTGACCAGAGTGGCGTTAGCGTCAGCGTTTAAGACCTCTCCTTTGTCATCTACAATGCGCACCATGAGTTCGAGTACGACGTAGGTCAAGTCTAGGTAATCGTCCGCATTTCCGGAATAATGAAAGGTGATGGGGGCATTTTTCATTAAAGTGTTTTGAGGGTTTAGGTATAGGAACCGGACTCCTCGATGCTCATCTGAACCGGCACCTCTGTAAAGAGGTCCAGTTCAGATTTCATGTGGACGGCCGCGTCTGCCATTACGAAAATACGTCTTACACCTTACGCCTACCGCGTTTCAGCTTCGACTGCTTGCTCTTTTTGTATTTGCTCGGTTTAATTCCCTTGAGGCGCCTGGCGCCGGAACCGAGCATGGCATCGAGCTTTTCGTCGGCTTTTCGCTTTAAATTGTATCCGGACTCCTTAAGCCTCCGTTGGAGCGCTTCCTTTGGAGCTGCTCCCGCGACAGCCATATCGGACAGAACGTGAGCGCCCGCCTTTAAGGCCTCCTTTCCGACTGCTTTTGCTCCGCTCTTTAAAAACGGTAGCAACCTTCTGAAGAGTCCTCCGAGGGCTGAAAAGAGACCGCTGCCTCTTTGGTAGCGCTTGCCCCTGTAGAGAATAAAATCGCGATCGTCGAACGCGCCGCCAGCCTAATTGAGGTAGTACCGCGTCACGGCGTGCACGTCCATTACGCCTGTTTCGGACGAAAAGCGAGAACTATAGTAGAGGAAAATCCGTCGGCGAATGGCAAGAGATCGCCGTAACCGTTCCTTAAATCTATGTTGACCGTCTTGAAGTCTTGCTGAATCAAGGGTACCCAATTTTGGGGAAAAACGTGTTTTCGTCGCTCTTGTAAGTGTTGTTGCTTCTTTCGTATTCCACGGCCGCGCTCTCTATGACTTGGGCGAAGGTGTCGCCCACGACTTGCGGGGTCACTAGATTACAATAGATGAACATTTCGTAAGGAAACACGGGGTGTTTAGGAGCTTTTTCGAGAATGACGTTGACGTAGGGCTCGAAACCCAACATTTTTGCCATAGCGGGCGTTAAGAGCAAACTGTGGATGCGGTGTAGAGGTCCCGGAGGGTCCTCCGATTTTGAAACGTCTGGTTTGGGTTTAGTGGTAGATGCCGCGGGTCTGACGGGACGAGCCGCCGCGGGTTTCTGCTGCCCCGAAGCCGGGGGCTTCGGTTTCGGTTTCGGCTTGGGTCTCTGGTGGGGCGCATCGTTCAGAGCTTCGTATTCGCCAACCGCGGACGGTACGGCCGTGCGCGCGACATTTTCCACAAACCCGTCGAACGGAATGTCGGGTAGTGGTTCGGGATGGGCGACGGCGGTATTCACGCCCACCGTCTTCTTGCGCTCGTCGAAGAGGAAGAAGTTTTCCACGTGCAAGTGTTCGAGTAGAACGGCGTTGACGAGGTTCACCAAGTCTTTGGGATTGTGCACGATGCCTTGCGGCATTTCCAGGCTGAATTTAGAATGCGTGGGGAGGAGCGTCATGGTGTACTTGGTGCCCACCAGACGGGCATCGTCTCGCGAAAAGTTATAAAATTTCACCGGATACCTGACCTTTTGCAGGGCGACCTCCCATTCTCCCTGCAGAACGATTCTCTCGGGCAAGATGTTAGAAAATCTGGCCGTGGTGTTGTCGGTAAAGTGTTCCATGGAAGCGTTGCTCACGAGAGTGATGGAGAAGGGCTTCGTCTTAATGATGTCGAATCGATGGTCGAAGCCAGAACCCACGAGTTAAACTTTGCGGGATACCCCTTCCACTTTACCAAGACCTGCTTGTTGCGCCCTCGGCCCTTGGTCTGTAAAACGCGTTCGATCTTAAAAGTCCGAGGTAGCGCGACCTTTTGTAGCTCCTCGGTGTAAGATATGCCGTCTATGGCTTCTCCGGCCAGATCCTTCAACTTATATACCACTGGCCGACAGCGCACCACCTCGGCTATCCGAAATATTTCGTCCGTCCAATTCTGCTCGTAGCCCTTGTCGAATTTCAGTTTTTCTTTAGAGATGCGCACGTGATCGCCCACGGAAAATCTGGTTTTCCCTGCGCGAGGTAGGGTCCTATTTCCGTAGAGATAGCGGTACACTCGTAAAATGTTAGATTCGTTCACGTCCTTCGGAGCCATTTTTATGGACCTGTGATGCGAGCTATTGTACGACTCGAGTAAGACCGGAAGGTCCTCCAGGTATCCGTAACTGTTTTTGTGCGTGAAATACCTCCACATCTTGGTTTTTAAGGTGCGGTTGAAGCGCTCCACGACGCTGGCTTTAGTGTTATTTTTGGTTGTGTAATGTTTCACGTCGTGTTTCTTCAGAAAGTCGCGAAAAGTCTTGTTGGTAAACTCGGTTCCCTTGTCCGTTTGGAGGACCCTGGGTACGCGTTGGGAGAATACGGAGCGAAACGCTTGCGCAACCTCGGTACCCAGCTTCGATTTCAGGGGTACGGCCCAAGCATATTTGGAAAATACGTCGATAACGGTCAGAAAGTACACGTAAGGTTTGTTATGTTCCCTCACGCTGTTCATGACGTTTAGATCGGCCTCCCAAAGATCGTCCATATTCGTCACGTGATAATATCCGGTGGAGAACCGCTTTCTGACCGGTTTGTGCAGAGTGTAACTGTCCTGGGTTTGAAGGAAGGACTCGATGTTCGCCTTAGACGCACCTGTGGCTTTTCGAAGGGGCTTGACCGTACCCAAACCGGCATAGTGTTCCGGTTTGGCATAGTATCGCCTTAGCGCCTTCCATTCCTTCATGCTTTACTTGTACAGGGGTTGCCAGACGCGTTTGCGAAAATGGTACGACGCGGAAGGCGATTTCGATTTCTTTTTCGGAGTGGCAGGGTTTGCCCTCTTCATTTTGCGAGGCGAGAGGAGGTTGACCTTTATGGTTCGGGGTTCCACCTCCTGCTTTACCGGCACGCGTTCGTACACGTCTTCGTAATCGTCGTCGTCGTCGCTTTTGCTTTCGCCAAGGAAGGGGTTTCTGACTTGTGCCACGAGATCGAGGTAGTTGTCCAATTTATATTTTACGAGCCGCCACTTTTCGTCGGCAGAGAGCTTTGCGCTCTGCAGGTTCTGAATTTCTTTAGCCAATCTGGATATGGTGCGGTCTATAGCGTAAAGCTTATCAACGGTCTTTGGTTGCGGTGCAACGAGGATCTGCTTGCCGTACTTCATCCTGTTAATTTCGACACTAGCGCGCCGCCAAGCGAAGCCAAGACGGGTAGGAGAAATGCCGGCAAAAAACCTCCTTTTTGAACCAAGATGCTCTTCTTCTTCTTCAGAGGAACCCGTTTATCCGTCAACTTCCTCCAAGAAGCCTTGTGCTTCTTTAGGCGACCCAAGCACTTTGCGGGAAGTTGCACGTGACCTCTGCACACGTTGAGCATACATTCGCTAATGGCCTTGATCAGATCGCCATCGGCATTTTTTAACAACTTTTTGCGCAGAGGGGCCTTCACCTTGGCCAGAGCCGTCAAATTACTGTGCTGTCTCGTTATGCGAGGACTGGTCAGCGTCGCAAGCCTTAACCTACCTCTAGCCATGCTTGCGCGATAATGGCGTTCGCTCCCAAAGCGGTAATTTTTATTTAAAATCAATGGCCTCAGTTGGGTAAGACCCTGCCAGGATAAGCCACGCAAAAAAAAAGCAGAAATATAGAACGAAACGAAACCGTGCCCTCTCGGCGGTCTCAGTTGGGTACGAAATAAGAGAGGTTTTCCCCCGGCAGCACGCCGGTTCGATACCTGTATCGGGCGGGCGTGTACTGAGTGCAGTCCAACACGAGATACCCGTGAGGGCGTTCGGTGGCCTTCTCGAAGGCCTCCAAGAGAAACCTACAGTTCTTTGGTTCGATCTGCTGGCACAGTCTCTCGATCGGCATCTTGTCCCGGTTGTTCTTGAAGACCACGACGTAGTTTCCATTCAGAGAGATGTTGCGATATTTCTGACCCTGCGGAAACACGTTCTGCAGGATGTAGACGATGCCGAAGCGCTTGTGATGGGAGTCTCTGGTGAAAAAATTGGACACGTCCTTCCCGCCCCCCTCCAGCATCAGATCGTCGAGGACGACGAGGTCGTTCTCGCCCACCGAAGCAAGTTCGGGTATGCCCGCGTGGGTCTCGCAACGCAGAGCCGAGAGTTCGAGTCTCGGCGAATACTCCGGCGGGTGGCACCACAGCACCCTCCTGGGGCGCACGTCGAACATCCGGTGCGCGTGGCGTAACAGGTTTTTCACGAAGGTCGACTTCCCGCGGCGCGACGGCCCCGCCACGAGCATCGTGCTGGTAAACTCGAATCGCCCCAGGTCCCGGGGACCGGGCATCGTCTCCTCAGGGGCGCCCGGTTCGAAATGACTTTGGCGCGGCTCTAGACGTCTCATTTATGCGTTCCTCTTGAACCCGTAGGGATAGGAATCGTGATCGCCGGCGAGAACGCGGTTGATGACCACCATCCTAAACGTCTTCGAGCTGCGTTCGGTGACGACCGTCCAAGACGGTTTCCGCGAAATCTGCGTGCCCGCCAGCTTCACCGCACGGTCGTTGTCCATCAGCACCACGTCGCGAATCACCTCGGTTCACCGGCTCCAGGTTGCCCGAATTGAGCGTGATCCCCTTCACCTTGCACACCGAGAAGGTCTTGCCCGTCTCGGGGCAAACGATCTCCATGCAGTAGCTGTTGGGCCCCGTGGAGGCGAACCGGGCGATGTAAGATCCCCTCCCGTACTTCTCCAGCTCGTCCGTCATGTCCCCCAGGAGGTGTCCAACGGACGGCGTCCAGTCACCCGGAGCGGCGGCGACGACGACGGAATCGGTGTCGAAGTAGCACACCCGTTCTCCCAGCCTATTGAGGTAGGAGTAGAGAGAGCACCAGGCGCGCTTCAGCCGTGATGTAGGCCGCCAGGACGGCGTTGGCGGTGGGGTTGACCTTGCGGTGATGCTCGCAGTACCTGCACACCCCGTACATGATCCGGTCGGTGACGGGCACGTAGGTCTGCACTTCCACGCCCGAGTCGTTGAGCAGCTCCAGGAGGCGGTCGTACCGGTCCACCAGCTCGCACGTGGGGAGGTTTTCCCTCTGCCCCAGTTAGCCCCAGAAGCTGTTGAGCATCAGCTTGGTCAGCTCCCGCCTGCCGGGGTTGGTGGCGAAGGCCTGGGGATCCAGGGCGACGCCTTCGTGCTCGAAGAATTGATCCACGTACTGCTGCTTTTCGGCAGGGTCGTCGCAATCCGAGGGCCAGCCGGAGGCTTCGGTCTTGATCTTCAAGAACTGATTCACGTAGTCCTCGAAGAGACCCTTGCTCCGGTGGTCGGTTCGTGCCGCACCACGTCGTACTTCCAGACCCGGAGGAGGCGGTACCCCTCCTCCAGGGCGACCTTCATCTCGTCGATCACCCAGGTACCCGACAACGCCCTCTCGCGCTCTCCGTGGTGGCACTCGTCTTGGTTCTCCGCCTCCGCACAAGTGCGGCATAGCGGGAACATGAGCTTGCCGCCGATGCGCTCTGGTAGCACCGGGTGGTACAGGTGTTGCGGCGGTAGAACCTCGCACTTCACCAACCCGCCCCCCACGTCTTCCAAGCGCGGGAATCGATCCACGTGGATCTTGGGGAGGCCCGCGGGGTAGGGCTTCGTCTTGTTCACGTACGGGCACAGGCTGCATACGTCGTAGTAGTAGATCTTGCTATCCCCCTTCGCCTCGCAGTACGTCTTGTTGCAGTTGGTGCGACCTCCGTAGAAGGCGTCTCTGGGGTTCAGGGGTTCGGGTACCGCAAAGTCCCTTGCGTGGCGCGCGAGGTCCTGGTTGGCCTTCATCGCGGCGTTGAACTCGCACTCCCAGATTTCCACCACGGCGTAGCCGGCGGCCTTGATCTTGGCCGTGACCTTCTCGGTGCTCTCTGACCTGGAGGTCATGGTTTCGTGTCCCGAGTTGTATATCACATCATGGCGATTGTGAAAGCACCGCCTGCAGCCGTGGTAAAAGCAGCCGTGGAAAAAGTACGCGGTTTTTTCAGCCTCTCTGTACCCATCCACCTTGTGCCCCACGATTTTAACTTCGCGTCCTCGCATGGCGTGCTGGATGACGATGCGGTTTTGCATCTCTAGCCAAGTTAGCTATATGCATGCGGCGCGAGACTGCTGGTCCGCTAGTCGATACCCGTCCGCTGGCAAGAGGGCAATTTTTTTAAGCGGCATGAAGGGCTTTCTATACACGCACATGCACGCCTGCGCGATGGTGACGCATTCTCTGAACGGGTCTATTCCGTTCTCGTCCAAGAATTCCCTTCTGTATTTGGAAACTCCCTGACTGAGTAGAAATACGTCCATCTTGCAATACGTCACCATTTCCGCCCTCATGTCGAAGACGTACCCGGTCGACGCCTTTTCTTCGTGCCACTGCTCGAAGGCTTTCCGACCCTCCGCCGACATGCCCTCCGGACAGTAATGCCTTCTTTCGGGAATCGAACCCACGTACTGCTCGTTTTCCTTCGTGTTAAACAGGTACGGTAAATAACCTTTGCATTCCCTCAATCCGAAGGTCTTGGAAAAGCGGGAGAGTGGAATGGGTATGAAGTTGAGCGAGTCTAGAAATGTGACGTCACCGTACCTCATCCTGTAGATCTTGCTCCCGTTCATGATGAGCTCCGGCGCCCAGTCTAAGTGCACCACCATGTACTTTAATAAAAACTGCCCGTCGTAAGCTCTGAGGTTATGCGACACGACGTAGACGTCCCAGGCTTCGAACCTCGCCTGCGCGATGTGTTCGAAAAGCTGCTTCACGGGCTCGTCCATAAACACCCATTCTTTGCAACCGCATTCGGTACAATATGCCGTCTTGTGGCGTTCATCGATGCAGAGCGGACAGGCTTGGTACAACACGCACAAGTTAGGTACATGCTCGTATGTGTCCTTTTTGCCGGTATATGGAATGTTTTGCGTGCATTCAAAATCGATAAACATAAACACGTACCGGTTTCTTTTGTTCTTTGTGGCATACGGCTGCATATAGCACATGTGGCTAGAATTCACGTGTGTCTTGCAATGATAGCAGTACTTTTCCCCGCACTCGTGCGCGGTTTTTCTGTACCTCGCATTCACGAGCTTATTGCAAGACGTGCACACCTTTTCTACATCGCACACCGACAGCGCCTTTGGGTAAAAAACGCCTTTCTTTGCGTGGTTTGCAAAGCATGTCGGTCCCCTAAAATCTCTGTTGCACTCGGCGCAGCGTATGTAGGCGTCAAATCGCGCATCGCACTGCTGATGGCATTTAGCACACCTGGCGTCGCACCTATGAAATTCTTTTTTGTGTGCCGGGGGATGATGACACTGGCGGCAATACCATTTGCATTTAAAGCACTTGTGAAGGTTCACGATAGCATTAAAGTGCCCGGCGTGGAGCATGACGTCGATGTATTTATCGCGTTTCTTATCCGGCGCGTACAGCACGTGCTTCCCCGTATGATCGCCAAACACCGTCACAGCGTAGCCCTTTAACGCAGCGTCAAAGCGTCTGACGTCATCTATCGTACAGCTGTCGTGGCCTTGACCGATGCTCGCACACAAGGCTACGGCCTTCGATTTTTGCAGATAGTCGGAGCGCGTCATCGTTTTATAGTTGACGTCGCGATCCACTTTGGCTTTAACTACAACAATGACTCTTGCTAAACACAAATTGTCTTTGTTAGCTATTTCGACAATGCCTTTATTGTCCCTACAGGTATCGCAAGGTTGGTGGCACGAACCCGAGACCTCCTTGGTCCACACAAACGTTACATGAAGAGGACCGCTTAGCAAGAATTGTTGGTTACTTTGCATTACTTTTTCGATGCTTCGAACAATGACATCCGCATCCAATTGCTCTACGCGCCTTACGCTTATATTGAAGGCTTTAGACGCCTCCTTTTCGTCTGTTATGGATATGGCTAAATATCCGGGTTCGTTTTCTAAAAGGTTCTCTTTCGCAAAGTTTAGAATATCGTTAAACAAATGCGATACCCATTGCTCCGGGTTAACCTCTCTGGGGACCGGGTTTACGGTACTTTGCGACTCTATAAAGCCGGAAAAAAGCCTTGGCAGCGTTCTCTGCTTGTACCCTATAATTTCGAACGTAGGCTGCAAGGTGTCATCGCGACTTCCCCCGGGTTGCGGCTCTATCTTATCGTCCGAATGCACCGATCGCTCTTTACCTGCAAAGTGCTGCTGCTGTGTATTTCTGCTATTTCGTTTTTATTTTAAACTATTTTTCTCTGCTTTAACACTCTGGGAACAGCTGCTGCGGCGTATGTTCTGCTATCCCTAGGGCGATGGTCAATATCGATCGATGAAGACACCCGCACATGTGCAGGTATTGCTCTAAAACTTATATCACGTCAAATAGCACGATTTTACAGCAAAATCCACTATCCCCCGTTTCTCACTACGTCCGGCTGCTCTTGGCACTGGGTTTTTATAAGTTCGCTTATCGCAACCGCAGTTTCAGCATGCGCGTCGAGTTAAATGCGTCATTAAAAATCCTGGCGCCGCAACTTGCCAAGTTGTAATCGCAGCCATTTCTGGTGCACTTCCGGTCACATCATCCATACACCGCTGCACTTTTTTGTCCTACCATCGACCATAAAACCACTTTTAAAAGATTTTCTCGCTGATGAGCATCCGTTCGCACGGCCATTTTTAAAGTTATCGCGCAGTTTGCAGCTCTTTAATCGCTGTGGCCATATTGTGACGCACATCGGCTGCTCCATCAGCACCCGTTCACACGGTCATTTTTCAAGTTATCGCGCCGTTTGCAGCTCTTTAATCGCGGCGGCCATATTGTAACGCACATCGACTGCTTCATCAGCATCATTCACGTACTGCTGCTGCTTCCGCTGCGCATGGGAATCGTTCTTTTACTGTTTTCTCCGAGACTAACGTCAGCAGAACTATAAAGCTTGCTACATGTTGCTAATAGTGGTTGAGCTTGCACTCACACTAGCGCTTTTCGCGGAAAGTTAAGTATTTCCGCACGGATATGTGATTAATACGTGCGTGTGGAGTAAAACAGTGCCCCGCCTCAACTTCAACATCAGTGTCAAATATTTAAAACTATCAGTGTCGTGTGTAGTGATTTTGTGTTGTCCGGTGCATAAAATCTAAGAAAAATCACGCACAAACTTTCGACGCGAGCAACAAGTGGCTGTGTGCCCTTGTTGCACGCATTGCAATAAACTGTCGAATATGGCCGCCAACCGCACCATCAGCAACAGCATGGTAGGAGGAAAAAGCCTGGTTAAGATGCCGGAAGCCACCTCCCTCCACAACAACATGACCGCCGGGCGAAGTTTCCAACCAACTTTTGCCATCCCCTCCACTTCTTCCGCTGCACAACAGCACGGCCAGGTAGATCATTCCATGGCTACTCAAACCATGGTAGGTGGAAGTTCCGCGGAACCCAGTGTCCCCGGCCCCGTGGATCCTACTATGTACTATCTAAATGGCGGCGATCTCAGATCATTCATGAACAATGCACTCATTGTGGATCCTCATATTCCGCTGTCTAATGCAGTGGCGCTGAATTTGCAGCTGGAATTGTCATAAATACAAATAGAAACTTCCATTTTCGCAATCCATTATATAAAATTAATGCAAAAAACTTATGCCAAAACGTATTGCCATATTATTGCGTTAAGTTGTATCGCGCTCGTTGTTGTTGTATAATTCATGTATTCTAATCAGCACCCGTTCACACAGTCATTTTTCAAGTTATCGCGCAGTTTGCAGCTCTTTAATCGCGGGGCCATATCGTGACGCACATCGACTGCTGATTACCACTCTTGCGTCTGCCATGTTGACCACTAACCTCAAATCTCCTCGTTCTTGACTTCTTGTCTCCGCCATCTTGTTTAGTTCCCATTTTTGCCACCGCTCCTCACATCTCCGAGCTAGATTGCCGGCAAGAACAGATTTCGTTCATTCACACCTCGACGGTTGACTTCGACAGTAGCTAATGTGAACACCTGCGTCGTACACTTTTTTGACCGCTTTCGACCGGCAACGAGAACCCTGCTCCTACGTACGCTAGCGACCATTACGATGGTCCAGTACCAGGTTTTTGGTATAGTTAAATTACGTCTGTGCAAAGGGCGTCTGTACGGCTTTAAAAAACCTAGGTATATCAGTACGTAGTGATGTTGGTTGATCTTAAAGCTGGTTAAGCATTTTCAAAAACAGTTTGCTTTTATTTTTTCGCGTCGCATCAAGCTGCTGCGCTTTTGGTGACGCATCAACACCAGTAAGAGGTAAGTACCACACGCATAATTATTTTTCGGGCCTGCTTGGCGTAGGGATATATCCTTTGGTGTTTTGGTACTGGGTTTGAGTCCCAAACTACAAACTCCACATTCCACCACATTTTAAAATAGCGTTGCGGTAGAAATACATGGTTTAGTGTTCTGGTACCGGGTTTGAGTCCCAAAGTAAAAAAGAAGTCCACATTCCACCAACATTCCTATTTAAAATACCGTTAAAGTTCACGTTTAATTCGAAGTTGTGTCACATTCAAAACGAAGGTTCAAAGAGTAACTTTTTAATGTGTTGGGTTTTGGTACTGGGTTTCAATTCCAACAGATGCGTTAACGATCACGGCTATCGTCAATACCGCCGCAAATCACCTTCACGTCGCCTTATTTATTCCTTTGTCCAATCCAATCACGTTTTATTTTCACCAATCACAAATCGTCTTATTTTCTCCAATCATAACATGCCTCGTCACTTCCTGCCTTCCTTTTTACACAAGATATTTATATTTCTGTGCTCTTTTGTGTTTTCAACTTTCGTGTTAGTTACTTGGTTGCTTCCATTCTTGTTCAAGGTATGATATTTATTTTTTCTTTTGTGAAATCTTCTTCACCACGCGCGTCCGCCATCTTGTTTAGTTTTCACAACATCAAATCTCCTCGTCACCATCTGTTGCGTTCGGCATCTTTCGCATGTTGACCCTAACCTCAAATCTCTTCGTCCCTCGACTTCGTGCCTCCGCCATCTTGTTTAGTTCCCATTTTCACCACTACGCCACCGCCATCTTGGTTTAAGTTCTCCACGTTTACCTCATATTTTTAACCTGAACTTCCTGCCTCCGCCATCTTAGTTAATTCCCATTTTTACCACCGCGCCTCACATCTCCTCGTCCCACCCTTGCCTCCGCCATCTTGGATTTAGTTCCCCTTCTTACGTCCTGTTTTAACCTAAAAATCTTAACCTCAAATCTCCTTGCCCCCCAGCTCTTGCGACCGCCATGTTGACCACTAACCTCGAAATCTCCTCGTCCTTAGACTTTTTGTCTTCGTCATCTTGTTTAGTTCCCATTTTCTCCACCACGCCTCACATCTCGTCCACACCATTGCCTTCGACACTTTGGATTTCGTTCCCATGCTTACGTCCTGTTTTAACCTAAAAATCTTAACCTCAAATCTCCTTACCCTCCTCTTGCGTCCGCCATCTTGTTTAGTTCTCACGTTGGCCACCGCATCTCCTTGTCGCCGGCCCTCCGCCATTTTTAGTTCCCACTATTTTAACCACAAAATCTGCTCTTCTAAGCTCTTGCTTCCGCCATCTTCTTTTAGTTCCCATTCTCACCACCGCGTCTCCTTGCCCCCACCTCTTGCGTCCGCCATTTTGACCACTAACCTCGAAATTTCCTCGTCCTTAGACCTCTTGTCTCCGCCATCTTGTTTAGTTCCCATTTTCGCCACCGCGTCTCATATCGCCCCATCTCTCTATCCACTCAAGAAAACTACCATCCAACGTTCAAAAATTGCTGATGAGTTCTGGAGAGGCTTTTGCAAATCTTGTTGGTAGGAAAACTTACCTTTCCCATCACCTCCAACATACGCCACTCCCACACCTTTTTCTTTCCACCAATCATAATCTCTCTTATTCTTACCAATCAACAACTTTCATTTGTTCCTTTCCACCAATAACATCACTTCTTATTCCCACCAATCACAACTTCACACGTCACTTTCTGTTATACTTTTTATCCCTCGTTCGCCATCTTTTCCCTCTTTCAGTCCCGACCTCCGCACAGACAACACTTTTCCGCTCCGCTCCTCTCCATCACGTGTCCTCCATACTCTTTTATCTTCCTTCCTTCATCTTCCACCCGAATTAACGAACAAAACACATTTCGTCTTATTTTTACCAATCAAAACCCTCCACGTGACTTCCTGTTTTTCGTTCATCTTTCCCTAATCCTCAATTCTATCTCCTCGTCACCATCTGTTGCGTTCGGCATCTTTCGCATGTTGACCCTAACCTCAAATCTCTTCGTCCCTCGACTTCTTGCCTCCGCCATCTTGTTTGGTTCCCATTTTCACCACTACGCCACCACCATCTTGGTTTAAGTTCTCCACGTTTAACTCATATTTTTAACCCGAGTTTCCTGCCTCCGCCATCTTGTTTAGTTCCCAATTTTACCACCCGCCTCACATCTCCTCGTCCCACCCTTGCCTTCCCCATCTTGGATTTCGTTCCCATGCTTACGTCCTGTTTGAACCTAAAAATCTTAACCTCAAATCTCCTTACCCTCCTCTTGCGTCCGCCATCTTGTTTAGTTGTCAAGTTGGCCACCGCATCTCCTTGTCGCCGACCCTCCGCCATTTTTAGTTCCCACTATTTTAACCTCAAAATCTGCTCTTCTAAGCTCTTGCTTCCGCCATCTTCTTTTAGTTCCCATTCTCACCACCGCGTCTCCTTGCCCCCACCTCTTGCGTCCGCCATGTTGACCAATAACCTCGAAATTTCCTCGTCCTTAGACCTCTTGTCTCCGCCATCTTGTTTAGTACCCATTTTCGCCACCGCGTCTCATATCGCCCCATCTCTCTATCCACTCAAGAAAACTACCATCCAACGTTCAAAAATTGCTGATGAGTTCTGGAGAGGCTTTTGCAAATCTTGTTGGTAGGAAAACTTACCTTTCCCATCACCTCCAACATACCCCACTCCCACACCTTTTTCTTTCCACCAATCATAATCTCTCTTATTCTTACCAATCAGCAACTTTCATTTGTTCCTTTCCACCAATAACATCACTTCTTATTCCCACGAATCACAACTTCACACGTCACTTTCTGTTATACTTTTTATCCCTCGTTCGCCATCTTTTCCCTCTTTCAGTCCCGACCTCCGCACAGACAACACTTTTCCGCTCCGCTCCTCTCCATCACGTGTCCTCCATACTCTTTTATCTTCCTTCACCTTCCACCCGAATTAACGAACCAATCACATTTCGTCTTATTTTTACCAATCAAAACCCTCCACGTCACTTCCTGTTTTTCGTTCATCTTTCCCTAATCCTCAATTCTTTTATCTCATCCCGGGATAGCCAATTGCGATAACGATAATCCTTCCACTCATGGCGCTTTTCAAACTTACCGCCGTCGCTCTTAATCAGCGGCGACACTAGCGACACTAGCGCCCCTAGCGGCAGGATTATCGTTAATCCAATTGGCTCATCCGGGACTATTACTACTATAGGAATGGCAAAGGAAAGCTTGCAGAGCAAGAAATAATTTTCTGTGGAATCTTGAAAGAAGAATTAAGAAAGAGATCAGTAATGTCCTTCGTTTGGAATAGTCAACATACATCGCGGAAACTTGAATGATTGCGAGGAAAAACTATTGGAAGCATTTTAGACGTAAATACCTATGGAGCAGAAAGAACCATGTGAAATGGAAAGCGAAATAAGAAACGAGGTTCCTTCAGAAAGAGTGGACGAAGGAAGAACAAGCTGAAACTGATCATTAAGGGGAAGAAAATGTTATAGTGAACTCGATGGCAAGAAACAGCTTGCTGACGCATGTGCTAGAAGATAAATCAATAGGAAAAGATTTCGAGCGGAAAAACCTGCCAAAAGTGTTTAGTGTTTAATGCCGTTTTTAACAACTCAGGTCTGCACTGACGGTGAATGAAATGAGTGATATTTGCTCCAATGAGCTGAAACATGTTTTACGTCGATAAGACTAAACCTCAGACAAGTCATACCAACCAAGATTCTAACTAAACTCTGCAGCTTGGAAAGTAAACACTCTTAACGTCATACTGCAGAGGTGCTCCTAGATGGTAGTATCAAAATAATGGATTCTTGTGGAAACGAAGGGGAAAGCAGAATAGAGGGAAGATGCGAGGAAACTGGGTTTGCAGTGAGAGATCTTCCCTTGGATAGAAAACCACGACTGATCTTCCAGTATCGGAATTCCAGCTTCACTCATTTACCTTTACTATTTTATATAACTAATACCTACTAAATAGTTTTATAGGCCAGGCGGTTTTAAGAATATTTCTTTACAACCCAGGACTTACTCGATTTTGCGGTTAATGAGTTTTAAATTATAACCAGTACATATTAGCAAGATTGATAAAAAACATATATTTTATTCATATTTATCTCACAGTTCATTTGTGATTTGGTTAAAATTGCTACAGTTAATATTTGCGAGTTTGTTTCATTTATTGTTTGTAGAAAAAATTTATACCAATTGTCTTCTTAAAATCACAGGCGAGATTCTGAACACAGATTCTTGGCTATATTTCACATAAACGTTGGAGAATTTCCGAATACACACTTGTGGCATTGTCTGTAAGCACAGAAAGCCAGTCGGGGTAGTCTGCATTGAGGAATTGCAGCTTGCACAGTAGTATTCCGGTTTCATCTTCCAGGAAAAAGCGTCCGTTCATTTTCCCCGTCTGAAAAAGTAAGACAGATGCTATATAATATTATATTATTGTTGTTATTATTATCATTATTATCATAATCAGCAGCACCATCATCATATACATTATGTATTATATATTCACATTGTACCACAGAACATGTCACTTCAGATAATGAAAACAAGAAACCTCCACGTGGAGTTAACAATAGCTGAGAGGCTACTAAGAAGCAAAGACACATCGCATGTTAACCTTTAGAATTGCACAATACCAATGTTACAGTTAAAATAAACGCTCCCTAACATTTAGCGGTGCTCATTACTGATCTGAAAGGTCTGTGTGCTTCAGTCATTCTCGTCAACTATGTGTTTGCCTTTTTAGAAGTGGTGGATAAATTTGTTATTAAGAAAGAGAGGGAAATGGAACCCTAAGCCTAGTGAGATGAAAAAGGAAAATACAAAACAAATAAAATATGATTCTAAAATTGGCATACCAAATAAACAAATCAGTAGAAAAGTGCAAATGTTATACAAGTAGTGCAAAGTTCAGAATAATGGGGAGACCCACTATTTGTAATTGCGTGAGAACAAAAAATTAACTGTGTAGCGTCATCATCAGGTAAGATGTAACATTAAAATTCACAGCAACGTGAGAACTAAATAGTTTAAAACAATGGCTTAATATAAACAGTAAAATCAATATTTATATAAGCAAATTACTGTTTGATTTAATTCAATATACATAGTTCACTTCTGGAAGCCTCATTACATTTTTTTTCACAAATGATCAGTAGATTCCAAAAGGAAGGAAAACATTAAAAACCAATTTAGAATCATGCAAAATAGTGCTTTTCTCTATTTACTCAATGACACATATGCAACCGCTTCACGATAATTTGTGCTCAATATTGAATGGAAGTGAAACATTTATTCAGGCATCTCCCATGCGGTAATCCCATATGAGTGAACTGTTACTGAATAACCGGAGCACACCGTACAAACACTCAGATTCACGCACTAGACTGTGCACATAAAAGAATCCTCATTACATTTAAATTTCTAGAGCTAAGTCGGAATAGATCCCGGCACTCCGGAAGCAGTAGGCAGGTGCTGTAATGACTGTATCCTGGGTCAGTCAAAATAAGGTACTTAAATCAGAATAAATTCTAAACACATAATTTGACACTTTCGGAATTTGTATGTAGTTATTCACTTGTAAGTATGATGGCCATTAATAGAACAAAAAGAGATGTCCACAGGAGGATGTGGCATCGCAGAAATTATGTCATCATTAGAACGCAACAAAAATTCAAGGGCATGACTAAGAGCAGTTAATATTGCGAACATGTTTGGAGAATGGAATCAGCAACACTGTCAGCTAATTTAACTTTTACGAACTAGAAGGAACACAAAAAGTAGCAAGACGAGGCGAAGATGAAGGATTTATTTTCTCCAAAACCGGAATACTTCGAACATATGATTCTGAAAACGATACTTTAGTACTAAACCACATTTCTAAAGAAGCAATAGAGGAGACTTGACTAATTCACTTCTAAGGATAACTTGGCAAAAATCTCTGTTATTGTTACATTATTTCCAGCTTTTTCAATGGAGCCATTTGATATCCTCCAAGGGGGAGCAGCATCTCTGGAAGACATTGCCATTTCTTTATGCCAAACAGGGGCTGTCAACAGAGGGAGGAGAAACTACAAGACACGTTAATGACTAACATGTTTAATAAAGAATTTGTTAAAACCAAAAAAAAGTCTCAGTTTATCACTTAGTTAAATTGCTTATGAAATAAACGATACTAAAACGAGTACTACTGCCAAATTAGCTGCTTTATTGTCAAAATCAGGAGATGAGAGATGAACGCGCTACATTCTGATTTGTTTATTAAGTGGTATGGGGTTTGGCTCATAAAGATACAAATATTATGTTCACACGTTTAAAAATAATAAACTGCATAGTTACTAAATCGCGTAAAAGAAGAAAATGATGCCAAATGTTCCATTTGACCTGATTTCTAACATTTTATACCGCTGTTCTAATGCTCTATATACATTTTCTGTTATTGCTTATGGTCGTCCGTTACTCTGGAAGACAATGGCTTTAGCATGGACTAAACGTTAGAGCATGGAAGAAGTAATTTCCTGGAAGACGGAAAAATTGTGGCATGCCAAATAATTACACTAGTTCAAACACAAAACACGCATGTCCATAGGGTATGGAACCAGAACATGATTACCTCGGGGAAAACTGCATGCTTCAGTTGTTTCATGAGGTTCTTAAATCTAGGGGTCTTACCCTATGAACCCGCCGACGAGCTGCTGGAGGAGTAACTACCACCATCGCCCCAACCGCCGCCGTAACTGGACGATTGACTATGGCTATAGGAACCACTGCCACCCCATCCGCCATAGCTGGGTGTAGTATCCACCGCCATATCCACCATAATAATGACCACCATAGCCGCCGTATCCACTAATTCCTCTACAAAATCAATAAATAAACTGAATAATAATAATAATAATAATAATAATAATAATAATAATAATAATAATAACATTGTTATCTTAAATTAAGACCACACTGAAAGATGAGATATGGCGTTGTATTGTCCAAGACCTAGTTAACCACCCTATATTATCTACATGTTGAAAATCACGGTAGTTGGGTGTGTACAGAGTGTATCAAAATTGACATTGCAAACTAAAAGCGTCTAAAGTACACAATAATAAAAGGAAGCAAGTCTTGGTAAACGTTAGCAAAATGAGGTATGTGTGGTCATGAGCGGTCGCTGACTAAATTGTCTCTCGCTGAGCATCAGATCTGGCTCGGGGTTTGTTGTTTGTTTACGATACTCAACGTCTAGTTGCTATCGCATGCAGCCACGGATATACATAACAAGCACCTCGCTATTCGTGGTGAGCATGAAGGATATGTGCCAAGTGATCTTCTATTTTAGGGAACCCGAAGGTTCAACGGATTTTACTTTTACTTTCTGAGAGTGTAATACTCTTATTATTGCAGCGCCGATACAATAATATAGTGAGCAACAACATATCAACATTAGGTATGTCGGTTTACACTTATATATAATTTTATTCTAATCTCTTCTAACCATAGGTCGCTACCTTCCTATGCCCGTACAAATTATGAGGCATATGACCACCTTAAGAAGAAATCGCCCCTTGCATTGTCAGGGATTCTAACAATGGCCCACTGAAGTGCACATTAATCAAAATTTGCTTTACAGTAGTGAGCAGTAGGATAAGCTAGGACTAGAAACGGAAGCAACTTAGCACCTCGACCTACGCAGATGTTTCGTGTTCTAGTTCCCTGACGGGGCGCCCCCGGGAGAAAGGGACGAGGTGAGAGGAGACAGAGGGTGGACGAACCAGGAGGCAGAGTCGCTACCATTTACAGATTTGAACTCCCCGGGTGGTGGCTGATGCAGCCGGCTCCCCTATCTCCCGTGGGTTTACACGTCCCCTGGGAGCCCGAAAAACTACTACTCGTAGCCCGGGGGACGAAGATTTACTCAGAGCATCCTTTTACTCTGCCATGCACACGCCGAGAACTCCCGCCACACCTGCAACTCTGAAAGAAACCAAGCAGTGAAGTGAAATGGAGGAATAGGAAATTCGGGGGACGTAATGATCCTTCCCAGCATTCACCTAGCTACCCAGGGAAACCCCGAAAAAAACCATGGGTCAGGAAACTCGGCCGCGGGAATCGAAACATTGACCTCCCGAATGCAGGCCACAGACGTTACCGCCTAAAACCATCCCGCTCGGTTTAGTGAAGAGTAAATGCGTACATATCCACAAACAGTAACGGCAGTACTTCTACCAGTAAGTCGCTTTAGTTTGCGCTAACATTTATTATACATATTGTGTTTATATTTAAAGAAAGAATGAATTAAAACACTCCAAACACAGTGTTGGATTTAGAGAGTGTGAACCAGAAGCGTGAAGCTACCCTTATCAACATACGACCTGTGTAAACGTGGAATGATGGTTACTAGCGTAATGCCATCGATTGCATAACGTATCGTGAAACCAGCTTCATTTTCATTTCTGTTGTAGACAACCGTCTCTGATACTGAAAACAATACACTGCGGTCAAACAAATATAGGGTCTTTCAACAAGAGTGTCCTATCTTTGAACTCAAATAAAACACGTTCTATAAATGATAGAGGTTTATTTCTTTTTTTTATTTTGGAACATAATTAATGTCATTACCTGCGGAAGAGAACATCAGTTAAGTGACCGTCGCGACTTCGTTGGATTGCGCGTATACGGTTGACCCAATTTTCAATGAAAGAAGAATGTAAATTAGGTCCAACTTCACGAATAACACGCATGATGTTATTCATAAGATCATTTACTGTTTCTGGCTTGTTGACATAAACTCGAGATTTAACATAACCCCCAAGAAGTAATCCAACGGGGCCAGTTAACATCACCACCACGGGAAATGATGAAACCTCTGAACTTCTTCAAAAGATCGATTGTTTCGAGAACAGTATGACATGTGGCACCATCTTGCTGGAACCAGATATTTCTGAGATCCAACCATCCAATTGAGGCCAAAATAGTACCTTATAAGAGCCTGGTATCTTTCTCTATTGACAGTTAGAGCTTATCCATCTTCATCTTGGCAAAAATATGGACCAATGATTCCACCATACCAAAATCTACACCACACAGTAATCTTTTGGAGATGAAGTGGTCGTTCATGAATCTGCATTGGATTTTGATTCCTCCAACAGCGGCAATTTTGTTTGTTAACACAACCTACCATCCAAAAGTGGGCTTCGTTGCTGAAGATGATTTTTCGACAAAAATTCGGGTCAGCTTCCAATTGCTCCATAGCCCAGTCAGTGAATACACGGCGCTACCTATGGTCGTTGGGCTTTAGTTCTTGAGTTAACGCCATTTTGTAAGCGCGAAACTTCAAGCAGATGTAGAATTCGCCAAGTGTTGGTCGGCGAAAGCCCCAATTCTTGCGCTCGATGAGCAATTGATTTGTTTCCGTTCTTGCGTACACTCTCACGAACGGCGTCTATGCTTTCGTTGGAGCGCTTACGTCGATTACGTACAGCGTTCTTTGATCGCTGATAGAACCACTTCTTTCAAATTTATCGATCAAAGGTCGAATCGTTCTCTCGCAGGGACGATTATGCACACCGTAAACTTCACGCAATACACGTAAGGTTTGGCGAACAGATCATCCATTTTGATAATAAATTTTCACATTTTCTGAATTGCTGAATGCTGTAAAGTTCCATGGCTATTTGTCAATAACAACTGTAACCACATGAAAATAATGACTGCTGTAACTCAATAACAACGGCAGCTATCACATGTTAAAGATAGGACATTCTTGTTGAAAGACTCTTTATAAAGACTCCAGGGGAAAAGAATGCAACTTCATTCTTGTAAGCTGTTCGGAGGAATAGGTTTTCAATTTAAAATTATGCAACTTTCTTCCTTACTACTTATTCTTAATGCAATTTCACTTACAAATATCCATAAACTTTATTAATACACCTATACAAATTATAAAAATATGTTGTGACTTTTTATAACATAACTGCAAAATTTACTGGGGGAGAAGGCAACATATACAATAAAATGGTATAAGATGGGTGAAAATATAATTTGTCTATGTAGAAGATTAATATAAGAAAACATTTTGAGAGTAATTCTTAAATAATATGATTAATATGCTAAATAACATATAATAAATAGTAGTAATAATAGTAAATATAAGCACATTAACTGCAATCTCGTATCTGATGGCATTGAGAAGCTTAAAAACTGAAGACGCAACGCTTACTGGAAATTAATTGAGAATATTATGCTCAGGGATAATAAGAAGTCCTCAACTATCATTTTTATGTTTGGAGCAAAGAAGAGCAAAGTAACTGTGCTTCTCTTCCATAAAATTTCTTTATTTGCTAGTGCGTTGGCACTTTTCTTTCGAAATACGGAAGCTCCCTGTAAATTGAGGTTAGCTTTGAAAAGGTAATCTAGTTCATCATGGAGTCTTCCTCTGTGGTGTAGTGGTAACCATGTTAGCCTCTAGTCCAGGCCGCGGGTTCAAACCCGGCGGAGGGTGATGAATTTTTTCGGGCGTAAAAATCCTTAGCATGGCTTCCTTCGGAAGGGAAGTAAAGTCCCGTGTCGTAAACTTGCGGCAGGCCTCAAACCTGATAAAGATGCCTAAGAGCAACATTTCCGATCTTTCACGGCAATACAGAATGGGACGCTAAGGACCATAGCAGTTAAAGAGCGTCCATAAATAAAACTCAATTTAATGTTTTTACTTCATCGTGGAAATAAAAGCCTGTGCTATTTTAAGGGATACAGGAATCGAAAATGCAAGCTGTATTTTATAAAATAGCATTAGTGCATAGGACAGTAGAGTGAATATTTAAAACTTTGCATTCTGACGAGCTGAGCAATATTAAATTATATATTATGGCACAAAAGTTTATGTTGGCTACAGTGAAATGCTTTAATAAAAGCATGTAATGAACTGGAGATGCCTCTTTCTTCCCTGAGAATTCAATTTCCTAGATTTTAGAAACCACAGTTTTTCTTCCCAGTGAAAACAGAATGTTTAGAAGCATTGCCTAATGGTGCATAATATAGTATGTTAAACTAGAGTTGTCCCCTTTTCCCCTGGATTTTTCGTATTTAAATTGCCTTTCTGTCATTCGCAATAGATTTCTGAAACCATTGGCTAACTCATTTAGTGTTACCGTTCAATAAATATTGGCGCTCTTATATTTCCTATATCTTGGCATTGTAATATCCACTCCCCAACCCACAATGTCCTTCGTCCCCTTCGCAAAGCCCCAAGTCTAAAAGCTGTTACGCACGATCCGTTTAGGTTCTTATCCTGACTCAGCAAGCAGGTGGTAACTTAAAGCCTTGGTTGTTGTTGTTGTTATAGCTAGTTGCATATACAACTATGAATAAGAGTCATTATTGTGAAAGCTATTAAAACAATATCATTCCTGAAAAGGGTAGAAATGTGTGGTGTTAGTACAATATTAAAGCAACTTCAATTATCAATTATAGAGTTAGAAGGCATAATTGCATCTATCTAACCCAAAAGAGGAACTTTGTTTGAAGAACCTTAATAAGAAGTTTGAGCATAGGGGGATCAGCCTGGAGAGGATTTTAAAATAGAAGTTACAATATGGAATTAACAAGCTGCATATGGCAGTTGACCAACGGGTAAGTTAAAAACGGCGGCTATAGTCTAAAACACATGGTAAACAGCTAAGGGGGGGGCTATTTCGAGTCGAAATAGGTGTAAGCAGGTTTAGACAGGGACATTTGACATACAAGGGCTTTCCTCATGTCTAAAAATTATAGGATCCTCACATCGCACCAAGGTGATAATAAATAAATAAATAGCAAGCTTCTCTGCGAGGTAGGGTGGCTAATTCACATTCGAGAGTTCCCGAGTTCCAATCTTCTCGGTTAGGTGTGTTACCGGACAAGGGCAAACGCTACTATTAAACGTCCTTATAAGCGCAGGTGTATAGTGCGTGTTTTTAAATGATTTCACCTTTGTCTGAAAAGACTATACTTATAGGGGAAAACCTCTCCACATAAATGATGCTGTAAATCTTTTAGCTTGATTAGTCGCATTTTATTTATAGATCTGTCAAGTACAAGAATTGTTTGTGTGATACCGATAATAAACTGATTCTTTTTATGGGATGTTAAACAAAGAAATATGATTTGGAGGGGGTGATAAGAGTATTGTATTTAGAACTAAAAATGGGAGAAAGAATTCAACTTAAGCACCTCTTCGTTTCTAGGACATTCTCTTAAATATATTCAATAGGGGCAACCTAGAGCCTAATGTGGAGATGCCTATGTATCGGAACAGGCTTCATAGTTTGATCTTGAAGAAAGAAGATCCGTAACTAAGGCCGTCTTTAATCAAGATAGTCCTCTAAGAAGACTACGCAACTAAGGCCATTTGCGTGTGACACACTAACTAATCGACCGGAGTGGTTCAGGTGGTAATGTCTATAGTCCGCATTCGGAGGTTTCGAGACTAACTTCCAGCAGCTGGCACTCCTGAGCCTGGGGTATTTCAGGAATTTCCCGGTCGCTAGGCGAATGCTGCGAAGGTTCATTAGACCCCCGAATTTTTCCTTACTTCTGTTTCACCTACATTCTCATTTTACTCCTTCTTTCAGCTCCTGGGTTCTGACCAGTAATATTTAATACTGAACACCGGAACTCAAGCGATACTAAAGTTTTATGAATAAAGAACGTAGATGTATATTGCATGTGGCTAAAAGGATAGGAATGGATGGTGTTTAAAACAATTATTTTCACACACTCAAGGTAAAATACAGGAAAGGCCCTCAAAACATGCATTTTCCTAAAAGATAAGGTATATAAGTCCTGTATATAGAGCGCTGTGCTTAAACATCCGTAGAAGGAAGGGAAAACCATTCGAGTGTATATCAGATATTTTTTTATGTATCATTTATACGGCTTAGTTTGTAGATGAATGAGATACTTGATGAATGATAGCCTTATTTAACTGGGGTAAAAGGTATTTAAACCATGTTTCGATATAAACTACTTCGCGGTATATTGTGGGGCTTGCATTCAGGAGGTAACGGTTCGATTCCCGGTGACCACCCTGTCTGACTTTAGGATTTTTCACGGATTTTCCTTGGCTGACAAAGGCGAATGTCGGAGAGGTGTATGCTATCACGATTTCCCTTCCCTTTCATTCTATTTCATTCGCGTCTTTCACGTGTGCTTCTAGGTTTCGTTGCGTATGGTGAAAGCATGCTCAAAGGGTACTTGTCCTTGCTCGGATGACGTATCGTTCATCATCCTCACTAGCTAATTCGTGTCTCCTCTCTCTCTCTCTTTCTCTCACACACACACACACAGACATAAATACCTCTGATCAACTCTCTAAGCATCCGAACCTACACGAAGGTCTACGAATGCATAGATGCATGCGTTCACTTCCACCAAGCACCCAAACCTACACGAAGACGTACGATCATACCCGAACAATACATGCATCCTCACAATACTTCGCTCACTCACTCTAAGCATCAGAACCTGTACGGAGACGTCCGAACACGTTGATATACATGCTCACACGTTCTAAAACTTCGTTGAAGCACACGAAGCTATACGAAAATCTATGAATACGTGCAATCACGCATAAACATCTCTGAGCACCTCTCTAAAGACCTACTGACATGCCCTTACTAGAACCCATAATCAGATTGGAATGACAGGCTTTAATGTAGATATTTATTTTCCACCATAACAAGAACACATCACATCTAAACATTGGCTTAGAGAGAAACTTTCTCTTTAAGACACGCTATGTATGCTATTCGATTGTTTAGGCTCAATAGAGGTTCTAAACTTACATATCGGAAAACATTTGTACTCTAAACTCTGTACTCAACTTAGAGTACTCTAAAAGTTAAGATAATTTTATCGAGGATTCTGTTAAAGGAACCCCTGACAGGCAACATTTACCGGATTATGCTTCTTATATATGCTTACAATTGCGAGTTCGCGACTTCAGATGCACGAATCCGACAATCAACTAATTTGTTCAGATTTTACTCAGGTGCTTGATAAATTCCCAGTTATATATTGAATAAAGTGACCCAGATGTTCCCCGTCTCTCCCGCCACGCCCCTCCCACCCGTGAAATTAAACACCCCAGCAATGTCTGGATAATTTTAACTATCGTCGAAAGTCATTAACGCCATTATCGTGTCTGCTATGCTCTAACTTTAGATGCTTTCAGCTCACTTTGAATTTTCCAGTCTATTCGGATTTTCAAGCGTAGATAGGACGGAATTATGGCCATAGGGAAACGTAACATTAGCAAACACACGACTTCCACTATATTCCGATTCCTCACACGCAGGAGACACAAGTGTAGATCAGATCGAGCGTAGATATTCCTGAATTCTCGCCATATGGAAATGTTAAACTAATAAACACACAACTTCTGCTGTATTCTTATTCCCAGCCTGCAGGAGACCTAAGTGTAGGACTGAGAGTCGATTCAGTATAACATTTCCCTCTATGCATCTGATGTCTTGACAAATAACGATTCTTTAAAATCCGTCCGCATATATAACATCTAACGACTTGTCTTCCTCCGAGTGTAAGGGATGAAATATTCAGTTTCTCATAAGTCGGTTGCATCGATTTTTTTCCATAATAGTTCATGCTGAAAATCTAAAAGAAATTAAATGAATATATATACATATATCTTGAATGAGGGTGATGGAGGGGAGCCTTGGCATATGCATGCAAGGGGAAAAGGATGCTCTCAGGAAACATTCGTCATTCAGACAGTGATTGGTCTCAGGACCACTTAGACGTGGGGTCGGTTGGAACAGAATCCAGGTTCAAATCTTTAAAAGAAAGGGACCCCGCCCTTTGCCTGTCATGCTTCCTGGACCGTCCTAACCGCCTAACTTCACGTTATACCGCCACGTAACACAGAGTAACCAGTAAACGTAACCATCGTAACCAGTAAACGTAAACAACGTAACCAGTAAACGTAAACAACGTAACCAGTAAACGTAAACAACGTAACCAGTAAATGGAACCAACGTAGCCAGTAAATGTAACCGGCAGACGTAACCAGAAGACAGTGCTTGCGAGCAAGGAAAAGGATGCTTCTTGGAACATGCGTCATCCAGATAGCGATTGGTCTCAACCTGGTTACCCGTCTCTGCCATCTACATGTCGACGATCTATCGCGTTCTGAAGTAAAGTTTGGCGAACGGTTTAGATCTGTACAGCCTGCATTGCACTGGGTGTCCCTAACACTTCCAGCTCCCGGACCGTTCCAGCTGGTCGCGCGTCTCTGCCATCTTCATGTCGATGATCTCTTGCCTTCTGAAGGAAAGTTTGGCGGTCGACTTAGATCTGTACAGCCTGCATTGCACTAGATGTCTCTAACATTTTCCAACCCTCTGACCGTTCCAGCTCGTCGCGCATCTCTGCCTTCCACATGTCGACGATCTATCGCCTTCTGAAGTAAAGTTTGGCGGCCGGTATAGATATGTACAGCCTGCATTACGCTGGTTGTCCCTAACACTTCCAGCTCCCGGACCGTTCCAGCTGGCCGGGCGTCTCTGCCATCTTCATGTCGATGATCTGTTGCTTTCTGAAGTAAAGTTTGGTGGTCGGTTTTGATCTCTACAGCGTGCATTGCGCTGAATGTCCCTAACAATTCCAGCCCAGGCATTAAATTCCTCTGAAAAGGAAGTTGTAATTAAAGCAGGTCCTCCATAGCCCATACTCAGTATTACAATTAAGATTAAAAAATGTGTAAGGCATTTCAACATCAAAGTTTATGAAAGTGAGTCATGGTTGTGTTTTGTTGGTCACGTCTTTTTTTAAATGAAACATGCATCTGGAATTCCAACGGTTATAAAGATTTAAATAACATTCATAAGGCAGCCAAAAAACAACTAAAACGTTTTGGTAAAACTCCCAGAATAGAATTTTCTTTGAATAGTCAGTATAAGCTCAGTTGAACCGCATAACAATGACGTGAAAAGGAACAGAGCTTTATTTTCTTACGTTGTACGGGCTATTATTTTTTTTTTAGGAAAGTAAGCACTTGCTCTTCGTGGTCATAATGAGAGTGAAGGATCTTCAAACAGGGCCAACTATATTGAGTATTTCAGTGGATTAGCAATATATGACACCTCCCTGAAAGAGCACATGGAAAAGTCGACTGTTTTTCGTGCAACTTCAGCAGGGTACGAACGAATTGCGGTGAGGCCCTATATTCCCAAACCTCCGCGTTGTTTTAAATGCCAACGTTTTGGGCATATGTAAGTCTCTTGTAAGAGTGGCGATTCAATCTGTGTTTCATGTAGTCAGCACTCACACGATGGTACCTGTTTATCACCCCTCGTCTGCGTAAATGGCAAAGGGTCTCATTCTGCGTCATTTGCTGACTGTCCGCGTTACTTGGACCAGACGTGGATCCAGGAGATCCGGGTATAGGAAAAATTATCCTTCGCTGAAGCCTGGAGGCGTTACCATACGGCCAACCTGCGCTCCTGCTATTGGGTATATTCAGTTCTGTTGTTGCCTCGCCAGTACCTCGGAAGGATGCAGAAACTCAGACCTGGTCCATGCATGACTGCTTGAACGCAACTACCATCCGGCCGTCTATCTCTGGCACAAATATCAAGCCATCTAAAGCTGGTCCTAAAGTTCTGAAGTCACATAGCACTGAGAAGAAATTCAAGCAGAAACTTCGTAAGGAAGATTTTCTTAAAGACCCCCCGCGTGCGCGTGGTAAGAAAAGTTCACCTTCTGCTCCTGGGACAAGCCACCCTCAGAGGTCCCCTTCACCCATTGCCACCCAAAACCGATTCTCGGCGCTTGAATCGGTTTCTGGCACTGAGCGCGTGGGCCCTCCCTTCGAGAAGCCTATGGAGTCTGACCAACTCCATAACAAAATCCCGACCCACAAGGTTAAGCAGAAGGTTATTTTGAACCGCCCTTCTAAGTAGGACGTTTATCCCGTTTATTCATGGCTATCCTGACCTGGAATTTACGTGGTGTACGATCGCATAGGGTGGAACTGCAACTTTTATTGCGTTCTTATTCACCTATGGCTGTGTGTTCGCAGGAGACTAAGCTTCGCCCTCACGATCCTTTTGATCTCCGAGGGTATACTCCGGTTTGCTATGATGTTGCATTGGATGAGGGTACTCCTGCCCATGGAGGTGTCATGCTATTAGCCCGTAACGACGTTCATTTTCAGACTCTCGCCCTTATATCTGCCTTGCAAACTGTTGCCGTTCGATTTCAATTACCCGGTCTTTTCTTTTCTATTTGCTCCGTCTTTTCACCCTATCGTCTCCACTCGCTAGCGCGGACATTCGAAATCTCCTGTCCGCTCTCCCAACGCCATTTCTTCTGTTGGGAGATTTTAATGCCCATCACCCCCTGTGGGTTTAGCCAAGGGTTTGTGCGTGGAGAACGCTTCTTTCCGACACTTTTACTCAGTTCAACCTCTCCATCCTCAATACGGATGAGGGTACCTTTCTTTCTGATTCTTCTGGTACATTCTCTCACTTATATCTTGCCGTTTGCTTCATTCAGCTTACCTGTCGTCTGCAGTGGAATGTCGTCGCTGACACCTACTCCAGCGATCATTACCCCTACATCGTTTCTCTTCTGTCTCACCACGTACAGCATTCCAGAGCACCTACCTGGCATACATTCTTGGACTAAATTTTTTTACAAAACATGTTTATACCATGCTTGTGTTCTCCATTCGTTTACAACATTAAGTTACTTATTTTTTTATTTAACATTTCCAGAAGTCTGTGAAACTCTTTCTTATAGCATCTGCTACAAAAGCTCATGACAAAACACATCAGGTACCTATGGATATCAGGTACCTTTTTTCTTGGTTTGCTCGCTGAATAACCTCATTGGAAATAAATTTGTGGAAAGAAGGCTGCAAAATAAAATTAAAACATTAAGCTTTTTGGAGAATAATATAAAGTTTTTTATAAATTTTTTTGGAAGTAGGTGTAAACTTTTCCTCTGCATTTATCATTTTTAGTCATATAATTTGGATAGGCACTGTATTTTGAGAATTACTATAGCAAAAGTAAACAACAAGCAGGCATATGGTGTTATGGAGCAAAGAAAGTTTTCACAGGTAATGCTTTGAAATATGAATTAATTTTTAAGGTGAAAATGAGGCCTCTAGAATAACAGAGACTTGGTATATTAAATGCAGTTTTCAAATGTAATAGTCCATGTCAAAGTAAGCATAAACATGATATGATCCAATACTCTTCCTTGCAATTTTTCCCAAATGTCAAATGGGGCAAGAATATTGTTTTCTGTGGCTAACTCTTCTATATGTATGGGTTTAAGCTCAGATTTTAACTTCCACATGTTCTTGATCAAAAGTGCTCATTGAACATTCCATACTTGCAATTTGCTCTTTCATCATTCCAGAAATGAAAGCATACTGGTTTTCTAAGATTGTGATTCAATGCCGACAACAGGTAAATTTCACAGCTTGCTGAAAACCAGCACTTGCTTGACATATGCAATGCAAAAATCATGTGTTTGGATTGCTTAAAAACTTGAAACAGATGCACATTGTAACATCAGCTTGAAGTGCACGGCTGATTTGCAGTGCAGTACTCCAAGACAAACCAGTTATGGTAAACAGCAGATTACTACGACATGTACTTGCATATGGAGAAAGTGAAAATTGTCCTGTTGGGATTTCTATTATCCACATCATCATCATCACCCTGATTCACAGATTTTCAAATTAATAATGAAGAATTTTTACTTTTTCAGGGATAAGTGCATGTCATGCACATCACATTGTTGGCAATTTCTTGACAATTAGCTCCAGTTACTTTGCGCATCAAAGCTACTAGTATCTCATTTGACTAGTGTCTAAAATTGCCTCTATCTCCATAACTAATCATAATCCAAAACAATTTCTTTATCAGTATTCTCCATTACCCTGAGGACACCCTGTTCTTCAAAGATGGTGTTTAGTCTACTCTCTGTAAATATCAATATATGTATATGCATACATTTTTACTTTTTGCATAATTATGTGTCAAATATTTTTCTTTTGATCACAGTGAGAAGTAAGCTAATACAACTCAGAAGTGAATATAATTTATATTGAAATACAGAGTTGAATCTTAGGATATCCTCTTCCGCTTACTGCTGACTTTGTTTTATCCAAGAAAGCTGAGTTTTCAGGAAGGACATTGAAGGTCTTCAGTGTTTAAGATAGACTGATAGTTACTTGTGTAAGAGCTAAATAAGCATGTATAACACAAAACCTATTTAACACTAGATCTAAAATATTTATAAAAAGTACGGATTATAGATGTCCACCTTTAAATGTTGAAAGAGCTCATTGGTAGGAGCAAAAAATCCTTGACAACCTTCAGTTCATCACTAAGCATTTATGTAAACATTAGTGACTTTTAATGCAATATTTGGCAACTTCAAACCACTGAGATAGGAGCTAAGCAAGTGGCAAAGCTTTTGTGGTAGGTCACAAGGTTGGTTACTTCACTCTTAAGTGGATACTAGAAGTATCTCTTTGCCATGAAAGTGAAATGTTTTTTGTGTGTGAAGTGTTTACATGTCATACTTGCATGGATTTACACATGAATGAAAAATGCCACACAAAATGTTCAAATATGCTCAGATTTTATACTACTGCAACTGTGAAAATAACATTTAAAATTTGACACAAAATGAACCTTCCCAACTTAAGCATCCACAAGGCTTGTGTGGAAGAACAATTAATTATCGTTGACTCACCTAATAGTGGTTAACTATAGAGCCTGGTACTTTAAAGTACTTATGAGATTTAAGATGCCAATGGTGCATGTTATCTCACAAATGAATTTCAGAAATCCTAATGGTTTACTGGGAAAAACATGAGCTATTTAATGTCATACCAGCATTTTGCCATGATAGTGCAGTTGGTAGAACAATAGCACAGAAAGCTGAAGACCCATTGATAAAGTCCATGCTAAAGCATTGGGTTTTTTAGTCTGATGCTACCTTTCCAACTTTAGCCTACAGATGCTTGTGTAGAAAAGCTATTAATCATCATATTTTAATTAATATGATTAATTATCATATATTAATGATCATATTTTATGGCTTCCCTCATAAGCAAAGTTAAGCTGGTGGTACCGTGTCATAGGTTTATGGCATGTAAAAGAACCTCAAGCCTGATAAAGAGGCCTATGAGCAAAATTTGCAGTCTTTCACACCCAATATAGAATGGGACACTAAGGACCACAGCAGTTAAAGAGCGTCTATAAATAAAACTCAATTTAATTTTTCATATTTTGTTAATATCTATAAAGCAACTCAGTGAGGAACTCCAGTCCATGTCTTATTCCAGCAGCTACTGAAAATATTCTTCTGCTTTAGTAGTGTTTAAATAGTGTTTGTTGAACTTAATGGTCATCTCTCTTCATATAAAGCAGTAGACAAACTGGTGCCTTCCCACCGTGAGCATTTAGGTAACATTGGTGCTACATCAGCAGCTATATCCAGTGTTACCAAACTGAGCTTGCAGTCATACATATTGGGTTATTACCATCATCCTTCTTTCTATATTATATTATGCATGGGGGCACAGAATATCCAAGATAAAACAGGGGAGCAGGAAGGTTTGAGAAACACTTAAACTAAGGATCCCACTTTCCATGTCTTCACTGAAGACCAGAATGGGACACTGAGATTTATTTAGCTGCATGTTTAGTGTCACATCCAAGTTGACAGTAAATTAAAATTGGTTCTAACTAGTGTTGACTTTTGAAGGGTTTATAGTTGTGCAACTTGTAGTATAACTGCTCTTATCCACTCTCAGCTGCTTATGACTGATCTGCATTACATTGTTCAATTGTGACACAAGTGAAATGAGTTGCCAGACATAGCAAACCAAAAGACGTTGTGATTTTGGAAAATGTTTAACAGCAAAGTGCGTAAAGTGCATTGGTTTTATAAGAAATTTGCCAGGAAATATGCATCTGTTTAGGTTCTTTTATGCTGCCTGTAATCTTGAATACACTTATATTCAAAGGAAATTAAAAACTGAAGTATGACAGTATAATGAAGTAATAAAATTCTAATACAATCTACTTTTTACGATCAATCCGACATCTAGATAAAAAAGGACACTACAGCGTTTCATTCAGTATATCACAAAGAATCATCACTGCATATTCTATCGACATCTATACACATTTCACAATGTGTTATACAAATCTTTTTTATTAATTCAGGCATGCAGAACTGCAGCACAATTACATGCCTATGTTAGAAGCCAAATACTTCATCCAACCTCTTTCCAAAAGTTGAGGTGAGGGATGTTTAATTTACAAAGTTTATAATTTCCAACTTGGTTGTTTACTTTAAGTTAAAGATGTCATTATCTGCACATGGATTATGGAAAGAAAACCTCTATCTTTCTGTTTCTCTTTCACCCCTTATTTCCCAGTTCTGTGCCTGCATACAATATTATCAATAAAACTTATAATATTATACTAAGAGAAAAATTAAAATTTCAATTATGATGTTTATGCTGCATCCATCAGTATATAGGAAAAATTAGTGGACTTTAAGGATGATTATATTGAAACCAACAAATGTATTTTAGTGTGATTTTAGAGACCTCATATCAGGGAAACCTTTGTGCTAAACGCTCCAACGTTTAGCTATGGACGATTTGTCTGAAAGATCTATACACTCCATTGAGATCTTAAGTCATAATGACAGAAAACTAACCTCCATCATTGAATCACTTGCACTAAAGCAGTCATTATTTTCTTTGTTTATCTTCAATCTGCTTTAGAAGTTAGGCTGCTATAAGGCTTTTTGTGATAAAATAAGTAATTGTGATAGAAGCATATGTAGTTAGTAAGAATTTCTTTAAAATCTTAAAAATGTATTTGTTTGTTATTTGCACAACCAGAATACCAAATTTATTTAATTATATTTTCCAACTTACTCTCTACATACAGTTAATCTGTAAGAACATTCTTGAAACGTATATATTGTTCCCATAATGCAGTAAAGAATTTGCAGTGTGATTGAAGACAGAGTGCACATTCTACTCTTTGATGGGCCTCACAAATCACCTCTTAAGTGTGATATTCCAATCCACCCACAAGGTAAAGCATACTACCGTCAAACATATCTGTATTTCAAAGCATGTTTATAAAAATTCAACACAATATAGCATAGATGTGAACTATAGCATTTTCACTGTACTCATCTCTAGTTTTAAGGTTGACATCTATACCCCTCCCACACTTTAGAACATTCTGTGCATCGATTTTGGATAACGGTAGTTGCTCTGAGAAAGATAGATTGCCAAAATCTTGGATTCTGATGGACATCATTTGAATAAAATCCCAAGAAATCATCATTCAATGCCAACCTCTCTTGTTAAACGGATGCCATAGATGCAAAGGGTATCCTCCACTGGTTATTCTTTTTATATTGATCTGAATTGCTGTATTCAATACATATGCTTTTCAGGAACCAAAATGAACTTCATAATCCATTATTATGTCTACAATTTATAAATATTAATTTTCTACAAGCTGTGAATTTTTATGTTGAGCTTCTCATTTTGCAATATAAGGAGTTGTTTGGTTCAACTTCTGAAGGCATAAATAATTAATGGTCTTTTATCAATTTGTTGTTCATATAGTTCATGTATTTCATGAAAAGCATACAGCAGCTTGAAAACTAGTTATTTACTCCATTAATAAACAGCTATCAAAGGTTTATTGTGCTATCTTTGGTGGCTGTTATGCATACTTATTTGAATCAGTGATTATAGAAGGTCCTTTATTTCTGGATTTCCAAAAGAGGATCTTCAGTATGTTATACATTTATATTATACATGCAGTTCACTTTAATTAGGAAGAAGCTTTATTCTGGGCACATGAATATACCAGCTATGTCAGTTCAAGGATCATCTGCATATTTATTTCTGAAGAAGGGTTGTTTTTTTGAAATTTTAAAAGTGATTTATTTAGCACGTATTTGTGGCCAAGAATCTATTCTGTAATCATTACTTTCCTACAATACCATTTTTCGTAATATAATTTTTTTTTATTGCTGTACTCATTTACAAGTTAAAAGACTTCTTTTGCTTCTGAGTGATGAGTTTGATATAATGGACTTAACTAATGGACTTTCACTTAACTAATGGACTTTCAGACCATGATGGACAGTTGCTTAAAATCAATTATAACATTCCCCATTCCAAAATAACGAATCATGTATCCAACTACCGAGTCATTAACAGTGAGAACATAAAAACTCTTTAATTACCAGCTTTCAGAACAATCCTGGGAAGAAATATACATAAAGAACAATGTGAATGACAAGTTTAACTCCTTTCTAAATACTTTCATAAGGATTCATAACTCAAGTTTTCCATCTCATATAATGAAAATTATTAACACACCTAGAAATGGCTGGTTAACATAAGGCATTAAGACATCCTGCAAACACAAAAGAGAACTCTAGATGGCTACTAGAGAAAGCAACTGCGAGAAACATAGACAACACTATAAAAATATTGTAAAATTCTAAAAAAGTTTATAAAAGTAGCTAAAAATGCTGCTATGAAAAGCAGATAGAGTCCTCAAATAACAAACCTAATACAATATGGAAAATTATAAAAAAGGAGACTGGTAAACATCACACAAAAATGAAATAAAAGAAACTACAGTAAATCATATCACCACAAAAGAACCACAAGAAGTAGCAACATTATTTAATTAGTATTATGTTTAGTTAGCAGAAAATTTACTCTTACAGTCCAAACAACATGTGGAGGACCCTACTTCATATTTGAAAAAAGCTAGCTTAGAACAGCCTATTTGTACAGAAATAGTACCCACGAGCACGATAGAAGTAAATAAAACAATAAAATCCCTCAAAAGCAAGAATTCATGGGATTATGATGAAATAACTACTAAGATATTAAAACTATGCACTGATAAAATTAGCAAACCTTTAAGTCATATATGTAACTTCTCCTTTGTGACTTTTTCTGACAGGCTAAAATATTCTATAGTTAAACCACTATACAAGAAAGGGCAAAAGTCACAACTGTCGAACTATAGACCAGTATCATTACTAACTGCTTTCTCCAAAGTATTTGAAAAACTTATGTTAAAATGAATATGTCATCACCTAATTAAAAATAATATTTTAGCAAAGGAGCAGTTTGTATTTAGAAAAAAACATGTCAACCAATGATGCCTAGTTCTAGTTTGAAAATGGGTGGGTTTTATGCCCAAGCACTGCAACCTTAAGATCTATTACGCATCCCCCCTTTCATCAGTTATGTAGTCTGTTGCTTGATATGAACTTAACCAGACTGCTAACTGAGGCTTTCGGTAGTTCATCTATCTTTGGAAAGTGATTGCCAAAAATACTTGCTCTTTGATTCGCAAGAGCAGGGCAATCACATAGTAGATGAGTAATAGTCTCATCTCCTTCTAGACATCTGCTACAGATAGAGTTGTTAAGCAATCCCATTCTGTATAGATTAAACTTTAGGGCACAGTATCCTGCAATGAATCCTGTTGCCCATGCAAGTCTTCTTCTACTAAGACCGCGCAAGTATTTTGCCCGGCTGTTATCCAAGTCTGTAATAAACAACTTGTAATGTCTGCAACCCTCAATGGAGTTCCAGTATTTCTTGTGTTCTGCTTGAGCCCAGCACTTAATAGCCTGTTTCATTGGTCTGTAGGACACTCCCAGTACAGGCTCCGGACCAAAAAATGGGATTTCACTGCCAATCTTGGCTGCTTCATCTGTTTCTCATTGCCTGGTATACCTATGAGTCCTGGCACCCACATAAGTTGAACCTTATTGTGTTCAGCCAGTGTCATTAAGGATTCCCGGTATTTTGAGACGAGCTTTGATTTTGTTGATGGTGATTCAAGTGCTTTAAGAGCAGCTTGACTGTCTGAGAGGATTACAACCCTTCTATTCTTATATATCCTTTCAATGCTTTCCATGACACTGGCTAGGATTGCATAAACCTCAGCCTAGAAAACTGTAGCTAAGGTACCAAGACTAAAAGAATTCTTGGTGCCATTACCGTAAATCCCAGCCCCATTCCTGATTTGGTTCTAGAACCATCAATATATCAGATTGGGCCTTTGTTATTATGAGCTTTTACCAGTCATTCCCATTAACTCCGCTGTGGATAGGAGACCGTAAATTTCAAATCAGACTTGAATCTTGTTTCAAGAATGTCAGTCCCCATGTTGAGTATCTGTTGAACATTCTTATCCCAAGGAAGCTTGAGATGATTAATATGTCCGGTATTAGACACTTTGGTTTGGCGACAAATACGGTGATACGCGATCATGGCTTCTGCCTTCATCCATATCTGGAGAGGTCTGAGCCCAATCAGCATCTCCATTGTTGCAGTTGGAGTAGTTTTGAAGGCTCCCATAATTGAAATGCAGCAGGTCCTCTGTAATTTACAGATTTCCTTTCTGCACACTTTTAAATTAACTCTAGGCCACCACATCAGTGCGGCATAAGAGAATATAGGTCTCACCATGACAGTGTATATCCAATACACTATGCTAGGTTTCAGAACCCATTTCTTACCAAGCATACTTCTACATGTCCAAAAGACTGTAGGCTTTGGTAATACATAATTCCATGTGATGTTTCCAAGTTAATTTCTTGTCTAAAACAAGCCCAAGATATTTAACTTGTGTTGAATAGGGCACTACTTCACCAAAGAGAGAGAGAGACTGATTAAATCAGGCCCCCTTCTCCTGGTAAAGGGTACCACTACTGTTTTGCTTGGATTAACAGTTAGATTATTCATCTTGCACCAAGCTTCCACTTTCTTAAGCGCCATTTGTAGCACTTGAGAAACTATGTGAGGAAATAATTTCCCTCTTATGATTATTGCAATATCATCTGCAAAACCAACTGTGAAGTAACCATCACTATTGAGTGTGCAAAGAAGTGTGTCCACTACAAGGTTCCATAGCAGGGGTGATAAAACGCCCCCCTGCGGGCAGCCCCTCTCCGTGTACAAATCCAGCGTCTCCCCACATAGATTCATGGTTATCTTCCTATGTTGTAAGACAAAACGTATCCACTCACAAAGAAGTTAAGGTACATCGTGTCCATAAAAGGCGTTCGACACTACATCACTAGATGTCCTGTCAAACGCACCTTCAATATCAAGAAACGCACCAATGGCTATTTCTCTGGTATTAAGCTCCTTCTCAATAGTCGAGACCACTTGATAAGTGCTGCTTCCGTTGATTTCCCTATTTGATAGGCAAATTGGTACTTGTTTAATGGATGTGCTATTAAAACATAATCCCTAATGTGCCTATCCACTAACCTCCTCAGAGTTTTAAGCATAAAAGAGGAGAGACTTATAGGGCGATAAGCTTTGGCCTGGGCGTAACTAGGACACCCTGGTTTAGGCATAAACACCACTTTTGTTTGTCTCCAAGCCATGGGTATATATCCATAGGCTAGGCAAACTCTAAAAATACTACAAAGTATGGATTGAACTGAATCAATACCATATTGTAGAAATGCAGGAATGATTAAATCAGGGCCTGCCGATTTATATGGTCCGAACGACTTAACAGCCCATCGTATTTTATTGACATTGACTACGCTCCTGATTAAGGTTCCAACCCTCTCTGTCTAAAGAAAGATGTTCCAGATTTGGTTGCCCCTTCACAGAATTGCTGTCATTGTCTACCTTAAAGTCTGGAAAGTGAGCCCTCGCAAGTTGCAGGAGCATCTCAGAACCAGACTATGTGTACGTGCCATCAGGCAGTTTAATAGTGCTCACAATTTTTTTTAACACCCTTTGCCATGTGTTTCATGAATCTTGCACTGCTGGGAACATTCTCCATCCCCTGGCAGTACTCCCTCCACGAAATCATTTTGGCTTTGCGTATTTCTTTATTATAATTGGTGAGGGCTTGTCTATATGAATCCCAATCACCAGTTCTTTTTGCAAGTCTAAATAATTTCCCTGCTTTCTTCCTAAGTCCGCTTAACCCTTTAGTCCACCAAGGCACAAGCCTTGGCGAGTAAGCTACCTTAGACTGACAATTTTGATGATAGGACAGGAGAATTGACCGTTGTAATTCATCAACGGCAAACTCCACATCCAATATCGAACGAATGTTCCTTGAGATACCCGATGTCAATGCTGATAAGTCTCGTCTATATCCGTCCCAGTCAGTTTTCCTCGGATTTCTGTAAATCACTGGTAAAGTGACTTGTGCTTTGATATTGAAGCATATGCATCTATGATCAGAGAGAGTGATCTCCGATGATACATGCCACCTTGAAATTAGGTTCTCAATAATATTAGTCCCTATAGTTATGTCAATGACTTCCTCCCTTCGCATAGTTACAAAGGTTGGTTCATTACCTCCATTTAGAATATTAAGGTTTGTACTCACCAAGTACTCCATTAACTTTTCTCCTCTGGCATTGATATCAGTGCTCCCCCACAGTGTGTGGTGTGCATTGGCATCAATCCCCAGGATTAACTCCTTTCCATTCTCTCCGCAGTGGGTCACGAGGTCCCTCACCGCTATCGATGGTGGATCAGAGTCTTCGTAAGGGAGGTAGACGGAAGAGAGTATTAAAACTCTTCTCTCTCCTGCCTCCTCCACTGTTGTTTGGATTGTAGTTACATCCCTGGAACAGTGCTCAATAAGAAGCAATGCGTTTATCCAATTCTTAGCATAAATGCAGGATCTTGGATTATTATTATTATTATTATTATTATTATTATTATTATTATTATTATTATTATTATTACTACTACTACTACTAGTTTGCCCTTAGTACAACTGATCCCTCTAAGTGAACCTCTGAAAAGCCAAGGTTCCTGTATGAGAGCAATATCAATATTGTCTTCAACAAGTCTCTTACTTAGAATGACTGAAGCTGCCTTACATTGCTGCAAGTTAATTTGAACTATTTTCATAATTACATTCAACCCAGAACACTTACCTTAAGCAGTACCCGATGCGGATTCTCCAGAGTCCCCTATCTCCATCGTCTCCGGACTGTCTCCGCCATTGCTGCCTGCCTTCTTCGCTTTGTCTGCTTCTGCCTTCCTCTCCGGGTCAGACAGGATTTTAAAAAGGGCCCTGTCTACTCCGGTAAGGCCGACATGCCAAGCTCCTTTATCTTCTTAGCAGACTCTTGGTCCACCATTAAGATTAGGCGTTGACCAGAGGAATCTGCCTGCTTGTCAATGATTTTCCAGTGCTCTATATTCAGCTTCTGGTTTAATCTCTGGACGCGTCTTAGCAGCACCTTAGGATCATCGGTTGTAATGTCCCTAGTCCTAAGGGCCACCTTGACTGACTTAGGTAGATCTTTTGGATCTACTTCTTTGAGCACTAATCTCTCCTTGATTTTAGCTCTCTCAATATGTTTTTGGAGCCAATTACATGACTGCTCATCATCACAGTAATATATCAGAGCCTCATCCTGTAAAGTAACGGACCTGAGTTTAGGTAGAGATTCGCTAGTTGGCGCCTCATCTATCTTCCTCAGAATCTCAGCCTGAATGGGTCGAATATCCTCCCCAATCAGCTTTCTCTCAGGATAGGATTCGTCAACAATTGCCATCTTAAAAGCGGCCAAAGCTTCCCTGTGAGTGACACCAGGTTCAGTGCCCCTAGGTCTCTTAGCACGTTTGGCTTTATCCGAAGGAGGAGTATCCACACTTGTCCTGGTTCTTTTAGAAGTCCCTGGATCAGTACGGACCTCCACCCCTCTACTCTGTGGGTTTACATTGCCTGTGCCCTCACTCATTTTTTTAGCTTTTTTGATTCTTCTTCTAGCTGCCCCTGACAACTTCTTAGTGTCCAGGTGCATTCTATTAATTCCGGATGCTGTTGCACCCATTTTTTTATCTAGTGACAGATTTCTCTCTGCTGGGGAGTCTCTGTCACTTGACTTTTCTTTGTCAGGTGAGAGATTTTTCTCAACTGAAGAGTCTCTAACCCGCCTTGGTAATAATTATTTTGTTTTGCTCCATGTTGGTCCCACGAGTAGCAGGGAAATAAAAGTCACTCAATACAGAGTCCCGTATATATTGGGAAGGCTAATTACTTCAGGGGGTCGCCTGGTGCTCTGAAGAGATCGTTCACGACACTGCATTTTTTACCACCCCAGTGCCATTCATCCCTCGGCACGATGCATTTCCACCTTGGATTGGGTGGACCAGAGCCCCTGGAAGGTCCTCCAGCTGGGAGTCCCTCAAGGTTCTCCAACTGGGAGTCCCTTTGGGTTGGATTTTCTGTTGAGCCACTTCTTAGTCTGGTACCTCATTACAAACCTCTCTGGCATGAGTACCTCTACCAGCACAGCTTAGTAAATCACTGGTACACGGAAGCCTCGCCACCAACTACAAGGTCCTGTGGCTCCTAGGGGAGGAACCAATGATGCCACTTTCAACTTAATGAATGAAATTTTGAAATCACTTGATAACAAATGTAACACTAGGAATATTCTGTGACCTATCAAAAGCACTTGACTGTGTAAATCATAACATAGTCTTATCAAAATTATCATATGGCATTAAGAATAAAACATATCAATGCATTGCACCTTACTTATCAAACAGACATCAAAAGTCATAATAGAGACTGCAGATAATTCCAAAATATATTCCAAATGGTCAGAAATAAAGCATGGTGCTCCACAAGGTTCGATTTTGGGTCCATTATTGTTTCTAATATATGTCAACGACCTTCCTAGAGTAATAAATGAACATGCTCACCCAGTTCTCTTTGCAGATGATACAAGTATTATAATTAAAGAACACAAGAGCAGTCGCCTCTCAGAGTTATACAACAGTATTTTCAGTGTGCTAAATAATTGGTTCGATAGTGACAAAATTCATATAAACTTTGAAAAAACTAAGTATGTGAATTTTCGCACAAAAAATAAAAGCATTGCAGACATAGGAATTGAACATGAAGACAATGAAATTACTGAAACTTGTAGCATAAAATCTCTTGGTCTTATTATAGATCCTAATATGAATTGGAAAGACCATATTGACTACATCCTACCGAAACTAAGCTCTGCATGTTTTGCAATTAGATCATTAATTCATTTTACAAATAAAAGCATTCTAAAAATAGTATATAATGCTTATTTTCATTCTATTATGACTTATGCAATAACATTTTGGGGAAATTCAGCAGACGCAAAAAAAAAATATTTCTTTCGCAAAAAAAGGTAATAACAATAATGGCAGGTGTAAAGAAACCAACTCATTGTAAACCACTATTCAAAACATTTGGAATTCTACCATTAGCCTGTGAGTATATTTTAACTATACTTTTAACCATGGTTGACCACCCAGAAGTCTTCATAAGAAATTCAGACATACACAGCAAACAAACCAGAAATTGGCAGGACTTGCACAGGCCAAGCAATAACCTACAAGTATTCTAAAAAGGGGCTTACTAGAATGGTATAGTATTATTTAATTCACTCTCATCATATATTAAGGAATTGAAAACTAATAAAAATAAATTCAAGTTAGCATTGAAAAGATATCTCATCACTCACACCTTCTATACAGAGGAGGATTTCTTTCATTCAAAAACATAACTGATTATAAAATGTTACCAAATTTTATAAATACATTAAGTATAAATAATATTGTTTTAAAAGTTTTAGCTCTAATGTACTCTACATAAGAACTACAGTTTATTTACATACAAGTACACAATGTAATTATGTATTTATGACGTAATCTACATCCCAGAGTAGACTAGCTTTCTTTGAGCTGGTCTAGCTCACTATAGGGTCTACAGATTGAGATGTTATGTTATGTTGTGTCAACGTCCTTTCTAAAATGGCTGATTCGTTTGTTGAACACATAGTGTCTTTAAGTATAAGAAGTGAAACAAACCGATAGCTCTGGATGCTTTATACAACAAAGTGGGCGCATTGATCCTCTCACTCTTAACTGCGCACAGCCTCTGTGGTTTGTCATCATTTATATTTTTGTTGTAAAATAGAACATTTTTGTTCAATGCTTCCCAATAAAGTTTCAACTTTTGTGACTACTTCTATCCACTGCAAATAAAAAATGAACAAACAGATAAAAATAAGCTCATTTATTATAACATTAATAAATAAACCTATCTTGCTGCTTTTACACATAGCTATTCAAATTCATATAAATAAACGCATAAAAACAGTAAAGCTTCATGTTTCCATTATATAAGCTAACATTGCTCAGCACTAACACTCATTAACTGAACTAGCACTGAATGAAGTAATACTTATGGTGAAGTATTTTAATTGGTTTCAATGCTTTGGATTTTAATCGGTTTTGGTAATTTTGTTTTTGTGGTTTTTGTTTCATATACCTCAACTTATTTCTGTGGAAAATCATCCACTTAAGTAAAATTTAGAGTAAAAGCTTTCATGACCATGGTTGTTTGTAATACAAATATTCTCAATTGTTGAAATGTCAGTATTATAAGTACTCCTATATTTTGAGATCATTAAGATCTCCTCAGAAAAGCATATGTCTTATATTAATAGGATTTCAAGAGGGAAACCCTTTCCAGGGAACTTAATTTTAACATACGGTGCTGCAAGCCAATGAGAACAGAAAATGCAGGTTTCAAATGCACTAGAATTAACTACTAAGTCATTCCCTTGTTAAGAAAATGCCATACCGATCCTGCTAAAGATGCTGAATAAAATAAATCTGAGGACAATAAAATTGATGAGTTGTAACCTCAACACATGAAAACTGGACATCAATAATGGGCTAAGTACCAAAAAGTTTTGAGTTATTCACTTTCTTGGTTTTGTTAAAAAACTTTTGGTAAAAAAAAAACAACAACCAAGGTTTACATTTATCTAAGGTAAGATTCATATTACTATTACAACATTTTTTGAAATTCCCTTCTTCTAATGAATGAAAAATAATATTTTATTCATGAAAAACATGCATAAGTGTGTAGGTGTAATGCTCAGGATTTAGCAACATAACCATTCTCCTTCTTGCTTCCCAATATCTTGAAGGTCAAGTCTGGATATGATTTAAGCTGTTCACAGATTAATAAATGATCCATATTAATTTATTCTTCCTTACTGCATAACACAATTTGGAGATGGTAGCAATCCAATTTTGTGTAGGTGTTTGCTGAGGCAGATGTCCAGTGGTAAGTCTGAACATGGCAAGGCTGTTTTTCAAGGTAGTTCAGGTATTAGTTTCAGGCTTTTTATACATTTTTCTCCTTTAGAATTTAGTATATTTGTAGTTAATTTCGAGGTATAATAATTACTGATTTTCTTCTTAATTATAGTTTAACTGATTTCAGTGGTACTTTTTGTTGTACTTTACCTTGAATTTTGGTTTTCTTTTTCACTAAGATGTCTGCTTTCTCATTGTTACTCATTTCTCAATGTGCAGGAATCCATTAGAAGAATATATGAATCTGATAAAATAACAATGTTTTTGCATTTTTGTACCAAACAGACATATATTTAAGAGCAGGCAAACTGAAGTTTTGCAATAACAAACATTACACTATTACACTGTCATGTATTTAATTATTCTGAAACCTTCATGTTTACTTCTAAAGAATACAAAGCAATTTTAATTGAGTAATCCTTCAAAGTACACTCGATTATGATAATCGAAATAAATCTTTGCAGAAATTGTATCATTTCACACTTCGTTGTAGGTACAAGAGGGATACGAAAACCGAATCAGTAGTCAGATGTTTAAAGGTTTGTCGGTTAACCCGGGATTTTATATGCCATACTACTTCCATGACATAGCTAGAAACAGCTGAATAGCAACAGCACTTTAAAGAAAATAAAAAATTGTTGAAAAGTTCAAGTCAATAATTAACAGAAAGCTCGGAAATGGCTAATGCCACAGAATACAATATTTGAAATAAATTGTGTATTTTAAATGGGATTATATTATTGTGCAGTAGTATTTGTCCATTTCTTACAGTTTACCCGTTATAAAAAAAGTCCCTCCAAATCAAAAGGGTTTCACAGGTTTTCCCCCAAAACTCAAAACATACATTTTATTTGTCATGTAAATATCTTAAATATGTGGTAATTTAATGAAAATCGTTATAGCAATTTTGGAGAAAATAGGTAATAACGAAGAATGTTCCATGAAAAGTTTGGAGTTGCAGATCTTCTTGAAAATCTTTGTGTTTTGTGTTTGTAAATTACTTAGCTTAAATATAACGTTTAGTGTTTATCGGACTTACGTTTTTGGGTACGCTGTTTACGGAAACACGCACCACAAATCTTTTCTTAGAAGTCTTATGTGTTATATTCACAAGTATTTCTCTACCCGCTGTCGTTTATATTTATGTAACTTCTATAAACTACTCTTTCAAATTCTTGTTTTGCTATCTGCTTCATGTTAATCTAGTTAAGCCCTTGAAGAAATAGCTTCATTATACATTTCGTTGAAGGTAGAAGGGGATAGTGAAACCGAATCGATAGTTAAACATTTAAAAATCGGCAGCACTTTAAAAATCTCATGTGTTACATTCACATTACTTTCTCTACCATCTGTTGTTTAATTTGATGTAACTTCTATGATCTATTCTTACGAAAGCATATTAATCCGTTTTTTATAATCGAAATAAACCTTCAGAAATAGCTACGTTAGACATTATTAGAAGGTAGAAGAAGGATAGAGGAAGCCGAATCGATATAAAATTTTAGCTGTATGTTGACCTAGAAATTCCATATCCTTTTCATGACATCGCAAGAAACAACTGTAAAACGACAGCACTTTAAAAATTATTGTACTGGAAATTCAAAATGAAAACCAATAACAACGGATATCTCAGAAATTGCTGATCTCACAAAAACGTTATTTGAAATCGGCTGTATGCTTTAAAGACTTGTACATTTTTTGTGTAGGGCGTTTTGTCTATCTCTTATGGTTTACCAATTCTACAAAATGTTACAAAATTCCTTCCGAATGAAAAGCGCTTGCAGGCTATCCCAAGAAATTTCAAGATATACATTTAATTTTTCATGTAAGTATCTTACACAACAGTATTTTAATCAAAATCGTTAGAGCCACTTTTTAAACAATCCAAAATTTCGAATAATTTTTCTTATAAAGGGTAGTTTGGAGTGAAGGGATTTCTGAAAATCTTCATGTCGCATCCTTGGAAGATGCTGAAGCTGAAGCCAAGTTTGCTGGTTATTGGACATTTCAATTTTGGGTTATGCTGTTCACAGACACACACCGGAACCTTTTTCTAAAAATGTTTCTCTTTTTTTCTAATCAGAGGGCCTCAAAAATATATTTGCGTTGAAGTTTCTCTTTGAACTCTTTGGGCAACACAATACTTCCTCTTACGTACTATATTAGGTGGTAGAGGAAGTATTTTTGGGAGAAGTTCAAGGGATCCCAAAACATGCATTTCTGTGAAACCTACACATCGAATTTGTTGTTAGCCTACAATACCTACCTCCTCGAATTACTGTAAGTACGTAGCACAGAAAGAAACACACATGTGTATACACTCCTGGGCCATAGCGCAGTGGGCTGGAGCATGGTGCTCTGATTCCCGACCACGGAATGCGCCCGGGTTCGATGCCACCCGTGGGGGTGTGGATTTTAAGTTCCGGGTTTAGGACGGGAGCTCAGTCAGAATGGTAAGGAAAGTAGGAGCTGCGGTAGGTAGTGACACCGGTGTCAAGAAAAAACATTCGGGCTGGGGGATGCGTGATGCTGGCCACATCTCCTCCCCATATCGGTTGCGTGATCACCCACCTATGCCGTGCGTATGTGGGCGTGAGGTCGGTAGACGAATTGGCAGGCCAAGGTTCTGCATGGGCCGTAGCGCCATGGGGTTTACAGTTTATACTTTTCAACAATGTGATAAATATAATTTTATAAAGTTTGAGATATTCAGGACAAAATTTGTTTAAGTAAATCCATGAAATTGACTTTAGAATTGTTGCGAGTGTCATTTCTGGGATGCTTATAAACGTTATGATCGTATGATTTTTAGTTCGACAGGGGGTGGATTATACAATTCATGGTACTAGTCAGCATACTCCTCAGGTATTTAAACGCGTTTTTTTATTTTATTTCTTTTTTATGGCTGGGGCTCTGGCCTTGGAGAGTTTGCCTAGCAGGACTGTACGGTCAGCTCCTAAATTTATTTTTGCTAGCTTCGGCGTAGGCCCTAGGCACAACGCAGGTAGAACACAGGCCTTCTTCGATTTACCAGATAAAACTCCAATCTCTCTCCCTCTTGCAATGCAGTTTAGATTAGTTAGAAATATTAAAGCCTCTCTTTCAAGCAAAATTAGACGTCTATTAGTGTCACCCTTTCACCACCATTCCAACTACCCGCATCCTATAACCCTCTTGATGTCAACCCTGTGCTGCGTGCCTGTCCTCGTCACCTCTGGCAAAGGCACTGGAATGTTGGTCTAACTGAACTTTCATCATATCATATATATATATATATATATATATATATATATATATATATATATATAAGCTTCAGCCTTCAAATAATCCTTTAATTCCGCATTATTCTTGTTAAGTTTTTTTTTTGCAACGAGAGACAACTTACATCAAGAAAAATACGCAACAAGTCAAAATATACAATTTATTCTAAATAAATCTTTTTTATGTCATTTATCATTTCCGAGATATTCGCTGTTGTTAGTTTTGATTATTCATCCTTTTAATACACCTTCAAGTATTCTGTCACCGTACTTTTGTTTCTAGTGAGATTAGGCACAGGGTATGCAATATTATTGCAGTATATATGGCGATCTGAGCATTGTTGACTGTCGTCTCAGACTCATGTAGGACCTAAAGAACTGCACTGAAACAATTTCTGCCATTGTTCATAATAATTAGCAGGACATAAGTAGAAAAACCAACATTCGTATGAATGGTTTGCAGAAAAAAATTAATATATAGAAATGATTGATTAGTCAGTAGAGAAAGTTGTATAAATAGAACAAATCACAACTTTTTGACATCGATCTCGCTGAGAATTGCAAATATGTCTTTAGCGAGGTTAAACAGAAGCTCAATAGAGAGAAATACTTTGAATTATGTCTGAGTAAGAAAGTACTCATCCGATTTGAACCATTTCTCCAGTTATGGATAGCTTAATCCCTTTTATGGAATACATATGATATGTTAACGGGCTTGATTACATCAGAAAAAGAAACAGAACAATAACTTTCTTGCATGAGGATTATTGAGATAATTTAGCATGTATCCCATGCATAACCTACCGTTATAAGCAGATTCGATTCACCTTTGCTTTGCTGTGTCTTAGTTGCTAAATCATGCAGAATTTATACCTAAACTTATACACATTTACATATACTTATGCATTTATTTACTTCTCGGATGAAATACACGCGCCATTTGTCTTACTTTACATGCATTTTCTATGAACCAACAATCACTATTTTCTATTTGATGGTATTCTCCACGAAACACCAGTCTTCTTCGTGTGTTATTTTGTATGTCTAATGTGTTCGTGATCTAGTATGTGCATAGAGTTTGTAAATCCGTTTTAGTATTTTAGTAGCTGTGAATTGAAATTAGGTGTTGTGTATGCAATATCAGTTTGAAAGAATAGGGGTTTTCAATGGTGAAAGAGTTACCAAAATCGGTCAGTCTCTGAAATTACCGTACATCAGGGTGACCAACTTGGGAGCTTCAATTGTCGCCAGTTTGAACATAAAAAATCTCCAGAATGTCGCTAGATTCTTGACATTCAATAAACTACTTTACCATGCATATAATAAACACACAAAATAAAAATTGTGGCTGAAATATGTTACAAAATTGTAAATGAATGTGTACTATACCAGCATACAATTATGTGTAATATACCAATAGAGAATTAAATACGCATGTGCCTATTTAAACCTATTTAAGGACCAATAATTTAAAATTAAACAAGTTACCTCGATTAAATGTGTTATCCTCTGTCGTCACTACCTCGTACTCAATTATATTTCCGCGTCTTCGCTGTTCACCTCCTCTTCAAAGGATAAAGTCGAAGTTGATGCTGAAGCTGAAGTTGATGGTTGAGAGTAGCACTGCATGGTCCCTATCTTTTGCAACAACTCTTTCGGCAATTCATTTGAATGGCAACAGTAGAAATATAAAGCCGATTCCAGCGCAAAGGATTTGCCGCCATCTGATAAGGTTCTTTGATCTATGCCGCTAGCCCCGCCCCCTCCCTTTGTGCGCTACTATTTGCCGCCCGGTCGCGTGCCGCTAGCCACGCCCCCTTCCCTTTGTGCGCTGATCTAATGCCGACAGGGTCTGTGCCGGCAGGTCCTCCCCCCTCCCCCTGTGGTCACGTGCCCGTGACCCGCCCCCCTCCCTCCCCCATACGCGTGTCCTCCCTCCCCTTTGTGTTCTGGTTGGTTCCCTGTGGATAGGTGGGAGAGTGTGTATTGATCCTATACGTCGGTCGCGTACCTTCCCTAGGTGTAAATCCCTGCCGTGTGATTGGCTTGGGGTAGGGGATGTGCCGCTCGGGGTGAGGGGTTATATGTGAGGGTTCTCGGTGCGTGACGTTGGCTTGGAAATCCACCCTGGCGATGTGGGAATGCGATTCTCGATGCCTGCCGCACATCGGCAAATCGTTTGAGTACATAATTGTGTCAATCAATTAGGTAATGTGTGTTATTGAAAAAAGAATGCCCATCATATTACTACTAATGCAATTAAACGCGGTTCTTCGAGCAATTAAGTATTTTTGATTGAATTCGCGCGCACCTGGTCCTAAACCCCCCTTATATTACTACTATTGCAATGAAACGCGGCTAGTCGGTTGATGAATACATTTAAGTATTTTTGAATGATTAATTGACTCGCGCGCAACTGTTCGTTATCGTATATGTGTGGTAGCATGTGTATAATTATTACGAGTAATAACATTTATTTAATTCTACTTTTGAGGGAAAATATATTTTGGATTTATAAGAATATTACAACACATAGATGAAAGGACAGACTTGACGTAACACTCGTTATCGCGTGATAATTGAGGTAGAACACCGACCGCAACCTTCCACAGCGAGACGTTTCACACGAATGACTGACTCTCGATATTTGGACTGGCAAGTCGACTTCTGCATCCCCCTCCACTCCCGCTTCAGTTCGCAACATACACTAGCGCGCCAAGTGGTAATATGAGTGAAACTCCAGCGAGTGTTTTGCTCACAGCGCCCCTGGTGGTCATATCTGAAAGTTGTAAATTCACCATATTTAAACTCATTATGGGTGCAAGACGGCCATCTTAACTCTATATAATTCTGCGAAATATGATTCCGGAAAAAAAATAAAGGCGAATTAACATGCGAGGTGCGTTCATGCTGGCTCCGGGGGAATTGATTATGAAATAAATAAAAAATAAATAAGACTCTCGCTGATCGATGAAAACAATTAAATATTTTTAATAATTAATGTAATTGACTCGCGCGCCTAGAGATATCTCACCCAATTATTCATCTACCATGAATATCTCACTTCTAATGAAACGACGCAGTCTATCGATTAAAAACAATTAAGTTTTTTTTTATTGATTAATGTAATTGAATCGAACGCAACTGTTCGTTATCGTATATGCGAGAATATTACGCGTATATAACTATTACGGCTAATAACGTGTGTTTAATTCTTCTTTTGAATTGCGGGTTTATAAAAAATATTACATTGCTTAGATGAATTAAAAAGCAACTTAAAGCGAAATTGCAAATAGCTTGTATGAGACGTTAACACGAGAACCCTTTACGAAAAAACAAGACGCAATGTGACAGCAATGCCCCGTCCATCATGAGAGGCGGTTAAACCAGGACGCGTGGGTTTTCCCCACTACCTGCTCTTAATGGCTAGGGGTATCCAGCACATAGGAGTACGCTTCAACTGACGTTAAAAATAAAAGCCCTCTATGTCTCTTCTCACACGAGAGAAGTAATAATTACAATTCAAAACAGGCGTACCTGTAAGTAACACGCGCGAAGACTACAAATATAAATTTTATATTCGTTTTAAATGTTCTTTCTAAAGACGTAGCGAACTTTGAGAAATTCAACGAATTATTCTTAAAAAGCAACTTAAAGCGAAATTGCAAATAGCTTGTATGAGACGTTAACACGAGAACCCTTTACGAAAAAACAAGACGCAATGTGACAGCAATGCCCCGTCCATCATGAGAGGCGGTTAAACCAGGACGCGTGGGTTTTCCCCACTACCTGCTCTTAATGGCTAGGGGTATCCAGCACATAGGAGTACGCTTCAACAAAGCCCGCTATGTCTCTTCTCACACGAGAGAAGTAATAATTACAATTCAAAACAGGCGTACCTGTAAGTAACACGCACGAAGACTACAAATATAAATTTTATATTCGTTTTAAATGTTCTTTCTAAAGACGTAGCGAACTTTGAGAAATTCAGCGAATTATTCACTGGCGTACACTGCCTGAAAGAAATATGGTGTACACCCCTGAAGAATGCATATGTAGACCCATTAGCAGACAACGGCAAACTCTTCCGCACCATTAATTTTCGTCAGAAGAATGTAAAAACAAGGTCTTGTATAGAGCTCTTAGTGAACAATAACACCCGTTTCCAATTCATTAAACAGCCTAAGTGCTCTGAAAAACCACAGGCCCTCGGGGATAAATAACTTTTAGCGATACAAAAAGATCTTAATGGCTTCCCCGGTACAGAAATTCCATCATACACAGCGGAAAAACCTGTCTAGACATGTTTTAAGCTTACCACAAAAAATGTTTTCCGATAATTAATATAATTCTACATGAAGAATATTAATGATTAAGTTTCAATTAAACGTATACTGTATAGATTCTGTACTTAAACATTCGATTGTATCTTTGTCATTATTTAAATACTCGCGTACAAGAAATGCAAACATGATATCAAAAAATTAAACTGATTTTTTTTCGGGATGTTAAACAAAGAAATATGATTTGGCGAGAGTAATATGAAGAATAAAAAGTATTCAGAATGATATTACATACGTTATTAAAATAAGGCTCTCGCTGATCGATGAAAACAATTAAATATTTTTTTATTAATTAATTGTATATGAATTGACTCGCGCATTTGCTTGCTGTCGTATGTGCATGATTATTACGACTAATAGCATTTGTTTAATTCTAAATAATGAAATATGGAGCCTTGCCTAAACAATCCTCGTTACTCTTAATTTATTCCATTTTTAAAAAGATTGGGCTTAGTAAACATAGGACGAGTACGATTTTAAATACCCCATCCATTCGAGAGATATTTTTCGAATATTCCAGCATGTTAATATAAACTTAATACACACACACACGCACAAATTCATTTCAAGTAATCTAACGATATTGAATAAAATATTAAATGTTTAAGATATTGTAATGAGAAATGAATTGTATATCTCGAATTTTCTGGGCCGCAGGCTGCAGGATCGCTCATCAAATACCGTAATGATTCAGACACCCGAACACCCGAATGGTAAGCATTCTTCAGAGTTTTTAAATAAGTAATGTAACAATTCATATTAACTTCTTGTTCATATTCTTTATTATTATTTGTATTATTATTTCCAGGAAGTGGACTTTATTTTGGTATCGACCATCCATCGAGCGCTGCACAGGCAGCGCCAGGCTTCCAGACCTTCCTGGTACCAAATCATCATGGAGGCGGCTCTACCATCCGTACATGCAGCAACACTCGTAAGGTGAGAATTTACAGACGGGTGTTTGAGGATTTTAACTAAAAAATTACATGATAGTAGACATACAATGTCGATTCTGGCACACAAAGGCATGCCTCCGACAGCATAGAGTTCTGGATTGTATAAGGAGAAAAGGATATATTTAAGGGGAGTTTCTCACCCATATGCAGTCACATAACTCTTTCGGTCTCCCAGAATGCTACGTATTTTTCACGAGGGTGTTTAAAACATGTATTTTTTTTTCACGTATAGAGTGTAGATTCTTTAGAACTCTGTACTTAAACATGCTATACTATTATTATTTATTTATTTTTTCCAGGAAATGGACTTTATTTCGGAGGTGGTATCGGTCAACATGCGACCGCTGCACCGGTAGCATCAGGCTTCGCGAGCGTTGTACCAGCAGGCTTCGCGACCGCTGCACCGCCACCTCCAGGCTTCCAGACCTTCCTGGCACCAAATCAGCAGGGTGGGGGCCCTGCCCCATACATGCAGCAAGCACCGAACGGTAAGAATTTTTTCAATATTTTATGAAGTTCTTTTTACACATTCTATATTATTATTAATATTGTTATTATTTTCAGGAAGTGGACTTTATTTCGGAGGCTGGGTTTTTCTGGGAATGTCTCCAAAGTATTCTTCATTCTGAACGACTTTTGCAAAACTGATAAACCATAAGAGATAGACAAAATTTTACTACACAAAAAATGGAGATCGCGTTAAAATACATAATTTATAACATATACATTCTTGTTGTTGAGTAAATCGTTTTTCGAGATATTGCTTGTTATTCCCTTAAAATTTTCCAATACTTATACTTTTTCTCAAATTCATTATTCTTGTTTTATGTCCTCGATATGCAAAGAGAATGGAATGCACCACATAGCAACCAGCGTTAAAATATTTGACTATCGCTTAAAACCTATCATATTCACATTGTATCGTCATGAAAATTACCAATAACATTGACATCTCGATATCTCGATTAACATGAAGCATATAGGGAATAAGTGCTTGTAAAAATAGTTTGTACAAGAGTAGAGAAAGCCATGTGAGTGTATCACATCAGATTTTTTGATATTGGTTTAAATTTTCAAATACTTTTAACTTTTCTCAAGCGGTAACTCGCTATTCGTTTTTTCCCGTGGTATTGCATAGAGAATAGAATTATAAAGCCATCACATAGCATCAGACGTTCTTTAAACATCTGTAACGTGTCTATTCACAATCGAAAGGTTGCTGGTTCGAGGAAAATTATATCTACAGAAACAATACATTATTTTCGCTCTGTGATTAATTTGGTAATGTAACAATAATTAACAATGAATTTTTAGCGGTAAATGTAAAAAATAAAATATATTTTTTATTTCCTAGCGTCATACGCAGAAGCATTCCCCTTAAGGAACGCTGGCGTGAGCGATGGTTTCCCCCATAACGGGTTTAGACTTGCTTACGAAATGTCCCTGTGCGAGGCTAGCATTTCCCTCTCCTTCTCGAATTTTTGGAGTAGCCAATCAAAATTGCTGTATTATATAACGTCACACCTCTCACCCCTTCAGATTTTTATCAGGCGAAGCGATATAAAAGCAGTAGCTTCCCCAGCGATTTCACTGTATTGTGACAACACAGCGAGCTAAGATCTCCGCAAACTTTTCTCATTCAAAGTGAAATTTCAACGAACATCATGTCTGGTAAGTTGTAACAAAACACTTCATTTACTTTAAAAGTTAAATTATTACTCTGTACATTTAACTTATATTCGCGTTCTTGTTTTTAATGCATGGCATTTATATGCGAATAGCTGAGCATTCTAAAAGTTAATAGCTAGACAAGTGAATTTTCTGAAATGTGAACAGTTTAGTTAAGTATTCATTTTAGGCAAGCTTATTCTACATTTAATAGCTAACTGCGCGAATTCTCAAAATGGGAACAATTTAGTTAAGTATTCACCTTGTTGAGTAATTATTATTTCAGATATTTAAATACAGGATTTCACAGAGTGAATTATATTCCTTTTTGGAGAAAATACAATTATTTCAATACCTTATTAACGTTTTTGCTTTAGAATATTACAAAAAGTCTGTTGCGCGAATCATTCGCTCTAACAAAGTAAATATCTACATTATATTAAAACATTTAAATTGAAAAATACAGTACTTAATGAACTTCATTAGTGAATCAGAACCTCAATTATATTTACACATATTATCATTTTCAGAAAAAAGTTAATAAGTTTGTAACTTTCAAATAAATGAAATTTTTGTTATGCAACACATTCTCTAATAAAGAATATGTTTTTTTCTCTTCCTAATGCAGAAAGTTTGACATCTCAACTTAACACATTGGCTGAGGGTAGCATTTACCCAGCCGTTCAAAGACTACAAGATCTTCAGCCAGAGGAGCCTTATAATATAAAATCCTTAAGAAAAATTGATACTCGATACGGTGCTAGAGTCGTTGCACTTTTAGAGAATAAGCAAGTGTTTCTCCCGACAAGATATTCAACCCTAACAAGCCAACAGTTGGAGGAAATGCCTGGGAAGTTTCAAATGGTATATCATGGAGTAGTACCAGCCGGCAAGTTTAAGACATGTAAATTGTCTTTTCTTCCTATTAAGGTTTGTAGAAATAATTCAGCTATCCTTTCAAAGCTTCATTTAGAGTTACATTCGTTGAGTTTATAAATTCGCACTTCAGTAGGATAACATTTGTCTAAAGTATACATCAATATGTAAAAAAAATAACGTCCAGGATGTAGTCTGCGCGAGGATCTGCAGAAAGAAGTTTAATAGTCTATTCACTGATTCTTTACCTCAAAGCAGATACCTACAGTAAGTTTCAAATAATTTCCAGCACGATAGCAGTTGTCAAAGCAGGCATCACTGTATTAAAAAAATATGCGTAAATAATGTCTAGATTGTACTCTGTGTGATTTCGTGCAGAAAGAACTTTAATACCCCTTGCAGTGATTCTCCACATCGAAGTATATACCTACAAGAAGTTGCAAATAATGTGAATGTGTGTTACAGGAATGCCCAGCTGAATGTAAATGAAGAGGAAGAACGAGATAGCTTAAAACATCATAAACAGAAATGTGATAGGAACATTCTCAACACCTCCCAGTAACCTCAATCAATGAAGAATTGCACCAGTGCGGAACATACATGGAAAAAACATCCGCGTGTGTAGAATATAACAATAATATATATATATATAATTATGTACTCATTATTACTGCTATACCAGCCTATACCATTGATTTCATAAATAATTTCATAATTGTTTAAGGAGAATGCCTATCTTAAAAACATTGATGCTACATGAAATCTGTCGTCCTCCGTGGACTGGTGGTACCGTGCTAGCCTCTAGTTCCCAAGGTCGCGGGTTCAAACCCGGCGGAGGGCGATGGATTTTTTCGGGCGTAAAAATCGTTAGCACGGCTTCCTTCGGAAGGGAAGTAAAGCCGGTGGTCCCGTGTCGTAGATTTACGGCACGTAAAAGAACCTCAAGCCTGATAAAGAGGCCTCTGAGCAAAATTACAGGTGTTTCACGCCCAATATAGAATGGGACGCTAAGAACCATAGTAGTTAAAGAGCGTCCATAAATAAAACTCAATTAAATTAAATTACATGAAATCTAAACAAAAAGATTATTGAACTATTACTGAAAGAGACTTGAATAAATGGGAATCTAGAAGCCTGAACCATCTTAATATTGGGCTGTATGATATGAGGTGTATAAAAAGATTAATAAAAAAATGAGGTCTATGTAATATAAACAACATTTATTTTTTATAAACATTTTCCTATTACATTCCTATACAAAAAAACATACATATTTCCTAAAGACAAAGGTGATAGTCTAGACATTCTAAAACACTCAGTTATATAATCATATACATCACACAGAAAGAGACCTGCATTATCCATAAAAAACTAAACATCTCAAGAATGTCTGGATGATGTATTTTTATAAGTACAAGGTTTTGATATTTCAAAGTTCCTGTTAACCATGACTGTAATTGATTAACACAATTTCTCGATCCTGTCATGCTATAACTTTAGAAGCTTTCAGCTTACTTATAATCTCCTCAATCTCTTGTGTGTGACTATTATTACCAGCATTCCTCGATGCAATTAGTAACCTCAATATATTTACTAGTCTATTTGGATTTTCAAGCGTAGATATCACTGAATCATCATCATATGAAGATTTCATATTCTCGCGACTCCCGCTGTATCCAGATTTTTCACCATCAGTAGTCTCCAGTGAAGGACAGAGGCTTGATCCGGTATAACATCCCCCTCTATACATCTTCGGATCTTCGAGTGTAGGAGAGAGAGTCGATCCAGTATAACATGTTGCTCTATGAAGCTTAAATCTTGACAAAGAACGATTCTTAAAAATCCGCTCGCATATACAGCATCTAATGACGTGTTTTCCTCCATGTGTAATGTATGAAAAATTGAGTTTCTCATCCGCTAGTTGCACAGATTTTCTCCGGCAGGAGCTCATGCTAAAACTAAAAGAAATTAAATGAATACGGGAATGCTAACGCTCGAAGGAATTAAAAGCGAATGAATGAATTCATAACACGCAGCTATGTATATATTCAGTGTGAGGACGCCGGAGGGAATCGCAATCTTCGCATAGCAGCGGGAAAGGATGCTCTCTGGAAACATTTGTGGAGAAGGAGGCTCTCAACAGAACATGGCGAATGCGAGCATGGAAAAAGGATGCTCTCTGGGAACATTCGTGGAAAAAGGATGCTCTCAACAGAACATAACGAGTGCGAGCATGGAAAAAGGATGCTCTCTGGAAACGTTTGTGGAAAAGGCTGCGTAACAACCTGATTGCGCTATGTACCTGACCAGTTTGTTACATAGCGTGATTCCATTGTTACATAGTGTGATTCCTTTGTTACATGGCGCGATTCCTTTGTTACATGGCGCGATTCCTTTGTTACATGGCGTGATTCCTTTGTTACATAGCGCGATTCCTTTGTTACATGGCGCGATTCCTTTGTTACATAGCGCGATTTCTTTGTTACATAGCGCGATTCCTTTGTTACATAGCGCGATTCCTTTGTTACATAGCGTGATTCCTTTGTTACATACCGCGATTCCTTTGTTACATAGCGCGATTCCTTTGTTACATAGCGTGATTCCTTTGTTACATGGCGTGATTCCTTTGTTACATGGCGCGATTCCTTTGTTACATGGCGCGATTCCTTTGTTACATGGCGCGATTCCTTTGTTACATGGCGCGATTCCTTTGCTACATAGCGCGATTCCTTTGTTACATGGCGCGATTCCTTTGTTACATGGCGTGATTCCTTTGTTACATAGAGCGAGTCCTTTGTTACATAGCGCGATTCCTTTGTTACATGGCGCGATTCCTTTGTTACATGGCGCGATTCCTTTGTTACATGGCGTGATTCCTTTGTTACATACCGCGATTCCCTTGTTACATAGCGCGATTCCTTTGTTACATAGCGTGATTCCTTTGTTACATGGCGCGATTCCTTTCTTACATGGCGCGATTCCTTTGTTACATGGCGCGATTCCTTTGTTACATAGCGCGATTCCTTTGTTACATGGCGCGATTCCTTTGTTACATGACGTGATTCCTTTGTTACATAGCGCGATTCCTTTGTTACATACCGTGATTCCTTTGTTACATAGAGCGATTCCTTTGTTACATAGCGCGATTCCTTTGTTACATAGAGCGATTCCTTTGTTACATGGCGCGATTCCTTTGTTACATGGCGTGATTCCTTTGTTACATAGAGCGATTCCTTTGTTACATAGAGCGATTCCTTTGTTACATAGCGCGATTCCTTTGTTACATAGCGCGATTCCTTTGTTACATGGCGCGATTCCTTTGTTACATAGCGCGATTCCTTTGTTACATAGCGCGATTCCTTTGTTACATGGCGCGATTCCTTTGTTACATGGCGCGATTCCTTTGTTACATGGCGTGATTCCTTTGTTACATAGAGCGATTCCTTTGTTACATGGCGCGATTCCTTTGTTACATAGCGCGATTCCTTTGTTACATAGCGCGATTCCTTTGTTACATAGCGGGATTCCTTTGTTACATAGCGCGATTCCTTTGTTACATAGCGGGATTCCTTTGTTACATACGGCGATTCCTTTGTTACATACCGTGATTCCTTTGTTCATAGCGCGATTCCTTTGTTACATAGCGCGATTCCTTTGTTACATAGCGCGATTCCTTTGTTACATGGCGCGATTCCTTTGTTACATGGCGCGATTCCTTTGTTACATGGCGTGATTCCTTTGTTACATAGCGCGATTCCTTTGTTACATAGCGTGATTCCTTTGTTACATAGCGTAATTCCTTTGTTACATGGCGTGATTCCTTTGTTACATGGCGCGATTCCTTTGTTACATGGCGCGATTCCTTTGTTACATGGCGCGATTCCTTTGTTACATGGCGCGATTCCTTTGTTACATAGCGCGATTCCTTTGTTACATGGCGCGATTCCTTTGTTACATGGCGTGATTCCTTTGTTACATAGCGCGATTCCTTTGTTACATGGCGCGATTCCTTTGTTACATGGCGCGATTCCTTTGTTACATGGCGTGATTCCTTTGTTACATAGCGCGATTCCTTTGTTACATGGCGCGATTCCTTTGTTACATGGCGCGATTCCTTTGTTACATGACGTGATTCCTTTGTTACATAGCGCGATTCCTTTGTTACATACCGTGATTCCTTTGTTACATAGAGCGATTCCTTTGTTACATAGAGCGATTCCTTTGTTACATAGCGCGATTCCTTTGTTACATAGCGCGATTCCTTTGTTACATGGCGCTATACCCTTTGTTACATAGCGCGATTCCTTTGTTACATAGCGCGATTCCTTTGTTACATGGCGCGATTCCTTTGTTACATGGCGCGATTCCTTTGTTACATGGCGTGATTCCTTTGTTACATAGAGCGATTCGTTTGTTACATAGCGCGATTCCTTTGTTACATAGCGCGATTCCTTTGTTACATAGCGCGATTCCTTTGTTACATAGCGGGATTCCTTTGTTACATAGCGGGATTCCTTTGTTACATAGCGGGATTCCTTTGTTACATGGCGCGATTCCTTTGTTACATGGCGCGATTCCTTTGTTACATGGCGCGATTCCTTTGTTACATGGCGCGATTCCTTTGTTACATGACGTGATTCCTTTGTTACATAGCGCGATTCCTTTGTTACATAGCGCGATTCCTTTGTTACATACCGTGATTCCTTTGTTACATAGAGCGATTCCTTTGTTACATAGAGCGATTCCTTTGTTATATAGCGCGATTCCTTTGTTACATGGCGCTATACCCTTTGTTACATAGCGCGATTCCTTTGTTACATAGCGCGATTCCTTTGTTACATGGCGCGATTCCTTTGTTACATGGCGCGATTCCTTTGTTACATGGCGTGATTCCTTTGTTACATAGAGCGATTCCTTTGTTACATAGCGCGATTCCTTTGTTACATAGCGCGATTCCTTTGTTACATGGCGTGATTCCTTTGTTACATAGCGCGATTCCTTTGTTACATAGCGTGATTCCTTTGTTACATAGCGCGATTCCTTTGTTACATAGCGAGATTTCTTTGTTACATAGCGTGATTCCTTTGTTACATAGCGTGATTCCTTTGTTACATAGCGTGATTCCTTTGTTACATAGCGTGATTCCTTTGTTACTTAGCGTGATTCCTTTGTTACATGGCGTGATTCCTTTGTTACGCAGCCTTTTCCACAAACGTTTCCAGAGAGCATCCTTTTTCCATGCTCGCACTCGTTATGTTCTGTTGAGAGCATCCTTTTTCCACGAATGTTCCCAGAGAGCATCCTTTTTCCATGCTCGCATTCGCCATGTTCTGTTGAGAGCCTCCTTCTCCACAAATGTTTCCAGAGAGCATCCTTTCCCGCTGCTATGCGAAGATTGCGATTCCCTCCGGCGTCCTCACACTGAATATATACATAGCTGCGTGTTATGAATTCATTCATTCGCTTTTAATTCCTTCGAGCGTTAGCATTCCCGTATTCATTTAATTTCTTTTAGTTTTAGCATGAGCTCCTGCCGGAGAAAATCTGTGCATCTAGCGGATGAGAAACTCAATTTTTCATACATTACACATGGAGGAAAACACGTCATTAGATGCTGTATATGCGAGCGGATTTTTAAGAATCGTTCTTTGTCAAGATTTAAGCTTCATAGAGCAACATGTTATACTGGATCGACTCTCTCTCCTACACTCGAAGATCCGAAGATGTATAGAGGGGGATGTTATACCGGATCAAGCCTCTGTCCTTCACTGGAGACTACTGATGGTGAAAAATCTGGATACAGCGGGAGTCGCGAGAATATGAAATCTTCATATGATGATGATTCAGTGATATCTACGCTTGAAAATCCAAATAGACTAGTAAATATATTGAGGTTACTAATTGCATCGAGGAATGCTGGTAATAATAGTCACACACAAGAGATTGAGGAGATTATAAGTAAGCTGAAAGCTTCTAAAGTTATAGCATGACAGGATCGAGAAATTGTGTTAATCAATTACAGTCATGGTTAACAGGAACTTTGAAATATCAAAACCTTGTACTTATAAAAATACATCATCCAGACATTCTTGAGATGTTTAGTTTTTTATGGATAATGCAGGTCTCTTTCTGTGTGATGTATATGATTATATAACTGAGTGTTTTAGAATGTCTAGACTATCACCTTTGTCTTTAGGAAATATGTATGTTTTTTTGTATAGGAATGTAATAGGAAAATGTTTATAAAAAATAAATGTTGTTTATATTACATAGACCTCATTTTTTTATTAATCTTTTTATACACCTCATATCATACAGCCCAATATTAAGATGGTTCAGGCTTCTAGATTCCCATTTATTCAAGTCTCTTTCAGTAATAGTTCAATAATCTTTTTGTTTAGATTTCATGTAATTTAATTTAATTGAGTTTTATTTATGGACGCTCTTTAACTACTATGGTTCTTAGCGTCCCATTCTATATTGGGCGTGAAACACCTGTAATTTTGCTCAGAGGCCTCTTTATCAGGCTTGAGGTTCTTTTACGTGCCGTAAATCTACGACACGGGACCACCGGCTTTACTTCCCTTCCGAAGGAAGCCGTGCTAACGATTTTTACGCCCGAAAAAATCCATCGCCCTCCGCCGGGTTTGAACCCGCGACCTTGGGAACTAGAGGCTAGCACGGTACCACCAGTCCACGGAGGACGACAGATTTCATGTAGCATCAATGTTTTTAAGATAGGCATTCTCCTTAAACAATTATGAAATTATTTATGAAATCAATGGTATAGGCTGGTATAGCAGTAATAATGAGTACATAATTATATATATATATTATTGTTATATTCTACACACGCGGATGTTTTTTCCATGTATGTTCCGCACTGGTGCAATTCTTCATTGATTGAGGTTACTGGGAGGTGTTGAGAATGTTCCTATCACATTTCTGTTTATGATGTTTTAAGCTATCTCGTTCTTCCTCTTCATTTACATTCAGCTGGGCATTCCTGTAACACACATTCACATTATTTGCAACTTCTTGTAGGTATATACTTCGATGTGGAGAATCACTGCAAGGGGTATTAAAGTTCTTTCTGCACGAAATCACACAGAGTACAATCTAGACATTATTTACACATATTTTTTTAATACAGTGATGCCTGCTTTGACAACTGCTATCGTGCTGGAAATTATTTGAAACTTACTGTAGGTATCTGCTTTGGGGTAAAGAATCAGTGAATAGACTATTAAACTTCTTTCTGCAGATCCTCGCTCAGACTACATCCTGGACGTTATTTTTTTTACATATTGATGTATACTTTAGACAAATGTTATCCTACTGAAGTGCGAATTTATAAACTCAACGAATGTAACTCTAAATGAAGCTTTGAAAGGATAGCTGAATTATTTCTACAAACCTTAATAGGAAGAAAAGACAATTTACATGTCTTAAACTTGCCGGCTGGTACTACTCCATGATATACCATTTGAAACTTCCCAGGCATTTCCTCCAACTGTTGGCTTGTTAGGGTTGAATATCTTGTCGGGAGAAACACTTGCTTATTCTCTAAAAGTGCAACGACTCTAGCACCGTATCGAGTATCAATTTTTCTTAAGGATTTTATATTATAAGGCTCCTCTGGCTGAAGATCTTGTAGTCTTTGAACGGCTGGGTAAATGCTACCCTCAGCCAATGTGTTAAGTTGAGATGTCAAACTTTCTGCATTAGGAAGAGAAAAAAACATATTCTTTATTAGAGAATGTGTTGCATAACAAAAATTTCATTTATTTGAAAGTTACAAACTTATTAACTTTTTTCTGAAAATGATAATATGTGTAAATATAATTGAGGTTCTGATTCACTAATGAAGTTCATTAAGTACTGTATTTTTCAATTTAAATGTTTTAATATAATGTAGATATTTACTTTGTTAGAGCGAATGATTCGCGCAACAGACTTTTTGTAATATTCTAAAGCAAAAACGTTAATAAGGTATTGAAATAATTGTATTTTCTCCAAAAAGGAATATAATTCACTCTGTGAAATCCTGTATTTAAATATCTGGAATAATAATTACTCAACAAGGTGAATACTTAACTAAATTGTTCCCATTTTGAGAATTCGCGCAGTTAGCTATTAAATGTAGAATAAGCTTGCCTAAAATGAATACTTAACTAAACTGTTCACATTTCAGAAAATTCACTTGTCTAGCTATTAACTTTTAGAATGCTCAGCTATTCGCATATAAATGCCATGCATTAAAAACAAGAACGCGAATATAAGTTAAATGTACAGAGTAATAATTTAACTTTTAAAGTAAATGAAGTGTTTTGTTACAACTTACCAGACATGATGTTCGTTGAAATTTCACTTTGAATGAGAAAAGTTTGCGGAGATCTTAGCTCGCTGTGTTGTCACAATACAGTGAAATCGCTGGGGAAGCTACTGCTTTTATATCGCTTCGCCTGATAAAAATCTGAAGGGGTGAGAGGTGTGACGTTATATAATACAGCAATTTTGATTGGCTACTCCAAAAATTCGAGAAGGAGAGGGAAATGCTAGCCTCGCACAGGGACATTTCGTAAGCAAGTCTAAACCCGTTATGGGGGAAACCATCGCTCACGCCAGCGTTCCTTAAGGGGAATGCTTCTGCGTATGACGCTAGGAAATAAAAAATATATTTTATTTTTTACATTTACCGCTAAAAATTCATTGTTAATTATTGTTACATTACCAAATTAATCACAGAGCGAAAATAATGTATTGTTTCTGTAGATATAATTTTCCTCGAACCAGCAACCTTTCGATTGTGAATAGACACGTTACAGATGTTTAAAGAACGTCTGATGCTATGTGATGGCTTTATAATTCTATTCTCTATGCAATACCACGGGAAAAAACAAATAGCGAGTTACCGCTTGAGAAAAGTTAAAAGTATTTGAAAATTTAAACCAATATCAAAAAATCTGATGTGATACACTCACATGGCTTTCTCTACTCTTGTACAAACTATTTTTACAAGCACTTATTCCCTATATGCTTCATGTTAATCGAGATATCGAGATGTCAATGTTATTGGTAATTTTCATGACGATACAATGTGAATATGATAGGTTTTAAGCGATAGTCAAATATTTTAACGCTGGTTGCTATGTGGTGCATTCCATTCTCTTTGCATATCGAGGACATAAAACAAGAATAATGAATTTGAGAAAAGGTATAAGTATTGGAAAATTTTAAGGGAATAACAAGCAGTATCTCGAAAAACGATTTACTCAACAACAAGAATGTATATGTTATAAATTATGTATTTTATCGCGATCTCCATTTTTTGTGTAGTAAAATTTTGTCTATCTCTTATGGTTTATCAGTTTTGCAAAAGTCGTTCAGAATGAAGAATACTTTGGAGACATTCCCAGAAAAAACCAGCCTCCGAAATAAAGTCCACTTCCTGAAAATAATAACAATATTAATAATAATATAGAATGTGTAAAAAGAACTTCATAAAATATTGAAAAAATTCTTACCGTTCGGTGCTTGCTGCATGTATGGGGCAGGGCCCCCACCCTGCTGATTTGGTGCCAGGAAGGTCTGGAAGCCTGGAGGTGGCGGTGCAGCGGTCGCGAAGCCTGCTGGTACAACGCTCGCGAAGCCTGATGCTACCGGTGCAGCGGTCGCATGTTGACCGATACCACCTCCGAAATAAAGTCCATTTCCTGGAAAAAAAAATAAATAATAATAGTATAGCATGTTTAAGTACAGAGTTCTAAAGAATCTACACTCTATACGTGAAAAAAAAATACATGTTTTAAACACCCTCGTGAAAAATACGTAGCATTCTGGGAGACCGAAAGAGTTATGTGACTGCATATGGGTGAGAAACTCCCCTTAAATATATCCTTTTCTCCTTATACAATCCAGAACTCTATGCTGTCGGAGGCATGCCTTTGTGTGCCAGAATCGACATTGTATGTCTACTATCATGTAATTTTTTAGTTAAAATCCTCAAACACCCGTCTGTAAATTCTCACCTTACGAGTGTTGCTGCATGTACGGATGGTAGAGCCGCCTCCATGATGATTTGGTACCAGGAAGGTCTGGAAGCCTGGCGCTGCCTGTGCAGCGCTCGATGGATGGTCGATACCAAAATAAAGTCCACTTCCTGGAAATAATAATACAAATAATAATAAAGAATATGAACAAGAAGTTAATATGAATTGTTACATTACTTATTTAAAAACTCTGAAGAATGCTTACCATTCGGGTGTTCGGGTGTCTGAATCATTACGGTATTTGATGAGCGATCCTGCAGCCTGCGGCCCAGAAAATTCGAGATATACAATTCATTTCTCATTACAATATCTTAAACATTTAATATTTTATTCAATATCGTTAGATTACTTGAAATGAATTTGTGCGTGTGTGTGTATTAAGTTTATATTAACATGCTGGAATATTCGAAAAATATCTCTCGAATGGATGGGGTATTTAAAATCGTACTCGTCCTATGTTTACTAAGCCCAATCTTTTTAAAAATGGAATAAATTAAGAGTAACGAGGATTGTTTAGGCAAGGCTCCATATTTCATTATTTAGAATTAAACAAATGCTATTAATCGTAATAATCATGCACATACGACAGCAAGCAAATGCGCGAGTCAATTCATATACAATTAATTAATAAAAAAATATTTAATTGTTTTCATCGATCAGCGAGAGCCTTATTTTAATAACGTATGTAATATCATTCTGAATACTTTTTATTCTTCATATTACTCTCGCCAAATCATATTTCTTTGTTTAACATCCCGAAAAAAAAATCAGTTTCATTTTTTGATATCATGTTTGCATTTCTTGTACGCGAGTATTTAAATAATGACAAAGATACAATCGAATGTTTAAGTACAGAATCTATACAGTATACGTTTAATTGAAACTTAATCATTAATATTCTTCATGTAGAATTATATTAATTATCGGAAAACATTTTTTGTGGTAAGCTTAAAACATGTCTAGACAGGTTTTTCCGCTGTGTATGATGGAATTTCTGTACCGGGGAAGCCATTAAGATCTTTTTGTATCGCTAAAAGTTATTTATCCCGGAGGGCCTGTGGTTTTTCAGAGCACTTAGGCTGTTTAATGAATTGGAAACGGGTGTTATTGTTCACTAAGAGCTCTATACAAGACCTTGTTTTTACATTCTTCTGACGAAAATTAATGGTGCGGAAGAGTTTGCCGTTGTCTGCTAATGGGTCTACATATGCATTCTTCAGGGGTGTACACCATATTTCTTTCAGGCAGTGTACGCCAGTGAATAATTCGCTGAATTTCTCAAAGTTCGCTACGTCTTTAGAAAGAACATTTAAAACGAATATAAAATTTATATTTGTAGTCTTCGTGCGTGTTACTTACAGGTACGCCTGTTTTGAATTGTAATTATTACTTCTCTCGTGTGAGAAGAGACATAGCGGGCTTTGTTGAAGCGTACTCCTATGTGCTGGATACCCCTAGCCATTAAGAGCAGGTAGTGGGGAAAACCCACGCGTCCTGGTTTAACCGCCTCTCATGATGGACGGGGCATTGCTGTCACATTGCGTCTTGTTTTTTCGTAAAGGGTTCTCGTGTTAACGTCTCATACAAGCTATTTGCAATTTCGCTTTAAGTTGCTTTTTAAGAATAATTCGTTGAATTTCTCAAAGTTCGCTACGTCTTTAGAAAGAACATTTAAAACGAATATAAAATTTATATTTGTAGTCTTCGCGCGTGTTACTTACAGGTACGCCTGTTTTGAATTGTAATTATTACTTCTCTCGTGTGTGAAGAGACATAGAGGGCTTTTATTTTTAACGTCAGTTGAAGCGTACTCCTATGTGCTGGATACCCCTAGCCATTAAGAGCAGGTAGTGGGGAAAACCCACGCGTCCTGGTTTAACCGCCTCTCATGATGGACGGGGCATTGCTGTCACATTGCGTCTTGTTTTTTCGTAAAGGGTTCTCGTGTTAACGTCTCATACAAGCTATTTGCAATTTCGCGTTAAGTTGCTTTTTAATTCATCTAAGCAATGTAATATTTTTTATAAACCCGCAATTCAAAAGAAGAATTAAACACACGTTATTAGCCGTAATAGTTATATACGCGTAATATTCTCGCATATACGATAACGAACAGTTGCGTTCGATTCAATTACATTAATCAATAAAAAAAAACTTAATTGTTTTTAATCGATAGACTGCGTCGTTTCATTAGAAGTGAGATATTCATGGTAGATGAATAATTGGGTGAGATATCTCTAGGCGCGCGAGTCAATTACATTAATTATTAAAAATATTTAATTGTTTTCATCGATCAGCGAGAGTCTTATTTATTTTTTATTTATTTCATAATCAATTCCCCCGGAGCCAGCATGAACGCACCTCGCATGTTAATTCGCCTTTATTTTTTTTCCGGAATCATATTTCGCAGAATTATATAGAGTTAAGATGGCCGTCTTGCACCCATAATGAGTTTAAATATGGTGAATTTACAACTTTCAGATATGACCACCAGGGGCGCTGTGAGCAAAACACTCGCTGGAGTTTCACTCATATTACCACTTGGCGCGCTAGTGTATGTTGCGAACTGAAGCGGGAGTGGAGGGGGATGCAGAAGTCGACTTGCCAGTCCAAATATCGAGAGTCAGTCATTCGTGTGAAACGTCTCGCTGTGGAAGGTTGCGGTCGGTGTTCTACCTCAATTATCACGCGATAACGAGTGTTACGTCAAGTCTGTCCTTTCATCTATGTGTTGTAATATTCTTATAAATCCAAAATATATTTTCCCTCAAAAGTAGAATTAAATAAATGTTATTACTCGTAATAATTATACACATGCTACCACACATATACGATAACGAACAGTTGCGCGCGAGTCAATTAATCATTCAAAAATACTTAAATGTATTCATCAACCGACTGGCCGCGTTTCATTGCAATAGTAGTAATATAAGGGGGGTTTAGGACCAGATGCGCGCGAATTCAATCAAAAATACTTAATTGCTCGAAGAACCGCGTTTAATTGCATTAGTAGTAATATGATGGGCATTCTTTTTTCAATAACACACATTACCTAATTGATTGACACAATTATGTACTCAAACGATTTGCCGATGTGCGGCAGGAATCGAGAATCGCATTCCCACATCGCCAGGGTGGATTTCCAAGCCAACGTCACGCACCGAGAACCCTCACATATAACCCCTCACCCCGAGCGGCACATCCCCTACCCCAAGCCAATCACACGGCAGGGATTTACACCTAGGGAAGGTACGCGACCGACGTATAGGATCAATACACACTCTCCCACCTATCCACAGGGAACCAACCAGAACAAAAAGGGGAGGGAGGACACGCGTATGGGGGAGGGAGGGGGGCGGGTCACCGGCACGTGACCACAGGGGGAGGGGGGAGGACCTGCCGGCACAGACCCTGTCGGCATTAGATCAGCGCACAAAGGGAAGGGGGCGTGGCTAGCGGCACGCGACCGGGCGGCAAATAGTAGCGCACAAAGGGAGGGGGCGGGGCTAGCGGCATAGATCAAAGAACCTTATCAGATGGCGGCAAATCCTTTGCGCTGGAATCGGCTTTATATTTCTACTGGCAACATTTGCCTTCCCTGTTTAGTCCATATTTGACACACAATATTGAATGCAATGTCCTCACCTTCATTCTGTCCTTTTCTTTTGATTTTGTATTGTTTACAAAACTGAACACACGCTCGACATCTGCATTAGAATGTGGCAGTGACAACACATTTAAGGGGATATTTGCCAGTTCATGAAAAGGATTTTCTCCTCCGGGGTCTCTATAACAGTGCACTTCTACCCAAAATTTAACACATTCATTCATTTCGCGCCACTGTACATTGCGTAAATTTTTCCACTGAAAGTCAACAGCTCTTAATATTTCTTTATCGTCTGTAAACAGTTTTGCTATTTCAATTAAGACCGTTTTACAGGCCTGAGTCATTCGTCTGGGGAAAATAGGGTAATTTCCCGCAAAACTTCAATGTTCTCGGGAAGACGCTGACGTAGTTGATTTACTAGACCAACAATGAATTTAAGACACCTTTCGCGCATATCTTTCTCAACTTCCTGAGGGAATTTTTCAGTAGACATTTCTGTCTCAAATTCATAGCCAAGGTACGGTTTTGGATCTAAATGATCTTCCAGTTTGTCCCGTATGAAGTTTAATCTTTTGCCCGGAAGCACGTACATAGAGATTTTATAAGTAGCAATACATCTTCCAGAAGTTTTGTAGGATCTTGATTTTTCCTTTCAAAGTGTTTGTTTACCGTCTGAACCAGCTTTAATATCGGCTTGAAAAAACAAGAAATGCATAATTACGACGGTCTGCGTACATCTGGTATAAAATTTCTGCGGAATAACAACGCTCATTGATTCTAGCTATACCAAAATGAGTTTTCAGTTCAAGCCACAGTTGAAGTAGGTACTTTGTTCACTGCTACAGAAATAGACAGCCAACGAGTTTCACTTACATTTACAATTTTCAACGGCATTTCTCCTTCATTAATTGCTCCATACACATGCTTGTATGCGACCTGCCTAACTGACGAATGGGAGAACCAGTTGAAGGTTTCTCTGATTAGAAAATCTAAGTTCCTAGGAAGGAGTAGCAGTAGCATGGGAAATTGCTAGCTGTAGAGAATGACACACGCATCTAATTAGCTGCAAGTGAGGTAATTCAGATTTCAGCTTGGTGTACACGCCATTGTTGATACCAGTCATCACCGATGCATTGTCAGTCCCAATTGCTATTAATTTCGCAAAGTTTAAACATTTGTCCTTTATACAAGTCTTTAAGGCTGAGACAAGAGCATCAGGGGTACACTCACATAGTTGTATTACCTGCAAGTAGGTTGCAACAATACATTTCTTTGGCTATACCTAATAATTTTGTAACCGAACAGTCATTACTTTCATCAATCAGTAAGCTGTAACTCCTATCACCAATATCTTTTAACAACTGTTCTTCAAAATATGGTCCTATGACATTGCAAATTACAACAGCACAGTTTGTTCTGTGTATCTTTAGTTCACTGGTTACCCTGCTATCCGAAAAACACGATTTACAGAGCTCGCACATGTGATCAGTTACTCTGAAACAACAGTGTTTTGCAATGAATAACGCAATTCGTGCTTCCCCTTGTTTTGTTTCAATGTTCACTGGTTTGAACGGTAACACATGTTGATGTGGATCACGAAAAGGTGCTTCCGCCTTTTTATGTTTGTTAGTGTTCATATGTTTTGTCAAATCACTTAATTTTGCTGATAACTGCACTTTACAATACTTAGAATAGCACTTCGTGTCGTCTCCCTCCACCCTACACAGCCACTTCTTAAACTGTTCCCTTTTTAGCCACTCTGCAATAACTTTATTAAAATTACTATCAATAACCAGCTTTTTAAAAACGCGAAAGAGACAATTTATTTTGTTCGTGTATCGTATCGACGCCACACTAAGAACTAAGAAACTGAGTACAGATAAATAAAACATCAAGCTTCTGGTGTCAGGTGGTGGTAAGCGGGGAAAACCGTATGTCTTACATCATAACGCAGGGCAACTTTTGCTTATTTGATTGACAAAAAGGGGTGCCCACAGTAACTATGAACAGGTACACAAAACTGCAATTGTAATCATTATGTTGGCTACCCCTAGAGGATATCATATGATAAAAGTTACCTACTAGAAGACAGCTTATCACATTAAACTATTTCTCCCTTCTCAACAGAGCTGTCAGCACTCTAATCTGCTTTAAGTGTACTTTACGATTGTGTTACAGCGTGGATCAGCAAACCTGTATTAGCCTACTTGTAGTGCACTGATAATGTGCACGTAATCAGAAGAGTTCTACAGTGGTATTTTCACATTTTACTTATTCGTTTTATACACACACACACACACACACACACACACACACACATGCAGTTCTGAATAAATTAACACAAAAGAAACTGTTTCCTCGGTGTTTAAATGTGAATCTTAGTTTTACCGCATTTACTTTGATGGCTCCTAATACCTGGTTTTATCATGGTCGCTGAAGCAGTTTTTAGGAACACTTTTGAATAATATGCATATGTTTCAAAATATTTCTTTGTATTTTTCATGGTAATACATATCTTTGAATAAAACCAGCATAATATCTACGAGTTAAAACTTATGGGGTCTGATATATCTACTTTCACAACTAAAAAAATATTGAATCAAGTTAGAGCCCTCAAAATATGAAAATTTGTGATCGAAGGAGGTTCTCGCGGAATAAATAAATTACCCTTTCTTAGTTGTAGTGTAATATCTGGGTACGAAATTTATACCATTAAGGAAACATAGACTATAGTCCTGGCTCATTTGGAGAAAACATACAGCAGCTGATGCCTTCTTGTTACTTACTATGCGTGAAATGCCTCCATTTAATTATCTGCCTCGTTAGAAAGGATAGTCTTTATAATGGATTTATATTCCCCCGTCTTTTAGGCCTACAGCTACTACTGTGTATAATCACTAAACCTTCGTGCTACTTTCACGATTTAATTACGATAGGTGGTGTTATTGTGCAACCTTATATAATATTTGTTCCAGGTTTAGATTTGTTACTAAGAATGTTTTATGAAATAACAGATGCGTTTACAAACGAAAACATGTATTCACAAACGGTATAAATGAAAAACGCACTAATTAATAGTTAATATTTGTCTTCAAACGTGTAAAGTAGCCCAAGGCCGTATTTAGAGAGAGGTTTAGGGTTCACCCCCCCCCCCGAAACTTCTGACAGTTTTATTTATTTAAATCTATATCAAACCAATAGGTATGGTAACATTTCCTTAGATAACAGCAGCAGTAGCATATTTACAAGGAAAAGTAAACTTAATATTGTCGTATTACATACGTAAGGTGACCATACATCCCGGTTTTCGAAGCAGTCTGAGAGTTTTGTGCTATAAAGTGGAATATCTTCATTCTGATGAGATTTTCCGGCCTATATAATATCTCCAAGCAATTTTCTTGCCCCCGTAATGTCTATGCACTACACAGTGGGTACATAGTAACTGTGTAGGGTAGCGTTAAGTTCAGATCTAGTTATGGAACCCCACTCCGAAATTTGTTCTGGATTCGGTCATGAATTAGGCTAGCAAAACACGCACACACACACACACACACAATGATACTTGTGGGCTAGGTATGAATTCATGCAGTGTTGAAATTATATAACATTGCTTGGGACGGCAATGTTTGTTTGGTTTTTATCGGTTGCCTGCAGGAAGAACTCAAATAAATAAACAAATCACAGACTTCGCTGGTGGAGTGTTGATCGTGCATGAGTTGCTAACGAATAATGAAAAACAGTTACATCTAATCATTCTGACAATCGTTTCACATTTTATGTAGAACTAAAACTTACAATTTATTGCTACTCTCAAAAAAAAACCCAGATTAGTTGCTAAAACGTATTTAAAATCTCCAGAAACGAGACATGTCGCAAAACGTAAAATCTTGTCTCCAGATTGGATTAAAAAACGCTAGATCTGGCGACAACGTCGCTAAGTTGGTCACCCTGCCGTACATTCATTCATCATATACATTACATACATACATAGGTATATACATACATGCATGCATGTATACATACGTCGTACATACAAATTTTCTCTCTGTATAATTGGTGTAGACAGGATATCGCTTTGTAAAAATATCTTATTATTTAAAAATAAAATTCAACATTAACATGTAATTTTACAGGCACGATTTTCCAATACCAACTTTGAGTGTTCATGTTCGATCTTGTTCGATATTGTTAAGTTGGCTAACCTAAACTTTGCTTCGAGAGGAGCTATTTTAACATTTTACCAGAGGAACAACATGGGTTCTAAATTAAGTTAAGTATTAGTGATTTAAGGACGTAAAGGATGGTTTGCAGAGTTGCATATTCCTTAATACAGTGTGGGCGATCCAGAGAGATGGTAAAATAAATAACCTTGTATAAATGGTAGGGTATAAAAGCAGCCTGTTCATTGTGTTCATTTCACATTGCACCATGAACTTTATCAGAGCTACACTCCAAAAACAAAGGCACCACCTGTAGTTCTCCCAGGGCCGGATTTAGGTATTTTGCCGCCCCTAGGCAGTGCTAAAATTTTCCGCCCCCAATTTTCCCCAAGCAATATAAGCAGCTATTATGTAAGCCATTATGAGTTTAAATTAGTTTTAAATGAGACGACATTAAATGAAAGTTACAACTCAGAAAAAAAATCATTTGAAATAAAAACACATGCATTCTACTTGTAAGTTATAGCGATTTCATTCGTACTTTCTTCATAGAGAAAGCATTGATGTCATCGAAGTCGATTTGACGAAGCACATCAAACTCGATGCAAAGAATTGACATAACGTTCAGTTTCTCTTGACGTGTTGTTAAACGAAGATAATTTTTAACTCTCTTGAGCACTGAAAATGATCTCTCTGCCGAACAATTTGCTATAGGTGTACACAGAAATATACGTAGCACTACACCAATATTAGGATAAACACCCAAGAGGTCTTTCTTGGAGTGCTTTGTTTAGACACAGCAATGATATTTTTTATCTGAATTGTCCTCACTCATTAGTATCGAAGGTGAATGCATTCATTGTTGAATTCATCCTCTATGTCGTCCGAGTAAGTCGCTCTTAAAGTTTGAGTCCGTTCGAAAATTTGTTTTGTCTAACTCACACAGCTTAGTAAGAAAATCAAAATTAGCAAACAATCCTTCATACGCATTACATCTACGTTTCAGTTCTTGACACAGCCTGTCAATAATAAAATTGAAAACTTTTATTTTGTAATTGCCTCTGCCAGAAAACGCAAAATTTTCTCTTTGCTCACCAAGTTGCAACTTACGTCTACGTTTCCTAGTGCTGTCGTAATTGTATGTATCTTCACCACACAGGTTCATAGCCTCTTCCTCGTAAAGATCAAACATACCTCTTTTGCATTCAAGATATATTACTAACGAATTGTAAAGATTGGTGACAGCTTCTATTTCAGCCTCAACAGATTGTATCGTTCTGCTTACACGGTTAAAGCTTTCTAAAATACCATTCCGCAATAATGCAGTAAAGCATGTCTCCAAATTTTGGAGTGAATCATGTAGTCCTGCAGCGAACGATTAAATGGTTTCTCTCTGTTGTCGACAGATATTGCAGTTATAGCTGATTGGATCTCTAACCACAAAGAACACAAACTAAGACAAGCTTCGTACCAGGACGACCATCTTGTTTGTGAAAGACTTTTCAACACCGTAGAGTTTGGTTTCAGATGAAATAATAACAGTTTTCACCTGTTTGTGGACACCGAGAAAAAATTATATACCTCCTGAAGTTTACTGCGGGCATACAACATCCCACAGCAGAAGAACCAACAAGATTGAGAGAATGAGCCGAGCATGGAAAATACACAGCAAGGGGATTAAAATCATTAATTCGTGCTTAAAGACCCGAGTATGTGCCTGACATATTACTAGCGTTATCATAGGACTGAGCACGGCAATTTTTAATATCAAGACTAAGCTCATTCCAAGTTTCCTTCACAGCTGTTGCTAGGCTTTCAGACTTATGACCACAGTTAGGCAGAAATTTCACAAACCTTTCTACTGGTGAGGCACATTCAGTTACGTATCGAATGATGAATGATAATTGATCTGTATGTGCAATGTCAGGAGTTGAATCTAAAATTATAGAAAGGTACTTAGCTGCTTTTATTTCAGTTACTATAAAATTTACCACCTCCAGGGACATTATTTTAATGAACCCATCATAAATGTGTGATGGCAATTAATACGATGTTGTGCCACATCCTTTATTTCCATATCTCTTTATATGCTCGGCGAGAAATAGGTCGAACTGTGCAATCAATTCTAATGACATGATATAATTTTCATTATTGTTTGAACCAAACTTTTCATCTGTGCCTCTAAGCGGCAAACCACGCAAAGCGAGGGACTCCAATACTTGATTTCTTCTTCTGTTTTAAGTAGCAAAGCCCTATAAATTCTTTCAGCCGTATTTTTTGTTGCTAACATTGTTGTAATTGCACATTTATGTTCAAGAAATTTTCATGTTCTTTCATACGTTGATTTGCGTTTTTCCAGTCATTGTAACCTTCTGTAGTAGCTAAGGTAGATGTCTTTCCAAAGAGCCTACAGGGAGCATAATAAACTGCGCATTTACTTTTTGAAAACAATAACCACGATCTAGACCGTGTTTCAAATTAAAGTTCAGCTGAATAGTGATTGCGAAAGGTATCTGGCAGTGCCTGAATACTGTCGCCTTGTGCACTCAAAATTTTCGTCGATATTTTGTGTTACACCATGCCTAAGTATGTAGTCTCGTGTTCCATCGTTTATAACCCATTTAGCGGGATCATTACATGGTTGAACAAATTCACTATCTTCATATCCTCTTGAATCATATACACTGAAATTATTGTTATTGTCACCCCTACTGATACTTTCACCCGTATCACTACATTGTCCAAATTTACTTGTTTCCGTTAATCCTTTATTAGAATCTGTATTAACAGCAGCACCATCAGTGTCTTCGATATTTTCTTTTGTTGAGCAATGTTGTAGAAAGAAACTGTCTAACTGATTACACTTTCCAATTAAACACACTATTTTTTCTTTCTTTACTTTAGCATTTTTTCTATATTGTGAGCCACTTAACTTTTTATGCGATTCAGGTTCACTCATTTGGAAGCTGAGATTTACGAAACGAGTACTTACAATTTCTTATATCCTCAGTCCTCTGTGTTTATAACCTTTCACTATCTAAGTCCATTGAATACTAAAATATACTCGTTAACAGTTCGAAACATATTCAAACATTCATTGTTGAAACAAAACTGATTTCTGAAAGGCAGGCTGTGATTTGATTCATTTTTAAGCTATTGATGACGATATAGACCTATATTGAAAATGTAACTGAGTTATATTAATAGCGATAAACAATAAGCATACATTCTATTTGATTTGCAACAAGGAATTGCTGTTTATACAAGCAGTTAAATGTAATCATTTCCTCCCCGCCCCTTCTACATATTTTGCAATAAAATTAGGCAGCTGCAGTCTATCCTTTTACTCTCGCCGCGAGCCCGCGACAATGTCATGAAACAACAATATTCTACTTCCACAAGTTGCACAAGATCAAACCTCAGAAAAGGTTTGCCAACATTTTTTTAAAAATACAAATTTTCAGTAAAACAAAAAAGGGAACAGAAAAATAGAGAAAAAGCCGCCCCCCTGAAAATTACCGCCCTAGGCAACTGCCTAGGTTGCTTAGGCCTAAATCCGCCTCCGAGTACTCAATGGGTTTCCCGAGATTACTGAGGTTTGAGACAGGCGGGTTTTTACATGCAAATTAGTTGTTCTGAATTAAGAGGTTATACTTGCGTCTAGACACACACGCGTGAGAGTGAAGTATAAAAGCGAATAGCAAAACTGTATCTCTATTGCATTATTTTGGTCCAAGTTACTTTTGAAATATATCATGTAATTAACACTTAGTAAACTGGAATTATATGACGGACGTTAGATTTTGCAACCAGCCCAGCCCCCATTCGTCTGCTTGCTGCTTCGAGTCAATAATGTTTGTATACGAAAGTAAATTATATGACGTGAATGTATAGCTCAAATGGTAATGATTTATTTTTAAAAAGAAATTTAATGGCTGCTAATTTCAAAGATAAATATTAAACTTTTTTAGCAATTCCAGCATTGAATCGTATGAATATTATATCACTGTATGCATATTTATTAATACTCTTCCTGTAACCATTTTAATCCAAAATAAGGTATTTCAAGTGGAAAGTTAACAAAATAGGAGTTTTTTCTTGCGTTTTTCTTGAGTTTTCATAATAAAATTAAATATGCGTATAAGGTGAAGCGCAAAATAGCGATTAACAAATATGGACTCCCTATACTAATGATTCGCGAAAAAATATTAAAAAAAACATAAATTTTGCAAACGAAGCTAAAATAACCCAATGATATGTGTGCCACAAACACAATGTTTTTTCCACGATAGTATATTTAGCCACTTGTCATGGTGGAAAGTTCAATTTCCTGCATGCAGTTCAGGTAACCTAATCTTTCTGCGCGTTTTGCCTATTTTACTGCACGTATGTGTATGAACTACATTAAACCCTCTAACTCTTCAAGTTTATTTTTCCAAATATGGAATATAATCAGAATCAAATTTTCCATCTGCATTTTAACATTTAAATTTTATCTGAGTTTTTGTTCCTTTTTTACTAATATTTGCTTACGATTTAATTCATGAAGCAGCTGAGTATGAACTGTAAGCCTTTAATTTTGTTAAGGACAACAATCGTGGGTAATCGATCGACAGTTCGTCACCAAGGTTAATGTGGATAGCTTTACTACCGCCACCACCATGTTCAATAACTCATAGTAATTAATTATATTTTCGCATAAATACTATTTCTATTACTCAGTATCATAAAACATTAGTAGATAATATTCATGCGTTAAGTGCTTTGGAGGATCTCTGAAAGAGAAAATGTTGACTTCGCCTCATATTGTCCAACTCTTCCTCCTCCAAAGATGACCGAGCCAGATCGGTCCGCAGTAACACGTAGGTTCGCATTCGGGAGTTCCCGAGTTCGATTCCAGCCGGGCCGGCCACTCTGGTCATGGGTTTTCTCGCGGTTTCCTTTCCTACCACGAATTTCCCGTCCCCATAATTAGCTTTAATCTGTTCCAGGATTGAAGGACAAGACGACAGCGATTACTGTCATGCGGCAGGACGGTGGAATTTGCGCTTTGGAAAAGATTTCTCATTGATGTTTGGTGGGCCTGCTGGGGAGCCCTTCCTGGGAGTTGTCTGGATTTCCACGGGACCCTCGAGGGGGACAGATATTAGGCATTGCTAAGCCGACCTCAGGATGGGCTCCATATGAAATCTTTAGGGACCCCGTCCTTGCTAGTGTACGTCATCGTCTAAATCTGATCACCCTTCGGATCTCCCCCTCATCCCTTCCTCCCAGGGGTGACGTTGGGAGCACAAAGGGCCCACTCTGACCTACTTGAGGTACTGTGCTCCAGTTACTAGAGGCACCTCCATCTGTCTACCCCTGGCTCTCTGATGATGCACTTACCACACTTGTGTCGCGATAAACTATTGCGTACTTTGGCTTTAGAGTACTACACACAGTAGGTACATGAAGTGGTTATTTGCTGTTGTTTTTTTTAAGTTCCCCTGTTTTTTCCCAATTTATTATTGTATTTTTTTACCTTAACGATTATTAAGGCAAATATTGTTACACATACACAACACCCATACCCATGGCGAGACTCGAACCCCCAACCGTCAGTTTGACGCCCCAGCGACCACGGCTACGAGGGCCGGCTTTGTTAGCTGCTGTTGTAACATTCCTAGGCACTTCGTGACAAGGACAATTACCTACTTGATGTCGAAATGGAGAACCTGTCTCCAGAAATACGCTTTTGGATTTTGTATTCGGTACAGGGAATGGTGGACTGGCTGGTTTATGAAATCGAAAACACCGCAGACGATAATTTCCCCACTGCAAGATATGTCTAAGTTACATTAAGGACACGTACATAACTTATAGTTATATGTTATACCCACACCTCTCGCACTGCAACCTAGAGATTAAATTGTGTCTACCACCCGCTCTAGGAGGAGGGGTTGAAGTGAAGGAACTACAGCAGGCAAACAGGCCACAGAGACGCATGGAAGTATCTAACAGTTCCAGGCTCGAAGACGCGTCCTAGAGAGGGCCATAAGCAACCCTCTAATGTCCTTCCTTTGAGCAAGCATGCGCGCAATCTCTCGGGCACCGCCCCTGGAAGCACACCAGAAAGATGAGAGGGAAACGGAATGAAAGGTAAATGATGGAAAGGAAATCGTGATAGATGAGACCACCCAAGCATTCGCTTACCGACCGGAGAAAAACCAAGATCAGAGTGGGCGGTCGCCGAATCAAACCCAGCACCTTGCGAATTCGAGCCCCACACTTTATCAGTCGGTTACATACATACATAACTTTTATTAAAATAATACATACCCCTTAACAATGACTGATTCAATTATCCTGTTATTCCATACACAATGATGCTACCCGAAAGTGTGAAGGTCCCACGTGACCACGTTATTCGCGACATTTGACAATCTTGGGAATCCCCTATGTTTCTAACAACCAGCTGCTTCAAGCAGAAATGTTGCTCAAATGGCCCGGGCTTCAATTGCATACTATGGCCAAGCGCCAACGAAGGTTGTCCTTTCCAGTCTTTTGTTGATAAATTGCATTCTGAATATGAGCCGCGCTATTGTTGAGAAAGGCATGAGTAAACAGGCACTGTGCACTGAAGCTGAAAAGCTTCGGATGGGCGTGGAGGGGTGTGGGGTTGCAAACAACATAGTGCCATCGATAGCTCCTGTTACATCAATTTTGCTTGTTACCAGAATCACATTTTGGTTCTTTCTATTCTAAATTATCGTATATTTTAGAATATGTTCAGGATTCATGCTCTAAATGTTGGCTTGTCATTCGATTTTCAAGTGATGTTAGTTCATTGGATTATGTGACAACCAAACAATTTTAGGTTTCAACTTTTAAATCATTTATGACTTCCTTAACCACACATTGTCTCCGTTTTCAATGATTTGCAATTTGGTATACTTTAACATCAATTTCAACGTCTTAGATCTGAAAAGAGACAATGAAGTGCTTAAATAAGCACAGTTTGCAAAGATCTGAAAGTTACTCTATATGGGGCAAAATGTTCAGAAAGAGGCAAAATTCCGAGAAAAAAAGTCTGATGTGTTATAATCACATGGCTTTCTCTACTCTTGCACAAACTATTTATACAAACGCTTATTCTCCATATGCTTCATGTTAATCGAGATATCGAGATGTTCATCTTAATGCTAATTTTCTAGTAGATGCAAGGGGAATAAGGTAGGCTTTAAGCAATAGTCAAATCTTTTAAGACCTGCTTGCTATGTGGCGCATTCCAATCTCTTTGCATGTCCAGGACATAAAAAAATCTGATGTGTTACACTCACATGACTTTCTCTACTCTTGTACAAACTATTTATACAAACGCTTATTCTCCATCTACTTCATGTTAATCGAGATAAACATTTGCAGACTCTATCTTATTGCTAATTTTCTTGTAGATGTAAGGGGAATATATATTTACAAGGGCAATTTGGAAATGCAGTAGCCTTTAAGCACATACATATCTCTTAATAGCTGGTTGCTAGGTGCAGCACCATTCCCTTTCCCACAGATTAATACTCTTTGCATATCAAACACAAAAAAATCTGATGTGTTACACTCACATGACTTTCTCTACTCTTGTACAAACTATATATGCTTCATGTTAATCGAGATATCGAGATGTCAATCTTATTGGTAATTTTCATGTAGATGAAAGGGGAATATGGTAGGTTTTAAGCGATAGTCAAATATTTTAACGCTGGTTGCTATGTGGCGCAATTCCATTCTCTTTGCACGTCCAGGACATAAAAATCTGATGTGTTACACTCACATGACTTTCTCTACTCTTGTACAATCTAATTTTACAAACGCCTATTCTCCATATGCTTCATGTTAATCGAGATATCGAGATGTCAATCTTATTGGTAATTTTCTTGTAGATGCAAGGGGAATATGGTAGCTTTTAAGCGATAGTCAAATATTTTAACGCTGGTTGCTATGTGGCGAATTCCATTCTCTTTGCATGTTCAGGACATAAAAAAATGAATAACGAATTTGAGAAAAAGTGTAAGTATTGGAAAATTTAAGGAAATAACAAGCAATATCTCGAAAACGGTTCACTCAACAAAAGAAACGTATATGACATAAGTTGTGTATTTTAACGCGATCTACATTTTTTGTGTAGTAAAATTTTGTCTATCTCTTATGGTTTACCAGTTATGCAAAAGTCGTTCACAATGAAGAATATTTTTGGAGACATTCCCAGAAAATTCGAGATATACATTTTATTTGTCATGACAATATCTTAAACATATGATATTTTAATCAAAATCGTTAGAGCAGTTTTTGAGAAAATTAAAATTTTCGAAAAATGTTCCATGTAAAGGGTAATCTGGGGTGGGGGGATTTTCTTGAAAACCTTCGTGTCGCATCTCTGGAAGACACTGAACCTAAATACCAAGTTTGGTGTTTATCCGACTGTTCGTTTTTGAGTTATGCTGTTCACAGACACACAGACACACAGACACACAGACAGACAGACACACAGATACACAGACACACAGACAGACACACACACGGACATGTTTCCAAAAATGCTTTTTTTGGATTCAGTGATTCTCAAAACATGTATTTCCGGTGAAATCTCGGTATCGAATTTTTGGGTGGAATGCAATACTTCCCCTACTTACTATACGTAGTAGAGAAAGTAAAAAAGTGAATAACGAATTTGAGAAAAAGTTTAAGTATTGGAAAATGTAAGGGAAGAACAAGCTATATCTCGAAAACGGTTCACTCAACAACAAAAATGTATATGACATAAATTGTGTATTTTAACGCGTTCTACATTTATTGTGTAGTAAATGTTTGTCTATCTCTTATGGTTTACCAGTTATGCAAAAGTGCTTCACAATGAAGAACACTTTTGGAGACATTCCCAGAAAATTCGAGATATACATTTCATTGGTCATGACAATGTCTTAAACATATGATATTTTAATCAAAATCGTTAGAGCAGTTTTTGAGAAAATTAAAATTTTCGAAAAATGTTCCATGTAAAGGGTAGTCTGGGGTGAGGGGATTTTCTTGAAAACCTTCGTGTCGCATCTCTGGAAGATACTGAACCTAAATACCAAGTTTGGTGTTTATCCGACTGTTCGTTTTTGAGTTATGCTGTTCACAGACACACACACACAGACACACACACACACACACAGACACACACACACACACATACGCAGACACACACACGGACATGTTTCCAAAAATGCTTTTTTTGGATTCAGGAGGTCTCAAAACATGTATTTCCGGTGAAATCTCGGTATCGAATTTTTGGGTGGAATGCAATACTTCCCCTACTTACTATACGTAGTAGAGAAAGTAAAAATGAATAATGAATTCCCATTTGAGAAAATAAGTATTGAAAAATTTAAGGGAATAACAAGTAATATCTCGAAAATGGTTCACTCAACAACAAAAATGTATATGACATAAATTGTGTATTTTAACGCGATCTACATTTTTTGGGTAGTAAAATTTTGTCTATCTCTTATGGTTTACCAGTTATGCAAAAGTAGTTCACAATGAAGAATACTTTTAGAGACATTCCCAGGAAATTCAAGATATACATTTTATTTGTCATAAAAATATCTTAAACATATGATATTTTAATCAAAATCGTTAGAGCCATTTTTGAGAAAATTAAAATTTTTGAAAAATTTTCCATGTACAGGGTAATCTGGGGTGGGGGGATTTTCTTGAAAACCTTCGTGTCGCATCCTTGGAAGATACTGAACCAAAATACCAAGTTTGTTGTTTATCCAACTGTTCGTTTCTGAGTTATGTTGTTCACAGACAGACACACAGACAGACACACACACGGACATGTTCCAAAAATGCTTTTTTTAGTTTCAGGGGATCTCAAAACATGTATTTCCGATGAAATCTCGGTATCGAATTTTTGGGTGGAATACAATACTTCCCCTACTTACCATAGGCAGCAGAGAAAGTAAAAATGAATAACGAATTTGAGAAAAAATATAAGTATTGGAAAATTTAAGGGAATAACAAGCAATATCTCGAAAATGGTTCACTCAACAACAAAATGTATATTACATAAATTGTGTATTTTAACGCAATCTACATTTTTTGTGCAGTAAAATTTTGTCTATCTCTTATGGTTTACCAGTTATGCAAAAGTCGCTTACAATGAAGAATACTTTTGGAGACATTTCCAGAAAATTCGAGATATACATTTCATTTGTCATGAAGCTATCTTAAACATATAATATTTTAATCAAAATCGTTAGGGCCATTTTTGAGAAAATAAAATTTTCAAAAAATGTTCCATGTAAAGGGTAATCTGGGGTGGGGGGATTTTCTTAAAAACTTTTGTGTCGCATCTTTGGAAGATGCTGAACCTAAATACCAAGTTTGGTGTTTATCCGACTGTTCGTTTCTGAGTTATGCTGTTCACAGTCAGACACACACACACACACGTCAAGTTTCCAAAAATGCTTTTTTTGGATTCAGGAGGTCTCAAAACATATATTTCCGGTGAAATCTCGGTATCGAATTTTTGGGTGGAATACAATAGTTCCCCTACGTAGTAGAGAAAGTAAACATCCGATGTGCTAGATTCAATTACCTTCTCAATCCAACACTATTAATTTTTGTATATCTCCTCAAATTATTCTACAACAGCTTATTTTTTTCTATCTACTTCATATTAATGATTAAAACGTTTGCAGAAATAACTTTGAGGATTTCACAGATAGTTCTTGGAAAATTCAAGATAGGTATATATTTTTTAATCATACAAATATGTTGGTCAAAGTCATTATAGCCATTGTTAAGAAAATCAAAAGTAACCAAAATGTGTCCGTGTAAAAGTTAGTTTGGCTTGAAGATTTTCTTATCGTTTCACTGGAAAATGTTGAACTTATACGAAATTTGGTATTTATCTTACTTTTGGTTTTTGAATTACGATGCTCACAGATACGTGCATATTTTTAAATCAGAACATCTCACTACTCCCATTGAAATACATGAATGGAATTTAATAATGCATACACACAGAAAATACATTAGTTCCTCTAACTGCTATAACTATGTGATAGAGAAAACAAAAATCTGACAAAGCATCTCACACGAATCCAGATTTAAAATGGGCCTTAAAGATTATTAAGCAGACACGCTACCCATTACACTAAGGAGAACTTAGAGCACTATCGCGGGACATTTAAAGCTATTAAATATAATGCGTTCAGTAAAGGAATAAGAAACTCTGTAAAATGCATTTAAATATATTACTATCCTTTTACTTTCACCACAGCCGAGAAGTACTACGGTCGATCGAAAAACTGATCAAAATAAATCTTCAAAAACGATGCAAAAAACAGCATTTTGAATATTTTATTTACCCAACTAAACATTTAAAACAAAAATTTTAATCCCGAATAAAAAATAAACAATTTATAAATATCAAATTTCAGAAATTTCATCTTTGACGCCCCCGAACCTCACGTCACACTATCAAAAGCATTTTAGAGAAATATAATTACTCTTAGTGTTTCAGTCAGGGTTGCGAGGCGAACGTTTTCATGGGAATAGGAATCCTTCAACACCATAATACTTTACGTGCAACTTATTCTTTATTTGTATTTTTTTTCAAAAATCATACTACGAATTGTATAAAAAATATAACATATGTGTTCAACATTTTCTGTAAATAGTAAATGAAGGTTCCACATTCCATTGGATTTTACATCTGCAAACATTTAATAGAGGAAAATCTAGAACCCATAAAATACGCATATTATATCAAATAGCTTTTAGGAGTATACACTATTTCTGAAATTAATGATTTGTCCTTGGGAAATCAGCCGGGTCAGTATTGGGCTACTCTCCAAGTTTTCCTGAGAACAAATCCTAATAACCAACACCGGGAAAGCTTCAAGTCTCTCGATATTTCAGTGTTTCTGAAATATATACTGTTGTATGCTGAAATTTTAAATGTTGAAGCACCATTTATATAATACATATGATGAGCTCATGAAGAAATAAACCTGTTTTTTGACATAAAAAGTTGGCTGTTGTCTTCGTGTCCTACATATAACAATTTAACAAAGCCTGATATGTATCTAATCATTTATAGACAGATATATATCGTAGTTAAACCCAAAGTGTTTACTTGAACAATGAGGTTCTTTGTAAGGTTATATATGGTGTCCCTTGAATTCACAATGAGGAGAGAAAACCTTGTGATTGTTGTGTATCAGACCTTTAAGGCTACATTTAATTTTGAGTTTATATAATATTTTCAGGTACACACACGATATTAATGTGTAAAGTAATTTAAGATGAAATTTCCAAAGTTTATTAAATGCATAATTACAACATTGAATAGCTAAATAAATAAACATATACCATATTAACCACTCAGTTTTTCTAACCATTATGAATTCATATTTTAATCATATATATGTTACACCATTCGTCTTAAAGCGGTTCTTCTATTCCACATTACATTGCTCGTGGTAAACATTCGCTTAGAGCTATTTTAATCTGAACAATACGAACTTAGATAAATGCAACATATTAAAAAACATTCAACTGTTCACATCACAGCTCAGTATTACTGGTAACAGCTTATCGGAGCATGAAGCCCTTCTACTTATGAAAATCCATAACTTTCTAGAAATTATCTGACAAAAATTGTATATTTTAATGTGGTCCGTATTCCCCGATTCTATGGCTCCCTAGTTATATAAAACTTCATAAAATGAAGAGAACCTCACAAATTAATAATTAAAACTATTGATACATTTTATTCGTCATGGTAAGATCTCGAACATAGCACTAGCCCAGGAGAACCTCTTTCAAAAAGTGCTCTCATTTTTAATTCTGGTGACCTCAAAACGTATGTATATTTCCTATAAAATCCAAAACTTAATACTCGTGTGTAATACAATGCTTTATCTGCCGTAATAAGAGACAAAAATAAAAGCTTTACTTGGTTAAGTGTTGTTTCTTATTTAAATATGAATTTGGAGGGTAAAGTGTGTACTTGAAAACGTCACGTAAACAAAGGCGTAAAATGAAATAAAAATGCATAATTTACGTCCCTTTCTGTCGTCCATTGTCGATCGCATCACGGGGAATAAGGGCCGAGTAACGCGGGCATGTTGCTATTAAAGATAGCTGGATCGATGTGCTCGGAGTTTACAGCAGGGATGTTGTGGGCCATACCCAGGGGCAGAGTGAAATAGCAGGCGGGCGGAGTGAGAGGGGTTACGAGCACAAGGGAAAGAGGGGCATACATTTCCAAGGCTACCATTGCAAAGATAGATATTCGGAAACTACAGTCAAACAGAGCAAATTTCGTCATTCGAATTTAATGAGATGCACATTCGGAACAAAAGAATGTAAATGTAAAGATTAAATTTAGAGGATGACCACCCAGTAGTCATCTTATTTCTGGGGTAGTTTTAAAACTCTGTCTTAAGGGCTTCATGTTAATATTGAGGGAAAATCGGTATTTGTTGCACGATGGACTTTTTGCTTTTGCCTAGCTCGTAAAAATGACAAATCTGTGAAGGTTGAGCCTTAAACAGACTGAGTGCCCTAAAACTACCTGTGAATGTTTCTGAAGAGAGAGGTGCTACGGATGCGTGGAGACAGGAGCAACGTACTCTTGATCCTATAAGTTTGTCTTGCTTTCGGATCAAGCCGTAATTATTCGTCCCGGTGTCGGAAGATTGAGCTCCCACGCATGCACGCGCGAATAGGTAATGTAACATTATCAACAATATATTTATATATAGAGTCTTTCAACAAGAGTGTCCTATTTTTGAACTTAAATAAAACAGTTCTACAAATGATAGAGGTTTATTTCTTTTTTTATTTTGGAACATAATTAATGTCATTACGTGTGGAAGAGAACATCAGTTAAGTGACCGCCCTGACTTCGTTGGGTTGCGCGTAGACGTTTGACCCAATTTTCAATGACAGAAGAACGTACATTAGGTCCAACTTCACGAATAACACGCGCGATATTACTCATAAGATTATTTACTGTTTCTGGACTGTTGGCATAAACTCGATATGTAACATTACGGCGTTAAATCAGATGACTTCGGGAGTCAGTTTAACATCACCACCACGGGAAATGATGAAACATCTTAACTTCTCCTTCAAAAGATCGATTGTTTCGAGAGCAGTATGACATGTGGCACCATCTTGCTGGAACCAGATGCTTCTGAGATCCATACCGTCCAATTGAGGCCAAAAATAGTCCCTCATAAGAGCCCGGTATCTTTCCCCATTGACAGAGCTTCTCCATCTTCATCTTGGAAAAAATATGGACCAATGATTCCACCATACCAAAATCCAAACCACACAGTAACCTTTTGGGGATGAAGTGGTCGTTCATGAATCTGAATTGGATTGTGATTGCTCCAATAGCGGCAATTTTGTTTGTTAACACAACTATCCATCCAAAAGCAGGCTTCGTCTCTGAAGATGATTTTTCGACAAAAATCGGGGTCAGCTTCCAATTTCTCCATAGCCTAGTCAGCGAACACACGGCGCAACCTATGGTCATTGGACTGTAGTTCTTGAAGTAACACCATTTTGTAAGCGTGAAACTTCAAGTTCAGATGCAGAATTCGCCAAGTTGTGGTCGGCGAAAGCCCCAATTCTTGCGCAATTGATTTGTTTCCGTTCTCGCGTACACTCTCACTAACGGCGCCTATGTTTTCGTTGTAGCGCTTACATCAATTACGTACAGACGTTCTTTGATCGCTGACAGAACCACTTCTTTCAAATTTATCGATCAAACGCCGAATCGTTTTCTCGCAGGGACGATTATGCACACCATAAACTTCACGCAATACACGGAAGGTTTGGCGAACAGATGATCCATTTTGATAATACATTTTCACATTTTATACGCGTTGCTGAATGCTGAAATGTTCCATGGCTATTTGTCACTAACAACTGTAACCACATGAAAAAAATGACTGCTGTAACTCAATAACAACGGCAGCTATCACATTTTAAAGACAGGACAGTCTTGTTGAAAGACCGTTTACTTATTATGATTTGTTGCGTTAAAGGAATTCACACCCATCATCAATTAATCCTCAGTTTACATGGTGATTATAATTACAAGTTATTAAACGGCAACTCTGATAATTGGCTTTCGCATGACGTGTGTCACAAATGCTCGTAAACATAATTAAATCTCTTTTGCCAGAAGATTTCTGGTGGGCGTTGCATTCTATTGGAACTTGAAAAATAGGGAGATTTCAAGATCTCTTATCATATAAGTACTTATTTTTATTGTATTGTAACAGAAAATACCCTCTACGATCGAACCGTTGCTTCTGAAACCAGTTACAAAAGAGTCGAGTGGGTATGTCAGTGCAAAGTTGTAGGAGTGTTATTTTGGAAGTGATAACTAGATCGATGATTTTTATATTCCTTTCCTTTTTCTTCTTCTTATTTATTTTTGGAACGACTCCATTCTCAGAATTGTCCCAAAATAACTGTTACATTACTTTTTTCCTATCACCAGTTAAAGGTTTTAAATCATCATTTGAATAAACTGTATGTGTTCACAGAAAATGAAACCAAAAGGATTAAAACTTCAGTCATTCCTTCCCAAGATTCAAATAGCTAGCGAAATATTGATATGGAATTTTCACACAACGACCTTTTTTCAAATGCGTTTTCAGTTCAATCTATTCTGTAGCACTAGACCGGAGTCAGCCAACTCAATTACATGTGACATAACACCATTTCGAGGATCCGTAGGCAAGAAATTGTACAAAGTACAACATATCTACATTTTCCTTAACCCGCTTCTCCTTGATTAACAGTAAGTAGTAATAAGATGTTCGTTTAGAACCAATAGAATAAATGAACCATTGATCCTTTCACATCTCCCGCCTCTCCTTTGTGTTACTCCGACATGCCGACAACTTTGCTCTTTTCACACCTCCCCGTCCTTCTCCCTCCCTTGTGTTATTCCGGCAAGTCGCTAATGGAGGTGTCATGTAGTTGTCGAGTTTGATTGACAAGGATTTGACAAGGGATTGATAACGATCGTCCACGTGTAAGATAACCTCGCTTCATTGACTTCAAAAGGACTGAAGCCGCGGCCAAACGCATTTGCCGACCTCTAGGATACTCAGTCGCGTGCCACCAGCCCTCTAAATCGATAGAAGAGATTTAGGCCACAACGACGCCGACAATTAAAATTTAATTGAGTGTACATGTAAACATGTGTGTTTATAAATGTTTTGATACCCTTTGGCGGCATTTTATCGACAAAGGAAGTTCCCGGCGCTAAAGTTCTAAATATCTGGTCGCGTGGGCTAGATTAATTAATATAATTAAGTGTATATTCTCTATTTGTACATTAAATGAGCCGCCTAATGAGTTTAGTTGATTACAAGTGTAATGACATGTGGCTTACTGTCGAAACAGACTGTATGTCTAAATGCTTGTCAACCAACCAGGTAATGTTCGTCCATGTATAGCATAATCTAGCCTCATTAGCTTCAATGATTTAAATCGCTAACAAAGACTATATTGCCCTATAATTTCTTGGATTTCTGGTATCACGTACCCTAAATGACTGGACATATGCCACCACCCACACACACACACACATTCTTTCTCTCTCTCTCCCCTTTGAGCTGGCACGCCGCTACTTTAATATAATTACTGCTTCATTGATGATATGGCAGGTTGAATGCGCCAGGGAGTTACACTGTCGTTTTAAACACCACTGTCAAAAATGTTGTATACCCCTGAGGTGGGTAAACCCGATCTTGCTGATTATGAGGGGTAATTTCGCTTTCAACACATATTCAGATACTTGGGTTTTTTGCCACCATAATGGCACAGGATTTCCAGAGCTCAATTCGCTTTTGAGGAACGCGAATGCTGGGGGAGATATAAATTATAGAGAAGGCTGACTCTGATCGGTAATATTTAATAGTGGTGGATAATAAAGTTGAGTGCGAAAATAAAAGTGAGGTATTTAAAACATACATTTTCATGCACTTGAGATAATATACAGAGGACCTTCAAAACTTGCATATCCTCTAGAATAAGGTGTTATAGGAGGGGAACTTAAAACCTACGGTGTCGAAAACCGTATTGAGATTCTAGTGCAATTTCGAGCCATGGACGCTTCAAATATAAATTTGATATTCGTTTTAAAACTTTTTCTAAAAATGAAGTCTTCGAGAAGCGAAATCACACATTTTGAAATACCGTACTTATCGGAAAAGTAAAAGTGTAAATAGCATGGACCTGGAGGACTTTAAAACATGCTTTTTCGCACACTGGAGGTAAAGTACAGGGAACTTGAGAATCTGTGTTTCCTCTGGAATAAGGAGTTGTAGGAGAGGAACGTTAATTACCGCTTTATTGATAATACGGCACCCTCCTTTGTGTACCCCAAGCATGTTTAAGAACGCTCCCCCTCTTTATAATCGAAACAATTTTTACATTAAATATTCAAGATTTTAAGTAAAGGAACCATTACTTTCCTAGAATTGGATGCGCCAGAGAGTTATGCTGTCCTTTTAAACACCCCTGTCAGATATGTTGTATACCCCTTAGGTGTGTAAACCCGATCTCGCTGATTACGAGGGGTAATTCCGCTTTCAAAGCTTTTCAGAGACTTAGGTTCTTTTTGCCACCCTAATGGCACAGGATTTTCAAAGAGCTCAATTCGTTTTTGAGGAACGCGAATGCTGGGGGAGATATAAATGATAGAGAAGGCTGACTCTGATCGGTAATAATTAATACTGGTTGATAATAAAGTTGAGTGTGGCATTAAAAGAACATTCAACACCGCCGGGAATTGAACCCGGAACTCGAGTGATGCAAATGCGCTTACGAATAAAAAAACGTATGCATATATTGCATATAGCTAAAGCGTAGGAATGGTGAGGTATTTAAAACACACATTTTCGTGCACTTGAGATAATATACAGAGCACTTTCAAAACTTACATATCCTCTGGAATAAGGTATTGTAGGAGGAGAACTTAAAACCTACGGTGTCGAAAGCCGTATTGAGTATTCTAGTGCAGATTCGAGCCATGGACTCTTCAAATATAAATTTGATATTCGTTTTAAAACTTTTTTAAAAATGAAATCTTCGAGAACTGAAATCACACATTTTGAAAGACCGTACTTATCGGAAAAGTAAAAATGGAAATAATATGAAGCTGGAGGACTTTAAAACATGCTTTTTCGCACACTGGAGTTAAATTACAGGGGACCTGAAAACGCTTGATTTCTCTGGAATAAGGTGTTATAGGAGAGGGATGTTAACTACCACTTCATTGGTAATATGACACCCTCCTTTGTGTAACACAAACATGTTTAAGAACCCTCCCCCTCTTTATAATTGAAACAATTTTTACATTAAATATTCGAGATTTTAAGTAAAAGAACCATTCCTTTCCTAGTAGCGGATGCGCCAGAGAGTTATGCTGTCGTTTTAAACGTCCCTGCCAGATATGTTGTATATCCCTTAAGTAGGTAAACCCGATCTCGCTGATTACGAGGGGTAATTCCGCTTTCAAAACATATTCAGAGACTTGAGTTTCTTCCACCGTAATGGCACAGGATTTCCAAAGAGCTCAATTTGCTTTTGAGGAAGGGGAATGCTGGGGGAGATATAAATGATAGAGAAGGCTGTCTCTGATCGGTAATAATTAATATGGTTGATAATATAGTTGAGTGTGGAATTAAAAAGAACATTGAACACCGGGAATAAAACCCGGAACTCTACCGATACACATGCTGTTATGAATAAAGAAACGTAGGTGAATATTGCATGTATTTTTTTTAAAACAATGAAAAACATAAGTATGCAAGAATGTAAATAACAGGGGCCGGGGACTTTAAAACACACAATTTTTGTGCACTCGTGATAAAATACAGGGGACCTTCAAGATATGGATTTCGTCTGGAATAAGATTTTTTTTCTTTCTTAAGGGCGCTCTACTTCTAGGTCATTAGCGCACTGCTAAAACAGATAATGGCAAAGGCCAGAGATAACGGTCAGTATAAAATTTCATGGCAAAAGTCCCGAGAAAAGTGAATAAAAAGTAAATTAAATAAAGAAAAAATAAGTAAATAAATTCAAATCAAAGGCTAGAGATAATTATCAATATAAAACTCATAGCAAAAGCTAGACATAAATATCAATATATAAATATAGTCTAAGTCATACATAAATATAGATATATAACACTAAACAGATTCAGTATAAAACATCTTCTTTTAAGATGACCAAATCCGCATTTGGAAATTTACTTTCGAAACAAAATTAAAAATCCTATCAACCGACTGCTTATCATCCGCTAAGACCTCTGCAAGACTGTCTGGAAATTGCAGTGTCCCGATGATGTGCCAGAGCAATACATTCCAGCAGCACGTGACGGACCGAAAGACCTTCGCCACAAAGCGGACAAATAGGAGCAGGGTCACCCTTAAAAAGATTAACTGTGCGCAAAATTGCAGTGACCAATACGCAATGGAGCCAAAATCACCCCCTCACGAGGAGACACGCGAGAGGAGGCTACCCAATTTATCGGAATGTCCCCAACTACCCAAAGCCTGTTTCCGCGGAGAGCCAACCACTCCTCGCGCCAGCACGACAGCACCGCCCTCCCCACAACAAACCCAAAGTCTTCCGACGCCACCCTAGGTATTGTAAGACTAGGCTCTTTGGTTGCCGCCCTAGCTCCAAATCAGCAAGCTCATCCCCTGGCAAGCCAACGTGACCAGGTATCCAAGCACACTCCACACCAACGTCAGAAGCGTGCAAAACACGGAGGGCATCCTGGATTCGCTGAACAATGGGGTGGCCGTTGTACAGCTCACGAAGCTCTGAAGTGCACTCAAAATGAGACAGTCTCCCAACCTTCGACGGCGCACATGCAAAATGGCTCGGCATATGGCATACAGTTCTGCAGTATAAATAGATGTGCCATCATAAAAACCGGATGTATAGGGTTCGTTTCCATGAACATAAGCATATCCAACACCGTTGGTGCTCTTTTATCCATCGGTGTAGATCAAAATTCGATCACTGTAACCAGACAGAAATTCTAAAAAAAAACAGGTGTGGATACTAAAAGTAGACATCGTAGACCTCCGGCATACCGTCATCCCAAGATCTACGTGAGATGTCGCACGTAACCAAGGGGGGAACACCGTCTCCCCCTTAGCATACATGCTAGGTATTTCAATGTCGTGCTTTCTTAGTAGCTCCCGGAAACGAACCCTGCAGACCTTGGATTAATGGAGCTATTTCTATAATGTTCGTCCAGCGCAGTGTGAGAAAACGAAGCGAACGTTGAATGTTGAGGCATACATTTAAGCGCACAGCCACAACTTTCCAAGAGGACCTCACGCCGACAACACAGAGGAGGCTCTGCAGATTCGGCGCAAAGGCTCATAACTGAGCCAGTGAGAAAAACACCAATAGCCACTCGAATGCCTCGGCTATGGACTGCGTCTAATCTCCTCAGCGCAGATGGTCGTGCTGAGGAATAAATGATACACACATAGTCCATTCTTGATCGGACCAGTGCGCGATACAGTCGTAGCAAAATAGTCCGATCGGATCCCCAAGATTTGCCATCGAACATCCGCAAGATATTCAGAGAACGGTCACAATGCGCCTTCAACTGTGTTACATGCGATGACCAGCCAAGTTTCCTATCAAACGTCAACCCCAGGAATCTCGCCGAATCTGCGAATAGCAATAAATCTGGACCGAATCGGAGCGAAGATGGCATATCGTCTCCTACGGCGCCATAAGTTCACGCAGACTGACTTCTCAGTTGAGAAACGAAAGCCGTTTTTAGAACACCAATCTCGGAGATTATCTAAGCATTGCCGCATACGGCGTTCCAAAAACAGCGTACGCAGAGAAGGATAATAAACCGCAAAGTCGTCTACGAATAAGCATGAAGACACCCCTGGAGGAACACACTTAGAGACAGAACTAATTGCTATAGCAAGCAGTGCAACGCCTAATACCGATCCCTGAGGTACTCCACTCTCCTGAACAAAAAGGTTCGAAAAAACCGAGCCGACCCTTACTCGGAAAACGCAGTCCCTCATAAACTCTGGAATGAAAGGTGGCAAGCGTTCAGGTATATTCCAGGTGCGTACAGAACGCAGCATCCCCGCTCGCCAACATGCATGATATGCCCTCTCGAGGTCAAAAAACATCGCAACGGTTTGACAATTTTTCATGAATCCGCTCATGATCTGCGTCGACAATGACACAAGGTGGTCCATCGTTGAACGGCGCCTCCGAAAACCGCACCGGATTTTGGTCAGCGGGTTGTGAGTTTCCCACCACCATACCAACAGTCCATTGATCATGCGTTCCATCACCTTGCAAACGCAACCGATGAGGGAAATAGGACGGTAGCTGGACGGGAGATGACGATCTTTTCCAGCTTTCAAAATCGGCGTGACAGTGGCCTCCCACCGCTTTCCTGGAAAAGTGGCATCAACCCAAACACGACTATAGACCTCGAGGAGGAAAGCCCTACCTTCAGGAGAGAGCTGTCGGAGTACTTGTACGTGGACGCAATCAGGTCCAGGTGCTGATAGTCGCGAAGATGAAATAGGGTGCTCCAACTCTTGTTCACTTGTGATCTTCAAGAGTTCCTGAACGAAAAAGGAAACCTTGAGATTCAACCTGAGTCCCAGCAGGAAGGAACTCGGGCGAATAGTTATCTGAGCCAGATACTTGAGCAAAAGCACAGCAAAATGTGTTAGCCACGTCAAATGCATTAACAACAGCTCCTGCAGCTGCTTTAAGACCGGTAACTGGCAAGTGGGTCGATTTTCCGCCACACGCCCTAACTCATCTCAAACAACAGAGGAAGGTGTATGTCGATTAAATGAAGCTACAAAATTGCTCCACGATGTTCCTTTTGCTATCCTTTATAATATATCTAGACTTGACACGCATTTTCTTGTATTCAATTAGGTTATCACGCTGGAAAACCCTAACAGAATGATACTACCAACCTTTAACACAAATTAAGGTAAACTAACTCAAAAGATTTGGCTTTACTTACTTTAATGTTATATACAATGGATGTGCCTAAAATTGCGTTTTGTTTTAACAAGACACAAATTAACAAATCTGAGAATAAACTCGGTAATGGCAAAAATTTCTAACGGACAATTAACAATACTTAAGAGCACCTTAGTGTCACAAATATGTCGTGCGAAATTTCATTATTATTATTATTATTATTATTATTATTATTATTATTATTTCGCATTTTCGACAATAGTCCCGAAGCGCTTCCATACATCGCGTCTTGCAGTTTTATGTTCTAACTGATAAACCGCTTCATTTAATTTTAAGGAAGCATTTTCAATTGTACCGCTTTACTCAATTCCGTACTAAGGCTCCGCATAGGGCACCGTACGGCAGCAACGCCACTGAAGCCTTTTCTTTGAGTCTAGCTACACTGAGCGTTCGAACAGGAAATGAGACATCACTCGTTGGGTGTATCAAACAGAACGGACTGAGAGCGGGACGCCATTTGAGTTGGTTGATATACCGAACTCGCCCGTATACACGAGCTCATTTGTGTTCGAAGGCACGAATGGTACACGTTAATGACCGAAACTCGTTCGAAGGACAGCTCTACTATCTATCTTTACACTACTGGATCCAGATAGACACTGTTTGACAAACAGACTTTTGAGGTATCGACTTAATAACACAAGTTCGCATGCTATATGATGCACCGTGTCTGCTCACTGACAGTTATGTACTCGTATATTAGCAAACAAATATTGAAGTTAACGTATTTCAAAATTCATTCTAATGTGCGTACATTTACGTAACTGAATGTAGCCTTTCATGACCCTTCTAGCTTTTATATGGTTGGTGTCTTGGGAAGTCTCAGGAACACTTTTATGGAAAGGGTAATGTATTTTAGAAGCAGGTGGTTATTATAATTTGAAAGAAAGAAACCAAAATAACTGTTTAGGGAAACATCCTTACATAGTTAACGCTGTACAACCTCATTGTTTTTATTTTCAAAATTAGTAATCCCTTTTACTTATATGTATATTATGGTTATAGTTTACAGTAAATTAAAACCTAAACACCAAAGAACAATAACAATGGCATTACAATTTAGCATGGATATGTCGGATAAAACATAAGAAACTGTTATATTAACGTTGTTTTTAAAACAAATGATACAAATGTGTACAAAACTGATTATTACGGTAAGATACGTGATTAATAAATAAATATCTTTTGTTCTCAAAAGCGGAAAGTTAAACATTGAAGGTTGAACTGTTTGTTCACTGCCACATTGGTAAGTACTTCCAATATTGATGTGGAACCTTTCGAAATAATTTTGAAATCTTTCATGGTATGTGTGCATACAAAATTTGGATGGGAGTTTTTGCATTTAAAGCATAAAATAAAGTCTTAGCGATATGCCCTTTGGTACTATTTATACAATATGTGTTCCAAATGTCTGTTAACGACTTCCGATATTCCATCCTCATACGCGATGCTGGACATTTTGAGTAACTGAGTTCATAGTTCCTTTTCGGAGTTGCCTTTGCTAGTTGATCTGCTCTTTCATTTCCTAGTAATCCTTTAACCCACAAAAGAAAAATAAGATCATTATATTTTGTCTCTTTCTGATAGTGGTAGTAGCTATAGAATAACTATTTAATTTATCTGTAATTTATTAATACATAGTAGATTTAGGGTCGAAATATATGCATGCAGTATAGTCATTATTGGTGATCCATTTTTACAGCTTGTTGCATAGCAAACAATTAAATTTGGAATATGGAGTATAAAGGATCCAGTTTATATGCATCTGAATGTATTTCATTGTTACTGGAGTATACAACAAAAGCACATCCTACCGATTCACATTCCTCTCTTGCAGTTCGGAAACCATCTGTATAAGCATGTGAACTGTTATTTAAGCAATTACGATGGTAACTTGATGAATTTTGAGAAATAATGAGAGTGGTCCGTTTCTAAAAAAAGTTTGCATTGTTTTTCATTTTAAGATGTATACATTGATTTAATACATTAATTCCTTCCTTGACACGACTGAATTCGGCTCGGGCTGTAGCTGTTAAGCGTAAAGAAGGTATTCTGCCTCTGAAAAGAGCTACATCATTTGAAACTCTGCGGTATCCTCCCATAATCTGTAAAATTACTTCACGTTGAATGCGTTGTAGTTCTCTTTCGCCCATTTTTTATCTAGGATATTTCGGAATGCAGAATACATTACCAGATGAGCTGTTCCTTCAAATTTCGGAAGATAGGCAACCCTTCAAGCGGCAATTGCGCTTACGAACTTAGTAACTGACGACAGACAAATGTTCAACATTCAGCGGAAAAGCGGTTTAACGGACGTAAGGTTCTCCTCACTGAAGTACAGTTTAAAAACATACGACTCATTCACTGCCAGCAGATTCCGGGATTTCAGCAGATTTTATAAACTTATACGTTACAGTGTACATTGCTATTCCCTGATAAAATGGACCATTCATATGTGTTCAGCATAAAAAACATTTAAACAAAATGCCGTAATTCTGTAAAAAAAAGAGACAGGATAGGCTATGACAAATTAGAGACACGTCTATATCCAAAGTAAAGTACAGTCAAGACACAAAGGTTATTAAATAAAGGGTTATTTCGATCTTCTTCTCTATGTACTCGAGTACAGACGAGCACGTTGAATTGCTCCTTATCTACGAGAGAGAATGCGCAACAACCTCAGCATTTAAGCATTTATACCGGGAGAGATATCCAAATAGGCGGTAACCAAGACGAAGAACGCTCCAGAATGTTGAAAGACGTCTGCGTACAACATTGTCACTTGCAAGGATGCACCCGTGACAGCCGGTGTTAATGCGCAAACTGTTTTGAATGCCATATGCAATAATCCGCATGGCAGTACACGGGTACTTGCACAAGAGCAAACGTTAGTCAACCTTCTGTGGCGCGAGTACTGTGAGCCAATAAGTTTCATTCATATTATTTGCACCTACACCAATCACTCCACGGGAGAGATGTCGAAGCTCGGTTGCAAGTCTATGAATGGATGCTGGGCTGAGTGGCAAATAATTATGGGGTTCGTCTTCAGATTCCTGTTTTCATAGCATCAAGATTTCACAACGGGAGCGTAAATCGCCACAACATGTGATAACCCTCACTGGGTAAGGGAGGTAACTTTTCAAGAGCATTGCGGAGTGAATTTCTAGTGCGGAACCTTGGAATACCATCTTATTGCACCATTTTTCTTCGAGGGGCATCTAACAGGAGCACACTACCTGAAACGCTTCTACAATTAGCTACCCTTGCCAACAGAAAATATACCACTGCAAGAGGGCGGTTAACGATGTGGTTTCAACACGATGGTGCTCTACCGCACAGGTCGATGATCGTCTGCAATCGTCTAAATGCAGCACATCTTGGTCTTTAGATAGGAAGACAAGTACTAGTCTTCTGGCAAGCCAGATCACCTGATCTAACGACTCTGTACTTCCCCCTCTGCGGCTATTTAACCCTAAAACGATGTTGTATACATGTATGCGAGCGTATGTTGTAATAATTCTGGGAATTTTCAATCACCCTCAGAAATACCCACGATATTGTCGCAGCAGGATCAGTTTTCTTCCCTTCATCTCGGCTAGTATTATCGTCAAATCTTAGACAATACATGAGAAGTAAGGTTCTCTGTTTTGATAGTAAGGCGCGGAAAATATCCCTTCCGGTACATCTTTTGCAAACGTTGATTCCATACTTTCATGGTTGGTTTAAATGTAGCACTGAAATAAAGAAGCCCAAAAAAACCCTAAGCTCTGTAACATTGAAGTCCCTTAGTTCAGATCTGTTTGGGCCAGAAATCTGCGTACGATAAGAATGAACTTTCTCATTAGTGAGCTGGACTATTTCTTCTAACATATCTGTGCTAGATAACACTCCCATGCTTGTAACGGACTACACGAATACCCCAACGAATTTGCAGGCCCTTTCAGATTAGAAAGTGATAATCAGGTTGTGAGCAGCTGTTCTCACATTCATAGTTGGTTCATTGGAGACCATTTGTATCTATTTTTACCAAATAAATTAGTTATTCCGCTATTGGACTGGTTTTTAGTATCACTTTTAGAATCGTTAAAATCATTGTCTATTTTTGAATCGGCAGATGTCCAGAATTCTGATCAGGATCGATTTCATTTTCGCTCACTTCCTTCGTCTTGTTCTAGTGAGTCTAACACTTTTCACAAAGTCAGGAAAATTAGGATCTAGCACAGACATATTTCCATGAGAGGTAGAAGTCATAATACCACTGAAAAGAAACGGATAATACTAAATAGTACTCTAAACTACACTAAAGTTTCACCGTGTAGACATTTTTATTAAACGTAAAATAGAAATACGCTGTCGTGGGGTCAATAATGGCACCACTTGATATTTTAGCTTATGCACTTGGAAAACAAATCACAACACTACACATCCACTTTGTCTACAAAACAACCTTGCAGTGCCGATAAGGTAGAAGAAATATTGAAGGTCAGAGTAGCAGGAAGAAAAATGCCAGAGCTGTACAATTCTAATGGTATCTTAAAAGATCCCAAAACACCATTTGAGGTTAACAAGTTTATGCAGAGGACCCAGAAGATCGTGGCCTGTAGATCCATCAAACATGTCATGATATACCGATTCAGAGTTTTCATGGAACAGCGTACTCAGGTGTACATTACCCAATAAGGACATCAGTTTGAGCAGAACCTTCGCTAAAAGGTTCGTGTTCGACCATTTGAATCACCAGTGATTTCAGAAAAAGTAGAACTTCGTTACAAAAGGGTCTTTTCAGGGCCACCATAACACATCATCAGGATGTGATATTTGTAGTAAAATACATTTCTGTGCACTGTATCAAAGAACTCTATATTACAACTTCCATACTGAACATTATGTGATATAATGCTTATTCTCTGAGATCAAATGTGAAGAATACTTATTCCATCAACATCAAATTTACATACATATATTGTGTTGAAATACTTGCCTAACTGCAGTTTACCAGGAGGAACCCCTTATTAAACAATAATAAATTATTAAATGAAAATAAAACATAATTGCAAATTAAAACTATATTAACAATGTGAAACATGGTATTAGTTTAAACCAAGACTATTTATGAATATCACAGCACACTAAAGAATAGATTCACCCAAGTGATTCGAATCACCTTTACTGCAAACAGGTGTTTTACGGCTATACACTTTTTTCAAATGAGCTATCTAGAAGCATGAGAGTGTGCTCACCAAGTTAACATAATATGAATTATGTGGTTGTAATAGTACACATTTTCAGTTGTGAAAATGTTTCCTTAGCGTGCTGTGTATTACAAATACATTAAAAGCTACATTATACATATGTAGCATCTGCCATATTAGTCACCTCGTAAAGGTAAAACAAAAGATACCCACGTTATAGAATTTCTTCAGATACCATGGGGCCCGATGTTTTCATGTTAGAATATAAATTGCAGATTACATAAAACTGGATGTGCAGGGGTGGCTGACTTACCTGGTATAATACTACAGTTTGAAGTAGGCCTAGTTGCAGAAGTTGTAGCGGTCTGGAACAATCTGGCTTCTTTTTTCTAGAGTTTCGAGATGATATTGAAATGCAATTTTATCGTCTAAAATAAAGCCAAGATATTTAAAACGTTTTAGACCTTGATTGTTTGGCCGATCATTAAAATTGTTGGGCTATGCATTGATCGCTTTCTAGAGACTAGCATCGCCGAAGTCTTCTCAGAATCAAAACTCAACTTGTTGGTACACTCCATTCAAATATAATTTGAAGTGCAGTGTTTGCTGTGTATGTCAAGGAGTTTACATTATTTCCCTCTATGAGAAGCAAAGCATCATCTGCAAAGTTAAACATTCTATAAATTTGTAGTGGCTGTAGTTTCAGAACATCATATAATATTATCCACAGTGCAAGGCTGCCGGTTGAGGACATACATACTTGTTTACCGTTGTCGATCCAATTGTAAGCGAGAATTTTGGTGGGAAAAGTAATTACGAAACCACCTTAAACCAGTTAAGAGAACAATCTCTATTTTTATAACTCTAGTAATATATTTTTCCACCAGGTGTTATAAAACTCCTGTAATATCCAACGAGGCAGTATTTTATATCACAACACTGTGGCTGCCAGAGTGATTGTAGTGTAAATTAATATTATTGTATGACAATAATGTTAGATGTTTGTAAGCTATAAGCATTGTTAGGAAATAAGTTTACACGGCCTCACTGAAACTGACAATAGGGGTGGGTAACAAAGAAAGTGATGGGGTGAGTTGTTTATCAATTAGAAGAGACAAACAAATGACGTCAGGGTAGCGCGCCTTTCTTTAGAAATGGAGGGAATATCTTCCCTAGAGCATATGTTTTAGTAATTATGATTGGCTAAAAAAATAGACGCTAATGTTGGCGCGCTTTAGTAACCAATAGCAGCTCGATTGTAATGTTTAGGCATATCGGGGTGAGGGAGTATAAATTCTTGAGCCAAATGCAAGTATCGCGCAGTTCTACAGAATCATTCACAAGGTAAACGTCGCGCAGTTCTAAGAAATCTCTCTCGCGAGTTACACGTCAGGCAGTTCTAAGGAAGCATTCATGAGGTACACATTATGCAATTCTACAGAATCTCTCGCGTCGTAAAGTTAGTTACAAAATGTGAAATACGCGAATTAATAGTGCGCGGCAAATAAGTGATTGTAGTTACGTTAAAAAATATAACAGTTTCAGTCAGGCGTGTATCAAGATTAAATATGTGAAATTAATTAAGTGTTACGGCAATAAAAGTGTAACAACAAATTCTTTTATCAGTGTTATCTTTTAGTAACAACTCCTTTCCGTTTACACGCCCTGCTCAAGAGATATTTGCTCGACTGAGTAATAATAGCTAGCCGGAAGACAAAGAGCCCAAAATTCAAAATAGTAAAACAATAACAGGCGCCAAGTAAAAAAAAGATAACACGAACAGATTACTGCGACACCAATGAATTAGGAAACCCAATTTTCTTGGAGTTAGTATTTTCTGAGACAATCGAACACTCTTATCTCAGCATCCTCTATAGACTTCTGTGGGGTAAACCCAAATTGATTGGAATATAAAGGCTTATTATTGTACATATGAAACATAATGCTGTTTACAAAAGGTTTCTCTAATACTTTCCCCATAATAGGGAGGAGAGAAATTGGTCAGTAAGCATTAGAGATTACCTTATCTTGCGAGTGGGTTTTGGTATAATTTTAACAATGGCAACCTTCCAACAATTAGGAAAGGTTCAGCATTTACTGTAAACATCCAAAAATGCATCTGGTTAACAGAAATGCACATCAGTAGAATAAGAATGCCGATTCTGGCCCTCAAAGGATTTGCCGCCATCTGATAAGGTTCTTTGATCTATGCTGCTAGCCCCGCCCCCTCCCTTTGAGGGCTTAGATGCCGCCTGGTAGCGCGTGCCGCTAGCCCCGCCCCCTTCCTTTGGGGGCTTACTTAATGCCGACAGGGTCTGTGCCGGCAGGTCCTCCCCCCTCCCCCTGTGGTCACGTGCCGGTGACCCGCCCCCTCCCTCCCCCATACGAGTGTCCTCCCTCCCCTTTGTGTTCTGGTTGGTTCCCTGTGGATAGGTGGGAGAGTGTGTATTGTTCCTATACGGTGACTACATTCCCGCCCCCTCATTGTGACTTGTCTAAATCCCTGCCGTGTGATTGGCTTGGGGTAGGGGATGTGCCGCTCGGGTGAGGGGTTATATGTGAGGGTTCTCGGTGCGTGACGTTGGCGGTGTGGGAATGCGATTCTCGATGCCTGCCGCACATCGGCAAATCGTTTGAGTACATAATTGTGTCAATCAATTAGATGATGTGTGTTATTGAAAAATGAATGCCCATCATATTACTACTAATGCAATTAAACGCTGTTCGTCGAGCAATTAAGTATTTTTGATTGAATCGCGCACACCTTGTCCTAAACCCCCCCTTATATTACTACTATTGCATTGAAACGCGGCTAGTCGGTTGATGAATACATTTAAGTATTTTTTGAATGATTAATGTAATTGACTCGCGCGCAACTGTTCGTTATCGTATATGTGTGGTAGCATGTGTATAATTATTACGAGTAATAACATTTATTTAATTCTACTTTTGAGGGAAAATATATTTTGGATTTATAAGAATATTACAGCACATAGATGAAAGGACAGACTTGACGTAACACTCGTTATCGCGTGATAATTGCGGTGGAACACCGACCGCAACCTTCCACTGCGAGACGTTTCGCCGGAATGACTGGCTCCGATACTTCCACGGGCGAGTCAATTAGCGCATCCCCTCCACTTGCGTTTCAGTTCGCCAGCTACACTAGCGCACCAAGTGGTAATATGAGTGAAACTCCAGCGAGTGTTTGCTCACAGCGCCCCTGGCGGTCATATCCGAAAGTTGTGAATTCACCATATTTAAACTCATTATGGGTGCAAGACGACCATCTTAACTCTATATAATTCTGCGAAATATGATTCTGGAAAAAAAATAAAGGTGAATTAACATTTTATTTAAATAATACTCGTTTAACATGCGAAGTGCGTTCATGTTGGCTCCGGGGGAATTGATTATGAAATAAATGAAAAATAAATAAGGCTCTCACTGATCGATGAATACAATTAAATATTTTTAATAATTAATGTAATTGACTCGCGCACCTAGAGATATCTCACCCAATTATTCATCTACCATGAATATCTCACTTCTAATGAAACGACGCACTCTATCGATTAAAAACAATTAAGTTTTTTTGATTGATTAATGTAATTGAATCGCGCGCAACTGTTCGTTATCGTATATGCCCGATTATTACGCGTATATAACTATTACGGCTAATAACGTGTGTTTAATTCTTCTTTTGAATTGCGGGTTTATAAATAATATTACATTGCTTAGATGAATTAAAAAGCAACTTAAAGCGAAATTGCAAATAGCTTGTATGAGACGTTAACACGAGAACCCTTTACGAAAAAACAAGACGCGATGTGACAGCAATGCCCCGTCCATCATGAGAAGCGGTTAAAGCAGGACGCGTGGGTTTTCCCCACAGTACCTGCTCTTAATGGCTAGGGGTATCCAGCACATCGGAGTACGCTTCAACAAAGCCCACTATGTCTCTTCTCACACGAGAGAAGTAATAATTACAATTCAAAACAGGCGTACCTGTAAGTAACACGCACGAAGACTACAAATATAAATTTTATATTCGTTTTAAATGTTCTTTCTAAAGACGTAGCGAACTTTGAGAAATTCAACGAATTATTCACTGGCGTACCCTACTTGAAAGAAATATGGTGTACACCCCTGAAGAATGCATATGTAGACCCATTAGCAGACAAGGGCAAAACTCTTCCACACCATTAATTTTCGTCAGAAGAATGTAAAAACAAGGTCTTGTATAGAGCTCTTAGTGAACAATGACACCCGTTTTCCAGTTGATTAAACAGCCTAAGTGCTCTGAAAAACAAATATCCTCACAAGAAGGTTCTGTATAGATGCATTAGTGAACAATAACACCCGTTTCCACTTCATTAAGCAGCGGTAAAACCTGTCTAGACATGTTTTAAGCTTACCACAAAAAATGTTTTCCGATAATTAATATAATTCTACATGAAGAATATTAATGATTTAAGTTTTCAATTAAACGTATACTGTATAGATTCTGTACTTAAACATTCGATTGTATCTTTGTCATTATTTAAATACTCGCGTACAAGAAATGCAAACATGATATCAAAAAATTAAACTGATTTTTTTTCGGAATGTTAAACAAAGAAATATGATTTGGCGAGAGTAATATGAAGAATAAAAAGTATTCAGAATGATAGATATTACATACGTTATTAAAATAAATAAGACTCTCGCTAATCGATGAAAACAATTAAATATTTTTTTATTAATTAATTGTATATGAATTGACTCGCGCATTTGCTTGCTGTCGTATGTGTATGATTATTACGACTAATAGCATTTGTTTAATTCTAAATAATGAAATATGGAGCATTGCCTAAACAATCCTCGTTACTCTTAATTTATTCCATTTTTAAAAAGATTGGGCTTAGTAAACATAGGACGAGTGCGATTTTAAATACCCCGTCCATCCGAGAGATATTTTTCGAATATTCCAATATGTTAATATAAACTTAATACACACACACACGCACAAAAATTCATTTCAAGTAATCTAACGATATTGAATAAAATATTAAATGTTTAAGATATTGTAATGAGAAATGAAATGTATATTTCGAATTTTCAGGGAATGACACCCAAAGTATTCTTCATTCTGAACGACTTTTGCAAAACTGATAAACCATAAGAGATAGACAAAATTTTACTACACAAAAAAAATGGAGATCGCGTTAAAATACATAATTTATAACATATACATTCTTGTTGTTGAGTGAATCGTTTTCGAGATATTGCTTGTTATTCCCTTAAAATTTCCAATACTTATACTTTTTCTCAAATTCATTATTCTTGTTTTTATGTTCTGGACATGCAAAGAGAATGGGAGGCGTCACATAGCAAGCAGCGTTAAAATAATTTGACTATCGCTTAAAACCTATCATATTCACCTTGTATCGACATGAAAATTACCAATAACATTGACATCTCGATACCTCGATTAACATGAAGCATATAGGGAATAAGTGTTTGTAAAAAATAGTTTGTACAAGAGTAGAGAAAGTCATGTGAGTGTAACACACCAGATTTTTTTGATATTGGTTTAAATTTTCAAATACTTTTAACTTTTCTCAAATGGTAACTTGCTATTCGTTTTTCCCGAGGTAATGCATAGAGAATAGAATTCTAAAGCCATCACATAGCATCAGACGTTTTTTAAACATCTGTAACGTATCTATTCACAATCGAAAGGTCGCTGGTTCGAGGACAATTATATCTACAGAAATAATACATTATTTTCACTCTGTGATTATTTTTTGGTAATGTAACAATAATTAACAATGAATTTTAATGGTACATGTAAAAAATAAAATATATTTTTATTTCTAGCGTCATACGCAGAAACATTCCCCTTAAGGAACGCTGGCGTGATCGAAGGATTTCCCCCTTAACAGGTTTAGACGTGCTCACGAAATGCCCCTGTGCGAGGCTAGCATTTCCCTCTCCTTCTCGAATTTTCGGAGTAGCCAATCAAAATTGCTGTATTATATATCTTAAACTTTCACTCATACATTTTTTTATATCGCAAAAGAACACTATAAAAAGGTTGCTTCATCGGGAATTCTCACAGTTTCTCCGCTGAAATCAACGAGTTAAGGTCTCTGCAAACTTTTCTCATTCAAAGTGAAAGTTCAACGAACATCATGTCTGGTAAGTTGTAACAAAACACTTCATTTACTTTTAAAAGTTAAATTATTTCTCTCTACATTTAACTTATATTCGCGTTCTTGTTTTTAATGCATGGCATTTATATGCGAATAGCTGAGCATTCTAAAAAGTTAATAGCTAGACAAGTGAATTTTCTGAAATGTGAATAGTTAAGTATTCATTTTAGGCAAGCTTATTCTGCATTTAATAGCTAACAGCGTGAATTCTCAAAAAATGTGATCAGTTTAGTTAAGTATTCACATTGTTGAGTAATTATTATTCCGGATATTTAAATACGTGTTTTCACCGGGTGAATTATATTCCTTTCTAGAGAAATACAATTACTTGAAAAACCCTGCGAATCGAATAAAAAATGATCTGTATAAAAATTTCTCCCGGGGTAACCGACGGTAATCCATCCGAAGACTTCATGCTTGCATGCACTGGTCGAACATTCACTGTGAATGTTTCATTCCTCTCTCGCATTTATTTAGTAAAAACTTTCAGCCTGTTTCCATCATGTTAAAGAGATATTTTCCATGATTGTGTTGAGAAATACACGTGATTTATATCTGTAATAGAAATTTCTCAGGTGTTTAAAATACATCGACATTTTCCCTGTATAAGGTATTCGCAGTAAAGTAAATTAACTTAATAATATATCGTTTCTTTAATAAATAAAAATCTAACGCGTAAATTAATTGCGTTTTCAGCAATCAGTTCTGCTAACATGTCTGAAGCATACATCCAGCTCCAGCAGGATACCCAACGCCGGCTGCAGGATCGCTCATCAAATGCCGTAATGATTCAGGCATCCGAACAGTCGAATGGTAAGCATTCTTCAGTGTTTTAAAAAGTAATGTAACAATTCATATTAACTTCTTGTTCATATTCTTTATTATTATTTCAGGAAATGGACTTTATTTTGGTATCGACCATCCATCGAGCGCTGCACAGGCACCGCCAGGCTTCCAAACCTTCCTGGTTCCAAATCATTATGGAGGTGGCTCTGGCCCGTACATACAGCAACAATCGTACGGTAAGAATTTACAGACTGGTATTCGAGCATTTGTAACTAAAAAAAATTACATGATAGTAGACATACAATGTCGATTCTGGCACACAAAGGCATGCCTCCGACAGCATAGAGTTCTGGATTGTATAAGGAGAAAAGGATATATTTAAGGAGAGTTTCTCACACATATGCAGTCACATAAGTCTTTCGGTCTCCCAGAATGCTATGTATTTTTCACAAGGGTGTTTAAAACATGTATTTTTTTTCACGTATAGAGTGTAGATTCTTTAGAACTCTGTACTTAAACATGCTATACTATTATTATTATTTATTTTTTCCAGGAAATGGACTTTATTTCGGAGGCGGTATCGCTCAACAGGCGACCGCTGCACCGGTACCTCCAGGCTTCGCGACCGTTGCACCAGTAGGCTTCGCGACCGCTGCACCGCCGCCTCCAGGCTTCCAGACCTACCTGGCTCCAAATCAGCATGGTTGGGTCCCTGTCCCATACATGCAGCAAGCATCGAATGGTAAGAATTTTTTCAATATTTTACGAACTTCTTTTTACACATTATATATTATTATTAATATTGTTACTATTATTTACAGGAAGCGGACTTTATTTCGGAGGCTGCATCGGTCAACATGCGAGCGCTGCACCGGTACCTCCAGGCTTCGCGACCGTTGCACCAGCAGGCTTCGCGACCGCTGCACCGCCACCTCCAGGCTTCCAGACCTACCTGGCACCAAATCAGCATGGTTGGGTCCCTGCCCCATACATGCAGCAACCACCGACCGGTAAGAATTTATCATCATTTTACGAAGTTCTTTTACACATTCTATATTATTATTATTAATATTATTATTTTCAGGAAGTGGGCTTTATTTCGGAGGCGGTATTGTTCATTGCGCGCCATCTGCACCACACACATCCCATGCATCAAATCAGCAGTGGAGGGACCCTGCCCTATACATGCAGCAGCCACTGAACGGTAAGAATTTTTTCCACATTTTATGAACTTCTTTTACACATTCTAATTTATTATTGTTATTATTATTAATATTATTATTATTCCAGGAAATGATCTGGGTGACCTTGGAAGCCAGCCCATGGATCTAGCAACACAGGAGTCGACATCACCAGAGATTGGTGAAGACTCGTCCGCTGCACCATCCGCCTCCTCATCATTCAACATTCTGGACGAAGTTGTACCGGCTGCGCCTTCGATCTCCTCAGACGCAGGCGATGAAACCGCTGCACCATCGACCTCCTCAGGTGCAAACAATGAAGCCGCTGCACCGTCAACCTCCTCCTCCTCATCATCATCCAGTAATGCGACAACTTTGAATGGAAAGAGAGGGCAGGCATCGGACGGGAGCGAGCAGCTTGCAATTAAGAAAGCCAAGGTTAGTGCTAGTAATTGCCAGGGGCTGGAATGCAATACCATCCAATCGGCATTCAAGGGACGTATTTTTAATAGTAGAATACAAAATACATTAGAAATACTGGACCCCAGAGTCTTTTTAGATGAATGCAAGGAGCTTATTATTAAAGAAGTGGAAAGCGTCTTGCAGAGAAGCATTTGTGGATTAAAGATGCATTGTTCCCTGGAACTTGAATATTTAATACGCAAACCTGATGAAGAGAAGAGTCTTTCCACTGGCTTTAATTCTAAGCCTGTATTGATTCTTCCGTCAAGCGATCTCAATCAGATCTTCTCTTCAATTGCGGGGGATATTTTGGAAAACATTTCTAAATTTGAGGGGGGAGCATCATCGAAGTCCTTGTCAAAGATACTCAGCCTGGTGATGGGCTTTACACACTACGACCCTTTACACGCAGCTTCATATATTGAACTACCACAGAAAATTGTGAAAAAACATGCAGTCATAAACATCCAGAACAAAGACAATTACTGCTTCGCATGGTGTATGCTAGCCTCTAAATACCCTGTTAAACGTCATGGCTATAAAACAACAGTATACCCCTTTGAACTGCTTTTCAAAGCATTCAATTATGAGGGTATCGAATTTCCGACACCCCTCCATCAAATTGATTGCTTTGAAAAGCAGAACAATGGAGTATCCATTTCAGTGTTTGGTATAGAGGAGGAGAATGAGAACATTATTCCCCTATACCAAACAGTTGAAAAGAAGCAGCACCATACCAATCTGTTATATATTGAGCAGGGGGAAAAGTCCCACTACTGCCTCATTAAAGACTTGTCCAGACTTGTAAGCAGTCAAGACACCAAACATGGGCATAGAGTGTGGACATGCGAGGCCTGTCTAAAGAGGTGCAACAATGAAAAGGCTCTGGAAACACACCGATTAAAATGTGGAAAATGCCAGCTGCTTAAAATGCCTCAACAGGATGAATACCTTGAATTTAAAGCATTCTCCAAGAGCGTTCCTGTACCATTTGTTATATACGCAGACATTGAATCTGTTCTGGCGAAGGTTCACTCTTGCGAGCCCTCAAGCAGCTCGAGCTGGACCCGAGCCGTTCAAGAGCATGAAGCAATGTCTATTGCCTTGAAGGTGATATGTAGGCATGACGAGTCAATGTCAAAATTCTTCCTCTTTAGAGGTCCAAATGCCGTCGATGACTTTATCAAACAATTGAAATCAATTGCTAATGACGTCATCGACGTGTATTCCAATCCTAAACCTATGGATTTAACCCTTGAAGAGCAACAGAATTTTGACAATGCCTCAGAGTGTCATATATGCCTTGCTGCTTTCACTGTGGGCGATTTGCGCGTGAGGGATCACGATCATGTGACAGGCGAATATCTAGGTGCTGCTCATAATAGATGCAATCTGAATAGAAAGGTCCCTGATTTCATACCGATCTTTTTTCATTGTCTATCTAATTATGACAGCCACTTCTTGATAAGACGCCTGGCATATGATAATAAGCCCGTATCGTGCATCGCTTAAAGTGGTGAGAGGTATATAGCGTTTAGCAAACGGTACAGGAACATCAGCTTCAGGTTTCTGGACAGCTTTAAGTTTCTTGACGACAAGTTGTCCAGCCTGGCTGACATGCTGGAGGAGAGTGATTTTAAAATAACAAGGGCAGAATATCCTGTTGAGGAGCATTTTAAGCTGGCAAAGAGCAAGGGAATATTCCCATATGATTATGTTTCAAGCCTTGCCGTACTCGAAGAAACTTCTCTACCACCGAAGGAGGCCTTCTACAGTACTCTCACTGACAGTCACATTACCGAAGAGGAATACAGGCATGCTGTAAAAGTCTGGGAGGTCTTTAATATACGGAATCTCGGAGAATACAGTGACCTATACCTGAAAACAGATATATTGCTCTTGGCGGATATTTTCGAAAAGTTTCGAGATCTCATCCTGGGAATGTATAAACTTGACCCAGCATGGTTTTATACATTACCAGGACTCGCCTTTGACGCTATGTTGAAGATAACAAAGGCGAAACTTTCCTTAATATCCGACAAGAGCATGCTGGAATTTTTCGAGTCGGGAATTAGAGGCGGACTGTGCACGGTGGTGAAGGGCTACACCAAAGCTAACCACAGGTACATGTCCAACTTTGACCAGCATGCTCCTGTTAAACACCTGTCCTATTGGGACATAAACAACTTATATGGAGCTTCTATGGTGTCTGCCCTACCATACAAAAATCTGAAATGGCTCACGAGAGAAGAAATTGAAGGCATAAACTTCGCAGAAGTCAAAGATGATTCAGAGACTGGATATGTGCTAGAGGTTGATATCGAATACCCCGACCATATCCACGACGCCCATAACGAACTTCCTTTCTGTCCACAGAGCGCAATACCACCGAACGGCCAATACAAGAAACTGCTTGCAACATTAGAACAGAAAAGCAAATATGTCTTGCACTACAGGGTGATGCAGCAGTGTATCGAGCAAGGTCTAACTGTGAGACATATTCACAGAGTGGTGTCCTACGACCAGTCTAACTGGTTGAAGACATATATCGACGTCAACACCGAGAAGAGAGCACAAGAAAAGTCAAAATTCGGCCAAAACCTGTGGAAAAAGATGAATAACGCCGTATATGGAAAATTTATAGAGAATGTTAGAAAGTACACGGATTTCAAAATAGTTGGAACATGGGAACAGGCAAAGAAGTTAATAGCACGCAGCACTTACCTACGCACCATAATTTTTGAGGAAAATCTTGTGGGGATCGAACTGGGCAGAGAGGAAGTACATATGAACAAACCAATTTACATAGGACACGCAATTTTGGACATTTCAAAATTTATCATGTATGACTTCTTTTACAATATCATGAAACCGAATTTAAAAGACTTGCTGCTGAATTACATGGATACAGACTCGTTTATTTTTGAAACGAGTTCTGATATCTATGAGTTCATCAGGGAGAATCCTCAATATTTCGACACTTCAAACTTCGAAAAGGATAATGTATATGGCATTAAGCAAGCCAATAGGAAAAAGATTGGGTTGTTCAAGGACGAATTGGGTGGCTTGATTATGGAGGAGTATGTCGGTATTAGAGCGAAGCTATACGCCTACAGATATGGAGGGCAGACAATTAAGAAAGCTAAGGGCATCACCAGGACAGGCATGGATAAAATAGATTTCGGCCATTATTTTGAATGTTTAAAAGACCATAGCCTAAAAATTTATTCGATACAAAAAACATTTCGGAGTAAACACCACAAAATTACAACAATTGAGACAAATAAATTGGCGTTGAAGGGGGGTGACGATAAGAGGAAGTTGATGGAGGGAAGTTATAAGACTCTAGCGTGGGGCCATTATTCCCTTAGACCTGGTGATTGCTAGTGCCTAAACTTGTAAATATGTAAATATTTGAAGATATCTTGTTTTTTTTCAATCTGGATTTTGTAAATATTCATTTAAATTGTGTATGAGGGTTTTTATATATTAATTTTTCCCTCTGATAATGTCATTGTATATATTCATTTAAAGTGTGTATGAGGGTTTTTATATATTAATTTTTCCCTCTGATAATGTCATTGTATATATTCATTTAAAGTGTGTATGAGGGTTTTTATATATTAATTTTTCCCTCTGATAATGTCATTGTATATATTCATTTAAAGTCTGTATGAGGGTTTTTATATATTAATTTTTCCCTCTGATAATGTCATTGTATATATTCATTTAAAGTGTGTATGAGGGTTTTTATATATTAATTTTTCCCTCTGATAATGTCATTGTATATATTCATTTAAAGTGTGTATGAGGGTTTTTATATATTAATTTTTCCCTCTGATAATGTCATTGTATATATTCATTTAAATTGTGTATGAGGGTTTTTATATATTAATTTTTCCCTCTGATAATGTCATTGTATATATTCATTTAAAGTGTGTATGAGGGTTTTTATATATTAATTTTTTCCCTCTGATAATGTGTTGTATATATTCATTTAAAGTATGTGAGGGTTTTTATATATTAATTTTTCCCTCTGATAATGTCATTGTATATATTCATTTAAAGTGTGTATGAGGGTTTTTATATATTAATTTTTCCCTCTGATAATGTCATTGTATATATTCATTTAAAGTGTGTGTGAGGGTTTTTATATATTAATTTTCCCTCTGATAATGTCATTGTATATATTCATTTAAAGTATGTATGAGGCTTTTTATATATTAATTTTCCCTCAAAAAAAGAGAGAATATGAAGGATTTTTAAAATAAAAAATACTCGTGATTTTACAATCATAACAACTGGTCTTTATTAAGTCTTCATACATTACACCAAATCCTTTATATCAATCCATTGAGTATCTGCAAAACCATACCACTTTACAAGAACTTTGTTTCCACGTTTACGTATAACCTTTTCTACTAAATATGTGTTAGGATAGCTAGTCTTTTGTAGTTCATGTCCATAAAAGCCACCTTTTATGATTTCACCATTCCTATCCTTTAGTATGTATGTTGTAGGCTTGGTACGATTCACTCGAAATACTTTGAAGATTTCAACACTCCAGTTAGATTCATAACTCTTTTCAAAATGTCCTTTATGTTTAGATATCCTGACATAATCACCAACACTAAACTTCCTTGAAGCCTTCTTCTCTCTTCGGTCTTGATTATAATTATACACAGTCAGAAGAAGATCGTTGTTCTTCACTTCATTAGGCTTCATGCGGATAGTTGAATGAAAAGTATCATTGTACTTTACAACGATTCTAGGTAAAAGATCTAGCCACTTGTATGAGCCTTGGACTAAAACCTCGCGGTACATCATATTCTTCAAGGTTCGAATTAAACGTTCAACAGCCGCAGCCTTCACATTGGTATAGGTGCTGTAGTGGTTAATATTATACTTAAACATTAATCGTTTAAAGAACTTGTTATAAAATTCTTTCCCGTTGTCACTTTGAATATTCCGGGGAGGGACGTCCATTTCTTGTAATATATCCTCCATAGCCTTTGCAACATTAACTCCACCCTTATCCTTTAAGGGTTTTGCATATGCCATTTTAGAGTAAAAGTTGATTGCGATCAGAATGTATTTGAAATTTTTGTTCACTTTTGCATAGGGTATCATTTCAATCAAATCAATTTGTAATAAATCATTCATACCTTTGCTGATAATTTTCCGTCGTAAATAGTTCCTCCTCGCCGATCCGTGAAGTTCTCTGGCGATATTCTGTTTGGCGGTCATGCTATAATTTTAGATGCTTTCAATTCCCGGATAATTTCCTCAATCTCTCGAGTGTGACTATTATTACCAGCGTCCCTCGAAGCAATAAGTAACCTCAGTCTATTCACTAATGTGTTAGGATTTCTCCAGAAAACGTAGTCAACCTCCTTATCAGGCTTATGCTCCTTCCATGCCAGTCCTAGACCTGAATGTGTATTGAGCAAGGGTCGTATTATATTCTTGTATTTATACGATTTACCAGATTTCAAGCGACCGTGTCTGGTGTAACCAGATCTATGAAGAAAAGTACTTTTCATAATCTTAGCGTACGTCTCCAAGTCTTCACTGGTGTATGCAGAAATCTGAGGCGTTCGCTTAAAGATGAGCTCCGTCAAGCCGGCGGTAGACTCATACGTTTCATCACCTATCAATATTTGATTATTTATAAAATGAATATCTTTATTTCCAAGCATATAACTTCCATCCTGATATCTCACACCGAACAATGTATCAATACGATCCTTGTCTTTTGAGCGAACGTGTTGAAGGTAAGTAGAAATACTTGTAGAATCACCATCTTCATTCTTGACGTTCTTCACCGGCAACCCTCGTTGAGTGTCCAAAATATCCTTGAGGGGGGCGGTTACAGGCTTCAAAGCTTCGGACATGACATGCTGAGTCTCAAACCTGAGACCTTTTAGAGCTCTCAGTTTTTCTTTTACAGCCCTGGTATGCTCGGCTACAGACTCTTTAAGTCTTATGCTTTCACTATCCATCTTACAAATGATGAGGAAATAGACGATTACATTCAATTTATAGTCTGCGTTCAGCTTGAGTTCGCAACGTGTCGATAGCCTTAGCTAACATCTCTATCGAAGTTCTCAGTTGGTCGGTTTCTTTCTTATGCTCCTGTGTATGTGTCTTGAACGCTTCAGCAAAGATTGCCGTATTAGCGTACTGGCTTCTGGCTGATTCTTCTAGACTCGTCATTTGCTGCATATTAGTTTTGTAGGCGTCCATCATCATATTTACATTATCCTCCACTTTCTTAAGTTTATCATTGCAGCAATCAGTTTTGAGAGTATTCAAAACCTCTATCTTTAACTGTCTGACTGTAGCCTCTAAATCTGAAACTCGCTTCATCGCTAACTTTTCTAAATTACTAATTTTCTGATTGCAAAGATTCTGAAGATTTGTTTTTTCTCTATCAAGCTCTGCGGTAACTTGTTTAATAGAGTCCATTACAGAATCCACTCTGTCTTTTGTAGAGGTTGTTAGAGTATCCACTTTACTCGTAGTTTTATTCAGATTTGCTGTAATGACTAGCAGCTTCTTGCCTGTTTGCATCTCGATTTCCTTTGGCAAGTACCTGTTTAACTGCTGTCGCGTCTCGTTCGATTTCCTAATGATCATAGCTCTAGCATATCTTTTATTTACAGCATCCGTATCTCCGAGAGGATCCGCTATATCAATGATTCTCTTATTGTCGAATATAATGTTACCATTACCATCTCTCGACTGCGTGAGTGAATTGACATATCCAACGATGAACTTTTTATTCACAACATCATTATCGTGAACAGGATCTAGCAATACCTTCAATCTAACTTTATCGATCACGACGTTATTTTCCTTATCTCTCTTGAGGATATATCTTGAAATCAATTCATCGATCAGGGTCTTAACCATAACCTCAACATTGTTAGCAGCTTGCTGAGAGAAATCTTGCATCCTAATTTCGAGAGCATCCACATAATTCTTATTGGAGGCGTCATGATTATCTTCAGGATCGTGAACATTGCACAATCTCTTATTCTTGAATTGATAGTTTCCTTTGACATCTCTGTTTATGATAAAACGATCAAACACTCTTCTAACTGGCCCAGTTCTCTGAGAACCGAACCTGTCGATACTCATGGTTAACTACGAATGATCATTTTCTTTTTTGTCGAGCTTAATATATACATCAAAACCATTCCTATATCGTCCCTCATTCATGTGAAATTCAGGAACTATCACAACAAAGGGTCTTCCTCCTGTAGAACTCTCCCAAACATTCTTACATAGATCTTTAAATTCATTGTAGGTCATGTCGGTATTTACATAATCTTCGTAAATGTGCTTTAAGTTTAAATTGTCTTGTCTGAAGAGTATTATCATGTTTGTATTATCGCGAATTAAATGTTTTGGAACTTTAGCATAGGACTGTGCTAGATATACAGAGTCGACATTTCGATGTCTACCCATACTGTAAAAGGATGCTATCTTTTCCTGCTTTTCAGTGATGACGTCATCAAATATAAAGATTGAATTTTCTTTGACTTCAGAAGGATGCAAAACATCATCCCCGTTGTCGAAGGTGTTCACTTCTATACCTTCGATGTTTCCGAGCACTTTAATTAGGTATTGGTACTTTGGTTGATAGAGAGACTTTGAATAAATATACAAATTTTCAAAACGTAGTCCATTCTCATGGAGTAGCATATTGAGTAATACGTTTGTTTTCCCTGCACTGGAGCTCCCTAAAATAAGAGCTCTGATATTAGATGGAAATAACTTGCCATGGCGGTCGCTTCTAAAGTCACTTTCAAAGTCTAATACCTGAATAGGTAGAGAGCAGTGCTGCTTAACAAGCTCCATGTTAACAACTAACTTGTAAAATGCGTGTGCGATGTTTATATATTACCGGATGTAAAGTAGTTAATGATTGATTGCAATGATATAAAAGGGCTAATGTATGCAATTACTCGCTTAGTATATCATGAGAGCTAAGAGAGGAAGGTCGTTGCAGTATAAGCGCGGCTCTGGAATTATTAATTCCATAATTAATTCGCTCCCCTTTGAAGCTCACTTACCTGGATATAGATATTGCGGGCCTGGTACTAAATTGGAAAAACGTCTAAAAAGAGGAGACCCCGGAATTAACCAATTAGACGAAGCTTGCAAACAGCACGACCTCGCGTACGCTGAGAATAAGGACACCGCTTCAAGACAAATAGCGGATAAAATTCTTGCAGAGAAGGCTTGGAAACGGGTGCAGTCATCAGATTCAACTTTTGGTGAAAGGTTAGCTGCAAGGCTAGTAACTGCAATCATGAAGGGAAAGGTTGCAGTGGGAGCCGGAAAGAGGAAGAAGAAGAGAGGAGGGTTCTTGCCATTGATACCCATCATTGCTGCTTTAGGCGCTGCAGCAGGCGGTGCTGCTCAGATAGCCTCTGCAGTCAATAAAAAAAAGGCTGCTGATAGGCACTTAGCAGAAGTTGCTAGGCATAACAAGGCGATGGAGACACGAGGAAAGGGGCTCCGAAAGAGAAGGTGTAAGAAGAGGAATAAAGGAGGATTCTTACCTGCAATGCCACTGATGTCGTCTTTAGCCGCTGCATCTAAAATAGCAAGGTCCTTGAAAAAATGAGGATCTAAAGGCAGGGGTTTAAAGAAGAAGGCAAAAAACGGTGGAAGAGGATTGTACATATACCGGAGGAAGCCCTAAGTAACGTGGCCATCGAATATTATGCTAAACGTTTAAAAATTCCTTATTTTAGAGGAGTTTATATGATTGACAAACTTCCTTTAAAACCACACTTCAAAGAGAGGCTTATTACCAATCTCGATACCTCCGATAATGAAGGAACACACTGGGTTGCTATAAGGAAAGAAGGTGATGTCGCATACTACTTTGATAGTTTCGGCAATTTGAAACCGCCTCCTGAGATTGAGAAATATCTACAAGGTGTTAAAATCTACTATAATACACAGAGATACCAGAATTTCGAATCAGTCATCTGCGGGCACTTGTGCTTGCAATTTCTTTTATCCTAGAAGCTGCTACGTCGTCAAGATGAGTTATACAGTTACAGTGAGTGGGCCAGACACTGTTATTTCAACGTATTTAAACCCGCCTCTACAGCTAGATCCTCCAGGCCATTATGAGATTGCTCTCTTGAATTTTGAAACATTCTATTCAATACCAAATGTCGATGAAAGTAATAATAGATTTCATTATATTCATAATGGTAAACCTGAAACCATTGTCATCCCGCATGGAACCTACGAGATTGCCGATATCAATGCATTCCTAAAGGATAAACTAGGATTGAATGATGAAGTCTTCTTTATAAGGCCTAACAATAATACAATGAAGGCTGAGATTAAATGTCCTTATACAATAGACTTTTCTAAGGCTAGATCTATTGGTTCGCTTCTAGGATTCACAGACACTAAAATAATTCCTGCTGGAGAAGCGTTTGAATCTGACGATCTTGTGAATATATTTAAAGTATCATACGTGTGGAGTGCAGTATTGCAACAGGCTCTTTCATTGACGGTAAAAGTGGACATTCGCTCTACGAGTTTTTCCCTTCTGTTCCGCCAGGCTATCATATCTCTCAAGAACCCTCGAACCCGATATATTTGCCGGTCATAGATACAAACTATATAGACCAGATCACTATTCGAGTGGTAGATCAACACGGAAAGGCGATCAACTTCAGGAACGAAGTTATCACTACAAGACTGCACATAAGACGCAATGGCAATACATTTTAAAAGACATCGCAAATACTATAATAGACGACGTACATCACGTTCGAAGCATACTACCTCTCCAGCTTCCGAGGAGTTAACACGTGCTAAGCGCAAGTTCCTCGAGGGTTTAGGTTACAGAACGCTATAATGGATATCTTAAACGTGACAGAAGTTCCAGCCTTTGACGACAAGATCACCAAGGAAGAGGAGCATATTTTTCTTCCATACAACACGTCCGCTCTGGATGTAAACGATGAAATTAGAATACCATGCCAAGCTGAAGATTTGTATACGCTACCTAACAAGAGTTATCTCTACATCGAAGGTGCTCTCACCAAGGTAGATGGATCGCCTACTACAGCGAAGCTCGCTAATAATGCTATAGCCTTCATGTTTGATGAGATACGTCTAGATATGAATGCTACAACTATAGACAGAACAAGGAATCCTGGAATTACTACAACTATACGAAATTATGTGACTCTCAACCCTATGGAGTCGAATCGGCTGCTGAATGCCGGATGGGCATATCCTGGTGAAGAAGTTGATATAGTACACGCAACGAATGGAGCTTTCAATGCTGTAGTCCCTCTCTCGATGCTCCTAGGATTTGCTGATGACCACAAGGAGCTTATACTCAACAGCAAGTTTGAATTTATTCTCATAAGATCCAAAGATTCTAGAAACTGTGTCCTGAGTTCGAATGGAGAGGAAGCTAATGTAAAGTTAACTAGAATCGAATGGAGGATGCCTGTAATTCGTCTTTCCGATGCTGAAAGAGTTCACATTCTAAAAATTGTCAAGTCTGATAAACCTCTACACCTTGCCTTTCGATCTATGGATCTTCATACCCAGCCTGCTGTACCCCAGACAAGATCTTTCACTTGGAATGTAGCAACAACATCTAAGCTCGAGAAACCTCGCTTCATCATAGTGTGCACGCAGACTGCAAGATTGGGTGATTATAGCAAGAACAGTTCCGAGTTTGATCACTGCAACATTACTAATTTGAGACTATTCCTCAACAGTGAATGCTACCCCTACCACGATTTGAACTTGGACTTTAAAAATTCAAAGTTTGCTTCACTATATGAAATGTACTGTAAATTTCAAAGTTCCTATTATGAAAGAGATAATTACCCTCTCTTGAAGAGAAAGGATTTTCTTCACCGTGCACCATTATTCGTAATAGACTGTTCTCACCAACCCGAGGAGGTTATAAATGGAGCTGTGAACATCAGAATCGAGATTCAAGCATCTGCAAATATACCAGCCCAGACGTCACTGTACTGCCTGGTTCTACATGACAAAGTATTTACCTACAAACCTCTTTCTCACTTGATGCAAGCACTTATATAATTATGTATATGTTTGGGTGAATGGTTTTGTAAAGGAATGTACTAGGATAAGTTTATGAATAATAAATTGAATTCATATACTAAAACACTCTTTTATTGACTTTAGCATACATTTCAAGCATTTTCCTTCTTCCCCTCCTACTCCCTGAAAAACTAGTTGCTCCTGACTTGCAGAAATCATTTAAAATATTCAAATGTCTTTCAATATAGGGCAATAGCCGTTTTAGGTTCCTTACACCCTCAATGTCTAAAGATATTACATTATTATTTAAACATGTATTTATGAAATGAATTGAATGGTCAAAAAATACAATAATATTGTATGCATAAATTACATTGTCACAATATTCATCACACGCAAACGTTTTTTCTTGGCGTAGGTAATCTTCAATCATTGGAATGTTTTTGGATATTATATCCCAGTCTGATTTTGTAATATAAACAAATGATTTATCACTTTCGCAGTTTATGTAGAGGGAGGGGGTGTCATAGTATAGTCCAATGTTCACGGAATGGGAGGGGGAGATGTTGACGTCATCAAGCGCATGTGATCGATTCTCCATGCTCCTCCGGGGTATCTTCAATGAATAAGAAGACCATAGGAGCATCGTTGAGGATTCTCCTCTTACACCGTCTCTTCTGCTTTTTCTCACCGATCTCGTTCCGCCTCTTCCTCAGCCTCCTCCTCACACCCCTGCAACATATATTCAAAGCAATGTTAGAAATAGGTTTAGTTAATGATTTCATACGTCTGAAAGAGAAAATACATATATTAGAAAAATCCTCTCCCCTTGTCACACAAAAAAGTACTATCAAAGAGTGTCATACTCACTTCACGGGCTTGCACGATTCTGTGTGTATCTCGGGCGAGCAATCTGGAGTCGTCTGATTTATCCACTCATGCATCCTCGTTGCTTTATCATCAGGGCTAGTAGTAATGTCGGGTAGTGGAGCGCCATCCTCCTCCATAGACTGTGTATGGCGCTCTGCGATTGGATATTCCACTATATCGACATCGCGTCTCTCAGGATCCAGCTCCTCTGTTGGCACGGGTACCTTAGGCGCAGTCATTCGCAGTCTGTAATAATTTAATTTTTAGGTTAGACACAGAGTAGCATTAGAAGCAGTAAATGAATATGTAATTTAACATTTCTTCTACTTACTCGAGTTTTCTCTTCCTCCGCTGGTAGACCTCGCAGTTGTCGTTACATAGGAAGAAGGATGTCATGCGTTCATGCTGGGCCGGGTTAGTACAAAGTACAGAATGCATGTATCCGGTGCACGACTCTGTATCACATTTAGCTAGATGTTTCGAGACGAAGACATTGTCAACTTCATCGACATCGCTAAGATCCTCCACATCAACACCCATGCGATTTTCACTGAAAGAATGAAATAATTTCAAGTTAGATTTCATTTAACATGCGTACAATATATTACCGAGTTATAGAAATATGTATATTACTTACATGTTCGCTCCTCGATAAACAGGACAGCTCTCTGTACACACTTCCAGTGTAGTCATCTGATCATGATGCGACGGTTGAGTACACAACACTGAATGCATTAAACCATTGCATGTTTCGGTATGGAAGTATACGTAGTGAAAATAATCTTCCCCGCACTCGCTCCAGTAATCATTCACATCAGATGCACGATGATCACCAGCCATTTCGATTATCACTGAACGAACACTGAAAAAACAATAAATGATCGCTCCGGCTGCCTGCGTTCCTTATATACTGTAGACGGTGACGTCACTCGGCGGTGGAGGGGGTGGAATGCAAGTTGAGACCTGTTATTCACCCTCCAGGCAGAAGCCACCAGTCTGTTTTTTGAATACCAAGGAAAGTCCTTGGCGAGCGTGTTTTAACATGATTTACCGACGCCGACAGAGTGGAGCCGGTCTAGTCTACATGTCGAGGCTTGTTAGTGACGTCACGCACGCAGTCGCGGAGTGGGGGTGAAACGGGTTATTACCAGACAGAAGTCGGCTGGCGGGCTTTCCATTACATGTCGGGCTGTTGCCGGAGAGAGGTTAAGACCGTGAGCGTAGTTATACATATACGATGGCGGTCAGGTGCGTGCGATTCAATTAATCAATCAAAAATACTTAATTGACTGACGAGGAACGTTTAATTGCAATAGCGGTATATAAACATTGATTCTTTTTTCAATAACACACATCTTCTAATTGATTGGCACAATTATGTACTCAAACGATTTGCCGATGTGCGGCAGGCATCGAGAATCGCATTCCCATACCGCCAACGTCACGCACCGAGAACCCTCACATATAACCCCGCACCCCGAGCGGCACATCCCCTACCCCAAACCAATCACACGGCAGGGATTTAGACAAGTCACAATGAGGGGGGCGGGAATGTAGTCACCGTATAGGAACAATACACACTCTCCCACCTATCCACAGGGAACCAACCAGAACACAAAAGGGAGGGAGGACACGCGTATGGGGGAGGGAGGGGGCGGGTCACCGGCACGTGACCACAGGGGGAGGGGGGGAGGACCTGCCGGCACAGAACCTGTCGGCATTAAGTAAGCCCCCAAAGGAAGGGGGCGGGGCTAGCGGCACGCGCTACCAGGCGGCATCTAAGCCCTCAAAGGGAGGGGGCGGGGCTAGCGGCATAGATCAAAGAACCTTATCAGATGGCGGCAAATCCTTTGAGGGCCAGAATCGGCATTCTTATTCTACTCACATCCTTTACTGAATTTGCTGAAATTACATCTACACCAGGAGCTTTCTTGTCATTAAAGTTTTCTTAATGACTCTATCTACTCCATCCGCAGTAAAAGAAGTCATTTGGTCTGTGACGTGCCATTTCAGATTGTTTTCATTTCCTGTTGGATGTTAGAAACTTAAGTGTCCGCATGAAAGAACTTCATGAGAACTACCGCAGCTCCATATACCTATACTCATTAGTATATCCCTGGTCTGTTTTAATGGAGGTAAGGTTTTTGTTGAAATTCGCTGGTTTTCTGCATATTCCATAAATCGCTCAAGATGTTTGTGTAGAGCAGTATTCTTCCCATGCGACAAGCTTTGCCTGTGAAATCATATGTTTATATTTTGTTTTAACTCTATTATAAGTACTGGTACAATGCAAACGCAGCAAAGAATTTTTAGATCTTTTCAGACGTCTGCAATATGCTAACACGTGTTTTCTTTTGACTGTGATAACTATACAGTTGGGGACCGGCATCAAGTATAATTAAATTGTGCGAACAGCGCACATTATAAAAAGGTTTTCTCTATTTTAGTACGAGATTGCTTGGAGCACTAGTTTTGCATTTATAACGGGTCATCAAGAACTTCCTCCGCACCTTGCTGCTGGACACCGCTCGATAAAAGGTTGCCATCCGTAGGTTTATCGCATTCGATTCCGACGGGTTGTTATGATTATCGGCGTTATCAGCGGCTGCGAGCGCATGAGTTGTTTATTGTACTGGTTAGTATGGTCTACTATGCTGTGAGTTCTGACGTGTGCCTGAAGCGAAATCAATGTATTCTACAGAGGAACGCGTGTTTCTAGTGGAAAACGTTTTTATGAACGTGGAAATTATACTGAAAAAGTGAAACAAAATTTCGTTGTCAGGTTCGTAACTCAAAGCTACCGCACCGAGATACTGTGCGTGATTTAATTAATAAATTTCGGGAGTCAGGTCCCGTGCATGATGCTGTTAGAAGTGAAAGACCAGTGTGCTAACAGAAGAAAAACTATCGGATATATGGGATAGAATGCTTAAAAGCCCACAGAAATCAATAAATAAATTGGCCCAACAATGTGATGTTTCTTACGATTACGCATACGAAGCAGTCAAAAAAGAACTAGGTTTGTATACATATAAGGTATCAGTCGTCCACGAATTAAAACCCACAGATCACGGGAAAAGAGTTCAGTATTGTGAATGGTTTCAGAGGTTTATTTTCACCATGGAATTGACGTGTTAGATAGGACATTTTTTACTGATGAAGCTTGGTTCCACTTATCAGGATGCGTAAATTCACAAAATATGCGAGTATGGTCTATTGAAAATCCTAATGCAATTCAGGAAACCCCTTTACATTCAGAGGAAATTGCTGTATGGTGTGCGATCACTCGCTCTCGAATTATTGGGCCAATTTTTTTTCATAACTCAATTAATTCAGATGTTTATTGATCGGATATTCTTTTTACATTTATTTCACAACTAAATGAAGATGAAGTGAAGGGTATTTTTCAACAAAATAACTCCATTGCTCATACATCACATAAATCCATGGGACTGTTAGTGGCATTTTTTTGGGGGAAAGATTTCTAAAGGTCTGTGGCCTCCGCGGTCTCCTGATCTTACCTCCCAGGATTATTTTCTTTGGGGAGCCGCTAAAGATTCGGTCTATAAGGACAATCCAAAAACAATCGATGAGCTGAAAACGGCATTAGAAGATTACATAACATCTGTAACAAAGGAGACATTAATTACAGTGTTCGAAAATAAATTAAAACGAGTGAATTTGTGTCTTCAAGAAAATGGGAAACATTTTCAACATCTTCTTTAAACAGGTTAGTTGCATATTATTTTTCTACATTACCTTTCATGCATGGTTATAGTGAACCTAGCAGTTTTCTTAAGCAGCGAAACGTTTTCACCATACGGTCGCGCCAGCCAGTGCTGCCACCAGAATTCCCGACTCTAGGGGAATCTTGGTTACACGGGAGGCGCGGAGCGACTTCTCGATGAAGGTTAACAAGGGTTGGCCTCGTAGTTTTTGACAGATAACTTTCAAAGCATTTAAAACAAGCCTGTGGAATTTGTACTGCATGCATACAGTTTATAGTCTTGAGACTTGTCCATATTAGCCCCCATTACTCAGATGTATTTCGGCCCTTGGAATTGTAACTTACCTAGAAAGAGACTTATGTACGGAGCTGTACATAAAATTATATATTTTTAAAACAGGTATATTAATAGACTCCAAAGACAAACTACTTTTGATGATATATAAAATATGAATTCACTGGTTAGCAATAGCAACACCAAATAGAAATTGTGAAAGATCAGAGCACATTAACCTAAGTGGTTTTCATAAGGATAATGGGGAATTGGAACAATATGGTGAGAAAAAAAAAGATTAAATAATGATTGACTTCATGACTTCAAACTACTCTTTTATCAGTTCTCTTTCAATACTTTACATTACATTTTATAAAATGACTGCACATTCCCTTCACAGTTCAAACCATCTACAAGATTTTATTCAATTGTCTTTTAACTTATCTCAAAGTTCATGGCACATAACTTCATTTAGTTTTTACAACAATGACAAAATATATTTACTGTAGGAGAAGCAAAGGGACATATTCCTTTTGGCTCTAAAAATATGCCTAAACATCTTGTATATATTCTCACAATACATAACACCTAAATCTACATAACACCTAAACTCTACAGCGTTTTGATATATAGATACATTACATTGTTTATACATAAATGAACACTTTATTAGCTAACCACAAATACAAATATAATTTAAGGGCTGCTTAACATAGTGACTTTTGACAGAATTAAGTAAAGGTAATGCTCCTTTTCTTAAAAGAAATTGCCATTGTTCCTTTCTATTTTTCTGTTTTAATATTAAAGCTGATTTTTCCTTTTCTTGCAAGAAGTAGCCACAGAATTATAGAAAATATTTTGAATTATTACACCAAGAGGCACTGTTATTAATGTTGTCCAAAATAATCAAACATAATAGAAATGTATCAAGCTCAGCAACAGAGTTTTTTATTGAAAACTTATGTACATGTAATTTTTCTGATTCAAAGCAATAATTTAGCATTGTGTCAGTTGTTTACACTTAACAAAACATTAGACAAAGGTATAACACATATTAGCAATGAGCAGCTGTCATCGTTTCAATGAGTGCAACATTTCAGGTTAACTATATGAAATTATTGTTATCATTTTTGGCTGAGTGTCTCTTGGTTGTAACATATTAAAGAAGAAGCTCTTATCATAGAGGACTTAAGCGTATGTTTATGCTAATTTACACCAAATGAGAATAGAATTAACATGGAATGAATGACATGAATGCTAATTACGTAATAAAACTATTTTTTTCCCATTGATTAACAAATGGACCAGCCTTGGGAAACAACAACATCTAAACACATGTTCAGATCATTCATACCATGCTGTTTTAAGTTCTTGCTATATATTCTATTTAATGATAAGCATCAGCGGCCTAATCTTCAGAGGTAAGGAAATCTGCAGGCCACAAGTTTAGAAAGGATTATTTTATGTATTGTCTTTCTTTTCTTTAGACGGCCAATTTAAGTTTTATGCCAAGAAGTTCCTTCATTCTTTTCCATTTCCACTTGTTATATCAAAACTGTAAAGCAACTTATAGCATGTAGATGAAAATATAGGAAGAAAAATGCACAAATTATTGAATGAAGAATATACACAATCTATCACTGATCTTGTCCTTGCAAATTAGGTCAATCTAGTGGAACCAGATAACAGATATAAGGAAGTCCATAGTAAAGCTCCTTTAGGATTTGTCTGCTGGTGAAAATAATTTTATATCATCACCCATGTCATCCAAGGAGATAGCAGAACTGGCTACCTTTGTTTCAAATACATTTCTAGCACCTGCTTTAGAAACTAATGCTACCCTAGACACACATCCTCAGAGAAATTTTAAAAGTTATTTTACGAGAAACTTGTGGTTTCATTTCATAGATGTAGATTAATGTTGTACATTGTAAAGGTTAACACTTGCACAGCTTTCTCTGTAGGCAGAGACTAGATAAAGAGGCAGTGTAAGTGGAGGGGAAAGGACTTTACATATAATATTAGTTTTTGAATGGATAAAATAACTTCAGTCATTTATATTGCACAGTTAAGCATATCAAAATATTGCATATACATATGTTATCAACTGTTTTTGTAGTCCTGTAAACTTTGGACTACTGGTGCACTTATATGTTCCTCAATATTTTACAGTGCACAATTGAAAACGTTTTGTGTTGTAAATAATTACTAAACTAATAATGATCAAACTATAATAAAATTATTGTACTAAAACAAAGTTAAAACATTACCTCAATGAAATTTATAGCTCTGATTATTACGGATGGATCAAGTCATGTATGATAAATCAGAAAAAGCATGTAAATTAGAATTCACATGCCTAATATGTTAACTGCTCCTTTCTTCCAAAGAAAAGGAATGTATTATTCTCTCAGTGTCAATTGTATATCATATTGTTGCTTTTGATTATGCAGGGTTTCATAATGAAGGAGGTTAGGTTTTTCAGCATTCAGTTGTTTTATGCATAATACTCATGTAAATGGAGCAATATTTTATACATAAACATAAAGTGCCCCTGGTTGCAGAATGTTGAGTTTAATTCCTTCAGCTACAGAACCTTATATAGCTTTAACTTCAGTAACCTTGTGACCGCCAGTTCCATAGGAAGTTTCTGTTTGCTGTGAAAGATACCTAAGTATCTGTAAGGGAAGTTTCCAGAAAAATATCCAGTGGTTATTTACAATTTCTTCTTTGAGAACATTATGTTGCATTTTAGGCTTCTCATCTTAAACACTTTCTGTTTCATGAAAATTAATACCAATGTATGAGTTGTATTTGATCTAGGATTTCTCTTAAAGTTTGAATTGATCTAGCTCTAGCTCTCTCTCTCTCTCTCTCTCTCTCTCTCTCTCTCTCTCTCTCTCTCTCTCTCTCTCTCTCTCTCTCTCTCTCACACACACACACACACACACACATACACACACACACACACACACACACACACACACACACACACACACACACATATATATAACCCATACCAGTACTTTCTGTAAAGAATGGATGACCTGAATTCAATTATAAATTTTAATTTAATTTACACACACTGAGTAAACTGACTTCAAAAATGCTTATCCTACATAATTACAACCAGACTATATGTAAACTGATCTTCAAATAGTAGTGACCCAGTCATCTGTGCAGCTATACCATCAGTTTAACCGGTCAAGGATGTCAGTGTGTATGGCTTATGGAATATGTTCCTAATTTGTAGCTTTTTGTGTCATTACCTACTGCAGATGAGAAAGGCTCTCATATAACTGGCTGTTTTGTGAACTGAAGATACTATGAATTTAGTATTTTCAGTGATGGACTATTATGAGCTACACCAATGGTAAAGCTGTGAACTTAATCTGAAAACAGAAAGTTTAGCTTGGCCTATATGCATTCTTCACTATGATAAAGGCAGAATCCTAATGAATCATTTTAGCTTTCATCAGTATTATTATTTTTTACTATGGTGTGAGGTTGGAGAGCCAAAGGTCTCTCTCTAGGTGTAAGTAGCTGCTAAGTTTTCTTAAAAAGCCTCCCCCCCTGCTTATGTTACAGAAGCATATGCTTACATTCATTTTAGCAAACTATTGAGAACTTAGTATGGCTGAGAGAACCAGCGTGCTGTCTCTCAGCTTTCCAAGTTGGTGATGGAGGTTACTAGAATATCACTCATGTATATTGGAACCAATGCCTCGCTGAGTCAACCCAATCCAAGCACATCCCAGTGGGAGGAGTCTCAGAATTTGACCCATTTGTTTATAGTGCCACAAGTATGTAGGGTACTTGCAGTATGTGGTGCTGAAATCAAAGCAACTGAACAGCCAAAGGGGTTGGAACCCTCACCTACATCAATCATTATGACATAAACATTAGCAACAATATATAGCATAGCTTCATAAATAATATGCGTACTAGAGTTGCAATATTATGTACTACAGATTTCTTTTGGTACACTGTTCTTTATTAGCAAAATATTTTCTTATGTGTTTCAGATTTTATTTTATAAAAGTGGTTTTTCAAATGTTAATTAATCAAAAAAGTTTCAGTAATTCTATACATGACTCTTCACATAACATAACTCTATACATTGAATTCAGTAAAGCATTTTCTGTAACTTCTATTATAAATTCTTATCACTGCATTTTCTGTCGTTTTGTTCTAGGCTGTGAAAATCATCAAAAAATCATTTTCATTAGTTATGGATTCCCCAAGTCCTTTTCATCTAACTATGCTATCACTGAGTAATTGTGAAAGTTCAGACAACCTCCTCTGTTTTTGCATAGTAATTTTATTGTGCATAAATGACAGCATATTTTTATTTATCTCCATTTTTCTTATAACATTAAATTTTGCAATCTTGGATACGCCTATGTAATTAATCATTAAGGATACAGCCTGAAAGCTTTGCATGCTGATAAACACAAACACAATCTTTAAGATCAATTAATTGTTTTTGTAAATCAACAAATTTTAATTTAAAAAGTTAGAGCTCCAAAAATTGCATACTTTCTTTTGTTCCAGAATTGTAATGTGCAATTATCAAAACAAAATACAAAAAGTATTTATCCGTCTATTTGCTCCAATAACATGATCTCAGTATACTATGGATAAAACAGGTTATGTGGAAGGTAATTATGATAGCTCAGTGTACCTGAGTGATGAGATACAAAGCTGATAACTGTTTCTATCATAATTGTTTGCAAGCACACAGTGATAATATGTGCTGAAATAAATATATTATTAATAAATTCGTTGTATACCATTCTTGTATGTATTCTTTGAGATGCTATCATAAATCTGTAAACAAGGGAAACTGATTGCCCACATAAAAGAACTTATTTTAGTATAAATTGGATTGTTCACATTACTTAGATTTCTGCTTAAAATTTGCTTGATATGCAGCAAATATGTGCAAGTCCCTATCTTATGAGGTAAGTCTATGCAAAGTGAAGTCTTGAGTAAAGAAAAAAAAGAAAGCAAAAAACAAAAATATTGCTAATATGGCATTGTACCTTAATTTACTTTAATACGACTATTAAGATTTATTTAATTGGATTGCAATCATAAAAAATGTAGTTTCCCAAAATAACTACAACAACAATACTACTACTACTACTACTACTACTACTACTACTACTACTACTACTACTACTACTACTACTAATAATAATAATAATAATAATAATAAAGATAACATAAGACATTGCAAAGTAAACAAATTGCAAAATTTGCTTGCGTTGTAAGTCCTTGAACCCAGCGGAGGGCAATGGATTTTTTTGTGCATAAAATGTCTTAGCAGGGCTTCCTTTGGAAGGGAGGTAAAGCCGGTGGTCCCATGTTGTAGATTTATGACACGTAAAAGAACCTCAAGTCTGATAAAGAGGTCTCTGAAAAAAATTTCTGGCCTTTCATGCCTAATATAGAATGGGATGCTACGAACCATAGAAGTTAAAGAGTGTCCATAAATAAATTGAAGAAAAAAAAAAGAAAAGACAGAAACTTATTATGAATGCTACTCCTAATGTGTACACTGTTGTAGCTTTTCTATTAATCACTCTACAGGAGAGTGTTGTGTAAAAGGAAAACAAATTCATTATTAAAGTGTTAGTGCTTTCAGCCTGTCATAATAACAAAACAAGAAATAAAAAGATGAGAGAGAGAAATGAAATAAAGAATTGGCATTTAAACAAATCATTGAAAATTAAATTGTGGCAAACTTAAAATAATGTGGAAAAGGAAGTTATTGTATATGCACCTGCTAATGCACTCAAATGCTTTATCAACATAGAGTTTGTTATAAAACTAGTAAACAAAGCAATAACTGCAAATAATTACGCTTTACTGTTGCAAATCATGGTAAAAAATAATAAAGAATAAAGTCATTATTTCAAAATAGTATATGCGCAAATAATAATGTAACTGCTTAGTTTTAAATTTAAAGTACTTTCAGATACTTTATAGCTTTACTTTTCCAAAACTAACTAAATAAACCATAAAGTGACAGCAATAGGAATTGTATTAAAAGCTCAATGCTGCAAATGTAACATGAAGAAACTTCTCTAGCATTTGAGTAAACACATTTTTACATGTCCATTACTTTTTACGTGTTCTGTTAATATTTTTGTAGAGTTTGTGTAGATAAAATATGGTCAAATTTCCTTACATATATTACCTTTGTTACCTATATTTCATTATACTAATAATTATTCATCATTACAAAAATACTAAAAGACTTCCTACACAAATCTGGAAGCACACTATGATTATCATGCATATAAAACATATGCATGTTTGTATATATATCTTTTTATGTATACATATAATTTTTTTATTTTATGAATAAAAATAATCTTCAGTGACTGTGTTAACTAGTGCTTGAAGTCTAAACAAATGATTCTGTAATTACAAACTGCCAAATATTATTGTCACAATTACACAATGCCATCTCCAGTAAACAATAATCTATTTAACAGCACCAGCACATACATCTTTTTCTTTTTTAAATTGGTTTTCAGCAGACAATTGTTTTATATACTGGAATCTCAACATAGATTAATACAATGAGCTTCACAACATCACTGATTCATTACAAAATTATGTGCATAGCATCTAAATTAAATTTTTTCTCCCAAAATTTCTTTCTGATAAAACCAGTTTTTTAAAAATTTGGATTTGAAGTATCACATAATTAAATTTACATTTCTTGGGAAACAATAGCTATTGTAATTACACAGGTGAATATGCCTAATTTAATGATAGCTTTGAGTTATAATGATTGAATTTAGATTTTCCATGCTACTGTGCTAGAGTATTATGCCTTACAGGACTGTCCATAAAGATAGAAAGGGAATGTCTATCTGATCTCCGGACTTTAGAGGATCTGGAAAGTACTAGGCAATAAAATATCAAAGCAGTGGTTGTATAATTGTACTATTATGTAATATAATTTAATGCTATTCTCCATAGCTCATATGGAAAAAACACTCCTCTTATAGTACAAGTTATGTAGAATCCAATGATGAACTGGGATGAACAATGGGAAGTGAGGCTGTTACCACTACTTTCGGGGGTCAACTAATTGTATGAATGTGTAGCCATGTACATATAACAGCTTCTTGCAGATACAATCTGTACAAATGCTATATATAAGCTGAAAGGTGTTTTTATATTGATGCTCAATGATTTTAAATTAATAACTAAAACAAAATAGAAGGAACAAGCAATTAAAAGCAATGGAACTTTTGCATATCTTCTACTGTGGTGGCAAAATGTGTTAGTCAGTACATTTATGGAATAATGTATAAGTAATCATAAACAAAACTCTATGTAAATCACTTTCTGCAACTGTTCATGAGGAGAATAAGTTTTACTTCAAATAACTGATCCAGCATTTACCTTCAAACACATATTTCCTATTATCTTACTGCAAATTTCTTAAAATTTTGAAGAAGATTATAAATATTCCCATGATTGTATATTTTAGCTGGAAAGATAATTTGTTATGCTATGCATTAAAACAGTCCAAAGGAGAACAATTACATTATTGTCAATTAACCATTTTTATGCAAGACACACAATATAGGCTTTGGCAATAGGTTTATGTGCCACTGAAATAACTTCATGCTGGAGTCCTATTCTTCCTTTTTACTTTCTCTACCACGTACATAATAGGTAGAGATGGTATTGCATTCCACCCAAAAATTTGATACTGTGATTTCACCAGAAATACATGTTTTGAGGCACCTTGAATCCAAAAAAGCATTTTAGAACAAGGTCCGTATGTATATGTCTGTCTGTGAACAGCATAACTCAAAAACAAAAAGTCAGATAAGTAGCAAAGTTGGTATTTAAGTTCAGTACCTTCCAAGAATGTGAGACAAAGATTTTCAAGAAAATCCCCCACCCCAATTACCCTTTACATGGAACATTTTTAAAAAATGTTGGTTTTCTAAAATATACTTTAATGGTTTTGATTAAAGTACCATATATTACAGATACTCATGTGACAATTAAAATGTAAATCTTGAACTTTCTGGAACAGCCTGTGAAGTCCTCTTCATTCAGAAGGAGTTTTGTATAATCTTATATAACTGGTAAATGTTAAGTGACAGATGAAGATGTACTACACAAAAAATTTACATATCCTTAAAACACACAATTTATTTGAAATATTTTTTTTTTTTGTGGCATAAGCCATTTCTGAAATATCCATTATTAATGGTTCAAAGTTGTTCATTACTTGGTTATTCTTTTAAAGCCCTGTCAACGTTCAGTTGTTTCTTGCAATTGATTGGAAACAGTATGGAACTTTATGGCCAGCATATAGCAGCCAGTTCTTAAGCATTTGACTATCACTGTCCTCTTTGTACTTTAAACTTTCACTTTATATTGTAATGAAAAGAAGCTAGAAACAGTGATGTGTATTGAATTTATTTAAAGGTGAGTCGGAATTGTAACACTAACAAACTTAAGTGATGTTAGTGTTACAATTCCGACTCACCTTTAAATAAATTTCACTTTATATTTTATGACACAAAAATTTATTCCATTTACTTTCAGCCCAAACTCTGTTACATTATTTCAAAAAATTTCAAATACATTTCACATTTTATGCTTTCAGTAGATAACTGTTCACATTTTTTGCTAATATGGACAAAACAGACAAATTCATCAGAAGTTACTAATCTTATTCGTGCATGATATATTGTTTGATATGTTTACATGCTGTGATACATCATAAAATCCATGATGTAAGAAGTTCATAACTGTATGATATTGTGATAAAGGTCAACCAATGAGTTTGCATAATACTATAGTGTGCACCTGTAAAACCTGAATGCTGTCAAAACCTGAAATCAAATTGGAATATTTCATATTGCTGTAACTATTACTTGGTCAGCATTACACATGTATAAGGTGTACATTCCCTGACACTTTGGACATTTTCTTAAAAATTTTATCATTTTCAATTACTATCACTTAAAAATTAGAAATGGAACTTTACTAGAACAACTAGGACATTTAATGTCCAAAATTAAATGTCCTAGTAATTAAATTAATTTATACTTCAGAAATAACTTTGGTGAACATTTTTAGTTTATATTTCCTATGCAAATAACTTCAGTGTTGAAATATTTATTGTCATATGGGTATTTTTCTAAGTATTAGAAAAATATATGAAGTTACGAGCCAGAGAAACCATACTGGATTACAACAGGATTTGTGAAGCTCATATAAGATGGCTGATTGCAAAGTTTACAGCAATAATGACAAGTTACTAGCTCATGAACTACTGTCCATATAATTTAGAGAATAAAACTATCACACATTCAAAAACATTAAACATTAAAACAGACGTTTTGCAAGCATAGTGAAAAGTTGTAGCAACATAATTATTCTAGCCATCTATAATATGCTCTCTTACAGCATGTTCTGAAGGGCTATATAGACATTTAAGATTGCCAGCTGCAATTATTTTCATACCTATATGAAGTAAGCAAAATCAGGTGGTTTTCTGGAAAACAATACCTTTCTGTAATGTTTTTATAATCCCTCAATGAGTTGCATATTTCTTTCATTATATAATATATTACTTTAAAGCACATGTTAAATATATAAAATTTAAATGAATATATGCAAGCTTGATATTCTTTACTGCATATAAATATAACAAATATTGTAAAGAAAATTAGGTAGTATAGGTATTTCCTCATTGTATTGTAATGAGCTCCAAGTAAATCTGTAGGTATGCAATATATTTACATTTAGGCCTCTATCACTAACCAAATTCACACAGTTTATTCGTACATGTGACGTCTGTTGCAACCGCTTAATACTAATATTTGTACAGCATTTTGATACTCTATTAAAATTAAAACATACAAGATAAAAATTTGTTTTTAAAATTTTATTATATGAAAGTAATGATGAGAAATAAAGCTAAACCTGTTTATATGCATACTATACAATTATATTTATTGAACTATAAAATGCTTACTACTATTGAAATACTGAAACACTTTATATTCAGTTCATATGTACTAAGGGACATAATGGGTGAGGCAATCATTAAGTTTTTTTAGGATATCACCAATGTAAGAGAAAAAAATAATTAGCTGCTGTTGTTCCAGTGTCTCTTGTGCCAGGTTTATGCTTCTAAGAAATTTAAATTATTATGTAATGTTTTTAAATTTTGTATTTAGCTTCTTGTCATAAAAATAATTTAGTGATAAATTGTTGCTTGAAATGAAATTAAAATTTGTGAGTACTTATGCAAATGGAGTTAAGGCTGAACTCTTTTGAATTTGGGATAGGTGTTGATAGATATGCATAAATTAGTCTTCATTGATGCTGAATGTAACTCCTTCATCACACAGTACCAAGTATTACATGTATCTACATCACTAAGTAAGAATTAGCTGAACCATTTTACAAGAGAAAGTGATCATGGAGAGTTCAAATCACTATCATTGTCATTTTAACAATTTCAAATTTAACTCTCTTTACACAAGCATTTTTGAATTATGGATGTTCAAAAAACTCAGTTCAGGAAGGACTGTAATAAGGTATCCCTGAACTTCAGAAGTTTAAACATTCAACTCTCTAGCCTTTGTAGAATGGTGAATCTTGTCTCAAACTGAGCCTCATGTCACATTAAATTAAATTTTTTAAAGCTATAGGGGATTATTGTTACCATGTGTTTGCTTTTAGTTATGAGGAAGAAAGTTCTATATAACCAACACAAGCTTTATGATTTTATAAGTCAGCATTCCTAGTTTCTATTACTAGTTCTACTATTCAACAACTGGAGCTTCCGTGGTAATTTGGTGAGATAGGTTTAATTTGTGAGTAGCTCACAAAGAAAGAGTGTACATTATTAGGATGATATTAGGGCATGTTAAGAAAACTAAATGGGAATGAATAAAAGTATCTAATGGTTGCTGCAAGATTACTGTAGATGTAGAAGCATAGGAAAGGAACGTTGGGTGGCTTAATATGTAAGATTCTTAGGGACATGTAAATTAAGCTTAAGTGTACCTAAAACTTTCCCAAATTGTGTCACTTTACTTGAAATGGGAATAATTGGGAACAAGGAAAAGTAATTCAAAGCATTAACATTGATGATATCATAAGATAATTAGAATATGGTAATATATTTAGACTGCTTAGCAAGATAAGAAAAATACAGCTGGAAAGAAGGTTTGTTCTGTTAGATTAAAAAATATTTAAAACTACTTGAGGTGTGAAATTAACAAAACTAGGAAATATATCATGTTAGGATTTTATAAGATATTAGCAATTTCACTTCTGAACAGGTAGTGAAAAATAGACTTTGAACAAATCAAAGAAAAGGAAGATTACATCTGTGAAGACGCAGTTCTTAAGATGCATAAAGGTAGTTGCAACTATAGAAGAACTGGACATTTAAGCACATTGAAAACTGTGATGGGAAAGTGATGTTCTTTGAGAATGAACAAATCTTTAGTCAAAATCTTGTGGAAAATGATAATGATCTGTGCATAATGTGCAAAGGATTATCCAGAGGAGTTCCTGGAACAAAGTAAAAGTTATAATTGAAGACATCAAGAAGCATGATCAGCTTAAGGAGGAAAAGACATTTGAACTAAATAAAACCATGTAGACAGAGTGGTTATTGAAATGTGAACTAGGGAGAGAAGGAAGGATATACTTGGGCCAGAAGTGGAGCAGTACTATTAAGAGGACTAAAAATAGCTTTTATGTAGAAAACTAGTCTCTGTTTCACTCTGTGGTAGAATATAAGGAAAGAGGTACAAATCAGGAAATTATAAATGCAATAATTTAGAAGTGAAAAACATCTTTGGAAAAAATAGAGAGATTTCATTAGAAAATGTAAAATGAGCTGAAATAGATTACATTAGTCAAAATAGAAGTTAAAAACTGAGGAATGGTTAGTCAAGGTCAATAAAAAAGTTGCTAAATTGCACATAGGTACTTCAATGAGAACATGAGAACATAGAAAGCAACCTTAATTGTAATGAGAACTATGTGTGATGTATACACTCATTCCTGGCCATCATATGTGGTCTACAAGTTACTTTGGGTATTGGCTATAGGCTAAACCGGGGTTTAAATCAAACATTCTAATGATAGTGGGGGGGGGGGGTTAGTGAAAGTGAACACCATCTAAAATCCATACAAATGCTAGTTTTTATCTTGAAATGTGTGCTGAAATTTTTGGTTTGGTCTTGAAAGAACTTACTCCAGGCATAGAAGAAATTTTCCTAGTACTAGCAGAGGATACTAATCAAAGAGATGAGGGAATTTTCCCTAGTTATTTCAAACTGTGGATTTGACCTGTCATGAGAGAATTTCACAATATCTGAACTTCAGGTCCAGAAAAATTCTGTACGGTAGAATTGCAGATCACATCATAATTGTAAAATAATGTTCATTGCTTATAGCATATTCTATGACATATTACAGCAAGGTGCAGAGCAGTTATATTTATTTTTACTTTTCTTAGCTCAAATATTAACAATGATCATGCAAACAGAAATAACCTTAAACTTTCTGGATATATTACTACATAATTTGAATGAGCCCTTAAAAGGGGGAGAAATATTCACTTAGAAATTTAACAGAATGGATGGAAGAAATCCTGTGGCATATCTACAAGAATTATCATTCGTTTGAATTAAAGCATATGATCTCATGAAACATGCAAACTTTAGTCATAAATCTGAATGACTTGATTGACAATTATCATGCAATAAGAGAAATAATAATTGCAGATCTTCAGAGTTACAACTACATCCAAATATCCAATGAAGTTATCTTGATCAGGCAAATAATATAAATATAAAATATATAGCATAGAGAAATCAGCAAACATTTATCATAATTGCATATGCACAAAAAATCATATGGAAAAGCTCAGTCATACTGATTATGTATGCCATTGATGCAATCAGGGGTTAGTTCTGGGAGGGGTTTGGCATTTTTATGGCATTTGCTACTGCAAAACACTAATTAGTATTGCTTTGTCTCGCTGTCAAAAGTAGGAAATAACTCACTGTCTACTTACATGTGTTGAGTTGAAATTTACATAAATGAGTTTGAATAACTGAATTTGAATGAATGAATTTAACTTTGGTTAAAATTGTTATAACATTAAGGATGGTTGATATTGGTGGAAAAGTAATTTAGTTCCTCAAAAGTGGCCAAACTGGGAAGAAGATGAAGAAGAAGTAGAAGAAGAAAATGATGGCGGCCTTCTGCTTCTTACTGCAGTTAAACAGTTTATTTGTTTATAGTTTTTTGTGTTGACAATAAAATAAGTAAGAGAAGATGTATGTGAGTATTTATTATTAAATGTGACTTTATAAATGATGATACACATCAGTTCTTTGATCCACAAGAGTTTATTAATCTAACGTGGTGGCATTGCCATGGTTCATAAGTAAATGAACTATTATCATTTTAGAATGTCTGAAAATAAGGACGAATTTAATCTAATTGCTTCTGATAGAACATGCTACAACAAGTGAAAATACTGTTTACAACTGTATCTTGAAATGAAAGGATGTAGCAAAGTGATAGAAAAAAGAATTGAAACCAGAGAAGGTAATGGATGCTGAATGGAGGAAAATGGATGTAAGGGCAAATAATTATATAGTTAAAAGTGTCAACAACAATCAATTGGGGATTATTATCATGGAAAGCACAGCAAGAGGTATGATACAAAAGTTCAGTTCTATCTGCCTGGCAAAGTCAAGTGTGATTAAACTATTCTGCAAGAGAAAGCTTTACTGAATACTTTTGAGAAATAGATTAATGAGCTGTGGAATGCCAGTGAGGTTATCTCAGGAGAGGATAAATTGAACTATTTATTGTTATGTCTGCCTGAAAGTTTTGCTCACACAGTGGATATTTTAGATGCTCTACCTGAAAAGATAAAATCAGTAGAATATGTGAAATCAAAACTAATTTTGGAATTCAAGAAGAGAGAAGTAAGTGGAGAAGATCTCCAATCTTTTGCAATTAAGAAGAAAACAAGTTTGTGTTACTGGTGCCAACAACCTGGCCATTATCAAAGAGACTGTCCTAAAATAAAAACGAAGTAAAGTATTCAAATTGGAGAGGTGGATTCAACTCAAGAGGAAACAGCAACCTAAGGGGAAACTACAACTGGTGAGGAACAAATCCAAATGAAAGAAGAGGTATGTTGTCAGCTAGAGGAAGAGGAACAACACAAGGACAATCCCAGGTAAAAACAACCAAGGAGAGGTCAGATAAAATTTGCTTAATGTTGAAGTAATGACTGATTTGGTGATCAAAGTTTATAATGCTAAATTACACAAAAATGTGTCATGACTATTAGATAGTGGATGTTCAGATGACATAATTAACATTGATAGATACTGTTCCAGTTTTAAAAATTCAGATCAACCAGTGGATGTAAAAGTAGGTCTTTTCATTGAAAGCTAATAAAAGGGAAATGTATTAATGTTTCTTAATGTAAATTGTAAATGGCTTGAAATAGAAGCTAGAAGGGTTTATTGTCTTCCATATATGAAACAAAATAGGTTGAGTGTCTCATCAATTCTAATTAGAATAAATGTGTAATGTTTAAGAGAGAGGGAGCAAAAATTTATGGTCAAAATAATGAACTTATTGCTACTGCTGAGGGAAAATAAATTGTTCATATTAAATGAAAAAGTAGATGGTTATAGAAATGTAAAAATCATACACAGGTGTTTCTCAAACAAAAAACAAAGAAAGTTGCCATAGAATTCTTGGTGATATCAATTTCAATAATTTGAAAAGAATGTGTGAAAACAAAAAAGTAGATGGTTTAACAGATAATCTATCTTAAACTCTAGGACTTTTAGGAAAGCCAATGCACACATGGAGTTGAAATTTTGTATACTGATGTACATATGTTGACTGATTTCAAATTTGGATTACTAAATAGGTACAAAATTAAGGGCAGTTTGCTGAAAAGCCCACTAAAAATGTAGAATTTTAAAGATTATTTCCCAAAACATTTTTAATAATAAATATTAAAATGCTGTTATGTTATTTCCATCACAGAATGAATGTACCTGAAATTTAATGCTATGCATATACTTATGATTCTGTTTGAAGCTGATCATAACGTATTTAAGTATACACATTTATTGTACCTCTTTATTATAATAATTGGGCCAAGGTAACTTCTCTCCTCTTGTTTCAGGAGCAAGAAAATCCATAAATTTTACCATAATTACCAACAAGCTCGAGAATGCCATTTTTGGTAATGGCAGTTATAGTTTTGAATTCCATGTCTGTTTTTTACAGATGATCTGTTAATAATAGTAGAATTGCGCACAAATGTATATTGTTTTTTAACTACTCTTTGTTATATTCACTTAATGATTTTATTCAATTTAAGCATCTATTGAAATGAAACTTCAGCCTTATGGATAAGAATATCATATTTGACAATAGGTAGGCTCTGCTTAAAAAGATATGTTCTTTTCCAAAATTTTGGACCGATAATATAATTTAGAGATTTCTTTTCTTTTATTTTAGTCTCTTCCTCAAAACTAAGACATCACAATGCAGTTCTTTTGGAAAGCACAAATAGATCGCCATTATCTGGGAAAAGCTCATGTTCAACAACCCCGAAAAAACTCTACAAATCTAGCCATGTTTCATAAAAATAGCACTAGGTGTGGGAAAGGCAACTCATCACCATTTAAGAAACAATACCATGTAGCTGATATTCTGGTGTTCTTATTAATTACTTTCTCTACTACGTATAGTAAGTAGGGGAAGTATTGTATTCCACCCAAAAATTCGATACCGAGATTTCACCCGAAATACATGTTTTGAGACCCCCTGAATCCAAAAAAAGCAGTTTTAGAAATATGTCCGTGTGTGTGTCTGTGTGTCTGTCTGTGTGTGTGTCTGTGAACAGCATAACTCAGAAACGAACAGTCGGATAAACACCAAACTAGGTATTTAGGTTCAGTATCTTCCAAGGATGCAACACGAAGGTTTTCAAGAAAATCCCCTTACCCCAGAGTACCCTTTACATGGAAGATTTTTCGAAAATTTTAATTTTCTCAAAAATGGCTGTAACGATTTTGATTAAAATATCATATGTTTAAGATATTTTTATGACAAATAAAGTGTATATCTTGAATTTTCTGGGAATGTCTCCAAAAGTATTCTTTATTGTGAACGACTTTTGCATAACTGGTAAACCATAAGAGATAGACAAAATTTTACTACACAAAAAATATAGATCGCGTTAAAATACACAATTTATGTCATATACATTTTTTTTGTTGAGTGAAACAATATCGAGATATTGCTTGTTATTCCCTTAAATTTTTCAATACTTATTTTCCCAAATGGGAATTCATTATTCATTTTTTTGTCTTGGATATGCAAAGAGTATTAATCTGTGGGAAAGGGAATGGTGCTGCACCTAGCAACCAGCTATTAAGAGATATGTATGTGCTTAAAGGCTACTGTTTTTCTATATTGCCCTTATAAATATATTTTCCCCTTACATCTACAAGAAAATTAGCAATAAGATAGAGTCTGCAAATGTTTATCTCGATTAACATGAAGTAGATGGAGAATAAGCGTTTGTAAAAATAGTTTGTACAAGAGTAGGGAAAGTCATGTGAGTGTAACACATCAGATTTTTTTTTGTACTGTTAACCTTGGGAAGACTTCCATTATTTTCAGTAATGAGGATATTTCATTTTTCTGTTTAAACCAATGAAATGGTATTCAAAATGATATTGCATAGGTAACTCAATTCAATCAACAGTTAATATAGGTCCTACCACACAATTACCACATTTTTCTCCATAGGTGAATATGAATACTGCATTAATGACATAGCTAACTGAGTGTGTGTATGATGTGTTACACATTGAAAAATGAAAATATAACCCCATTGTTAAGAAATATAGCTAACTTTGGGGTTTTGGAAATCCACTTCGTGATCTCTACATAGTTACCTTTTTTTTTATTTAATGCTTTCTCCTGAGTACCTCATTCTTTTGTCAGTTAGGTGTTTGTTTCTTCATTGTCCAAAACAAGGGAATGCAAATACTTCTGCAGATACTTTGGTTTATATGTCAGTACTAAGATTAAAAAGGGACCCATCTGCAGTAAACTTTAATGTGAAGGAAATGTATGTTCCCCTAACCACAATGGTATGGTTTACAGTATACAGCTTTCAGCACAAGATAAATTAAGGATCTTATGAATAAAATGAAGATTATAACTCCTGCCTCTATAGTCCAGAGCAGGTAAGACTGACTGCATAGTGTTCCATCCTGCATTTTCATCTTCACAGGATATTACACCAGAGTGTACTGGATTATTTTCTTTTTTTTCTTATTGATAAAATTAAACATGAAGTTCATTTTATAGTACAACTCAAACAAAAATTAAATAGCTGTAAGAATTCTGAATTTTCATCAGCATTATACTGCAAGCTAAGCAGTGTGAGGTTATGAGTGTATGTGCATGCATGTATGTGTAGTGTGCATATATATGTGTTTTTTGAGGACAAACATTTACACGGATGATTAAATTCATTTCAGTATGCAGCCTGAAAACATGGTACTTACATATATTTCTTCTCTGTTAAGTTAGTAAGAATTCATGGATAAGTGTACACAGTACTTCCAGTTTCCTTGTTTTATTTGTAAGGGCTAGATTATAAGAATGGAATGGAGATGATAGTAAGACTGCATAACAAATGAGGTTTAAAATCTCTTTTAGGTATTTATTTAAAAAGAATGTTTTGCATTTTGTAAACTACACACAGAGACACTGGATGCTGGTATTAAATCTCCAGTTTTCTTCTAAAATAAATATTTTGAATTTCTCACATCCATAAGACAACCACACACATATGCTAGAATATACTAGCTAATAAATCTTTATTAATATACACAAAATTAATAGAATTTGTGGATATAATATGACAATGAATTTTTCTCTCCACAACTTTGTGTCCTTTTTCCTTATAAAGTACTTGTGCGTTCAGTGGATAGTAGCTTTTTTTGAAAGCTTTAAACCCTATCTGAGCAGCTAGCTGCAGAAGCATATCTTGTTTTTTTGTCTTTCTTTTCTTTTTCTATTTTTTTTGTTTTGTTTTGTTAATTTGCTTTTATAAGTTATTTTAATAAAGCACACATTATTCACACATTTTTCACTAAAACTCACTGAAACATGTGCATTTTGATGCATGGAACAAAGGCATTTAGCACTATTCTTATTTGACATAGGTATCATTTATACATTTGTGGCATAGATATAAGCTTATTCCTGAGTCCCTACAGAAGCAAGTTCAACAAATATAATTTCAGCAACTAAAACAACTCTCAGTTAAATGTTGGCATTCTCCTAAATTTGAAAATATGTCTATTTTCAGGTTTCAAATTAAAGCAATAATAGTCATACAAATACAAATCATGCTTCTTGGCCATGGCAACAATAGGAGGACTAGAGAACTGAACTACAATTTTGTGTATAATTATTGTCATACTTAAACTTCTGGCCTTCAGCAATTATGGTAGTTGGAATATTAATGAATTACATATTGCCAAGCCATATGCAGCTTTCATCATATGTATCCTAGGAAACAGAAATACCTACAATAATTGCAAGGCTTCAGAACATGTTACATTTATAAAATAACACATTAATCACTACCAAAAGTTACCCTCATTTACATCATATAAAAGAAGACAAATAATATTATTTTTCTTATTTTCTAATACTTATATTATGGATATATTAATGTATTTTGGAAATAAAGGTATACTGACATGTCAATGAGTGTAGAAATTAATTATAAAGAGATACATAGGGGTTGTTGGACATTTAATAGAAGGAAAGATGCCAGCAAAGGAAACCTACTTCGATTAATGATTCATTCAGAATGCCTACTTCTCTTTACTACTGATCTTCAAAAATAGTTTAGTATCATATTGACTGCATTTACATGATTCTATAAATAAATACATACTCTTACAAGATTGAAGTACATTCAGAAAGGATCGTATTTTCCTGAATGAAGACTAATATAATGCAGTTTATATTACTACCTCTAGTACTATGTGGAAAAAATTGTATATACAACCATAACCTCCCTATTTCAAGAGGAAACTATACAAGTGGAAACATGTATCTAAAACAGGGTGCCACAGCCATATTCTTACACTTGTTATCTAATTGAGCAAATGGCATATTCATGATTAATGAAAATATCTCTAAGATATATAATGGGGAGAGAAGAGTAGACATATTAACAGAATTTTGTATGTGTTCCCTTGTAATAAAAGAATTTTAGCAGTATTACAGCTCTCTATTGCGTAAAGCATTTATGCAATAACTTATGTACATAATATAAATATGTCTTTAAATTTTTATATATCTGGATAGGAACTCACATTCTTAAGGTAACCATCATTACAGTTTGCTCTTATCTAGGCTTAAATAGGTACATTTAGTATGAAAATGGATTTCTAACAGAATAATATGTAGCTCCTTTGAAGTAAATTATTTTCAAAATTTCATATTAAAAAGCTCTGTATATATACTTTAATCTTGTAAGTTCTTTTATGAGGAATATTATAAACTTCTGTTTATTGTCAAGGTGCAGTTACAATATGAGACTGTATTATAGGTAAGCACTGGTCAAATTTTACAGCACTCTACAGTTACACATAGACATATGCACATTGTACGTATAAATTAATATACATATATTGTCACCAAATATTCTTCCACATTATATTGAAAGCTTGATTGTAATCTTATTATTGTTAACTTTAGTATCAACACTTTGTTTATTTTCTATTTATAATTTTTTCCTACGTATTTTCTGAAATTCATACCCAATCATAGCTGTACTAATTAATATTTGTTGACTGCTGGATCTTTTAGATGAAGCACGTAAATGAAAAAAGTATGATATTTTTGTATTATTAGATGCACTGTCTCTTTGATTTAACATTTGGGAGAAATGTCAGTAATAGCACCATTTTTAGGGTGCAAATATATCATCACATGCTGGTCCATACATATTTTCTGCAATACTTTTTATGGTTGTTATGCAAATACTTGGGGTCATTGCTGTATTTTTATGTACTAATACTATATTTACAGAGATTGTCTATATTAGTTTCTTCCTTGTCATAAATAAGTGACAAATTATAAACTGAAAGCTAAATTGTAATAAAAAAGTAAACAAAACATAATAGGTACACATTAATTTGCAAGGAAATTAGATTATTGTTACTATTATTAATGTAAACTATGCATTAATTTCTCATTACTAATCTGTATGATGACATGATTCTAGCAATACTGTTAATATTTTGGAGAGACAAGCATAATGGCTATATATAGCACACAGTAAATGTGATTAAAGTATACGACACTTATTTTAAAATTAATCTAATGCATTATATTCCTGGCTTTAAAATCATATTTATTTTAGCCAACTTGAATTAACTGAGGGACCTGACTGCATAATAGGTTAGGAAATGAAGAAAAGAAGCTTCTGGAGAATCAAATAATTACTTATGGTAACATACAGAAACGAGAAATATGTTTTTATGTCCTTCAAGAGCTTCCTGGTTCAAATGAAAAATAGTTAACAATGGAACCTTGCTCAGAAACGTGAATTATAATCACAATAAATGACATTAAATAATCACAAGGATTATCATACCCAGCTACTATTTATAAAAGTATTTGTTTCACAATAAGAACCAATGGACCCAAAGTCTAGAACCAAATAATTTTAATTAGGTGCATTAAAAATCTTATGATCCATGGAACATATTGTTTACCATTTCACTTTCCTTGCACGTGAAGCTTCCATTTCATCTGAGACTATATAAACTTCAAGTAATGCAGATGTCATTTGCTTTTTATTCTTTATGGGGCCTTTTTTATTAATGAGTGCTGTCCCTATTCCATCTACCTGCTGGAACAACTGAATATGTATGAACAATACACTTAGTGGATATTCTATGGGCATGCACAATGAAAGCAAGCCGTTGTCATCATTATATTTTTGACTAATTTTGAGAGCAGATATTTTTCCCAATCATCTGTTCCAGTGAACCTAAGTTACTCTGGAGGCATAATGGAGGCAGATAAACTCATTGGCATGATTACCTTAAGTGTGCAGTTTTCTAGGCTCAAAGCACTGCAATGTATAAAACATAATGGAAAAGCATTGATAAATATTCCTTTTCCACATATAAAAACATTTTTCTCTTTTATAAAATATCTATCTTGTAAGCATATAATATTCCATATTTCTCTTCATAAAACAGAACAGAAACTTATCACAATTACTTAACTGCCAGAAACAATAGCTAATATGCCCTTAAGAGTCCAAAAGAAAGAAAAACAAACAACAAATCCCGGGGCATAAACTTCTTTCCAATGTGAAGTTAGTACAAGCTACTTGGTAATTAACGCAAACAAAATCAGAACTTCTTTCAAATTATAAAATAAAAGGCGAAAAAGAAACAAATTTCAGTATTGTATTCAACATCAATTACATTTCAGTAATGAGTTGAGTTTGCACTTTGACTGAAGTTGCAAAGTAAGCAGACAAACAAGATATCTATTCTTTCTTTCTTATTAAACTGTATAATGTACAGGAGCACTGAGGGATTTATGCAGATATCTATATCTCTGTGGATGATAATGAAGCTGTATGTGTAATACTTTTGAATGCTGATATGATGTAATATTGACATCTATTTAAGCTAGAGAGTACATCATTAAATTTACCTCCTTTGCTATAAAATGATTTTAAATGTCTCTTTTTAAAGTAAATTCTGAAATGAAAAGGCAGATCTTCTTGGTAAAGACAGGGAAATTTCTTGGCATGCAATAAGTTAACTTTCTCTTATCGTTGTTTACTGCCATGGCATTAAAAAAAAAGAAGATGTGTTTCTTTTGCTGCAGTTTTAGTGTGTTATAAGAAATGTACCATGCAAAACACTTCTTTATAAATAACTAAACTCTGGCTGTAAGTTCCTATGGATTATATCTACAAAATTTGACATTTTAATTCAGTCATGTCAAGTAGTTGGGGAGAAAGAATTATTGAATACATAATGACTTTTTTTGCTCCAGATAATTAATAATGCTCAAAATCAAAATTCAATAAAAAATTAACTGGCTCCATCTAGAACATATAAAATAGCAATTTTTATGAAACAGTACTAAGAATATGTGTGGAAAGTTTGCAAGAAATCTATTAATATTATATTGCAAGGAAGACTTTTAACATTAAAAATGCAGAAAAACAAAAGCAGAGAAAAATGACATTAAATCTTTAAATGTATAAAAACATATATTTCCTGCTCTAGAATTCACTGAACCCTATGAAGGCTCTTCAGCTAATTATTTAGCTTCCTCTTCTTTAGGTTTTATCACTTTTAAACCAAAGTTTTTTTTTAAGTTTGCATTTACACAATCTATTCTGAATGAATTTTAAAATAATACCAAAAGTGATATTGACATATAAACCAAGAGGACAAAGAGACCCTGATGACCCTGATGCAAATATGGGATGAGGCCAGAGAAATCCTTAAGGGCTAAATCATGAGAGGAAGAAGAGGAGAAAAAAACTCATTCAGCAGAAATTCCATCTTCATCCTTTAAACCCTTAGGTGTTGAACGTCTGTTATTGTGCCAATTGAAGATACAATTTTAGTTACCTGTGCATACGATATTTTTCCAGCTAATGCAGATGATGGTAAGTAATAAAAATATAAAAATATGCAACAAGTTTTTTAAAAAAGGTAGGTTATTTATGCCCTTGCTGAAACAACATTAACCTATTAAATATATTTCTTTATCCTTTTTAAAACAGTTTTAAAATCCCAACAGTGCCATTCTAAGTGGTAATTGACAAGATGATGTAATTCTTCTTCCTCTAATGATCATCAAATATATGACCAAAAGGTTGAGAACTTTTTATTATCATTTCCTTAAATAGGAAATTCTATAATATAGGTAGTATCTACTATTTTCTAGTGTATGTGTAGCTTTATAATCAATGTTTTTACCTGAACAGTATAATGCATCAGTAAAGTAAATAAAACTGACAAAATTAGTGAGGTAAAATGGTGTAGAAGCATAATTTAATGAGTAAAATAATGAATGACAAGTGATTGTATTTATTTCCCCAAATGTTTAGTGAATACCTATGTCACATTTGTTTTTGCAGTTTTACAATAAAGTCATGCAATAATTATGATTGTCCTGAATGTGACGTTTATTTTACATAAAATTAAATAAATGTATGGAACAACATGGTTATAAGGGTATTCTTTTTTTAGGGATAACCTTTTCAAGTTGCAATTATGGTTCAAACAATTTAACAGAATGGAAAGCTTAAGCAATGGAAGAATCAATTGATGAATATTTATATAAGAAAACATGTTGGTATCTAAAATTATCACCGAGGCTAGCTTATATTGGTATATTGGTTCTAAGAATAAGAGCAACCAAAGGCCAAATATTTCTTTAAATGATCAATTTCACAAATGGCGATATTTTAATAGGTAATATTTGCTAAGAATTTTCTTATTTGAGATTTTTCAGATATTCATGATATATTTGAGACATTAATAATATAACTTAATTTGATCATACCCAATAATGTAATAAAGCATTATAAAAAGATTATTTCTTAGCTGTTTATATCTTTACAATAAACGTATCAGATTTTATTTTCTGAAAATTAAAGATTGTGTTGTTATTCCTATTCTACTGGTAAAAAATTAAAAATGTTTGTATAAGATATCAATTATACATTAAGCAGGAGAAATCACCCTGTATTTGGGCCAATAAGCAACAGATAAGCTTATCACTTTGGTTAGTCCTTCAGCTAAGCAAACTTCTTGAGCAAGAAAGACTCCTTAAAAATTTTGTATTCATAATTTCTGATTTGTAAAAATACTGCTATCCTTCTTGTTCTTTGGTTGAAAAATGTGCACCAGGCTCTACAAAATTATTCAATGCTTATAGAAACACTTCCACAGATTATCCTATTTAAAATTTATGTGGCAAAGTTACTAAACCACTATTTTTCTACAGGACAGCTGAATGTGCTAGTTCAACTAACATTTCTTTGCTTGATGATTAGCTTCATGCATGTTTACCTTAGGAGCGAGAATCTCTGTCTTCAGAATGAAGTGCCATCTGCTGTGTGATCCATGGGACATATTTTGGTACATATGCATAAACACCTGGCAAATGGGGATGTGCACATTTGATTCCCCAGCTCACAATTCCACCAACAAACCATCTGTCATGATGCTTACACAATAATGGACCTCCAGAATCACCCTTTAAAAAAGAGTAATAAATTATTATGATAGACTTATATCCTCATTTTGTTGATCTATGCTTTTGCTGTTACCCATATGGACCTTCTGACAAGTTATGGTGCCAACTGCCCCTTCCCAAGTTCATCACTAAGTGGCACATAATGTACATCATAAATTGGAGGTAGTGACTGTTAAAGATAAATAGGAAGCAATTAAAATTTTAATAATATTAGTAGGTTGATTATATATTTTGAATAAAAAATTATTTGATATAGAAGTTAAGGTAATATTATTTTGCATGCTTTCATATAAATTTATAGGATAATTAAAATTTATGTACTAGATGAATATAAAGGTAATAGGTAAAAAAATAATTACACCCTTATCATTGATATTGTAAGTATTCCTTTTTTTTCTTTCTTTCTTTTTTCTTTCTTTTTTCTTTCTTTTTTCTTTTCAGTGTTAAGCATAATTGGTTAAAGCAGGTAAATAGTCACAGTATGCTGAACATTAATGGACATCTGCAGGTTTGTTGTAGGCTAAAGCAAGTTTCTGCATTATTACCAGTTATTATTATTATTATGATTATTATTATTATTATTAAAATTATTATTATTATTATTATTATTATTATTATTATTATTATTATTATTATTATTATTATTATTATTATTATTATTATTATTATTATTATTATTATTATTATGCAGTATTGATATTAAAAGCAATTCAATGTTCAGTGCTCAAACAACTTTCTCTACTGTCACCAATATTCCCAATAATCCACAAAAAGTGACTTTTCTATCCAAGTTATGTTATGAGTGATAAATATTTACTTATAGTTGATCCAATCTTAGAACCAGACTTGAAGTAAACAAAACTTTTGACAAACTGACATAAACAAATGTCGCAGGGACTCATGTCTCATGTTTATAATGCAATAGAACTGTAGTATTCAAACAACATCAACAACGATGACAACCATGATGATGAGCACTAAAATAAAATATGAGTTGAATTAAACACTGGATAATTAAAACAAAATTAACATTTATCTGTAGCTGCATCACTAATGGGAAGCAGTGTAAAATCTGGATCTCCATCAAAAGATACGCTCTTTGTCAGTAATTACATTCACCTCATTTCTCTTCACAAACCTATATCCAATTTCTACCAATAACCTATTAAATGTGGATCACCTAAAAGAAATTAACATGGGATCATTGTTGACAGGATTAGATTTTCTGTAATATTGATGGGTTGTATTAAAGAAAAATTTGTGCATTTTTCTGTGATTACAACTTTTGGTAATATCATTTGCTTTTTATAATTCCGGCTTATGTCTGTTTCTTTTCTTCCTTGGTGTTTGCAGTGTTCTTTACACACATGCAATGTTGTACTCAGAAACATTGGTATAATCTGAAGTTAGTTTAACAGTCTTATCCACAATAAAAGTTGGGCTCTCCTGTATTAGTATGTAAAACATTCAACACAATTTGTTTCTCACTGCTTTTAATGGCTTACCCCTAGAATGCTTCACTATTTCACCTTTACTGCTGCTCGCTAAGATAACAGCACTTAGAGAATAATAAGAATATATGGACTTCCAAAAATCTACAGAGCAGGCATGAAAGTATGAAACCCAAAATCAACAGCATTAGCACTCCTTTCTACAACCTTGCAATTTGGCTCCTTAACACTTTCCAGATTCTGCCAAAATCCGACAACTTAAAATAAAAATCTCCATGGATCCTGGAGAATAACATTAAAGATTTGAATCTAGTGCAAAATGACACCTTAGTCTCTTTTGACATGAAGGCCCTCTTCCCTAGCATATCAAAAAGCAAATGAATAAAATACTTCCCCAAATGGCTAAAAGCAGTTAATCTATCTGAAGAAGAGATCAAGAACTACATATAACTCTCCAACATATGCATCCAAAAACCATCATTTTTCACTTTTTAAGGTCTAGTGATCAGCAGATCTTTGTCACCATTCTTGGTTGTTCTGTTCATGAGTCACCTGGAAATTCATATAACTAGAGTTTTCCCGACATATTCAAAGTCTGGTACAGACACTTCAATGATGTATTTGCCATCATATACAAAAAAGAGTATAAGTAATGCACAAAAGCTCTTAAACCTACATGATCTAGCAATTTAATTCACATTAGAAATAGAAATCTATCACACACTTACCTTTCTGAACTTAAAAGCAATAAATAACAATGATAAAACATAATTCTGTATAACAAAAAAGAAACACACACAGTAACTACAATAAAGCCAAACTTTCAACTCCAAAGCACACAAAGAAGTGCCCATCAATAGCATAGCACAAAGATTTTACTGTTACAAAAAGCAGCACAAAATATACCAAGGATGATCCAATAATCCAACCAGCAGAACTAAATGGCTTCAAAAAAGCAATGGTTGAAAAAATTTACAAATTCAAACAACAACACACATCAAACAGATCACTAATTTATCCACAAAACCAGAAGCCAACAAGCTCAGGAAATTCACATTTCATCAATGGGCTCACCATAAATTAAAAAGAAAAAGTATTCATGAATGTTGGCATTATCTCAGTACCCTACAATAAATTGGAAAGAAATCAGGTATTTGCAAAATAAAATGTACAAACTGCAACAAAATGTTTGTGGGTAAAAGAAAAGGAATTTGAGCAGAAGATTTAAAGAGTATTGGAGGAATATCCAATATGAACAAGTAGACAAGTCAGCAGTTGCAGCACACTTCTGGAGCCAAAACCATGAAATTGAAGAAAGAACCCATTTATAAACACTGGCTGATAAAATGATTGAATTGTATGTTTGGGAAAATATTTAAATTAAAAAATATGAGGAGCTCCTTATGAATTTTTATATCTTGGAAGTTGACATCAACACATTCAGATTCATCCATAAACCCTCAGGGTAACATAAAACACCAAATAGGAGCTTCATCCAAGCTCAAGGAAGAGCCCACAGTCGATGCACAGCTGATGTTGGTGGCAATGACTTTGAAATGGATAGTGAAAAATGCTGGTAAGTGAAGCTGAATAGTGAGTGTAAAAGTGCAACTGAAACATTTGATAAAGTTATAATGATGGTGTTTGAGATGGATAATAAATTGCATAAGGATGAAGAATGGTTCATAGAGCATAAATTCTGGTTGTATGTGAATTCTAGGGAGTAAAGCTAATAAGTAATAGAGGTTAGAAGAAGTATAAAGGAACTGCATTGGCAAATGGGAGAATATCTTTATATTTGACACCTGTTATGAGCAATAAGTGGTTTGAAAGACTTTATTCTGCCTTGTTTGAATCATAAGGGATTAATGAAAGGGAAGTTTGGGAAACTGATAAGAGGTATAACTGGCACAACAGTTCTAGACACGTGAAAATCTTAATGGCAGCTATGAAGCGAGTTACATACCAGATCAAGAGGTGACCGGTCGTCTGCAAGTGCAGGAGTGCGTGGGACAGTCATTGTCAAATATTCGCACACCGCTTATGCACTGCACTACACAATAAACTTATAGTTATATACAGTATATTTAAATCCACCGCTGTAAAATGCCCTTAATATAAAAACACTGTCAACCATCTGCCTCCAATTCTTCCACACCTGACAGCCCTTCCTCTTCTGCGGAATCACTCACGTCATTGCCGCTGTCGCTACTTTCTGCACCATTATCTTGGATGAGAATTTTTTCTAATTGATTTTCTGCAATTCCGTATTTTTTGAAATAATGATTCTCAATTTATTCAACATGTCGATATACATTTTCCCATTCTGGCCTTCCAATTTCTGCAAATCGCTGGCGACATAACTGCCCCACATCTTTTAGTTTAAAAGTGATATTTCTGCAGGCCACCCAGTTTTTGACATCAGCCCAGATTAATTCGATTGGGTTTAGATCTGGGTGATACGGTGGCAGTCTAAGTACATTATGGGGATGTTGTATTAATATCTGGCCAAGTATTATGAGTTATGACTTCTGAAGGGATTTCTTGGCTTTAACTAAGTTATATTTGCTTTACTCATGCTTTCATCAAAAGTTATATTATGCCTAAGCAACCAGATTTTTATTTCTTCTTTCAAGGAATTTGAGGTAGGTATTTGTCAATTTGAGTGTTACCACATTGTGAAGCATTGTCGATAACCAGAATAGACCCAGCAGGCATATTAGGTATCAACATGGTGTTGATCCACTTCATGTAATTTTCTGTATTCATTTCTTGATGAAAATCTCCTGTTTTTTGTTGCGACTTGTAAAAGAAGGGCATTTGGAACGAACAGCATGAACGATAATAAGTATTTGCCCTTTGGCAACAGATGCCTGAAAACCTAATTCGCTATCGTCACTTCAACTTTTAGATGTATGACTGCTGTGTATGTACGACTCATCCTCATACACTATACTTTGACCCTCTAATTTGTACCTCTGAGTAAGGTACTCTTTCAGCTGAGATCATATGTCGTGGTTTTTTATTAGAGCTCTCCTATTTGGTTTCGTTTTCTTCCACTTAAACCCTAAATCTTTTATAATTTTTCTGAGATTTGTAGCAGCATCTTGAAAATTTATGCTGATATAAGTGCATATAAAAGTATAGTCATTTGGAAAGTTAGTATCAGACTGCAAAATTCACCAAAGTGGGGATTTGAGACTTATAGCACCACCTTGAACATTTATGACATCTTTCAGATTGATGAGCAATCTGCTTATTGTTGGCACAGTTTTTTCTTCCACATAGAAATTATGAATCGTGCACCGAATGACGCATTTGTCCAAATCGTCTATTTCTTTAATACATTTAGGGACCTTATGTTTCTTCACAGGTGTGTCAAATGGTACTCTTTCATCCATATGGCTTTTCTTGTCTTTGAGAAATCTGGAAACGGAACTCAGTGAAACAACAGTTGCTTTGGCTACTCTTTCTTTCACTCTCTTAAGGCTTTTGTGGAACTCGGGTAAACATATATTTTCTTCCTTCAACTCTGCTTCTTGCTTCATGAAGTCGAGGACATTTGCAATTATTCCCCTGATTTGAATACGTAATACCTTACCATTTAACTTTGAAAACGTAGGAGCCATGGTTATAAATATCACAAATATAAAATAAGCACTATTTACGTACTGCTCTCTTTGAAATTACAAGATGCGGACGCTTTCTATGCAGACTGTATGTGTTACGCACTGTGAGTAAGCAAAGGTATGATATCGCTTTCGTTGATTAAGCTAAACATAAACCATTCCTAGACTCGGCAGCTGGGTTGGCCATCAAGGTCACGATTCCAGAAGTTTTGCGCGAGTAATAATGAACATGTTGGCAGAGCAGAGGAAACAGGATTGATTAAAATAGCATGCAACCAATGACCAGTAGGAAGCTAAAGTGTTGAAAGGTCACTAAAACGATGGTTAGAAGGGTAGTTTTTGCCATCTGACTCTGCATGAAGACAAGCACGCTTAGAAGAATAATAATAATAATAATAATAATAATAATAATAATGATATGATGATAATGCTGGTGGTGGTGGTGGTGGTGGTGGTGGTGGTGGTGGTGGTGGTGGTGGTGGTGGTGGTGGTGGTGGTGGTGGTGGTGGTGGTGGTGGTGGTGGTGGTGGTTGATTGGTTAATTTATTTATTTATTCTGAAAAAGCACTCATTGCTCACATTATTAAAGCTAGTGATGAGATTTGCAACACACCAGGAGTGCTCAACAGGGTTCAGGAATCATGTTTGCATAGATGTAATTATGCACTGATGTTAGAGGTTGCCATTTTAAGTGATTTCTTTGAAAACAGTGCATTTTCTCACTTGTTTGTTCATCGTTATTCTTATTGTACGTATCTATTGCAGTGTAACATCAATACTGGAGCAACTTATTTTGCAATAATTCAGTGACACTTAAATCTTTTAAGTGCTTATAAATTTATATTTTTGTTAGCCGTTATTTGTGTACTACACTCGTATCAGTTCATTTAACATTATATACATGTTTAGTTATCAGTGTGTGCTATTTAGATCACAAAAATGTAAATGACTATAAAAAGAATTTGAAATTAAAAACATGAGCAATGGTTATGTTGAAAACTATAAGAACACAACATAATTGTTTCCTGTAACTCAATTCAAATTAAACTGAGCATATAGTGATAAAGAAAGAGAGGGAGAAAAGAAACAGGGTCAGTGGGATTCGAACCTGAAATTCAAATGTCTGTTTACCTATGCCTTTCTGGCAACCCATCCACTGTGTTAATGATGTACACTCTGACTTCCTCCACTTATTTTCCTATCATACCCCATTGAAGTGCAAGTGATCAGTGTGCAAACTACCTAACAATTTTAAGGCATAACTCAGTAATTTGATTTCGTAGACCATAGCCATCCTATCTCAAATTCATTGTCTATGAACCATCTACTATCAGTAAAATTTATGTGGTGTTATTCATTTACATCCGGTATATATTTTTCTGTAATTGTTAGTTACAATATTTAAATCCACCAAAAACTTGGTGCAATAAATCAGGCTACTCCCTGTGACCTGTGATTTTATATAGCATTTAATTATGTTTATTACTCTACAGTTTCAATAGGTCCTTATTTCTTACTTTTGATCTATCTTACCTGACATGCATCTTTTCCTCCTTCTGCATAGCCAGCACAAATCATGCCTTCAGTAACATTGAGATCTCGGTGTTCCAGCCATATATTACAGAGTTCCCTGTTCAGCACTGGCACTTCAACCTCATTCACTGCTGGTTCATATTCAGATGCTGTAAAAAGCAAAGGTAATAACCAAATTAGAAATCTTCAAACAGAGTGAGTAATGGTTGGAACAGAATAGAATGGAATAGATTAGCTCTATTATCCCATGGTGTTTACATAATTCAGCAATGCTAATAAATGGGTGATTTTATAAACAGTATTCTTAAAATTAAAAACCAATTAACATTAAAAAGCACATTAAGTATTTTAGGATTTTGGTAATTAAATTACATCCTAAAAAATTAATCTATTCTGTAGAACTGGTGATCCAACTGGTGTGTTAAATGTTGTCAATTTTGTTTTGAGTTTTAACATTTTCTGTTAATTCATTGAAAAATTTTATGGCCCTGCAGTTAAAATTGTTCTGATATGTTTTGATGTTTGTTGTTTGTACATGCAACTCTGTTCTTTGCCTTGTTTGTAATTATGTACACTATGGTTAACTTTTAGAGCTGCAGCTATTTCCAACTTATACTAGAAATTTATAAATTTACATACATAGTAATATCAGAATTTGCCATGATTTATAGGAATCTCCTTGGTTTACTCATATAATTTTTTACTTTCTCTACTATGTATGGTAAGTAGGGGAAGTATTGTATTCCACCCAAAAATTCGATACCAAGATTTCACTGGAAATATATGTTTTGAGACCCCCTGAATCCAAACAAAGCATTTTTGGAACATGTCCATGTGTGGTCTGCGTGTGTGTGACTGTGTGTGTCTGTGAACAGCATAACTGAGAAATGAACAGTCGGATAAACACCAAACTTGGTATTTAGGTTCAGTATACTCCAAAGATGCGACACAAAGGTTTTCAAGAAAATCCCTTCACCCCAGATTACCCTTTACATGGAACATTTTTCGAAAATGTTAATTTTATCAAAAATGACTCTTAACGATTTTGATTAAAGTATCATATGTTTAAGATATTTTTATGATGAATGAAATGTATATCTCGAATTTTCTGGGAATATCTCCAAAAGTATTCTTCATTGTGAGCGACTTTTGCATAACTGGTAAACCATAAGAGATAGACGAAATTTTACTACACAAGAAATGTAGATCGCATTAAAATACACAATTTATGTCATATACACTTTTTTTTGTTGAGTGAACCATTTTTGAGATATTGCTTGTTATTCCCTTAAATTTTTCAATACTTTTCTCAAATGGGAATTCGTTATTCATTTTTTTGTCTTGGATATGCAAAGAGTATTAATCTGTGGTAAAGAGAATGGTGCTGCACATAGCAACCAGCTATTAAGAGTAATGTCTATGTTTAAAGGCTACTGTATTTCTATATTGCCCTTGTAAATATATATTCCCCTTACATCTACAAGAAAATTAGCAATAAGATAGAGTCTGCAAATTTTTATCTCAATTAACATGAAGTAGATGGAGAATAAGCGTTTGTAAAAATAGTTTGTACAAGAGTAGAAAAAGTCATGTGAGTGTAACACATCAGATTTTTTTACATCCTGGACATGCAAAGAGAATGGAATGCACCGCATAGCAGCCAGCTCTTAAAAGATTTGACTACCGCTTAAAGTCTACCAATTCCCCTTGCATCTACAAGAAAATTAGCAATAAGGTTATCATCTTGATATCTCGATTAACATGAAGCATATAGAGAGTAAGCAAATGTAAAAATAGCTTGTACAGGAGTAGAGAAAGTCATGTGAGTATAACACATCAGATTTTTTTACATCCTGGACATGCAAAGAGAATGAAATGCACCACATAGCAGCCAGCTCTTAAAATATTTGACTATTGCTTAAAACCTACTAATTCCCCTTGCATCTACAAGAAAATTAGCAATAAGATTAACAACTCGATATTTCGATTAACATGAAGCATATGGAGAATAAGCGAATGTAAAAATAGCTTGTACAAGAGTAGAGAAAGTCATGTGAGTGTAACACATCAGATGTTTTTTTAAGTAAAAACAATTCTTGGAATTGGGAGGGTTCCCCATGTCAGAATGCCACAATTTCATCAGAATTTACATAGGTAAGCATAGTATATATTTTTAAGTGTGTGTAGGTATATGTACTAAGGTAACAGTTTATGGGTGGCAGATTCTACTATTTAATTTGGTTATCTCAATATCGTTATCTTATTTTAATTTTTGATTGATCCATACGCCAAGAGACTGTATTTATTTTGCTTTTATTACATTTTTTGTCATTGCTAAGTACTACTGGTTCATTTGTATTAATGTGTTGTTTGAGATGATAATGCAGTATGATTATCTTATCAATTTTGACTCCTAGGTGAGTTTGGCTGAACTAGTTGAAGAGTTCAGCTGTAGTTTTATTCATTAATGACTGCAAATTTTCAAGAGATGTGTGATATTTTTGATATTTCTGTCATCTGCATATTGAAGATGGTTTTTGATGAAATATTAATTTTTAAACATTAACATATAATAAGAACAACACAGGTTTCAAGATGGAACCCTGAGGGACTCTTTATTTTATGTTTTGCAGGTTAGACTGACACAGTTTGGTGTTGCCATTTTCTGTAAAGGTAATTTCTACCGGCTACTTCCTTTCCTCAAGGTAGGATCTAACTCCTTATGGCCATTCTTTCCAGTTTATTAAACAGGTCTTATAATTTAATACTCAAATGCAGTAGATATGTCGAAAAAGATTTATAAAATATTTGTTTTATTGTCAAGTGCTCTTAGAATATTATTAACAAAACTATGTGGAGCACTTTCTGTAAACTTAGATTTTGTAATACTGTGTTGTCTAATGAGAGCAATTTGTTTTCTTCCAAAAAGTTAATATTCTTTCATAAAACACCTTTTCAAGGGTTTCTGCAAAGCTGAATTAAGGAGAAACTGGTATATAGTTATTGGTTTCATTTTGGGAAGCCTTTTTATACAAGGGCTATTTGCTATTTTATGCAACTGCAGAAAGATTGCATGCTGTAGTGAGCTATTGGAAATATCTGCCATGGGCTGCACTATATAATCAGCACATTTTTTAATCACTACATCTAGGATTTATCCACAACACAGAATAGCTTAGATTTTAATTTATAAATAATATTTTGGATTTTGGTGGCATTAGTAGGTCTAAGTAATATAGTTTTTTGTTTGTTTGCTTTTCAAATATGTTGGCTTATCAAGTTTTCTGCTGTTTATTTTATAAGAATGTATGTTGTATACATAACTACCAAACCAAGCTTGTGAAACTAATTTTGTGTGTGTAATGATGATTGAGTTTTCTTTTAGCTGTATATTTTCTTATGTAGTATTCCTGACTCTTTGATTCCTTATCATTCTCCATATTGCTTTATTCTATGCGTGGCAATTTGAATGTACCTATCATTTGCCATTATTTTTGCCTGATTGGTCAATAAAATCTGATTTGAAATAAATTTGGAAATGTGTCGGGACTGGGTACCATTTAGAGTAATCATGCATTATTCTTTTTCTAGCACAGAACATTTTTATTCTTTTAGGTATTCATGTGTTCTTTTGATTTTCAGTGGAAATACAATTTCAAAAAAGTACTTGAAAGTCTTTATTAACTCTCAAATTTGCTATCAGGGCCTATTTCTCTAGACTTCCTGCCAGGATTCATTTTTAATAGGTGAATGAGATTGATATCATTCAATATACATCTGTTTTTATGATTTTGAAATGTTTAATTTTTAAGGGAAAATTTAAGATCTGCACTCCATGGTCACTATATCCTATATTAAATGGCTTATTGCTATACTTAAAAATAGTGGTTACAAAGATTTGATTAATAGTTGAAGAAATGTTGTTTATTACCTGAGTTGGTAAAGTTACTGTTGGTGTTAAGCCAAATGTAGTAATAAGGTTCATTAAATCAGAAAGACTTTTTAAGGCTTCTTTAAACTTATATTAAAATCATCATGTGCAACTATTAAATTTCCCTTGATTTTGAGTCTGTTAAGTGTTTGTTATACTTTATTTATCAAAATGCTGAACTCTGAATCTATGAGATCAATAACTGCAGATACATATTTATAAGTCCAATTCTTTAGAGATGGTTTGGATGTAAAGCAGGGAAGTTGAACAAATTCCTTTCTTTACATATGTACATGAGTCTCATGAAAATGGTTTATTCTATAAAATTGATTAGCTGGTGTATAGCTTGAGACTGTATTTTGTAAGATCTTTTTTTCTAGTTTGTGTTTTGTTAGACAAAGAACAAATATACTCCCTAATTTCCTTGATATCATTGTTTCTAACTCACTTATTTTATTAATTAAAGATTGCACATTATGATTAAGAAGAAGTGTGAAGCTTGTTTCAGACATACTGGTTTTGTTGCAACACGTAATTCATTATTCTATGTATATCAATGAAAACAAACCTCTTATTTTTTTGTTTTTGTTTTCTCTGTACTGTTGTCTGGCTAACAAGAAAGTCACCACATATTGTTAATTCTTTAGTGTATGTTTAATGTAGCTTTTTGCACATCTGGAACCAAAGGCTACCTTTGGTGAAACCAATGTGAGTAAGTAAAGAGTTACGATACACAGGCAACCTAAGTATACAGGGTGCACCATTTAAGTTGAGACTGTAAAATATCTCCAAAACTAAGCTTTGTAGAAGGAAATGTCTTCAATAAAAGTTGCTTGATATTATGGGCGAAAGTAAATATCATTAAGGTTGTGTTTTATTTGGAGGACGTTGTAATGGTCATTTTAGGGTCAATTTAAATTGATGCTAATTGTAGGTTCCAATTTAAAAAATATTAAATTCACCCTAAAATGACCATCGTAACGTCCTCCAAACAAAACACGACTAATGGCATTTACTTTCCCCGATAATATCAAGCAACTTTTATTAAAGACATTTCTTTCTACAACGCTTAGTTTTTGGGATATTGTGCAGTCTCAACTTAAGTGGTTCACCTTATATACAGTTGTATACACATGATGACATGTCCAATCCAACTGAAAATAACAAAGCAGGAGTTGACAGGGAAATTTTAGGAGTACCTGTGAAAATACCACCTTTTTGGCGCAAGAAAGTCAAAGTATGGTTCTTGCAAGTGGAATCCAAGTTTGTTACCATGAACATAATTAACAAAGTGACCAAATATCATTGTATACTAGGATCCCTTGACAGTGAAATTGCAGAGTTCGTATCAGGCTTCATTACCAAGCCATTGTCAGCTACACCATATGGGGATTTAAAGGCCTGCCTTATTGCTGAGTTTGAAGAATCTGAGACATGTAAAACCAAGAAGTTGCTTATGAAAGTATAGTTAGGAGATAAAAAGACCATCCTCCTTACTCAGAGAAATGTGGGCTCTGGCTGGATGACAAATAACAAATGATTCTTTAAAAGCTATATTTCTACAACTTGCCTACCATCTTAAGGGGCCTCCACACTTATCTTCATACCAGAATATAATATCACTTTGATAGAAATTACCTAAAATGTTACAATCAAGCCTTCCAGCTGATTTCTTTGATTCAACACCAATGAACTGTGATATTTCTTTTTTGTCTTCAACCTGAAACAGTACATGGTCTCACTAAAACCAATCAACATTCAGCATCCCTCCGCAAAATCTGTATTCATTCATCCAGAGCTTATGATGCCTTCACATGTATTCATCAGACAGGATGCAGTGTGGAAAGCTCTCCAGTATGGACCTATGCAGCAGTCAAATATGATGAGAAGTACTTCACTTTGGAAATGCCTTAGGTCAACAGATAGTTTCCATTCATAGACTTAAACCAGCTTTTCTGCTGAATAATATGGACACTACATTACCCAAGTACCTGATAATTAACCTGTCCAGAAAACCAGCAGACTACACATTCTGGTCTCACAGTGTACTTTGCAAAGAAGTTTCTCACGTTGTCACTGGGGAGAGAGTAGTATGTGGTGGCACCTAATTCATTATTCTATGTATATAAACAGAAACAAACTCCTTGTTTCTTTTGTTTTCTCTGTAATTTTGTCTGGTTACCAAGAAAGACACCACATGTTATTAATTTTTCAGCGTGTGTTTAATGTAGCTTTTTAATATGTTAATAAAAAACAAATTTGGAACTAAAGGCTACAGTTTGATCCCCCATCCTACTGCATGACGTTATGTTTCTTTTCTTTTTGTTAAGAGAAGTTTCAGGTCTTTTACATTTTGTGTCCACTGTTTTGTTATATTTTCGTAAATCCTGGTTTGACCCCTTATTTTCATCAGGCTCTCCTACTTATCTATTCCCCTGACTCTTGCAAATTTCATTAACATTAGTTATTGTGTTTCCACATTGCAGCATCTGATTTAAAACACTGTTGTTTAAAGGCAATGAGCTATTCACTTGATAAGCACGCTAGAGATACACTTGAGCAGGCAGATTATTTCCACCATGCATAGAATTTAAGTCTTTTTTTGTAAGCAGAATTTTAGCTTCTTCTATCTTTACTTCAATCTCAGATGTCACATTTGTATGAGCTAAATTGCCAAAATGCGTACATGTGTATGTGGCAATTACCTTAAAATGTGCATAGCTTTAAAATATGCATAGAAGTTATAGGAGTATGCAATGAAATGCTAATACTCTCTGAAGTAATTTTTAGAACTATTCATAACAAATGGTTTGCTTACATGATTTTTCTGATGTCCGTAAACTTGTTGTGGTATACAGTAAATATTTAGGAAAGCTGAATCAGAGTTTTAAAAACTGAACCCAGGGTGTGACTTGAATCTTGGATCTTCAGGTTTCTGTGCTGATGATTTCCCCTAAGAAATCGTGGTGAGACACTTATATACATTAATTTTTCTGATGTAATTTGTAATCTCAAATGCAATCTCAATTACTTGGAGGTATTAGACCTTAAAGGAAACTTGCATTGTTATGATACCTTTTAATGTTAGAGCTTTTGGTGAAGCACTCTATTAGGCTTAGTTTATGCCTGTTATTTGCTCTTTCACATTGGCTCTTTATGGGTCGAAAAAGCAGATAAAAATTTGTAGAAATGGTTGTATTACATACTTCATTGCAGGTACAAGGCAGGTACCTTAGGCTTAAGTGATGTTCAAATTTTTTGAAAGTGGATCACTAGTTATAGCTTTGAGATTCTGTTCTCTATGCATGACCATGAGGGAAAAAAAAAAAACAGCTGAAGAAAGTATAGCTTATTTGACAATTCAAACCAATAATAAACAATGTCTTGGAAATGGTTAATGCCATTAAAAAAAAGAAAAAATTATTTTATATAAATTGCATGCTTTAACAAGATATACACTTTTTGGGCAGTAACCTTTTTCTTTCCCTTGCAGTTTACAAGTTATAGAAAATTAATCAGAATGAAGTGGACTTCACAGGGTATTCACAGAAAATTTAAGATATCTATACATTTTATTTGTCATATAAATATCTTACTCATGGTATTATAATCAAAACTGTTTAAGCCATCCCCCCCCCCACACACACACATGGACCTTTATCTAAAAATGCTTTTTATTAATTCAGGAGACCTCAGAATGTGCAGTTCCAGTGAAATCTCCATATTGAATTTTTGGGTGGAATACGGTAGGTACTTTTGCTACTAAGTATAAGCCGTAAAGAAAGTAAAAACTGAATGCCACATCCAAGAACATTCAGATCCACAGACAGTGCATTTTTTTAAATTAATTATTTTTGGTTGCTTTAACAGTTTAACTCTTATTGCAACCATGCAAGTACAATGCACAGTAATAAACAATAACGATTCACAGTATAAATGTACAAGATTACACAATAGGTAAACAACATGGTTGAATACAATTGCAGAGGTATCAAAAATAAACATAACATTAGTAAAAAATTTTAGAATTCCTTATATTTTACTATATAGCTTTATTTTTTTATGGTAACATAATGTGTTTTTTAATAGATGAAGGTCATTAAGAGCACAAGGTAGATCGTTGACTCCAGCCTTTGTCTCCAGGTGGAGTACAAAGAGCAGTTTATATGTATATGTTTCGCTATCAGTGGTATGTTACAACTGATGTAGAATAAAGGTAGATCATGTGAAAAAGATAGAATGTAGATGTCTGGGGTGTTGAAGCTGTACAGAATTGGGTGTCAATTACAGGATGTTGAAGATGCCATGCACTGTTTCAGTAATACATGACTGAGAGATAGATAAGGGATTTTTAAGTTTATTCCATTACAGTAATGTGAGATGCAGTGATGGAAGGAACCCTAATATTTCTTGTGTTGTGTTAATTTGTTTCATAAAATACAGCAATATATATATTCGATGAAGGCCTAGATGTACATTTATGGCATATGGCACCATTTAAATTTTTTCTCAATAACTTGCACACAGTGCAAGTTAGGGAGATTAAGCAAATGTTTTAAGGTAAAGGGTGGTTTAGGGATAGGAATTACAAGAACTGATGCCACTGTTTTGGAAATACTTGGTTTTTCCAAATAAAATTATATATCTCATTAGGGTATGCAAGTCCCTATGGTATAGTTGCTTAATTAATTCATACAGGATAATATATGATCCCATTCAACTTGCACAATTTTATTTCTGAGAGAAGAACTTCCATGGTTTGTTCTTCATTGTAATTTTCTTGGGGTTTATAAAACACAGTACTGAGATCAACATACGAGCAAGTTGTTTTATATTGCCCAACAATTTGTTGTGGTTGGAGTTACTAGAATTTTGGATGAAAGTGTCAGTAAAGGAATCTCTATTGCTTTAAATGAACTTACAATCTTGTTTTCAACTTCTATTTGTGGACAAACAATATTTAATGGCCTATAAGTGCTCTTTATACTATTAATTTTATTCCAGTTGCAGAGGAAGGAATGTTATAATTTAAAGAAGATATATAAGATATCAAGCAGTTGTGTTTACTTCATTTAATTACCTTGTGTGCTTGAGCACAAAACTTTTGGAAGGTTATTTTGTTTTCCAAAGACAGTTGTCTAAAAACAATAGAATGCTTTGTGCTTGTTTTTTATGGCAGCTTTACAGCTGTCATTCCACCATGACAGCTGTAAAGCAGCGTATACTAGTTTTCAGGATATTTGCTTCTGCAGATGGTGTCACTAGTTCAGTCAGTTCTGAGATGATGTTATTAATTTTTTCAGTATTGTGGCTGTTGATATCTGGTAATTTTTGAATACCCTCAAAAATGTATTTTTGATACAGTGGCCAATCAACTTTGTTGAACTTCCATTTTGGGGTTGAAAAGTAGGAAGCAGTAGGATATCTATGGGAATGATGATAGGATAGTGAATCATTTCCTTGAGAAAATGAGTGTACTCACCAATATATCTTGGGTGCTTTGGAGGACTATAAATTATCAAGTCTATACTACTGAAAGGTTCCTGTTGTTGTGGTATAATGAGTAGATTGTAGAGAATTAATAATAATTAAGTCATTTTGAATAATGAGTTTCTCTTTCATCTTGACTGTAACATTTGCTGCAACATCCCCATGGCTATTAAAGTCATCTAGCAGAAGAAAGGGTTGAGAAAGCTAGTTTAGTAGTTTTTGGAGGTCTATGTAGCCTAATTTGTTGCTATTAGGAAGATAAATATTGTACACAAGTGAAATGATAAAAGTAGTGTCAATGCTTTAGCTTCAAGCTGGGTATGAAGGGGAACCTCCTTATGAGGAATGTTATCTTTAATATATGTTACTACCCTGCTGCTTGCATGTTGTCCTGTAAGTTGTGATAGAGAATATCATAAATTAGTGGCATGTTCACCGCAAAAATTGGCCTCTTGTAAGCAAATTGCTATTAGATAATAGCATTTTAAGGTATTCATATTGGGTGTAAAATCCCTAAAGGTTCCACTGTAAAATTGTATTAGCCGGTTGGATGCAGCAAAATATTCGTTACAAGTTTGTCTTACATGAAATTAGCAGCAGCCATAATGGTGCAGCTTTTATTTGAGGGTAGCAAACAGTTTTTTCTCCAACTGCATGCTTTGGTTTTTCACATTTGTGTTGTAATAAGAGTAGAGAATTCTGATTGCCTGTAGCAGAAACTTAAGGTTATTCAACAATTTCCTGGCTTATTTGAACATATCACATAGTGAGTAAAACACAAAAATCAATTATTGTACATTCAATTAAATGGAAGGCAATTTGAACAGCATTGGTTTGCTTTTATCTCCTCTATTGCCACTGAAACACTGAAAACTTTGTAACACCATGCAAATTGAACAACCAAGATTTTAAGGCCACCTGGCAGAAAAAAATTATGCCTCTACCATAGTTGTGTCTCATAAGATGTTTGTTTTCATCCTCTATCATCTTCGAAATATTTAACTGAATTTTTTTGACACCTGGTATAAGATATTCATAACATTTGATTTTACAAAATTACAAGCATATCTCGTTTCTGCGATGGATACCTCCTTTTTGTATCACCTCAGATTGCAGCATTGCTAATTTACTCTAGTATGAAACAAATTTAAAGCATATGTAGGTGAAAATAAAATATCATATCAACATTGTGGTTCTTTTATTTAGATTTATGTGGAAACAAATTTATTTTCTTAGAGGAGAGTAGGTTTCTGTAGGGAAACTAATCAACAATATTGTTTTTATTTACACTCATAGGTACATTTGTTTGTTAATTTACTCTGATGAAATTGAGCTTACCCAGCGTTTTCCTGTATACACTTAGAAATGCTGTATATTTGTATGCAGCTTACAGAATAACTTTAAAAACATGGTACTTTAAGCTAAGCAAACAAAAGAGTATGCATTATGACGGAAAGTAATTGTAAGCCAGCTGTGATTACCTTAGCATGTAAAAACTAATCAGAAATGAGAAGAAATACATAGGTATATCGGTAGTGAAAGAACTGTTCGAATGCACTTTGTAGTTTCAGAGTTAATCAACCCATAAAAGATGTAGATTATTGTACATAGATTATTGTATATACATATTGTATGTAGATAAAAGTATGTAGATTATAAAATTGCCAAATGTTCATAATAATGAGCCCTCTGACATCAATGTTCAGTGAAATAGGCTCCTCTTAAGACCTCATTTCCAAACTTTTCTCCCTAACCATCAGAAAGAGATAATTTATTTTTGTAATGAAAAAAAATGTTTTAGGGGTTTCTGAAATTAACCTGAAAATACAAACACTCAAACAAAAAATCATCTGTGTTTATAATATTAGTATTGATTACCATCCTTGTCCTCTCTCTTGCCCCAGCCAATGACAGTGCATTTTGTCCCAGGAGCAAGATCATGGTTTGGTGAAGGAAGACATACTGGAAGTAGATGCTCATGGAATGTTACTCTTGATTTGAGCTGTGAAACATACAAGACATTATATATGTTTCACAGCAGTGTAGTATTACACATATTTACATATTTCTCAACATATTGTGTACCAAATAATGAAATAAAAGATTAAAATTGTATGGAGTCGGAGGTTACCTATATTTAATATTCTTGGGAAAACTATGGACTCCTCTGAACCACCATGAAGAGGGACTGCAATGAAAAGTGATATAAAGAAAGCAGTCTAGAGGGAGGTTATAGCATTAATTAAGGTAGTAGCAACTGATGAACTGTACTTAATAGACTCTGACTATTAAGGACAAGGAACGGGGCTTGCATTTTCCACTGCCAACTTCCATTGCAAGCTGCTTCAGCTTGTTCGCTAATCAGTTGTGGTTTATTTGAAAATGTATTAAAATTTTCTATCTAAATAATTATGCTAAAATAGTATTTAAACAAATAAAAATGTTAATTAAGTATAGGGCAAACACTTTTAATACAAGAAGCTTAGAAGTTGGCATACATCTTGAACTAAATAACTTGATGCATTGGTCTAGGTAACTTGACAGTGACCTAAATTTGCTTTTATCAAAGGTGTGGATCCCCACCTGCTGCTTAGGTACCTACCTAAAGTTGTACATTTGACCCATAAGTCCAACACAGAGCTTTCAATGGAAATATATGTTTTGGGGTACCTGAATACAATGCAAGTTATAGAGAAACGGGCGAGTTTATGGGCAGATAACTTGAAACTGAAAATACACATAAACACCATTGTTCATATAAACCCAGCTATATTTTAAATAATTTATAAGATGAACACTTTCTGGAAATTTTCCCAAGCCCAGACATCTCCATTGTTGGCAAAATGGACTGTGTCTCTCAAATTTTATGGAAATTGCAGGAAAAATGCAAAGTTCTTTAAAGTGTACAAAGTATGAAAAAATTTTTTGTGCCCTTAACCATCTCTAAAATATTAAATAATTTTTGTTTGAAATGTCCAGTATTTTAAGCAGTAAACTTTGAAACAACACTAGGATGCTTCTCAATGCTCAGGGTAATAATATGTAATATTAAAGTTACGATACATTTATATCTTTTTTAAACAGCTGATTTCAATTCACCCCCTGTCTATGCCTTTGTATACAAAACAAGAAGTATATTAAGAAGTTTTATAGGAATATTTAAGTCAGAGAGCAAAATGGGTATAATAGAAAGCTTTTATATAATCATTTACAGAATAGTTATGAAAGTAACTGATAGTAATTGTACAGAAAGCTAATGGATTGTGACACATCAAATTTTTAAATTTCCTGAATATAAAATTAATGGATTGCACATCCTCTTTTTATTTGGTTATAATATTAAATCACAAAATTGAAGCAATGTTACTATATATTACAGGGAAAGGCTTAAGCTTGTTGTACAGGCTTGTGCAAAAAAATAAAAAGGATAAAAGTGCTTATACTTTTGGTTTCATATTGTGTTTTTCTTTATTAAAGTTAGCAGAATCCCCATATCAGTTGTGTTCCACACTTATCCGGTTGTGCTAATCTCTTGCCGTGAAAGGGGTAGGAAAGGGAAGCATTTTAGCTGAGTGGCTGAAAGGTACTCTTCAGATCTGTTTATCTCTTATTGGTCTGATGTACAAAGTCTAGCATTTATCTTAACCATGAACAGTGATCAGTTTGCAGCTCAAGAGCGAAGGAAGAGGTTGGTGGGGTAGGGTGGGGGCAAGACAAACATTATGTGGAGCGTTTGGATGAAATTGTCTTTTAAACATTATTATAGACAACCAACCGAAAATGATTGCCTTTATTGAGCAAGGTTATTGTGCTATAACACTGCGGAGCTATATGCAGTATCTTCAAGAACAGCATCAACCTGGTGAGTGAAATACCATAAACTGGGTTACTAGACAAGAAACCAGGGACCTAGCATATTTAATTGTAAATGAATAATGCATTCTCCATTTCAACAGAAACATCAGAAACATATCCCGAGATGCAAAGCAAAATTAAAGGAGATCTGAAAAAATAAAAACTGTTTAATATATAAGATTTTCAGGGGACTTAAAAAGGTATTTTAGTCATTTACTAGATTAGGGCATAATGGGATTATTATTATTACTATTACTATTATTATTATTATTATTATTATTATTATTATTATTATTATTATTATTATTATTATTATTGCCTTCTGATAATAATGGCTTGCAAAGTAGCAAGAGCAATATATGGTGACATAGGACAGGGTGAAGCTGGCAGCAAGATCACTTACTCTGTATTCACTCTTAGGTTGATCCGCGGCAAAACAAACCCACGTGGTCAGTGCACCGTGGTGCAACACGGTAGCAATGCGCGCAGGAAAATAGTCCAGTGCTAATACTCTGAATTTTAGAATGAATTTATCCTTAAATAGTATAATATTCTATACAAATACCTAAGGTTTTATTTAACGCTGATTTATACCTTAAAACAGAGCTACAATTCCCATGATGCAATTCGTATGAGTCACCTGACATCCGGGTAGGCGCAGAATGTTGTTTACAGCCAGAAACCAGCAGTGAATTTGCTCTTGTGTTTTCGTCGAATTACGTAAAGCATTAGCCGCGCAAACCATTGACTAGTGGTGAAAAAACAATAGTGTTGAATCTTTATTATAAGTTATGTGAGAAATATCCAACACTTTCCGCGAAAGAAATGGTGAAATTAACTTCTGAGTTCACCGGTGTTTCGAGTACAAGTATAAACAGTGCTTGTGCTGAAAAATCTGAAACGAGATAAGTGGTTACACCCAGAAAAAAAAGTACATAAAATACGCGATGCAAGAATGTAGTGATTTTGAAAAGAATGCAATTCGCGTAACAGTGCACAATTTCTTTTTTAAAATGAGCCGCCAACAGTTAATAAAGTGCTGCTTCCAGAGAGCGAATAAATTAAGTTATCGCATACCTGTTACTTTATTTTTCCCTCATTTATTTTAGAATTAACTATTATTATATGTGCAAACGTTTGTTTTGTTACAGCTATCAATCCTATCACCTTTAACCCTTAACAGAATATGCTAGTCACCGCACATGGTCTGAAAGTGTGACAGTAATGGCGGAAGGATACATTATAACGGTGCACTGGTCACCTGGGGTTTGTTTTGACGCAGATCAACCTAAGAGTGAATACAGTTTAGACATATTGATTTTGAGTTATAAAATAACCAAAGAAGTTTAGTATTACAAAAAAAAGTAAAACAGCATAGTAAGGGACTGAGTTATACACAAATGAAACAGATAAAACAAAAAGCTTGTAAAAAGAATTGCAAAACATAGCATTTTTACATTACTTGGAAAGGGTGGTAACCTTCATTTTATTCCGTTTCCCGTAAACCTCTTCATTTAAGCTAATATTATTTCGGAATTAATTGTGGAAAGATAGAACGAGAATAAAAACATTCAATACTATGACTGAGATTCGAACCATGAAATCTTCAGCTACCCATGCCACTGCACTAATACTTGAGAACGCATCATGAACTCCTCCGTGCGACACAAATATCCCAATAAAACACAAGGGGTTCTCAACCTCTTTCAGATAATATACCCCAATGTCTACTTACGTACTTTTTCATTCTGATAATATCCTCTAGCTTATGGAAGAACAATTAATAAAACTGAATTGATTATGCATTCTCAACAAATCTTCAACTGCCTTCTATCTTAACCTCTGGTGCATATCCACCATCACGAAAAAAGGCTATACAAAGGCCGCCAATCAAATTGGCTTTTGGAACCAGGTAAGGTGTGGGGACTACGTGTGGGGCCATGGTTGCTGGAGGAGCTGCATTACCAATTCCTTACCAACTTAACACACAACTCATAATTTGTGGGGGGGGGCATGGCAGTCAGCAAGGACACATGCCTGAAGGAAGGCATTGTTTACAGCTGTGCTGGATTCAACAAACACCATCGTGAATAGTGATCTAACCAGTTCCATGCAGGCTGTAATCGATTGGGCTTTTTTCTTCTTTCTTTCTTTCCTTCTTGCTTGCTTCTTTTTGTGCGTGGTGTTTGCAGGGCCCCTTAAAACCCTGGGTGTGACCACATTGTAGCTAAATATACTCATTACAAAAGGGTAGTACAACAAACAATAAAAACAGGTCCTAGAAATTGTACATAAAATTGTTTCAGTAAAAATATTGTGAACAGGGCAATGAAGAATGAAAGGAAATAAAAAAAATAAACTAATAAAGTAAATCACCACACTAAGCAACATTAAAATGAATTAAAAAGTTCAAAAAAGTCATTTCCATCCATTGGCCTTCCGTATATTTACTAAAGTATTCAAAGAATACAGGATGGAACATTTAAGTTGAGACTGTAGATTTTCTCCAAAACTAAGCGTTGTAGAAAGAAATGTCTGAAGTAAAAGTTACTTGATATGGGGGAAAGTAAATGCCATTAGTCGTGTTTTATTTGGAGGACTTTGTGGTGGTCATTTTAGGGTCAATTTAATTTCTTTTAAATGAAAACATACTTTTTTATGTTCGTTTCTCACTCCTCGTAAATAATTAAACAACATTTGTATAAATAAATTTGCAATTGTTCTTATACCAAGTAAATAACAACGACAATTCTGAATAGCTGTGTACGAAGAGCGCAATGAATTACTGGACCATCCATGGATGGTCATTTGAGGGCTAAGTTACATTTCGTAATTGGGAACATTTTTTATTTTGTTTCCTTATTCCTCATCACAAAATAAACAGGATTTTATAAACCATTTTCTACATAGCACATGGTTCTTTCACTGGTGTAGATAATTAAACATTGATGAAAGGTAGGTACACAGAGTATCACCACCTACCTTAGATTAATAAATGTTCAAAATGATGTCCTTCTACCTCAATGCATTTTCTAACTCTGTGAATGAACGATTGATGTGTCCGTAAAAGCATGTCTCTTTCAATAATGGCACAAGTACATCATATGCGCGCGTTCCTGTTGCCTGGAGTTGTTGGCGTTTCACAATACACCTTTTCCTTAAGGTAACTCCATAAGAAAAGGTCTGGTGATGTAAGATCAGGAGATCAAGCTGGCCAATTAATGGGACCTGTGCGTCCTATGAAACGATCATGGTAATTGTTATTTAAAATATGCGTAGCAGTACGTGCATAGTGCACAGGGTATCCCTCGTGCTGGTACCAAATTTGCGACCTGGTTTGTAATGGCACATCTTCTAACAATAACGGCAACTCCTTTAAAAGTTTCTGTACTTTGCACCTGTTAAGGTGGCATCAATGAAGTACGGTCCAATTACCTTGTCATCCAAAATCCTACACCACACATTAACAGATCAGGGTCTCTGATGTTCCACTCCTCGTAGCCAATGTTGTTGCTGCAATGCCACATAGTAGGGATGGAATTTATGCCGTTTCAATATTTTGAGGACACTGATGTTGGATATTCTCGCATTAGTTGCTAATTCGCGAGTACTGATATAGGGGCTGTAATACACTGCAGTTAGCACCGCAATTTCCCTATCTTCGTCCGTAGCTGTTCTTTTGTGCCTCCTTTTCTTTGGTTGGACACTGCTTTCTTCGGATAATTGTTTTATCACACGATAAAATGAAGCTGTTGATGGAGTTCTATCAGGAAATCTCTCCGCGTACAGAAGAATAGCCTGTTCCACATCTCTCCTAAATTCCCCATAAATGAAACCATTTTCACTTTTTGTGGTTGAGAAAGTTTGTCCATTTCAACTGAGTACATTTACTCAGTCAACGCTTCAAATCTTAAACGACTTGAACGGAACTAATGGTTGTTACTCGGTGATTGCTAATTGTAGGTACGTACTACCAGTGGATCCCCCTGTACTCGTACGCGGCTGCAAGTACACTAATGACAGATACAAGAAACCGTCCTATCGTGTAAAGTAAACAAAACAATGGACACAATATCCCATTGCCTCCTCGCCTATTATTATTATCAGAGATCGGAAATTAGGCAGAATGTCTTTTTAAATGTGCCAAATCTATCTTCAATTTGAAAGTGAATCTGTACGAATTACACCTTTGTGATTGAAATACCACAGTTTTATGTTGCCTTTTTCTGCCTTTTTAAATATAAAGGCCTATTTTACGAAATAAATGCTTTTTATTGTCCTTATTTGATTATTTATCTATTATTTATTAATTATTAAACATTTCTAAGGTACATTTTATTTCAATAACCGTTAGTCCGTGACAATAAATGTTAGTTCGCCGAATGTATATTATTGTCTTAAGTTGTAGACAACATAGGCGTCTTTCAATCAGTTCATTATTTTCTTTGCAACAATGAGTGCTACCGCGCAAATAAATGTATAGACAACAGAAAGCGTTTCAATTACAGCTTGTGTTTGTTTTAAAAGGCAATAATGAGTGCGTGTATAACTTTGTTTTTCTTTCAGCTTTCATTGCGACGTTGTTGTAGCTAACAGCAAGATGCCGAAATTCAGTGTTTCTTTACGCAGTAGATTACAAAGTTACGTTAATACTTTTGGATCCGACGTATTTTGTACCGACGGTAAAGTACTCACATGAAAAATATGCGAGCAGTCATTGAACTACGAAAAGAAGTATTTTATATCACAGCATATCGGCACAATCAAACACAAAAATGCACTTTCCAAGGCAACTGTGAAGAAGATTTCTTTGCTTCCAACAGTAATTGAACATGGAGTTGAAAACCCCAGTTTGCATTCGACTTATGCAAAGCTTTCCTCAGTGCCCGGAATCCCTTTGTGGAAATTACAGAATCCTACATTATCACAGTTTTTGGAGAAGTATGCTAACCAAACTAACTGCATCTAGCGAGTCAAGTTTGCGAAAATGTTACTTAACCGAATGTTACGATGACACAATTAAAATCATTAAAGATAAAATAAAAAATAAGAAGATCTGGATTTATATCGACGAGTCAACGATACCATGGGTCGTTTCATTGCCAATGCTGTTACTGAACCATTAGATCCTACAGAAGATGAATCAATGAAACCATTCTTGCTTACAACAAAGTGTCTTGAGAAAGTTAACAATTCAACTATCGCGCAGTTATTCACAGTTCATTAAAGTTGCTGAGGTCTGAAGAAATTCAATATGACAACGTCTTACTTTTCATCAGTGACGCTGCAGCATATATGAAAAATACTGGAAAAGCGTTAAAAGTGCTATTTCCAAACATGCTTTACGCGACCTGCGTAGCACATGGCTTTCACAGGTTGTCAGAAGAGATACGATGCTTGTTTCGGGATATTGACAAATTGATTTCCAGTATTAAGAAGATCTTTGTGAAAGCCCCATCAAAAATCCTGACATTTAAATCCATTGCACCAGATGTAGCTCTGCCCCCCCCCACCCAACTTATCATAACGAGATGGGGGACATGGATCTCAGCAGCACTTTACTACGCTTCAAATTTCCGGAGTATAACTGAGATAGTGAACGCTCTGGAGGATGAAGCATCTTCAATTGTAGCAGCCAAGAAACTTCTCAACACTTCGGAAGTGAAAAATGACTTACTTTCATTGTGGCCGAGTTTGGATTCCTGCCACAAGTGATCTGCCAGCTTCAAGAAAGAGGACAACCTTTAACGAAGTCAGTGAAAATGTGGATGATGCAGCGCAAAGACTGGGCAATGTACCAGGGAAACGGGGTTAATTAGTTAGCGAAAAGTGTAAAAAAGTGTTATCGAAAAAATGGTGATCTGGATAAACTTAGAAACATTTAAAAAATTCTACAAGGTGACAATTCTGTTGCAGTTGAAATGGATCCTACAATGATGCTATGTTTTAGATTTGCTCCAATAACCTCTGTCAATGTTGAGAGGTCATTTTCTCATATGAAAAATGTGTTATCTGACAGGAGACTCAACAGGATCCCATAGAACTTAAAAAAGCATAGGTTGGATGTGCAACGAATAAGGCATTGCAATACACAGGTATTTTTAAAAAATATTTCATTTTTGTGTCAATTTGTTTAAAACTTTGAAGTTCTTTAAAATATGATGATTGAGTTATTGAATGGTGCAACTTATTAAATAAGTGGGTTTTTCTAATTGCTCTTATTGCCTGTTTTAGTATTTATAATGCCTTTTTGCCAGCCTATTTTAATTTTTTTAAGGCCTAAACTACCGGTCTCTGTTTATTATACTACACTGTGTTGAATGGATTCAACCATTGATTGCGCTCTTCCTAAACAGCTATTCAGAATTTCCGTTGTTATTTACGATGGTGTAAAAGCAACTGCAAAGTTCTTTATACAAACGTTGTTTAGGTTTTTATGAGGAGTGAGAAGACAACATAAAAAAGGTAGGTTCCCATTTAAAAATTAAATTGACCTTAGAATGACCATCACAAGGTCCTCCAAATAAAACATGACTAATGAAACTTACTTTCCCCCATAATATCAAGCAACTTTTATTACAGACATTTCTTTTCTACAATGCTTAGTTTTGGAGATATTGCACAGTTTCAACTTAAACGCCCCACCCTGTATAGTTTAAACCCTATCTCCATTTAACAACCATTTCTTAAAAAACTTACTTAGGACCAATTCGAAGGACAGCGAGTAAAACTTCTGGTATTTATGAAATTGGATGTAAAGATTGCAAGCAAATATACATAGGGAAGACAAAAATGGGCTAGGAGGAAGACAAGAGAACATAATAGAACATAGATACACGGTTTAAAGAACACACAATAAATGTGAAGTACAAACAAACAGAATCATCGTTGCACAGTATCTTTGGTCCACAGGTCATCAGTTAAAAGAGTACCTAAGTTTTTATAGAGGCTCTCAGAAAATCGGTGTAACTCTCCAATTGGAAAAATTATTCATATATAAAAACAAGGAAAATTTATTAAATTTTGGTGTTCCATATGAAAGTAATCTCATCGTACAGTATCTCCAGCTAATAAGTCGTCCTCCGTGGACTAGTGGTACCGTGCTAGCCTCTAGTTCCCGGCGAAGGGCGATGAATTTTTTTCGGGCGTAAAAATCCGTAGCACGGCTTCCTTCGGAAGGGAAGTAAAGCCGGTGATCCCGTGTCGTAGATTTACGGCACGTAAAAGAACATCAAACCTGATAAAGAGGGCTCCGAGCAAAATTACCGGTGTTTCACGCCCTTAGAATGGACCATAGTAGTTAAAAATTCAATTCAATTCATTTCCAGCTAAGAAACTTCATCTACAAGCTACAGGAGGAAGTGTAACAGTGAGTCTAGGCTGATGATAGAGGCAACAGTCTGGTGTAGAAAGTGAAGCTACAGTAATAAATATTTCTGAACTACTTGGGCCTTGGGGATACTTCACACAAGCTAGTCAGAGATGAAGGCTTGATAGGAATTACATACGATTACCATCCCAGAGTTGGGAATCGAACCACAGACTCTCAGTACGAGAACTGAGCGGGATGGCTCAGGCGGTTACGTATGTGACCCCGCATTCGGGAGATCCCGGGATCGATACACGATACTCTGGCCTATGGGTTTTTCGTGGTTTCCCTGGGTCGCCAGGCGAATGTTGGTATGGTTCATCTTCTACCACGACTCTCCTCCCTCTCATTTCCTATACCCATCATCTTCCTTGTCATTTGTTTCAGGGTTGTCGGACCAGGCGATGATGTTCGGGGGTTATGGTTGAGCGGTGGCTTGCGTTCTGTAAACGTTTCTTCTCTGGTGTCGCTGTGTAGCGCTCAGTTAGGTCTCTCCTCAGCGTGGGGTTCCGCTCCGGGGAACTGGAAGTTGGTGGCTTGTAGTCTGGGACCGAGCGGCGGCGGATGTGTTCTGTCTGGAAACGTTAGGGACCTCTTCCATGCTTGCATCTGTTGGCATCCGGATCTGATCGCACTTCGGGTCTCTCCCCTCATCCTTCCGTCCCAGGGTTCGCGTTGGGAGTATAAAGTGCCGACTGGCCTGCGTGCGGCGTCCTGCCCCGACGGGGACCCCTCCGTGATATGTACCTTTACCTTAGTATGATACCCATGAAGAACACCAATGAGCACTCATATATTTTGAATGCAGAATCTTAAGGTGTACAGAGGCTTTAAAATGAGTCTAAGATTACCAAATGTGAATAGAGTATACATTTTCTCTTGTGGGATAAAACAAGAAATGGAGAATGAAAGAAAGAAGACTTTTGCTATTTCTTTTTTATTATACTTTGCATTTTGTCTTTCTATTTAAAGTAAAGAATAATTTATGAGAAATGTAAATACTATCAATAGCAGACAAAAAAAACCTACAAATACAAAAATCTGATACAATGAATAATTATGACCAATATCACTATATTTAATACACTCCCAAACAGTTTTAAATTACTGGCTGGAGTTCAAATCTAAGTTCAGATGAGTTGCATGGTTAAAGCTTTTTCCAGGGTTCTCTCTCATTCCCTGAACTGCCTTGAAGATTCCGTTCATACTTTCATTTATGATCCAAAATAACTGGTCCAGCTAAAGTAAATTAAAATCATATAAAATAAATCTTTATGATGCCTATTATCCTGTTCATGAGTTATGGATAGAAAGTGAATGTCATCTGCAGTTAACTGATGCAATATTTCTATAATGTATACACGGAAGCACGTAATGGAGTAGGTGATGGACTGTTGACAGGTTTATATTATTACAATTTTTGAGTGGATTTTATTACTTAGAACTTCAAATTGCATGAGTTAATCTTTACTAACATAACTGCTGCACAAACTTGCATTTTGTACTCAGGATATGCTTTGAGAACACCTGTATTATTAACCTGATAAAAAATATTTAACATTAAGAACCCAGAACAATTGATGGACTTTTAGTTGCCTATTTTGGACAAGCTACGCCAGTTCATTTCATCAGTAACAGATCCTTCCACTCTTGTCTTCAGCCACATTCAGTTGGCAATCAGCTGAGGATGAGAACAAATGTTTTGGAAACATGTCTTGAGTAAATAATAGACTTGTGGAGCAGTATGTTAGTAAAGGTTTTAAGTAATAATAACACATGTCTGAAATATATAAATTTATTCATATCAGTTCCTGAGTTAAGGCTTGGTGGTGGTATTTTCGTGGTGTATGTTAATGCAAGATATACACATTGATCACATCATGGAATAACTAGTGACAAATGTGAGAAACTTCGAAGTTACTTCGGGTATTAAGTTACTAGTAACTTCATGTTACTACATTGCTTGCATGATTGCATTCTTGTTCCTCAATCATATAGGAGTATAACTGGTGCTGGGAGGAAGTAATATATATATATTAGCTTCACCTTATTTTTGTGCTATGTGATGATCTTATGTCATATGATATGTTCAGTAACTCTGAACATAGCTTTCAGTGGGATCCATAGAATATAAAACAAAAAATAAGATGAGGATGCAATATCACCTCACCTGGAAAAGAGCAACATCGTTGTCATGAGCAACTCCAAGATTATACATAGGATGAGGCACTACACGTTTCACCTTCATTTTCTGTCCAAAGTATGAATGTGCATGTCTCCTTGTGATGCCCAATTGAATGGTCCAGCCATCAGGATTAAACTGACTTGACTGACTAAAAACCGCAAAAGGAGAAAAAGAAAATTAATGTTTATAATCTAAACCACACTAACTACTGCAGAAGAATTTTGCAAAACCACTTTTTATATAAATTTCATTATACCTATATTCAGAGGAATGAAATAGTAAGAGGAATTAATAAGTAAATTCAACAATGATTGTGACTATTTAAAGGAGCAGTCCATAATACATTTAAGTCAGCTTTAATCAAACCAATTTTTCAGATTAAGCAGAATGCTATTTTCTGTGTATTAGTATGAGGCATGATTCTTTTTTGCTCCTTGCAGATATGAGATGTCATAGATATCTCAGCATTCCCCTTGTACTTATAACGATACGTGTAATAAAAGCATTTCTGCAAATGTTTATCTCAATTAACATGAAGCAGGTAGAAGAATAAGCATTTGTAAGATAGTTCTAAAACAGATGGTAGAGAAAGTCGTGTGAATGTAACAAATCAGGGTTTTAAAAAATATAGTTTTATTTAGACAATATGAAAAGAAGAAACAAAACTGATTCTTTTTCCCGCAGTGGCTTGGACAAGCATTTCCATATGCAGGCATACTTTTATTCCACAAACATTTTTTCACGTACTGCTCTATGTTATCCTACAGAGGCTGTAGAATTTCTGGAGAGAGAGTGGCTATTTCTTGCACAATATATTACTTTAAGTGCTCCAGGTCCTTGAGGTGTCTTTGAAACACTTGTTCTTTTGAATAAATGGTGAAATTCATCCCACTGGCAATGAAAACCTCGAAAGACCAAAGTGGAGCTGAAGGCAATATTTTTGTAAGCAGTATTGTTTACTAACTGCATCACGTTACATAGTTCCTCAGTCAGCTCCTGAATTATACAGTGGTACGTTATTCTTGAAGACATTTGCTTTGTTCTACAGCCTTAGCTTTTGAGGTAATGACTAGAGCTCAGAGTAGAACTATACTTTTGAAGAAGTTGATGTAATAGATTAAAAATTTGGGGACAGTAAATTCAAAACAATTTTGATTATTCTGTATGGCTATCAGTATTTATATAATGGATCATTTAACTCAATTTCCTGTAACAATATGTGGTTTTACATGCCAGACTTACTTTCCAACACAATGTGATGCAGTGAGAACCCACTGATCAGCTATGAGCACACCAGCACAGTAGAATACTTCTTCTGGACCTCCTAGTAGAGCAGCCAAGAAGGGCCAGTCCCCAGGAGAAGATTCTACTCCTCCCACAATACGCTTTGTACGGCGAGAGTTGTATGAATGTCGTCTCTTACCACACACTGCAGAACACACATTTGCCTCTTAACATTTTATAAATACAGATAAAAGAGGTAATTAAAATGATTTTGTCAAAGGAGGGCCCCTTAATGCTATCTTATTTTAAGATACAAATGTCAGTCATTCTATTTTGAATGTATTCAGAGGAGATTTTATGGTGTTCTCTGAAGGGACACTGGGAGTCAATTTTTAGGTGAAAGTGACAAAGTTTTCAATTTCATTATATCAATTATATCATATAAATAATCTATAGACACTTGTGAATCATTTTGGCCAAACGTTTTGTACTATCTGCCATTTTTAAAAGTCCAGCAACATGTTTAAATCACCCATGTGCTACTTTAAAACTCCACTGGACCTGCCCAGTTTCTAGCTCTATATGTAAAGCATCATAATTTGCTATTTTCTGCATATTTTTCAATTTATTTGACCGTGGTTTGGAATCACAAGTAATTCCCTACTTTGTGCTTCCATCTAGCACCTAAATGCATAACTATTTACTACATAATGAACAGAAGTTTAGACTTTGAAAAGAAAAATTATATTTTGGTACTGTAAGACTCTATTTCATTAAAATTCTCTCCATTTGTCCATATCATCTTATTTTACAGGACTTTGCAGTTATTTTGATATGTTATTAGTTGTTTAAGGCTTTGTTTATATATCTGTCTTACAGATCTTTAGATACACTTTGTTGTTTACGTACCATATGCAGTATTGAAAGCAAACTTTTATTGAGTTGTTTGAAAATGCCTACTGTAGTGAATGTGAGTGTTCAAATGTGACTACAAATTGGGGAAAGACATGGCTTTGCAAAAAGATTATGTGTGAAAGTGAAACAATTGTGGTTTTAGCTCTACCCAGAAATATTCCAGTCCTCCTGTCATTAAAGAAGAAAAAAAAACCAAAATAACAAAAAAAGAGGTTTCCATTTGAAATAAACAGAAAATGTGTAATGCCATTTTTAGCAAATTAACTTTATTACCAACAGAAATGTTATAGTAGAAAATATTCCTGATAAATGTGGTATGAAAAAGGCTATTTATGTCACTGCATGTCAACAGACACAAACCCCAACATGACAAATGTCCCCTGGCACTGACTCCTTGTGCTTTTACAACAAAAGTATAGCTAATGGTACACAACCTGATACCAGTGATAAAATGTCCATACAACTTTCTGAGTCAACTGTTTCCAAGATAATGCCTGTCTACCAAAGACTAGCCTGTGATGAGCTGCTGCAGAAATGTGTAAGAGATATTTCACAAAATCAACATGAATTGCTGCATGCCATGTTATGGAGGAATGGTATCAAAGAAGAGCATCACAATTGCTGTAACAAATGCTGGTCAGAATTTTATATGGGGTACTCAGCTACAGAAGAAATGAAATCTACTATAAAGAATTCTACAATTTTCAGTTTATCAGACGTGATTATGAAGAGAAGCGACAACAGAAGAAAATATGAGTATGCTCGATTTTCAACTGAGAAGAAGAAAACAGCTCGCAGGAAGAGTAAATCACCAAAAATGAAAAGGAAGAAGCCAAATAAAAAAAGGATGAGAAAATATGCTTCAAGGCAGTTATAAGTACTGATAGCTGTAGATTTAAAAAGAATGTGCATTTAGAAATATGTATTTTTTTCTCAGTTTTTCATTTTTGCACATGAAATTGATTCCTTGCATTTCAGTTTTGTCTGATTTGTATGTAAATTTGCACACATCTTTTCAAGTGTAATATATTAAGATTTAAGTATGCATTTTTATGATTGTTTTACTCATTGGCTCACAAAAAATAATTTATACTAAACACCAAGGGAAAATTTTGACATCAACTTCATAAAAAGAAAGTTTTGTTTCTATACAAATAATAAATCAACTTCAATCAAATGCTTAGATTTATTTTCATTGTACTAAAGTATAGGAAAATGTCACTATCATGCTTCTCTGACAAATGCAAATGTGTATGGTAGTTTGAAAAGTTTTTGTTTGCTAATAAAAATATTCAAATGTATTATCTGAGAAACTATTTGAGCTAGAGCTTTGAACTTTTTTACAGTAGTCATTTCTCTATTTACCCATTAATTAAATGTACCAATTTTTCAGTAAATAGCTTTCAAAAAACTTACAAAATGCAGTCCCAGTGTCCCTTAAAGATCAGTCACACCTTGATACAACTCGACTCTACAAGAGGAGGAGGTTTGCTGCTGCAGACAGGAAAGCTTCTGCAGGTGGCAAAAAGGGCACAAAAGTACAGAAAAAGGACACAAAGGCAACTAAAAACACACAGGATTATAAATCAGGAGAGTTTGATATGCAAAGCATACAATTTGCTGTTTTCTAGCATAATATTTTATAAATCAGTGTTTTTCTCAAAACTTCATTTTCACACATTCAAAATGAACCTTGCGCATGAGGTTTTGTTTAAATACAGCTAAAATTTCTCAGAATCTGCAGAATTATCCATTGTAACATTCTATGTGACAAAAATATGCCTAAAACTAATATATTTTTTTTAAAAATATATTTTTTTATGAATTTTAGAGATGAAAGTTTGTAAAGTATTAAAAAAAAATTCATAATTCACTCATCAAAATGTATTGAACTTTCAAATCATACTTGTTTTTTAACTGATTCGAGGCTTCAATTCCAAAAATATCAATCAATTTTCTGAACTTTTGATGCGCATGGTTAATTTTTATTATGTGATACATTTACTTAATAAAATTTATGAAATAATTAAAACTCAATTAATAACTCCCAAAGTAGTTATCCAACTTGAATGAAATCTGGTTTTCACATTTATCTAACAGCAATAGACTCAGTAAAATTTTCAGAAATATCCATACAATAATATGGAAATTCAAAAATTCATTCCCAGCGTCCCTTAAACAGGTAAAAAGGCTTTCAGATCTTTGGAAAGTGATTGGTTCCTAGATAGTTCAAAAGATCTCAAAATGTGTATTTCACTCAACTTTACTTGAGTTATTTAAATTATAAACAAGTTGTCATGGTTAAATTACTTTAAGTGATTCATATTATAGACACATAATTCGTTACTCAAAATTACAAAACATATGTGATGTTAACTATGATAAATATGTGAATTGTTTTTAGAAAGCTTCTGTTTAAATAACTGCCAGTAAGTGGTATGAGAAAATTATAAATTCAAAGAAGAATCCTTTGGAAGTTACAAAAGGTTAAGAACAACAGTTAACCCAATTGATAATTGGATACAAACACAATCAGAGTTTTCAGATGGTTAAACTGGATTAGTTCACCTAAGAATAAATAAATATAGATATAGCAACAAGACAGCAAAAGCAATTAGGAAGAACTTTTTAAAATGTTCCTGTAGTCTTCTTGGATGTCCAGATAATACAAAATGGTTTAAAATATAACAATTGGAAGAATATTTCCCTTTTGGAAATAAAATATAGTGGGCATTCCAGCTTTAGTGGTTATGAACTAATAAATAAATGGTTTCCCATACAAATTCCTTTTGTCAATAGCAACTGGATATTTCACACCATATATGAGTTTACTGATACGAGCAGTGATGCAACTGAAAACATTTTCTAATTTCTAGCAAATAAGACAATATAAGTATAATGATATAGTTTATAGAGGTAACTAGGTACGTTTTATCCTTTCTAAAATTGAGTACATTGCATATGCTTCAGAGATCAAGATTTTCTACACATTTGAAATCTTCATATTATACAGTCATGCATACAAATCTACATAAATAAGAGATTAAGAATGTTCTATGACGTGCGGAGAAGATCTCTGTTTTTAATTATACCATTGCTTGTTGAACTGATGAGCGCGCCTCAGTTATGAAAACGCCCTCCTCCAATTTTGACGAGAAAAGTCCTTGGGGACAAATCTTCTACAGGCCACATGTTGGCTATCGGCGAAACAGGTTAAAAGGTGAACATCCTGAAATGGAGTGTTTAATGGACTTCGTATCGAGCAAAAATGAAATCAAATTGAAACTTCGCCGAGGTAGTGCCCCAATGGTTGTGATACTTATAATGATTTGATATAAGTGCAGTTTATAGGTTACTGCTCACTCCCTCATTGTGCGTAGGGTTGGGTCAATAAGGAGTGGCGATAACATGTGTAGCACACCATCATAGTAGAAGGCTTTAAAGCAATTAGATGTAAACTGAGAACCACATAATGTAGGGTAGCAAACGCTGCAAAGATACTATTCCATTCGCAGTGGCCCACGGCACCGCTGATAATTAAACTTGGAAAACACGTCAACCAGAACCAGAGCGTAGGTATTCTCTTGCACCGACCGAGGGAACGGACCAATAAAATCAACAGAAAGTTTCTCCAGCTGTTTCACGGCAATGTCGGAAGCTGGGTAAGCTTTGCCATAGCAGAGGTACCACCTTAACGGTGCTAGTAATGTAGCGATCCACACCACTCGAAATAGAGTGCTCGTGGGTCTTATGCCACGTTTCAGCAACGCCCAGATGACACTTAAAAGAGCGAAACATGAAAATACGTGAAAACCGGTGGCAAACTATTTTCAGCAAAATTATATTCAAATTCCGTTAAAGTTGGTGCATATCATAAGAACCAATCACTCATGTGATATTACGGAATTGGATTGAAGTCACTCAACTGTTGGATCACCAGGCAAACAGCAGATTCCTGACGCCAGTGTTCCGCAGTACGTGTAAACATCTCGGGGAAATACCAACACACGTTGTACTCTGAGGTGGAACACGAAGATAGCTGAGAAGGCGGTTCTCCAGCAAAATCGCTAATGAGAGTATTGGTAAGCCAATATGTTTGGTGGTAAACTTAACATTGAGCACAACCCAGCAACCGAGCCTTCCGAGACTACTGGAGTCGCTAAAGTGTTTTTGAGTTGCTAGTTGTAATATTTACTTGAGAAGAAAGTGTATATGCTCCAAATAAGATCTGTACTTATGGAGATCAAGATTAACAGCCAGAGTCACCAGCACATAGATAGAAAGCCTTTGTCAGAGTGCGTGAACTAAAATAAATAGCACGACGCCCCTAAGGGGAATCCTGAAGGAAAACTGTCGCGATGGAATAAGAGTCAGTAACTGTCTGCAGCACAAATGTGATATTAAAATCTGGGAATGCCACAACAGGAAGGTTGGTAATGGCAGTCTTAAGGTCGTTAAAAGCTCGCTGTAGCTCGGCGTCCCACTCAAACTTTACCTCTTTCAGCCTAAGAAGATTTAACTGCTCAGCAATGACAGCAAAATATGGAATTAACTTCGAGAAAAGGTTGGAAGGAAGTGCAGTAACACAGTACGTCCTTGAGCAGAAGAAAATGACGAACTTAATGCGGTTCTAATTGACAGCAATGTCAGCCGGTGACATTATATTACCTAAAACTGAAATATGGGTCATACAAACTTGACCTTAGAACTTTTTACGGTCTTCCTATCTTCTGCAAACGATCAAATACCTGAAGTAAGTGAACTCTGAGCGTTGAAATCAGGCGAATAAACAATGAAGTCATCGAGGTGACAATAAATATACCTGAACTTAGTGTCAGAAAATATATTACCAAAAAGTGTGAAATTATCTGAGCACTCGTGAAAATTTCTAATGGGACACATTTAAGCTCGTATAACCGGCAAGTGGCAAAGGTCACTGTTTACATTTCTTCAGACAAAACATGGTTAGCATTATTGAGATTAAATGTAAACACGCGAGTCACCGAAATTAGGCGCGCAACCGTATGTAAGTCAGGCAAAGGGGTGTGTCTTCCTCCGTGGTCTAGGGTTATCATGCTAGTCACTACTTCCCGAAGTCGTGGGTTTAAACCCGGCGGAAGGCAATGGATTTTTTCGGTGTAAAATCCTTAGCATGGCTTCCTTCGGAAGGGAAATAAAGGCAATGGACCCGTGTCGTAGATTTACGGTACATAAAAGAATCTTAAGCCTGATAAAGGGGTCTCTGAGAAAAATTGCCGCCCTTTCACTCCCAATATAGAATGAGGTGCTAAGAACCATAGCAGTAAAGAGCGTTCATAAATAAAACTGAATTTAATTTTTAAGCCAAGGGATATATTCAATTCACAACTTCTTATTAAATTTACGGTAACCAACAACAGGCGTCAAATGCTGTTACCCCTTAGGCATAAAAATATAGGACTACTATGCGCGGATATAGACAGTCTAATAATACCCTTCCGCAACATATCGTGAATTTCAGGCTTGCGAACAGCCGTCTTAGGCGTAAGGCGATTCAGGGTGTATTTAATTGGCGTCGCGTTGGTCAATGAGTATCATATTCAAGAGGTTAGTGACCTCTAAATAATCGCAAACAAAACTTATTAAGCTCCTGAACTAAACGCTCAAACGCCATTGCCTAATGTTAAGGCAAATGGGAAGAAGCGTAACGTCCCTCAGCTGTAATAGAAGTAGTGGCTCAAGCAATGTAAGTTGAAAGTAATGCTGGTGCCCAACTCGAATGCAAAATGAGATAGCTTCTTATCAAAATTTAGGAGCAAGCAAGAACGCACCAATAAATCGGCATCCAATCACCGAATGAGGCAAATTAGAAGCCAAACAACACCCATGCACCCAAATAATTTGGGAGAAGTGAATAGTAAACAAAACCCCTATGGACACCGCAAAAGCTCAGAATTGACGGCGACGCACCGTATCTTACAGCTAATAATTTTCGGGCAAGACGAAAACAAAGGTCTCATTTAAGTATTGTTCATTAATGAGCGAAAATGAGTTACCAGAACTCTGGAACACTAGTATAATAACTCTATCCAAATAATCTCGATCAAAGGCTTATTTATATAAGATAAATCTAATATGCTATTGATGGAGTAGAATACGCATTCATACGTGGCCTCATCTCGAACCATGTGGAAATTTATGGCCACTCCTGGTTCTCAAGAAATCCGCAGCAGTATGCCGGGAAATAGGGAAATTTCTAACTACATGACCTACCTCATGACGATAATAGTGACACAACACCTCAGCAGACAGAAGAGCTGACTGAATACGAAATTGCGGAACACACCCACAGCCCTGTATCGTGGTAATAGAAGACGAAACAATATCTAGGGTACGATCTCGGTCTGCAGCCGTATACTCACCCAGAAGGCACTTAAGGCACCTAAATCTGCAAGAGTGAACGTCCGAGCAACAAAATCTAAACAGGATCCAACTTTGGGAATCAAACCCGAGAGAATGGCATCACAAAAAGGCTTCTTCGAATCTAGCAAACGCAACATTGAAGCGAATGCCTGGGCATGCTCTATGTAAGCAAGAAAGGGTTCAGTCAAACTTAAGGGACTTAAATAATGGTCCTGCATTAAATTGTATAAGCACACACCACGGAATGAAATATTCTAATACAGTCTTGTGAAATTCGCTCAAATACCAGCATTTGCACCAGCCTTAACCAAAAGCTGCAAAGTATCCCTATTCAACTTAGCTACGACTACCTAAAAGACCTATTGAACGGAAAGAGCATGCACATTGGCAATTTCGGTAAGGGGTACCAAAAGTTGTAAGAGAGTTAACGCCGAAGAAGCATAACAACTTTCGAACATCTTGACGAATCCACAAATAGTTGTGAAGGATCTACTAACTTTAAAGGAATACGCTGTTAAAAGGAGACACCAAAGGTTCAGGCAAGCGATATTGAGGCATCCCTACACTGCTATACAATGGCACTAACTTCTGCGCAAGCTGTAGGAGTTCGACGTAGAGCCTGAATTCTTTGGTAGGCTTCTAACTGCGGCAAATGGGCCAGCACATAATATATGTCAATTAGGTTAATATGATGTTGGATACGGGTTACCAAATGAATGTGCTGCGCTTCGTACGAGGCCTTTCGCGCTCTTGATCTTGCAAAATGATGTAGCGGACCAGGTTGCACATATTTCGTATACCAGGAAGTGTGAAGTTCAGGTTAGCAGAATTCGTCCACGCTGCCTACGCCGAGTCAGCGCTTATGTATGTATTTATACTACAGGGCTTTGACTCGGTCGGGGGAGTTGCTGTGGAAGTTGCTATCAGGAAGTTGCTACGCGAGAGTTGCTACGAGAAAGTAATCAGAGATCAGTTATCACATTCGCCAACAGTTAACCAGGTAAGCATGCGACTAATCTGAGTTCTGTTAATTCACCCCCCTAAGTTCTATTGACTTGTCGGGGCTTCACCCCTAACTTCTATTGACTTGTCGGGGCTTCACTCCGATCTAATTGTTCGCACATTTAAAGCAACAATATAATTTATTGGGACAATGCATCCCCTGTGCTTTATTTAAATACCCCTATCCTAGAACGCTACCCTGGCCTGCCTACCATTCCAGTACCAACGCATCCCCTACCTCTGAGCTACCAACCCCCCTGTGTAGTTCATCAAAAGTTTTGTGGCTCTACCTACCCTCCTTTTAGGGGTATATAGCTTCACCAAATCGCCGACTTTATACTCGACGTGCCTCCTCTTTGAATCATATAACTTTTTATTTTTTCTCTGGCTCTTTACTATGTTTTGGGATGCTAACACCCTTGCTTTTATTATTGCCTCCCGTGTTTGCTGCACAAATAGGTTTTGTGAGGTGCCCTGTAATTGAACGTCGGGGGGTGATACCGGTTTCCGTGCATACAGTAATTCGAATGGTGTGAACTTAGTACTTCCCTGTTTGCTTGTGTTTATGGCAAACCGAATTTGATGTAAATTATTATCCCAGTCTGTGTGCTGTGTGTTTACGTAGTTACTGATTACTTGCGCGATAGTTCTATTCGCCCTTTCTATTAGGCCATTAGTTTGGGGTCTGTAGGCTGTTGTGAAAGTCGGTATTGTTCCCATCATCTTAAGCAGTTCTTGTGTCACTTCGCTCATAAATACGGACCCTCTGTCCGACAGAATATATTTTGGTGCGCCGTGACGACAGATGACGTCGTCCAAGATAAATTCAGTGACATGCTCAACAGAAGCTTTTGGGATTGCCCTTAATTCCAAATATTTTGAAAAGTAATCACTAGCCGCAACTATGTATCTGTTACCTCTAGAGGACTTTGGGAAAGGCCCCAAGATATCTATGGAGAACCTTTCTCCTATATAGTTGACCTTTATGGGTTGCATTAAACCTGCGGGTCGCTGATTAACTGGACCTTTTCGTTGCTGACAGGAAGTGCATCTTCTTACATAATTTTGTATGTCCCTCTTCATTCCAATCCAATAGTAATGTGAATTAATTTTGTGAAAAGTTTTTGAAAACCCGAAGTGTCCTCCTAGCGGATCGTCATGACTATTATATAGTATTTCCTGCTTTAAACTATCAGGTACTACTAACAAGTGCATGTTCCCTGTACTACCAGCATTTTTTCGGTACAGGACATTCGATTTCATCACGTATGTTGCAGCTTGTCGTGCTAGTTTAGCATTCGCTGTACCCGGCTGTCTTACGGCTTGTATTAGGGGTTTTAGCTGGGGATCCTCCTCTTGTTTTTTAGCTAATTCTATGGGTTCTATGAGACAGGTAATTCTGTCTTCCTGCTCTTGTGCTGTTTCGGGTTCAGGGGGGTCTATTGGCATTCTAGACAAACAATCTGCGTCCTTATGTTTAACCCCTGATTTATGTTGAATTGTGTAGTCAAATTCTTGCAGCATTAAGCTGTAACGTGCCAGTCTCCCTGTTAGATCTCTCAACCTATTTAGATGGCACAGGCAAGCATGGTCTGTAACTACAGTTACAGGGTAACCATATATGTACTGGCGGAACTTCGAAAAACCGTACATAACTGCTAACAGCTCTTGTTCCGAAACGCTATAGTTCTTTTCAGCTTTGCTTAGACTTCTAGACACAAAGCCTACTGGGTGCATTTTTCCATCTCGTTCTTGGAGGAGGCAACTGGCTATGCCGTGCATGCTGGCGTCGCAGTTCATTTGGGTTTTGGCTCCCGGCATAAAATGTGCCAACACCGGAGCCCTAACCATTAAATCCTTCAGCTTCTGGAAGGTTTCTTGCTGTTCTTGGCCCCATACAAACTTTTGGTCTGCCTTTGTTAGTTCGTTTAGAGGCCTCGCGATTGCTGCAAAGTTATTAATGAACCTCCTGTAGAAAGAAAATAAACCTAAGACCTGCCTTACTTCTTTGACGTTCCTAGGCGTTCTGAGCTGTGTAATAGCTTGTATTTTGTCTTTATCAGGTTCTATGCCTGCTGCCGATACTTCGTATCCTAGGAGTTTTATTTTGTCCATACCGAAAAAACATTTTTGGGGTTTTAGCTTAAACGTATGTTCTAATTTCTTAAATACTGCTTCCAGGTTTGCCAATAAGTCCTGAAATGTATTTGCGAACACTATTATATCGTCTAGATATATGAGTGCTTTTTCGTATCGCAGGTCGCCTAACAGTTTATTTCCGATCTCTGTGAATGCTCTAGGGGCATTCGAGAGCCCGAAGCTCAAGGTCTGGAATTCGTACTCTCCGTCCGACGTACAAAAGGCCGAATATTTCTTACTTTCTTGAGCTAGAGGTACTTGGAAGTATGCACTTAGCAGGTCAAGCGTACAGTAAAATTTTGAACCTCCTAAATAGCTAAGTAGGTCGTCAATCAGTGGTAAGGGATAGGCGGATGCAGCTGTTTGTGCATTGAGTTTTCTGTAATCTACACAAAACCGATATTCTCCTGATTTCTTTTTGACCAAAATTACTGGTGAGCACCAGCTACTCTGCGAGTCTTTTATTATCCCAGCCTCTTTCATTTCTTCCACTTGTTGGTTTATTATTTCCCGCTGTTTATGGGACACCCTGTATGGCTTCTGTCTAATTGGTGTCGTGTTTGTCAACTCTATTTTGAACTCCGCAATGTCTGTTGTCCCTAACTCTTGTAGGCTAGTGGCGAAGGTATGTCTGTACCTGTCGAGTAAATTTCGTAGCTGTTCGTGTTGTCCTGGTTCTAGTCGTGAATTGATATTAAATTTGGCGTCTTTGATGTCTATTTGTTTTGTTGTCTCACGTGTGAAAGTGTCTGCCTGGACTAATGCAACTTCGTGTACGAGTGCTAGTGTTGTCCCTTTAAATATTCTCTGAGGGGCGGCGGTATTATTGTGGACTTGTATCTTTTGATTTTGATTATTATTGCACAGGCCCGGTATAATGTTAACGTGTTTTTTCTGCATAGTGTTAATGCATGGTTCCAGTAATAATGTGTTTGTAGGGAGTGAGGGTATTCTGACGTCTATCTGTGTGGTTGCAAATGGAAGGATTTCTACGTCATGCTGACATGTTGCTTTCATTTTTGTCTCTTCAGCATCTGCTTCAAGTGTAATTTGCATGAGAGGACATTCTTGCTTTCGCTGGCAGCTTACCGTGACCTCCTTCGAATTTTGCAGTGTTAGTGTAATTGTGTTGTTCCCTAGATCTATAACGGCTTGGTGTTTCTGAAGGAAGTCCATGCCCAGCAATAAACTATGCGGGAAGTGTTTTACTACTATAAGTTGTTCTTTGAATTCCACATCACCCATTTGGAAGTTAGTGTTAGTTTGGTATTGTGCAGCAAGTAAATTGTTATTTGCAGTTCGCAAAATCATATTTAGAGGTGCTGGTTGCTTGCTTGTCCCTATCAGGTCGTCATTGATTATGCTTACTGAGCTGCCCGTGTCTATGAGAATGTGTATCCTTGTCCCTGCTAATGTTCCTATAGTTTTTAATGTGCTCCCAGGGTTGATGTTTTCTGTTATGCTTGCTACCGCGGCCCTTATGGGGGGTGATTGGCTCGAGGCTGCGCGTGAAAATTTGCATTCCTCCTTCGTGTCTGGCAATTAGCGATTACGTGGCCTACCCGTTTACAGTAGGCGCACACAGGCCTCGCGGACACCGTTCTTCTTTGACTATATGTGGTCCTATAGCCGCTGGGGGCCTGTCCGTAATTCCTAACGGATTGATGCTGAGGATTGTAATTCTGGGGTGGAGGGCGGGGGTTCATTGTCAGGTTTTGCACCTGTTTTGCTAACTCACCCACCATCTTTGACATATCTGATACCTGTTTCTGGAGGGTATCGTCTGGCATACTAGGGGGAATTCTCTGTGCATCGATTAGGTCTACCCTTTTTCCTGCTAGGTAGCGGGCTGATTCTACCCTGCGGACGAACTGTATGAGAGCGTCCACTGTTTGTGGGTTGTAGGGCAGTACCTGTTCTATTAGTGATGGTTTAAGGCCCCTGATGATGTGTTTTACCCGTTCCTTCTCTGTCATTTCGGGGTTGACTAGATCACACAGAGCTATAATGTCATAAGCGTACTGCTCTGTGGGCTCACTAAGGTCCTGCACCCTCTGCCTTAGTCTGACCTCCATCATTTCCTCCTCTGCCGCGTGACTGAAGGCTTTTAATAACCCCTGCTTCAATGTTTCCCATTGGGCGTCCCTATTTCTATGGGCAAAGGTTTTGTACCAGTTTAGTGCGGTACTATTAAGGTAGCATGGTAAATACTGCGCCTTATGCTGGTCGTCCCAATTATTGGCACGCGCTATCAACTCAAACTTATGGAGATAGTCCCTTACACTTTCCCCTGGTTTCCCCGCGAAGCTACCCGGATCCAATGGTGGACGACTAATGTGCATGGGTTGAGGTGCTTCAGTTACCCTTCTACTTAAAACAGGTGAGTCCATTTTACTCATTGTATTTGTGTGTTCGTCTCCCTTATTCATGGCTAACTGTTTTTCTACCCTACTTGTGCTTGGGCTAGAAGTGTTAACGATCTTGCCGGAGCGGAGACGTATTTGATTTGCCGTCTCAGCGTGTGCCGCGATCTCGTTTAAATTCCTTTCAAATCTGTGACTAGAAATTCTTGGAATTTAAATTGTTCCCCCTGTATAGCTGCTAATTCTGCGCACAGATTTCTAATCTCTTTAGTAGTAGGACTAGTAGAGCTTTGAGCAGGTTCAGCCATGCATAATAACTTAAATGTACTACACTAAAACAATATACATAACTTGAGAAAAGTTAAAAAAATAAGCTATATTCTGTGTAGGTAACTCATGATGCAAAGGGTGGGAGGGTGGGTCTTCACCAGATAACCTCAGGTAAAAGGTTATCCCAAAATGAGGCGTGTTTTACACCTTGCAAAAAGAAAAGAGAGAAGAGAGAAAAAAAATTTGATTACATCCCCTGGCTGGAAGAGGTAAGGATGTTTTCCCCAATTATAACCGGAGACTCCGTCACATTGTAGTCGGTGCCTCCTACATGTGCCCGGCGCTCCACCAAATTGTAACACCCCACGGGGGTGTTTACCCCCGCAGTAGGTGATTACACAGGGGGGTTGGTAGCTCAGAGGTAGGGGATGCGTTGGTACTGGAATGGTAGGCAGGCCAGGGTAGCGTTCTAGGATAGGGGTATTTAAATAAAGCACAGGGGATGCATTGTCCCAATAAATTATATTGTTGCTTTAAATGTGCGAACAATTAGATCGGAGTGAAGCCCCGACAAGTCAATAGAAGTTAGGGGTGAAGCCCCGACAAGTCAATAGAACTTAGGGGGGTGAATTAACAGAACTCAGATTAGTCGCATGCTTACCTGGTTAACTGTTGGCGAATGTGATAACTGATCTCTGATTACTTTCTCGTAGCAACTCTCGCGTAGCAACTTCCTGATAGCAACTTCCACAGCAACTCCCCCGACCGAGTCAAAGCCCTGTAGTATAAATACATACATAAGCGCTGACTCGGCGTAGGCAGCGTGGACGAATTCTGCTAACCTGAACTTCACACTTCCTGGTATACGAAATATGTGCAACCTGGTCCGCTACATCGAATTGTAACACCCCACGGGGGTGTTTACCCCCGCAGTAGGTGATTACACAGGGGGGTTGGTAGCTCAGAGGTAGGGGATGCGTTGGTACTGGAATGGTAGGCAGGCCAGGGTAGCGTTCTAGGATAGGGGTATTTAAATAAAGCACAGGGGATGCATTGTCCCAATAAATTATATTGTTGCTTTAAATGCAACCTGGTCCGCTACAATATTACCCAGTTCAACCAAATCCTTGGTACATGCAGGAAGGCAACGCAATACCAAATATGTTTCCGAGACAAAGTAATGCAATGTTTGTCTCTGTCAAGACGCAATGTGTCTAAAAGGGTATTTCAATCTGCAGAAGTGTAAACCTGACTTTCCCAAATTGCCAGCGAAAAAGCAACTCATGCTTGTGCAAAGATGGGCATACGCTAGCGTGGACGCCATGATAATGAAATGGCCGACTTCAGGGAAGTAAACTCAACATGCAACTGGGGCAATTAAACCAAGAAAATATTACTAACGCCCAAAATTATTCGAAGCTTTTAATACTAAACTCCATTAATATAACTGGATCACCAAAAACTAAGCTCTGCTACCACTGCAATATCCCTATTGGGAATTTATTACTGTTACCTTACTTAGCTGGGTCACAGGTACGATAACAGTAACAAAATGAACTGTCTTACTGGTGCCCATTTTAATGTCTCTTTATAAAACATTATAAATATACATGAGTCCAGAGCATGAGTTTATTATTACAATTGACTTTACAACAAACTGAATTATTTAAAATGTATGAACTGATTACTGAGCTAGTAAATAAGCATTGAATAAAGTTTTAAGTGAGATAATTCATAGTGAGGAGTGGAATATGCTGAATTACTTGGCATCATAAACATATTGCTTTCTATCCCTCCAGACAGCAAAAAACAGTATAAATATTGCCAGCAAATTATGTCACCAAATTAGGTACTGGTTGTAGGTTCATTCAAGAAAATTACTAAAATTAATAAAACCCAAACTTGTCCTCTTTTACAAGACACACTCACCACAATGGGTTACAACACACAACCTGGCTGAAAGAATGAAAGGCACAACAAGGCTCAAGCCAGTAGATTAAGGTTCTCACTGGGTCCATAAAAAATTTTGAACAGCTTAAGTGTAAACTCAAAAATGATAATGAGTAGATCTCTATGCCAAACATCTTAACTAGTGAGCAAAGGTGTAGTAGGAAGGTAAACCCAAACAGGTCACCCAAATAAAGACTGGATACACTGACTCTCTGCTATCATTATATGTACAGTTTAGCAATTAAACTATCTTCATTTTATAGCTTTTGTGTATTCTTATAAATGCAAAATATATGTTAGTTATCAGAAGAAAAACGTAATTGAATGTGTCCTGAGCAATAAACACTTAAAAGCTGTAGGTACAACACTATTTTTACTAGTACTAACCAAAATGTGAACATGACAACTCCACAGTGGGATAGCTGCTTCCTGCAGGACAAGATCTAAGTTCTTTTAGCAAGTTTGTCTGCTTTTCTTTGTAGATCTTAATGATGTTACGTGAGGTATTCACTGGAGGAGCTATCAGCCTGTCTGAATTCTTTGAAACAAGACCACTGGAATTTGCAATCCTGTGTAAAAAGTACAGAAGGCATGAGCACAAATGCTATACAAAATATGCAAGTACAAATATCTCACCAGCATACCACAAACATTCTGCTTTTTAAAGAAACTGCTTCAAGCATCAAGTTACTTATGTGTATTTACAGTATAGCACAGTAGTAGTGGTTTATTACAATACTTTATTTCTTCTCTCTGATTAAAGTGTATTAAGTTATGAAAACTAGCCTTTTCATACTGCTTACTAAAATTGTTAGCAAAAGAGGTATAATTGTATTACAAAGATGGCATCCGTGATTTCCCTCAGAGCCAACTGGCTATATAAAATTTTTAATGACTAATTTATAACTACTTCTATTTCACTAAAACATTTTCATGTAATTCACAATCTACATCTTCTCCTGCCAAAATAAATATATTTTATAAAAAATCAATTCAAATATACAAATGTTTTTATTGAAATATACTTCAATGAAAGCTAGGGGGAATTTTCCACCATAGAATTAAAAAACAACTCAGCCTCTTCAAAAAAAGAATTCAGTCCATTTACCAAATAGGGTTATATTTGATTTAGTAAGCATTTGTCCAGTTTTCACTGTCATTTCACACAATAATTTTGAGAATTTGTGATTTGTTTGCAAATTAACCAATTTGAAAGAATCTGATATTGAAATTTAACTTGAAATAGCTGTTCTGAGGAACACAGAAAGGAATTTGTGGCTGCCTGTCTGCAAGCAAGATGATTAAAGAATGAGATTTCAGAAGGTTACTGAATTCTGCATTTAAGTTCAGAATCTTTATGTTGCAGGGGACATATTTTAATCAAAATAACAATCCCAACTCCAAACATTGTTTTAAATTAAGTAAAATCTTATTTCAGAATAGCATGGAGTTCATTACGATGCTTAATTTATCTTAAGTTGCATATTCTGAGGTGTTCATAATTTAAAACATACTTGATATTGTAGGTCTAACTTTTTGTTGTTGTGCTTTGTTGTATTATCTATATAACCTATATTTATTATTGTTCTTTATTACATCTTCTATGTAGCCTATACATGAAAATAAACATTATTGTTTGTTTCCAAATGAGCTGGTAATAAACTGAAATCCATGTGTTATGAACATTTTGCATATAGGGCAAAGTCCATACTGCATAATTCGGAACAATTTCAAAATAGATATTTATCTTAAGTGGATATAATAAGCTGTTTATATGAACAATATGCATTGTTTATTACCAATCAATGGGTTAGTAAGAAAAGTACATGTATTAAATAATGGAAAAAAGAAAGAAATAAAATAAAATAATTGAACATTCAATGATAGCTTTGCACAGAGTTTATCACCAATGTGTGATGTATAATTGAAGTTATATCTTCAAAAATCTATCTACCCATGCAAATAATGATAACAAAGTGTATTAAAACTTTCTTAGGTATCGAACTGGTTTAAACAAAATTGTTTTGCATTCATCTTGTTTCCTTTTTGTTGACAGAACTTTAAAACTTAAATGAACTCACATGTAACCCAGCTGTGCACATATATGATTTGCTGAATGTGCAGAATCCCAGTGTGTCACACAAGCTGCTTGCCAGTTTTGCTCCTCTGGGTTGAATATTTCAAGCATACCATGTCCTACATCTCCCATGCGTTCACTCAGTCTTACTACAAACAGTAAATTGTGTCCATTGTTGATATTTATTATATTAGCTACAATCAGGATGTCAACTGAGAATAATAAATTCAAATGTGTTAACATAGGATGGTAAAATATCCTTAAGGATGGAGCTAATTTACCTGCCTAAAATAAACATCAACTTTTGAGAAAATAACAACCAAATAACTGTTTGCATTGTTTAAAAAATTTACCATCCAGACTCTAAATATTACATATTTGACATGGTAATATTACTATACAGATGTATTAAATGGCATCTATGTATATAATAACACTGTAACCAAAATTTTTGTGATAATTTTCAATGTAAGTAAAAACAAAAAAATCTTACCCATTTACTCCAGAATAATTGAGCCTATTAGGATGAAACTTGGTGTATAACATAGATAAATCCTCAGAAGAGCTAAAAGAAGCCTTAGTCTTTCTGTAGGTCATAGTAGAAACTAAGTGTATGGCATTAGCTTACTTTGGTAACATTATTTCACCCAACAATTTTATTTGTCACTTATGTGTTACTCTAATACACTATGCATTCATATTATGCATTTTATTTGGTCACAGCTGTGATAAATGATATTACAAAGACATATTTATAAAGCACATGTGCTTATCAGCATGCTATGAACTCTGTTTGGGATTACTTTAAAGTGTTTGAACATATTTCTACAGCACCATTCATTAGATTGTTCATCTAATGCCTACTTCATCAATACCTACTTAATTATGCTATATTCGTCCATCGATATTGCAAAAGAATGCCTGTGATCAGTGCCAGCTGCTGTGTAAGAGCACAAGAGCACGTGAACATCCTAATTTTTGACGCCTTGCGGATTTTTTGGTTATGTTTGCTTTGAATGCTATTACACATAACATAAATGTGGTAATTTAAAATCTACAGTGTTTAAATGTACCGCGCTTCTCCTCTAAATTCTTGAGATATGGTAACAGTCACGAGCACAACTTGACTTGTGCACGTTATTAAGAGCTTTTGTGCATGCGCAACTGATATGATATAATTAACCTACTGGGTGAAATGCATATGGGTTATGCACACTTGAAGACGTGCATCAAGTTTACGTCAATGCCACTAGGTGGGAGCACACTACTGCATAAGCTTCATGCGTGAGAGTGCAAGAGCAGGAAGTTGGGAATCCCCGCTTGGTTTCAATTTGGCATAAATTCCGCCTGATGGTAGCATACTGAACAGTTATACTATTCACTCACCGTAAGGCGAAATTTAGATCTGATGGCAGTATATGTTGCTGTTATACGAATAGAAAAGCTTATTTTCTACATATATTAGGGATTTCTGAGTAGGTTATGGTGTATTATATTATGATACTAAGGACTTCCATCATAGAGTGATAAAGACATATGTGTGTATGAAAAACAGACACATGGATTTTCTTTTTAAATAGTGTCAGCCAGTGGAGTATAACGTGTATTTATATTGATTAACTTTTGTGTGGACTATGCGGAGTGACAGGGCATTTTATAAGAAGGAATTATACCGTTTTCCTGCTTCAGGAAAATGAGACTTGGTGAGTGCTAATAAATTAGTCATATTAATATTTGTCTGATGAAGAAATGCAAATGGAGAGTAGCAAAAACGGTATTGCGGCGCTACTGTGAAAGCTTACACATTATTTTTTTTATTGCTCTGAAGTGTGTTAATTATGTAGATAAAATAAAAATCTACAAAACAAATTATTATTATTATTATTATTATTATTATTATTATTATTATTATTAATTATCATCGTGAGCGCCTGCAGTTATACCAATTTGTTCATACTCATAACCATTATGCAGTAGATGCTATTTTACGTTTTCAGTGCTGTCTGAATCTAACGTTTTGTGAACACCCAAAATGTGTATTCACAAGCCGCCAATGCCTGTGATATCTATCAATTATCTTTGCAATAGATATTTTAACATGAATGTGCAAGCTCTGAGCAAGGTATATTTTAGAAAGGGTTCCATCAGCAGGTTGATAATAGGGTATGTTTTATGTAATTTCATCATAGATGTGGCAAATAATGCACATTCTATAGTTATATGCATGTAAAATATACAGAATCACAATTGGTATTTGCTGTTGTGAACTCTTTTGCGACCCATAACCAGACATTAATTAGAGATACTTAATTTTAACAAAGTGGCAACTTATTTCTGAAACAAGTTCTGGAGGTAAATACATGTATTTATTGAAGTCGTGTGGAAATTGTCTATGCAGTGCCAAAAATAAGAAATTTTAACTATATTTTAAAACTGATTCATTTATCTATGACTTTAATACGACTTAATTATCTATTGAGTTACCCAAACTATGGTATCAAAGTTTGGAGGTACCATTGTTATGGAGGTAAAAATGTCCTATTGATGATTGGGTTTTGCTTTGCACTAAGTATGGTATATTTAAACATACCAAAAGGTATTAAAAATGGATAGCCTCTGCCTTTAGAGAGTTCTGGATCCACTACTGGTGTACAACATACATTAAGTTCCACTTACAGAGAAGGCCATGTGACACCTTATTATTTATCCCCACAAAAGGTGTTATAAAGGGTTAACGATAAAAACATTAAACTATTTTGTTTATTACTGAGTTTTATGAAAAATGTTACGAAATGCAAGCTTAGGAGCAAGCTTGCAAAGTTCTGGCATTAGAAACATTCTTTGGATAAATATTTAAAGAGGTATGTCAATTTTTAGTAAGTTTCATGCATTAAACCAATTAATGTTTAATATACCAAAATTCTGGATTCTTCATTGTCATTTCATGGCTACCAGCAAACATTAGGAACAACCTAAAGCTTGTGTAATATTGAATCTATTAGGAAGCATAATCTGTAATTCTGCTGAGTTTATTACGTCAAAGGTGTAGAATTTTCTGCCTTTCCCTACCTCCTCCCATTCACTCTCTTCCTCTCATCATGTCTCCCACTATCTCACATTCTCCCCATTCAGGTACCTCCCCATCTTGTGCTACATACATATCATGCAATGTTTTGAACGCTGGTGGTATAGCTGTTCTTTTATTGTTAATGCAAATTACAACCTAAGTAAAAAGCTTGTGCCTGTTTTATAGTTGTTAATCAGGTATGATTATATTGCTTCTTGTGGTAACCAGAAAATGCCAATAAAAGAGGTAGAATTATATGTCTAACTGGCATATGTAAATGAATAATAGTAATAAAAAATTGGTTATCTCACAAAATAATGCAAGAACATAATTTTGCGTAACAAAATAATAAAAGAAGATTTACGAGAAATAATTTACTTATAAACTACATAAAATGGTTCACAGAACTCAATAATAAGAAAAGTATTTTTATTATTTGAATTTCTATGGGGCTCTTGCAAATTACTTTAAAATGTTGAAGTAAAAATTAAAAGTCTTGTTTTAAAAACTTACTGCAATTTCGTTCATCTTGACCCCAGGGGCAGTCCACTACTCCATCACACATATGGCTCTGAGCCATACATTTCTTCTCCCCACAGTGGATCATACCTACAACATATCACATATTATCATAATGTATTATGTTAGTGGAGCTCATTTTCTAAACCTTTTTTCAGACTCACCTTAATTGGTAATCTAAATCTACACTTCCCTCCTAAGATGGAGAGAAATGGAGGTAGTGACTGCTATGTAAACTAAGAAATTCTTCACCTCTCGACCATTTCCAAAATGGAATCAGCATTTCAGTGCTTCTTGGATTTATACAATATTTATTCATAAAATGCAGTTTTTCTGATTCAAAATCCAATTTAAATTCATCAAGATTTTCATGACAGAAACCACTTTCTACTTTTTTTGGCCTATCCATTATTTCAGTTTGGGGTATGCATATTTTGGAATATTTCGTAATTATTGTGCTATGGTGGATAGAAAATATCCATTGCTTTTAAGTCTTGCTTAGTATCCCGCTAACTTTGCTCCCAGGGAATGCCTTGCTGCTCACGCCCGGGAACATTTTGTTGAGCCAAGGCTTCCGGCTAGTGATGGGTGGACCGTGGGATTGCAGACCTTGCCCTTCCTCGCTACAGTTTTCTGCATCGGACGGATCCATATCAGAATCATAAACGGCAAATTGTGGGGCAGAACACTCTTTGATATCCCTTAAGAAGAATTGATTACTGAAGACTTAGGTTTAGACGCAATCGCTCTCTTCTGCTACTGGATGGTGACACGTTAGGAAATAGCCTTGAGGAGTGTTAGAACGATTGGCATATTTATGAGGGGCTACCACCTTTTGCAATGTTGGTGTATTGTGTTCAGTTACGATCCCGAGCTTTTAAATTAAAGACACACATATGCAATTTACTAGTATAAAATTTCATATAATTGTTTTATAATGTAGAATTTTATTGCGACTCCTTGCCATGAGATTTGTCAGTGTTTGTGCTTGGTTATGTTTCTTCTTCATATCTGCCTTAGTGTACCTAGTACTTTGGCTTTGTGTTATAATCTCACCCCCTAATTTTTGCTAGGTTGAGGACGATCATTCACCTTGCGGTATGGAGTTATTACTCCATGTTGATAGCGATAGTCCTGTTCGGCACCTTGTATGGGAAAATCGGCAACTTCTGATGCGATCGTTGAATATTACGCAGTTGCAATGATAGATATTCAAGTAAACTCCTCTGATCTTCTTAATTTGCATCGGTCTATGTCTAATATGCTTCTGAAATCAAGTTGTACACTTCGAAGTGAACCTACATCCATTTATTTCCCTATACAGCGACGCAGCTTGAGTGCAGGCACCTGAACACTAAATTCCTTCTTCTTCACCTTCTGCTTTAACATCCGCGGAAGGCTCAAAAGAGGACCTTGGGACGGCCACGGCTAAAAATGTAGCTGGCCAGTTCACTTCTACCATGCCGGTTAGTTCAGTAAACAGTAATACCGTCATTCAAATTCCTATATCCTTTGATCAGTATCCTTTTAGTGACCTGGGTAACATTGGTGTAAACCTTCAAGAGTATTTCCACTGATTCGTATAATTTTGAAACTATAGGCGCAATAGCTGGGATGACAGCTACAAAAGGTTGTATCCATCCTACTAGCTGAAAGAGGCAGCTGCAAATTGCTAGTCGTCCTACGTGGACTAGGGGTACTATCCTATACTCTAGTTCCCGAGGTCGCGGGTTCAAACCCAGCGGAAGACAATGGCTGTTTTTTCGGGAATAAAACTCCCTAGCATGGTTTCCTTCGGAAGGGAAGTAAAGCCGTGGACCCGTGGCGTAGATCTACGGCACGTAAAAGAACCTCAAGCCTGATAAAGAGGCCTCTGAGCGACATTTCGGTCTTTCACGCCCAATGTAGAATGTGACGTTAGGAACCATAGCAGTTAAAAGGCTTCCATAAACATAAATCAGTTTAATTTCACTTTGCAAACTGTTACAAAATATTTTGTACCCAGATACCCTCAATGGGATAGATCGAGCTTAGAAACGCTCTTCAAGCGGCGTTCCTTTCCTGTGGCTCAATAAAGTTCTATAATTTTGATTTCCTTAACGTGTCCAGTATTTAGCTAACCCTGCTGAGCGCTACATTGCCACATTTATGATGTTCTGTACCTTTACAATCAAATTGCTTTAGAGGGAGTGGCTGCGTAACATAATGCGAGGCCTGAAGCCATCCTTATTGAAGAAGGTCCTCTCTGCTTATCCTCAGACTTTTGAGGGTTTTGCATGTTTTACTCGACGTGTTGAAATAGTTAGGTACCACGCGGGGCAAAAGATTGTAATTATAGCTGCTATAGTTTTCAATGAGGTTTCTTTAGCTAACTATGCCCCCCCCCCGCGTACTCCTTACCTGAGTTAATTCAGGGCATTTAAAAGTCTGCAACAACAGTTTCACAGCCTACAGATGGCACGCCCTAAGCTACAGACTCCTTAGAAAATAGAGTCCCTCAGGGCCGGGGATCAAGGATGAACAGGGAAGCATTTTACTGAATTTTCGAGCTGCTAACCGAGGTCCACGGAAACGTGATTGAGGTAGATTGACAGGCAAAGTTACTTCGGACGGCCGCCCGATTGCTTTGCCTGAGGGAGGCCATGATACATAGCTCTTTATTTTAAAGTATAAATCAACAAATAGCAACATATCACTTGTAAAAAATATAAGTAGCTATTTGAAAATTCAAGACAATAACAAACGAAAATAGTTAACACCACAAATAAAGCTATTTGACAGTTCTGTTTTGAAATGACCATGGGCTAGTTTAAGGTCGGACGATTTTCTTGAAAATCCTCGTTTCGTATCCTTGGAAGATGCTGAACTTTTCATTTATGAGAGTTGCTGTTCACAGAAAGACACAGACACAGACACACACACACACACCACACACACATACACACACACCCTCGGACTTTTTTCTAAAATGGGTAGGATCCCTAAAACATATATTTCCGGCGAAATCTCGGTATCGCATTTTCGGGTAGAATGCAACACATCCCCTACTTAATACGAAAATAAAAAGCACCTATAGTTTTTACTTTGCCTACTACGTGTAGATAGTAAGAAGAGCAAGTATTATTCTTTTGATTTAGAGATTTCATCGGAAATATATGTTTTGAGGTCCCTTAACCCCAAAAAAGCATTTTTAGAAACAAAGGTCCATGTGTGTGTGTCTGTTTGTGAAGAAAAGTCGGATAAATACCAAACTTAGTATTTAACTTCAGATCCTTCAAAGATGTGACATGAAGATTTTCAAGGGAAGAACACATTGCTTCTCACGTGCCGGGAATGTTTTAGTGAGGTGATATTTCCGGCTCGTGGCGGATGGACCGCGGGAATGCAGATTTTGCCCTTCCATGCTACAGTTTTCTGCATGAGACAGAGCATTTTAAGAACCATGTATTATAACTCATGGGGCAGAACATTCTAAGGAGCCCTAAGCAGGGCTTCTAAGGAGGAGGAAGCAAATGTTTTATCAAAAGCTTAGGCTTGGACGCGGTCGTTCTCTTTTGCTACTGGACAGTGACACGTTAAGAGTGTTAGAACCGAGATGTGAATCAGAAATTAGCATAATTTCCAGAGTAGACCTACGGGACACGAACACACTACATCAATAACTAACAGGACAAGCTCTTGGTGAGATAGCCTGTTAATGTGATTAGTTAATGCACTTAAAATTTTTATCAATACATAGGTGGCTGAATTTCGAAACAGTTTGCTCTGTCATTTGCACTATGAGCTCCCTCGCTATCCCTAGGATCGCGACACTATTATTCACAAATTTCCACGTTTTCACTTGAACGGGATTCCACGTTTTTCAGTCTTAATTTCCTAGATTTGCAAGAGAACATGAAATAGTGTTTTATTACTCATTGTGTTTTGACCTCAGAAAACCATGCATGCAAAGTAATCAATACATATCTAAAGTACATGACCTGATTTCCTTAACTTCAGCAGTGATATTTTTATGACGGGGATCTCTGTTGCCAGATCATTTAGCTGCTTTAGGGTCGAATTCATAGTCCTCGCTTATGTGAAAAGGGGATGCTCATGAAATAAGCATTTCCTTCTGATAAGGAAACGGACACTATGTGATGTACTGGACAGTGGTGTTCATTCGTGGACTGTTTGAAAACTGAAAACCCGACTTTCTAGTGTAAAGTGTTAGCGAGAAGTATTTACAACAATCTGCGCGCTGTGTGTATGCATGCTTGGAAGCAAACCACGAATGCAATTACTACACCATCTAGCTGTAAGCAGAAAAGCAAAGTAGCCCAAAACTTATAGTGTTATTGAACAGCGGTTTTACATGCGAAATTGGTAAACCTCTGTTCAAGATTTGGATAACCCAACGTATATTTGCGAATTAATAGTAAAGACCTGTGAGTTATTAAGTGATCCATTGCAGTAGTAGTGATTATGCAAAAAATAGGCAATTCGATCGAGAAAAGCACTGCAGAGATGTGCTTTGTTTATTGCAGAAACATTTCCGCATTTTATTTTTAGGGTTTTATTAAACGATTCTGAATAAATGCAGCGTAATCTCGTTTTCAAGGAACATAAGGATTTTGGACAACACAAATGGGAAAACGTCTGAACAGAAAACGTATTGATTCTGTTACTATAGCACTGAGATTCTATGCATTATCTTTTCAAGTAAATCTGTCTCGCTTGCGACTTCATAACTTCTGTTAAGGTCACGTTGTTTAGCAGAAGCATTAGATTATTACAACAGCGGCTTTGGTAAACCGATATCGTTTCTTAAATTCAGCATTCCTATACATTTCAAGTGAATTCTGCAAATCATGCAAATACGTTTATTAATGTGCAGTACAATTTCGTTATGAAATTCCGTATACTCCACAAAATCGCTAGTATCGTTAACCTCCGTTGTAGGCAGTTGATACAAGATGGCGTCGGCTCTCCTTAATGCATATATGCGGTAGTCGGAGCTTCCTTATGTAAATAAGCATTTCCTTATTCGCCTTAAAGAGTAGCGTCTGTGTAATGAAAATTGCTGCTGAAGGACTTCCTTGAAATAAGCGACGACTATGAATTCGACCCGAGGTACGAATCGGTAAATGCGCATGTAAATGTAAACAGTAGAACTAATACATTACTGTAAGAAACATGTTAATGAGGAATTATACTATAAATCATTACAGACATAGGCGGCCGAAAAAATCGCAAATAACAGTGGTAGTTTATTAATAGTATGTCCACAATTCATTGTAAGTATGTATACAATTATTGTTTTGTGTATGAAGTGTAATTTGAAATTTGAACACACTTCAATTTCAATATTAGTATCCTTTTATAATTTTGTATAGTTTCATGTTCTAGACTTTGCAGTGGCTGCCACATACACAAAAAGAATGATGAAACATGCCTGAATAGTGCTAACTTATTCCGCACTTCAACTTACCTATTTAATATACATACGAGTAATCTGACCTAGTAAGTAGATAGTTTAATTGCAGCAATACCATGTCCAAACTCCTACTACTGGTACAATAAGTAGCTCACGGATGAGGTGAATGTTACTCTGGTAGAGCGGCCAGGGGAGTTTATCTGTTCAGTTTTTTCACTGTAGTGGAATCACGGTGTAGCAAGTGGAATCGAGACGAGTTTTTCTACTCGAGTTGGCGATATACAGCTGTTTAAATGCAGTCCCCTTGTGAAGCTCTAAATTGTTTAACTGGCAACATTGACCATAAGGTTGTCGGCATACAGAGAGTACGAAATATGTGGTGCATTGCTTTTGCTAACTTTTTGGCATCTGTGGACTCTACTATTGTATTTATGGTTTATAAACAAAAATTAATTCACGCGGTTCTTCTATGTATTTAGAAATATTTAAAAGAAACTTTTGTACCCACTTTTGCATAACAATCTATTGCAACTTTATGTAATTATCTCACATACAAGCTGGCAACTGCCACAGAACACATTTGATATACACCCTTAAGAGATATAGTTGGGTGTATTGGTTTAGTACTGAAATTTGTATAGCCTAACGTTATCGAATGTGTCAGTAGATATACACAGCGAGTGGTGGTGGTAGTGGTATGGTGACGGTATTGTGGCGGCGGAAATGCGTGTAGAGATAGTGGCGGCAACGGCGATGGCGATGGTGGTAGCGGTGAGTGTGTTAATGGGGCGGCGGAGGTGGTGGTAGTGGCATTGGGTGTGGTGGTGGGTATTGTGGTGGTAGCATCGACGGCGGTGGTTGGCTGTTGGTATGGTGGGGTGGCGACGGCGATGAGTGAGGTCGTAGTGGCGGTTGCAGCGGTGGCAGTGGACATTGCGGCGGCGGTGGAGGTGGTGGCGGTGGTGACGGCGGAGGGTGTGATGATGGTGGTGCGATGGCATCGGTGGTGGGTCGGCGGTTGTGGTTGTGGAGGTGGGTGTGGTGTGGTGGTGTCGGTGGGAGTGGTAGCAATGATTGTAGTGGTGGCGGCGGTGACCGTGGAGGTGGTGGCTGCGGTGACCGTATGGTGGTGGTGATGGCGGCGGTGAATGCGGTGGTGGCGGTGGAGGCCGTTGTGTTGGCCAGGGGTGTGGTGGAGGTAGAGGTGGAAGTGACAGTGTGTTGGCGGAGGCGGTGGTGGCGATGGATGTGGTATGGTAGCGACGGCGGTGTTGGTGGCGGTGGCTGTGATGGTGATGGTGGCGGTGGTGGTATTGATGTTCATTTCGATTTTAATTTGCTCTGTGGTAGGTGTGGTGGTGACGGTTGTTGTGGTTGTGGTGGTGGCGACGGCGGCGGCGGTGGTGGTGCTGGATATAGTGATGGCGGCGCTGGCATCGGTGGTGGTGACGGTGGTGGCGACGGTGGCGTTGGATGTTGTTAAAGCGACGGAGGTGCTGATGGCGGTGGGTATGGTGGTAGTGCTGTGGATGGTAGTTGCAGTGGGTGTGGTGGTACTAGTGGCCGTCGTGGCGCCAGCTGTGGTGGTGGTGTCGGTGGCGGAGGGGGTATGGCGGTGGTGATGGTATCGGTGGTGGTATTGATGTTTATTTTGACTTTATTTCTTTCTGTGGTAGGTGTGGTGGTAACGGTTGGTGTGGTAGTAGTGGCGGCTGCGGTGGTGGTGGTGGCTTTGGGATTGGTGGGGTTGGTGGTAGCATCGTTGGTGGTGGGTATGATGGTGGTAGTGGCGGTGAAGACGGCGGTGTTGGTGGCGGTTGCCGTAGTGGCGGTGGGTGTAACGGTGGCGGTTTTGGGGGCGGAACTATGGTGATGGTGGCGGTGGGTAGGTTGATAGTGGAGGCATTGGAAAGGGTGGTGATGGCGTTGTTAGTGGAGGTGGGTGTGACGATGTTAGTAGCGGTGGTGGTATTGGTGTTCACTTTAATTTTAATTTGCTCTGTGATAGGCGTGGTGGTGACGGTTGGTGTGATAGTGGTGGTGGCGGCCACGGTGGTGGTTGTGATGTTTGTGGTAGTCGCAGCGGCGATGGTGGTGGTGGCGGTAGGTGTGGTGTTTGTGGCGGCGGCGGTATTGGCTGCGGTGCGTGTGGTGATATCAAGGGCAGTGGTGGTGGCGGAGGTTTTGGTTGTGGCCTCGGTGGCGTCGGTGGTGGCGGCGGTGGTGTTGGCGGCGGTGGGTTCGATGGTGGTGAAAATTTTATTGAGTTGTATTTATGGACGCTCTTTAACTGCTGTGGTCCTTAGCGTCCCATTTGAGGTTCTTTTACTTGGCGTAAATCTACGATACGGGACCACCGGCCTTACTTCCCTTCCGAAGGAAGCCATACTAAGGATTTTTAAGCCCGAACAAATATATAAACCTCCGACGGGTTTGAACCCGCGACCTTGGGAACTAGAGACTAGTATGGTAACTACTACACCACGGAGGACGACTTAGGGTGGCGGCGGCAATCGTGGCGGTGGTTGTGATGGTGTTGCTGACGGCGGGTGTGGTCATGGTAGCGTAGCGGTGGTCGTGGTGGCAGTGGAGTGGCGGTCGGTGTGATGGTGGTGGTGGCGGCAACACTGTTGGTAGGGGTTGTTGTGGTGGTGACGGCGGCGGACACGGTGGTCTTGACGGTGGGTGTTGTAGTGTGCTGGTGGTGATGGTAGCGGTGGGTGAGTGGTCGTGTCGGCAGCGGTGCTAGTGGTTGATGTGGTGGTAGCGGCGGCGTCCGCGGTTGTGGTGGAGGATTGGTGAGTTGGTGGTGGCGGCGGTGGCGGTTCTGTGTGTGTGGTAGCTGTAGATTTGTTTGCGCCGGTGGCCTTGGTTGTAGTGGTGGCGGTGGCAGTGAGTGTGGTGGTGTTAGCGTAGGTGTGCTGGTAATGGTGGTGGTTGTGGTGGTGGCGCCGACGCGGAGGTAGTAACAGTGTTTGTGGTGGCGGCGACGGTGGTGATCGCGGTGGGTGTGGTCGTAGTGGCGGCGGCAGAAGTGGTGATGGGTGTGATGGTGGTGATGAAGGTGGAGGCGTTAAGGGTGACCGTGGCGCTGGTAGTAGCGATGGGTATGGTGATGGTTGCGGCGCAGGTGATGGTAGTGGCGGAGTATGTGGTGGGATGGTGTTAGTGGCGGCTGGGGTGGTGGTGGCGGAGGTGTAAGGTTAGTATGTTGGTAGAGGTGGCGTTTGCGGTAAGTGCGGTATTGTTGATGTGGTGGAGGTGGCGGTACTGGTCGTGGTGATTCTGGTGGCAGTGGGTTTGATGGTGGCGGTGGTAATGGTTGTGGTGGCGGCGGTGGTGGTTGAGGGTATGTTAGCGATGGTTGTGGTGTTGCGTGTGGTGATTGTGGCGGCGGCAGTATGGCATCGGCGTCGTCGTTGGCGGCGGCGTTAATCGTAAATGTGGAGGTGGCGGTTATGATAATATGACGGCGTTGGTGGTGACGGTGGTTTTTGTGGCGGGAGCAGTGGGTGTGTTGGTGGTGTTAGCGATGGATGTGGTGTTGGTGGTGGGTGTAATGGTAATGCTGGCGGTGGTGATTGCAGTGGATGTGGTAGCGGCGGTGATTGCGGTGGGTGTGGTAGCGGCGTTGGTTGTTGTGTTGAAGGGCTGTGCGGTGGTGATGGCGGCAGTGGTGATGGTGATGGCGGTAGTGGTGACGGTGTGTGTTTGTAGTGGTGGCGCTGGTTGTGAAGGTGGCGGCATGGTTGTGGTGGCGGTGACGGCGTTGGTTGTGGTAGTGGCGGTAGGTGTGGAGGTGGCGTTGGGTGTGGAGTTAGCGGTGGTGGCTGCGGTGAGTGTCGTGATGGTGGCAGCGGTGATGGTGGTGGCTGTTTTTGTAGCGGTGGCGGCGCCGTCGGCTGTGATGGTGGTGGCGGCGGCAGCTGTGTATGGTGATGGTGGTGTTGTCGGTGATTGTGTTTGTGGTGGGGGTGGGTTTGTTGGTGGGAGTGGTAATGTCGGTGTGTGTGGCGGAGGCGGTGGGTGTGGTGGTGGTGGCGGTGCTGGAGTTGGGTGTGGTGGTGGTATTGGTGTTTTTTTTTAGTTTAATTTGCTCTGTTTTGCTTTCTGTGTAAACATTGGAGACTGTGTAAACTGTTTGTTTTTCCTTGTTTACATTGGCTTATAAAGCATTTTGGTTAATTCCTAAAATTCCTTCGCTTGTTTTGCGTTCATGGTCTTCAATATTTTATTGTGATTTACATATTATGATTATATATAATAATTACTATATTATACAATTATTCATATATATAATGCATATTATAGATATGGGGCTGTACATATTTAAAAATAATTCCTAACATAATTTAAACGGTTAAATATGTCTTTTAGCATTATTAGAGGGTCAATTATTTTGCTAAATTCTGCGTAATATCACTTCCTTTGAAAGTCTGAAACATGTTCTTTTTTTTAATTAGTTTATATATTTTAAACTGGGTGCTGGTGTATCTGTTTCCAGGATTTACTTATCAGCATGGTAGGTGAAGGCTTTCTAGAGCCGCAGAATGCAGCATATTATTTTTGTGAAGGTGATATGTTTTAAGCAACAAATAGTAAATAACAGCTTGCTATAAGCTATAGCCACCTTATAAAGATAGCGGTTTGTTGGCAGTAGGTAAAGGAAGACCTATCTCGCGAACTCCATCACTGGTTCATTAACGCATTACCTTTCCCTACCAATCTCCAAGCGATTCCTGGTAGAGCAAACACCCCTCCCTAAAACACTTTCTCTACACACAAAATCTCACTCGTAAGTAAAAGAAGATCCTGGTTCAGTTCCTTGTAATTTCCAACAGTCTCCAAATGGATCCAGCTGTTATGTCAAGAACATGCTACTCCACATGGTATCAACAATTTGCTACATTGCCATGCTAGAACATTTTCAAGTTCTGATGCATCAGTCCTAACGTAAGGGAACAAGATTATAGCTTGCCAGCTCTCAGCAATCATACTAACACAGCAGAAACTGGTAGGAAGTGAGTTTCAGGAAACTGTAAGATTATCAGGAGACTGATCTGGCATCGTGATATAACAAATTGTTTTTGTGACACTATATGAGGGCAAAAACTTGTATGCACTGCGATTCAAGATCATCTCTATATACATGCAGTTAGACAAAAAAGGTGGATTTTAAGTTCTTTAAAGAGGAAATCAATTGCGTTTCCCTTCTTTGGAGCCCCAAAAGTATAAGGTTAATCGTTTTCCAGCAGTCTTTCTGAAAAACCAAAGTTGTATCTCATTTAAAGTATAAGGGACTGTCTTCAAGAATGCAGGGCATTTTCTGGAGCTATATTTAACATTATGTAAACACAAATATTCTCACCTTTAGCACATTCTTCACAGTTGAGTTCATCTGACTGATCTTCACAATCTACATGGCCATCACATCTCCAATCTGCAGGTATACAGCGTCGAATATCGCACTGAAAACCTGCATTGCACACTGTAAAATAAAGCGGATAAACATTTATATATTCCAATTATTGGTCAAGCACAAGCAAAGCACTGTATGTTGTAATTAACGTGAAATATATAGAAATTGCAAAATGGGAAAGTAATGGCAGCAACGGGCTTCAACAATCTGTTTTAACATTTCAGTTTCCTTAAGTTTATTGGGAAAGATTTTCGCTAAAGGTATGTGTGCATCAGGTTTGGATACAGATAGACATAATCGTAGAATGCGTCGGTGGAGACCATAAATCAGGCATGTCAAAAAAGTCCGTTTGATTTAGAACGATTAGCTGAGTCCTTTACTTTAGAAAAGACAGAGTAGACAATCCGTCTGGTGATACAGATTTACGAAGCGATACAAGCAGAGGGACAAAGTGCGTACAATGGATAAGGAAAGTGGGACTTGTAACAAAGTAAATTAACATTGGGGCATTTTATATTAAATAAGAAAAATCGGATGCAGTACATTCACTTGACTTTCTCTAGCACTATCATTTATTGGTGAGTATACAAACTATTCCTGCTATAGCTTATTTTTCTATCTACTAAATTTTAATCTAAATAAAACTTTGCAGAAATAGCTTACTTTACACATTTCGTTATCGATACAAAGGAACAGCGCTAGTAAAATGTTTAAGAACTGGACAATATCAGGTGGCCTTAAAGTTCCATATAATCGCGAAAAATAACTGAAAGTTGACCGGACTTTAAAATAATAAGTAAATGAATAATTCCCAACCACTGATATCGGATATCTCAGAAATGGCATATGCCACAAAAATTATTTCAAGTAAATTGTGTATTTTAAAGAGATCTCCATTTTTTTGTGTAGTGCGTTTTCTTCTATTACTTAACGTTTAAGAGTTATGCAAGATTATATAAAATTTCTTCGAAATGAAATGGACTTCATAGGGTATTTCCAGAAAATTCAAGAATTAATTTATAATGTAAATATCTTTAATATATGGTATTTTAATAAAAATCGTTAGAGCCATTTTTTAGAAAATAAAACGTTTCTAAAGATATTCCATTAAAGAGTTTTTTGTTTATGGACGCTCTTTAACTGCTGTGGTCCTTAGTGTCCTATTCTACATTGGGCGTGAAAGACCGGTAATTTTGCTTAGAGGCCTCTTTATCAGGCTTGAGGTTATTTTACGTGTCGTAAATCTGCGATACGGGACCACCGGCTTAACTTCTCTTCCGAAGGAAGCCATGCTAAGGTTTTTTATGCACGAAAAGATCCATAACCCTCCGCCGGGTTTGAACCCGAAAGAACTCTTCCATGTAAAGGGTAGTCTGGTGTGAAAGAGTTTTCTTGAATTTTCTTGCCGCATCTTTGAAAGGTACTAAACCTAAATACCAAGTTTGGTATTTATCCAACTTTTTGTCTTTGAGTTATGTGTTCACAGACACACATACGACATTTTTCTAATAATGTTTGTTTTGGGTTTAAGGGGGCTCAGAACATGCTTTTCCGTGAAATCTTGGTATCGAATTTTTGGGTGGAATGCAATACCCTCTCTACCTATTACGTATCTACGTGGTAGGGAAACTAAAACTCTATTCTTCGCCTTTTACTTCCTACCTTGCTGGTTTTAGGGTGACTATATAGCATGTGAGGATAAAATACCACTAAGTGCAATTTAGCAAACATATTGAAACTTATTTTCACTTTCTATATGTACTTATACTAAATTTTAAGTTATACAACGGAGGGGGACACCACGTACAATGCAACCCACATGGATCTATTGTGGCTACCACCCCCAGGAGGAAGGAATGAAGTGAACGGACTAAGGAGGCTACAGGCCTAGGTAGATAGGCCACAGACACGCGCGGAAATCCCTAAAAGTTCCAGGATCGAAGACCCGTCCCACTGCTGGAGCTGCCTATAGTCCATTCCAAACAGAGTTCCCTCTGATGTAAACAAAAGCACGTGATTCTACTTGTCGAGCCTAAGGACATATTCTTACGCTATGTAAATAGTTCCTTAATAAATGTATTGTATCATGAAATATTGGGGCAGGAAAGATATAGAACTGTGCATTTTATTAGGTTATCATAAGAACTTATTGCTAATGGTAATGGAAATATCCTAACTGTTAAGAGATTACAAAATTTTATTTTCTTAATGGCGTCCGCTATTGAGCTAACGCTGAGAGTATCTTGCTTGTTAAAAGGGAACGCAACACAAAATTTATGTTTCTTCCTAAATGAAGGTAATGGCCTGTAAAATGCAGTGGTAAGATTGTTTTCTTACTCCGCCACATAGTTGTCGCTGCGAAAGCGAAATAATAACCACCTTATACTCATCAGAGACAGCCGTGCGCTGGAAGGAGTTGGGAGATCACAAGTCAGTGATTGCTGCACGTGCAGTAATACGTTTTCAAAAATGATTCCTTTGGTATTTGTTCAAAAGTAGTGTACTTTGTGGTGGTGTCTTGGTGATGGTGTAGTTGAGTTAGTTTAGTAACATTGTAAAAATAAAACGCTGTAATGAGAGAACAAATACACACAAGAGAACTAATTTTCATGCCTTTCCAAACAGAGACAAAGCTCCCAAAGGATATAGGATATGAGTAGAATTTTGAAAATAAAATATTTTTTGCCTGTTTCCGTTGCTGGTTTATGTTCCTTCCATTTTAAGGACGCATTATGAACAGACTGATTATTAAAAAGGCAGCTTATGCCGGAGGGCCTTTATTAAAACGTGAACTATTATTACATTAAGAAAAAGTGAAGACAATTTCCAGATATCAAGCTCTAGTGAGACAATTGATTCTTCACCATCTTCATCCAAGAGCAAACGACAAGGAACAGAACGATGTGAGTCTAGAAGCCGTAAAAGTATAGTTTCTGAGCTGTGCGATACTGTTACTTGCAATAAGACTGACAACGAAGGCGATGATGATAAAATAGTGAAAGAGAATGCAGAATAAGCAATGAAAAAATCAACGATTCAGAAGTACAGTGTGAACTGTACTGTACAGTGGGTACTGAAATTACAAGAAAATACCTTATATTGTTGGAACCTGAAAATATCTAGAAACAAGCAATGATGAAGATCAGGATACGCTGCGAACCTGATACTTCAGATTCTGATAGAAGTAATAACGAGGAAGAGGAAGAAGAAGATACTTTCACTATACAGGGAAATGAAGTTACAGTGGAGTATTTCATTGTTTTTTGAACATCTCCAATTTTATTTTTCAAGGTATGTGTTTTATGTAGATATGAAATAAAAACAATTTTTCAATACATTAAAGGGACAATGCTACATGTTAAAACAGTGTGTTACTGTGGTAATACATTCATTTGGAACTCCCAAAATGTATCAGAAAAGAAGCCAGAAGGAAGTGGTTTAATAACAAGCTCTTTATTATTATCTGGTATATTGATTCAGCAATTTAAGACCTGCAAAAAAGCTGGGTTTGGCAATCTTATTCGATAAAACCATTTGAAACATGACAGCACCAGTTAGAGCATTTTGGGTTCAACAATGAAATGATAACCTAAGGTCATTAAAACGTTCTGGTATACTTATGCGTTTGGCAAGGGATGGGCAGTATGGCACCCCAGGATTTTGAGCGAAATATTTAGTCTATTCTGTCGTGGATTTAAATTCCCGCAAAATTATTGATTTTGAACTTGTTTAAAGAGGTATGGTGAAAGGCGATTTGGAAAAGGCTGCTTGTGACATAATGACAAGAATTGCAAAACAGGAAATGTGTAGAGTTGAAGTTTTTCTCTCCGACAGACATAAAGGTATAAGATGCCTGTTAAAAAATAGTATCCGAAAGTTGAACATGAATGTGATGTATGGCATTTGTCTATAAGTCTAACGGAAAAAATTAAAAAGTTAGAAAAAAATACCCAGAGCTGATGGCATGGAAAGCCAGTATAAATAATTATGGTGTCCTTGCAAAACTGTAATGAGAACCGTACCATATTGATTGAAAAATTTATATGAATTCTTCATCACACAAAATGAACACAAATGTCTAGGAAACGCTGAATGGAAACCTTGAGAACATGATGAATTTTTGGAAGAAGAACAAAGAAATAAATTATGGATCAAAGGCGAAAAAAACAACTGTGTTGCTCTGAAGAAAATTATTTTGGATAGCACGTTCTTAAAAGATTTGGCTCATATTCGACATTATATATAGTGGCAGTTTAGAAAGTTATCACAGTCTTCATCTCAGAATGCTAAAGGGAATAAATTTTTCCATATAATGGCATTCAACTTAGATCCATGATAGTAGCGCTAGATCACAATTTCAATATATATATATATATATATATATATATATATATATATATATATATATATATAAAGATTGGTGTCAAAGGTTCAGTACTTTAAAGCATCTGGGTATCATGAAAAATAAATGCGAGGAATCTAACGAGGAATGGAAACTGTTGATATGCGTGAGATAAAAAAAATCTATGTAGGCTCATTGCATGGATCCATTACCGGACGCACTTTAGAAAGTTATTATAGTATTCGTCTCAGATATGCTCCGAAAAGAATATAGTTTTCATATAATGAACTTCAACTTAGATTCATAATAGTAGCGCTAGATAACAATTTCAATGTAAAAAAAAAGACTGGTATCAAAACTCAGTACTCCAAAGCATCTGGGTCTTGGCTTATGAAAAATAAATATGAGGAATCTAACGAAGATTGGAAACTGCTGATATGCGTGAAATACAAAAAATATCTGCACGCACATTGTGTGGATTCATAAACGGACGCAGCAATTTATCTGTCACTACCGATGGACATAGCTCCCACGCTTCGACCTCCATTAGAGTTACTACGATTGAAGCATTTCTCACGTTTTCAATCAACATAAGAAAGTTGGTCACAGACACATTATACAATTATAAATAATAACAATAATAATCATAATTGAATTTAAAACCTATTATTTTTTATTTGTGTGTTTATTAGTGAAGTTTGAAACCTGCATATACTTCGCTGTGTTCTGGAAAGGCATTTCTAATACTAAGCACTACATATGATGGTACGAAAACCTTTATTCTATGTCAACTAGCAGTCCTTTAATTAATCCACGCTGTAAGTAATATTGTTTGTAGCAGGAATAATTCCAGATTTTATTAGCAGGATTGTTGGCGGTGAGTAGTTTATTTTAGGTCTAAGCTATGCTAAAACGCATAACTAAGATCTATAACTAATTCATGAAAATTAAAATGCTTTGAGATACAGACAAAATCACCCTTAACCAATTTTGTGTTTTCATAGTCCGAACAACACGCACTTTCCTCAACATTATTCATAGGTATACCTTCCTTACACTTACACCAATGGATGAAACCAGCAGGTTCACTGTCGGATTCGCTGTCAGAATGGTGTAAATCTTCAAAATCGCTCTTTCTTTCATTCAACTGATAAGGTCGGGTACTACGTTCACTCATTTTCAAAGCAGATGTTGGATTACTGTTTATCACCTATTAGATATTAAATTGGTTATGAAAAGTGATTGGCTAGCTTTAGCTCTACTCTGTGTTATTTCGAGAGGTTATGAATTTCTAGTGAAATTAATATGTAAACTTGTTATTAAAGTCATTTAATAACACTTATGTGTTATTACGTCTTATCTGGGTGCAGTGTGGCTCTCATTACATCATGCGTCAACTCAATAACAGGCCGTGACCCGATAACCATTCATTTTGGGATGGTGAAACTGCGTGTGTAGCTATTAAATAAATAAATAAATAAATAAATAAATAAAAATCTGCAATACTTAACCCTGGCAATTAATTCCTTAAACCAGGCCTATATTCCGGATGTTTATAATATATTCACCTTTTTATAAATGACTTTACAAAACAATACTATATACACACATATGTGTACATTTACATACACACATACACACATATATATGTATATATAACTAATAACCAGTTCTAAATTAAGTAGTTAAGGTAAATAAGCAAAAAATTGCATGAACCTACAAAATAAAATTAATTTTACAAAAACTTGTAAAAAGTAAAATATAAAAAATAAAAACATAGTAATGTAGAATAAAAAACAAAATATTAGTCCATGTTGGGGTGAAGGCCGAAAAGGTTACAAGAAAATGATTAATTTAGGTCACCTCAACACGCACATGGGGGCACAACTCGCTGGCAGCAAAACGTCCGGGACCTTGGTGTGTAAAATTTAGGGGAATGCTGGGTTTTAATATGACATTGAAAGATTACATAACACACATTACCTGGGATTTATTCACAAAAACGTTTGGCTTCTCTACATAGTTAATAAAGGAAACTGGATGGAGGGAGATGCCCCAGATCGTTGACCGGCCACACACGACTGGTTCCAAATACCACTTACTCTCGAGTGACGCTATCTTGCCCCCACCAACCGTGTCTGGCCAAAGCCAGACTGAACTGGCGTCATACCAGACAATTTCAAACAGATCTCTCCCTTTGGCGTGATCCGCACCGAAAGGAGAGACGGCTAAGCCGAAATATATCTAGGAAGACCCAATAATGCTACGTCTGGTAGCAACAATGCAGTACAACAGTGCGTCTGGAATGACAATAAAATTAATATCCCACATCTCCCACCACTTACAAAAATGAGGCCTTCCAGCCGAAAAAAAGAGAAGAGAAAATATACAGAAATACAAACTGAATGAATACAAATAAATTGAATTGACATTAAGCCTGTTATCACTTCCCACATGAAAAGTTATAATTGACAATTTATAAATGAGTAATGTAGTCCCACAGGACCCCTCCCAGCTCGCAAATCCTCTTCTGTACATAAACAGTTCGCAGTGCGAAATATTTGAGGCTAGCTGTAGAAACAATCTTGAGAATGGTGCAGTAGTATTACATTGTTCGTTGAATTTCACCAAAACTCAACCATACCCGCCGACGAAATGACAGAAGCTAGAGCGTAAATAATAGCTGCTTGGTAGCATACCAGAAGCTATAGCACAACACGCAGCCTATGACGGTCACAACGGCAAAGCGCAGCGAGCTTGCTGTACAGTTCAAAACCTGTTCTGTAGCGGACGGGCGCTGTCGGCACATACAAAGGCACGAAGGTACTCCCTCATGTAATGCCGTGGTTAAGTGACATCCAATTGTTGTTAATGTGCTGCGAGGTGACTTTTGCGGGTGAAGCCGGGTGAACAACCACCATTCTCTGGATGAGCTGAAGGTGTGCTCTTCTGTGTAGGTGAGCGTTACCTGGAGCTATTGTCTGACTGAAACAATATTCGGGGGAAGCATCAGGTTTCAAAGTATACAAAGGCAAATAGAGAAGGCACAAAATACAAACGTTACAGACAGGAGACACACAAAGTTAATAAAACTTAAACCTAGAGCAAGGCCTTGCAAAAATTACATTGAGCGCTCCATTATTTGATTTAATTAGCAAATACTGATCAGTATATTTGAATCTAGAGCTAACCAAACCAAAATTAGATGACAAGAATTTTGAATATTTTTACACTACACAATGAAATTAAGCCTCTTGATAGTTTACATGGGAGCTATACATAACAATTATATTAACCTGTGACAATCAACACAAATAAGGATCAAACACATTCATAGTTTTTACCAAAAACAATGTCACCCTTAAAAAGTTAAGTCAATCTTCCAGCAAACTACAATATAGCTACAGAAATACACACTAACTACAAAACCTAGTATAGATAGAGGGACCATCACTAAACAACTACACTAAGAAACTACACCCAGACAAAATCTCTATGCGTAGTTAGCAAGCCGAACTCATTTTATATTCCCCATTTGTGTGTTTCCTCGTGGTAGAAATGTGGACCAACCCCAGTGAAAAGGATTCTGGAAAGTATATTCATAGAAACACACACAAAAAATAATGAAAACTGTTGGAACTGACAAAAAGAAATAAAGAAGGAAAGAAATTATCAGAAATAATCATTTTGACACACAACAAATTGAAAGATCTCAAATTTTGAGACACGTGCTCACCCAAACAAGAAATTGTAGAGAGTGGGTCATCTACATCACTGCCGGACAGAAGGATGACACTTCGACCATTTCCATCATTCCAGAGGCGTGCTGTGAACAGAAGCTATAACACATCCAGCACAGTAGACACGAACCGCGTCGTCACTGTAACCGAGCTCATATTTTTTATAAAGATCAATCCTACATCACTGTGGACATACAGCAAACACAGTGAGTAAATCATCTTACTAAATACATATCAGCAAATGCGCAAGTGAAGAACAAAAACAAATCACTCTTTCATCTCACAACATTAAAATACCCTCACAAAGTTGAAAAGAGTCACATTATAGTATCATGGTAAGTGTATATATCACATTTATTACCCAAAACAAAATGTAGTGTCACAACAAAGTACATGGAGGAATAAGCAAAAGCACTTGTTATCTGTAAGAGAAAGGAATTAACGGTTTATAACCTATATGGTTCTACGGGATCGTAGTAAGGGAATATGCGGGAAATATATACTGGCTGTATTTTGGTCCCGGGAGCATTAGAGCGAAGGATTGCATAGGTGGCAGGTGTGATTTGGTTAACAATTTCAAAGAGACCAAGGTATCGATGAAGAAGTTTGGTACATTTTCCTTTTTCCTAAAGCGAGTAAAGACTTTGGCAACTTGACCCATTTGAGATTTCATATCATGGATGCTTCATAGTATATCTCTTCTTCTGCTTCAGTTGAGAATGGTTTATATTGGCGATGGCGGCTTCCCTGGTCTTATGTATATCCTGTAGAGCAGCGGCTCCCAAACTTCTTGCACACACGACCCCCTTTTCGATTATGACATTATTGGAGACCCCTCCATTCACTTCGCTGCTTAATCATTAATTTGCAAGTTTTCGCACACAGTTCAACAACTTAAGTGCGAAGTTAAAGGATACACGAATTGAGCTTTCTTCAGACAGAAGTATAAAACTGACTTTCCAGAAGAAAGATGTGCATCAGTTTTGGCTAGCTAGAACAGAATACTCTGGTGTCTGCCGCACTAACCCTGCTTATTCCATTCTGCACCTTATATCTCTGCGAAATTGGATTTTCGTCAATGATGAACATCAAGACTAAATCCAGGAATAGACTGCAGTTATAAAATGGCTTAATAATATATGCAACTAATATACAGGCAGACACTGAACGATTAATTAATAGCAAACAGGGTTATACTTATCACTAATCATCCTGATGGACTATGTAATAATTAATGGTTTACATAAAATTGTACATCTGCATTTACTGTGACACTGTAGTATTAATATGCTTCTTAAATACAAAACATGATTCTGTTTAAATGTAATATGTAATAGGCTACTAAATTCCGTTTTCCCATTGTTATAATAAATAACAATACAAATGATTTATTAATAATTCCAAATATCCACTGCGATCCCCCAAGATAGAATACCGCGGCCTGCTTGAAGTCGCGAGCCACAGTTTGGGAAGCGCTGCTGTAGATTATTACGGACAAACAAATTGTTAGAAGATGACTGGAGTTGTACCTGGTGAGGTAAAGTGGGCTATAAATTAAGAAAAAGGGTGAGAACATAGTAGTTTCCTGGACAGAGGAGGTGTACGATAAAATAATATTGGGCAAAAATGTGTCCCAGTTTCTTTGATTTGAGTCAACGAAATGACTCAGCATATTGGCAAGCATCTGATTAAAGCGCTCAGTGAGGCAGTTGGTAGCTGGATGATAAGAACTTATGAAGTATGGCGAAACTGACAAGGATTTGAGCAGTTCCTGCGTCACCTCAACAATGAAGACAAATCCACGGTCAGATAGTAACATTGCTGGAGCGCCAGGCGACAAATGATGCTATGTAGAATAAGCTTGGATAAATGGGGAATAGTGGTAGCAGTTACGGCACCTGCTTCCACCCAACGTGAAGCATACTCTGTGCAGACGATGACGTGGCGATTGCCAGAATTTGACCGTGGTAAGGGACCCAAAAGATCAATGCTCCAACGTTCATTAATGGCGGTCACAGGGATGGGTTGTAGAAGACCAGCTGGCCGTTGATTCCTTTGAGCCTTTCTTGATTGACAACTACGAAGGTAACGGACATAGTGTTCAATATCCTTTTTCTTGCCTACCCAGTAGTAACGATAATTAATCTTAGAGAAGGTCTACCAGAAACCTAAATGCCCGGACAGAGGATCGTCATGGCATGAAGACAAAATCTCGTGCTTCAGAGACTCAGGAATCACTAATAAGTGAAGAGACCCTGTTGACCTATAATTCTTCCTATAAAGGACATTGGATTTAAGTGTATAATTAGACCCTGACGCTGTAATTTTGGAGAGGCGTTCGAACCAGGCTGTAAAGTATCAATGAGAGGTCGAAGAAAAGGATCAGCTTTCTGCTTCTCAGCAACCATAAGGGGAGACAACAAACATGTAATGAGGTCGTCGAGCTCTTCAAATTTATGTTCCTCATGCTGCCAGACAGGGAAACGAGATAAAGTGTCAGCATCATTATGTAGTTTGCCAGATTTGTAACAGATGGTACAATCAATCTCTTGCAACTCAGGATTCCAGCAAGCTAGCCTACCTGTTATGTCTTTAAGGTTGTTGAGATAACACAAGGAATGGTGGTCCGAAACAATGTGAACGTTATACCCATAAACAAAATATCTGAAATGTGTAAACCCAAAATAATGACCAATAATTCCAATTCTGGAACAGTGTAGTTTTTCTCACACTTGAAGAGTGTCCAAGACGCATACGCCACGGTTTGAAGATGGCCATCCTGCCGTTGGAGGAGAATACTAGCAAACACAAGACCACTGGCATCAGTATAGAGTTCATTGTAAGCCCCAGGGATGTAATGAGCTGACACTGATGCTGAAGATAATGCATCTCTTAACTATTGAAAAGCCCGTTGTTGTCCGGGACCCTAAGAAAAGTCTTAGTCTTTTCTAGTGAGCTGGGTCAAAAGATGAGCAATATGTGCTTAACCTTTAACAATTTCCCTATAGAAATTAAATAAACCTAACATCTTATGGACATCCAGAACATTCTTGGGTGTGGGTAATTTTTGGATGGCTGTAACCTTGTCCGGATCTGGAGAAAGACCGTCTTTAGACACTTCAAAGCCTAACAATTTAACTTTATTCATCTCTCCCCCAAAAACATTTCCAGGCTTGAGCTTAAAATTATGTCGCTCCGGTCTCTGAAAAAACAGCATCTAGATTGCCAAGCAGCTCCTGGAATGTTTTGGCGAAAACCAAAATGTCATCAAAATATGCAAGGACTTTCTTGAAGTTTAAATCACTTAATAATTTATCAGCAATGTAACTGAAAAACATCACAATACTTACATGTTCAGAGCACTCGCAAAATAAAAACACGGTGACCTTCAACAAAAATGTTACACCAAAAACACGGCGCTTCCAATAAACATGTTACAGGTTGGGGTGAAGGCCGAAAAGGTTACCAGAAAATGATTAATTTAGGTTACCCCAAAACTATATTGGGGGCCCATCTCGCTGGCAAAAAAAAAGTCCGGGTCTTTGGTGTGTAAAATATAGGGGAAGGCGTCGGCTTTTGTATTACATTGAAAGATTACATAATACCCATTACCTGGCATTTATTCACAAAAACGTTTGGCTTCTCTACATAGTTAACAAAGGAAACAGGATGGAGGCAGGTACACCAGATCGTTGACCAGCCGCAGACGACTGGTTCCAAGGATCACTTACTCGGTGACGCTATCTTGCCCCCACCAACCGTGTCTAGCCAAAGCAAGCCAGGGCTGGCGTCATACCAGACAATTTCAAATAGATCTCTCCCTTTGGCGTGATCCGCACCGAAAGGAGAGACCGCTAAGCCGAAATATATCTAGGGAGACCCAATAATGCTACTTCTGGTAACAACAATACATTACAACAGTGCCCCTAGTAATGACAATAATATTAATATGCCGCATTGTAAATGTAATGTTGATAAAAAATAAAATAAAACAATAAAACATAACTCATAATTAACACTACAATACCAAAGAGTAATTATGAAAATTTATTGGTTATTTTTTCCTGGCGACAAATGCACTAATGTGGTGAATGAAAATATTCATTTTTGTGTTTCGTTCCTCATTAATTACCAACTGCATGCATGACTGACATTGACTTGCATATACAGAAATGCAGCAATGAATTCCCAGAGGTTCTATTTGAGTAACGAATAAACGCTTTGCACAACAGAAGAAATAGGTAAAACGATTAGTCATTCATAATATGCTAGCACACGCGTGCTCAGCTAAGGTCAAAGCTTGTGATTAGTCAGTTGGTATTTGAGTTTTCATGCGTGTGGTGCGAATGAAGTATTCAAACACAAAAGTTGGAAATCATTAAAAAGTGGCGAAAAAACAAATAATACTTAATGTGTTCAACTCACTGTTAGAAAAATCCCCAGCACTAGCAGTGTGCATATTACGAAACTAACATACCTTACAGGCGTTTCAGCGAAAAGTGTAACCAAAGCGCATAGGGAATATAAACAGACTGGTGTCGTAAAAACCCCAAAGAAGAAAGGCATCAAACCACGTCGTATTATAACACAGATAGATGATTTTGTAAAGGGCGCTATTAGTAGTGAATTTCACAAATTTTTCTTTATAAACGAGTCGCCGATATTGCATAAAGTGCTTTCTGTTGTCAACAGTGATTGTGATATTCCAAATTTTAAAACAACATTTTATAGATTATTGTTAGAAATAGGTTTCACATTTTCAAAAAGAACCTAGAATAACATGATCATTGCTAGAGACGATATCGTGTTGCGAAGAAGGTATCTTAGTCCTGTGCGACAGTATCGTGCAGAAGGTGGCAAATTTTATTATTTAGTTGAAACTGGCATTAATGAGGAGCACAAAGCTTCTAAAGTTTGAATAGACACTACGTTATGTTCAGAAGAAGAAGATTTTCGGGCAGATTTTGAGCCAGTTATGGCTCCCTTCCTCACAGAATGTCCTTCCTGTCTGCATCAATTCTTAGCGTCTGACCCCAGCAACTGCATTGTCGGCCAAAGCTTCAAATTACCTTTCGGCTTGCCTGAGTGAAGATACCACCAGATTCATACTACCTGCATTATTGGCCAGCACTTCTTATCATGAGTAATCAACAGAGGATAGGCTGAGGGGAGCATGGGAGAGGCGCTGTACCTGGCGACTGATGTCAACGCACGTGATCGTCTGACTTGGATCGAGCTCGGACGACCCATGGCACGAGAAGATAGAATTTCGTCTTTCGCCGGGCGTTGAGGAAGGAACACTAAAATTCTGAGTTCAGGAAGCGGCTTCGCAGACACCATTTCGGTCCATTCAAAATTTCGCAGCGGAATACTCTCGGCGTAAGTAATTCTTCTAAATTTAATGATTTAGTGCGTGTGTCGAATTTATTTAAACCAATGGACTGGAGTGAATAAATAATATATTACAGAACATTTGTACAGTGGATTATCAAAAAGTTTCAAATTGCAAGAGATAACACAGACTTATACCTCATACCTGATGTAGTAAGCCAAGTCCTTTGTAAAGACAATTTATTTTTTAAAGAGAATACAGTGATTTCATATAGCTGCAAGAAATGTAAAACTTATTTGTTTCCTGCAGATATTTCTTTGACTCCTGGTTAAATTCCTTTCCTAATTTATAATTATGTTAAAACGTTCGCGACCTCTGGGGATACTTCATGATAGGAAGTATTTCGAACAACATACGCCCAGTACTTTAACAGTATAATTCTTGAATATTCTTATCTTATTGTGGGTACCAAATGGTAACAGAGCATAATATAAAACGGTAGCATTTAACTTTTCCTTGTAAGAGCACTACCATTATAGTTCATCTAAAGGATTAAAAAATCCAAAAGGCAGAGACGAACGCCTAATTCTCACCCATATTGGCAGCGATAGTGGTTACATAGAAGGTGGATTACTTATTTTCGAGTCCAAAAATATAGGTGGTTGCCATGAGGAGAAGAATGGCTTTCCGTAATTAGTTTGAACCCTTATTGCCGAAACTCGAACCCATAAGTTTAAGAGTAAGGGACAATGTACCCTACCACAGCGTGCAACTTTATCGTCGTCTGAACAGCTCTTAGAGTAACCAAGAAGTGGTTACAGGAAACAGAAGTGTCCTTCGACGAAAGTAGTGTAAAAGCTGAATTAGTGCACATAGCGCAGGAAATTGCTGACAAGGATTAAAGAAAGTATGTGATGGACGATCCTGCATCTAAAGCTGGACTTCGAGGCTACGATAACCACCATATCATAGCAATTTAAGCTAATCGAACTCGTCTGGACATTTTTAAAAGGATATGTGGCTAGGAACAATAAAACATCCAAACTGGCTGAAGTGAAAGAACACTTCAACACTGCAATCGCGATATGTGGCAGGCGGATATTAGGGACATAAGAGGAGAATAAAATGCGGGAACTAGATTGTGTGTAGACAGTGTTGTGGATAAGTTTGTAAATAACTTGGAGGATAGTTCTGATTCCAGTATGGCACCGGAGTCATCTTCGGAAGTTTCGGATATGGGTATTGCATCTTCTCCTAAGGATTGTGATTAGCGTAAGTAAAATGGAAATTTCCGCATGCTCATAAAATCGAGTGTTACTTCAGGTGGCATTTTGAACCACCATTTTCACGCAGGGCGTCTTTTTATAGATTGAAGCAATGTCCAACTGTAAATGATATGCAGCAAGTATGTGCGAGGGGAATAAACAACCTTTAGGGGCGGGGATTGCGAAATACTTTCGCGCGGATAATACAAAGTGTTTGTTTATAGTGAGGGGCACTCTGGTTTGGAATGAACAGTATAGAGGGCGATGAATGACCCGTCGACCAAGCAGCCCTCTGTTGTCTACGGGGAGTACTCTTTACTTTGAGCAAGCATTCGCTGAATCTGTTCGGCACCTAAAGTGTTGCAAGATGCAAAGGAAATGAGAAGAAAGGGAAATTATGGAAAAGAAATCGTGGTAAATGAGAAACCACACCAAAATTCGCCTACCGCCTAGGGCAAACCACGAAAATCCGAGGTTAGAGTAGGCAGTCGATGGGAATCAAACCCTAGACCTTGAAAGTCATCACATAGCGACCCGTTCTTAAATGATTTGTGTCGTTTAGGCTTACTGTTTTCTGCAATTCCCTCGTACCTACAAGGAAACATGTAATAAAACCATTTCTGCAAGTGCTTATCTCAATTAACATGAAGTAGTTAGAAGAAAAACTTTTGTATTAATAGCACGGTAGAACAATGAATTCCTCTTGGACGCAAAATATATGAAGTACTTTATTTTTGGACCCACAGAAGACGAAAATGAAATTAATTTTTCATATCACCTAATATTTCTTTGATATTGCTATCGTACCATATAATAAAAGTGCTGATTCGTCCGAAATACGGAGGGCGCTCGCATTTCAAATACAATTTACTGTGTATCAATATATGAATCCAATATTTTGTTTCCGGACCCACAGAACACGAAAATATTACATTTCTCGTGTCACCTAATGGTTTTATATTGCTATCGAACTATATACAAAAGTGCTCATTTGCACGGCATACTGATTGAGCTCGTCTCTCATCCCAAAGAATTGCCCTCTTTTTATTGGTTCCTTTCACGGGAAATCGTCCTTCTTAGGAATGTTTGGCAATTGCGGTCATACGAAGTTCCTTGCCTGCCATTGTTAAACTGAGGGTCTGTTAACAGGTTTATGAATAAGATAAATTACCGTAGTATGTTTTAATACCATCTGTGCAGTTCGTGTTATACTACGTGAATCATTTGTAGGTGATGTGACGGTTTAGTACAGTATTGTGTAGTAATTTGAAAAAGAATCCGCCATTTTCTATCTCTTTACATAAGGTTCAATATTTTTATAATTTTGCAGTTTCGTCGCTGTAAGAATTCCCCCAATTTATTCTAGAGAGTATAGTACAAAATTTCAGCGCAAAAGTATCACATCACTACCTGTGATGGCTTACAATTTATATTTCGGAAATTAATATAGCAAATTTGGAGACAAAAATAAATATTGGGCACTAAACTCCTCTGCACAAATTGTCAAATAACTTTAATAAGTTGATTAAAAGTTACAAACTTATGTATGCCTTTTGGCATTCCGATGCAGTGGAGGGAACCTTTGGACCATATTAGTGACTCCTATTTCTGTATTGTCAATATACGTGATTTCGCCTCAAAGAGTACGCATTCACTTAGGTATCCCTATTTGCCAAATCGGAACAGCCACCCGACCTACTTAACATAGTGAATCTTTTTCAATTCCAAAACCCTATGAAAAATGGACTTTGGAGGAACAAACTACGTCTCCTAACTTTAGGTCATCTTCTGATCGTGCAGCATCCCCCTCTGATCCTAAATTCACTGTATCTCGAGAACCTCATTTTCTATCACAATCTGGATTAATTGATCTTGTGGAAAATTCGGGATTAACTAAAACAAAACCTGACATTTTATCATATTAACTTCACGAATTCAACCTTTTACAGCCTGGTACAAAAATAACATCTTCCAGAAAACGGGAATACAATCGGAGGTCTTGTTTTTTTACAGGAAATTAACGATTAATTTACTGTAATGATATTGTAACACCCCTATGGGTGTTGGTTACCCCGCAGTAGTTGGTTACGTTAGGGGAGGTGATAGCTCAGAGGTAGCGGGATGCGCCGGCACTGGGGTGGTAGGTAGGCCGGGGCGGCGCTCCAGGATGTGGGTAGTTAATTACTGCACCGGGGAAGCATTGACCCAATAAATGTATTTGTTTCAATGTGTGTACATGGGGCCCCTAGTCGGGCAACTTAGACTGGGTGAAACCCGTGCAAGCAGGGCAGATCTTAGAGAAGATACATCCTTACCTATCCAACTGCTGTTGCGCTGGCGACTCGTGTATGGAAGGCAGACCACAGGTCGTCGACGACACAAGTTCCCTTCTCTCCGCTAATCACGATACTATTCCACGAATCTCTCACCCATTACCCACCCATCACAGACATCACAGCACACAGCCAGATCCCCATAGTATATATCCTTTTGGAAGTGCTGACTCTGCATTCCTTAGCGGCGCCCGTGTTAAGGTAACGGCATTTCAACATTTTCTGCTCGGTTACTTCATCTGGCGTAATCCCTGGTGCTCAACCTGATCCGTTACAATATTAATGAACTAATGAGTGCATTTGGAAGAGCTTTTAATCCTTAAGAATGGCGTCTCTTCATATACTCTTCGAAATTTAATCTAATGGCCTTGCTTTTGCATAACTGGAAGTTATTTCCAACAGTCCCAGTAGCCTACACTGCAAATATGAAAGAAGTGTATGACAGTGTCGACACATTAATTAAGTTTCTGAACTATCCAGAGCACGGTTGGCATATTTGTAGTGACATAAGTCACAGGTATGCTAAGGGGAATGCAACCAGGATTCACAAATTTTGCTGCTTCTTCTGTGAGTGGTATAATATGGATAGGCGTAATCATTATGAAATAAAGAAGTGGCCATCAAGAGAAAATGTAATAAGGCAATAAAAGCATGAACTACGAATCACCTGTTTATGAAGGTAAAATGATTTTACCGCAGATGCATATACACCTGTGTCTGATGAAGAACTTTGTTAAGGTAGTAGAGAAATCAGAAAGAGCATTCTAATATTTAGAGGGGAAATTTCAACGTTTTTGTGAGACTAAACTAAAGGATGACATATTTGTAGGGCCTCAAATACGGATCTGCTTAATTATGTGTATTGCAGCTAACCACAGACATTTCGGAGTCATATTACTGCCGTAAATCATATAGGAATAGGTCATGAAAATGTGGGAATTCTTTTCACAATATTCTAACTTGTGTTACAAAAAAAATACAATTTTATTACTGTCAGAAATATTAATTGAGGTGCTTTAGATTATAAAAGTTACTGTAATACTTATTTATGACTGATTTAGTTGGATGGATTGATCCTAGTAATATTATTACAAAAGCATTACCCTAAAGCGAGTACAGAAAATCACTATACGTAAATGCGAAAAATTCAACACGCCACCTCAAGAAACCATTAGGCGATGGAGGAAAACGGACTTCGAAATTAGCGCATACAATTTCACTAAAATCACGTATTTTCATTTTCGAGAGTATGCCAACTGTCGCTCCTAGCCTACACTTAGGCGTGGCGAAAACCGCAAAATTATAATCGGAATTTCAAGAAGCCAAAGATGCGGATTCCAAAATAAAAGACATCTACTCTCTTAGGATTTAAGAAGTACATAGGCGATTTGGAAAATTCTCAGCCTGAGTCAGAGATGGTGCTGATAGTATTAAATAACAAAAACAGTTTTCAAGTAATATCCTTTAAATGGTGCAAGTGGAAATTCATACATGTGTTTTCATTAGATTGGTTGTTATAGCGCTATAAAAATGTTGTTTTCTTAGGCCGAGAATTTTCGAAAAACCATTGAATATGTTTGCTTTTTATTAACTGCTTGCTCTGGAAGTATTCCTTCAGCTATGCCCTACCAAGGTTACGTGAAAATATTTATTGTAAAACTACCGCATATTATTTTCTCACTCACCTTCTTCTAGACTACATTTAATTTCTAAACCTCTAATCACCTTTAAAGGAAAGTAATTTATTTTCCCATGGCAAAACAATTTTGGGCTGGAGTTTGCTTTGTTGCCAAGTTTCTAAGCAACGCAATGCCTTGTTACTAATACTAAACCTTTATTTTTCGATAGAAAGTGTCTCTCATATAGCGAAATAGGGGGTCTATTTCTTTCTGGAAGAATAATTCTACAAACTGCATTTCTCTTATAGATTTCCCTTCTGGTTATATTAATTATAGAAACGAATATTTCTATTTAAACCTTCTTAACGTCATTAAACAGGTAAGGTATATTTATTTTTAATTCCAAAGTTGTATTCCTAAAATTAGGAATTTACTGTTTGTTTCTATTGCATAAACCGGTGGTAAAATTACGCAATTTTCCTTTTTTTATCTGGATATTGCATGCTCAAATAATATCTTTCGTCTACAGATATAGCTTTACTCTATCTTGATGCAATTTAAAGGAAAGTCTTTTCATCTTTTTCATTGCCTACCATTTTCTGCTTTTCTAGTCTTCTTCGTTTCAAAGATTAAGCTTTCAGTCTGTTCCGACTTCACAAAGATTCTTTCCAGCGCTTCCTCAGTCTCCCTTAGACCTAGTTCCTCTCGGTTCTCATACGAATAAACTAGAGCGGAGTGTTTCCAAACTGTGCAGCACCCTGAAGTCTCTCAGGGGAGGTGGGAAAAATCCATCTGTATTTTTTCGCAAATTTAAAATGTGTTAATACCAATGTATTGAAATCTTTCTATTACAAATTCTAAGTTTTCACTTTATTAATGCGTTTGATGAATTCATTTCTCTTCCCTATCACTGCATTGGTTGTCTCTTGACAATGTGATTTCCCTGCTTTTGAAGTCAGATAGCAATGAAAAGTCTTGTGTCTATGGTGAATACTTCATTCAGAAATTGAGATAATTCTGTTATATTTAACAAAAGATAAAACTGTTAGTGTATCTATAGATAATGATACGTTCCACCACTACCAGCAAAGTGCGGCATTCAAACGAGTTGATGCTCTGGAAAAGAAAGATTGAGATTCAAGACTGTACTGAAAGTTTTCTAAAAAAAAAGAGGTATTGCATTCACATGAACTTCTCTACATACTCTTCTACAAACTATTCTTACTAAACCTCATTGTTCTATCTACTTCTTACTAATTGAAATAAATGTTTGCTGAAATGGTTTTATTACATATTTCTTGTACTCACAAATAGGATACGGGAGACAGGTCGCTATGTAAGGACCTTGAAATGCCATACTCTTTCCATAACTTCGCGAGAAACAACTGAATAATAATCACTAAAATTGACAGAAGTATTGAAACATTCAAAACAATAACAACAGATATTTCAGAAATGACTGAAGCCAGAAAACATTATTTGAAATAAAAAGGTATCTATATTGCCTGTATAGCAAATTTTTGTCTGTCTCTTTTGTTATACGGTTTTACAAAATTATAAAAAAATCTTTTCTGCATCACAGTTATAGGGGGATATATTAAGGGAAGCTAGCACAGAAATGCGTGTATTTGGGAAAATATAGGGAAAACGAGGTGAGATGCTAGGCTAAGCGAGTGTTCCAGGAGGAAAATGCGTTTATATGGGAGAGATAGGAAACACAAGGTGAGGTGCTAGGCTAGACAGGGGTTGAAGGGAGTATATACGTTTGTATGGGAGAGATAGCGGAAACGAGCAGATATGTATGACTAGATGAGTTAATGGTAGAATATGCATCATTTTATATGCGAGAGATAGGGAATACAAGGAGAGATTGCTAGGCTAGGCTGGTTAGGAGACTAGAAAATACATTTATATTACAGAGATAGGTAATAGGAGGAGAGATGCTAGGCAAGACAGGGGTTGAAGGATAGAATATGTGTTTGTATTGGAGAGATGGGAATTCTAGGAGAGATGCTAGCCTAGGCAGGGGTAGAGGACTAGAAATGCATTTATATCGGCTGAGATAGGGAAAAGATGTTAGGCTGGGCGGTTTAAAGGGTAGAATATGCATTTATATGGGAGAAACAGAAAGACAAGGAGACATGCCAGGCTAGACCGGTGTAAAGGACTGAAATATGCGTTTATATGGGAAGAAATAGGGTAAACGAGGAGAGATGACAGGCTAGGTGGGGCAGGGGGCTAGAAAATGCATTTATATGGGGGGTAGGGAATACGAGGAAAGATGCTAAGTTGACAAAGCCTGATGGATAGAATATGTTTTTATATGACAGAGATAAGGAAATATGAGGAGAGATGCCGGTTAGAGGAATATAAAGTACATTTATATGGAGGATAGGGAATGCGGGGAGAGATGTTAGGCTAGACAATGTCCGATGGATAGAACACGTATTTATATGACGCAGATAAGGGAATACGTGTAGAGATGCTGGGCTAGACAGGTTGAAAGTAAAATTTGCGTATATATCGGAGAGATGCTGGGCTAAGCGGGAATAGAGGAATAGAAAGTGTGTTTATATGAGATGAGATAGAGAGAACGAGGGGAGATGCTAGGTTACACAAGGGTGGGAAAATAGAAAAGGCATTTATATGGCTGTAATAGGGAATATGAGGAGAGATGCTAGGCTATACAGAGGTTGAAGGCCAGAATATGCGTTTATATGGGATGAGAAAGGGAAAGCGTGGAGAGATGGTAGGCTATACAGGCTGAAGAGTATGGAAAAAACGCGAGAGATATGGAAAAAAACGTGTAGAGATGCTAGACTAAGAGCGGTTGAGGACTACAAAATGCGTTTATATGGGAGGAGTCGAGGATTACGAGGAGAGATGCTAAAGAAGACTGGGATTGAAGGTCTTTAGGGATGTCTTCCAAGAGGGTGGACGGAACAATTTCAGGGGCCATTTAGAGCATAGGCACAGGAACTATAAAGCTATTTCGGAAGGTACCTAGAAGCTACTTTTGGGGCACGTTTAGCTCTCTTTGCAGGTATTCTGGTGGCGTTTGAATGCAGTGGAACAGACATTTGGCATCCTCTTACGGGTTAGAGGATATATTTAGACACAAGTACGGGTATTTTTGATCGTTTTTAGAACATTTTAGGTATAGACAGAGGCTTTCAAGACGTTCTGGTATACGAACGGGAGAATTTAAGGTGTTTCAACGGCATTTTAGCCATCAGTGCAGGTACTGACACATGTTTTTAGAGTATTATACGTGTTTTCTATAAACAAGAGCAGGTATTTTTTAATGGTGTCAGCACAAGTTTTTGTGGTATTCTCTCATGTTTCGTAGAGATTTCCTCTTGTATTATACTGAGTTTGTGATGTTCTGTAAACATTTCTAAAGCATTTACGGTCATATCGACTCCTTATAAGGACTTCCGAATATTCCAATGATAACATGCGATAAACTATCGACAGCTAACAGTCTTTTCTAACCCCGCCTTAAGCTGCTTTAGTGATATTATTGTTTTTACTCATTCTTTCCTTTTTTATGTGATTATTATTTTTGGCTAGGCGTAGTGACTTCACCAGTTAGTCAGTTCTTTATTAGATAAAGCTTGTAAGGATAGGTGCTTCTCCTCTTTTTTCTGGTCTTAAGACTAGCGTTAAGATTTTTCCAGACCCAACGACTCCACTTTCATATTCTTATTCTTCTTTCTTCATCAGGCGTCTACTAGGTGTATACACAGCACTTCAGTAAACTTCAATGTTTTTAAAATTGTATACTCACGCAGAAAATCTCTATCTTGAGATACAGGTTACATTCTTTTAAGCACTATTTGTAATGCCGTAATGTCCATATGCATATGTCGTTATTCCATCCTCTGCAATGATCCTTTTATCGCCGTATGGAGTCAAGGCAATTTTATTCACTTGCACTGAGGTGACAGCATGCTCTCGTGAAAGGATCAGATTCATCGGCATTCTTATCATTTCTTTGGGTTCAAGACAGTGTGTATAGCTGTCAAATGTAATGTACTGCTTAATAACACTACGTTTATGCCTTAATCGTTGTTATCATTGAACCGTGGATATCTAGTGCATACATCTTAGGACGTAGTCCGATAAAGCGTAGGATGATATTGCCATTAGCGTCATCTTTAAATTTTCCAGCACCGTTTTGTTTTGTGTGGAGTGGCATATATATTTGGCAGGGTAATAGCCTGTATCTGGATGTTCAAGAAAACTTAGCTTGTCCTGGTACACATCTTCAGTTGTCATCCGATGAATGAATGAATCAGTGCCCATACATATAAGCTTCAGGTTATCAGTTCCATAGTACGGTAACAACACATCATAATGATAGTGATACATTAATGCCTTAGAGATGTCCAACACGCTCATTCCAATGTGTTGAACACGATCTTTTGGGAGGGCTTAGGCGCAGCAGCTGTGTCGGTAACATTTAATTTCTTCTTCGTTTAATCTATTGTAGCAGGACTCCTTAGGGAGCAGGCAAGTTTCGTTCAATATATCCCATGAGGTGGCGTAATCACAGGGAAATACTCCTTTACGAGTCATCAATTTCAGCTTGTGTTCTCCGAAGTATTTCAGTGTTTCAGGATATGACGTTAGATTTATATATTTAGGTGTTTTGCAGGTTAATTTTCATTCGTTATGAAGACTTCCTCGGCATTCACCGCTTATATGATCATAGTCACGTACTTTGTAATTCTGTTCTGTAAATGTTTTTCAATACAAGTAACATACTGTAAAAGGCTTAAAATCCGTCTGTTGTTGATTGGTAAGTTTCAGAGGCTTGGTGGATGACAGGTATTCCATAAACCTCTGAGCAGCATCATAACCACAATATACACAGGGTTGCTTAGGAAGATCAGTTTCGAGGTGATCAACGCTGGATAACGGCTTGCCGTAAATACAGAAAGTCATTGATGTGTGCTCCTGAAAAGGGATTGTAGGGGAATTTTCAGGATTAAGCATGCACGTATGGTATGAAGCGAGAATACCTTCGAAATATGCATAGTTCACATAAGGTACATTAGGCATCCTCTTAATATTTTTAAAGTGTACAGATGATTTCTTCTTGGTAGGCATTCCTTAACTGCTGTGGTCCTTGGCGTCCCATTCTATGTTGGGAGCAAAAAACCGGTAATTTTGCTCAGAGGCAATTTCATCAGGCTTGAGGTTCATTTATATGCCGTAAATCTACGACACGGGACCACCGGCTTTACTTCCCCTCCGAAGGAAGCAATGCTATGGATTTTTACGCCCGAAAAAATACATCGCCCTCGCAGGTTTGAATTACAACATCATGTTGTTTACAGATGGATGCATGTTCTTGTAGTTTATCTGGTCCACTTCATCCATATTGTTCATAAAATGTGCAATTCAGCGCTTGCAGATATATACACGTTCTTTATGCTTAGTTTTCTGACGTCGAACGAGCTTCTCAAAATGCTTTATATATATATATATATATATATATATATATATATAGTGATATTTTCTACTGCTGCCAGTCAATATTAACAGGTCACGGTGCTCAAGAAGTTCAGCCTCAGCAACCTTGTATATACTTCTAGCTTCTCATCCAGCCCGAAAACGTTGATAGTCATACTGTTAAGCTTATCACACTTAGCTATTTGAGCAAGCGGACTAGGGTAAGGAACACAGCTGAAGTCATACTTATCTTGAAGTTGCTTGTATTTACTCACACGTTATGCATTCTTATCTATGAATTTGACTAGCACAGAATACATGAAGTATTTCTCGTCGGTATACATCTGGATGTTAATTAAAGCTTCTTTAGCTCCAAAGGATTGGGTAGTGGTATGTAGCTACTTCTACGTAACGGATTGTACTTGTTGAGACGGAGTCGAACTCCTTCCGCAGCAAACAGGACCCAGTTACTACGCTTAAGCTGCGACTCCTCCATTGCAGTAGCCAATTTGTTGATTTTCGCTTCCAACATGGAGTCCAGGTCCGTTTCTAAAAACACGGACTGATTCGATATTTTAAATGTTTTTTCACAGTTTTCTTTGATTCTGTTCAGAAATCGGCACTCAACCCACAGATTAATTTTCACGCTCTTGTGAATACCAAGCTCTTAATGTAATCCCTGGATTATTGGTTGCTTTGCCTTATACAGGTACATTTTCAGGTCCTTGAATGAATCGTATGGCATGGAATACAATTTTGCTTTCCCTTCGAACGCTGTCTCATATTTGTTTATGTCACAGCAATCCATTGTTGATAATAACTGATTTTTAGTATGCTCCAGGCTGCTTTTCTTCTCAGGTATGCTTATTTCACATACGTTTTCATGATGTCCTCCCTTATAGCTATCATTAAAAGGTTGCATTTCTATTTTTACACTTGAAGAGCCGCTTGCAGTCCATCTCATGCCGTCTCTTGTCATAACCTTGCATGAATTTCTTTCTACATTTGCCACAAGCACATACAGTAGCGCTAGGAGTGACATCCATGTAAGCAGAGTTATTCATATTTACCCTTGATACGGACTTACTGCCTTGGTAACCTTTATCCACTCTGTAAAACTGATTATTTTTAGAGGAAACACGATGCTGACACCTCAAGACTAAGTAGCGCAATAAAGGCACTATATTTATAGAGGAAGCACAATCCTTTCAGTTGAATCCTGCACTGGATTAATTTATAATGCTTATTTAATTACCTAAACCCTTATATTTCAATAGGTGTTGTATATGTGTTTGGGCATGTTCGTAGGTCTTCCTGCAGGTCCGTGTGTTCGGAGAGGTGCTTGTATGCGTTTATGATGTGTATACATGTTTGACTCTCCCTGGATCTTCTTGTGTATTTTGTATGATTCTGTGTATGTCTGTGTCTGCATGTCTGTGTTTCTAAGTGGGTTTACACATGTATGTACGTGATGCGTGTGTGCGGGTATGAATCCGAGTGTCTCTACTAGTGTTTTACGTGTTTGACTGTATCTGGGTGTGTTTGGGATCAGCGTTTTTTCATCGGATTTTTGTTTGTGTGCCCCTGTATGTATGTGTTTCTATGTATGTTCATGCTTGTCTGTGCATGAGCGCTTGCATATATCTGTTTCTCTTAGTGTTTACCTGTTTCACTGTCTGTGGGTGTGTTTGGGTGAGTGTTTTTTGCGTTCCTGGTTGATGTAGTACATGTCTGTGTTTATAGGCGTGTATGTGTATGTGTATTTATGGGCGTGGATGAGTGTGAGCATATGCGTGTGTGTATATATGCGTGTTGGGGGTGTCTGTGGACCAATAAAATAAAGAAAACAGAGAAGAAGAAAGGAGGGAAATAAGAGAGAAAGAACGAAAGGAAAAGGGAAAGAAAGGATAAAGAGAAAAACAAGAGAGAAAGAAAAAGAAAAGACAAATAAGCTAAAGAGAGTAAGAAACAAAAATAAAGAGAGAAAGAAGAAAGAAAAAAAATAATCGAACGCTGACCTCGAGATACCTAAGTATACACCAGAGTTTAATATAGATGATGATGTTAGCTAAATACGTTGTAATTCGCCCGTCGATGACTTTTATTTTAATATTTATTAAGCATTAGAGTTTTGCTGGATTAACGACCTCAGGATACCAATGAATACCCTACATTAAGCCTCACAATGAATTAAAATTATTGTGATTTACCCTGCTCTTTATGTCCCTTTGTTTAATATTTATTAAGCATTAAAGTTTAGCTACACTAAAACTCGATCTCGGTCCTCAGGATACCATACATTAACCCACGTAATGCTATAATATTATTATGATTAACTCTGCGGCTAAGTTTCGTAGGCCATTAGGAGATAAACATTTAAGTGTTGCCTTCCGAGAGTCGAATAAGAACACCGGGATGGCTGAATAGTTATTCAAAACAATCTAATTAATATTACCAATTGAATTTAATTTGTTCCACGCGTCTAACGTCCCTGATTCAGAAATAATAAAACATCATAGCCTAAGAATGCCGTCTTGAACTACTTTCCCTGTGATTACGTCATCTTATGTGATGTATTGAACGAAACCTGCCTGCCCTAAGTAATCCTTGTACAATAGATTAAACGAAGAAGAAATTAAAGATAAGGACCAGCGATTAATGTATCACTATCATTACGATGTATTGTTACCGTATTATGGAACTGAAAACCTGAATATATATATATATATATATATATATATATATATGGGCACTGATTCATTCATTCAGTTATTGAGTAGCAACTCAAAATGTGTCCCAGGAAAGTTACGTTTACTTGAGCATCTAGATATAGCTGATTACCCTGCCAAACATATATGCCACTCCACTCAAAACAAAAATATGCTGGGAAAATTTAAAGATGAGGATAATTGGCGAAATCATCTTACGCTTTATCGGATTACGACCTAAGATGTATGCATTAGATATTCACTATTCAATGATAAAATGGATTAAGGGCATAAAAGTAGTGCTATTAAGCAGTACTTTACATTCGACAGCTATACAGACTGTCTTAAAATCAAATAAATAATAAGAACGCCCGTGAATCTGACTATGTCATGAGAGCATGCTGTCATCTGAGTGCAGGTGAATAAAATTACCATGACTCCATACGACGGCAAAAGAATCATTGCAGAGAATGGAATAACGACATATGTATATGGACATTACAGTATTACAGACAGTGCTTAAGAGAATGTAACCTGGATCTGAATATGACATTTTTTCCGTGAATCTGGAATTTTATGAACTGGAAGTTTACTGAAGTTCTGTGTATACACCTAGCAGGCACCTGATGAAGAAACAAGAATAAGAAAAAGAAGTTGAAAGAGGGGGTGTTAGATCTGGAGCAAATCTTTGCGCTCTTCTTAAGCCCAGAAAGAAGAGGAGATGCGTCTATCCTTACAATTCTTTGCTAATGAAGTATTGATTAACTCGTGAAGTGAATACGCCTAGGCAAAAATATAAGCACATAGAATCAGGAGAAGCTAAATAAAAACAATATCATGCAGCTTAAGACTGTGTTAGAAAGACTGTCACCTGCGCATATTTAATCACACGTTAGCATTATAATATACAGATATCCTTAATATGTGGCAAGATGACTGTAAAACTATAGAAGTATTTATATAACTTCACAAGCTCTGTATAATACAAGAGGAAATCTCTACAAAACACGAGAGAATACAACAAAAACCTGTGCCGATACTATTATAAAATATCTGCTCCTGTTTATAAAAACCCGCCACAATACTGTAGAAACCTCCGTTAGCTCCACGAAAATACCTGTACTGATGATTAAAATGCCATTGAAACACCTAAAATTCTTCTTTCGTGTACTAGAGTGCGTTGAAAGCCTGTGTCCATTCCTGAAATGCCATAAAAATACCTGTACCTGTTTCAAAAAAAACCATAAATATATATATATATATATATATATATATATATATATCTGCTTCACAATTCCTACTACAGTGCTAACAAAACTTCGAAATTCCTACACTAACACCCTAAAATACCTGTTTCTGCGTTTATAAATGTTCTCTAACCAGTAAAAGGATGCCAAATGTCTTTTTCACTGTATGAAAACACATCAGAATACCTACAACGTAAGCCAAACGTGCTCCTAAAATGCTTTCCGAAATAGTTATAGGTCCTGTGCCTGTGCTCCAAATAGCCCCTGAAATTGTTCCCCCATCTTTCTGGAAAACATCCCTAAATACCTTCAATCCCTGCCTTTACTACTGCTGGTCTCTTCCTATATAAACGTATTTTCTAGTACTCAACCGCTTCACGTCTAGCATCTCTCCATGTTTTTTTCCCATCTCTCCCGTATGAAACCCATATTCTACACTCTAACCTGTATGGCCTACCACCGCTCCACATTTTCCCTATCCCATCCCATATAAACGCATATTCTAGCCTTCAACCTCTGTATAGGCTAGCATCTCTCCTGCGTATTCCCTATCACAGCCATATAGATGCATTTTCTATTCCCCATCGCTGCCTAGCCAAGCATACCTCCTTGGTTCCTTATCTCTCCCATATATACGCAAATTTGCCTTCAAATCGTCCAGCCTAGCATCTCTCCTCGTATACCGATCCTGTTACACGAATGCATATTCCATCCATCAGGCTTTGTTTAGACTGGCATCTCTTCTCGTATTCCTATCCTCCCATATAGACGTATTTTCTAGCCCTCTATTCCCCCTAGCCTAGCATCTCTCCTCGTTTTCCCTTTCTCTCCCCATATAAATGGATATTCTACCCTTTCAGCTTGTCTAGCCTAGCATACCATTTCTCCTCGTTTTCCCTATCTCTTCCCATATCAACGCATATTCTAGTCCCCTACACCGCCTAGTCTGGCATCTCTCCTTGTTTTTCTATTTCTCCCATATAAATGCATATTATACCCTTTAACCCGTCTAGTCTAGCATCTCTTCTGGCATTCCCTGTCTCTGCCATATGAACGCATATTCGACTCTTCAACCCCTGCCTAGCCTAGTATAGCATCTGTCCTCGTTCCCTATCTGTTCCCATATAAACATATATTCTAGTGCTGTACTCCCGCCTAGCCTTGCATCGCTCCTTGTTTTTCAATTTCCACCATATAAATGCATATTCTACCCTTTTACACGTCTAGGCTAGCACCTCTCCTAGTTCCCCCTGTCTCTTCCCATATAAATGCATTTTCTAGTCCCATGCCCCTGACTAGGCTAGCACCTTGACGCAGTAATTTGTATCACAAATTATGTAAATGTCAGAGTGATTGTAGTGTGAATATGCATTATTGTGTGACATTGATTTGAGATGTTTGTTGATTGTAAGCATTGTTGAGAAGTGGGTTTATACGGCCTTACTGAAACTAACAATAATAGCGTGCAATAATGTAGCGAGGAGGTGAGCTGTTTATCATTATTAGAGACGAGCAAATGACGTAATATTGGCGCGTTTTTCTTAGAATTTGCGGGAACATTTTTCCCTAGAGCATATGTTTTCGTAATTTTCATTGGATATAAAAATAGACGCTAATGTTGGCGCGATTTATTAACCAATTGCAGCTCGGTTATAATCTTTAGGTATATCGGGGTGTGGGAGTATAAAAAGGGCTAAGTCAGAGGTAGATCCCTCCCAGTTCATCGGAAACATTTGTACATTACACGTCGGCTCCAGTCCATCGGAAACATTTATGCATTACACGTCGCTGAGTTCAACAAAAACAGTCATGGTGAATACATAGCATAGTTTATCGATTCGCAGGTTACGCGTAGCAAAGTTATAAAAAAATCTCAAATGTCGTAAAGTTAATTACACAAAAAGTTGAAGTACGCGAATTAATAAGGGGCAGTAAAGAAGTTATTATAACAGTTTCAGTTTGGCGAGTGTCAAGATTATACGTGAAAGTGCATAATGTGTTACGACAATAAAAGTATAAAACAAATTCTTTTATCAGTGTTATCTTTGGATAAAACTCCTTTCCGTTTACACACCTTGATTAGGAGATTTGCTTGACCGAGAGATCATAGCTAGCTGGAGGACAGTGAACCCAAAAATTAAATACAATAATAGGCGCTCAGTAAAAGATAACACGAAGTGACTGCGACAAATTGTCTTTTATACGTGCGGCAAATAAACAGTAGCATTCTTTCAAACAAACATTAATAACATCGCAAATTGGCTACCACAACGTGGAACGTAACAAAGAATACCGTCATAAATTGGCGCCCAACGTGGAGCAGAATAACCAGGAAGGAGCAGAATAACCAGGAAGGAGCGTAATAACCAGGAAGGGGCGAAGGAACCAAGACGTAGAGTGAATGGAGCAGTGAACTGAACTACAAGACGCAGATTCCAGAAACAACTACAGGAATGACAGACGACGCGGATGAGTGGACATCGTAATTCCGAGATTAAAAGGCAACAGGGGAATTTAACTACAGGACACCAAGACGACGTACATTCATCATAATACGACGCAGAAGCGACATATACATCTAGTAGAGAGGGGCAGGAAGCTGGACATCAAAGCAACATCAACAGACAGCATCACAAAGGTCAGAGTATAGTAATTTCTTTTTATCCTAAAAAAATTGTAACAATCAAATGTACTTGAGTAGTGGCAGGATTAAGAGAACAATGGCAACTAATAATATTGAAGAAACAATTATGGAAGGGGATAATGTAACAGTTAGCTGTAATTCAATACAGGTTACAGAAAATAGCTTAAACAATGTAGGATTTGAGGGAGGAAATGTTAATGAAGAAAGTCAGAATAGAATAGCAGGAAATGTTAATTTTGATGCTAGTATGATGACGGAAATGCTGAGAAATTTTACAGATCAATTAAGGGAAAGTTTTGATAGGAGTTTAGAACAAAAACTAACTCAGAATAGTGAGAAATTAGAACAAAAATTAACTCAGTATATGGAAAAGAGTAATGAGAAATTAGAAAAGAAAATAGACCAAAACAGGGAAGATATGGAAAAGAATAATAGGGAATTGAGAGAAGATATTGGTAAGAGCTTAGAACAAAACAGGGAAGAAATTGAAAAGAAATTTATGGAGCTAGATAGTAGTATGATAAGAATGAGAAATGAAAATCAGGAAATGATAGCAAATGAGATAGGGGAAGTTTCAAAAAAAATGTTAGATATGAGCAGGGAAATATCTAACCAAAAAAGTGAGGTTAATAATAAAATTGAACATGTTGACGTAAAATGTACAGAGTTAGGTAGCCGAATGAGTAGCATTTCAAGTGAGTTAAGAGAGATGATGGAGACTACGAATGAAGATTTAATTCAGGTGCAAGTTAATTTCAGAGGGGAGATATCAGAAATACAGAAGGAGGCAGAAATACAAAGAAATAAATTGTCCGAAGAAGTTAAAGTTTTACCTATAAATAATCAAAAGCTAACTTCTGAAATTAACAAACACCAAGTTGTTCAGAATGAAAACTCCAATCCAGTACAGCTTATTACAGACTTGTCAGAGTACTCTCAAATTACAAAGATACCGGGAGGATTGAGCAAGATAGTTGTTAAAAGATGTGTAGTTCAGAAAACTTTAGATTCTTAAAAATTATATCTTGGGGCGAAATTTCATTTGAATCCTTTAAGAGGTTATCCATGAACAAATTTTGGAAGGTTAGGATACGGCTACGAGTAATGTTTAGCCACAGACAATTTTATCCAGGAGGGGGAATAGAAATGAGATGAAAAGTAGATGCTGGATAGTTAAAGCTGAACTGCAGAGCAATGTATTGGAATGTAAGTGGATTAATTATGTATGTATGTTATAAGAAAGGAGAAATAAATTCTGGAAATAACTAAATGTTTAAAGGGAAAAGTAACATTTTCTTAGTAACCGTAACAGCATATGAAATGAAGCATGTAATAATGAAAACTTAATGTTATATTAAAGTAAAAGTACGTAGATATAATTCCAAGAGTATTGTGAATATAGAGTACAAAACAACAAAAATGGGTTTAAAAATAATTAAAACAAATACTTATGTAGCAAACAGATAATGTGAAACAGTGTCTAGATTTAAGAGATGTAAATATATTTGTGTGCAGGGTGAATATTTTTGGTAAATATGTTTAATAATTACAAAAATTCTTGAATGCATAAATTTTTGTCAACAATCTAAGAGAGTAAACCATTTTGTAACAGTAACTAAATAATTCAGGGTACAGTATTTGCTATAAAAAAATTTGTAATGTCAGATTAATGTCTAAACACATTAAACCAGAACCAGTAAATAGTGGCGAGATAAAGGCAAAATATATGATGTGTGTTAAATGCGTGTGAAGTGTTAAGTGAAAGTGATAAATAGCGTGTGTTCCAAGATTCAGGAGACTAAAAACCCAATTATAAAATCTCCAAACAAGTTGTAAATATTTATAATTATGTTTCTAGTGGGGCATATGACGCAGTAATTTGTATCACAAATTATGTAAATGTCAGAGTGATTGTAGTGTGAATATGCATTGTTGTGTGACTTTGATTTGAGATGTTTGTTGATTGTAAGCATTGTTGAGAAGTGGGTTTATACGGCCTTCCTGAAACTGACAATAATAGCGTGCAATAATGTAGCGAGGGGGTGAGCTGTTTATCATTATTAGAGACGAGCAAATGACGTAATATTGGCGCGTTTTTCTTAGAATTTGCGGGAACATTTTTCCCTAGAGCATATGTTTTCGTAATTTTCATTGGATATAAAAACAGACGCTAATGTTGGCGCGTTTTATTAACCAATTGCAGCTCGGTTATAATCTTTAGGTATATCGGGGTGTGGGAGTATAAAAAGGGCTAAGTCAGAGGTAGATCCTCCCAGTTCATCGGAAACATTTGTACATTACACGTCGGCTCCAGTCCATCGGAAACATTTGTGCATTACACGTCGCTGAGTTCAACAAAAACAGTCATGGTGAATACATAGCATAGTTTATCGATTCGCAGGTTACGCGTAGCAAAGTTATAAAAAAATCTCAAGTGTCGTAAAGTTAATTACACAAAAAGTTGAAGTACGCGAATTAATAAGGGGCAGTAAAGAAGTTATTATAACAGTTTCAGTTTGGCGAGTGTCAAGATTAATACGTGAAAGTGCATAATGTGTCACGACAATAAAAGTATAAAACAAATTCGTTTATCAGTGTTATCTTTGGATAAAAACTCCTTTCCGTTTACACACCTTGATTAAGAGATTTGCTTGACCGAGGGATCATAGCTAGCCGGAGGACAGTGAACCCAAAAATTAAATACAATAAATAGGCGCTCAGTAAAAGATAACACGAAGTGACCGCGACAAGTTGTCTTTTATACGTGCGGCAAATAAACAGTAGCATTCTTTCAAACAAACACTAATACCATCGCAAATTGGCTATCACAACGTGGAACTTAACAAAGAATACCGTCATAACCTCTCTTAGGCTTCTTATCTCTCCCATATAAACACATATTCTACCTTTCAGCCCCTGTCTATCCTAATATCTCTCCTCATTTTCGCTATTTCTGCCATATATAAATGTATTTTCTAGTGCGGTACCCAGGCTAACCTAGTATCTCTGCTCTTATTCCCTATCTCTCCCATATAAACCGCATATTCTACCCTCAACTCCTGTTGTAGCCAAGAATCTCTGCTAGTTTCCCTATCTCTCTCAGCTCTCCTACGTTTCCTATCTCTCCCATATAAACACATATTCTATCCTTCAACCCTGTCTATCCTAGCATCTCTCCTGATACTCCCTATTTCTGCCATGTAAATGAAATTTATAGTGCCGTACGCAGCCTACCCTAGCATCTGTCCTCGTATTGCCAAGCTCTCCCATATAAACGCATATTCTACCCTCAACTCCTTGTCTAGCCACGAAATTGTGCTTGTTTCCCTATCTCTCTCATACAAACGCGTATTCTATCCTTCAACCCCTGTCTAGCCTAGCATCTCTCCTCGTATTCCCTATCCTTCCCATATAAAACGCATATTATACCCTCAATCCCTGTCTAGCCAAACATCTCTCCTCGTTTTCCCTATCTCTCCCATATAAACACATTTCCCTCCTTGAACACCTTTCTAGCTTAGAATCTCCCCTCGTTTTCCCTATATTTTCCAATATAAACGCATTTCTGTATTAGATTCCCTCAATATATCCTACTGACAGTCTAGTTCCAGAAAATTCAAGATATATAATATAGTTATAGTGTCTCTTAAATATATGCTATTTTAATAATAATTGATGGAGTCACTTTTGAGAACTAAGTATTTCGAAAGATGTTTGTTATATGGGAAAAGATGATTTTATTGAAAATATTTCCGTCTCAACTTTAGAAGATACAGAATTTAATTACCTACTTTGGTACTTACCTATCCGACATTATTCTGTTCACATACACACAAACAGTATTACACCACGCACACACATGAAACTTTTTTAAAATGTGATGTGTTGCATTCACATCAATTTATCTACTCATTCTTCTATAAACTATCCTTATAAAAGCTTATACATCTATACAACTCTTGATAATCCAGTTAAAATGTCACTACACATTTACACGCTTCGTTGTAGATATAAGGACACACTAGGCTAAAGTTATAGCAGGTTTTCAAAAGGAGAATCAGAATGTGGTGGCTCCTAGCATGAAACCCAAAAGAAAAAAGAAGAGAATAGCAATTGTCACTTGTAAATGCCTCTGTTGTGTTGCACTCACATCGCGTTTTCTATTTCTTCTACAAACTATCCTTACAAAAGCTTCTTCTCTCATCTACTTCTTGTTAATAGGGATAACCTTTCATTACACATTTCGTTATAAGTGTAAGAAGAATAGAGAATATTACGGCAGTCATATTTTTAAGAAACGGATCGCTATGTGATGGCTTTGAAACTGTTTGCCATTTGCATGGCCACAAGAAAAACGAATAGCAACTTACCACTTGTAAAAAGTTGTAATTAGCTACTTGACAATTCAAAGCAATAACAAGCATATCTCGGAAATGGTTAACACCACAAGAAATGTTATTTCACATAAATTGCATGTAACAAGATGTACATTTTTTCGTGTAGTAACATTTTATCTATCGCTTAGGGTTTACCAATTGCATAAAAGAGATTCCGAATGAAGAGGACTTCACAGGCTATTTTCAGAAAATTCTAGATATGCATTTTATTTGTCATGCAAATATTTTAAACATGTGAAAATTTAAAAATTTAATTTAAATTTAATTGAAAACTAACTATTTTTAAACTGAAAATTTAAAAACTAACGAAAAATGTCTACAGAACAGGTGTACAGTATAGAAACACACCAAGTTTCAATTATGAAACTATATATTTTGTATGGATAGTTTAAAGTCGGGGGATTTTCTTGAAACATTTCGTATTGCATGTTGAAAGGTGCTGAACTTTCCTTTTTGAAATGTGCTGCTCGCAGCCCTACAGACGGACAGACTCACTCACACTCGGTCGTTTTTCTAAAATAGATTGGATCAGGGATCCCCAAAACATAAATTTCAGGCGAAATTTCGGCTCCGAATTTTTGGGTGGAATGTAATAATTCTCCTTCTCAGAACAAAAATAAAAAGTACCTATAGTTTTTACTTTCTCTATTAAGTACGTATAGTAAAAAAGACAAGTATTGTTTCCCCCCAAACATTTTATGTCGATATTTTATCGGAAATAGAACAAAAAATAATGAATTTTTATGAAACAAAAGCTGCGGTATGTGTGTGTTTCTGTGACCGGCATAACCCTAAAACCAAAAGTCGGATAAATACCAACCTTGGTATTTAACTTCAGTATCTTCCAAAGTTTTGACACGATGATTTTCAAGAGAATCCCCCTATCCCAAACTACCCTTTAAATGAAGAATTTTATGATTTTCTCAAAAGTGACTCAAAATATTTCGATTATAATATCATGTATTAGAGATACTGACGTGACAAATAAAATGCATATCTTGAATTTCCTAGGAGTAACCTGCGAAGTCTTCTTCATTCGGAAGGAGTTTTGTATAATCTTGTACATCTGATAAACTCTTGCGATAGAGAAATGTAGATCTCTTTAAAATGCACGATTTATTTCTTTGTTCCATTAGCCATTTCCCAGATATACCTAATTAGTGGTTGGAATTTGAATTTATTTCAAATAAATTGTGTGTTTGAAAGGGATGTAAATTTTTTTCTGTAGTAAGCTTTCGCTATCGCTTAACGTTTCCCAGTTATACAACATTATACAACATTCCTTCCGAGTGAAGAGGACTTCAAAGGATATTCCCAGAATATTCAAGGTATACATTTTTCGTGAGAATATATTTAATATATGGTATTTTAATCAAAATCGTTATAGCTATTTTTTAGAAAATTAAAATTTTTGAAAAATGTTCCATGTAAAAGGTAGTTAGATATTTTCTTGAAAATCCTTTTTGCAGGATAATGAATCCTTCACATCTTTGGAGGATACTGAATTTAAACACCAAGTTCGGTACTTATCCAAGTTTTTATTTTTGAGTTATGCTGTTCACAGACACACACGGATGTTTTTCTAAAAACGACTTTTTTCTGTAATAAGGGGCCTCAGAACATGCACTTTGGTGAAATCCCGGTATCAAATTTTTAGGTGGAATGCAATACTACATAGTAGTTGAAGTAAACATGTGCAAATGAGCAATGAAGGTTAATCTATATTAACAAGAAGTGGATCGAAGAATAAGCTTCTGTAAGAATAGCTTGTACAAAAGTGAGTAGGGAAAGTCATCTGAGTGCAACACATTAGACTTTTTAAAATTGAAAGTAATAACAAAGAATATCTTGCAAGTAGTTAACGCCACAAACAATTACGTTTTGACATTATTAAAAATCAATACAAATGTGATTTCCGTTGTGTATGGAATTTATAAGGTGCAAATAAAATGTAGGGAAGCGATAGCCACAAATTTATAAAATGGTAGCAGCTGACAGCCACAACTTTATTGTTTTAAATTCAACGTTTCGTTCTGTTTTAGTGATTGAAGCAGTAGGATATACTAAATTGTAACAATCCAAAAATGTATTCTTCATTCATAATATGAGCTGTAAAATGACACTTATTTGAACGTGAATTTCAAATCGGGCTTGCACAGAAAATTAAATTTATTGTATTTAACACACTCATTTATTTAATTTTGCAGCTATAAAATGAAATAAAGTTGCTTTGTTTGATAAAACTTTATGGTATATTTTCGTTTAAAAGAAGCATTTCAACCGCAGAAAAACACAGTTGACTCACTTTGAAGTAATGAAAAGCTACAAATATCACTGCTTACATAACATGCAGTCTGGACGTTAAAGCATAACACAGCATTTAAATAACAAACAGTTGAAATGCGTTACAAGGAAAGTGTGTGGCTAGTTCCATATAAAGCTTTTGAGAGTAGCATCGTCACCGCTCGACCCCTGATGATAGAGCCACACTCATTACCGAGTCCAATAGTAAGCATGCTGCTCTTCAAACTTCCGATACACGTCCACATGGCCTGTCGGGGAGAGGCTTGGAAAATAAATTCCTCGGAAATGGCGAAAGCTGTGGTGAATGTCACATTAGAGTTACCAATGCAAGAGCGAAAGCGTCCTGATGTGTTTTAATTAACCGCGGAGCTGCCGTGAATCCGTAATTTTATTACTCATCGGGGGAAAAGAACCTTATTAGGTACCTCGGCAAGTCCTAGTAATAAAATTACGCATTTGTTAGCCTTCCTCTTTCGTCGGGCCAGCATATCTCTTAGTATCCCTTCATTTCTGGCGTAAATATTATGTGTTTCAAAATGAGCAATTCTAATTAGGACTATACCATGAATAAAATGTAAATAAAAATAATCTTCAAATAAAACAATTAAATAGTTATGCTTGATTTCAACAGAGGCTCTGTTGTTAAATGAAATCTGATGTCTTGCACTCCCATAACTTTCTCTACTCTTATACAAACTATTTTTACAAACGCTTATTCTCCATCTACTGCGTATTAATCGAGATAAACATTTGCAGAAACTATTATATTGCTAATTTTCCTATAGGTGCAAGGGGAATATGATAATACAGTGGGCTTTAAGCGATAGTCAAATCTTTTAAGAGGTGCTTGCTATGTGGAGCATTCCATTCTCTTTGCAGGTCCAGGACATCAAAAAAAAAAAAAAATCGAATTCCCATTTGAGAAAAAGTAGTATTGGAAAATTCAAACAAATAGCAAGGGATATCTCTGAAATGGATCACTCGACAAAAAAAATTATATGACATAAATTGTGTGTTTTAACGGGATGTACATTTTTTGTGTAGTAAAATTTTGTCTCTCTCTTACGGTTTACCAGTTATGTGAAAGTCATTCAGAATGAAGAGGACTTTTGAGGACTTTCTTAGAAAATTCAAGGCATATATTTCATTTGTGATGAAAATATCCTAAACCTATGATATTTTAATCAATATCGTAAGAACCATTTTTGAGAAAATCAACATTTCCAAAAAGTGTTCTATATAAAGGGTAGTCTGAAATGGGAGGATTTTCTTGAAAGTTTTCGTGTTGCATCCTTGGAAGATACTACACTGAAGCACAAGTTTGGTATTTATCCGACTTTCCTTTTTGAGCTATGCCGTTCGCAGGCAGACACAAGACAGACACAAACACCAACATATTTCTAAAAATGTTTTATTAGGATTCAGGGCACCTCAAAACATGTATTTTCAGTAAAATCTCGGTATGGAATATTTAGGTGGAATGCAATACTTTCCCTACTTGCTATACGTAGCAGAGAAATAATAAATGACAAACAGAGCACGGCATACCAAATGAGCACACCTAACCCAAACAAATAAATTTGATGCGTTATCCTTACACGACTTTTCCCTATCCATTGCAACTTATACAGCTTAACACAATCCCCTATATATTACAGCATTCATATAAGCATTCGTCCATTCACGCTACGTTACTCACAATACATTTCTGACTATAAATAATATGAAATTAAACAAGTCACACTTGCTTACACTTACAATGTGGAAAACAAAACACAGCTGCTGTGTATCGCAAGTCAGTTTTTTTCCTTACTAATGAACCATGGGGAAAAAAAAGAATAGCACGCCTGGCCCCGTGGCTCAGAGAGCAACTGTCTGCTGTGAGAGGGGTCCCGGGTTCGATTCCCGGCTGGGAGTGGAAATTTTTCTCTAACCAAGATTAATCCCTATCCCCCAGAGTTCGGAAGTATGAATGAGAGTGTGAATGTGTGTATGATCTAATGATTAAAAAAAAGTGCAAGAAACCTAACGACAAGGGTTACATTAGTTAACACCATTGCCAATAAGCAATTAGTTCCAAAGGAAAGGTCGCAGATAAGACCAATGTCGCTAAAGGCGCTGTATAAAATGGAACTACATAAAAAAATAACACATTTTCGTTAACATTCCTTAAAAATGTCGCATGCAAGTTGAAACTCGGAAAACTTATATCAAAATCTAACAACGTATATTTCGAAATCAGTTAATACTATGGAATTTGGTATAAAATGTATACTTGAATGAGCTGTACATTGTTCGTGTACTAAGTTTTTGAGTATCTTGGTTTGCTATTTTATAAATTATTGTAAAAGTCATTTTGAATGAAGAGGACCTATCAGGCTATTTACAGATATACATTTTATTGGCCATGCAAATATATTAGAAGCAAAAAAGAATGACGAAAGGCTTTCCATGTAAAATGTAATTTGAGGTATATGGGGGTTGCGTTGCGTTCTTGAAAGATGCTGAACTAAACTACCAACGTTGGTACTACTTATTCAACTTTTTGTTTTTTAGTTATGCTGTTCACACATGCACGCGCGCGCGCGCGCGCGCGCACACACACACACACACACAAGAATCTATTTCTAAAATTCCATTTTTTGAATGTTTTATTTACAACTGTATACGAATATTTTTAAAATAAGGACTACTTTTACCGTGCAGAGTTAATTAAAAAACAAATGTACCTTAATACACCTACTGTTATTTTATTTGTCGATTATGAAGCTACTTTTGATTGTGTACTCTGCAGTAAACTATGGTCTACCTAAAATGAAGAAGATAAAGTGTTCTCACCAATTAATCAGGAAAGCCAAAGTATGTTTAATTGGACAAGGATGAACAATGAAAACGGAGAAATAATAACAATCTGGGGAGAAGAACTAAACCTTTGGAGTTAATCAGGTCTGCTCTTTGTCTCTAGCACTTTTTAATGCATAATGTATTGAAGAGATAATTGGACAATGTCACAGGATATTACAAAAAGATTATAACATAAATTGTAGGTAATGTCGTTTTATTCGCGAATAATTAGGTAATTTTAAGTTACTTAGAAAACCTTCTACAAATTGCTATCAATTATCCAGAGAATTAATCACTACTTTTAAATTGGGGTGGGGAAAAAACGATAAATGTAGCCTTTGTAGCAAAGAACACTGCGATATAAAATAGCCATAATAACGAAATACATTAATAAGTATATCATTGCAATTATCTGTTTTAATGTTTCGGACTGTCCAGTGATGAAGTTAAGGCTAAATAAATTTAGTGGATATCAGAACAATAAAAAGGCGGCTAAAACATAAAACTTAAAAATACACAAATGAAATTTTACAATAGCCATGCTAATGTTGAAATATGGCTATGGAGATTGGACATTAAATAAATGGAAAAAAAAATAATAGAATGCGCAGAGATACGATTCTTTAGTTCAGTACTAGAGGATCGCAAGCGAGCGGTCTAAACTGGTTTTGGAACTCGGTTTTTTCCGATCTCTCTGCATGCATGGTCGCTTGCCTCGTTTACTTACCCTGCATCGCGTGGGCGATCACTCCCCAGTCACGCCGAGTGCTCGTGTTCCGTTTTAACCAGGAGAGCAACGCAGAATGGCTGGAAAGCGAAGCTAAGCATTCGTGGCGAAAGTAGTCTACATTAGGAAGAGCATATATAGTACTTCGTATACTGTACTGCAATGCAGGATTAACTCGAAATGTCAAACTCGAAACCGGAGTTTGATCTCCCGTGATGAACAACTTTGTAAGTATAAATGAGAGAACCAGCATGAGCTTGATGAGCCAAAACACGCATTTGGTCAACTCTGCGGACTCGGATAGTGATTTAGATTACGAGGCTGAGCATTATCACGGACATCAAATACATACGATGTATGTTTATCGCTTCATAGTTTTCTCAGCCTCCAGTGCGTTTCAGATGCTCTATATTATTTTTACATAAATGCACTCTTACGGATTTTTATTACTGTAGCTATTATTATTATTATTATTATTATTATTATTATTATTATTATTATTATTATTATTATTATTGTTATATTTCTTCTTCGACTTCGTTACGAATAGAAGACGCATTGCAGGTAGTACATTTTTGTAGCAGTGAGTTTTATAAGCAATAAAATTGGTAGATATCATTAACAAAACTGATATGATAAATCTAAAGTATTATCTATATTGTAAAACCCACATTGATGCTCTTGTGAATACTAATGCGGTGCGCGGTTAGAAATAGGCATATAGAATTCTGCACTTTGTCAATATTTTCTGAAGCGTTGTGTTAATTCTAAATTATGTGATTAGAATTAGTGTTCATATTTCCAGCAATGAGATTGCTGACATAAATCTCCCTGGCATATAAAAAGGAGAATCCTCAAGTTTTTTTCCCAAATGTTTTAGGGAAAACTGTGTGATTATTTTCTGTCCACTAATCACTAGTATCAGATAGGAATTCTTTGTCACTTGTAATATTTTTGACATTATTTCCTCCCACACAATTACAGCCCGGATCTCTGAGGTACATGAGTTTTACCGGTGCGAGAACTGGACTGGGAGCATTCATGAGTTGCAAGAACTGAGCGCCCATTGGTCGTTATATTTTTCTAAGGTATTCACAGTTTTATATGAGAAGCACTGTGTAAATTAGGTGTATATAAGGGCGTCCTTGTCTCTAGCATCTCCAAATTTACTCTAGGCAGGTTAACAACTAACTTTCTTTTCTTGTTGACAGCAATAAAGTCTCGGGTTTTAATTGTATTTTCAGCATCTACATCAATAAGTGCATTGAAACTTCGTAACATATACAGATTCGGTGTCTGTGTTTGAGGTAGACGCAACTGAATCTTCTTCAACATTCACATTTACATAAGAAAACACTCTTCTTTCGGCTACTTGAAGTATACACCGCCAGCAACAGAGCACTATCAGAACACCAGTGACTGAAATAACGGAGCGCTCCTGTCTTCTCGATTCGTCATTCATCAGGAGCACCCGTTAACCCCCGACTGATCCTCACTGCTGCGATTTATTGTGCTGCCCACTTGCAGGCCTTTAGTCAGTACACTCTTTTAGATCACCAAAGAAATAATGAATCAAAAATTTTTAAGAGGAGATAGAAAACAGAACATACACTGAATGGAACACATACAGAGAATCACATTTCCTAAGAAGTTATCAGTATCAACCACAAGGATTCACACTGAAGATAGACGAATGACTACATTTGAGTCTGAACAAGCCATGATGATGAGAATAATACTTAAAAATTAAATTAACCTGGATTAGTAAGTGCACCTAATAACAAACATGTTTATTTACCAACGTGAATGTATGCTATGAGGATTGAAATGAGCGGAGTCATTTCAAGGGTCAAAAATTGAATTTACAACACAGGAGCTGTATGTATTACAGTACGGGTATGTGTCACTGACGTAGTATTTTTTCTGCCTGAATGAGTTCTGCATAATTGTTATCTATTATTACACGTATAACATTGTCACTAACGCAAAATACACTAATATTTTGTTCCTTATTTATTTGCGTTGCTGAAGTAAGTTAATTTGTTTAGATTTTCACTTTTTAAAGCGAGTATTTACATACATATAAAGCAAAAGACACATTGCTATAGTGGCGTAGCTTTTAGTTTTTTTGGGGTAGCCTTCAAGTGAACTGCAGATAAATTTTGATTTGCCACTTTAGTATTTCAAAGCAGAAATATCCTCGATTTATTAAGAATAGCTTCACAAAGTTCAGCTGATATAGAAAAGACTATTGCAATCTTCTGTATTCTAAGAATATAACTATATACCTGCAGTTGCTTAATTTTAAGTATGTACAATAATCCACAAAACTGATAGCTTCACTTCAGCCATAATACAGTCACAGCAATTTTACAGAAATATAACTATTTTATAAACTTGGCTTATGTACGTAATGTAGAAAACATATCATTTTGTAGAAAATAATTATCCCTTTACACAACAGATGTGATAAAATTATCAGAGTAAGCTCTGACATTCACTGAATTGATTGGATGCTACTTTAACATCATTATGGTAGAGAAAAGTACTCAACTCTTATTACTTTGTGTACTCTGATGTGAAGTTGGTAAGCATTTTAATCCCTTTCTGATTTTTTTTCAAAATTACCATATTTAAGCATACATTTTGACAAACCTTTGTTCTATGTAGTCAGTGATTGTGGAAAGCTCTTCTTGATATAATAAATTAATTAGATTACTGAATTATTTCCTGAGCTCAAGTTTTCTGATGAAAGAATGATGCAAAGCTCAGTTATTCCTTCTATGATGCTGTCTATCGTACAGAGTATCTTTTCGCTTGTTTCTGTGTACACAGTACTGGAAATCTTGAAAACTGTTTAGTAAGCTGAATGCAGTAATCATGATTATAAATAAGATTATCGTTAATAAACTATTGACCGGCTTGCATATACAGGCATTTAAGTTGAGACTGTAGAATATGTCCAAAACCAAGCATTGTAGAAGGAAGTGTCTCTAATTAAAGTTGCTTGATATTACGGGGGAAAGAAAATGCCTTAGTTGTGTTTTGTTTCGAGGACGTTACGATGGTCTGTTAGGTTCAATTTAATTTTTTTAAATGGGAACCTACATTTTGTATGTTCTTTTCTAATTAGAAAATCGTTTATAAAGGGTGGTTTAATTTGTAGTGAGGAATAAGGAAACAAAATAAAAATGTTGGTTCCCAATTAAGAAGCGTAACTTGACTCTCAAATGACCATGGATGGTTCAATCACTCATTGCGCTCTTCGTACACAACAATTTAGAATTTCCGTTGTTATTTATGTTGGTGTAAGAACAGATGCCAAGTGCTTTACACAATTGTTGTCTAGATTTTTATGAGGAATGAGGAAACAACATAAAAAGGACAGGTTCCCATTAAAAAATTTAAATTGACCCTAAAATGACCGTCACAACGCCCTCCAAATAAAACAGGACTAATGACATTTACTTTCCCCCATAATATCAAGCAACGTTTTATTCAAGAGACTCCTTCCCTCAACGCTTAATTTTGGAGATATTGTGCAGTCTCAATTTAACTGGTCCACCCTATACATTGGCGTGCACAACTGCCTCCTAGTTTCCAGACGCCATTGAAGGATGTCTTTTGTGAGCGCTGCCAACATACGAATTTAACTAGTAAATATTTCCTTACAAGATTACACTATGATATTATATACATATATTTATAATAAAAGGTGTATTTTTATAACAAAGGCTTGCATTGTACTGAATAAAGCAATGAATAGTGTTGAATAGTATGACATAGAATAACATTAAAGAAACAATAAGGGCAGAATGAAAATATAATATTTAATCAAAGAAGTTATGTACTTTAAAGAAAGGAGTGACTGTTTGTGTTCTGAGCTTCATTTTTAGCATATGCAGGAACACGTAAAAATAATGGACGGAATTAAGGACGATTTCGGTGTCATCCAAAGTTTTGGCGTGCATTGCTCACAATACGAAATTATCGTATTTATACATTCCAAACCATATGTACTATTGCTATAATTGCTGCACACCAAACCTTTTATATGTATGAAGAAAACGCCGGATATAAATCTGTTATATGTTTGAAGATATATGTTAATACATCCTATCCCAGCTGGCCATATGTCAATCCTCTGGCTCACAACAACTAAAGTCTACAGATAAGTTCTATAATCGCCTCCTCCGTTATTTTGGACGAGGGGGAGTGTGGCTCCCTTACACCTCTTCTTCCCAGTTTGTACCATGCGTGGAGTGACATTTGCGGAGGTAAAATTTTGGGACATTTCGGCGGAGGTGCCGTTAACAGTAATGTTTCCGGGAAATTATTGCCCTCAAAATCACCTTTCGCCCAGTTGGTAATTACTCGTGGCATTCGCTACTGGCTAATGAGTTACACTTTTGAATGACCATCAGAACATCCTTTTTTAAATTATTAATATACAATAGACGTTATAATTAGCCAATACTGTTTGGAGGCATTTTATTTGTATTCGAGAATCTAATTTCTGGTGTTCGGTACCGCGTGAGCGAACCGAATGTTCGTGTGCATAAACTTTGCTATCTCGGTTCAGCATGTGCGTGCATTATATGTCATTGCCGAAGCCCTGACGCCGATCTGCGATTTGAGCAAATCTATCCCAACATTGGTTTCCGATGATGGAAGGGAGATTGGGAAGGTAAGCAGTTCTTCCAGCTGATAAAGCCTTGTGTCGTGAGCATCCTGGTGTGTTCTTGCATCATTTCGTCTATTTGTATGTGGACCTTGTAGAACGGGGGTCATTTAAGTGGTTTACTGTTTTGTCTAGTTGCTTGTTGAAATGATCTCGGAGATTATTGTGTTATAGATGTACGGCAGCCAGTAGAATACCCTGAAAATTGTGGGTGGTTTCTTGGACGACCTCTAAGGTAGGGTCACCTTCCATGCTATTAGTGAGGCTATGGAATATCTCCCGGGGTTCTTGAAGAGCTACGGTGTTGTCTGTGATGTGGGCATGGAAGTTGTGAAGTATGGCGTTTTATCTTGAGTGGCGGTTTGAAGCCCAGCTTTATGGTTGTGTGTGTGTCGTGACTGAGCGATGGTGATGGTCTGTGATGGCTTCTGTGAGGCTCATAACCGGCGAGGTGGAGGCTGGAGGTTTTCGGCACTCGGCTGTAGGCGTGGTTCCTTGGACACCCACGTGACCCGTACAGTACACGTAGCACATTGACACTATAGGCGTGGCTTTCACACCATAGGAAGCCTGCAGTAAAGGTCATAATTGCCAGGAATATAAATAAAAGCATTCAATAAAGCAAATACAGATGTGAAGGCATGCAAAAATAAAGTTGTATAATGAAATCAATTCACACATTTATGGAGAATCTTTTCTCCATTTCTCGTTGCGATGTACTTATGGATAGCAAACTTACACCTGTATGTCCAAATTTACTCGACTTCTCTCACTATCAAAGACGGATTCTTCTCTGCGAGCACATTAAATGCATGCACCAAAATTCGTCTTTCGCCTCTTCGTAAAGCTGCTTTAGCGAAAAATGCGCCGTAGATTCTCTGATATTATGCAGTAATTACACGCACAATAAAAGATCACTGGAACTCAATACAGTATACCTTTGAATGGCGATGCATGGCAAGTCCTGAGCGCTGCACGGACAGGTGATAAAAGCGATATACCGTATTGGCCCGAAAATAATCAGAAATTTCAGCGACTAAATGTCGGGTTGCGGCTTATATTCGCTATCCTACCTGTTTACCTATATTTGCTGTTAAAATATATGTTCATTTGCTACAATACAGCTAACCGAAGCTGGCAGCATTTTATTACACAACAGTGCAAACTTTTACCAGCATTTTGGATTAACATGTGTTTCGTTAGCTTCTATGCACTGGACGGCAAATATTGTGGGAGTAGAATGAAGAAAACCGTGAGAATGATGAAGTGAATACTGGTAGTGATGGCAGCGAATAATGCAAAATATGGCAATGTATTTAGTGCCAATGTGATGTACCATAATATGCTCTTGAACTAAACGTGTATACCAATTTTTCTTGCCTCAATCAAGATGCTGCTTATTTTCGTGCCAACCTTTTTTTCCCCATACATCCTCGATTTTCAGGGTGCGATTTATATGCGAGGAGATCTTATTTTCGGGCCAATGCGGTAAATACTCTGTCATGTTTCATAATAAATGCATGTGCTACCGTCATCCTGGCAGGCAGGCTTGAAGCAAAGGATCCTCGTATTTCATGATAAGAATTTGTATGCATTCCAGATGCATTAACTCTATCAGATACGTAGTATATTTGATTCATACGGTTATTAAATTGTAAATTTCATAATTCTCTTCGAACGTCTTAAAGTAAATGATCATGTTAAATAAGGAACTAATTTGTACCGCACAACCTATTCCACGACGGCAGCCAATGATAGTCGATTTGTGTTCGTGACCGTTAAGAGATACGGGGTAAACTTATATGAAACGGACCTTAGTAGCTCTGCGTGTGTATGCTTGGTAGTTCAGCTTCTTCAGAAAATTAATTGTGAAAATAATAGAAAAAACTACCAAGAGTAAGCTATTGTTGCTTTTCAATTGTCACAGATATCGAACGGATTACAAAAAAAGATAAGCGTAATCATTGGTGAAGTATAAACGAGGAAAACAAAAACTGGAAGGCACGAATTTAAAAAAAAAACCAACACCATTCTAAACTACTGCCTCATAGCTGTATACAAGATGTAGCAGCATGTGAAGTTACTGCCCAATAGAGTTAAGCACGAAAACGAGCCAGAGACAGCTGGGATTGTGTCCCAAAACATGCAATTAGAGTTGATAAATTAGTGCTGGAAGCTCGAAAAACATTACAGAATACCGAAGATCTCAAAAAGTGCTGAAAAACTAAAGCCTATGTATGAAAGCTAGGGTAGAATATGGCATCCCAACGTTAAAAATATGTGTACATATTTCTCTGTCTGTATATTGATAATACTGTGACAAACACAGTTTCAAAATAAATCAATAATAATAACTATCATTATTATAATCATGATGAAGAAAAATGGAAACGACTAGAGCGTGGTGTTTCCAGAAAACGACCTATAAGTCGATTAGGAGTCTCTTTAAAGCATTTATGAAATCACAAAAACATGCTGAGGTTCTACTCAAATTATTATTCATTTTTTCTTTTTTCTCTTCTCTTGATTACTTTTCTTTCTATTTTCATATGAAATTCCTATTCTTAGGGTATTGATAAAATGTATAAGTACTGCTTACTGCTGAAGAATAATGCGGAGGAAAGAAAAGTGTGAATTGTATAAAATTCTTATATTATTTTGACGAATGTGCTAAGCATAAATATGTTTATCCGAGTAATGCTGCAACATTTTCTAATTGAAAGCAACCAAAGGCTTTATTTAGCTGAACTGTTCCATCTTTACTATGGTGCATGATAAAACATACTATATGATTTGTAATTTATATCTAATTGTGGTTATTTCCGCAGTTCTGGTATTGGAAGAATATATCTGATTCAGCATGCTCTACCAACAATTACCATTTTGCCTTTGTAAATGTGCGCTCTTGTCAGTAATTGTGAACAAGTTGTAGTAAAAGCGGAATAATGTAAAATGTTTTTCTTCTTTTGCCTATTATTTACCCAGTAACAAGATAAATGTTCGTAATATGTAGTAAGTTACGATAGTATACTGAATTTCCAACTAATACCGTAAGACATAGAATGTAATCAGCTACTATACTGCGTTTTCAAGCAGTTGACTATCACATCAACCGCCTGTATGCTATGATTGTGATTTCAACAAAATGTGTTATGGAAACCATTTGTGTCGAATATTTATATGAATAGCAGCAAGTTATGCTGTTATGTAAATAATCTCTAGAACAATATAAATTAAATGTGGAAAACGTCTTGTGATGGTTACACATCAAACATGTTTAAAAATAATTTGGTGTTGATAATGTTGCTAATGTTCCTCGCTAGACTTATTACTTTCTAGATATTAAAGTACACTAAAATTCACTTTCACATTGTTGCTCTTTAAACTGAAAGGACCGTACTTACCTTCAGTCGTGAATCGAACCGGTAAGTAGCATTCAGTCAAAATTAAACATAGCCACTTGGTGGTATAGAAAAAACGCTTTTACTTCCCACGTTGTGGGCTTGTGTTCAAAACCTTGTTAAAATTACCGGTTTAGTTCTTTTAGCTCTTTCAGCCAATCATGCCATTCCTTATCTAACAGACATGCCAGTTGAAGACTTTGAACATGACAATAATAGTAATAATAAATGTTACTATTAAATTAGTAAAGCATGGCGCATATGAGGTGAACAAATTAAAGCCTTAAACTAATGCCTATTTGTATTCATAGTTATGCCGTCGCTTACGCTCTGCTTTTCCCTCACATTGTGTCAACCTCACGGAGGTGTGCACATACCTTATCATAAGAGACGATGAAAATGTTGTTCTTCTCTCTCCGTATATTTCTAACATCTTCTCGGGAATTTTGTATTCACACTGAAGAGTTCAATATACGAAATTGTGAGAATTTCTCGCCTGAAGTTTTCTTTTAGTTTTTCCAATGTATGGGGCTTGTTGCACATAGCTTATTTTTCCAGCTCCCCCATAGATAAAAAGCACACAGGCACAGACAAATCAGGGGATCGTAATTCTTTACTGATTACCCCATTTTTAAAAAAAATCCTGAGTTAAATTTAATGACTCATCAGCTATATGCACGGTAGCAAAGTCATGTTGGAAAAATCCAGAATGACATTCAACGTCGATCACTGTTCAAAAAGAGATATTAAGTCATCCCTGTTCCTCTCTGCATTTATTGTTTGTTCCAAAAATGTAGTCTCATTGTTCTGAGTGCAAATTTCTGCATACTCATTTTCGCGTCATGCAAGGAAATATCATGTGTAAAGCGGGTCTCTCTGCACTCAATATCTGTCATTTTGCGGCTAAATATAACCACATAAACGGAACCAGGATTCGTCAGAGAAGAATATTAAGCATGGTTCAATTACTCTATCATTACAGAAATTCACCCGACTCTGATGATCACATGAAAAATAAGGTGTAGGTAATATGAAGTAAATAGTATCTTTACCTTATTTGCACCACGCATTGGGCGTCAATTTGAAGTAGGTTGAAGGAGTTGTATTATATTTCAACTGTTGGTAGCCGAACTTAAAGTACGTTGCAACCGCAAGTATAGTACCCACTTTCCGGTAGCCTTCGCTCCAAATGTACTTTCCGGTGGCCCAAAAATGTTTAAAAGTATTAACTTTGTAATTTGACTGTTTCTTTAAATACTATATATTTATGTTTGCATCGGCTGCGTCAGTGTTATTGTTAGAGACATGTTTCTCTTTGCAGGGTTGTGGTGCGACTGAAGAATGTAGGCTTACACAGATTATAATGTTACTTCACTCCTTTTATCAATGCTTGACAAGATTTAAATAACACTTCACTGCTATAGAGAGAGAGCTGTGATATTTTTTTATTAATTACTTGCACTTTTTAACACGTAAAACTATTTTCGTCTCACACGAATACGTATTAAATTTCTCGAGGACGTGTCTCGCGTCCGGTTTGGAACACTGTCTGCAAGCAACGCGTTCAGTTATGAGCGCTATCTACAAGCAACTGCCTTGATTTCTACCGCCTCTATTTTTAAATTTCTGTATTTCAATCTCTGATTGGCTATTCCTAATCCAATAGAACACTTTTATTTTAACTAAAGCCCTTTTCTGGTTGTTGATTGGCTATTTTTAAAATGTCTCAAAATTTACATTATTGTTGCTCCAATAATGACTAGTAGTATTATTAAACCTTCTAATTCATTATTGCCTCAAGGTTACCTCATTGTTACCTCATTGTTAGCAACTATTAAACTATTATTCTCACTGCTCCTACATTATTAAATTACGTAATACATTCACATAAGATTATTGAACATCTATACAATAATATAAATGTATGCAATGACTGTAATATACACTTTTTATATATTGTTACATACACACATTGGTTTAAGGTGGGCTGTTATTGAATTACATATATTATATAATTAGACTGAAATCATTTAAGTGTTAAAAATACTGTGTCAAATAAAGCCCATACATTGTAAGAACTAAAAGAAGACACTGGGTAAAAAATTCACTAAACTTCTGATATCGAACTCGAGAATGTGAATGAAAATTTCCTAGAAAATGTCGGATTTGTGTGGATAGAGAGGGAAACTTTAAACATGTCCTATGTTAAGAAATGTGCTAATTGTCAGTGTAGTTGTAACTGTAACTACGAGAACGTAAGGAGGTTGCGGTGATATTATAACTGTTTCGGCGGAAGACCGAGCTGCGGCGGCTGGCACGCGAACAGCCGCCGCAACACGAGTAATCAGACCGGCATTGAGCTAGACATAGAATAATACAGAATATGATTATAAGGTTTATTAGCCAGGCTCTGCGTGCAACTTATACAGAGGAACTTTAAATCAATATATATTCCTTAATTGCGAGTTCTATTAAAAGAGTAGCAAAGAAAAAAACTTGTCGGAAGTCAGGGATTTTATATAAAAAGTTTACTGTCTAATAAGATATTTTATATCCACTTACTTCGTATCCTTTTTAGCCCTCCTCTCAGGAAGAATTGGAATATCCATTATAGTGTGTAATTTAAACGAAACCAAATATAGAGTTTAGCCCGAGTTTTATAGCAATTGCTTCAGTCGTTCATGATATTTGCCGGAGATCGTCCCTTTCCACATTACTTATTTACACCAGTCAGAGCATAATTTATGAAGATAGACTAATTCTAATCATCCCTCTTTGTCTCATAACGAATATAACGCGCTCATTGGTTCATTTTTGTTTCTTGGAATTTGTTTCTAGCCGGAGGGAAAGAAATGATAAAGGTTGGGTGGAGTATACGTTTAGATAAATACGAAACCTTATATGAAAGATGCTATTACGATCTGTAAAATGTACATTTCTAGTCTTTTATGATGGTTAAATACAACAGGCAACGCATTATTTAAAAATTTCACACAACATCTCCTTAACTATTTGGCTTAAATAGCACAGAATTGGAATTTACTTTCCAGTAGAGTTTGGTTTTCTCTTGAAGTAAAACGCACTGTTGCATTTAATAAATATAACTGTTCGAAAATACACTTTCGATTTATTGTTACATTCCTTGTACGGGATACGTTTATCAGCCTTTTGTAAACTATAGCTGTTATGATTTGAACTGATTGATTAGCGACTAAAACTTAAATTGAATTTTATTTATGGACGCTCTTTAACTGCTGTGGTCCTTAGCGTCCCATTCTATATTGGGCGTGAAACACCGGTAATTTTGCTCAGATGTTTCTTTATCAGGCTTGAGGTTGTTTTACGTTCCGTAAATCTACGACGCGGGACCACTGGATTTACTTTCCTTCCGAAGCAAGCCATGATGAGAATTTTTACGCCCGAAAAAAAATTCATCATCCTCCACCTGGTTTGAACCCACGACGTCGGAAGCTAGAGTCTAAGCATGATAACCACTTCACCACGGAGGACAACACATTAGCGACTGTCGTACAATATATTCCCGTGGGTATTTTACGCGAATGACCCTGTAAGTGAAAGAATGAAGCAACATTAATTTTTATTTGAGAAACTCTTGTCTGTCAGAATTTTTTCGACAGGAACTTTATATGACCGCTTTCATATTCCTCTTTATTACATGTAAAGCAAAGGGATCGATGAGAAGTATGGGGAAACTTGAGGAGGAAATGAGAGAAAAATGAGTTTTGTGGAGGCAGATGCTGACGGAGAGGTGAAGATTTTTGACATGGATGCCACGAAACGAGAAGGCAAGATGAATTTGTTTGTTTGCAGGACTGGAAACTAATTGAATGGGAAAATGGGATTTTTCCGCGGAGAGACAGAGGTAGAGAAAGGGGTGCGGAACAGTAGGACATCCCCACAAATTTCAAACTTCACTTTAGAGCTCCATTTTTAACTTCTATCCCTATAAAGTTTCAGCAAGAGTTTATTCTTTTTCTGTGTTTTCTCATACTTCTATAAACTGAGTCTTTTTATTGTCTCTTTGGTAAAACTTAGTTTTGGGAATTGTATATAAAACTTGCTGTCTTACCACGTGTTTTTCAGACTGTCTTCTTGAATTTCGCATAATTTTTCAGTATATCTTTCCACTTACACTTATAAATCAACTGTTTTATATATAGGCATTTAATGTTTTTCATAATAAGATCCTAAATTTTCATGAAAGTAGGTTTTATGTAAGTTGATTATATTCCTTATGGTTGGCAGATGTTCAATTTATACTAAATTGATTACAGATGACCATATTTCAGATATAAAAATAAAATTTAAAGTTTCATATTGAATGTTATGTCCTTTTTATGGCATTAGTGCGTAATGTATTATATTGTGTGAGTTTTATGAACCATGCTTTTTACAGTGTAGTATTTTCGCGTTAATTTATAACTGTGATGAATCAAAATACATCCGTAATGGTTTCGTGATTTTCTAAGCGTTTGGAAGTTACAGTAGCGTTTCTGAAGCCTTCTTTGTTACAGTGGGATTTTAAACACAGAAGCAAAGTATGCATAAACTGCAATTAAGTATGGATTTGGAACGAAATGAAAAATCTTACTATAGATCCTATTAGAAATACAAGGAAAGACTTTGCGTTTAATGGATTGAGGGAAAGGAATTCCTGTATAAGTTACTGTAATAACAGTGTAAGTACTTGTAGGTATTATGTAGTGTAATTTAAAAAAACACTATTTTAAATAGTCGTGCCATAATCGCACTAAGCTGCTTTCCTTAAGCCATGACTATTTATTGAAAATACATACATATTTTTATAGAACATTATGAAAATTGTTTCGTTTGCAAATTAAATGTACCAAGATATTTCAAGTTTAGCAACATATAATTTATTTGTGATATATTGAAACAAAGAAAAGAAACAAATTGCAAAGTGCACAACTTTCATTACTACAATACTAGCTCAGTCTTTCTAGTAGTATAGATACAAGAAAATTAGCTCAAAGACTCAACCTTCCCCACCCCATTTCCTGTACAATTGTGCTGTTCTACCCGTTTCCTATCTAATGATGTTGTGGTTTTGTGATTTTGTTTTACACACTATATGTGGTCTCGTGTTTGCCAGAGTTGTGCAAAGAGAAATATGAGGGAACCAGCTGAAAAGCTTTGGCTTGATTCCCGAAGTTGCAAGCGGTCGGTTAATTCTTTTTTCTCTGATTCCCTTCCTCGTTTTCTGAGTCCAATGGTGTTGATCTCTCCTCTGTATGAGGTGTTTTGACTTATTGAGGAGCTGTACAGTGAGCGACGCGAGAGAATTAGCTAACGAAGTGCAGGTTCAAGCACTAAAAATAGTAAGTAGCAAGAATATACTTTCACTTACACTTTTTCCGTGTCCAATGGAAATGCTTCCCTGACTGTAATGTGTAAAACTCTGTGTTCGAGCCTCGAAAACTTGTGAGCTCTATCCAGGCGTCACCTATGGTTGGTAGTTTACAAAGGAAACTGACCTGTTGTGTTTTAAGCGATGTTGCCATTGCCTTTTGATGAAATAATTTGCATATCATTCTCCCTCTCTCCTCTCTGCATATTGTGTTTTAAACTAAACATTGGTGGATCAAAATTGCATATCAAAGCTGCTCCGGTAAGGAAACTCCGAGCACCCTTCTAGCTCACAAATGAAACCAATAGATTTGGATTAATTAATTTGCATGTCAGTTTCTGGACCGCAAAGTAATGTGGATTTTTCAGGAAATTCTATCCTATTGTGCTTAGTTACGATGCATCCTTGTCAATAAATTGATTACGTACTGATTGATTGGATGCACACACAAATTTTGTATCTTTGGAGATTGCAATGCGTTACTTGAAAAAATTCGTGAATATCTTTAAAGTCTAAAGGTTGATATCATGTATTCCAAGGAGTATGGTTATATGGTATTATATATAATATGCAATTCGCCGTATGCTAGGGGTTTAAAGGTAATTCTGGTTTCTGTTGATTTGGTTACCTAAGGTAGACATCATCAGCACTCTGGAAAAAAGAGACTTGCTGCTCAAACCTGGAGAACAGTAATCCGAAGTTGTGAACAGAATTAGATATTCGCCTCCTTACCTAGCTTTACTAGCACACGCAAATACACATGCACTTTCCGGACGTGTATTGTAAGGATCCTTCGTGGAATTGGATCCACAACGGGGAAATTGCACCATACTTCCTAAAGCGGTGTAACTGGAATAAAACAAGAAACGGAGATAACACTTGCTGATGTAGCAATGTGGAGTGCATTTATTGGCCACGTTTGTAAGTCATCAGTCAATCTCTCAACCGTCACGCTGCCATATAGAACACACGCATCTACATTAAACTTTGGTCTCGAACCCTGATCTCTCCACGAAGTTTTATTTCACCTAGTGCCTCAAGTCCTGCCAGAATTACTTTTAGATAATGTTGATATGTATCTAAGATCCTGCAATTTGGAGCTCATCAGAGAGCCCCAACCTCAACTAGCTTAATAAAATGGATAGCTAGAAGTTTTTATAGAACCTGGTGTAGTTATTTTCCGCTACCTCCTAATTCCCTCAGAGGCACTCCTTCTTCCCGGTGCCCAAAGGGCCGATCCTCTGAGCCAACTACTTTCTGCTAGAACCGAGGCTCGCTACAAAATTGTTTGAAGCGACGAGTACTATAAATAAATCATTATGAGACATGGATGTAGAACATTCACGATTCACCACTACTTAAGTAAGCATCAAATGAACATCATGAAGAAGGCGTTACTATCTTACCAGTACTGCAACAATGCGCAAAACCAGGTAATTGGAATTCAGTATATTACAGTTGCCCAAAGATTATTTAAAGGTACCACATTGGCATTCGTGTATGAGGTCGCCTTGGTACAGGTATCGCTTTCGCGTGAGAAACAGTTTAGTAGATGCAGATTAAACATTCAAAATTTAACGTTAATTCACAACTTGAGGCAGGACAACAGGAAGAGGTGATAGACCATTAGAAAAATCCCACATATATTCGCGACCAGATTGCAACAATTGGGCACTACGAACATAGCAGAGTACAACATAGAGCTAACTACCCTCCCACCAATAAAGTAAAGGTTGTACACGGTGTCTCACAAGCAGAGACAAATTATTATTATTCAGGTCAAGGAGATAAAAGAGGTGGGAGTAATCACTGACTCACAGGGTAGGTGAAGCTCCCCAATGATTTTGGTTAAAAGGAAAACTGGAAATAACGATTTTGTGTACATTGTAGGAAACTTTATGCACAAACGGCTTGGTTAGCATTCCCATCACCACTAACAGACGATTTGCTCAGCTATTTGGGGGACTCAAAGTATTCTTGCATTCTCGAATTACTCAATGCATATTTTCAAGTACCTTGACCGAAGAAAAACGACCCAGATTCGTGACCCTGGGTACGCAGTGTAAGTTTGAAAGGTTATCGTTTGGTTTAGTGAACTCACCAACAGCCGTAACAGAAATTGGAAATAAGGTATTAGGAGATCTGTGTTATACGAAAGCGCTGATATACATAGATGATACAAAGCTTTTGCATCAACATTTCAGGAACTACTGTCATATTTACAGGCAGTATTAAAAATGGAAGCGCACAAATTTAATCCCAAACCACAAAAATGAATTTGGGATAAATAAAAACAATACTAGGATACGAAGTTTTGGCAGTAGGTATTGAGCCGACAGGAATAAAATGCAGGCGATTACGCAAGTAAGGATACCTACAAACATCAAGAAAGTGAGACAATGCTAGGGCTATTTCCTTCTACAGGGGATTCGCAAATATTTTATTGGTGGTCGCGAGGCCACTAACAAAGACGAAACAGAAATCTTTGTGGGATGAGGGGAAGCATTTCAAAAGCTTAAGGTATTGATAATGAAAGCACTGTTCTTAGCAAACTTAATACCAGGAGCGAAAACACAAACACAATGCTACACCAATATTCAGAGCATCCGGTGTTATCCATTCCGTGAACAAAAATAATTGAGTTTTTATTTATAGACGCCCTTTAAATTGCTGTGGCCCTTAGTATCTCATTTTATACTGGACGTGAAAGACCGAAATTTTACTCAGAGGTCGCTACATCAGACTTGAGGATCTTTTATGTGCCGTAAATCTACGACACAATTACTTCCCTTCCGAAGGAAGCCATGCTAAGGATTTTTACGCCCGAAAAAATCCATCGCCCTCCTGCCGTTTTAAACCTGCGACCTCGGGAACTAGAGGCTAGCATGAAAACCACTACACCACGGAGGACGACCTAGTCATTCCAGTAACGGGACAAAACAATGCATCCTGTCAAATTGACATCCAGAAGTCTGAGTAAAACAGAAAAAAATTACAGAGTTTCAGAACAGGAATTATTAGCAACTATGTATTGCTTATATAAATTCCAGCAACATATATGATTACCAGGGTTAGGAAGTTCGTGCTCTAAAAACTCTTGTAATATGTATGCAAATATGCCCCTAAAATGTGCGAAATATGCACCAAAATATGCCTTAAAATTATTATATTTAAAGATAATGTGCACATGCAAACCTACATTTATTGCTGAGAAGTTGATGCACATGACTCCACATCCAAAATGAGGGATGAATTACAATTTACTACTACTGCATGACGGAGACTTTCCATGGTATATCTTCGTCTGTTGTCTCTCAATATACTTTTGTATCTTGAAAAACTTGTTTCAACGTCACATGAGGATATTGGTGCATACTTAAAAGTTGATAGTTTTTCCACAGAAAGAGGCAAGTCTTCAGGTATCCCTAAGGGCTTTCCTCCAAGAATGTCTCGTATTTTGGAGATTTGTTTATACCCAGGGTTTCTTAAAAAGAACATAGTTTACTTTGTCTTTTATTTTCTGCCCTACCTTACCTGGAATGGACACCAAACCAGAAATGGTAGTATCAGATACATTTAATGACTGATTTAAAATAATACCTGTTGATTCCAGGGATTTAATTGCTGCAGGCATATTGGAAAAATGTGTTACTATAAAGGCAAGATTTCCTTCAAGCTCTTCATCTGAGAGAACATTCTGTGCTATATGAATTGAAACAGCATCATCTGATTCTAATGAATTAATAACTCTTCTGACTGACGCCAAATGCTTAGCATAATACAATGCAGCTGTTATCCAACTTCCCCAACGGGTTAAAACAGGTTCAGGTGGTAGTGGAATATTAGTTGCCATCTTTTTGAACAGCTGGACCCTAGATGCAGATTTAAGAAACACTTTTTTCACATTAGAGATTAACTTATCTACTTTAGGAAAACATAACCTAATTGTTTCTGCAATGCGACGAAGGGCATGAATAAGACAAGTTAAATGAATGCTCTTAGGAAAACTTTTTGTCAGTGTTTTCCCTGCTTTGATCATATAGCTTGCTGCATCAGTTAAAAACAAAAGCACATTGTCATATTTTATATCAGGCCATATTAATTTCATAGAGTCAACCACAAGCTGGCTCACTGATGCACTGTTAGTAACTTCTAACTGAGAGCAAGTTAAGAGATAGGGCACACCTGCCTCTTGCTGATTTAGAACATCCACTATTACATTTGCAATGAAACGTCCTTCTACATCAATTGTTTCATCTATTGAGATCCAGAGAAACTCATTTGCTAACTTAGTTTGCAAGGTAGACATTACATTGTTGTAACAACGAGGGATGTATGTTTTACGTAAGGTACTTTGATCAAGCACGTGTTGCTTGTGTACTTTTCTAAAAAAAGTACGCAAAATTGGGTTATTTATTTTCCATAAAGGTATGTCAGGTGCTGGGAATGCTTCACAAAGGTCATATGAAAACTGTGTAACTCTACTTCCCATACATTCGACTAGTAGACGTTGGACACTTTCACTTCTGTCACTTTTTTCACAATCATTTCCCTGTGCTTTCCAGTATTAATATGTTGAACGACTTGAAACAGTTTTTCACTCCCAATATTTTTGTCACATGCCTTACGGTATAACACTCTACCATCTGTACTAATAAGATCACTAGAAAATTCACTTTGTAAACTCTTAAGTCTGCTCGCATTACTTGGTTTCACCTTCGGCATTTTTAATACTGTATGTATTCACATCACCTCGTCAATTGTCGCAAACAAACAGGCTGCAGCGGCTGCTCGATCAACACACTGCCTTATTGCTTAATCTATTCTCCAGTACAGCGGGGATTTCCCTATCTTCCAAGACATCACATGATTCTTACCAGCATTGCATCACTCACTTTTCACGTGATCAATGTCATGAATCACTTGCCTCAGTGACGTTGACAGAGGGTGAAACGGAATCCTTTTGTTAGCATCAGTTCACAGAAAAACAAGTTGACCATTTAACCAAAATAGCTCATTTTAAAAAAATATTTCCCGTTTAAGCGCTAAAATATGCCAAATAAACACGCTATTTACTAAATATGATGCAGTTACTTAAAACAGCATAAGTATGCAAATATTTGCCCAATAAAAATCACTCAGAGCACTAAAAAATTCATAGTTCCTGAAAATAATTTATCAGCATATCAATAACATGCTTTTAAAAAAAATATGCAAATGCATGAACTTCTTAACCCTAATGATTACTCAATGACAATAGCGACGGGCCGTGCCTGAATTAAATTCATTTTATTTACGGACGGTCTTTAGCTGCTATGGATCTTATGTTGGACGTGAAAACCGGAAAAGTTTGCTCAGAGGCCTTTTTATAAGGCCTGAAGTTCTTTTATAGAGTCATGCCCGCCTACGCCTTTAACTAAGGTCATGTATCCATCAGGAAGGTTGACACGCTATGGTCTAATACTTCAAGAATTTAATAACACGATCCAGGATAAATCGGGAGTGAAACATAGAGACGCGGACTGCTTGGCCAGAATTCCCGTTCACCGAAAGCGATACGATGCAAGAAAACCAGAATATGACCACCTGCTTAATAGGACTCGTGGAAATATCTCAGAACTAAGCGATGACCCCAATTGAAACCGGTGATTCAGGCCTTGAAGCAGCCGAGAATGGCAAATGCTAACCTAGCCGGACAAGGCTCAACACAGGTTAAAATCTGACGTGCTTTATAGGAAGAATGTAGGCGGAAATGCACGAAACATGCATTTATTAGTCGAACCCGAGAGTTTAAAAACAAGTGCAGCACAACAATCACGATGATGCACTGGGTGGACACACAGCATTCGCCAAAAATGTCACAAAATCAATTCGTATTACTACTGAAGCGCTGCGCTAAAAATTACAAAATATGTGAAACGACGTGTCTCGTGTCAACAACAAAAAGCTTCAGTAAATCCGAAAGTCGCAAGGTTGGTGCAACTCACAAATGTCAGTAATTTAGGAGAAATATTTTAAATTGACATTTTAAGACGTTTCCCAAAATTTAGTAGGACAAACGCTACATAATAGTAGCCACATAATTTCTAGCTCAATATTTAAGGCTATGCGCAATTCCAAAATATTCATAGAACACGTGGCGGAGTTAGTAGATGATCTCATTTGCCGTCACGGTGCAGCCAAGTGGATGCTGTCGGACCGAGTGTTAGAGACCGCAGACAAATGGACTCACCGAAAGAGCGAACAGATCCATCACCAAAATCCTGAGTAACTACCTAATTTCAGCACATAGACTGGGATAATAACTTGCATCACATTTTTGCTTTGCGATAAACTCAGTAAGCAAAGAATTCAATCTGTTGTTGTTTATCTATACTCAAAGGCCCGTGTTACCAGCCAACGTACACCTGCAGGCAACAATGCAAAACCTGTTTATTCAGCAAACGAGGGAAGTCATTCAGAAAGCAAGGGCCATGACGACGAAGAACATGGAAAACGGCAAGAAAAAGTATAGGTTTGTACGACAGGCAAAGAAGACACCTAGAGTATAAAATCGGAGAACCGGTAAAACTTCATATCCCCAGGTGCAAAGTAGAGAAGGCAGCAAGATTGTTATGGAACACCGGTCCATATACATAATATAAAAATCGGTTGCCTCTGGTATGGTTATAAACATGCTAACCTCTAAATCCACAGGTCCTGGTTCGATTCCCGGCTGGTAGGGGAACATTTTTCTTTAGCCAGGATTATTCACCATTATACCTAGACCGAGGTCGCGGGTCAAATCCGGCGGAGGGTAGTGGATATTGTCGAGCGTAAAAATCCTTAGTATCCCTTCTTTCGGATGGAAGTAAAGCCGGTGGCTCCGTTTCGTAAATTTACGGCTCGTGAAACAACCTAAATCCTGATATAAACGCCTCTGAGCAAAATTTCTGGTGTTTCACGCCCAATTTAGAATGGTACGCTAAGAACCATAGCAGTTAAATAGCGTCCATAAATAATACTCAATTTACTTTTTATTTCATTCCCTAGAGTCTGAAAGTATGAATGAGAGTGTGAATGTATGCGTTAATTTAAATGTAATATTCGAAAGCAATACCAACCTGAAGATTAAACCCACCGTAAGAGAGTGAGCATCATTGCTGATAAGCAATTGCTCCAAAGGTAAAAGGTCGCCGATGTGACCTTACATGTTAAATGCGTCAAATAAATGTAACATTAAAAAATAAAAACCTGGGTCCCCTAAGCTATGTTATAAAGCGAGAAATTCTGTAAAGAGACAACGCGTAACGTAAGTAAGTCCGTAGTGTAATTATTACCATGCTAGCCTTTAGTTCCCGAGGTCAGGTTTGAAACCCATCGGGGGGCAATGGATTTTTTTCGGGGTAAAAACCCCTAGCATGGCTTCCTTCGGAAGAGAGGTAAATCCAGTGGTCCCGTGTCGTAGATTTACGGCACGTAAAAGAGCCTGAAGGTTGATAAGGAAGCCTCTGAGAAAAATTACCGATCTTTCACGCCCAATATAGAATGCGAGGCTAAGGATCACATCAGTTAAAGAGCGTCCATAAATAAACCTCAGTGTAATTTAAGCATGTCAGTACGTTACTACGTGTGAGTAGAAGAAAATAAAGGAAAGAAGAAGGATAATGTTTCAAGTCTTAAGATTATTATTGTAGTTCTCAAGTGTGTCGAATGTTTGAGACGTACAGAGTATGAATTTTTGTTTGCCAGACCTTTGTAATAGTTCAAGTATAAAAATACTGTTGGAGAGTTCTATGAATACCTAAGGTTAATTGAATTTTCACTTGTAACTTTAGCATTTTTTTAAGTTAAGCCATTTCGGTTAGATTCATGCACGAATTGATGAGTGAGATGGAGCTGAGTTCTCCAAGTGCTAAATTTTACAGCGGAGAACTATACGATGAGGAGTATCAGAAAAGCAAGGCAATGTAATTTTATTAGCAATTTGTAGTAAATAGTGTGACAGGTTCTATAGTCATACATTTTCATGAATATGAATGTTGGACTTAGTGTGGCATACATTCTCAAAACAACAACCTAAGAATTCCTGCATGAATTAAGGCACGGAAGAGCAACCTAGCGAAGATAAGTTTTGAGTGGCGCCAAACAAATTAGTATCCATCCACCGCATAAAATGTTTAAATACTGCACATATACTTGACACAACTTCACCAGCAGTAATAATGAAAACCTTACAACAAGAAGCAATAATCGCATCAGGTATGCTGATAGTATTCTATGTTTGGACAACCCTACTAACATTAATTCTGAGGTTTGATAAGACGGCCGGAGGTAATTATAGCTGCAACAATTCCAGAACACCAACAGGTTTAATAATGCAAGGAGTAATGTAGGTATGTTTATAACTAGTAACGATAATAATAATAGCTTTCATATATATAAAGTTCTTGAAAATGGTGTCAAAAGTGTTGAAACAAGAACACGGAAACGATACATCAGGAGTCAGCGGTGAGAATAAACGGAATTCTGTCTCTGACAACAAAAACACGCCAGGCAGGAATAGAGGGAGATGTTTAAAATCTGACTTAGAGGGGTGTTACATCTAAAATATAGGAGAAAGAAAACGATGTTGCACGAATCCAATTGAGAGGAATAAGTTTGAAATGCAGTCTATAAGCACACTTAAACTAATGCATTAACAGTTTACCCGAGGTTACGCGAAGAAAAACGAGAATACGCATTAAACAAAAAGAGAAGTCATGCCCTGCTTTTAGCACAATAATTATAAATTAGCTGCAGAGCAAGGATCATCAGAGATGAAGCAGTGAAGAGTGAATCCCCAATTCAACAATTCCAGAAATACGTTTAAGGCAACTTTTGATCTTGCAGCTGTGGTTCGTGTACGTTGATGGCAGTTTAGATACGGCTAAGTGTAAATAAAGGGATGAGACATTGGGAAGAAAGCAACAGAGAGCAGCACAAAGTTCTTTCCCATATTCCCATTCTTTGTTGTGAATGAGTAGATGGCGGTTGTGAGAAGGCATGAGAGTTTTCTATTACAAGGTAAGTTACCGGTTTTGAAACAAATTTGTTGCAGAAGCTAATGATCGGAAACTCACAATATAATGTTTTTCTTACCGAAATTGTTTTAATATCTTCAGATTTGACAATGAATGGAAGGGAGAGGGTTTATAATGCTTCTGATTCAAATGAATAGAAGATTGTACAAAGGTTGTTAGAAGTAATTGTTCTTGATGATGAACTTCATTGAAATAGTGATGCTGAAGAAGATATTGTTGAACCAAGAAATTTGTCTACGGTCACTGAACAAGGAGTAGATGATAATAATTATATTGAATGTGAGAAATATTTCTTAGTGCGAGATAATGTTTATAAATGGAATAAATCTATTCCGCCAAAAGCTGTCCGGACATGGTGGCAGATTTTGTTACATATTTGCCTGGTGTGAAAGCGTGTGAGAAACAAGCGAAATCTTCAAAATGATGTTGGTAGATATATTTTGATGCGAATGTATCTAACATAGTCAGATGTAGAAATAAAAACATTGAGGAGATGTAAACTAACTATTGTAGGGAGGGAGATGCTAGACCTAAGTATATGTTCGGAATAAAGGCTCTATTTGGAATATTACATCGATGTTCTGCTAGAAAAGATAACCACACACACACACACACACACACACAAAACGATAAACGGGCGAAGGATAAGATGCGTATATAATTCTGCCTGATAACATCTGAAACACGTTTTAGTTGTCTATTCTACTGCCTGAGATTTGACGTTAGAGATACAGGTACGGAGAGGAAATAAACCTTACAATTTGGCTCTATTTCGACCTGTTTTCACTTTGTTTGTACAAAACTGCCAGTAGTCATATTCTGTTGGGGAATATTGTACATTGGATGAGAAATTAGAAGGTTTTAGGAGAATTGTCGATTTAGACAACACATTCCTAGCAAGCCAAGTAAATACTGCATAAGGTAGACGTGGGCAATCCTACAGTTATGATTACATCCGATGTCTGAACTCCCGTCACTTCCGTTTACCTCCACCCCTTCTGCATGGGACCCGTGGCTCGATTACTACTATCGGAATGCCTACTATTCTCAACATGTCAACATCAGTGAGCAAGGCTAAACCGCATTTCAGGTTGATTGGGAAGAAAAATTCTGCTACTCTGCTGAGGAAGAAAATGTGATTTGCTTACTATGTAACAAATTGCTTAAAGGAATGCATAGAATAATTTACAGAGACATAAACAATGTCACAAGAATCACAGTCTACTAGTTACAGGTAGAAATCGTGAATTTAATATTAAACCGACATAACAGGTTCAGATAATAATAGTAGCAATTCTTCTTTAAGTTTTCTATTATCTTTTCCATTTCTCTCCATCTCAATTAGGACTTAACGTATGGAGCAGCTGTGAATATTGAAAGCCGAAATACGAAGTGGAAATGAACAGGAGACGAACGACTTGACTCCAAAACAAAAGGAAATTCTTGCCAGTTACTTAGCGTACGGGAAGTTGCAAAACTATTAAGCATTTTAGTGATGAGGAATTTGTTAAGAATGTTTAGTAAATGTCGCGGGCGATATGTGTTCAGAACAAAGAAACAACATGAAAATATCAGTCTTTCTCGTCATACTCTAGGGAGAAGAATAGAAAATATTTTTATCTTTCGTCGATCAGGAATTAAAATCTAGTATTTCCAATTTATAGTTTATTCGCATGTCTTAGATAAAATTTCGGATAGTAATGACACTGTACAATTAACGTTGTTTATTCGAGGATTAAAGGATGACTTATCAGTTGAGGAATATATGTTTGAATTGATTGCTTGGGAAGGGAGATCGACGGGAAAAGACGTTTTCGAAGCATTAAATCACTGTTGTTTTGAAAAATATAAGTTGGAGCTACTCAAGTTAGTATCAGTTCCGACACATGGGATATCTGCTAGGATAGGAGAAAAGAAAGATTTAATAGGAAGGTTAAAAATTTACTTAGGGCCGATTGTACGAACTCGGAATAAATCTTGGAATAGGTATTCTTGGAATGCCCTATCAAGGGTATAAATGTGAGGACGAGTTGTACGACGCAGTTTTATTCCTTAGACTACTATTCGATTGTGTAAAACTAATGTTGGCTACATTGCGAGTCATTCATGGCCAGCTTGATACGTAATCACTGCCTTGTTTTTCTGAAACTTGTGTCGCAATTTGCATTGCTTTCACTATCAAATGCTCCTAAACCAATATTATTATTATTATTATTATTATTATTATTATTATTATTATTATTATTACTTATTTGAACTGGGTGCGGTGCCATGAAATAATTATGAATGCTTCCAAGCATATTCGGATACAAAACTATGATTTAACATTATAGAAAATACATGTGCAGATGCTGTGACTTGTTGCGATAGGATAAGGTACTAGAGTGTATAACCTTATATTTTGTGCAAAGCTGTAACTTGTGCTGATATTGTACTAGTTTACGATAGCTGTGCTCAAAGCAGCTAATGCACGTAACCTGGCTTCTGCCACTGTATTCCTTAAAATAACTTTTTAATTGCAGTTTTGAAAACTTATAATTTTAACTACTACCGACGCCACTGTAAACTTTCCCCCGTGGTGTAGTGGTTACCATGCTAGCCTCTAATCCCGAGGTCGCGCGTTCAAACCCAGCGGAAGGCAATGGCTTTCTTTCGGGCGTAAAAATCCTTGGCATGGCTTTCTTCGGAAGGAAAGTAAAGCCGGTGATCCCATGTCGTAAATTTACGGCACGGAAAAGAACCGTTGTTAAACTTATACTAACCTCCAAATATTGAATATCGCACAGAAAATTCACACTTGTGGCTACGGTACATTTTGAGTGATGTTTTTGTACCTTATGTAGTAACCAGTCCTTTATACATTGTCGATAATAACTTAACCTCACTCTTTACATAGTTACGCGTCGGAGTAGTGAATTGTTATACTGTATTTTGTGTTTATCTTGGGTAGTATTTTAACTTCACTGTTTCCATAAGACTATTGTTTTGCTGATAATATTCTCGGTGCCATATACTGTTTTAAATGGTAACTTTATTTTATCTTATTTTATCTATCTGCCTATCATCTGTTCTAAATAACCGTCAAATTATCTCGGCGCGTTATCCTTTCTGAACTTAAATCTCATTGCCGTCGAGTCATTTATGGGACCACCTCTAAAAGCATTATGTTAAGATTTATGGTTCTCAAAAGCATATAAGGAAATTCATCATTTATATTGGATAAAATTGTGTCCAGTGCCCAAGCAGCCATTTTCATTTTATACTCTATTCTCGGCATAACCGCTTATCTCCGCATAGAATCAAGGAACAAGTTATTCCATGATTATTCTCTTCATAGGACCTATTCTGATGTCATACAACACAATGTAGTGTCTAACCATAGAGTAACGTCTAACAGAGGTTTATTTCGAGTTCGTACAACTGGCCCTTAAACGAAAAAGGCGAGGATATGTTAAATTTCCAATGTATAATACACAGAAGCATTTGGTGCTATAGCAGTAAACATTAGTGCAATGGACATCATGATAAAAATAATAAATAAAATAAAATAAAAATCCCTTACTCATCAAAAATTTCGAAAACTTTTGCGGGATTTAGAGGTGGAATATTAAGATATGCTATATCACTGTGAAATCAATGGCTGAGCAGAGGTAAATGTCTAAGGCAGTTTTTCGATTTGCGTAACGCAATTTCAGGCTTCATGGGGAAAGAGGCATGTGTGTTTTATGATAGTACGGTTATGTTTTATAATATCGTATTGCCTGCGAAAAGTTAATTTATTGATAGCTTATTTACAGGACACTCTAATTCCCGAACTAGGAGATGAAAATTGGGTCAACGACCTGGTTTTTCTTGTCGATATATCAAACCATTTGAATGACTTCAACAGCCGTCTGCAAGGAGAAAATCAGACCATAGTACAAATGTAAGATATGATTCAAACAGTTGTGCTAAAAATCCATATTGGAAAGGAAATTTAATGAATGCTCAGCTTTGTCATTTTTCTTCTTTAAAGTCACTACCCACTGTTTCAGTACAAAACTTAAAAACATATGCAGAAATTCTGGATAAATTGAATGCAGATTTTACAAATAATCGCTTTAGAGATTTCAGGAACTTGGAAATTGAATTTTTGTTATTTGATAATTCTTTGCCATAGACATAGAGACAGTCAGACGGGATTTACATCTGGAAACCGCCGATCTACAAACAGACACTTTCCTTAACATTAAATGTAAAAGTTTGGACGGTATAGAAATATGTAAACGTGTTTGCGAGTCAAAATTTACTTGCCTTAAGTTGTTCGCTGCCAGGATTTTTTTCTATGTTTGGGTCGACCTTCGTTTGTGAGCAATTGCTTTCACAAATGAAAATTGCGAAATCATAAATCAGATTCCGGATAACTGACAAAAATCTTGCAGCGCAACTAAAAATAGCCATGACTGAATCTGTTCAAAGTTCTTAAATGTGGTCCGTGAGCAAGAATATTAAGGTAATTATATGTTTATTAGCATATATATTTAATTAATAAATAAAGAATATATATTTAATGTAATAGAATGTTTTAAATGAATTTAATTGTATATTAGTGATGAAGGTATGCTTAATACGCGATTGAAAAGGGTGACGTGCATCCCCTACCACACAAGCTCCCCTCTGTGTAGCGGGTAGTATTTCTAAATGTACCCATCCGTAACATAAAAATATATGGCATGGTCGATGCTCGAACAGTGCACAGTGAATTATGAAGTTTATTCTGGAAAACAGCCAGAGGGCCATTCGAATAAGCGACAGTGCCAGTGATGTAGTGAAATGCCTAACCTCAATTATTTACGCTACAGGAAGAAATATCAGTATAAACAATTGGTTTAGTAATATGGAGATTGCAAATTATGTGTATGAACGCAACATTAGCATCGTTGGTACTGTAAGGAAAAACAAAAGACAAATTCCTACTGAACTATGACAGATAAATCTCGAGAGGTAGGCTCATCTTTTTTTGGCTTCTGGGAAAACTGCGCATTAGTTTCATATTAAATAACTACAACAGGCAGTTTCGAAACAGATGCTCTATTCATTTTAGTAATTTAATGGGTGACATTTTTGAATTCACATCACTCGACTCTGATGTTGTTGGTCACGGAATATTTTCGGGAAGTGCCCTCCTATCTTCAGCGTAGCATGTCGACTAAACCAACTACTCTCCCGTTTTCTATGTGTCCAGCAGAAGGTGAAATGGCTGCCCTTTGATGTAAGAAGTTTGTGCTTGGTTCGGCTGCTTCTATTTTCGTCAGATCGGGTTCAACTGCTCTCTGTAGTGTCGATGGAGAACTCCTCTGTCGACTCTCCCGTCTTCCATGAGGTGGTTGGACAATTTATAATAAGGAACCAATGCGAAATTTCAGGATTCAAAATATTATCAATGTTCCGGCGAATAAATATCTTTGCCCCATTATATCCAATTATGAAGGAAGCTGGATGGCTTTATGTAACATAATTTCTCTTTTAATTTCATGATTTGAAGTCCGAAAATGACCAGCAACAGCGATTTATTCCATTTGTTTTAAGTTAACATTCCCTTGATATTCTTCTAGGCTGGTTTTCAAATTTATTTTAGTTCCTCCAATGTATACATTTTCACAATCTTGACATGACATCTGATACATTCCTGATGTTTTTGTTTTCTACTGTATTAGTTAAGGGTGATTTCAAAATGTTTCTAAACTAAAATTATTTTGAGGTGACAGTTGAATATTATATTTGTTAAACGATTTTTCACTTCTTTAACATAACAGAGTGATATGTAACTTTTTGATAAACTAGATTAAGTAGAGAGAGCATTCTGGATATGTTATAAACATGGTTATCTCCCATTAATGTAAAATAAAATAAAATACACGATCCGTTTGACTTACATCTTGCTGTATAACACAAGGTATTTTCACTTACAACATCAGTTTTTATAAACAGACAATTGGACTTGCTATGGGCAACCCTTTTCACCTCTGCTAGCAGATCTTATGTGAGTTGTTTGGAAAAAGCTGTGATCACTTCCTATTCAAATACATGTATTTAAACTGTGATTCAGGTATGTGGACGGTGTATTTACTCTTATACCTCAGCAATATACTAGCACTAGACGGCCCTCGTAGCCGTGGTCGCTGGAGGGTTTAACTGAGGCGCTGCGCCAAGCGGGTTCGAGTCCCGCCACGGGCTGGATGTTTGTGTGTTTTGTGTAATTGCAATAATAAGCGGTAACGAAAACAGTAAAAACACAGTATCATAAACTGGGTAAAACGAGGGAACTTAAAAATACACTCCACTGATCACGTTGAGTAAAAAAAGATAAAAATATTAAATTTACAATTGAAATAGAGCAAGATAATATGTTACCTTTCTTGGATTTAAGAATTACAAGAAAAGGAAATACCTTAAGTAATAACTGTAACCCTATATCACATCAGCTTGCAAGTTTTCGAAGCTTGATCCACAGATTTAAAATACCTCCTGAAAAAGCAGAATTTAATGCAGAATTGACGTACATTAGGAATGTTTCTATTTAAAATGAACTTTCCTAAAATTGAATTCAGTCGTTATTAAAAATACAGCGGAAAGCATATGCTATATGTTTTTAGTACCTTACAAAATCCAAATTCTACAAATCTAGTTTATAAAAAAATTACATATCACTCTGTTATGTTGAAAATTTTTGAAAAGATGTTTAAGAAATATAATATTCCACTTCCACCTCAAAATAATTTTAATTTAAAACATTTTGAAAACATCATTAACTAATACAGTAGAAAACAATGCAAAATCAGGAGTGCATCAAATTCCATGACAAGATTGTGAAAATGTATACATTGGAGAACTAACAGAAATTTGAAAACAAGGTTGGGAGGACATCAAAGGAATATTGAATAAAAACAAATAAACAAATCTGCTGTTGATATTCATTTTTGGACTTCAAATTATGAAATACGTCTGGAAACCGAGTTACTTAAAGCCATTCTGTTCCCTTCACATTTGGATATGGGACAAAAACATTTATTCATTGGAACATTGAAAATATTTTCAAATTTGAAAATTTGCCAATTGGCTCCTTGTTACAATTTGTCCAATCAACTCATGGAATATGAGAGAGTAGAAAGGGGAATTCTCCATCGACACTACAGAGGTCAGTTGAACCAGACCTGATGAAAATAGAAGCCGACAAACCAAGTGCGAACTTCTACAGTCATTTCACCTTCTGCTGGAAAAATAGTCAGGGAAGAGTAGCTGGCTTAGCCAACATGCCACGCTGAAGATGGGAGGGATGCTTCCCGAAAGCATTCTGTGACCAACAGCATCACAGCTGAGTAATGCGAATTGAAACACTTGACCAGTAAATTGCCACAGTTTCATATGTAACCAAACGAAATAAAGTTTTATTGCATCCCTCTACAATTCATAATGCGGCTGTTATTGACACTGCAAATGGAGAAAAAAGGAAGCCCGAAATAATATCTTTCTACAACATAACAAAATCGGTTGTTGACATCGTAGAACAATTGTGTAGCACATACAATGTGCCCAGGAAAACAAACACGTTGCCAGTGGTCGTAATTTACAGCATTCTGAATGTAACAGGCATAAATTCTGAAATTATTTTCTTGAGCAACAGCCTTTATCACCAGATACACCACAGATGACAAAGGAAGCTAATACGCGTGCAAATAGAAAAAGGTGCTACAAATGCGGTCGTTGAAAAGCAGGGCCACTAAATATAGTGTAGGTCTTGCAGACAATATATTTGTCTCGAGCACGCCAAACGGATATGTTCAGATTATATAGTGTGATTATAGAAGCGTGAAAAATAAGGTTTCAGGTTAAGCATAATGCTGGAATCTTAGAACAGACCAGTAAATAACAGTGAATGTAGTTATACATAGACTTAAGACAACAAAGTTTGTTAATTATTAAAACATGGTCACACACCAACAGCTTTGTTTAAATTTCAGTTACATTTAAGTCATAATGTGTTAATGTTGATTTGTATCCAGTATGATTACAGTCAAATGCTCATTTTTAATAAATTGACTAAACACACACTTTACTAACTAAGCAATGTATGCTAAACGTATTCAGTAATTTTAAATTAACTATGACTTGCCCGAATAAAAAAGGTACCTTCAAAACACCAGAAAACTACAAAAATAAGGAAAATTTTGAATGGTGTCTCTCAACGTCGCGCGAGCTTCTATGTCCTAAAATTGCGCGCAAGCACTGCAAGGTTTAGTAGACTAGACACAAATTAGCAAATAGATTTGAATGGATGAGCTTAGTTACACATCTCATTTTATGCAATAGTAATTTCGGGGATCAAAGGGGCAGTATGTAGTCTCAGGCGAACCCATTTGGCTGGTGAGTGAGTAACATTAAAACCTGAGAAACGCCATGAATTCTTGCCAAGTCCTGTTCATTCATGTCCTCGCCATGATCCCTGGGTGCATTTCTGCAGCTGATACATGAAAAGGCATAAATGCGAATTCCCGACGCATAATTGGAACCCACCGACTAAGGGAGATGCCCTAACAGAAAATTACCGCCGCCTTGCGGTGTAGTTGGTGCACAGTCAACCGTAAAAGTAAATTCTGGTCTTCTATGGTGAGGGTTGAGCATAGGGCTAGTAACCCAGTCTCGTAAAAACATAAACTTCTACGTTCCACAAACGAGATAGAGGCGGACGGATTAAAAAGCATCGACTATGGCTGCGAAAAGGAACATTAGTTTTTAGAAAATGGAAAGTACAAGGAAAAACGAATAATGCTATAGAAGTAATTAAGGCAGTTGAGACATTGGGAATGGATGTTGTGGTATTGACGGAAATAGAAAAGAAAAGTGGAGATTATATTCATAGATGGACAGAGGTGAGTAACGCTGAAAGAGCCAAATTGGTGTTATCTGTTCCTATAAGAAAGAAACGAAACGACAAATTATTAGCTGGAAGGGAATAAATAAGAGGATAATAAGGATAACGATGTCTATGTTTGGTACTAAGTTGGAAATAATAGGTGTCTATGACCCTAGTAATTAGAGTGCGGCAGAGAAGTACACAGAGCTTTATGATATAGGAGAATTGGTAGGTGGATGTCCCAGTGGTAATGAGATACTAATAATGGGTGACTAACGGAAGAATTGGAAGAAAAATAAATGATGAGGTGGTAGGCCAATAGGGAGAAGACATGATAAATGATAACGGTAAGAGTTTTATAGAATTCTGTAAAGCACATGATTGTACTATAATGTATGGGAAATTGAAACATAAAGATGTTCACAAATACGAGTATATGTGGGGGAGACCGTTGAGGAAGCCGAGGAAGCGCATCATTAAGATACAGGGTGTTAAGGTTAAGAGATGAGTGGATTGTAGTTCGGATCAACATATTGTTAGAACAAAGATAGCTTCCCGTAAGGGCTAAATTAAAGCTAGAAACAAGAAAACTGGGTGGTAGAATTTCTATCTTAGATAGCTCAAGATATATGGCACATTTATTACAGGAAAGTAGTGTCAAATATTTATATCAGCTAAGGCTTACAAAGAAACTAATGGATGTGAAAGAGGATTGGAGTGCTGAAGAGCTGTATCAGTATCGGAAGCATTCTTTATGGGTGCAGTGGAGGAGGCTTTGGGAAGGGAGAAGAAAAATAGAGGAAAACCAGTATGGTTAACTGAGGAGGCATCAGAAGTAATTGAAGAAAACAAAAGGTTTTACTAAAATGGTTGAGTACAAAGAGCTAAGAAAACTTGGAAGAGTATAGGAGTTGTAAGAAAAGGGTAAGTAGGATAGTTAAATGTGCAAAAGTAGAGCAGTGAGAGAGCCTATGGAGAAATAGATCATACATTAGGCTCTAAGAGATCGGCAAAAGATTGGAAAGTTTTAAGAAAAATGAGAAGTGTTAACAATCCAATACCAGGAATACTATTTATAAGTATGGGGAAATGGGAGAAATATTTTAGAGAATTATGGACTGAAAAAATAAGAGGAATGCCTGAAAGTTCTATTAATGATGGAATGGCAGTTAATATATAGCCAATTGTGGAGGACGAAACCTCAGCAGGCATTAAAGAACGCAAAAAAATTATAATGAAGTGGGTCTGCAGGTATTATGATGCAGTGATGCAAATATGTATCACTTGTATTACGAAGGCGTAATTGTAAAATGTTTTTGTGGACCTTGCACCGCCCATGGATGCGTGTCATTACTACAGAGGTTTTATAAAAGGAGAAGGTCCCATCGGCCGGTTATGGCACCGCTTGCTCTTCCCGAGCGCTTCCCTAAGTGAGGGGACTCCGAGAGATCGAGTAGGATTCGTCACACCGGTTCGAAAGGGTCCTCTGCTAGATCCGCCAGGATCCGCTTGACGATGCGAGACACGCTAGTAGGCAAGCCTACTGCGCTCGAATATTGTCCGAGATCGTCCAGTCGGCAAAGCTAGGTCACGACGGGTACATGGGAGCAGGAATAGAATAGAGAGGTTTGAAAGGTTTGGTCTCAAAAGATGAGTACCTATTGTTTTATGTATCTTCGCGGCCCGGCGGCTTGTGCTAGTGCCCGTACGAGGCTAAGAACTAGTTCTGACTGCCTCACTGTCGCCTGTATCAGCCTATTTATACCCGGGTCGTTTGCGTAACGGTCACCAGGACAAAGAACCGGTGGCATATCTAGTTTATGAGCTTAAACTATTTGTACATTAGCACCTCTGTGGCGCGCGGTTGGACTTATATTACTAATGAATTGTTTACCTGTTAATGTATATTACAACTATTTGCTGCATTATAATGTTTGTCAAAAGCTATTTGCTGCCCCGCGGTGAACCTATTATTTATCTCTGTTCGCGTACCACTAGAAGCATCCCGCCAATTCACCACCATGGAGTTCGGCGTTTTCTATGACTTCGTCTGCGTTTCTTCTTGCGGTTTGGCAGGCTGGGAGCTCTACAATATTTAGGGTTATAGGAAGGGTGGTTCTCTTTCTCTTGTAGCGATGTATACCTACATGGTTTACGAGGGGGAAAGTCCAACGGGATCGGGTGCCACGACCCCCAAATGTCTTGTCCGCATCCAGCCATTCCGCCCGTGGAGGGAGTTGGTAGAAATGGCGGATATATTTTAGCCAGTGCCTTCACCTGCGGCCATGGTAGAGTGCCGCATGTCGTCGTAACCGCCCCTAGTATAGCCTGTCCGTTGATTTGTTGGCGTGGTGGCTAGTGGACGTTATTGTTCCTGCGCCATCTGTGAGGCTTTGGTTGAAGCTGGGGTTGAGTAGCCGTTGAGTTGTCCGTCGCAGCGATGTGTGTTGATGTCGCCGGTGTATCCTTCGTGGTAGTGTGTTCCGTCCTGAATCGGTCTATAGAGACCTTAGCCGTGATGCCATTTTCGAGTCGAACGTCTACTGTCTTTCCATCGTTGCTCGTTACTAGAAAGGGTCCGCGGTGTGGTGATGTCAGTTTGATCTCCCAATTTCCTCTCGGAGGTACACGTGTGTGGCAATTTGAATTTTTCCAGTAGATAGTTCCGCCCTCACGCTTGCAGCCGGGCTTGGGCTTCCCTTGTCAGGGATTCCCGAGACATAGTTGAAGGGACGAGGATATCTATGGGAAGGCGGATGTGTTACTGGAATTATGTCTCTGCGGCGCCCTGGTTGTGGGCTCATTGATTGCTGTACGTAACCCTAAAATGATTATAGCAGTGTGTCGAACCATGCAGGGCGGTAGGTAGCAGCCATCAGTGCGTCTTCTAGGCAGCCGTCAACGCTCTATTTTTACGTTAGCTTGGCGGTGATAGGCATTGGTGTGGTATTTTTCGATGCCCAGCATTCGCGTAAGTTCCCCAAACAGCTCTGCCTCGAACTGGCGTCCCTGGAATGTAGCACGTTAGCTGGAGTGCCGTAGCGGCTTATACAATGCGCAGGAATTTGTTGGCTATGTTAGCTGCTATCCGTTTGAGAGGTATACACTCTGGCCATCTGGACTCGCTGTCGCTCATAGTTAGGCCTCCTTTTGAAGGAGGCAGTGGGCCGACGATGTTTATGTGTACGTGATCGAAATTGGTCTCCGGTGGAATATCTTTAACTGGCGCTTTTGTGTGTCGATAGACTTTTGCTATCTAGCACTGGTGAGATGCTCAGCCCAATTTTTGGTAGCTGCGTGCATGAATGGCCAGAAATATCGGGTTGTGATGAGCCTGCGTGTCGCGCAAATCCCTGGGTGCCTCATGCCATGCAGTTTTGAAAGACTGCGCTCCTGCATTAGCGCGGGACGAAGGGTTAGTTACTGGCCGTGCTTGTGCCGCATGCGATGACAATGTTGGCGTATCCGTTAGGTAGTTTTGGATGTTGTCGTGAGTAGAACTGTATATCAGTATTTCTGTGTATGCTGCCCATGCCTAGCCAGGAAGTCGGCGGCGGTGCAGTCCTGTGTTTCTATGCTGGACAGAGCGTTTGCTACTGTATCTTTGTCTCCCTCGCAGTACTGACTGTCGGTAGAGAACTGCAAGATGTACCCCTGTTGTTGGACTCTCCTGGGTGTGCTGGTCTTAGGGTCCTGTGTGATGGTGTCAGTGAGAGTTTTATGATCGGCGAGAATAGTAAAATGTCTTCCTACTACCTGGTCTCAAAAGTCCTTCACGGCCTCGTAGATGACCAATAGCTCTCGGTCAAAGGTGGAATATGATCGCTGTGCCTGACTGTGTGTTTTGGAGAAGGACGCTAGGCTTTTAGCTTTCCCCGATTAGCTGCTGCAAGACGGCGCCAATGCTCATGTTACAGGAGTCTGTGGATAGTAATAGCGGCGCGTGTCCTGATGAATGGCCTTTTGCTAGGACTTCCTGGTGTTGTTGAAGGCGTTCTGTTTGTTCCTCTCCATTGGATAGGTGGTTTGTCATTCTTTCTGCTGTTGTGTAGTAAGGCATTTAAGGGTTGTTGAATGGTGGCTGCCGGCGGAATGTGTCTGCGCTAGAAATTGATCATACCTATTACCGTCGTAATTCCATAATGTTTTTGATGGTGGGGACATTCTGTGATGACCTGAGGTTTCGTCGGGAGCGGGGTTGGGCGATTTGGCTGGATACCAGATATCCCAAAAACTGTACTTACTGGTTGTCCAAGGTCACAGTTTGCAAGGTTGAGGTGGAGACTATATTCCGTGAATCATTGTAGAACTGTCCGAAGGTGCTCCTCATGTTGTTCTGGAGTCGTGGATGCCACTATGATGTCTTCCAGATAGAAGATATATTAACCTCTGGTATGTTTGTGCAGCGGTACGTAGTCCGAAACCCATGCGCGTGTATTCGAAGAGGCCAAACGGGTTGATGATGGCTGTTTTGAGTATGTCCTCGGGTGCAATTGCTATGTGGTGAAAAGCTCTCTGGATGTCTAGGATGGAGGCGATGGAGGTCCCATGAAGGAAGGCGTTGAAATCCCGGATGTGTGGGACTGAGTATCGATCAGGCCACAGTTTTCCTAACAAGCTGACGGTAATACCCGCAGGGGTGGATGGACCGATCTGGTTTCTTTACAATGTAGAGGAGTGATCCCAGGGTGATTTTGAAGGTCTTATGAGGCCCTCCTCAGGGAGTCTGATAATTTCTTCTTTGGCCGCGGTATAAATGGCTGGGTTTATCGTCTCGCTTTTGGTGTTACTGATGCCCCTTGTCTCTATATAATGGTAGATTCTAATGTCTTTGTATGGTTTGTTTGGCGTTGGTTGGGAGGCTTTGGTGTGTTCTTATATTAAGTGTCGGAAAGGGATCTGTGGCGGAATTGAGGATATTTGGTCGGATAGGATTTCCATTTGCCCTAGGCCATGGTTGTCTCGGAGATACTTTGAGTGGAGGTCTATGATATGCTGAAGTGATTGAGGAAATAGGCCCCTATGCTGGATTTTGGGATGTCAATAATTAGGAATTTCCAGGTGTATGTGCTTGTGCCTAGCTGTAATGTTGCTTTTTGGGTGCCAAATGTGTGGATATGGGATCAATTTGCTGCGTATACCTCGTATTCTGTGTGTCTGGTTCTTTTGATGATCTTATTGGGTAAGATGGAGACGCAGGCTCCTGTATTCAGGAATGGAATTCGATGTTTCTGCCATAGGGAGAAGAGGCGGTTTGTATAAGTCCTCACAGCTGGTCCCACTAATAATTGCTGCGCTATACCGTTTCCCCTCTGATTGTTGCCTATGAACGGGAGGTTGGTGTGCAGTTCCGTGCGTCAGGGCCCCAGCGCCTGTAGTACCATCAGTTGCCGTTGGTTCGTTCACCGTATTCCATCGGGTAACCTGGAGATGTGTGGTTTTTCTTCCTTGTAGTGACCTCAGATTATTTGATAACACCTTCATCTGAGTCTGCCAGATCAGTTGAAGCTCTTGTTGGATTTCTACTACTCTTCCTGCATTGTGGTTCATGGATTGGTCTGCAAACCGCGCGATTCTGTCCAGGAGATCGTCATCCCATGCTACTAAAAGGGTCTGTGCCTGTGCTGGGAGTTTGCGCAACCATGGGAGGTGTAGTAGCTCTTCTGATGTAGACATGCTGGCCTGATGTCGCAGGACTCTCAGCAGCTGGGTTGGTTTCTGGTCGCCCAGCTGCGTGACTTCGAGTAGCTTTTGGAGAAGTTGTTAATTAGTCGAGGCGTATATATCGAGCAGACGCCGCTTGAGTGGTTGGTATGGTAGGTCCCCGAGTTGGCCATCAGGTCTGCGACCTAGATGGCCTCTGATTGTAGGAACCAAGTTGCTGAGTCTTCCTTGTAGTAGGCGTTGGCACATACTCCTTCCAGCTGTGTTGCGATTGCCTCCCGAGTAGCTTGTCTGGGGTCACCACTGTTGTGGAGCTTGCATCGCCCATGGTTGCTTGTTGTTACTACAGAAGTCTGATACAAGGAAAGGGCCCCATCGCCCGATTATGGCACGTTTACTTTTTGCGAGCGCTTCCCAGAGTGAGGGGGCACCGAGGAATCGAGTAGAATTTGTCACATCGGTCCGAAAGGATATCGTTGATATGCTAGTTCCGGTCAGATTGCGCTTGACGATGCGAGATACGCTAATAGGCAACGTCTCAAAAGATGAGTATTGTTTCATGCACCTTTGCGCCGCAGCGGCTTGGGCTAGCGACAGTACGAGGCGAGGAGGCAGTTCAGACTGCCTCACTGTGGTCGCTGCGTAACGGTCGTCAGCTCAAAGAACCGGTGGCGCGTGGTTGGACTTATGTTGCTAATGAATTATTTACCTGTTAGTGTATATTACATACTTGCTGCATTTATTGCGTGCCTCTAAAGCTATTTATTGCCACTTGGTGAACCTATTAATCATCTGTGGTGGGGTGCCACTACAATGTTCAGCAAAATTTCGAAGGATGTGAAGTACTGAGGATTCACCTAATATGATACGGCAAAGCCTGTGTAGTCTTTGTAGGTTAAGAGATGTTTTTGATTACCTAATCTATGCCTATGCTCAGGATTGCGGGTGTGCTTTTGTTCCACTGGCACCGACGTGACAGTTTTCAGGCATTCAAATATAAATTTTGATTAGTTTGTGTGTGCGCGTGCTAGATGAATATATTCTGCTTTTGCAACTGAGTGGTTCTCCATATTATAAAGGTATGTAATTTTATTATTAATAGGGATGGGACCTCGATCGAGGTGTGTTAACCGGTCAATGTTTCCAACTAACATAAATGGCCTCATTCATAAAATCTATGCACTATTGACTGGAACAGCCCAATGGGTGTCAAGATCATGGACATTATAATCATTGCATGGTTTCTGTTTTGTCCAGGCTGCCATCAGAGAATAACACTTTTTTTAAATATAGTTTTGAAAGTAATGATATAAAAACTAATACACATCATTTGAACCCTTCCTTCCATCTCCTTCATGGTTAAGATAAAGTACAGATTTGTCTGTTTTAAGATCATGCACACTGAACAGAAACATGTGGTAGGAGAAGATTCTGCATTGAGTCAAATGCTAAAGTACATACCTCTTCATCATGGCATAAGTTCATCTCCTTCATTATGTTGTAAAACTTGCGTTTTAACGACGATACACCTCCAACTCAGCTTTTGCAGCTAATATTCCATTGCCACTCAGTTGGGGATTCCTTATTTTAGCATTACGCTCTTGCAAATACAGCAAGTGTTTCTTTGTGGCCTTCCGAAACGACAATTGAAATTATCGTGCAGGCAGCGCGTATAGTAATTATAGTTCACCTTTGTTTCTTCATGTTTAGCACAACATAGCTCACACATGGTTCTTTATATTTAATATGGAATATAAGTAATGCATCCCTTTTCCTGCATAACGGGAAGATTTAGACGGAAATGATCTGATGTGCTAATCAATGCTCTCAATAACGTCATCGGAAATCATTTTACCTCTCTTGTCTATTAGCAGTTTACCTCGGAGAAGATTTAGGTCAAGTTAAACACTCTCTCTGGCCCTATAGAATACAAACTACAATAACCTTGGCAGCAGAGTAACTTCCTGCAGGAAGCATCCATGACAAGGCAGTGGAAGCTTGAAATGCGTTTAGTTTGTTTTACGTCAGTTTTAATTCTAGGGCGACACTTTTTAATGTCTACTGCTTCAACGAGGCCTTGTAAATACACATCCTGTGAGGTTTTGAAATTTAGTGAAGATACGCAACCTCTCACCTTCACTTATGTTAGGAAAGCACCGTCACCGAAAGCTGTAACAAAATTAGTAAAATAACCTATCCTGTTGAAATATGGTGCCATATTCGTTACCAGCAAGCTATAAATCATCGTTTTAATTCTTAATGTTAAGACACAAGACACCAGAAAGTGTGACACAAGATAATTGCTAGCCTGCAATCATCTCCTCTTTGTCTTTCGTCCACAATATTTCCACTATGATTTGTGTATATCAATTCTTTTACGGTATCATTCTTCATTACATTCTTTTTATGAGTATGATGTCTGCCCTTGGACATCGGTGACATTATAAAGCAGATTATATAATTATATTAAAAGAGAAAACGTCTACAGAAGAAAATGGTGTGTTTTACCCATGCAAACAACAATGGAACGTAAACATGACTATCGTAATCCGCGTTCGGCGATACCAACCTGTGATAGGGCGCAAAATAGAAACCAGCAATGACTTAGTAAGTGTCGCCCACGGCAAGTTGCGCCATCAGCAAATTTTTTGGGAATGCATAAATATTCAAGTAAATTAATGCAGGTAATACAAGATATTTTTCACAATTTTTAATCGAGTACCTGCAGTTTTTTATCCCAATTTGTATCTTTAAGTTTGTTAACCTAAATGTAACGTATGTCCCCAAGAAGTAATGTTAAATACAGCTCATGCTGTGTGGTATAATGTGGCATATGAAATCATAAATTTTGGAAATGTATAAAAGGAACTATAACATTATAGGTAGGCATGTAGTTTTTCAGAGCGCAGAGCGTTGTTACATTTACCATATTGGTGTATTAATATAGCGTAGGAAATACAAAGATATAAAGGACATCAAGTATTTTAGTTTGTAATTTTTACTGCATATGCTATGACTTTATATTGATTTTAAATTTGTAATTATCTAAGCCTTTATTGTGTAGCGGTTTGACAATAACTACTATTGTGCCTATATGACAGCTCTTTTGTGAAGCTTTCCAACAACATAGATGAGAAATAAATAGTTTAAAATGAGTTCGCAGAAATTTTTTGGGGAGAGGTGGCATAACCTTTGGGAGGATAGGTGCTTTCTTCCTCCCATGAGAAATAAGACGGGTCACTTTAGCAAGGACGAAACATCTGAGTTAGTTTTGTCTTCCACCGTCCGATGCACATCACAAGAGTTATTAGTTTGGCACAATAACCCAAACAATGCACATTTTAGCAGTTTAGCTCCGCCGGTTCTGTGTTCTAACTCACTGGAAGATTCGTTTTGGAATCTTAGTTGCAGTTGTCTGTGAAGACATCACTGCTTGTTTTAAGGAACTACAACCACATGCTACTACAACTCCGCAAATCAGCCGTTGGCTACGCTTTGGGGAGGGAAAGTAGGGGAATGACGTTGTACCTTGTAACATACAGGATGTCCGGTACATACGTTTAAAATTACAAATTTTTATAACTACATTTGTATCAGATCCAGATGAAAAACATTTGACGTATGATTAGTAGGTCTCTTGTCATTTATGATTGCAACAATGTCAATGACAACAACGATCGCATGATTATGTTAGATTAGAATGTGCAAAGATGAGTATGTGGACACCATAACAGAAGGCGTTCTGTGTTCTTGGACTGGCCGAAACAAAATCTGTGAAGCGTGTACAATGAAATGTTCACCATGACTTTAATCTAGGCCGTCACGATGATGTCTCCTGTCACGTAGGCTTTATGAAATGGGACAGCCCGTTTACATTAGTGCACACCACACATTTAGTTTTGACGAGTCTCTTTCGACTGCAGAACCAGGAGGATTTTCACTAACCCTGATACGACAATTAGGTCTGTTAACTTTCCCATTCACATGGAAAGTTGCTTCATCAGAGAATAAACTTTACCTAGGAGAGCACTGCCTTCTTCAGTTTTACCCAAAGCGTCTGCGGCGAACGTCTTCCTTTTGTTTTTGCCCTGAGAATAGATTCGCCGGCGTAACTGAATCTTATAGGCCGTAGATGTAATCTTTTGTGGACTACATCATGAAGGAGGAATGGCAAGTTCTACACTGGCGCGTCGAATTTACTTCTTCGTACTTCTTACGAAGGCAGTAGGAATTCTTTCTATATTTTCCTCAGAAACATTCCGTTTGCTATGCTTACTATACTAGACAAAGGACTACCAGTTTCTTGTAACTGTCTGTTCAATTCCACAATTCTTACATAGGATAGGATATCGTCGTGACAAGGTTAATTTTACGGGGAAAATTACGTTGTACAACTTTACAAATTTTGTTTCATAAATGGCAAGAGACCTGCTAATCATGTGCCAAAACTGATGAACTTGCAAAGCAAGGATTAACACAGGTGAAAGCCAAACCAGAGCCACATCTAGGCACACCTAAGAGTTCCGTTAGAACGGCTATAGAAAAATGGTATAATAAACAACATTCTTTGGCCTGGAAGATGATTCCATGAATTTAGCGGGAAATTGTTTATCAAAGAACCATAGAAAACTTTCACTGACACCGGTTAAATGCAGTAAGTCTCAGTTAAACACAATAGCAGCCTTTGCCACTGGACATGCACCAGTGAGAAAGAACCTACACATAATAGGAAGGTTTCAGGGCAACACGGACTGTAGACTGTGCGGATCCGAACCTGAAACAGTCCATCATATATTATGGTCCTGTGAAGCGTCAGCATCAAGGAGATATAAAACATTTAGGAAACGTTTTATAGAACCAGGGAACTACTACCCCAATTGGGCCTGTGTAATCTGGTGAGGGACACAACACTAGTGTGAAGGGGTTGCAATCATTTTAGGGTTAGCACTACAGGTCTTTAGGCTGCAACCGGAGCTTTTGCAGACGAACCTGGTCCACAAAAATAATATGTGAAATGTTTTTATCTGTATCTGACAACTAAATATATGAAACCTTATGGTGTTAAAAGTATAGGCCGGGCACCCTGTACTATTCCCTAAACTTGTGCTAAATAGTCAGCTCAAGACTGGATGTCTGTTATCAGGTTATCGGAATCCCTCACCCCACAACACAATTGTTTATGCTAAAACAGTATAATACGAGGCGTATTCCAAAACTAAGTTCCGGTGTACAATTTTTAATGGATGGTAGGTATGAATGACGTTCCACAACTGCAGCACTATTTACCGACTCCTGAGGACTCCGCAGTGTAGGTGTGATGCAGTAGGCGTTTGCCAGTCGGTGAGAGCAGATCGCAATGGCCACGATAATCGTAGATCCCGCCAGTTGTGAAGTAGGCGATATGATTAGATTTTTGCTGGCAAAAGAATCATCAACTGCGGATATCCATCGTGAGTTATGCCTCGTTTATGGACCGGACATAATGAGTTTCAAACAGGTTCGACACTAGTGACGAGAATTTCGAAATCGCCGCACAAATGTGCACGACGAACAGCAGAGTGGTAGACCCAGTATTCGGACCGACGACTTCGTTGAGCAAGTGAACCAAATACTTCGAAGCGATCGGTGTTTGACAATTACTGTTCTGGCTGATGAATTCCAAAATGTTGCTCAAACCTCGCTTTAGACAATTGTCAATGAACAGCTTGGATATCGGAAACTTTGTGCCTAAACTGCTCATCGCACAGCATAAAGAGCAACAAATACGTAGTGCACGACAGTTTTTGGGGCACTATAGTCAAGATAGAGCTGGTTTATTTTCCCACATTGTTAAAGCGACGAGGCATAGACGGCGTACACCACGCAGAATCGAAAGAGCAGTCAATGCAGTGGCGACGTTCCGGTTCACCCAAACCAAAAATGTGTAAGTAATCGCCGTACACCAATCGTAAAATGATGACTACCGTGTTTTGTGACGAAAAGGGCGTTCTTTTGATTTTTTCATGAGCCGTGGGTCAACAACTACAGCTGACGTGTACTGTGCAACGCTCACCAAACTGAGACATGCGATCCAAAATCGACACCGCCAGAAACTGTCGTCTGGCATCATCCGCCTGCACAACACACGCCCGCAGACCGCTGCCAAGACCAAAGAGAAGATTCAAGAGTTTCGTTGGGAAATTTTTGACCACCCTCCTTACAGTTCCCACCCGGCACCAAGAGAGTATTTCCTTTTCTTGCATTTGAAACGGTGGCTGGGTAGACAAGGGTTTCAAACCGACAATGACTTTAAGACGAGCTGCTTCAAGTTCCAGGCGGTACACTTCTATGCCGAGGGATTAAAGAAGCTGGTGTAGCGATTATGTAGTAAAGTAAAGTATATATATATATATATATATATATATATATATATATAAGCGCACATTACTGTCAATAAAACCCTTGTCTCATGAGCGATGTTGTCATTATGACCAAACGGATCTTAGCTTTGAAATACGCCTCGTATCTTTCTGTACTCTAGACATGCCCCTAGATTAAAAACGCATGAAGGCCATGGATAGAAAGGCATGCATCCACACAGACAAACCGGAAGAACTATTAGGAAGTTTTAAAAACCTGTGAAAGTTTAAATTTAAAATGAAGCTGTGCATTTGTTTCAGGTTCTCGCATTAAATACCAATGTAGCTGCGACGAGATAAAAATAAATATATATTAAAAAAGAAGACCAAGCATGCAATCCCATCCGGTGAGATCTTGGTGTACAAAATGCCGTTGGAATGTGCTAGAGAAAAATAAATTAATAGAAGTTGTGTCAGTGCGGAACGTATGTGTAGCAGGACGCATTTTAATATAATTTAATTTGACTTTAGTTAGATTATAACTATAGTTATTTTAATCTTTTTTTACACCAGCGAATAAAACGTCTGATATACCAGAAATTGAATATTCCCCCTGCTGGGTCCTCAAATAAGGGAATAAGCTAAGAAGGGGATTTATTTTGTGATGTAGATACTAGACTATCACGGAAATTTGGCAATGCATTGGAAAGATAGCGGGCATAAATCTATATTTTTAAGTATATATATGCTGGTATGTCATATCACTTTCTCTGCTACGCACTCCGCTAGTAGGTAGAGGAAGTTTTGCATGCAGCCGAAAATTCGATACTGAGATTTCACGGGAAATACTTATTTTGAGGTGTTCTGAATTTATATATAAAACGTTCATAAACGTTCCGAACAAGCACGTGCGTGCTGTGAGAGTGTGTGTCTTTGAATAGCATAACTCAAAAACCAAACGCTGGAGAAATACCTAACCTGGTATTTAAGTTCAGTATTTTACATACGACACGAAGAGCTTTAACAAAATTTCTCCATCGCAAACCAACCTTTATTTTAGTTAGTTTTTCGACGTTTTCTATTTTATCAAAGGTGTTTCCAACCATTTTGATTAAAATATTGTGTGTTTAAAATACTTTCATGAAAAATAAAACATGTATCTTGAGTTTTCTGGAAATAGCCTTCGAAGTCCACATCATTGTGAAGAGATTTTGTATGTTGATGTATAACTGTTAAACCATAAGATACGGATAAACACTTGCTACGAAAAAATGAAGACCTTAATAAACAAACACAATTGATTTGAAATTACTTGTTTGAGAAATCAACCATTTCCGAGATATCCGTCAATATTTACTTTAATGTTTCAAAACTTTATGCTTTTCTAAGTTCTGTCAGCAATCACCTGTTTCTTGTGATGTCATGGAAAGAGTATGGAATTTAAAATCTACCATATAGCGAGACACTATGGACACGTTTTCCTCTATCGCTCTTGTACCTAGAATGAAAGGTGGAATGTATTTCTATAACTTAGTTTTGGTTATCATGCAGTACACGAAAAATAAGTTTTCGTAAAAATGACTTATATAGGTTATATACAAATAAACAATAGTGCTTAGAGAGAGACATTGTAAGACATCAAATTTTCTTCTCAAGAGAAAACGGATGTTTTACCCGCATAAGACAACCAATGAGATAGAGTACAGAAAATTACGATTTTTTTTTCTATTGGGAAATGATGTTTCAACTGAATACGTGGTAAGAGAGGAAACATAACTTTTTTTAGTGTAGATGCTGGCTTTGTCATATTTTCCTGTGAAAACAGGAAACTGTCATGTTTTAAAATTTCTAGACCCTGACAGTCTGGTATCTGAGAAAACAAATCCCTTCGTTAGCAATTATTTTTCTATTATTTTTCCTCCTCTGATGTGCAATTTTAAACTACCAAAATTTATGTCCCTTTGAGTTTAAAGTATCATATGCAGAGGGGGAAGAGTATGCAATTTGATGCACCGAAAAAAATAGTGACATACCTTAAAACATAGATGCGAGGTACCAAAAAAATGGGACACTTTGAAGAAAATGCAACACTTCGAGGCATGAACACACAGTACTAAACTACTCTCTCATATTTCTCATTGGACAACTCCTTAACCAATCATAACGCCACACGAAGAGGAGGGAACAACGTCATTGGATACACAAAATGGGAATTGGTAAGGGAACCAGAATAAAATAATCAACCAATCATTTATAGCTTTGTGGGGGTCAAATCCAGATATTCTATCTAGTTCTCTCATGCCACTTCTACTCATCTCAGAAGCCCTTTTATCTGGATTTATGTGATGATTTAACGGGAGCAAGTATACTTTTGGAAAACTTGACAAATGCTACTTTAAAATATTTTTTAGAGAAGTATACAGAACATTACGAAAAATTATCTTCCAAAACCATAAAATATGTTCAGGTATGTGAAAAGTATACAGATTAAAGCTACTTTCTGTACACTCTCCTATTACTGTTATTTGCAAATATGTAAAGTTCAATGCTGTAAATACAGATAATACATCTGCTTCAATAACATAACACTTAAAAACTATTTTGCTAAGCAGGTTTTACACGAAATTTGTAAGGACTTGAGAAATACAAATTTACGAGCTTCTGATGGGCCAGAATGTTGCATTTGATAATTGGAGAATTAAGCGAGGATGGACTAGATTAATTTAATTTTTAAGACGTAATGTTTTACAGTCATTCTGCAGCTAAAAACTTCTGTCAAAATAGGGATAGGAGTTATTGTTTAAAAATTCAGCATAAAATTGCATACAGGTAGTGTACTTTAATGCTGATATTTTAATTGTAATTATTTAGGGGTTTAGTGATCAATAAATTAAAATATGGAAAGTGTTCTGTTATTGTTAATTACGCTACCTCATGTATAGTAAAGGCTGGAAAAGTACTGGAGGTGTTTTACCCAAAAACGAGGGTCATTTCAAAAATCCTCACGGCGCATACGCGACCGTTACGATGGCGTGATGAAATTGAAATTTATGTCAGTTGTGAGTCAGACTTTAGGCTTGGTGGTTGTATGTGTGTTTGCTGGTTCGCGTAGCTGCATCCTGAGTAATCCAGATTTAAAATGGAAGCTGAAACGAGTCAGGTCGGATTACAGATAGGGCCGTATTCATAGATATCACCTTGGTCTGGACTATCTCCAGATTGATTTGGTCCGGACCAAAGGCCGACCAAGTGTTTTATGTTCACAGACGATAAAAAGCCTTGGACCAAGAAAGGCCGTGGACCACAAGAAGAAAATGTTACACGACGAAGAAGGGTAGTTCTGCGCATGCGCAAATTCCATAGAGCAGTAAACTAACCACTGTTACCCCCTGGTTTTTAACGTTCTATGTTCGTTTTACAGCTGCTTTTTCATCGAATCACTCCTCAACCTCCGCAAAAAATGAAGATAACCAAGAAGCGTGCATTAAAACGGTCGGAAGTGGAAAATGCCTGTTTTCCTTAATACAAAAAATGTTGTATATTATTCAGAACAAATCAGCTTCTACAAAGACAAACGCAAAAACGAGGAGACATGGAGGGAGATAATACATAGGCAGTTTTGTGCATGATTCTAACCTATTGCCACCCGTTCCTTTTTAAAGACGTTCTAATTCAGCAGATACATATTTTCATGGCATTGTTAAACATTTCAAAAAGAATTTAACTTACTGGAACATTAACTTTTAACGTTAAAATTATAGAACAAAATCTAATTTAAATAGCCAGCAATATTTGAGTTATTAAAATGTATCTTACCTTGTATCTTAACCAAATAATTAAATACTGTATGATAGTAATTATACAGAAATAATTACCTGAGGAAATCTTGATATATCACAAACTTTCCGGGAATTTTAATCTTCCTCTCCTCGTCGGGAAAACGTAAGTAAAGACTGAAATTACTTTGTACCTAACCTAAGTGACTTAACTCAAAGCGACGTAAGTAGAGGGTTTTACATACTCTATTAAATGGAGTTTATTTAGGGTTGTCTTAACATGACCTAATTTAACGCGACGTCACTTAAGAATTTGGCAATCTCAAACTTTTCCTTCCCGTTACGTCAAGTTTAGTGTCTCATGGTAATTACAACCAATCGGTGTGAAGCAATAATATGAAGTAATAAAAACAGGCAATCAAGATTCATTCCCAATGCGTTAATTAGACCTTTACTTTAGCAGCTCTCTTAACTTCGCGTTACGTCCCGTCTTGTTACGTAAAGTTCGTCGCAATCCCGGCTTAACGAAAAGAAGTCTAGCAATGTCACATGAAACATTCGTAAGAATACGGGCTTACTGACGCCTTAATAATGTCAGTAGTGTTTTCTTGATACCTTCCTCTTGCATAATATGGAAGTGCTATTAGCATTTGTATATCAATTGAGATACTTAAGCCTCAGTTATCGTCTCTGTCATATAGGTTAGGATGAACTAATTTTATCAGCCTTCTAATCTTTGCTTTACTAAACCTGTATTTGTTTTAAGGTTTAGGTCGTCATACCTTCCAATTATAATCTAATCTTGGTAGATGGGTTTACTCCATCATCTCATTTCGCGAACTCTACGCACAACAGCCATGCCCATCACTGCATAGTCATCCATTCTGTAAATATGATGTGCCTTTAATCTACCCCCTCTGAGGTAGACCAAAATTTGGTCCGGACCAAGGCGTTTGTTCCCCGGAGCAACGCAAGTTCCGGTCTATGAATAAGAAAATCGATGATCCACTGTAAACCCACTGGAAGTAGCAAGTTGGTCGGGACCAAGATCGACTATGAATACCGCCAATAGTGACCAGCGTTCCTACATCAAAATCGAATTCCTACGTGGAAAGACCAACTGAAATTTATAACACCTTAAGAGAGGTGTGGAATAATGTAGTGGGTCGTAGCACAGTATCACGGTGGTCTGCTCGTTTCCGTGAAGGTCTGGTAAGCGTTGAGGACGACCCAAGGAGCTAAAGGCCATCAACTGCAACAGACTACATTTCTCAGATTATTGTTATTGGCATTTTAAGAGAGGATCGGCAAAAACATGTGAGGAAGTTGATATGAGGCCAAAATGTCTTCCACTTAAGTTTACAGAATCATCACTGTAAAGTTAAAGGATGAGAAAAGTTGCTAACAGATGGGTTCCGCATGATCTAGTGAAGAGCAGAAAACAGATCACAAACGAATCGCAGAAGAATTGTTTTAACGTTATCGAACAGAAGGAGAACAGTTTCTGAAAAGGACTGTTGCACTTGATGAAACCTGGATACCAGATTTTGAGCCAGAGCTGGAGTCTCAGTCGCCACAGTGGAAAAGTTCTGATCTCCATGCCCGAAAATATTCCGCCGCCAACAATCAAAGGTGAAACTGATGATGGTCTTTGCGTTTGACATGAATGGTGTCATAGCTATAAATAGAGTGCCACAGGGGACGTCTTTAACAGGCGCGTACTACAAGCTGTTTCTGCAAAATGTTTTGCGCCCAAGAAGTCGTCAAAGAAGGCCTGACATGCTTGCATCTGGTGTACTCATTTTGCACGATAATGCAAGACCGCATATTGCCCTAAAAGTGAGTGAAGCGTTAGACAAATATGGATGAGAAATACCTCCCCACCCACCGTACAGTCCTGATATGAGCCCACCAGACTTTGATTTGTTCCTCAAATTGAAGGAACCACTCCGTGGATACAATTGATGAAGCTTCCAGTCAGTTGACCCGATTAATCAGCCAGCTCAACAATGATGGTGCCCTATTCGGAATACAGAATTTGCCAAAACGTTGGGAAGTTGTCATAAGCAAGAATGGAGATTGTGTTGAAGGCGTGTAAGGATATTTTGTAAAATAATTTTTTTTCTTTTCTACTATCTTATCGTGTGTATAACTTTTGAAATAACCCTCGTATGAAGCGCCTGGCATGTTTAGCCAATGCAAATGTGCAGCCGAAACGATGCCGTTTAGGTGTGAACCCCGATTTAATCTTCAAAGAATGTGATTAAGGATGTAAGATATAATGTTAAATAATACATTATAGAGTAGTTAATTTGTATGCTAACGTTATTTTCATATTACACGTTTTCTTGAAATCGCTTGCTCGTGTTGCAGTGTATTCCTAGATTTAGCTTCATCACCAGGGTCCGTACTAACCAGATGGGGTGTCTGGTTAATTTTTACTGTAACATTTTAAAGGGGGTGATTTGTACTATTGGCTAAATTGTAAATATGTGCGATTTTATTGAGTTTAACATTTTATATCTCCTTCACTGTATTGATTAGGTGGACTGTCCGTAATGGAAGTATTTTGCATTTTAGATCATATATAGTTTTTCAGCCAATAATGCACTGACATTGTAGACATTCAACAAAAAGAATATGCAGCAGAACTTAATTTACAGAAAACTTTGAGGATGTGGCAGCTGTAATGACAAGTTCAAAGCTACTGATCTTCAATAAATTGGATAATTAGCAATCATTGAATATAATGAAATGCAGTTTCATTTCTCATTTGGAGAAATGATTGCGGCTGCTAAAGATAAACTCAACAAAGCGATCACTTCAGATCCTAATTACAAGTTCTTTCAGTTAATCAAAGCGGTGATTTGTGGCTCAAATACACAAGCGTTACACTTTGAACTCACTTTGTCACAAAGTTCCTCATTTAGGTACGTACTCGTCACTTCTTGTAACGTAGAAGGATGATTTTCTACATTCAAGAATGTATTATTGATTAAAAGCAGGCGCTTAAATGAAGAAAATTAAAAGAAATTAATTGTACATTTCTTCAAAAGAAAATAAATACGTTACATGATGCACAACTGAACTCTGTACACTTTTGCTGCTTTTTGCTTTATTGTGAATGTCTTTTTTAGTATGATGTCTGAATGCATACATTTTTTAAAGTTTGATGCCGCACGAAAATTCGGCCCCTTAGAAATACACCTTCACGACAATATTAAATGTTAAGATTTCAGCACAGTAATGTTCAAACAATATTATACGAATCTCAAAAGTAGGTTATAATTGAAAGAACTGGAACAGAATTAGTGCACCTGACATCAAATGTTTAATAGCTTACAGGGATTGCTATAACTGAGCTGTTGGTAGGTGAGGTGATATGTCACAAACATAGATATTTACTTATGGTGTATTTCAGAGCAATATGACAATGCGCCTTTAAACCTATTTGTCAGTTTGAATACCATTATTGTTGAATACTTGATTGCTTATAATTGCTTTAACATTTCCTTAATAATGAAAGGAGCAAAAATCCATTATTTATTTGCATACATTATTTACTTTTAGTTATTACACTTCATAATGTCGAGAGGTACTGAATAAATCTTGGAAGATAACTGTGAATCCTTTAAGTGGGGGATGGACAAAGAAAACGTTTAGAAGAAGCATTTTAACAAAATTAAAAACATTAAAAAAAGCAATATTGATCACTAAATACAAAGTCAAAGGGGCAAGATTATCTTTAAGTACATTTTTATGTACAAAATTGCTCTCTGTGAGCAACCATAGCGATAAAAGGGTATGTTTAGGTTACTGTCCCTTACTATACAGTAGGTAACAAGCTGAAGCTAACCAACGTAAGTATTTAAGGCAAATTTCATATAAGAACAAATTGAAACATTGCTAAATTAGGGTATAAACTTAGGCACAATTGCAAGTTATATAACGTAATTGATTAGCATTCAGAATAACACAGAATCGCTTGTACTCGGGCATAGGACCTCGGAGAATTAATTACCAATCAGGGGCGTCATTTCGCACTACAGGGGGTTCAATTAGCTTATCCAAGTTATGAGACATAATTAGGCTACTGTTTATTATTGCTCTACCAAAAGAAAAACTACGAGAACTTCACTTTTAGTATAAATATTTCAGATTCAAGAAATAAAAGATGAATTACACTTGGGCTAAACGTGTCGTTAACATTCACATGAAAATTCGGACAACTGCTTCAACAATCTTGCCCCATCCCAAGCGGAAACTGAAATGACGCTCCTGCTACCAATATAACACACTGTGGAAGTACTGGACAACAGAACCAAGTGTTTCTACCGAAAGAAATGTGCAACTTATTATATTCACGCCAAGCATGCGTATAAGCCAGTATGTCTAATAAAGCAGAAACCAGTACTAAAGCTGCGCGCGCATTTAGCAGAACACGCGATTGTGTATGTGAAATAGCACTTGGCATGAAATATTGAAACAAGCGGTAGGTATAATAATCTAACGTTGTGGTGGTAAAATACGGCCTGTAATCGCAGCAACCTCAGTATACCTTGGTCACTTGAAGAAGAAATATAGAGTGAGTACTATACCATTCCTGCACACGGGTCCACGACATTACAATATTATTACTATTCTTATATTTCACCCTTTGGGAACAATGTACATCCTTACTGGACAAGTCAGTATACAAAACATTTATATACTGAACATTAGTTTTAGTGTAGCAAGCCATTTATGATTATCAATTTCGCATCTTTGGTCCAGTTATCAATATATAATTAATTTAAATATATGGACTTGAATATAGAATACTATAACACTGAGAAAAGGTTAGTTACATCTTTATTTCGCGGGAATGAGGAAAATATGGAACGTTCAAAAAGTAATTTATATGTAAAAACTGTTTCATTAGAAGCACCTCTTTTAGCTTACTTTTAGAACATGTTCTGAGAATTAAGCCTTTTGTACATCAATACATCTAGATGGAAAATGCTCAGTAGGCTTTTGGTAAGCCTGTGGCCATCCAAATGTACGTTGTTGAGGTTCCTTGTATTATAATTGTAATAGATATATATTCCGAGTTCTTATGGAAGTTAGTTTTATTGCTGTGTATGAAATTTGTTGTTTCAAGGATACATATACTACAAGGAGCAGGCAGAATTTTAAGTGCATCGAATACTTACAGATGTACACAATGGTAGTGAAAACGAGGGAACTTTGCTGCCTGATGTAAGCAATTATAAGCTTGTCCACACTCCTTCTGTGGCCTAGTAAGTAATTTGATTAAATGTATATAAGTGTATAGGCTAAGAATGAGAGTCGCATTCTACTTTGCGTTTCCACTTTATGTGCGTGCACATTCTTTGCTCTATAACATCTGACAGAATTGTGCTTAACTTCGGAATGTTCGTCTTAGGAACATAACAGAAAAAGAGGTGGTCGCCGAGGGCAATGTACGATGGCCGTAAAAGAGAAAATCGCAGGCCTCCGTAGTCTGAAAGCAGTGCTTTTGAAGAACATTTATCTGTGAACAGGTGGGGAATGAATGGGGGAAACAGGCTTGTTCAAAGAACTTGTAGTAATAAACATAAGAGTTTGATACGAGCGGCTCTGTGATCTCCCAAGTTAAACAAGAAGCACAAGGAGAAGGGGACAAAGGGACAACGTTTTCTCCTTGTAACGTTTTCTTTGGAACCGAAGGAGTTCTATTCAAAGGAGGATTCTTATAGAAAAGGATGCAAGGATAATCGATAGAAGAGAACTAGCTGATGTCCTAGTAACAACTTGCGAACGTATTACATAATCTGAATCACTTGCAATTATTTGCTGCACAAATGCTGCACTTGTCATAGAGGTTCTAAGAAATTTATAAATACCATTAGAAGCTAAGTATTACTCACAACCTAAGCGTTTTATTAAATCGCTGGCTCGCTCATTCACTCACTCACACCAGTGATAACAAAGTTATTAGATTGCGGACCTTTCTTGCAAAATTGGTGGTAAAATTGGGGGAGAGCGAAAAGAGAGTATAATCTTTTAAGTGGTTCTAAAACTCTTAGAGCTGTGCTTGGAATCTATAGGGTGGATTTCTAAGACGATATACAAATCGCGGTTTCCGAATATCAGCTCAATCAACCACCCCTAAGTATCGAAACTTAGGTAGTAACGACTGAGGTTCGAATTCGGGAGGTCCCGGGTTCAATTCCCGTTGGACCGGTCATCCCTGTCCTTGGGGTTTTTCCTGATTTTCCCAAGTCGGTAGGCGAATGCTGCGGTGAATTATATACTACCACGAATTTTCTTGTCCCTCATTTGATACCTTTCATCTTTCAAGGCCTGACACGGTGTTCAGTGGTGTGTGTGTGTGTGTGTGTGTGTGTGTGTGTGTGTGTGTGTGTGTGTGTGTGTGTGTGTGTGCATGCGGTGGATGTGCTTTATGGAGAGAACTTTTTATTCGCTGGCACGGAAATGTCTGCCCCTACCTATCCGTAAGGATAGGAGGCATCATTCGGGAATGGAAACGTTAGGGAACCCGCTGTCCTGCGCCTATCGCCATCAGGTTATAACCGTCATTCGTCATCCCTTGCTCTCGAAGATTTTAGTACGCGAAACAGGCCTAGTTTTGTTTGCAGTAATGAAATTCTTCTCCGTTTCCTACCTCTAGGCTCTTTCTATACGCCTCTAGTCTAGTATCTATACAACTTCCAACGTCTCTCCAAAAAGTCGTCCTTTTATAAGATTTCTGTTCTTATACCTAACAGCTTAATGTTAAACGTTGTGCAAATGCAAAAAAGCTACAGAAACTTAAAAAGTAACATGTAGGCGTGGATGTGAATGCACGAGTACACCAAAATGTTTCCATGTAGCTGAATAGATTAGTTTTCAACTTCAGCCTAATAAACTCAAAGGTAGACGGTTCAAACCTTGTAACAAGAGAAACTTTTCTACTCATTAAATGTTTATGTTTTATCAACTGAGACTAAGAACTTAACACAAATACGAATTATGAATCGTGCGGTCACAAATGATTGTTCTGTACCCGATGCTATATGATAATTAGCATTTATTTAATGCAATTTTCTATTTCAATGTACACAGAATACCCCAAACATTAATTTTGATTGTTAAAAAACTTGAGCGAACACGCTAGGCACAAAGATTCTTGGAATACAGTTACGTTATAAGTTCAGCACATTTCAAAGTCACGTAGGCAAACATTTTGAAAAGGGGAAGTGAAAATATTTCTGAGAGATTAGTCAGGCCTCCATAGCATCAAGGTAACAGGCGCATACTACGAATTGTAAGATTGACTCCGCACAAAAAGGTAACTTGGTGGAATAATTCTTAAGTAGGTAGAGCTTATGTAACTTAAGGGTGTGTAATCTAATCCGACTCATTCGTTCGTGTACACATTCCTACATACAATCGCGACAGTCTTTCTTGAGAATTGGTCACTTACTCTGGTGACTACTCCTGTGTTATTTCAAACGCTCCGTAAAGCGTTTTTGTATGAGAAGACTTAGCGGCAATCGCGAGGGGTTTTGCCGGTAAGCATTTTAACGACTCACGGCGAGTTACGATGCTGGTTTCTTTTATTACAGAAACAGTTATTTCAAACAGTAAAATTGATACTCCAGAAGTTAGCAGGTATAATGATTCAATTGTTATAGTTTCGAGTACTGCGATTCATAATAAATTTCATTCTTTATCTTCAAAAGGTCGGCAACTCGCTTCATTAGCTAAAGTATTAGATCACATTAAATTTCTCAGTCAATTTTAACTGGTGTTATCCTTCACATTACATTCACGCGTATCCTGAGAAAGTACTCATAGCTCTACCGCTGGAGCAGCTTTCGCACAAGACAACAGAACCAGCATCTGAAGCAGGTAAAGATACCGCTTCATAATTGTCACACCATTGCGCAGCTTTAAAAATTCAGATAACATAGTGCGTTATCATTTTTATGGACAAATATCCATTCAGGATCCTGAAGTAGTAGAGAAAAGGAGGAACACTTGGAAGTTATATGCACTTCAAATTCGAATTCTTGCTGTCACTTCATATTATTGAACTAATGGCCCTTACTAGGGATGGGAATTGAGGCAGGTAGTTGTGCTACTTTTGCACTACAAGCGTGAGGCACCGGAATATTATCGGGTCACGAGGTGTAACGCGTGCCGTTCCAGCCAATAGCAACCTGGTTTTAACTGCTGCCCCGACTTCACACATTTCGAGTCCCATTCCTCGACCAATAGCAAACCAGGTGCTCCTGCAGTTCCAACTTAACACGTCTCGATTCCCATCCCTGGCTGTTACACGACTAAACTACTTTGAACCTTATAGCCCATCGGTTTAAGGGGCTTTAACTTTAATAATTACATAACAGTAGCTACTTTGAATACGTTTGGAGTCGTTTATCTAAACGTTTAAGTAAGCAATAAAACCGGCGTCAAAGACAAGCTTAAGGCAATCTGATACTTTTGTATTCCATCGGACGAACTGGTACTAAAGTTCTCTCTTCTCTTCTCTTCTCTTCTCCTCCTCCTCCTCCTCCTCCTCCTCTGTATTGTTGTATAATAGACTTGCAGCCTGTCAATCCAGAAGCCAAGAATCTTTCCAACATTTCCTTGACTTCCCAGGTGACCTCCTTCCATCCGCCGGTAAGTCATCCCTTGATATGCGAACCATCCTATTTGGTGCCAATCGAGATATGTGCAGAATCCATTCATATTTCTCGCACTCACCTATTGGAATGGACATTTCTTGAGTGTCCAAACGTCTCCCTATTTCCTGATTTTCGGTTTTATCACTCTCAGGCTTATCTTTTATGTCTCTAATACTAGTTTGTGAATTCTGGTTTTCATTTTCTTATTTAAGTATTTATTCCTCCAGATTACATCATTCATGCAACCCGATATTCTGGCTGCTTTATTGGCCTGACATATTACTTAATTTTGGAGTGATCCTCGAATAATAATCTCAATACCTAGATACTTTAAAAACCATAACCTGTTTAATTATACTTGCATCTCAACGGGAATTTATTTGTGGCCTCGATTTAGTTTTAGGAGATGAACTTTTCATATTAAACATTTTAATATCTAAGATGGAATTTATGTAGTAATCTTTTCAAGTCATCCTTATTATCTGCCATTTGGACAACGTCGGCATAAAAATTTTTGCTTCACTGTTCCCCATTTTATAACCATTTTTGGTATTAACATCTTTTATTGTCTCATTCATCATTAAATTAAACAATAGTGGGCTTAGGTTCCGATGTCGGACACTTTTTTACTTTCTCTACCACATAAGTACATACTAGGTAGAGAACATGTTGTATTTCACAAAAACAAGTCCATGGTGTGTGTGTGTGTGTGTGTGTGTTTGTGTCTGTGAAAGCATAACTCAAAAACAAAAAGTAGGATAATACCAAACTTGGTATTTGGGTTAAGTACCTTCCAAGGATGCGATACGAAGATTTTCAAAAAAATCCCCCTGCTTCAAACGACCCTTTCCATGGAACATTTTTCGAAATGTTTTATTTTCTAAAACATGGCTGCACGATGTTGTTTAAAACACCATATATTCAAGATATTTACATGGGAAATAACATTTATATCTTGATTGCTTTTGTAAATAGCCTGAGAAATGCACTTTATTAGGAAGGGGTTTCGTATAATCTTGTATAATTTGTGAAACGTTAAGACACAAACGAAAAGGTACTTCACGAAAATTGTATGTAACTTAAAACCTGCAATTTATTTCCAATAACCTTTTTGTGGCATAAGCGTTTCCGAGATAACCGTTATTTATTGTTGGAATTGTTCAAATAGCCATTCTTTTTAAGTCCTTGCGATTTTCAGTTGCTTTTCGCATTGGCGTGGAAAGAGTATGGAATTTTAACGCCAGCTTAGCGTCCAGTTCTAAAACATTTAACTATGATTGTTCTCTTGGTATCTATAACAAACTGTGTATTGTGACTATTCGTAAAGGTTTATCTCAATTAAAATGGAGTAGATATGATAATAAAGTTTCGTAAAACTAATTTTCATAACCACTAATAAGCGGTAGAGGGTAGAGAAAGTCATGTGAAGTAACACAACAGATTTCTTTAATTGGTGTCTTTTCTAATATTTTCCATTCACTTGTATTCTATTACAATTAATAGTAAAATATTATGAAGTAGGTATTTTGTTGGAGTTGTTTATTTATTTAGCTCCACGTATGGAAGCCAATTTGAAGAAGGTTATTATATATTTACGTTATTTGCACCACACTTTGGGCATCAATTTGAAGTAGTTTGTATTGAAAGAGTTGTATTATAGTTCAAATGTTGGGGAGCCGAACTTGTAGTAGTTGCAACTGCACGTATGTTAAACAGTTTCCGGTAGCCTTCGCCCCAAATGTATTTTCAGGTGGCCTTTGCCCCAAGTTAAAAAAAAATATTCATTTTGTTATTAAACTGCTTCATTAAATATTATGTTTGCCTCGGCTGCGTCAGTATTATTTTAGAGACACGTTTCTCTTAGGTAGTGCGTGGTGCGACAAGAATGTAGGCTTACACAGATTTTTAGTTTTAATTCACTCCTTTTTATTAATTCTTGACACAAATTAAATAACACTTCACTAGCATTTAAACTCTTAAACTCATTATTGCCTCAAGGTTACCTCATTGTTAGCAAATTTTAATTTATTATTCTCACAGCTCCTACATTGTTAAATTATGTAATGCATTCACATAACATTATTACACATGGATAAAATCATATAAGCATATGCAATTACTGTTACATACATTTTACAAATTATTACATACATATTGCTTCAAGGCGGGTTGTTATTGAATTTACATATTATATAATTAGACTGAAATTATTTAAGTGTCAAAAATACTGCCTCAATTAGTAATGACTAATGTAAACCATTGGGTATATTGATTTATTCTGAAGTTTGTAAACATCTTTCACTTGCTGTCTGTCAAAAGCCTTTCCGAGATCAGTAAAATATAAGAATATTATTATATTCGAGGGCCTTTTCTGTTACATCTCTGTTTATAACAACAGCACCAGTACAAGACCTACCAAGTCGAAATACCTGTTCATCTCGTGAATAAGATACTTCAGGAAGCATTAGTTGAATTAATTTTGTTGCAATTTTTCTAAAATTCTTACAGCGAAAACTTCTTTCTGTGCTCCATATACTAAGAAAAATCTGGAGCACGAGCACTATCCCATTTAGTTCTCTTGTAATTAACAATCTGTAGAGCCTGAATAACTATTAACTAATAGAGAATAACTTAATCTACTCAACGACCTTCATAAAGTATGGCATTTCTTGAAATATCCTTTTTGACAGGAAAGCGTGTGGCTGGGATGCGCTTTTGATGCCACCAGCAATCCATAAATGCACTGAGCAATGCACAGCTATGTAGCTGAAAGGTACAGTTCCGTCGTACAGAGGATGCCAGTATTTAATTTCCTTAATAAGGTTAAAGTTAGAGGATTAGGAAGGCTATATCATAATGCAAATCTGCGAGGTAGAAGAGAACTTCTAAGGTATAAAACTACATTAGAATTTGAATGCTAGTGAGCTACGTCCACGGGAACACACGCCTAACACAACACGTCGGGAAAACCAAGTTGTCCTTGTCACAAATTAGAAATGGTGTTCTCTCTACCATCAGAAGCATTACTTGCTGTTCATTTTTACGCCACCTCTAAGAACTAATTGAGACAGAAACTCGCTTTTAAATAATGACATCACGAATTTGGCCCCCACCGTAAGTCATAAAAATAAATTCGTTGAAGATAGTGTGTACAGTGAGTTAATATTCTTCAAAATATGACCCTCCTGCATCAACCCACCGCTGCAAGTGTCTTCGTACGTTCCCTGGAAGTCGGTAACAACAATGCTGTTGAGGTACTCCGTGGAAGGCACTTGGACCGCCTCAGTCGTCTTGAAATGATATCCTTTCAGGTTCCTTGACCCGAGGGAACAAAAATAAGACTGGTGGAAGTGTATCTGGACTGTAGGGTGGTTGGGGCGGCGATGCCACTTTCTGTTTGGCCAGTGCCTCCCTTACAACTAGCAACGTGTGATCGGCTCGTTGTCATGATGAAGGATTTAGGAATCGACGATCTCCCTTCGAAAGCGACGGGCCCTAAGCCACGTTTTTATCGGTTTGCGACGATATCGTATCTTCACCACATTGTTTGTCGCGTCTTCGATGTCTTCCCACCATTTTTTAATGCTATTATGCCACTCAAAGAAACGCGTTCTGGACATGGCTTCGCTCTTATAACGAATCATATCAAAAGTCTCCGCAGCAGATTTGCTCTGTTTAACACAACATTTGAAGGCATAACGCTGCTCGATGGTTCGCTGCATCTTAACTAAACACACGATTTATACACTCCAAAGACTCGGAGGCAACTAGCCTAGCTTACGTGACAACCCCACCACCATCGATCCGGACCAAGGAGGCTTCCCTCCACCTCTTTGCATTGGACGGAGAAACATCAGTCCCGATACTTACTGGACAAACAAAATACAAAGGGCAATCTGGTAGAGACCTAGTCACGATGGAATTGACAAAATATTAACTTTTTCTTATGCTGTGTATTTCTATTGTTGGCTAATACAGTAGCCCAGAAACTCTAATGATTTATAACTGTTGTATATATTTTGATCCATGATCTTAATAATATATCGTTATATTATTATCATCATCGTCGTCATCATCATCGAAGCGAACAGATTTTAAAACGTTAAATACAGAAAATATAAACTCCTATACGTTTAAATTAATTTAGAGAGTCTCAGTGCAAGGTCCAAAAGTTTTCATTTGCCTAACGCTGAGATATGATCGTGCCAGATCTTCTGATCTCATCCAGGGGGTCAATACGTGCTTATTATTTTCAGCAGTTACACGCGTGAGTGCCAGATCCCTGAGTATAAATATTTAAACCGAGTTTCTCGATAAGACATTGAGATATTGGTAATAATCAACATAGGAAGAATATATCAGCATGAATAAATGCCACTTATGGTAGCATTATACAGTGAAGTGATTAGTTTAAGCAGAGTCTGTAGTGTAAATATTACCTTAATTAATACAGTTTATATTCTTGAACACCATTCACATTTGGAATAATGGTAATGGTATGTCTATTCTACCAATTATTTATGTAAAATTCTATTTTTGTACTTCCCGTTAATTACTGTAAATATTAAGAAGTAACGGTTTTAAATTAGTAATGCTATGACAATGTATATTTTTAAGGCTGTAAGAATACTCAGCTGTAAGTTGATAGTTAAATGCTTTACGTTGATGTTACATACTCTATGCATGAGATTATAAGAAAACCCCAGTTACTTAATGAGCCTAGTTCAATTGCTTTATATGCTGAACAATTAAAAATTTTATCGAGTATTTATGAATTGCTCAATTTCGCAAAGTCTGAGATCCACATTTTCTTTGAGGTAAATGTTTCGCTGTTGTATCAAATGACGAGAATGAGGAGTATTTCAAAGTATGTTTGCAGAAAAACCAAGCTATATATTTTATTCATAGTTTCAATATTCCAAGCCAATTATATTTCAATGCAATTGTTAAAACCAGTTGTACGAAAATAAAAAGAATGGACATTTTCAATTTCAACAATTTAGAAATTTAGTATTCATACAGCAATCCGTACATAAGTTATACAGTTCACAGTCTGACAGGCAGACAGAAGACGGACGTTTTTGTAAAACTGCTTTTGTTTTAAGGGACCTCAAAGCATATTGTAACATGCCTAATTTTTAATACGGTACATAAGCTATATGAATTCATAAGTTTACGACAAGTCTGGGGATAACAACAGGAAGACGGACAGTGAAATCATTAATCATGGTTTTATCATTCACATCATTACTTAATTGCTCATTTCTGTGCCCCTCCCTAAACATATCAACGAGCGCATCACATACTGCCATGTCCAAGCTCTCCAGCTCAACTGCCACTAGGGGGAAGGGGAAAGACTCGAAAGTGGTCGGCCGTCCTACGAATGCGCAGTGTCCTCCGGGCATACGAGGAATATTTGAGAAGCTGCCAGCGAATTTTATATTTGAACATTACAATGTACCCTCTTCGATTAGCGCTTAATAATGTTAAAACTGCTATTACCTAAGCGGAAAGACCCTGTATTTAGTTCTAACCAGTGTAACAACACTTAAAGTAGAAAAAGATAGTAACTCCTTCGTACCCATAGATTTATACCATCTTGCTCTAAATTTAATGTAGAGAAACTAGTAAAAAGTAACATAGCGACAACAAACACGTACAATGTCTGCAAATCACACTTTAATAACATGTACAAGCTTCTAAAAGATTGTAAATGGGATAATAGAGCAACACCTCAAGATGTCAACACCTCAGTGGCCACTTTAAATATATACTCAATGTAAGACACATGTGTACCCAAAAGAAAGCAACTCAAACATAAATATCCTGCTTGCTTCACGAAAGAAACGATACAAAATTAAAAGAAAAGCAGCGCAAAAATAAAAGTGCACCAAAATATTACACGTGGTTTTGTAAAACTGTCTAAAATGAAAAAAAAAAGATAAAACAGCTTTTAGAAAGCAAAGTCGAAGTTAAATTATCGTGAAATTCGAAGGACTTCTGACCGTTTGTTAAAAACAAACGGAAACATCTTCAGACACACAGAGAAAGAGAATATAATGGTAGAATATAAAAATATCCTGCTGAAATTGTTAATGACTATGCTGACTACTTTAAATTGCTTTATTAAGCAGTGCTTCAAAATGCACTTTCAAAGCCAACAATGCGATTAATATTTTAGATTTCTAAGAGCGATAAGTGAAAATGAAATTAAATTTGCATTAAATAAAGCTTACGAGTAACAGAACTGCAGAGCCTGATGGAATACCTGCATATATTTTTAAACGATGTAGCGACCTATTACTATACTCTTTAGAATTTAATCTATAACCAAATCTTGCATCAAAGGAATTTTCTTAATGTGTGGAAGCAAAGTAACATAGTTCCCGTTCCAAAATCTGGAAATTCTAAGACGATAAGCAACTATAGATTTTTATTTTTAATTATGTATAATTAATTAATTTAAATTAATTATAGCTTTTAGAGACCTTAGCCTGGTTGTGACATGTTTTTAATATGGAGTCAACTGAAAAATTCAAAGCCACAGCCGGGATTTGAACACGATTCTTCCGCTCTCCGTGTCGTTGCTCTAACCAATGAGCTAGTGTGAGAAAATGCCGGTAGGACATTGAATTACCCAATTGACTAAAGTTGTTTCCCAGATAGACCGCCGAGGCATTTCACTAGAGATAACAATCTCAGTGGCGACCTGCCATCGCAAGTGCTTTATTATGGGATTCTTAAGATTGTTATTAGGTTGTTGTTAAGGCATTAAATAACTATAGACCTATTGATGTTATGTCTTAAGCAGAAGAATTATTAAAGGTATTATTTGTATGCGGATATAATCATATGAAATTTCACCGTTACAACATGGTCTCATGCAAAAAAGATCAATTGTTACCAATCTCTTTAACTTTATTGAATATCTACAGAATTAGACCAGTTGAAGCAAGGATATGTAATATTTACCAATTTTCAAAAGATTTTCGATAAAGTTGATCATGATTTTTTACTTACTAAATTATAAAAACTAGCTTTCTCGTTGCCATTAATGAAATTACTTCAATCATAATGGTGAATCACAAAATTTGCAGGTCATACCAGTTTAAAGTTAATTCAAGGATTCCCCAAGGTTTAAAATTAGACCTTTGTTACTGTTATGCTTTATAACTGACTTATCTAGTGCTGTTAAACATTTCATAATGTTAATATCTGCTGATGATTCCAAATTAAACAAAAATATTAATAGCAACAAGGATTACTTAGTACTTCAATATGACTTAGACTCTCTACATGCATTGAGCATAATGAACAAATTTCAATAAAATATAAATAAATGTGTAAAAGTACCTAAACCAAAAACTTTAAATAGGACACCACTCAATGAGTAGTTAAAAATAAAAATTTAGGAGTAAAATTTGCACAAGATGCTATATTCAACGGAGACATTGAATTAATTCCATCAAAATCGTTAAAGTTTATAGGCTTCATTATTAGAAATTAGTACACATTTAAAGAATAAACATTAATTCGACATTACAAATCCTTCGTTAGAAAACATCTTGAACCTGCATCATCATTTAGTATCCTAGGACCATAATACACATTTAATACAAACGCTACAATCAAAATATTTAAAATATTTACTCTACAAAAGAATTGGTATTGCCCTACATTAATTGCGAAACCCTTTTAAAAATATTTAAATTTAGAGCTTTAAAGACGGAAGAGATATTATGGGAGGAATATTTAAGTATTCGTTTTGTGCATTCGATTATTGATCATATGTATATTACTACAAACAATCCTCTTATATAACAAGTAAAAGAAGTAGATTCAAGAATCATTTTTTTCACTCTCAGAGCAAAAACAGAAAACACAAAAAAACATAAACGGAATTATGAATTTATATAACCCAGTTCGTTATTTTGATGCAGATATTTTCAACATGTCTGAAATTCAGTTCAAAGATACTATAGTTAATCTTTGTTAATTAGATGTTGTTAATCCTAAAAGTTCTGTTTCTTAGGTATTACTATTCCCTATTCTTTTATTTCTCTTCACTTCTTTCGTACTCATCCATAAATTCTGTTTGTTTTTTCTGTATTAGCTCTATATTAATTATTTTGAGTGACTACGTTTTATGATGAACATTTTAATTAGCATGTTATGTTAAAAATAAATAAATAATAGTTATTAATTTTATTATGTTACCGTTACGTCACAAAGTATTTCCCCTAGATTTCGATATCGAATCCTAAGATCAAATGCAATGGTGAATAAGTGGAGGAGAAAGTAAGAAAGAGAAATATAGAAAAGAAAGATGTAATTAATGATGTAGGTGAAACTTACCTGGTTGCTGCGCCCGAATTTCAGCTTCAACCACCTCTTGATGGCCTACACAGACATCTGGATCAGGAGATTCAGGAAATAGTTCACAGTCCAAGTAGTCTGGCAATGTCAGGCCGAAGACTTCCAGGAAGAAGCCACAACGCCGTTTCGTTTCTATGAAACACACAAACAAAATTTACAGTGGAATAACCAAACACGAATGCATTATCTTTCCAGTAAATTTTGTTACAAAGGAATACATTTCTAAACCCTTTAATGCATTCTAAACACTGAGAACCCCAAAACAGATGTCGGTAAATGCATCTGTTAATATTTTAGAAATTTAACATTTAATATGATGTCAGACAATACAATACTCTTAAACTATTCACCGAGAGAAACCTGGACACCTGGACGGACGGAGAAAGTCTCAATTAATGCTTGAGATTGCATAAATTGCACATTTCCTATGTTTAGAAGCCTTTGCTTTAAGCCTTAAGAGCTTTACATTCATATTATTGTTTTAACTTTAATCCATTTCCGCAGAAATAATTTTTAATTCGTGCACAAAAAAAGGCTTTCAATTCAATAGGGATACTATTTTTTTCTCCATAGGTTTGTCACTATTACCGATTAACATTTGACCCAGTGGTTGCCGGTAGTCCCAAAATTAGGGTGGGCCAGTGAACACTGTTGGCAACCCCCCTCCCAAAATAATTGATTGATACTTATTTGGACAGTTTAAGAATATACTGCAACAAATTACAGTCTGGTTTGACCTGTTTTGAAATTCTGTATTTCTTACTCTGAGTGATCTGAAATGAAAAGTGAAAATGATTAAATATTGAGCAAATATCACCAGGTTTGCTAAAACCCTTACGTCTGCCTCAGTATTTCGGAAGGAAGAGGGGGGATCTGTCAGCTGAAATAACTGCGTTCTTATATAGGCAATATTTTCTGAACAACGTTGAACACACTGCAACACTTATTGCCTAAAATTACTTTGTTTATACCCTAAAAAGAAAGAATGTACGTAAATGTGTAGCAATATGTACACACACACACACACATATGTGCGTGTGTGTTACTTCATATTTTTGTTTTGGCAATAATTATGTTACTCTCTTCTTCTCCACTTTATGGAATAGGCAAATAGTCTGCTCTGCTCATTTCTTCCAACATCCTTTAATCAAGAATACCGCGCCAAAATTTCGAAATTCAATAAACAATGTTAGAATTTTAAAATCCTTTTTAAGTGGAATGAAAAGTCTGACATTCTGCGGAAAATTGGGTTTGCAATTACGATAACAGTGGTATTGTATGACTTTCTCGAATTTATGTGTGTTTGCAAACACAGGAAAACTTAGTTATCCATTAGTAGAGATATTTGTCTGTCGAATCTAACGTTGCACTGGAACAACCTCGCAAGAGTACTTCGGAATGAAATGCACTTAATAGGAGAGAAATGGATAAAAAGGTCATTTAACTTGTTTAATGAACACGCCTATTATTTCATTTAAGGGTTCTTAAAGAGAAATACAGGCACACACAGCAAATAGGCCAAAGAATTCCATTTAGTATAATTGCGCACAATGTGTTAAATTAAATGAATTACAATCTTACAAACAAGGTTCGTTAGGAGCTCAAGGAAATTACAGGAGGATTAGCAGCTGACACAGATTCTGTTAGTGCCTTTTATTGATACTGAAGCAGCAGTGACGAGGACTAAAAATAAAAACGACCTTTCTGTAATTTACTAATGGACTGTTTCAAACAAAGGGGAGAGTCGCAATATCTTAACGTTTACAGTGTAATTTTGTATATTTTATTCAGAAGGTGCGTTTAACTCACCATAGCAGATATCTCGACAGGGCCTTACTAACTGTCCGGTAGGTCCACATTTTGGCACGAATACAGAACACAGGAACAGGGCTGCCAACTCATAGCACCGAACATCCACTACAGCGTCGTACACTTCCAGTTCCTTAAATACAAGCAAAAAATATACAGGCCATAAATTCAGGTGAAAATATCCATGGACTTAATCAAGGGTCGAAACCAACAACCCAAAAACAAATTAGGGAGCTTAAGTAACCACCACAACATTTTCTCTACTCATTATGCTTTATTTTAACAGATTGCTACAGATCATTCAGGTTTACTTCCTTCTACCATCCTCCTCTTTGTCTAATATTCACAAGAAGCATTTCAGTGAGATAGCACCACAAAAATGCATGCTGTATATCCAGAGAAAAGAAACGCCCACTTAACATTTAAAAGTGTACTGCATAAAAACGAGAAAAGAAAGGCGATGTCTAACAACCACGCGAAAAACCTTTTTACAGATTGTTCATAAAAAATCTTATTTTTGTACTTGATGTTAAGATGAATATTCGTCAAAGCGATTTCAATTCACATTGCTCTAAGTAACTCATAGGAGCACAGTTGCTAAAATTGCTGAGCTTGGTATTACATAATCTTTGCAGCGTTCCTAACAAACAAAAGAGCGACCAGTCAACATGTCAAAATATACTGCGTAAGTACTGGAAAATACAAACGAGCAACAGCGAATATCCTCGAAATAGTTAACATAATAATATTTTATTCGATATAAACTGTATATTAACGGGTTCCAAATTTTTCCTACAGTAAAGTTTTTTCTATTGTAGTTTAGCAATAATAAAAATGGCTTCACAGGTTACTTACAAAATATTCAGGACATACATTTTATCCCATATCGGAATATCTCAAACGATTCTCTTTGTAATCAAGATCTTTAGGGCTATTTTTGAGAAAATTGGAAATAAGAACATTTTTCCAAGTAAACGACTGTTTAGTTTCGGGGGATTTTCGGCTTATTTCCTTAAATGGTGCGTGCCCTAACTATGATATTTGGTAGTATCTTACTTTACTATTACGGTGTTCACAGACAGAACGGACAGAAAGAAAGCAGACAGACAGTCAGACAGACAGACAGACAGACAGAGTGACTTACTGACTGACTGGCTGAATGACTACTGACTAGTTGACTGGCTGGCTGACTGATTAACTGACTGACTGGCTATGACAAAAATACGCACAAAAAACAGGCACACGCACGAGCGTGCGCGTTTTGTTTAAAAGTAATACCTCTCTCAGGGATCTCAAGACGAGCATTTCGAAACAAGCAGCTAAATTGTATAATTTACTGCTCATTTATCGAGTTACGTTAACGAATGAAACTAATTTGTAAGACCTCAGTAACATAAATGTACTGCGCCGTTTATAGTAATTTATATAGTGTTCAATAGATTAGGAATTAATAGCATCATTCAATTGGCTAGGTCCGTTTCTATAAAGGCAAGCATAAAATTAAAAATATTTCAGTTTCCTCTTGCGCGGCACAATTGCTTTCTAGTTTTCAACTAGGGCAGTCATTGTTAAGTATAAGGTAAAACTTGTAGATCTACGGTGTCTTCATTTCCGTATATTCCGTTGTATATACGTTAGGTATATGGATTTGTCGTATAATTGAATAGATAGGTATAACTTGGGACTTTTAAGGTAAATGTCTTAGCATAGACTTTGTTGTATGTTTCTTATTCTTAGAATAATAATAATAATAATAATAATAATAATAATAATAATAATAATAATGTTCTATGTAAAAGTGTTAAACCTTGCCGAAATTAAGATAAATTATTTATTGTGTTGCCCCATTATGCTGGATGCAATACGCAGGCGAATAATAATAGTAACAATAGTAATAATAATCACGGAGCTCGGAAACAGTTTTTGTTCTGTAAAATAATAACAAAATATTTGAAATTAAAATAATATGTATTTCATTCGTGAGACTCTTATTTCAGTAATTTTCAAATTTACTTATACTTTATTTATAACCTTGTTTTTAGTTTAACGGCTTTTAACCTGGTTGGTCGTCGCACGATGAATGAAATGAGTGGAATGATACTCAAATGAGTCCAGGGTCCATAGAGTTTAAAGTTACCTAACATTCGTCTTCTCAGAAAAAGGGAAAACCCCGGAAAACAGCCTTATCCATGTAATCCACCTAAATTTATAACTTGTGATGACGTCTCCGTTACGTTTTCCTTTTTGTATGAATCCAAACTATCTTTACAATTGGATGATTATTCTTTTCTGCAATGGCGGGAAAATTCCTAACTGCGTTCATGATAATTACGTGCAGGTACTTTCCACGTAAGGGAACGCGATACTCGTCGCCTGTCTGAGGAGTTTAATTTAGTTTCCTACCTATTCACGTCGTGGACTAGTGGTACCGTGCTAGCCTCTAGTTCCCAAGGTCGCGGGTTCAAACCCGGCGGAGGGCGATGGATTTTTTCGGGCGTAAAAATCCTTAGCACGGCTTCCTTCGGAAGGGAAGTAAAGCCGGTGGTCCCGTGTCGTAGATTTACGGCACGTAAAAGAACCTCAAGCCTGATAAAGAGGCCTCTGAGCAAAATTACCGGTGTTTCACGCCCAATATAGAATGGGACGCTAAAAACCATAGTAGTTAAAGAGCGTCCATAAATAAAACTCAATTTCAATTTACCTATTCACGTGACTTCCACGCTTGTAGTACATTTATGCAATCTCCTAAGGAATTTTACTACCTATTCACCGTGGAAGCTAGCTCTAAATCGCGCGATTATTTTGTACTTTCTACTCTCGTCTCATCTTCATTGCTGATTTACTCTTCTCTTCTGCGATGCTTGGTTACTCGCGAAGATACTATTGCCTTTCTTCTCGTTGGTGATTTTTCTCCTTCTTTAGTAAGCGAATCTTAATGTATTCTAACTTTTTCGCTGCTAAGTTGTTCAACTATTTACACTATTCTTCCTTTCCTTCTTAAACTAAGCTAAATATGTTTTGTTGACAACGTTTCTTACTATCATCGTTTATCTTTACACATAATATATATTGACTTATCCAATATTTCCTTATTCGTTATAATTCGTCTTCATCACAAGTTACGTTGATTTTAACATTGTGTATGCAGTTACTTTTTCAAGTTAATCAAATGCATTGCTTGCTCTTACATGGCTTCGTTCTTCTTTTTCTTTTGAGGTAGTTTGATATAAACATTGCAATTTATTTATCTGCTTCCTTTACACCGAATTTCTATACATATGACCATTCCTTATGAGCTAATACTTTAAATTCTTACACATTAACTTTGGAAGTATCGTTCCCAGATCGATTCCTGCATAAAATTTCCTTAAAATATCTTCTCAAATTGATCTTGATCTGTTGGAGTGTGAGGCAGTACTTTTAAAATTTTAAATGATTTCAGTGTAATTATGTAATATATAAATACAATAGCAGTCCGCCTTAAACCAATATGTGTATGTAACAATATATAAAACGTGAATATTACAGTCATTGTATACGTTAATATTATTGTGTACATGTGTAATAATGTTATGTGAATATATTACATAATTTAATAATGTAGGAACTGTGAGAATAATAGGTTAAAAGTTGCTAACATTGAGGTACGAATGAGGTAACCTTGAGGCAACAATGAATTAGAAGGTTTAATAATGCTACTAGTCATTCTTGGAAACAACAATGTAATTTTTGAGACAGTTTATAAAATAGCCAATCATCAACCAGAAAAAGCTTAAGTTAAATGAAGGTATTCTATTGGACTAGGATTAGCCAATCAGAAACTGAAATAGAGCAAAATTTACAACTACAGAAGTCAGTTGCTTATAGACAGCGTTCCTAACCGGACGCGACATGCGTCCTCGAGTAGTTTAATACGTATTCATTGTGAGACAAAAATAGTTTACGTGTTAAAAAGTGCAAGTAATTAACAAAAGAATCTCACAGCTCTCTATATCAGTGAAGTGTTATTTAAACAGTGTCAAGCATTAATAAAAGGAGTGAAGTAGAGTTATAATCTGTGTAAGCCTACATTCTTCAGTCTCACCACTCCCTGCTAAGACATTCATGTCTCTAAAATAAATACTGACGCAGCTGAGGCAAATATAAATATATAATATTTAAAGAAACAGTCCAAATTACAAAGTTAATATTTTTTAAACATTTGGGACAAAGGCCACCGGAAAGTACATTTGAGGCGAAGGCTATCGGACAATTTTTACCATACGTGCGGTTGCAACTACTTCAAATTCGGCTCCCCAACAGTCGAAATACAATAAATCTTCTTCAAACTGGCTTTCCATATGTAGCAGCAAAATAAACTTCTTCAAATTGGCGCCCAACGTGGGGCAAATAACAATACAACAAAGTTACTTCAAATTGGCGCTCAGCTGCGTGGGGCTCAAACACACAAGAAGTGGCAAGGGAAAAGCTGAAAAGAAGAGATCAACGAACATCAGAGAACTTCAGAAAACTCCAGAGAACAACAGAGAACTTCAGAAAACTCCAGAGAATATCACAGAACTTCAGGATCAACAACATCATCCAACAGCAACAATTCTTTCAGGAGTACGGGGCACGCAGTCAACAATTCAACAAGAATCTACGAGGGAACACCAGAATAAAAAAACAGCCAGAGAAAAGGTCAGAAAATTCCAATACTAAATATTTATATAATTATCGAAGTAGTTACGAATATATTGTTATAAAGATAATTTCATGCTGTTAAGAAGTCGTAAATTAAAATTGAGCAATTCCAAACCAAATATAACATTAGAAAATATACAAACTAAAATGGAAACAGAAAAGAATGAAAATATGGAAGTAGGAGAGGATAGGTTAGCCATTACAAATTACAATGTAAATTTACAATCAGAGTTAGATGAAGCAAATAGGTTAGATGTAGAATAACAGTTATCTGTAAATTCACAGGTAGGCATAGAAAGAGATAGCAATAATATGCAAGGCCAATCACCTTTACATATGTTAGTGCAGGGAACCACAAATGAAAGAAATACTATCCCTCAGACATCTAGCCAACAAGAGCATCTAAACTTATCATAAAAAAAATTTATGTGCCTTCTGAAAGCAATAACTGAAAGTAATGCAGACTTAAATAATAAGTTAACTGAAATGAGAGGAGAGTTAAAAGAAACTAAAAATAAGATAACGAAACTAGTTCAGAGCTGAGAGTAGAATTAAGTAAAGAATTTAATAATAAGTTAACTGAAACTAGTGCAGAGTTAGGTAATAAGTTAACTGAAACTAATACAGAGCTATCTAGTATAAAAATTATCTAGCTAAGCAAATAGAAAAATGTATGAAAGAAAGTAAACCTGAAAGTAAGAGGTTAGAAATAAAGCTAGAACAATCTTCTAAAGCACTTAAAAAGATATAGATTTAAAAGTAAATAAAGGTTGCAATCAGCTGGAACAGAAATTGCCAAGTCATATTGATAAAAATATAACTGAAATGGAGTTGAAACTTACTAATACTAAACAGGGTATTTGTAATAAGTTAGATAAACACGGTGAAGAATTAAAAACAATGGTAGAAAATACAAATGCAGATCTAGTACAAGTACAAATAGATTTAACAGGGGAAATAAATAAAATGCATGAAACGACAAAAATAAATACAGATGCAATTGAAGAAGGACAAGTGAAGTCAATGATGGATGAAATTAAAGATAAATTACAAGAAAGTAGCAAAGAAATAAACTCAGAAATAGTTTTGAAAATTCAAGTACCAGTGTACCAAAGGTAAATGCAAATGTAACTAGATCTGTAAATGCTAATCAAATGCATAACAATAATACAAGTGCAGAAAGAAGTGTATCACCTTTGTTAACTGATAACACAAGAGACGCTACTGCTTTTTTTATAGCATCAGCTTCTCAAACGCACAAGAATAATAATGACACACATGTGCATGTAACAAATCGAATGTCAAACTGTTATTCTGCTCTTAATGAATTACTATTACCTTATTTTAATGCTTCCTCAAGTCCAGTACAATCTATACACGATTTAGTAGAATATTTTAAATTGAAAAATGTGCCTCAAGCATTAAAATGATACTTGTTAGAAAATACTTGGATAACAAAACCTTAGAATGTTTACATATGCTGGCAGACAGTGAAATGAATGTTGAAACATTTAGATTTTTAATTATGAATAAATTCTGGAATACCACTGAGCAACATAAGATTAGGACAAGTCTAAAGAATGTGTGGTACAAGAAGAAAAAGAAAATAAAGTATGCAGGTTATGTGTGGCACATGAGAAAAAGCGAATAAGGTATCTGGAACATAAAAGAGGAAAGCAATGTAATTTAAAAAAATGAATAAAAATATCTTTACTAAATATAAAAAAATTGGCAATAACAAAAGAGACTTTAGATAAAAAAAATGTAATAGAAGAACCATTGTTAATAAGAAAATAATAAAAAAATCTTAATGGTAACTGCATTTATATTGTATAAGGTATAAATTGTTAGAAATTGTAAGAAATATAATAACGTTTAAGAAATAAATTCTAAAGAAAGCGTAACAAGTGTTAATATGGCTAATTAAGTGTTAAAGGTAGCAAATAAAATAATTAATAGCGGCTATGTTAGTGAATAAAGAAACTTCACTCAGGTCACTGAACACCAGATCATTAACCTTACACCAGATTGTTGACCCTAAAGTGTCGAACGAGTAGCAAAACAAAATGAATATGAAGTATTCTGCTATACACGAGTATAGTAAAAAGAACCAGTGAGTATCAAATAAAAGTGACAGTGAAGAATAGGAAGTGTAAAAAAAGAATGTTATGTTTATTTCTTTCAGGAGACTTTCAGCAAATATAAAAAAATTTAAAAGAACAAAACAAAAAAGAACAATTTTTAAGTATTTCTAAAAGGGGGCAAATTGAGGCAGTATTTTTAACATTTTGAATGATTTCAGTCTAATTATATAATATAAAATATAATAACAGCCCACCTTAAAGCAATATGTGTATGTAACAATATATAAAAAGTGTATATTACAGTCATTGTATATGTTTATATTATTGTATACATGTGTAATAGTGTTGTGTGAATGTATTACATAATTTAATAATGTAGGAGCTGTGAGAATAATAGGTTACAGGTTGCTAACAATGAGGTAACAATCAGGTAACCTTGAGGCAATAATGAATTAGAAGGTTTAATAACGCTACTAGTCATTCTTGGAAGAAATAATGTAATTTTTGAGACAGTTTATAAAATTGTCAATCAACAACGAGAAAAAGGCTTAAGTTAAATGAAGGTATTCTATTGGACTAGGATTAGCCAATCAGAAACTGAAATATAGCAAAATTTACAACTACAGAAGTCAGTTTCTTATAGACAGCGTTCCTAACCGGACGCGAGATGTGTTCTCGAGAAGTTTAATACGTATTCATTGTGAGACGAAAATAGTTTACGTGTTAAAAATTGCAATTAATTAACAAAAGAATCCCACAGCTCTCTATATCAGTGAAGTGTTATTTAAATAGAGTCAAGCATTAATAAAAGGACTGAAGTAAAATTATAATCTGTGTAAGTCTACATTCTTCAGTCGCACCATTTCCTGCTAAGACATTCATGTCTCTAAAAATAAATACTGACGCAGCCGAGGCAAACATAAATATATAATATTTAAAGAAACAGTCTAAATTACAAAGTTAATATTTTTTAAACATTTGAGGCAAAGGCCACCGGAATGTACATTGGGGGCGAAGGCTACCGGAAACTTTTTATCATACGTGCGGTTGCAACTACTTCAAATTCGGCTCCCCAACAGTCGAAATATAATACTTCTTCAAACTGGCTTTCCATACGTAGCAGCAAAATAAACTTCAGGTGCGGGTAATGCGGGCTGAGACCAACAGCACTAACCGGTTCCTCTCTTTCAGTGCCCCCACCTATTGTCTGTAGCCATACGAACATTGCTAAGGTGACAAAAGTTTTCATGCATTAGGTTATACATAAATAAAAATGAGGCATATGCTTCACCTTTTCAAGTAAATACTCTGTTTGGTAAGAACAAAAACTTCCGAGTATCTACTTGCTTTTGAGAACATACTCAGGCGTCCATCTTACAGGAGCATGGACTCATATTTGGTATGAATAAAAGCTAATTTTCTGTGACTAAAGTAGCTGGTTATTTTAAATATTGTGAGAGATATACGATAACACAAGGTTACTGTTTCCACTTTCTGTGACTGAAGTAGCTGCCATTTTAAATATTGTGAGGAATATACGATGACACAATGTTACTGTTTACACTTTCTGTGACTGAAGTAGCTGCCATTTTAAATATTGTGAGGGATATACGATGACACAATGTTACTGTTTACACTTTCTGTGACTGAAGTAGCTGCCATTTTAAATATTGTGAGGGATATACGATGACACAATGTTACTGTTTACACTTTCTGTGACTGAAGTAGCTGCCATTTTAAATATTGTGAGGGATATACGATGACACAATGTTACTGTTTACACTTTCTGTGACTGAAGTAGCTGCCATTTTAAATATTGTGAGGGATATACGATGACACAATGTTACTGTTTACACTTTCTGTGACTGAAGTAGCTGCCATTTTAAATATTGTGAGAGATATATGATAACACAATGTTACTGTTTACACTTTCAGTGACTAAAGTAGGTGGCTATTTTAAATTATGTGAGAGATATACGATAACACAAGGTTACTATTTCCACTTTCTGTGACTGAAGTAGCTGGTATTTTAAATATTGTGAGGGATATACGATAACACAAGGTTACTGTTTCCTCTTTCTGTGACTGAAGTAGCTGGTATTTTAAATATTGTGAGAGATATACGATAACACAAGGTTACTGTTTCCACTTTCTGTGACTGAAGTAGCTGCTATTTTAAATATTTTGAGGAATATATGATGACACATGGTTACTGTTTACACTTTCTGTGACTGAAGTAGCTGCTATTTTAAATATTGTGAGGAATATATAATGACACATGGTTACTGTTTACACTTTCTGTGACTGAAGTTGCCGCTATTTTAAATTGTGTGAGAGATATACGATGACACAAGGTTACTGTTTCCACTTTCTGTGACTAAAGTAGCTGATTAATTATCTCCAATTTGCATAGTAAAGCTATGCATTTGAATTAAAGGGATATGAGTTATTCGACTTTGCTGGTAAACGGCGTACCTGCAGCCTCCACGTGCGGTAGTGCTCTTACGGATACACATTTCTTTGATGGCACTGTATTTGTAGGTTTGCGTTTCAAAGAAAATCACAGGCTACAAGATTCTTCTACATAATGTTGCTTAAACGAATTTGCTTTTTATCGTTATATTGTTTTAAATGTGTGAGGCTTGCCTGTTATAATTAACTTATAACATTTCTGGTTTAATTCCTCTCGCTAGAATGCGAGATGTACATACGCGTCGGAGGAAGAATGAAATGCTGCAACTTTCTGCCACATTCACAATATTCCTGCGTCACATTCTGACAGCTCACAATTAGTGGACAGTGCGATATTTGCCGGGAGATGTCACGTTGTGGTGAGATCATTATCATCATCAGCATCGATTGAAAGGCAAATCCTTCCGTATGCAGCGATGTGCTTGCGCTTCACCGCGACCCGCGTTACTGCAACATTTTCAGTTAACAGTGATTCTGGGTAATGTGTACTGTAGCCAATAGAAATGCTAATCGCAGTTTGGATAGATTAATTTAATGTTATAACGACGTCTATTAGCTAGTATTTTTCCACCTTCATTTTAGGGACATTGGTGGTTTGGTTATTTAGGCAATAGGGGGTTTCAACTTTGAGAAATTACGTTCCATAAAATTACTTTACTTTTATATTTTAGATTCTGAGCAGATTTTCCTTTTTTATAAATTAGTTATACCTTGGACTTTATTTCAACTGTGTCACTAAATACTTACAGATTTGAAATAAAGAAATACGGAACGAAAATTGGAGCTATTATGATAAAGAAATAGTTTAATTACACATTTCGCTGTTTCAGAGGGATACAGGAGGCTAAAGCCGTTACTATATGCCGGCTTTAAAATTCTATATTATATTCATGGCAAAAACTGAATGTGACAGCACTTCAAAAAATCTGATGTGTTACATTCACTTGTCTCATCAATGACTCACCTACTAGCTAATATTACAGAAGTTCACTCTCACGTCTACTGCTTATTAAACGACATAAATGTTTTCAGAAATATTTTTTCTTTTTGTATACCACATTATAAATAGCCTTCATTAATAGGTAACATCCTTAACAATTTTCTAACTTATGGCATTAGTTTAATAAAATTGTTATAGTAACACTCCATAGATACAGTGCCATCACAGAAATAAAACCCACGCTCCCACTACTTGGTAATTACTTATACTATATTAATTTCATTTTTATTTACATTTTGTAATTTTGCTTTACATAACATTTATTATTCCTGTAATAAGCTATAATATTATGAGCTTCTTTAACAATATACTATAGGGTTGTCTCATACGTTCGTTCGCTTTTCGTTACGTTCAGTCACTAAGAACGCCTGGGAGCACAACTCACCCGCAGCATAGCTACGACAGCGTAGTTGCCGAACTTTCTGTTTACAAACTTTAAACAGAGTGCCGGCCCTCGTAGCTGGAGTGGTTGCTGCGGCGCTCCGCCAAGCTGAGGGTTGCGGGTTCGAATCCCGCCACGAGCAAGGCTGTTTGTATGTGTATGTGTGTTGCGGAAATAAGCGGTATGAAAACAGTAAAACACAGTAGCATAAACTGGGTACAACAAGGGAGAAAAAACGAAAAATTAGCAGTTCGTACATAAAGAGTATAATGAGTAGAATAAGGTATTATTGGGAGTGTTTAAAAAAAACAGAAGGTCGTTCAAAAGATGAATAACTACAGCAGTTAGGTTTTGTAAACAAACTATTTATTTCCTGCAGTATACACCACTATTGTCGACAACATATTGCCAAGGTCCTGGCTATAGTGCACGAGCTAAATTGAGTTTCAATGCCAACACCCTAGTTGTGGATTGTTGACTATCGTTTCATGAATTCTTTCCACGTCTATAACCATTGGCTGTCCAGACCGAGGTTTGTCTTTTAGGGAGCAATTCCCAGCTCGAAATCGACTAAACCACTTTTGACATGCTCGCTTCACTACTGCATCTTCCCCGTAGACAGCTAAACAGCATAAGATATCGGAAATGTTCCTTTTTGCTTTCCATAGTTTGTAAACACAAGTTCACGCTTTTCTATCCAACGTCAGTCACAAATACACACTGACATATCGAATAACAGTCGTGGTCTGGCCCTTGGCCGGTGCACATCGCGAGTTGGAGAGCGCTTGGTTGTTGCCGCGCCTCTTGTTTTCGTGTTGGTGGTGTATTGAGTGTCGGCAGTGAAATGGAGCAAGAGAAGGCAGTACGTAGAAATACTATAAAAGTTACGTTTAATAAGAGTATGCAACGGCCCACAGCTTTTGAAATTCATGGAATGGATGCACCACACTTTGGAACTCTCTCCAGCGCAGGTACATACAATTCAATTGGTGGGGAGAGAAAATGCTGTTTAAATCAAGTTTCAACAGTGCAGTGTTTATGAAGAAGTACTACGTAAATACGAGGGAGCATTCCAATTTGCTTTAATGTCCGGTGAAGTGACGGATGGGCAACTTACGGCGGCAGATAAAGAATATACTTTGGTTCGCGTCTACAATGTACCACCTGAAATCAGTAACGACAGGGTAGTTTACGAGCTTCAGCATTACGGCAAGACACTGCACATCACTACTGACGGTTGGTCTGGCCGTTATAGATTTGCAGTTTCCACTGGTATACGTTTAGTGCATATTCAACTTACTAAACCGATATCTTCCACGTTAAAGATTGCCGGGTTTGAGACCTACATTACCTACAGTGGACAAGAACAGGTTTGTTTCATTTGCAAGGATAACACACATCTGAAAGCAGATTGTCCTCAACGCTGGTTACGGGCTTCTGTTCCTCCTCAAGCCCGGCTACGGCATCAACTGATGAGTGAGTTATTTAAGCCAATCTCCGAGAAAGACGTTGTTTCACCTGATCCGGTGCTTCCAGCGGACGTGACAATGGTTGCTGCAGTTCCTTCGGCGGTTAAGGCTGCCGCAGTGCCAATCTCGGTATCTTCAGTGTCTCCTGCTAATGACCGGAGAGCTGCACCTTCCATCACATCTGACAGTGCTGTTACGGACACTTTGTAATGCAGTCATTCGGAAGGCGAACCTGATTTCAAGAAGCTGAAAGATGAGTAAGTAAACTCTCAAGCACCGAGAGTTGCGACTGTAAACCGGCAAGTGGTACCTGAGAAAGCGACGCAGTCACGGGATCCACGGCTTCGCAAAACAGAACCTCTACCTCAGGACGGCGATACGATGCCTCAACCCTGGTCAGAGGACGTGGACCGCGCCTTACCGTTGGTGGCAAACGAATTGGATACTTCCGAGTTGCCTTGCCTGCCCGCCGAGACTCTGGATGGTGATTATGAGAAAGCTGATACACTGAAAGACAAATCTTCGCAGAAACACAGAGTGCATCCGTATGTCTTACCCACAGTGCCGCGAGACAAACCAGGCGAGAAAGGTGGCGGATCAGTTTAAATCTCCCGTTCTTGGTGTCCGGCCCCCTAGTAGTGCTGTATTTCCTCGTCTGTGCTTTTCCTTCTGGAGATTCTTTCATTCGTGGTTTTTCGTATATGACATTTCTTCACGTCTTTGTTTCTATAAATGTTAATGATCTTCGTAATCCGGTGAATCAGCGTTTACTTGCTGCATTTCTACACTTATATGACGTGGGTGTTGGATTTTTACAGGAAGTCAATGTGCCCAATCTTGATTTTCTGTGTCATTATGAGAACATCGTCAATCTTGGACCGGACGGCCGAGGAACGGCGTTGCTTTACCGCAAAAGAATGCGTCTTACCAATATCGACTTACATCCCTCTGGACGCCTCATCTCCGCCCTGTACACTGACATAGTCTTGATCAATTTGTATGCACCTTCTGGCTCTCAACGTCGGTCTGAACGGGAATTATTCTTCAAAACCGCTCTTCTCAATGCCCTTTCTAAGGGTTCTACATATGTCATTGGTGGTGATTTTAACTGTACTGTATTGCCAAAGATCAGCGTGGGTTGCCCAACCTTAGTCCTATGCTCAAGCAAATCGTGACGCATGTTGACCTTGTGGATGCCTGGGAATCCAAGCATGGTTCTCGTGTGGACTTCACCTTTGTCCGTGGATTGTCGGCTTCTAGAATTGACAAATTTTATTTCTCTCACACCTTGGTTCTTACGGTCCATGATCTTCGAGTGCATCCCCTTGCGTTCAGTGATCACCATGCAGTCGTCTGTCGGATTACGCAGATTGCACCTGTTCCCTTGCCTGGGAGAGGTTACTGGAGGATTCCTGTATCCATTTTTGCGGAGGAAGGTTGCCGTCGAGACTTCCACTTACTGTGGGGGAAGTTGCGTCCCGCGTTCCTCAATTCCCGCAGCAAACTTTCCTGGTGGCTTTATAGGGCTAAACCAGCAATTATTTCCCTTTTTAAACGGGCAGTTCTCCAACGAGCCAGGGAACGGCGAGAGCTGCTGGATTTCTATTATGCTGCTTTACAGGATCTCGCTGAACTGCAAAGAGCTGGTCATGATGTGTCCCAAAGTCTGCATACTATTAAGGAACAAATTTCGTTAAAGCAATTGGAAATGCTCCGCCTTCGAGACATCTCCCATCGTCGACATATGGCTGCAGAAGAAACCTTCTCCCTTTTTCATCTTGCCGGAGAGCGCCAGCAGGGCAGGCAGCGTTTTATACCTGAACTTTGTCACGATGGGCGGATAATTTCTGGATCCTGTGCTATCATCCGCTGCTTTCATGACTATATCAGTGCTATGTTTTCCAAAGTTTCCGATACTGGTGCCGCCTCGTTCCCGCTGCATTATCATTTGCCTTCGCAGAGAGGCTCCTCTCTTTTGCAACCTATTACCTCTGCAGAACTAGCGGCTGGGTTGCAGATTGTGAAGCAGAACACTGCTCCTGGTCCGGATGGTATTCCGTATGCCTTCTATTCCACGTTTTGGAACGTCATTGCTACCGAACTCACAGCAGTTTTTGCAGAAATTCAGCGCTCCTCTGAGGTTACCAAGAAGTTTGTTGAAGGCGTAATACTACTGCTTCCGAAGCATCGATGTGCGAGAACCGTTACAGAGTTTAGGCCGATTACCTTGCTCAATTGCGACTACAAGTTACTGGCGAAAGTGCTTTCTTCAAGGCTGAATCTGGTTTATGGAGCAATTCTCTGCAACGTCCAGACTGTGGTTCCGAGTGGCAGGAACATCATCCAAAATATTGGCTTATTGAGGGATGTGATTTGTCATGTTGAAACCGAGAAGCTTCCAGTGGCATTGGTTAACCTTGACTTTGAGAAGGCTTTTGATAACGTTAGTCATTCTTACCTATGGTCGCTTATGCGGCACTTGGGGATCTCGGGGCGGGTTCTTTCATTATTACGAAACCTTTATGCTGCTGCGACATCCAGGATACTCTGCAACGGATACCTTGCTCCGATTCTCCGCATAGAGCGGTCAGTCAGACAGGGTTGCCCACTGTCTATGGGTTTATTTGCGTTGAGCCTCGATCCCCTTTTGAGACAACTACAGTCATCCCTCGGCGGCGTAGAACTGCACGGTCAGCGATTCCGACTTACCGCCTATGCGGATGATGTGACTGTCTTCCTGGCAAACAACGCGGACATGGTCACCTTACATCGGTGTCTACGCGACTATTGTTCCGTTTCTGGTGCCCAACTAAATTTTACCAAGTCGGAGGTGTTACAGTTTGGTCATTGGCCAGAACCCCTGAACCTTCATGGTATGCGGACGGTAAGCCGCACGAAGATCTTGGGCGTTGTGTTTACGCAGTGTTTTCGCGAGACTGTGGCAGTTAATTGGGCTGACAAGCTGACGAAGTTACGGGTGCTCTTAGTAGAGCAGTGGACTCGGTCACTAAACCTTTTCCAACGAGTGTGGTATGTGCATACTTACGCCCTCAGTAGGATTTGATACATTGCTCAAGTGTTGCCTATTACCAAGCAATTTTCTCAGAGGATCGAATGCCTGATTGGTTATTTTCTCTGGTCCGGAGCTGCTTATCGGGTTTCCAGGGAACAACTACGTCTACCAGTTAATAAAGGTGGTTGTGGGTTGATCGCAGTGGATGTGAAATGTCTGGTACTTCTTGGGAAAACTATACTGCGTGTTCTGGACGGTGAGGGTCTTCCGCTACAGCGATCTCTTTGGGCAGCTCAACTTCGTCTTCCAGATAGGCGGCTACCCGAATTTCGGCGGTGGTGGAAGACATTTGCGGACCTACCCACCATTACTACGCAGAGGTGGGCCTTTACTCGGTCAGCCTTGTTTTACAAACATCTGATGTCTACCACCAGTGTTCTACCGCGGGTACAACAAAACTATTCGCTTAGACGATGGAGTACAATTTGGGATAAATTTCAGAATCCGAAGATCCCCACTGACTGGAAAGCTGCGGTTTACTCGGCCGTCAATGAGGTTGTTCCGACACCTGACAAATTGTGGCGGCATGGCAGAGCAACATCAAATCTCTGCCTCAGGTGTTCTGCGGTGGAGACCTTGAGTCACAAGTTGGTGGATTGTGCCGTCGTACGCCCAATATGGGACTGGGTATATGGTCGCATAGGAGTGATTTGAAGTGGCGTGCAGATGTTTCCACGGGAGGTCTATCTGAATCTCGAATTCAAGCACGGTGACAAGAAACTGACAGATGCCCTTACTTGGCTCATCTTTGCCACCTATTCTTGGGTACTAAAAGTTGGGGACGCAGTGAATCTACAGGCCTTCCAGAGGTTTATCCGGAAGGAACGCTGGGAGTTGGACAAAAGGACCACTTTGGCCTTGGATCTCCCGCATTTAAGGAAGCTCTAAGTGTCCACTGCGGAAGGGCATATGCTAAGAATAGGGATAAGAAGAAGAAGAAGAAACAAAAGTGATCTATCCTTCTTGTGTAGTAGTTTCCATATTCTCCTAAAAACCTGTCCCGAAATAAAGTAAATAAATACACTGCACAAAAATTAAAACAAAAAAAGCATTTAAAAAATAATAATAAAAAAATAAAATAAAAAAATAAAAACAAAATAAAACAATTAAAAATAAATAACAAAAAAAAACATAAAGCATATGGAGTATAAGCGCTAAAATAAAAATTAAAGAAAGACGATAATCAAGTTCATCCCAAACGCGATAAAAATAAAAAAAATAAAATAAAGAAAAATAAAAAAATAGCTTGCCTTGGTGTAACTTCGTTTATTAGTGGATTTAAAATAAAAAAATATATATAAAAATGCTGAAGACCAACATTTGAGCATTTACATTAGTTTCAATGTTAGTATTTTAGTGAAAACGATAAAGTTAAATTAGATGTTTATTTGCAAATTTAATGTATCATTACTGCATACCTACTTATGCCCTTCCCTGTATGCTAAGTCATTCCTGGAAATGCTCCCTATGATGCAATTGTCATAACTTTTAAACAAAATTTCCGGTTTAAGTTCCTTATTGAGCTAGAAAATAATTGTGCTAAGAAATATACTTTCAAATTAGTTTTAAAAAGAAGGATTTTCGTTGAATTGTAAGTTTCAGCTTTTGCAAAAAAAAAAAAAAAATTAAAAAAAAATAGTAAATTTGGTTGTTGTTCTCTAAGTCGTAGGAGTGGTTAGGCACCTAGGATAACTTGAGTGTACAGAGGGTTCAGAGTTTTCAGGCGCTATAGATGGAACTTGCAAACAAAACGAAGTTATGAGACAACCCAATACTATTAGATACACATTTCGTTGTAGGTACGAGTGGTTGTATGAGGCTTAAGCGATAATCAAATATTTAAGAAGTTCACTATGTGAAATCCTTGAAATCCCGCTCTTTACGAGAATTATTGTTACAAAAACTTATTTTTCTGTCTGCTTCATGTTAACAGAGATAAATCTTTGCAGATACATTCCATTCCACATTTCGTTGTGAGTACAAGGGGGTTAGAAGAAACCGAATCGATAAACATATGCCTGAAAGCGAATCGCTATATGCTAGCTGTGAAATTCCACATTCTTTCCACGACATCGTGAGAAACAACCGAATAGCGACACACTTTAAAAATGACAAGCGCATTGAAAAATTCAAAATAATAATAATAACAGATATTTCGGAAATGGATGATGCACAAGAAACGTTATTTTAAATAAACTGTGTGTTCTAAAGATATCTAAATTTATTGAGTAGTGTGCTCTTTTTCTCTATCTCTTAACGTTTGCCAGTTATACAAAGCTATACAAAGCTTCTTTCGAATAAAGAGGAATTTCACAGGCTATTCTCCGAAAATACATGCATAAATTTTATATGTTATGTAAATATCTTAAACATATGGCATTTTAATCACAATCATTAAAATCATCAGGAATTTCAAACAATTTTCTATGTAAAGGGTAGCTTAGGATAGGGGGATTTCCTTGTGGCATCTTGGGAGTTCCTGAACTTAAATACTAAGTTTGGTATTATTCCAAGTTTCCATTTTTGAGTTACATTCTTCACATTCAGTCAGACAGACAGACACACGCGTACACACTCTCTCCCTCAAACGAACGTTTTCTAAAACTGTTTTTTTTTTATTCAGGGTGGCTCAAAAAATGTATTTTGGTGAAAGTTTGGTACTGAAGCTTTGGGTGGAATGCAATATTTTCTCAAACTGCTAGGTGCATGGTAGAAAAAAAATTTAAACCAATAACAAATAATTTCTGGAAAATAGGAAATGACACAAGAGGTTGTTTGACTTATATTGTGTGTTCTAACCAGATCTACATATTTTTTTGCATATTAAGCTTTTACTTTCTCTATACTGTACTTACAATAAGTCGAGGAAGCATTGTATTCCATCGAAAAACCTGATGTAATGATTTCACAGGAAACACGAGTTTTGAGGACCTTTAATAAGCTTTCGTAATACCTTTAGAAAAAGGTCCGTGTGTATGTCTGTCCGTCTGTGTGTGTATGTGTCTATAAAAAGCATAACTCTAAAACGAAAAGACAAATAAACACAAACTTTGTATTTAAGTTAAGTATCCTCCAAAGGCGCGACTCAAAGAGTTTACGGAAAATCTCCCACCCCAAACTACCCTCAGCGTGGAACATTCTTCGAAACTTATTTACTCAAAAATGGCTATAGGGAGCTTGATGAAAATACCATATGTTTTTAATTTTATAATCACAAATAAAATGTAACTTGAATTTTGTGCAAAATGTCTTGAAGTACTCTTCATTCTGAATATTTTGTATAACTGGTAAGCCGTGAGAGAAATAAAATCTTACTACACGAAAAATGTAGATTTCCTCAAAGCATATGATTTATGTGAAATAATATTTTTGTGCAGTTAACCTCATCAAGATATTCCTGTTTATTGGTTTGAATTTTCAAATACACTTTCCTCAACACTAAGGCGCTCTTTGGTTTTCTTTCTCTCATGGTCATGCAAAGAGTATGGAATTTTAAAGCCATCATATAGCGACACGCTCTTCAAAAATCTGACTATCGCTTTACCTACTGTAACCTACAGCACAATGTTGGTAAATCTGTAGTGGAAGTTTATCTGGGTTAACAAGAAGTAGATAGTAATACGCTTTTTTGAGAATAATTTGTAGAGGAGTCAGTAGGGAAAAATCAGGTGAGGCAACATATCAACATTTTCTATTTCCTACGGTTTACAATTATAAGAAATGATAGTACATCCTTTCAGAAATAAGAGGACTTCACAGGATAGCTGTGATGTAGGTATATTTCATTTGTCATGCAAACATCCTCAACATATGAACTGCTTACTACCAGTTCAACATTTTCACGTTTCTTTTTTTCGAGGATTATGTTTTGATTGGTTCAATGGATCGCTTAGCGCAGAAAGGAAACTTTCGTAAGCAATAGCACAGTGCAGGTAGAGAAGGTTTTGTTGAGTTCTTTGTTTCTACTGTTAAAACAAAAAAATTGAACATGTTGTCTTTCTGCAGTATGTGGTTCATGTTATTTTAATCCAAATGGTTAGGGAGTTTATGAGAAAAATTAAAAAATAACGAAAATGTTCCATGTAAACATTAACTTGGGATTCTTGATTTTTTTTAAAACCTTCGTATCGTATACTGGGAACCAACAGTTCTGAAAAACAATTTAGCACAAGTCCAAACAACGGATCAAAACAAAGTGAAAACAAAGGCAATATATCAGATAATGTGAATAAACATGTTAGTATATGAAGCATTTACCCCATTTAAAATAAAATAGTATATATAATAGGGAGGGAACATATTACATTGCTATAACACGTACTTCATAGAGGTATTATAAACAAAATGGTGTAATACCATTTTGTTCTGTGATCAGCGTTTTCAGAAGTAAGAAAAAAATAGCTGTTTTTTCAAATTAGGTGGTTTATTTCACTAGAATGTATGAAGATAATAGTTTGCTACTTGTAAGATGGGTAGAGTAGCCCATTTCTAACCTAGTTTTGATTGTACTATGTGCCAGCATACAGGGTTTCGAAATAATTAATTCTTTTCTGATCACCATTTTGCACAGGCAACGTTGCTAGGTCAAGTTAGGTCAGTATGAATACCGGCTTTCAGACGTAAACAAAACAGCAAACCTGAACAGCATACCTGGAAGATGGGGGGGTTGTCTTCCACAGGAATTTAATCCAAACAAACCCGATGAAAGGGCAATGTGTTTTGGCGAAATGACAATTGTATTGGCCTATTGGCCTACGCTAAAAGTATGGAAATAATGCCTTCATCGACCGATACGCGTTTCGCGGTCGATCGTACAACGTATCGAAATTCACAGGTTTAGTGATAAAAGGGCCCGAGGTGTGTTTAGTGGATACAGTACAAGGTTTACGAGATGCCAGGCTTTTCAAATCGTGAGTACCTTGATATGTTGTTAGCATATGGGAAAACTGCTCAGAATACTGCAGCTGCCGCCAGGTTGTACCAGGAAATTTTTTCCTGCCCGAAGGATACCAAACCTAAGAATGTTTGTGCTGACCGCGCAGAGGATCCTAGACGCAGGTAGCGTACAGCCAGTACACGAAGGAGGGCGAGAAGAACGACCGTCGTCGCAAAGGAAGCAATTTTAAATCTTGTAGATGAGCAATCCAGCACCAGTAGTCGGAGAATAGCTTGCATGATCCGGGTGTCCCATTGATTTGTTCTCAGGACGCTGAAAGAACAATTCATACGACCCTATCACATCCAACGGGTGCAGAGTCTTTCAACAGTGGATTACGCGCCTTTCGTCAAATGGTTCCCAGAAAAATGTGCAGATATGCCACAATAAATTATTATAGTAACAGACGAAGCTAGCTTTAACAAAAATGGCATTTTCAACTTTCACAACATCCATATATGGACAGAAGAAAACACTCACAGCACCGGGGAGCATAATTTTCAACAGAAAGTTGCTGTGAACAGTGGGCAGGAATAGTTGGTGATTGTCTCATAGGCCCTTAGATACTCCCCGACCGGCTAAACGGAGTTAATTATGTGACATTTCTGCAAGAGAAGCTTCCAGGCTTATTGGAAAATGTATCTTTAGAAACCAGGAGAAACAGTGGTTTTTACATGATGGTGCTCGACCACACATTACTCGGAACATTCGTGACAATTTAAACAGTAGCTTTCCAAATAGGTAGATTGGACGCTTTCAGCCCAAGATCCCCAGACCTAAATCCTTTGGAGTTTTCCTTCTGGTGGGATATGAAAAGCAGGGTCTACAAAACATCGATTACTGACGTCGAATCTTTGAGGAAACGTATTTATCTACCTACGGAGGAAATACGCATCAATGAAATTTTCTTTGCTAGAGTACTACGTAATTGCTTACGAAGGTGTGAAATATTGCAGGTGCGCAAATGTGGACACTTCGAACAATATATGTGAATCCTACGAATCATTTGGTTTATTGTTTAATCTGTTGCTGTCCGTGTGAAACTTGCTATTCAATAGACTTTCTAAGAACCTAACTATGTGCCTTTCGTGTTTGCATACCAGAAAGATGATTTGTTTCATTAAATTACCAGTATCAATTGAAAAACGTACTTACGTTTAATGTGAACGAGCTGATTATCCGTAGATTCTGATTTTATGTTAAAAATATGTGCTTATAAGATCCAAATACAATTTTTAGCAGGTTACAAACGCGAAATACTCGAAAAGTACACTCATGAACCATGCGCCATACAGCGAAAGTGAAACCTGTTTACGCGCTGAACTTCTGAAGGGAGAGTGCCATTCCCGCTCCCAGCTACCGCTCGGCTGTCGCTGCTGCGTTGCCAGTGTGTGTTTTATGTTTTCGAAAGGCCTAAAATATCTCCGCAGAAAATGGTCATAGAAAAGACTGAAAGATACAAAATGTGTTCGAAACGTGTTCACGTTGAGGGTACTAACACATTTAGGAACTCAGAAATGTAAATAAAGTGAAATAAATCCAGTTTATTAGAACCGTTGTTTTTTAAATATATTTTATGAATCTCTCATGAGACTAAAATGCTACTTAAGTCATTAAGTTTGGGAACTGGGCGCTATAGTGCACTAGAGTATATATGGCGGCGCGATGTAGTATTGTCTTATCCGAGCAAGATGAAGTTGTGTACTGACACTAAGGTGGCACTACGAGCTCGTGATTTGAATGCCTGTATCGAAACCCGAAAGTGTCGAAGTTTAAACAATGAGGAAACAAAAAATTCTGCCATAAATTAGGCAACTTCGCTAGTGAAACGTTTCAGATCATGAAACTAATTCACGATAAAGATACAATGGGCCTAAATGCAGTGTTTAAGTGGCACCAAATCTTTTCCAGGGGAAAGACAGTTGGAGTATGTTGAGCATACTGATTAGCTGAAAACGATCCGAACTGAATGTAAGATTGAATAAATTACAAAGTTCTTGCATACCAACCACAATATGCCATGTTTTCTAAGACCAATGTGACGATCGTATGACGATTTGCGGTGAACTGTTCAGTGCTGGCGACGATGATCAGACCATTCACAACCGGAAACGAAACATGTTTTCTTTACAATCCGCAATTTAAACAACGATAAGCCACGACAGAAGAACACGCGACGAGACAGGTCAAAAGGCACGGTGATGCTTGAACTTTTTTTTGACTCACTGGAAATTGTTCACATGGAATCCATATAAGAGCGAGTAACTGCAAAAAGGTTTCGATACACGGAGATACTGCGCGATTACATTCGCCCTAAGCTTCTGAATTTTGATTTAGGAAGAACTGGCTATTGCTACACAATACCGACGCTGTACATCGTTCTGTGCCAGACCAAGAAGGACTTTTATAGTAACCGGCCGCCGTTCTGCCACACCCTCCGTAATTCACTCGTTCTCACCCCATGCTATTTCTGGTTTTCCCAAAACAAAATCTATGTAGGGATAAATTTCATTCGGGCGAGGACAACACGACTGCCATAAGAACAGCCATATGAGATTTCCTGCCAATATCTTCGAACAGCGCTTCAAACAGCAGCCATGCCAAAGTTGGCCGACGAGCATTGCGGCCAACGGTGACTCTTTTGAGGGACGATGTGGATCTGTGTAAGTTGAACGCCGTGTTGCGCGGCAACTGATGAGACATCTGATTTCCGCTTTCCGCCTACGCTCCAGGCGCCAGTGCACGTACCTCATGATTCTACTAAGTATAACATTCCGACTGGGGGTGTGCGTGATGTTGGCCAGTTTTCCCCTGTCGGTTGGATGAACATCCATCTCTGTCGTGCTTATGCGGGCATGAGGCCGGTTTTGAGGTTGGTAGACTCAGGCCCAAGCAGGATGTAACGCCACAGGATTATTATTACCTAGAAGTATTAAAAATCAGTCCCATTTCGACCGTCAGTATGAGACATTAACTTGAATCAACTAATACGACAGAGTCTGCCTGTTCTTTCAATAGTTCTTAAATTTGAGACTCAGAGAGCACTAGCTCATATGTACCGCATGGGTAAGGAATGCGCTAAATATTATGCCTTTTTTAACACAAAGTTCAGAGAAAATACAAGTCAGGAATTGATTAGAAAAGGACGCTTCTTTTTAAAGAGCAATGTACAGTAACTGCTGCCGTGGTCGAGTGGTCAGCGAGCTGATTTATCACCTGAATGTCTTGGGTTCGATTCCCGGCCGGAGGGTGGGAATGTTCTTTAATTAAGACTGTTCTCTACCCTGCGTTGGGTCTGAAAGTGCGAACGTGGGAATGAATATGAGTGCGAAGTAATAAAAAGGACGAAAACCTACACTAACCTAAACTAAAATCAAAGAGTAAGCACACCGCCGAATATTTTAGGCAAGAAAACCCTATATGGCCATAGCACTTAAGGGTTACTATACAGATGAACTCCCGCAAAAAAATGTACGGTGAAATTGTCGTGTCGAAAAATGAAGTATTTTGAAACGTATAAATACTTTTACAGAGAAAATATTTTTGAAAAGGTTAGTACCGAGAATCTCAAACATTGATGGTTCTATTCAAAGAAAATAATTCAAATAAAAGCACCCGAGAAAAACAGGCTAACGCAATACGGTTGATATTGTTATGTACTGATCTTGAATGTGAGCATTGTGTTACACTTCAAACGTTGTTTGTGATCTCGGTTTTGCTCTTTGACAAATGCTGCCACCACCCGGCTGTCATGCAGGTTTGACATACGCAGTATTGTCTGTGGAAGGAATTTCGCCTAGAAGTATTGAAATATATGATAAAGCAATAGGCCTTTTTTACTTACAGCACTTCACCTCCCAAAACTACAGTTATGCGGCAGTACCAGACGCTATAAGTACTAAAGAACCTTCATTGAAGTAATGGAAATCATTCCTTATTTAAATACTGAGGTTATATTTAAAAATATGTGTGAACTTTGTCTCGTAAATAAATGATGCAGTTCCGTAGTAATACACGTTTAAATAACCCCTGTTGATGACAGTTTTGCGTTTTTCTCTTATCTCTTATTAGGAACGCGAAGTATTGTATCCTACCCAAAAATCTGATATATTTATTTCTCCGGAAGCATAGGTTTTGATGTTCCTGAATGATATGTAGTGTCGAAGTGTGTTACTATACAAAAAATTTAGATCTTGTTAAAATAGACAATTTGTGACTAATGAATGTTTTGTGATATTAGCATTTCCAAATATTCGTTGCTCATGGTTGAGTTTAAATTTTCCTACTTTAGAAATTATTTGTAGTGACGTTATGGAAAGCGTCTGGAATTTCAAAGCGCAGGCTTTTCAAAGATTTGACCACAGCTTCAGTCTTCTTGTACGTATAAGAAAAAGTGAATGAAGCTATATCTACAAATGGATCTCGGTCAAGATGAAGTAAACAGAAAACTAAGCTTTTATAAGAATAGTTTGTGGAAGAAATGCAGCAGTAAACGATATTGCGTAGGGAACTGCATATGAATGAAGCACATATTTCTTTAACTGTTTGCTTTTATAGCCCCCTTTTGTCATTATATCGTGAGCTTTGACGTTAGAAAATGTGATGTTACCTATAATTCGTTTGCTGGAGGTTTTCAACGCTGATTTTTACTTTTTGTACATCGGACCTAGTAGGTAGGCTGGGAAAAAATGACACCAAAAATTCGATAACGAGACTTCACTGGAAATACATGCTTTTAGACTCTCTGAATTAAAAATAGCATTTTTAGAAGAAATGTCTTTGTGTCTATGAACAGCATAACTAAAATGAAGAATTCGGATAAATACAAAACGTGAAATTGAAGTTCGACCTTTTCTAAAGATGCGACATGAAGACTTTCAAGAAAATCCCCCACTGCAGATACATTTTTGGGGCCCTCTGAATTGAAAAAGGCATTTTAAAAATTTCCTTTGTGTCTTTGAATATCATAATTAAAATGAAGAACTCAGATAAGTACAAAACATGAAATTTAAGTTCAATATTTTCTAAAGAGGAGACACGAAGATTTTAAAGGAAATTTCTCCACCCCAAACTATCATTTATAGTGAAGTTTTTTTTCGAAGACTTATTTTCTCAAAACTCGCTCTGTTTTAATTAAAATAGTAAACAGATATTTAAATGCTAAAGGAAATATATATCTTGAACTTATTTGGAGTACCTATGAAATTTTTATTCGGAAAGAATTTTTAGTAATTTTATATAACTGGTAATGTTAAGAGACAAGACAAAACCTGCTGTACAGCAAATGAAAATCTATTTAACACAGACAATTTTTTTAAAATAACTTTTTCTGTGGGTTGAGTCATTTCAAAGATATCCGTTATTATTGGATTGAAGTTTTTAATTTTTGTAATTTTTTTAATAGTTCTAACGCTATTTAGCTCTTTATCCCCACACCATTGAAGAATATGGAATTTGAACGCCAGCATAAACCTATTTGCTTCTTAAGATCTGATTATCGATTCGGTTTCGTCTACCTCCCCTTGTACCTATGACGAAATATGCAATGAAACCATTTCTATAAAGGTTTATCTCGATTAAAATGTAGTAGATAGATCCATATAATGTTAAGAACAGTTTACACAAACAACATGAAAATAAAGTATAGTAGTTATCGTGCTGATCGCACACTTTTTCGCAAACTTTAAATGGCTTAGAATCCCCACAGGTAGCAACGTGTTTCTTGGTAATTTGATTTCTCCCCACTTGTTGCGCATTGGTGCTTTTCCTAGCTTTGGGTTGGCTTTACCACGGTCGGAGAGTTCCCTCTTTACTGCTGCTACGGAACACATCTTGAGCTCGGTGAGACCCAAATGGCTTAGTAGACTATGAAATTTTGAATCTTTTTAAATTGTTTCTGACCGGAATTTTCACAGGGCTAGTCCTTATTATTTATTCTGAAGCCTGCATGAAAGGGAATATTTATCGAAGACAGAGACTAGATTCATGTTTATTAAATTTAATTGCTGTTATAGCAGTATTCTGGCCATGTGGGTAAATGTACGCAGTTGCTGGAATCCTTCGGCCGTTTTGGAAAATCATGTCAGTTTTTCTCAGTTTTTCTGCCTTTAAATAACCGTTATGACAATAAGATTTATATAATTGTTAAATGGCTGGCAGTTAACGCGAATATGTTAAATTTGGCTGATTATTAAAATGTTTAGTTTTCGCAGAGTTTATTAAACTGTTATTTTTAGCTTCAACGGTTAATTGTTAATGTGTGTAAAGCTTATTTTAGGGATGGTTTTGCAAATTACTCTTTACCGCCTCACGGGAGCTTATCAAAGTCGGGTTTAGTGCTTTAGGCTAGTTTGAGGAGGACAGGTGTGGACACACAGTTAAAAGGTACTGTAATTGCATCATTGTTATGTGATAATATTGTACTAAAATTTTCAACTACATGCGAATTGATAGTTTCGTAATCCATACTGTATCTAATAAGTTATATTATATTTGGTGAAATGCTTTGTCAAATAAACCCAGAATATGAGACTTCAACTGTGTTTTCAACAAGTGCTTTGGAGGCATTCATACTTCTAACTTTGTGTTTGGACGTTACCCCTTAGTCATGGTTCGAATATTCCTTTGTAGTTTTGGTATTCCCTTTAGACAGCGTCATTAAGCTAAAAATTAATTTTGGTAGCATTTCGGAATAAAAGAATTTGTGCGGTAAGTTTTGTATAATGCATGTGTAATACGTCTTTACTGGGTTTTATTGTTTGGCTTTTGTGATGGATGCAACTTTTCTACTTAAGTATGAATTATTATTTGAACTTGTTTTACCTGGCGCTGTATTACCTCCTTCTGCAGGTGTTGCATCAATGTTATACGCTTTTCTGCAGGTCAAAGATAATAAGTTGATTAAATTACTTAATGACCATGTGTTTTTCGGATCTACCGGCGGTGTGTGACAGGGCATTAGCTGAACTGCTGATAAAGCTCAGTGATCCCATTTGACCGGTCCCGCTGTGTGCATGATATTTTGTTATAGCACGATGCATTACTTTCTAATAATTTGGGTGTGACAAATTTAATTATATATGATATTGAGATTTCGACATACACGATTAAGCGTCCTCCCCATTGTTTAACTCTGACTAAAATGGTGATTTTGAAAGAGAAAATTGAAGATATGAAGACGAAAGATGTAATCCGACCCTCTACGACTAGGTATAAAGTACCATTTTTCGCACTAAATGTTGGGAAGGTTTTTCGTCTAGCGCTAGAGTATCGCTACTTGAATAAGAAAATATGTCCAGGCCCAGCAAATTCCTGACCTTCGTACAGCTGTTCACTATTTTAAAGGCGCCAGGATGTTCACAAACTTAGATTTGAATCAGCACTGTTCTGAAATTCTTTTGTCCAAATCGTGTAAAACCGTGACTGCTTTTGTTACTTCGTGGCGTATTTACGAGTTTCAGCTAGTACCCTTTGGGATTACAGCAGGTGCTCAGATTTTATATGGGTTGCCTGACAATTTGTTTTCCGATATAAAGTTTAAATTTGTATACCACTATTTGGATGACGTCATGATATGTTCTTCGGATTTTGACACTTATTTGCACCATCTCCGCGAGGTTTTTTCGCGTTTGGAGGGCGCTGGTCACACTCTTAAGAAGGTGAAGTGTGATTTTTATATTGCTCAAATTCCTTTCTTGGGACATATAGCTTCTCCGGTGGGTATAACCACCGACCCATATAGGACAAAAGCAGTCAGAAAATTTCCCGTGCCCAAAATATTACGTGGAGTAGCACAATTTATACGCGCGATGAATTGATTAAATAAATTCATACCTGATTTCGCCGTTAGGGCGAAACCCTTTATTCTACTTTGTTGGGAAGGTAATTTCCTTTGCTTAGATGCGTGACTAGGAACGCGGTTTTGAGGACTTAAAGTCGGTGATCATGAATCCGCGTGTGTTAGTATTCCCTGACTTTAATTTGCGTTTTGTTTAACAAACGGACGTCAGTAAGGTGCCTTAGCTGCAATCCTCTTGTGTTACGCAGTTAGCGGTCGTGTTTATTGCCTTTATATATAGTTCGCATACCCTATCGGAAGCCTAAGAAAGGTATTTTGTAAACGAGTTGAAGACTTTGGAGTAATATTTGGATTCAAAAACTAGCGTAAGTATTTGGAGCACGTAGAATTCACCATTGAATATGATAGTCGAGTCCTTATGCGATCCCTCGCTAACCCGCGGTCCAGCGGAGGTTGGCGTCTTGGGTGTGCGTATTGCGGCGTTAATGTTTACCCTAGTCCAAATCAGGGGTTGTGATAATTACTGTGTCGTTGAAGCGCTAACCTATTCCGTCCTCTTCTCAGGTGCAGCAGTTTTCAGGTGAATATTTGAAACGCTTTTTTCAGTTATATACTGGAGTAAGCAAACTTCAGCGCCGGGATTCTAAGCTGGATGAAATTATAATAGGGAGAACATCTGGGCATTGCTAAGATTAAGCATAAGCTCCGTAACCAGTTTCTGCGGCAGGTATGAATAAATATACAACTGCCCGCGTTCGAGCGTGTCATATTTGTGCGATGGTGAAACGTGCGCAATATACCCTTTGGAAACGTTTAGCGTCCGAGGTTTCCAGTAAATCGTTGGAAATATTATATTTCGATTTCGAGGGCCCTTTTCCTCGTTCTGCACAAGGGAATACCTATGCTTTGGTCGTCGTTGATTCATTCACCAAGTATGTTTGGCTAAATGCGATCCCCAGTGCTACTTTTCGTAACGCTATTAAAGTATTGTGTTCTATTTTTGCATCCTTTTGAGCTCCTCATTACATGATGGGCAATGGTAAGCAGTTTATTTCGAGTACCTTCCAGTTGAAGTTGGACATAAATTTGTCGCGTTTACGAGTAGGGTTCAATTCTGCACGTCACGAGCCACGCCAAATTACTCCTTTTCACCTTGCTAGCGCATCCTCCAAATTCCCCTTTGGCCAATTAATGGTATTTGGTCGATTTATTACCGCAGAATTTTTTCCCCTGCAGCTAATCAGAAAACCTGGCGGAAGGTATTAGAAATTTGCGAGGGGCTCATGTCTTGGTGAGGAACCGGTATGATGTGAATAAAAAGCCCTCTCCGTATGTCATAGATCAGAGAGTTATGCGTATGTTTCATACCCTTAGTTCAAAGAAACACACCTATGCTGCGAAATTAGCCCCGGATAATTTGGGCCATACGAAAATGCGAGGTTTATAAAAATCTTGCGATCCGCATTAAAGATGTGTCCACTGACAGAAAGAGAAGGGCTCACATTAGGCAGGGTAAACCATTTGTTTAAATATTTCTTGTTTTTTTTGTATTGGCTTTTTGTGTTGAACTTGTGATTAAGGAATTTTGGTTTGTGTTGCCTTCATGAATTTATTTTGCTCGTCTATGTTAAGATGTGCGTGTTTCTAATGGTTTAGCAGGCTGGAGTGACTTATGTGTTACATACAGTGTACCTGTCACGTGCTTTCTATGTGTTACGCAGTTAGCGGTCGTGTTTATTGCCTTTTCTCTAATTCTCTTTTATTTGTTTGTTTTCTTGTCTCTGCTTATCTGTCCCCATTCTTTGGAGCACACGTGTGTAGTTTGTTGTTTTTGTCATGTGTTTGTCCGTCTAGCTAGCTAGTGTGTCTCTGTGTGTGATTATTGTTTTCTTGTTGTTCATTTCATTACGTATAACAATCATGTACATTTATTCTGTGATAATTTGTGCAAACAGTTTATAGAAAAGAAGTGAAAATCATGTGAGAAACAGAGTAATCTGAAAATGCCTTTGGTTGATCGAAGATATATATTTATCTATATACATATGTATTGCAAAGTTATAATTGTTTCACTAGCAGAAGTTTATAAAATTTGGAAAATTAAATTGCTCCTTTCTCAATTTGTTTTGCTTAGTGTACTAAGTGTTATTTGTAGTTCTAACGTTCATTAACTTTCTTAATTTCATTGCTTACATATAAATCCTTCGTACTTTCATATTTATTGACTTTTTAGTCTTTGTCATATCTCGATCCGAAAAGGAGTTGAGTTCTCTTTATGTACGCTCTTTAACTCCTATGGTTCTTAGCATCCCATTTTATATTGGGCGTGAAAGACTGGTAATTTTGCTCAGAGGCCTCTTTATCAGACTTAAGGTTTTATTACGTGCCGTAAATCTACGACACGAAACCACCGGCTTTGCTTCCCTTCCGAAGAAATCCATGCTAAGGACATTTATGCCCGGGAAAGCCCTTCGTCCTCGGCCTGGTTTGAACCCACGACCTCGGATACCAGACGCTAACATAACCACTACACCATAGAGGGCGACAAATTTGTCGATCCATGGCTACGTTTCTGTTGTCCTTTGTTTTATGTTTTGGCTGCATACCTCCCTTTTACCCTCTCTTACCCGCTGCCTGCGTACACCTGAGTTTATCATCATGGTATCCTCCCCTGGGACAGCCTCGAAATCTGAGGTGCTCTGGAGGATCCTGCGTGAGCTGGTGCTGCTGATTTGCTGACTGGGAGGATCCCGCACTTCCTTCCTTCGGTCTTCCTGTGGCTACTGGCAGGCATTATTTTAGCCTCTCTACCGAGAGTACCTTGGATAGACTGCGTGTGCACGGCAGTTGTTGATTGCTTGTTGCCGGCGGTGTCTCCTGGTTGTCGGAGCGTTTTCTTCCAGCATCTGGTTAATACGCCGCGCCCTTTGTCTCTCCACGTGATCCGAGTCTGGAACTACTGTGGTGTACTGTGAAGTGGTAGTAAAGCAGTGTTTCTCCTTGGCAACTGTAAGCTGTTGTCAGTGCCCACCTGCTCCTCCTAAGTGCAATCTTCATCATGTCTGATAGTGGCAAACCGTCTGTGGATTTGTGTGACCATGTACTAAAGGTGTGCTACCATGTGCCTTATGTTTCTTGATATGGTAATCCTACCCTTTTGTATATCCTTTAAGTGCGGAGTTTGTTAGCAGGGACACCATTGTGCTAATCGCACGTTTTTCGTGAACTTTAATCGATTTATTGGATCCCAGCACGTGACCCGTATTTCTTGCTTATTTGATTTTTCTCCACTGGTTGCGCGTCGGTGATTTTCCTAGCTGGGTTTCGGTTTGGCTTTAAGGCGCGTGGAAAGCGGCTTCTTTTCCACTGCTACGGAACACATCTTGAGCTCGGTGAGTTGCAAATGGCTTAGTAAGCTATGAAGTTTTGTATCTTCTTAGAGGGTTTCTTGCCCGAATTTTAGCAGGGCTCGTCCCTTATTATTTATTCTGAAGTCTTCCGTCTTGTATGAAAGAGAATATTTAGCGGAGCCAGAGACGGGATTAATCTTTGCTAAATTTAGTTGTTATTAAATGTTACATGTGTGTTAATGTACGCAATTGCTGGATTCCGTTGTTTGTTTTAGAAAATCAGGTTAGTATTTCTCAGCGTTTTTAATGCGTTTAAATAACTGTTATGTCCATAAATTTAATATAATTGTTAAATGTTTGGCTGTTTATGCTAATAAGTTAAGTTTGATTGCTTGTTAAAAATGGTTAATTTTTTCCCAGGGTTTATTAATCTCTTACTCTTGGATTTAATAGTTATTTGCTGATGCGTGTAAAACTTATTTTAGGGTTGGTTTTGTAACTTACTTATTTACCGTCTCACGGGAACTTATCAAAGTTGGAGTTAGTGTTTTAGGTTAGCATAGCGTAGACAGCTGTGAATACAAAGCTAATATGTTCTGTAATTCTAACATAAGTTATGCAGCATTATTCTGCCTTTCTGTTTATTAATCTTTCGTAATATTTTACTACGATTTTTAACTACTTGAATACAGATAATTTCGTAATCCATGCTTATAGAACAGGGTATATTATATTTAGTGAACGTCTATGTCAAATAAACCCGGAATATAAAACTTCACCCGAGTTTTTCAATAAATGCTTTAGGGGAGGCATTCCTAGTTCGTACTTTGGTTCTGGCCGTTGGTCCTAATATTCCTCTGTAGTTCTGGCACTCCGCTTTAGGTAACGTCATTGAGTACGGAGCACGCTAGATAGATGGATAAATAGATAGTTCGATATATAGCTAGATAGATAGATATATAGATAAATAGATAGATAGAGTTGGATGGATGGATGGATGGATGGGTGGGTGGGTGGGTGGGTGGTGGATGGATGGATGGATGGATGAATGGATGGATGGATGGATGGATGGATAAATGGATGGAGCGAGCACTACAAAGAAATGCGCAAGGAAACTATTTATACAAAGTTTAACTCAATTAACATGAAGTAGATAGAAAAATAAGTTGTCATAAGAAAAGTTTGTATAAACTACATGAAAATAAGCTATAGTAGATAAGAATGTGTTTGTTCATTTTCCCTATGAACAAACTCACATTGATCTGTATTCTCCGCCCTTGATACGGGATGCTTTTGCTTAAAGAATAGCTCCCCGAGCCCCGCGGAATAGAAGCCGAGACATTTGGTTTGACAAACCAGAACTCCCACAGAGGGAATAACGGCGTCAATCTTATTCAAAACATAGAATTTCGTTTAATGGGAATGGAAGAACGAACTCACCTGCTGTGCATCCCGCTGCGTGAAATGTCCCATATAGTTGGGGAACATGGTGTAATTGTAAGGAACGCGGTGCTGCTTGCAAAATTTGACGATAACAGGCAGACATATTCCTGAAACATAAATAAAACATGTTAGTGCGAATAGGCGTGGAATAACTGATTGGTAACACTGAGTCATCAAGACATTATTTTTGCAAGTTTAAATGTAGTACCTCTTGCATATAACTACATTACAGGATTAGTTTTTTAGTAGAGAAGATGTTGCATTCCACCCAAAAATTCTATACCGAAATTTCACCGGAAATACGTATTTTTAGGCCCACTGAATAAAAAAAGGTTAGAAACAGGTCCATATGTGTATCTGTGTGTCCATGTGAACAGCACAACTCAAAATCAAAATTCGGATAAGTATGAAACTTGTTTTTTTAGGTTTAGTATTTCAAAGGATAGAACATGCATCCTTGCATGGAACATTTGTCGAAAATTTTGATTTTCTAAAAAAATGAGTGAAGATTTTCATTAAAGTACCATATATTAAAGATATTTGCATGCCAAATTAAATATATTTCTTGAATTTAGGGGGAATAACCTTTGAAGTCCTCTTTATTAGGAAGGAATTTTGTATAATCTTGTATAACCGGTAAACGTTAAAGGGTAGATGAAAATACACTACACGAATAAAATACATCTGTTTCAAATACACAATTTATTTCAGATAAGTTTTCTTTGACATCAACAATTTCTGGGATATTCGTTATTAATGGTTCGAATACTTCAGTTCTTGATCATTCTTTAAAGCCCTGTCAACATTCAGTTGTTTCTCTCGATTGTGTGGAAACAGATGAAATTTTAAGGTCAGCATATAGCGCCCAGTTCTTAAGCATTTGACTTTGTGTCTATAACGAAATGTGTAATATAGATATTTCTAAATAGTTTTATTTAGATTTAAACGTGGTGGATATAAAAGAAGCTTTGGTAAGGATAGTTTGTATACTCACTAATAAACTATGCAGAGCAGAGAAAGTCCTGTGAATGTATCACATCAGATTTTTTACTTTCTCTACCACGTACCTAGGTAGAGAAGATATTGCATTCACCCAAAAATCCGATATCAATATTTCACCAGAAATACACGTTTTGAAACCCTCTGAATAAAAAAGTCAGTTTTACGTTCTCTGCCACATACTTAGCAGGTAGAGACGGTATTGATTCCATCCAAAAATTCGATACCGAGAATGCTCCGGAAATAATGCTTTGGGCCCCCTGAATCCAAAAGAAAGGTATTTTTAGAAAGATGTCCATGTGTGTGTGTGTGTGTGTCTGTCTGTCTGTGAACAGCATAACTCAAAAACAAAATGTCAGATAAATACAAAACTTGGTATTTAGGTTCAATATCTTCCAAAGATGCGACACACAGATTTTCAAGAAAATTTATTAGCACATAATCATCATCCTTTATATGGAAAATTTTTCGAAATTTTTTTATTTTCTAAAAAATAGACCTAACGATTTTGATTAAAATACCATATGTTAAGATATATACATGCCAAATAGAATACTTATTTTGAATGTTCTGGGAATAGCCTGTGAACTCCTCTTTATTTGGAAGGAAATCTATATAATCTTGTATAGTGTTAAGTGATAGATGAAAACGTATTATACAAAAGATGTAATATATTTAAAAGACACAGTTTATTTTCAATAACTTTTTTGTGTCATCAACCATTTCGGAAATACCAGTTATTAATGATTCGATTTCTTTAATACTTTGTGATTCTTTTTAAATCCCATCGATTTTCTTGCGATTGGAAGAAGCAGCATGGAATTTGAAGGACAGTGTATAAGGTCCAGTTCTGAAACATTTTACTATCACTATACTCTTTGTATCCTAACGGAATGTGTAGTGTAGCTATTTCTGCAAAGTTTATCCGGATTAAAATGAAGTAATTAGAAAAATAAACTTTCGTAAGAACAATCTGTATGTACATTAATAAACAATAGAGGGTAGAGAAAGTTATGTGAATATAAAACATCAGATTTTTAGTAAAAGGCCCGCGTTTGTATGTTTGTGAACAGCATAACTGAAAAAGGAAAAGTCGGATCAACACCAAAATTGGCATTAAATTTAGTACGTACCAAGGATGCGATGAGAAGATTTTCAAGAAAACCCCATACCCCAAACTACACCGTAATGCAAGCATTTTCGAAACTTTTTATTTTGTAAAAAATGACTTGCAATTTTGATTAATATTCCATATTTGAAAGCTATTTACATGTAAAATAAAACGTATATCTTGAAAATTCTGAGAATAGTCTTTGAAGTGTCATTCAGAAGGAATTTTATATAATCTTATACTACTGTTAAACATTAAGCGATAGACGAAAAGTAATATACAAGAAATGTAGAGCTCTTTAATGCATGTATTTAATAGCACGTCAGTTGAAATTGCGAAGGCCGAGGGAAAATTAAGTGGTTTCAACTGCAGTGAAATTGACTTTGACTCAGTTCCTCACCTTACGTTCTGGAACACAAACACCAGAGCTCGTGCGAGCAGTCAGTTCCTCATGTTAGCTCTGTGTTTAGTTAGCCTGGCTTAGCTGGTGCGAGGAGTTAGTTTGGCACTGCTAGTGCGAGGAGTTAGTTCTGCACAGCTCGTGTGAGCAGAGCAGTCAGTCCTGCATAGCTACAATGAAATAACTTTTAGAAGTTCTATCTATTAAGCATCATGTCTAGTAAATTATAGTAAAGCAGTAGCTTTACTATAATTTCGCTACCAGCAATTCTTACATGTAGCGAGTATGCTCGCAGAGTTAAACATCACATGCTAGTATTGCAGAACTTCATACATCTACATCACGCGGCCAGCTGTCCAAAGTCAAATAGGACTTTGTGGAGTAGAGTTTTACTTCACGGAGGATCTTCAGTTAGCAACCTTTGCATGATATAAGATCAGCAATCAAGATAGGAATGTATGGAATTTCGATTCTACTATATCCAGACCGATGCACACCAGAATAGCCATGGAATATCATGTAAGAAAGAAAAGCCTTGGCTCCTATAGTACTTGCCTCCTCAACCAAATTAAAGGGTTATACTCACTTAGTTATTAAATGTTTAATTAATGTCATGCCATCCAGTAGAATGACACTGAAGTTTAGGGCAGTTTAAATATCTCTATTGTGAATTGAATTTATTATGTTAGTTATTCACTTGTATATTCCCAGTTTAGGAAATGTTTAAGTATAGGAAGGCTAATACCCAAAGTTTGTGATTATAAGAATAGTTAATTCAAACGTACATGACATAAAGGCTGTCAGTGATTAAAACCATTTTCCAGTACGTTAATTCCAGTGAGTGGATTTAAAGAATCGTAATTATGAATGCATTATGCTAGAAAGCATTTGGGAGAAGTGAAAATGAATATATCATTGTCAAATTCATCACTTAAATCAAAATATATTTTGTATGTATTTGTCGTTATACTATATTTAATCATTAATACGAAATGTTTGTTTGTCGTGATTTGAATATATCATGCTGCATGCTAAGTTATAGACCCAGTGTAAGCAAGAGTGAGTTAGTAATGTGTTTAATATTGGTAAAATTGCGTATTAATCAACTACTCCACCCTTAGGATAACCTGATCCTATTATCCTGTGATTTAGCGCGTTGAGGTTATTCTTGATTAAAGGTTTATAAAGGTAACTTAAGAATTAGGGTGGGACACTATTTGTGGCTGTTTACGAGGTATCCGTTATTAATATTTCGAAGTGTTCAGTACTTAGCCGATCTCTTGAAGTCCTGTCGACATTCTGTTGTTTCTCGCGATTCCATTGATAGAGTATGGAATGTTAAAGGCAATTTATAGTATCCAGTTTTTAAACATTTTATTAACGCTGTTTCCTTTGTATCTATAACGAAATGTGTTATGTAGGCATTTCTGCAAAATTCTTATTGAATTTGAAGTAGATATAAATATGTATAAGCTTTAATAATATTAGTTTGTATACTCATTATTAAACGAGAGAGGGGTAGAGAAAGTCATGTGAATATATCAGACCAGTTTTTTTAAAGTAGTGTTAAACGCCCGTTCTTAATGCATACGACACCACAGAGATGGACACTGATGATGCATGAAAAGAAACGATAATTCGTAAAGGAAGTTTGGAATGGAAGCATTCCAGGATTATACTTAAGGTACCTCCCCGACATTTGAAAGTTATGCGGACTGCGAGAAACCTGGATTAACCTCATTTAGGAAAGATGATCCTGGCGCGATTTAAACCGTTCACGAGTCCTTGCCTTAACGATCTCGCTCCTGTGACGGTACAGGATTCCGGGATTTATGAGAGTGTATTATGATGGTTACATCATATTAGTGCTGTGAAATGTACTTCTCATAGATTTGCTAGCTAGGGCATGAATTGACTAATGGACAGTAATATCGAGCGAAATGGCTACGCGGTAACGGAGGTCCTTGGTTCGACTGCCCACTCTGACCTTGGTGTTTTCGTGGTTTTCCCTGGTCGATAGGCGAATGTAAGTGTGGCTTTTCATCTACCACGATTTCCTTTCCATTCCCCCCCCCTAATTCCGTCTTCTTCTCATAATTCAGAGGTGCTTCTAGGTTTTGTGGCGTAGGGCGGTGCTGGAAAGATGACGCGGATGCTTGCTGAAAGGAAAGAGTATTCCCGTGAGCACTGGAGGTTGCTTAGTTAAACGGGTCGTTAATCGCCCTCTCTGGGCAGCTCCAGTAGTGGTACTGGTTTTCGTACCAAGAACTGACAGGGATTTCCGCGGGTTTCTGTGGTATGTCTGCCTGCCCTTCATTTCATCCCTTCTTACGGGGTGGTAGCCGCAGTAGATCAGTGCGCGAGGGTTCCCCTTCATTGTATACCCTAAAGTAGAAATACATAATATATTCTAGAGTGATGGGTCACGACTCAGGTCCCTCTGGCAGGTGAATAATAAAGTTCCCCCAACACAGAATTGTGTGAAGGGTAGAGAGATTCTTATTCATGAGAAGGCAATCAGTAAGGGAAGGAAACCTTTTGGTAGGAGGTTGGGCTTCAGGCTGGTAGCCCTATAGGCAATTTGTTTCTTAACTCATAATCTCCAAATGGATCCAGTGTCGTCCAACAGGAAATAGAAACATTGGGAAGGAATATATAAATTTGAAGATGGAACAAGCTGTATATGGCTATAATGACGATGACGACGTCATGTATTTCTGGTTAGACTCCAATATCGGAGCTTGGATGCTAAATTATAAAGTGATATTTTAATGAACCCCATTAGTATACGATGAATATATAGTGAGCCAGAAAATAAGTGTAGTTTTTCGTTATATTTAACGGAGCGTTGTAAAGAGATTATGAAATAACGGTACATTATACACATTCAGCTGCCTGTGAATTTTAATAATTGGAACCATTATAGTTTATTTGAAAATAATATTAATTTAAAAGTCGGAAAAAATGACAAAACAGCACATTTACCTGCCTCAGGAACCACCCGTGGTAGAAAACTGTGAATTTTATTGCACATTTTGAACTTTTACTGACTTCCGCTGACTACAGAAAGTGCTTTTAGAATTTTACGATTAAGCGCCGTGGCAAAAGGGTAATTCACAAATTAAGGTTTTGGACACGAGTTTATCACCTGAGGTGTGACGTGTATGATTCGTTTAAAGCAATGCAGATTAAATTACAAACATACTCTTTAATAACTTTTGTGTAATTAGATGATTTCTACAGTTCGTGCGATGTATGGAGGTACAAGGTTTTAGGGAGCTCAGACATTTAAACGAAAGTACATGAATTTACATAACATTGTGGTAAAGTACAAAGTTTTGATTACCACTAATAAAACTTCACTAGCTAAAGAATATAAGTATTTAATAATTTGAACGCTTGCTATCGCAAATTTTCCAAACAAGGAAAATATAATATTGAATTATTTTAATGTGTATAAGCACTTCAAACTATGTGATTATATATCAAACAATGTTACTGCCACAAAGGAAACCAAAATATTACTGATAGAGCATGATACTATTAGATTACGCAAAAAATTAAAATATTTTTGAGGTAATTAAGGGACCACAACACATTTCGAATCCCACTGCTTCAGTGGTCAGCCTGTAGGCTATCAATGTCCATTAATTCATTCAGAAACTGAGGACATATCAATGAACGAAAAAGTGAACACAATGTTCCTGCAGTAACCAGCGACCTTGTGTTTCTTTATATTGTGACACAATTGCTGACAATAACTATACGGTATGAAGTTGTTCAATGTGCAACAGCTTTAGGTTCAACATAATGACGTTTAAAGAAGGTTCTGATGCAGCACGAAACCCTCTTATTGGTTGGCATTGTGAATAAGTCAAATAGCAGCTTTTTTTTTTTTTAATCTTATCGGACAATTGGGGCAATTTGGCCACGTCACTTCCTTCATGATCGTATAGAACCAAACCACCACAGAGACTAAGTAACTCCGTTACAGCTGGTTATCTTAATGCATCCAATTTAATTAAATGATGAATACATTTAAAATACTACAAACTGTCTTAAAATATGAATAGCAAAATATTCGCTTCCGCTAAGCCGTATGAGCATAACAATTGTTGCCCCTGTCTTGGAAATATAAGTGGTAGACGATATATACGAGTCATACTCATAGATTTGTCTATAATAGAACACAAGTATCCTCTTGTGAGCATTAGAGTTCATCACACATCTTCATGCACAATTGTCCGCAAGTTATACAACATTAAAGTTATATAAATGCTCAGGCTCGAACCCAGGGTTTTCTGACACAACACAACGATTCAGGTAACCACACTGCACTAAACCCTTAATATAGATCATACCATTAAAGAGGTATAAACCTTTAAACACTAGAATAGAAGTAAATAGTTTTAAGATTGTATAAGCATAAGAATTACTCAGTCATAAATATTTATTAAATAAATTTTTAAATTTAGATGAAAAATAATGTCATCAATGAATACTTCAGAAAAAAGATAAATTTTTGCATTGTTACACGCTAGGACTAGTTCAATTAGTACAAGCTTTATACACAAATTAATTTCGTCAATAGATTTGATTTATACTATATTTTAGAAGGAGGGGATGCTAATTAGAGCACATATCATAGTAAATCAACGCTAGCTTACATAGATACACAAATTTTTGATGGCATAAATTAGGCAGGATGATGATCTCGGGGCGCGGTTCACAGCTGTATCACACCTGTGGTTACCTTAGAATTAATTGTTGGCTTTCTTTGTAAGTTTAGGCACTTACTTCCCCTCTACTGATTAAATTCTCCCAATGGTGGCCCAACACTTACAAAAATTAATCTACTGGTTCGGTCCACCAACAGGGTGTTCCTTTACTTGATGTGAGTCATTCATCGGCATTGGCGGGCTCGTCCGCAATCAAAGCTTTGCTCCACCATGCTCCCATCTTACAAACAAAATACATTAACTCTAAAATGTGTTACCATGCAACTTACTAAAAACATTTATTTCTGTATTTTTTCTTTAAACGTGACATTTTGCATTCCTTTATTTTTGAGATTTAAAGACCAAGTCTTGCCTGTACGCTGGCAATATGCACATTTATAGATGGTATGGCATACCGCCCGACCCGCTGCAGCCCTGGTCATGCCCAGACATGCTGCATGCCTGGCTGTAAAATTATAGCAGGAATCTGCACATGCAATTTTTAAATTACAGCTTAAGTTGATTTTATCAAATTTATATTATCACATTCAGAGTATATGTGTTAATGATATACGCAGCAAATTATACAACCATGTTTCGTAATTTGTGCACATTTTTACAACACGCATCTTTGAAATGTTTGGGGGTTTGACTTTATATCGTAAGTATTTTCAACTCATTAACTTACTATGTCTACTTTAATTCTGTATGAACAAATAAATATAAGTTGGCATACTCGGTAATATTAATTGACAAACTATTATGTTATTTCCGTTATTCTGTATCCGTTGCACTGGATATTTCGTATAATTTGTGTACTCTTTAGGAAATACTTTGCTGATTGATCTACCTGAAAGGTAGTGCAGTATATTTTCTTCTGCAGATTCGGATTTCAGAAGGTTATTTAAAATAACCAGAATCACAAGAAACCATTAATGTTGTTTTTATTAATCTTCCATTTTTAAGTATATAAAAAGAGTTTTGTTGCCGGCTCTTTATATGTAACGCAGAGGGGGCTATCGCTCAATTCAAGGCGCTGCGCAGTCTATCTAACCTAGACTCACTTTAGTAGGTGTGCTTCGCCGCTGTGAAGTATCAAGCTTCGGTATATTGAAGGAATGGAGTGTGGTGTCCCATCTCTGCTCTAAAACTCCGTAGAAGAAAGCAAATAAACTACTAGATGAACAAAAGTATTTTTTAGACAACATGGCCTAAAAGTAGAACTTCTAACACAGTGCACACGAGCTAAAAGCTTTAGATTGTCGCACTAGCGTGATAATCTTCATTGTGACCAACTTTGGTTTCGAGTCTAATCACATGACAATTGCCCTTTGTATTTGCACATGTCACTCGACTTGGTTTGATTAGGCTTTACTTTTGATTATGTCCTTTTACATGATTAATTTCTCATGGCATTATCTGTTCACAATACAAATCTTCATACTTCAATTTATCGCAATTCGTTGTAGAGTCAACCTATACGTTATACCGGCCACCTTCTGCTGATCTACAACGTTACTCTATCTAATCCACATAAAGATTAAATGCCGGAAATTATGAACTGAGAGGAAACTGAAATGGAAGAGAGCCAGGTGAAATTACAGAAGCAGCAGAAAGAATAACACTAGAAGTACTTGTCCAAAAAGTCCAGAAAGCAATATGAAATAGCATTTAATCGCTTCATTGACAGGCGTAAAGCAAAGCGCGTTGAAAGTAATTTCACTGAAAATTACTGCTAGCGAACCAACACAACATCAAACATCTGATATCCCGGTTTTAAAGCAATTTCTCTTGTTTCAAGAACCGGTTTTAAACGTAATCTCTGTTAATTTCAGGAAACAATATAATATTATTGATATTTTACAAATTCGAGCACTGTTTAAAAAATCTGATGTGTTACACTCACATGAATTCCCATTTGAGAAAAAGTATTGGAATATTTAAGGGAATAAATAACAAGCACTCAACAAAAAAAATGTATATGACATAAATTGTGTATCTTAACGAGATCTACATTTTTTGTGTAGTAAACTTTTGTCTATCTCTTATGGCTTACCAGTTATGCAAAAGTCGTTTACAATGAAGAATACTTTTGGAGACATTCGCAGAAAATTCAAGATATACATTTTATTTGTCATAAAAGTATCTTAAATATATGATATTCTAATCAAAATCGTTATAGCCATTTTTAAGAAAACTAAAGTTTTTGAAAAATGTTCCATGTAAAGGGTAATCTGGGGTGGGGAGATTTTCTTGAAAACCTTCGTGTCGCATCTCTGGAAGATACTGAACCTAAATACCAAGTTTGGTGTTTATCCAACTGTTCGTTTCTGAGTTATGCTGTTCACAGACACACAGACACACACACAGACACACAGACACACACACACACGGATATGTTTCCAAAAATGCTTTTTTTTTGGATTCAGGGGGCCTCAAAACTTATATTTCCGGTGAAATCTCGGTATCGAATTTTTGGGGGAATACAATACTTCCCCTACTTACTATACGTAATAGAGAAAGTAAAAATAGTATATGCCACACGTGTTAAAAGTTGTTTTATTTTGCTCGTAGGATTGCGAAACGAAGGCCTAATCACAAAGTAAAACCTTACTTTTAACACTTGTATTGCGCGCACTAGCTGTCTTTGATATGTTGTTTTTTTCATTTTTAGCGCTTTTTCTCCGCATTTGTTTTGAGTTTTATTAATATCATTACTATTCTTTAGTATTTCACGAATAAAATAACTAAACGAGAATGTTCTTCTTGATGTGGGAACAGACTATGTACAAAAATTATAACTGAGCTTCACCAAAATCTAAATTTGAGCATTGAATTTAGATATTATCAGCGTATTTACGATAGCAAATTTAATATTTGTTAAGAGATGACAGTAAACCTTACGGCATACTAAACTTAAATTATAAATTCATACTTTCTTGCTATCATCTTCCGGCTGTGTACACCATATACTGTCTTCGAGGAAGGAAAGGGAGGGCAACAACTGTGTAATCAGTGGTGTAGTGGCGTAGTGGTTACCATGCTAGCCTCTAGTTCCCGGGTCACGGGTTTAAACCCGCCGGAGGGCGAATTAATTATTTCGGGCGTAAACATCCTTAGCGTGGCTTCCTTCGGAAGGGAAATAAAGCCGGTGGTCCTGTGTCGTAGATTTACGGCACGTAACAGAAGTCTGATAAAGAGGCCTCTGAGCGAAATTAACGGTCTTTCACGCCCGATATGGAATGGGACGCTAAGGACTACAGCAGTTAAAGAGCGTCCATAAATAAAACTCAATTTAATTAGTTTAACAAGTTGGTAAATACCGATTTACTCTCTTGTTTGCTGTTGACGACTTTCTTAGTATTTCATTCACAGTAGGTTTTGTATATATTTAAGAGATCTGATAACATGCCATTTAAATCACGATTTTCTTCAGATCTATAGAACGGTATCTAATTTTTAAAAAATTAGCTGTGTGAAATAAGTTGTTGTATTTTATAAACTCTTGTTGCATTCATTTTACAGCTGCAAGGAAAGTGACTGTGTTAGAAATAAATGCAGCCATATAAACAATCGTTTGCAATTTAAGTGGAAATTACATTTTTAAGGCAATAACACTATGTTACACTTCGAAGTTTCTGTTTCTTTCTCCGCTTTTAGCAAATGAGCCGGCTGTTATTCTTTAAGGGGATATCTGAAAGGAAGAAAATCAGCACAGTTAGAACTAATCACCGGCTACTGCTTGAAATCACCCTGCAGAGCAAAGTATACATTGGTTAATAACCGCTTACAACCGGCGATATAATACAAAGTCATTTTACTTTACAAAACGCCGTTCTTTATTGACTTTTCTATGGGACTTAGGACCCTTCAAATGATCTAAATGTTGTTTAATTACGATTTTATGCTCAACTGCTATAGATAAACTTTGTATCTGTGGATCCAGCGACTAAGGGGAAACTGCTAGGGATTAACAAGTAAGAAATTTACTTTTTGTACTAATACATTAGCTAAATACTTGTAGCATACACTTTTTGCGTTTACGTATATGAATTCCGCTTATTTTACAGACTATTTCATACTTTACAAAGGTAATGCAGGACATCTTAATTTAAAACAATCTGCCCATATTAAATTCATGTTTTAAGATACTTACTCGGTTTATTATTTACATCAACAATATTGTACTTATTGACGGGAGACGTTTAAGCGTAATAATGGACTCGCAATATAGGGAAGCTCTGGGTAAGTGGAAATTAAAATAAAATCAAACTTGATTTTCCAACAAAAATTATTTTTTAGAGCGTTTCCCTTTTTCTCATAAACCATGTAACGCGGTAATCTAAAGTAAGTAGCTGTTCCAGTAAAATATCCAGCTACATTTAAAAGATTGGAGAAAAATATCAACCATTTGAAAAAAATCATATAAATGTGTACAGGAATATAAAGTATACTGCATAATAGTTGAAATGCTTATTGTTCTATAATAAGTTACTTATAAATATCAGTGGTATTTAATAATGTTTAATTCTGCATGTTATTATTATTTTTGCTATTGTTGTTTAAATAATACCCTATATGAACATTATCCACTTGTAATCAGAAACATTATTAATAGTGAAGCTACTTTCATGATAAAGTATAAGTATTAGTTGACTGGATAAAACAACATTTATTCACTTTAATGTCTTCTTCAGGGACATGTTTTATTGACTTTACCTCAGCTATTACCGGTAACGGAATGGGATAAAGTCATTCCAAGAACATTTTTCTGGTTGAGCCATCTTGAAGTGAGTGAATGTTGTTTTGCAACAAATATATTTTATCACGAAAATTATTATATTATGTTGCATATTATAACTATTTTTGTTTAAGCACATTTTCAAGCAAGTCATTAATGATAGTTCTGTATATTTGAATGCAATGTTATTTATATCTGACTCTCAATAGGCGAAACATGCAAAGGAATCCCACAGGCAGACGACATTGAGTCTCGTAATTAGAGCAGTTCTTAAAGCTAAAGTATATTTGCTTAAACGAAACATGTTGGAAGCAGTGGCGTAGGGTGAGGGGAGCCTTTGAGACTTAGTCTCCCCTGTCAATATGCCCTTTAAAACGCAATATCAATATATAATAATATGAAGAACAATCTAAATATAAGTTCTAAATGCATCAATACACATCAGTTGCAGCCCGCGCCGCACCGCAGTGTTGGGTTCGCTGCATATTGAGACTTGCCTGATCTCAGTCTCTGCCTCCTCTCCTGCGATTAGCTCTATGGTCATCGCAACATTCTTTACTCCCCGGCAATGCATTGCGCTTGTAGCACACCGAGACTAGTCTCAGCCGTTTCTATGCTGGCTGTTAAACGTGCACTGCTTGTATTTAAAGTAATTCTTTGCGTCATTTGTTGTGTCGCCAACAAGAGTGAGCTAGTAAGTGATAACCTTGTAGAATTTTTATTAAAACTACTTTTTCCTCATTAACTTACGAAAAAAGGGCGAACAAAAGGACAAAAGTCCTACTCCTAAACTCAGTTTAGTTTTAATTCAAACATAACAAAAACGCACATGCCAGACTGGCTGGTATGAGAAATGTAAGTGGCTGACTGCAAGTGCACTTAATAGTAAGTTGTATTATTATATATGCCTTTTGTTTATTGGTGAAAAGGAATGGTGCAACGAGGGCATTTGTACAATAAAGATCTTTGACAGGAAAGCACAAAAGCATAAAATATCAAAACGTCACCTGCGGAACAAAGAATCTTTTCAGTTATTAGGCAAAAGCCGAATTGAGCACGTCTTTTCTGAAGCCACTCGTCTGGCAGTAATGCAACATAACCAACAGGTTGCATCAAACAGCAGAGTATTGGCTCGTCTTATTCAAGTAATTGTGTTTCTTTGTAAACAAGAACTAGCCTTTCGCGGCATCGAGAAGACGAATACTCCAGCAACAAAGGTAACTACCTGGAATGGTTAGATTTGCTAGCTCAAAGGGAGCAGATAATCCGAGATTATTTATCATCGACTTCAGCTTTTAAATGAACTTCTCCAGATATTCAGATCGATCTAATAGAAATGATAACTCTGGCAGATAATGACAAAATAAAATCCGAAGTTCAGGACTGCAGTGCCATATCGATTAAAGCCGATGAAACATTAGACGTGTCATGTAGGAGGCAAATGAGTATAATATTCAGATACTGTATTGAAGGTACAATTGAAGACATATTCGTTGGGTTTTACGACGTATCCGGAGATAAAACTGCTGAAGGTTCGTGAAACATTATTATTCAAGCAGTATTGAAAGCTTTGCATGAGGAAGGAAAGGTGATTAGTCAAACGTATGACGGGTCATCACTAATGGCTGGCAGATAAAGAGGACTGCAGCAACTGGTGAAGCAGTTTTGTCCACATGCGCTATTTATTCATTGTTACGCACACCAATTAAATTTGGTACTATTAATGCTCTAAAACCATAAGACAAGTACGCATATTTGTGAGCGATCTTACTGCATTTCATTCTTCGTTCAGCAAGTCATCAAAACGAACTGTATTGCTAACTGAAAATGGATTCAAATTGCCACATGCAAGCAATATTCGCTGGAACTTTCGTTCCAGGGCAGTTTCAACAATATCAAACCATTTCTCAGAACTATACATTGTTTTAATGACATCATTGACGATATGGATTCTCAGTGGGACCCAGAGTCGCTGAACGGTGTTGTGGGATTGAAAAACGGATGGATGATCCTATATTTGTCTACTTGTTTTGCTTACACCGAGCATGCTTTGTTTATGTTCATCATCTCTTTAATGTTCTCCAATCAAAAGCTACTGTCAGCATAACTGCTTGCCACAACAAAATAAGAACTGTATTGAGAAACATTCAACAGTTAAGAAGAGAAGTCTTTGTTGACAAATGCATTAACTGCAGCTTGAGTTTTAATGACAATTTCACATTCTGTGACAATCAGAAGACAAGCCTGAGGGTATTAACTTACGAGAAACTAGATTCACGAATTATTAACAAATTCTCTCGCTCTATGTGAAAAAATTTGCTACTCTCGTTCAGAGAACGGTATCCTTAGAACTTCTCTAACAGACTGAAATTAGATATACAGATGGAAAGAAGATTTCAAGATTTTTCTCAAATTCAATTTACTGAATTTTTTATTGTAAACTCTTTCCCGGATACAAAAAGGATTCCCAAAGCTGATATTGCTGGAGTTATTATCCCTTTTTTAACCAAGAACAACTTGAAAATGAACTGTGTAATATTTACGCTGATGAGAAGAAACACATATCTCCACGGAGGCTCCTAAATTACCTCATTAACAATGATTTAGATTCAGTTTATGAGGAAGCAACAAAGTTATTGAGTTTGGTTTTGACCCTACCCGCAACTAGCAAGTAGTGAGCGAAGCATGAGTACTCTTAAAAGAGTGAAGAATTATTTAAGGAATTCAGTGCCTAACGCGAGATTGTCCAGTCTGAGCACGTTAGCAATTGAAAAAATCAACACTGCTTGGGGAACTATTCAATGATCAGCTAATTGTGGAACGAGTTTTAGACTTATTCGTGGAAAGAAAAGACAGGCACACTGCATTTGTGTACAAGAAAATATAACTGCTTTGTTCTTTGTGGTTGGAGTTCTCCAAATTTGTCATCGTTCTTTTACGCAGTGACTGTAGGCCGTGCACAGTACACTGATATAGCACCTCAGTTTTAAAATTTACTATTATTATTATTATTATAATTATTATTATTATTATTATTATTATTATTATTATTATTAGTGGTAGTAGTAGCAGCAGCAGCAGCAGCAGTAGTAGTAGTACTAGTGGTAGTAGTATTGTCATTTATTTTTAAACGTATACATTTTGTTTTGTTTGTTCGTTGGAATATTTTATTGTCAACTATACTATCTGAAGAGTCTCTCCAACCTTGAAAAGCACGCTACGCCATTTGTTAGAAGATACATTTACTTGCAGAATTGTGAGGCGTAGCATCAATGGATGTGACAGATGTATTACATACCCTGTAACTTTCCTCAAACTGGTGGCAGCGTTGGTATTCATTATAATTTTGTGGTACACAATCGTTTTAATGTCATTAAAAATCGAGCTTTCCTAAATATTGTGATTCGAATTTGCACCATGCTGCGATAACTTGAATGCTGTCTGTATCAAAACAAAGCTCGGCTCAATGGCACGTGTTGGAAACTAGCGTTGTGTGCTTGGCCAATGGTAGGAACTGAGTTGGAGAACATTTCGGGTTAAAAACCGTGCTCATTTATGGTCGTGGATAGAGAGTAATTCGTTGGTTAATTTGTTTCTTGCATGTGAATTGTGAAAGTTTCAACGTGCTTTGGACACTTGGTTATTCATTATCAAAGGAAATGTAGGTTAACATTTGCGCGGGTTCTGACATGAGTGTATGTACAGGCAGTGTACATCCGAAAGGTCACGAAGTGCATAAGAGCTACAATAGCAAACAATACATTGTTTCAGTGCAGTTCTGGCAACGAAAATGGAAATAACTGTTGTGTGACCGACAAACTCAAGGTAGGAAGATTCCAGACATTAAATTTCTCTGAAAAGGAAGATGTAATTAAACAGGTTCCCCAAAGCCCGCACTCAGTATTACAACTAACATTAAAAAAATGTGAAGGCAATATCAAAGTTTATGAAAGAGAGTCATGGCTGTGTGTCAGTTTTGTTGGTCATGTCTTCTTTTTTAAAACGAAAAGTGCGTCTGGAATTCCAGCGGTTATGAATTACATAATATTTATAAGGCAACCAAAAACACAACTATTATTGTAATCATAAAATATGTGTAAAACAACTAAAACTTTCGGATAGATTTCCAGAATAAAATTCTCATTGAATAGTCAGTATAAGCTGTCAGTTGAACAGCATAGCAATGAAGTGAAGCAGAATAGAGCTTTACTTTCTCGTTTTCTACGGGCTGTATGCTTTTTAGGAAAACAAACACTTGCTTTTCGTGGTCACAATGAGAATGAAGGATCTTCAAATAGAGGCAACTATATTGAGTATTTAAATACATTAGGAGTATAGACACCTCTCTGAAAAAGCACTTGGAAAAGTCGACTATTTTTCGTGCAACTTCACTGATATTCAGAATGACTTATTTTCAAGCATGAGTGCCATCATAACGCGTGAAAATAAGGACATTTCTGCTGCCTTATTTATTTCATTGATATTAAATGAAACTCCTGACATAAGTAATAAACAACAACTCTATACCGTTCTCCGATACATAATGGTTGACCAAAAGTTGAAGAGAGGTTTATTTGCTTTACAGATGTGAGTTTTGACAGAAAAGCAAGTTCTCTCTTGAATCACACTCTCAGTATTATTAGTGACTTTTCTTGTTCAAATAAACTACATAATTGTCCAAACATATGATGGAGCAGAAATCATGGAAGGGGAACATAATGGACTGCAGTGCAAGCTGAGGGAATATTGAAAATCTGCCATATTCGTTCACTGCTATGCTTATCAGTTAAATTTTGTGCTGTCGCAGTCAGCTGTCATTTTACGCGACGAGAGCGGTAGCGTTGCCAATTCTAGCCCATACTTTGAACACGTGTGTATACATGGGCCATCTCTTCGTAAAATGCAAACAATGAAATAGCTGCCTGTGTTGGAGTATTTATAGTATGAAGAGAGAATTTACAGAAAACTTAAACAAGAAATTTAATGTACTCACGTTCAATATGTCAATAGTCAAGCGGAAAGACACCGCACTCCTAAGATGTCCATTTCTTCATCATTAGCGTCACTGGAGGCACTACTGTCGGTATCTAGTGAAATCAGTAATTCTTCTATACGTTCTTTTAAAACACTTTCAGCTTTTTTTTTGTTTGTTTGCTTGAAGTAGAAGTTCCCACGTATGTTTCACAAAACTCTGCCACTTTTCCACTGACATCTATTCGATTCCTTGTTGCACCAAACGCTCAACATCGGCAATGCGGAAAGTCTTATTGTGTTCTGCAACGTACCCCATGACTTCCGCCAAGATGAGTTCAATAGAATTTAAATGGAGTATGTGGTGGAAGCCTGATAACAATGTTCCCATATGCAGTGGTGATGGTGTTATTCTCGTGTGTACAGAACCTTGGTTTCTACAACTTAACAATTTGCAAGAGCTCTTCTTTGTTCATTATTACTAATACTCCGGGGACATTAGCTTCCAACAGATACCGAAGTATGACGTGCTTCCTGTATTTGGCTGTTGGTGCTTTATTTTAACTACAGTGAATGACAAGGGGCATTGTCCATTATAATAACGGAATTCAGCCTTAGTTGTGGAAGTAAGGCTTCCTTAAACCAGTAGGTGAAAGTTTTTCAATTCATTTCTTCGTAATAATTATGTGTCCTTTTTTTATTTAAACAGAAGCATTGCTTCAAGAACAAACCTATATACTCCACCAGCATGAAGCAAAATAAGTCTGCTTCCTTTCCCAATGTGCACCTTCATTGTTCCTGCTATTGTATCGTGTCCAGGCCTTTGGTTTTATATGTCCTGCGTTCACCCACGTTTTGCCTAACCATAACACTTTTCGGGGCTAATGTTTAGAATTTTCCTCAATAGTGTGTGTGCCATTTTCTCCCCTTCCACAAGTTCAATTATGTCTATAGTAGCAGAATGACATATTCAAGACGACGCGGCTTGGGCGTCGGAGTATGTAATTGGCGAATGAAGTCGCCAATAGTGAGGCGGCAGCACTGCAACGGAGGAATGGAGAACTATTCAGCTTGGCCGGGCTTGAGGGCCTTGGCACGAAGAGAAGACGAGAGACGTTGAGAGGCACGCCATCCGGTAGCACGCTAACACGGAATGTGAGTCAAGCTGCACTATTTTTCGGTCTAGTCAAAATTTATATAACAACAGCTTTGGTGAATAGCTCTCAAAATTATTTAATTCGAAGTGCCAGGTGGACAGGGCCAGCAGACAAAGAGAGATGGCTATAACGTTTTCGTGTAATATAAAGAAATTTTCTACGTTGGGGAAAGCAAGGTTTAAACGCTGTAAATACGTTATAATTTGCAATGTTATAATATTTTTAAGGAATTGAAACAGGAATTAATATACATTATATATCACTAATGGTGTAGTAATTACTAGGTAACACATAAAATTTATATTATAACAAAATCCGTGGAGAAATAAAATAGCAAAACAGATATTTTCGTGTTTTAGTTACAGCTTATTCCAAGTTATACCTAGTAGGGGGATTCGTTATTCAGAGCTTCCTTCACATTTTACGTATATTTAGAACTGGGTTATGGGCTAGGTAGAAATAAACAAATGTAACAAAATGGCAGCTGAGCCGTGAGACATTTCTTATATAACGTATAGCAGTTATATTCATGCTTTAGGTAACGTATCTATATGGCTTTACATCTTGAGTGCCGATGTTTAGGCTTTGAAAAGTTTTTTGGATATAATTTTAGATACATTTATATAAATTTTTGTGTTTGAATGGGTGCGTTTTGACTATATACCTTGCCCCATTCTATGCCGAGGCCTACTCGCTTTGTTTGTTCTCTCTTGTCCACGCTTGACTCACTATGGCGTTATGAAACATTGATCTTTTACGGAAGGAAGAATTGTTTTTTTGTTTGAGGTCACGGGGAGTGCAATACGACATTAACGCAACCTTACCAGTATTACTAAATCTATTACGCGAAAACGCTGAAGTGAATGTAGAAGGAAGTTATTTTTCTAAAGATGAAATTTTGGAATTAATTCGCGAAGCGAGTTTTCAATTGGAAGAATTTCAAAATTTATTTGCCGAAAATAGAAGTGAATATTCGACTGCAACGCTACGACGTTTAAAAGCACCGTTAACACACCATATTGAGAGAATTAAAATTTTACTTACATCACCATTTGTAAAGGAGTCTACCTCGCATTTACACAACTTAATACACTCCTATGTGGAATTATTATCTGGTTTGGGCGATACCTCATCGGCTAGTATTGAACAGACGAAGCAGATGTCTGGGCAACAGGTTAATGTACCTGTTTCTATAGTGAAAATCCGATAAAGTTTCCTTCTTTAGCTTCGAAATTTTCCTTTCATTCTTTGCATATTCAACATCCTGCGCAAAAATTAATAGATCAAACACATTAGATAGTTAAGGATGCACCACGAGCCTTAGAATTTTTAAAGTTTTTTCTTCGTTTAGTCCAGGCATGGTCTCTATCCACATTTCAAGTTACTGATTTTTACACTTTACTTCCTACAGTGGTGGAGGGAGAAATTATTTTTTGTTACGTTGAGCCTTACAGAAAGCAAATAAACCTTGCACCTTTTATGCGCAGGTCTTAGACTTTTTTCCAGCTAGGACACTCTGAATATTATTATGCACCTCAGAAAGACACAGAAGATGTAATTACTTTTATAGATCGCGTTAAATTTTTTCACGTCTATTTCAGCTTTCAGATACTGGACAACAGATATGTTGACTGTTTCTGGCTTTAATATGTATACCCGATTGCAGTGTGCATTTGCTTCTATTCCAAATTTAATTTATTGACTTAGATTTGCTAGTTACTAAGTTGCAACAGACAGTTGTAGCACCGTGGCCGAATTCCATTCCGATCAGCGGCCATTACAGTTATCGCAAAGTTCAAAATTGCCAGTTTCGGTTGAGACACAATCAACGGTAGTTTCTGTACCTGTAAATAAACATTCATTACGATTAAATAATCATGTTCAGCCACATACTCAGGCTTTATCAACCGCTTCTCATTCTTCAAAGGTGAGATTTACAGATACGTTACCACGTTCTTGCATATTTTGTGGGAAAGCGGGTCATACTTAAAGATTTTTCTTCAGACGTTAACGTCAATTTACGTCGCAAAATGCAGCACCTTCTTGTTTGGCAGTAAACACTCAATTTAGCGCCCCTTCGCAACTTTATGGAATTCCATTTCTGGCATTACCGTGAGTTCAGATTTGGTGTGCAGAATCTTGTGTCCCAAGCTTGTTAGATTCTGGCTGGGCATTTAACCTAATTGAAAAAACATTTTGCCAAACCATCCCAACTAAACTTCGGGAAATTTTCACACAGTAAGCGACAGTGCTACTACGATTTCAGGAGAGCCGTTACGAATTGTAGGATTTGTAATGCTTCATATTAAATTATCTTTATTTCATGGGATATCAGGTTTCATGTTACGGAACATTTACCATATCGATTAATTCTGGGATCGCCGTTTATGTATAAAAATTGCTTTAAATTATGCAAATTTTACGGCGAATTTTCCCTTTCGTCTGTCTGGCCTTATTCCTTTTACTTTAGGTTTCCCTAAGCAATGCACGTCAGTTAATGCGGATTTGGATTCAAAGAGCACAGACTTGGATTTATTGCATTTATTGCCATCGTCTTGTGCTCAGATTTCGCAGATTTGGGAGCAATTTCCGGATGTTCTGACCAAAGAATTGGGCACAGTCCGGGATACGGAATACTCTATTTAATTATCTGATACAAATCCAGTTTGTTCTCCACCCTACCGGGTTACCCCTCCTAAATTTGAGATTTTGCGTCCTAAGATAGACGATATGTTTCGTCAGGGAATTATTGACAAATCTAGTAGTGCTTATTCTAGTCCATGCTTTTTAGTCCCTAAACCCAATAATGATTTTCGTTTGATGGTGTATTATAGGAGACTGAACAAAAATATCATTTTGGATGCAATGCTGTTGCCAGACTTACATACATCGGCACATTATTTCAGGAATGCAATGGTATTTACTAGCATTGATTTGAAAACCAAGCATATTATCAAAATCCGTTAGGAAAATCTTGTAGACATTCAACGGCTTTCTCTACACCTTGGTACTTGTTTCAGTTTTGTGGCGCCCTTTTTGTTTTATCGACAGGCGCAGAGGTTCTGTCACGATTGTTAGATAATGTTTTTCATCAATTTAATTTTAAGTTCTTTTTTAACTATCTTGATGATTTCGTCATTTATTTCCCGGATTTTCATACACATCTTCAACATCTTCGATTGGTCTTGACGCATTTACAACGGGCGGGGCTGACAGTCAGTCCGTCCAAGGTTAAAGTCGCAGTTTCGCAATTTTCCTTTTTGCGACATATTATTTCACCTAGGGGGATTTCAATCGACCCTGATCGCACTATGGCAGTGCGGAAGTTCCCGGTGTCCTAGTACCGCCAAGCAATTAGCATCCTTTTTAGGGATGGCCAATTTTTTTTTTTTTGTGAAATTCATTCCATATTTCGCACACGTTGCAAACCATTACACGCACTTCGGCGAAAAGGAGTAAACTTTATATGGACAGATGAACAGCAACACGCCTTTGATACCTTGAAAACGGCTCATATGAATCCATGTTTTGGTCGAACAGGATTTTGTAGTGCAAACTGACGCATCCCGTTTTGCAGTCGCAGCAGTATTATTACAAGGAACAGTGGGGGCGCGTAAAACCCTATATTACATTTCACGTTGCCTTTCTTTGGAGAGACGCTTGTCAGTGTATGAGTTAGAAGCTTTAGCGGTCCTTAATGCCTTTGACAAATTCCCTTAGTTTATTGAGCACCGCCATTTCCATCTCGAGTGCGCCAAGCAGGAAATTACGTGGGTTTTATTGCACGCTAGCCAAACTGGAAAAATCGCTAAATGGGCGGTAAAGCTTAGCGCCTTTCAATTTACGGCGACACATATTAAGAGTTCGGAAAATTCAGTAGCAGATGCATTATCGCGTATGTTTGCTGATTCTTCGACCGCATCCGGTTCTCCTTTGCTTGCGGCATTGACGTTTTTCCCACACGATTTTCCGGTAATTTTCAGCAGTCTCTCTCAGCATCAGCAAGATGATAAGGAGTTGGCCCCACTTTGGCGACAATCTCAGGAGGATAACATACCTTTTGGATATCAATTTCATGATGGCATGTTATATGCGTGTCTTCCACGCTCAAAGTTGCCGAGGAGTTTACTTCCAAAGGCACTAATACCGGCTGTGTTATCCTATTTTCATACTTCTCCGTTTGGAGCACATTTGGGGATGTTTAAGACAAAACAAACAATCCGAGCGTATTTTGTATGGCGCGGCATGTACAGCGATATCGCCAAATTTGCTAGATCTTGTTATCTTTGTTAAAGAGAGCTAAGCCTCCTCAGAATACCCGTTTGAGTTTGCTAGCGTCGAGTGTTTCGCGTTATCCCATGGAGCGCCTACTTATTGACTATATCTCGCACTGCTCGCGGTCATAGTTATTTGTGCGTCGTTATTGACGCATGTACTAAGTTTATTTGGCTCATACCAGTTCGTGCCGTTACGGCCTTTACGTCATCCTCCGTGTTATCCTCTATATTAGCATCATTTGCTATGCCAACAACTGTCGATAATGCCTCTTATTTTCGCGCGCAGAGCCTTCGTACCTTTCTTTTTGAAAGAGGCGTTAAATTCGTGTGTACTTATCCATATTATCCGCAGCCCTCCTTCGCTGAGCGTGTTAATCGGACATGGAAGAGTGTCTTAACTTCCTTTCATTCAAGGTAACATGCGCCATGGGATACTTTACTAGCGGACTTCCAATTTGCTTTTAATACATCGGTTCACGAGGCACATCAAGAAGTTCCCTTTCGATTGGTGTATAATTTTGTGCCCATATGTCCTTTGTCTAATCATTGGAAAATAGCTGATCTGCTTTCAGATAATTGTGACCCTGCAGTACTTTCTCATCGCTGGAAGGCGGCTTTTGATGCATTAAGGCGAGATTATCAACGTCGTGCTGTGCGTTATAACTCTAATCGTCGTCCAGCAACCTTTCGCATTGGGGATTTGATGATATTACGGTCACATCATCAGAGTGATGGTTCTCAAGGCTTCGCCAAAAAGTTGGCAGAACGGTATGTTGGCCCCTTCCGGGTCGTTAAAATTGTAAATTTGGTTTCCTTTCAGATTCATAATTGTGCTACCGCTAAGCTAACTACTGCACATGCTTCTCAATTGAAGCCTGTGCCTACTAAATAAATTTCAATAGCTCGGCGTCTCGCTGACCATTCTCAGCCTGAGCTTTTGAACCCATGCTCGCATTTTTGCTCGTCTTCTTACATGCGAGCATAGTGTTCTTTATTCTGTTTGCTTGAGCTGCGAATGGTTATAGTTTTACTTTTTTTGTTTCATGTTCTTTTTCCTTTCTTTTTCTTGGTTTTTCCCTTCTTGTTTGTGTGTGTGTGTGTTGTCTTCGAGGTGTTTGTTTTCTCTTACCTTAGTTTTTATAGTTCTGTAGGTTAAGTGGGCCCACTATATAAAAATACATATTTATTTAATAGTATTTATTGTATTATTTTTTGTACTTAGGTTAAATGTAGGGTATATAGTTATTTAGGCTTACGTTTGTATGTGTTTGTTTCCTTATGTATGTGTTATTTTTGTTTTAGTATCTTATTTTATTACTTTAAGGCATTTTATAAATTTCGTCACTTGTGGACTTTGTAATAACTATTATTGGCCATTTGATGAATTGTTATTGTGTCAATTTCATCACTGTGCTTTATTTTCATGGCCTTTTACATTTTAGTGTGTTTTATTATATCTTTATGCGTCTCCTTTTTATACACTTTTAGTTAGTTATAAATTTGTATGCTTTTCCCGGTTTTAACTTTCAAAATATTTCTGGGATTGTAACATTTGTCTTTCTCTGTTGAATGGCTACTTCTTTTATTTTTCTTTTGGGTCTACACCCTGATCTATTTCGTTGTCCTATCTTCGACTAATCATCTCTGAATTTTTCATGCGCTGTACCCTGTGAATGGTGTTGTCTCACACGTTGCCAGTGGTCGGTTGCCTGATTTTGTTATGGGGAGGGAGTATTGTGCCATTTTCTCCCTTCCACAACTTCAATTATGTCTATAGTAGCAGAATGAAATATTCAAGACAACGGGGCTTGGGCGTCGGAGTATGTCATTGCGAATGAAGTCGCCAATAGTGAGGCGGCAGCACTGCACCGGAGGAATGGAGAACTATTCCGCTTGGCCGGGCTTAAGGATCTTGGCACGAAGAGTAGACTTGAGACAATGAGAGGCACGCAATCGGGTAGCACGCTAACACGGAATGTGAGTCAAGGTGTACTATTTTTCGGTCTAGTCAAAATTTATATAAAAACAGCTTTGGTGAGCAACTCTCAAAATTATTTAATTCGAAGTGCCAAGTGAACAGGGCAAGCAGACAAGGAGAGATGTCTATAACGTTTATTGTATAATATAAAGAAATTTTCTTACCTGGGAGAAAGCAAGATTTAAATGCTGTCAATACGTCATAATTTGCAATGTTTCTCAGGAATTGAAACAGTAGTCAAGATACATTATATATCACTAATTATGTAGTAATTACTAGGTAACACAAACATTTTCTATTATAACAAAATCCGTGGAGAAACAAATAGCAACAGATATTTTAGTGTTTTAGTTACAGCTTATTTCTACCTATACCGAGTAGGGGGATTCCTTATTCAGAGCTTCCTTCACATTTTTCGTATATTTAGAACTGGGTTTTGGGCTAGGTAGAAATAAACAAATGTAACATCCGCCACGTCATGGCACTATATCAACTCTTTCATTTATGACATTTCTAGATGAAAAGTTTTTTTTTTATTTAAAACTATGTTTTTAACACCTTGCTTAAGCTTGTTTACCTCCATAAAATAACCCAGCTTGTTTGAAAGAGCATAGAAGGTTCTCTGAGTAGTAAATTCTTTCTTCATATAAAATTGGTATATATGCTTCCTTATCGCATTTTTCTGAAAGGCATCCAGTGTAGGTTTAGGTTTGACTTTAGATCTCGATTTTCCCTGTGACAGCAATTCTTCTGATAGCGTATTCAAATCGGCCGAACAATTTTCCTTCGTCACGCTTTTCACGGTTGTTTACCCACCTTCATTGCATCATAAATCCATCCATTACTGTTGCCAAAGAAAGAAGAGGTGCCCCGTCGTCTCACTCCTTTTCAAAATATTCACGTAGCCTGAATATAAGTTCACGCCTTTGTCTCCGGTAAGACCGACTTTTTTCCTCGACTTAAGAACCACTAGCCATAACGCTGTAACAACAACTATAACGATAACTACAACTATAACAACAATTACGATAATTATAAGAATAACTATAACAAGGATAGCGCAGTAAATTGCACACGCACAAAAAACTAACTTCTCTTGGGCTAAACCAAGCAGCTACTGACGACACGTGCTTTGCTTATAAGAGAATTGGCAACACAGTCTAAAATGCAATGGACGAACACAGGAAGGAACCCTCATTTACAATTGGTGCTAGCAGGCAGCTTCCACCCTTTGCTGTGCAGGTCAACCCAGCACTGCAAACCTTACTTGATTTTGGATTCATTTCTTTCGTGTTATGTTTTCCGTGTAGCAAAGTTCTAAACAGCAACAGTAAAGTATACTTATTAAAAACGTTACAAGAAATCAAAATAGATTACCGCTTTATCTGCTGAAACGAATAAGAATAGCTTCCTTCGCTGTGAAAATTCACATTGCTAAATGGCTACCTTTAGCAATGTGAATTATACCTATCTCTTTCTTTACCCTTACGAAAAGTTGGGGCCGGAGATACAGCGACGTGAGCATAGTTGTGTAATATACGCAATTCAAACGTAGGCAACAGCAGTGTTCAACAGAGATGGGGGAAGTGGATGGGCCAGAGTTGTGTAATGTAAAGGAGTATAAATTCAGATTAATAAACAGTTTATATTTAAGTAGTGTTTTATTGAGGGAGCTACCAGAAAAAATGTTGTTCAGACCACATATTTTTGTCACCCGCGCCGGATTTATGTGAAAGAAATATAAAAGCCTGCGAAACGAAGTCAGAGAACTGCAAGCTGCAACTCACGACTGTTATTCTCTGGCCATCTTGGATCCTCCACGATGGAGTACGGAAGCTGCGAACCCACTCCTGCCTACCAGAGCCTGTTATACGAGACGTCTACGAGTTTTGGCGATTTTCACATCTCCGGTAAGTCAGTTGTGTTCAGTTCAATCCCTACTTTCTTAGCGTGTATGTTTTAGCTCACAAAATGAATAACACAGAGAAGCGCGCCTTAGTAAGGAAAAGAGCAGTGCTGAAATCAAGGTTAGCTCGAATTAGTAGGTTTGTCAATTCTGTCGATCCTACTGTTAACAGCCTAACCGTCGTCAAGGTGAAAAAGAAACTATTAAAAGCTGCTGCCGATGACTACAAGGTATTCAAACGCAATTAGAAGTAGACGATTACGAGGAATAATCTCATGACGCAGACAGAGTAGCCTTTGACGATCTTTGCTTAATAATTGAATCTAAAATGGAGACATTGCTAGCTGCAGAAACTACAGCTGAACCTCCATCACTAAACGACAATGGCTGTAACAACAGTGCTGTCAAGCTACCCACAATTGCTTTGCCTAACTTCAATGGTGCCTTGCAAGAATTCATGCACCTTCATAACACCTTTAAATCTGTAATTGTCAACAATGACACAAGGATATTCAGAGGTTTCACTATTTACTCTCGTGTTTGTTAGGAGGACAATGCCAACTTATAGAAAATTTTCAGTAACACCAGCAATTTTAAAGTTGCATGGGATTTGATTTGTGGCCGGTATAAAAATCCAAGGCTGATTCTGGATTTCCATATTAGGGAGCTGCTGTCTCTGCCATATGCAAACAGTGATTCTCCCAAAGAGCTCAGGACTTTGGAAAATAAAATCACTAGCAATTTAAATGCTATAAAATCCCTAAAGGTAGCAATGCCTTTGCATGGGATAAAATTGTCGCATTTAGTTTTATAACGCATTACTTTGATTCTTAGAAAACAGTGGGAGAACAAAACTTCCAGTGACATTTATCCAGCATTGAGAAGTCTGATTGACTTTCTGGAGGCTAATTGCTAGACACTTGAGATGGTTGCAGGCAACGTTTCGATTGTAGAAAATAAGGAACGTGTAAAGCACGGCGTCCGTTCTAAAATATCACGCCAACCTGACGTTAGCAATCCGATATCTTGTATTTTGTGCAATGCTGCTCACAGTAGAATTGAATGCACAAAATACAGGAACCTTAATGTGGAGGGCCTCGTAAACTTTGTGAAGGAACACAATCTTTTCTACAACTGCTTAAAGGGTGATCACATAGTTATAGGTGCAGTGCAGGAAGTTGCAAAATGTGCAGTAAGAAACACCATACTTCACTGCATGTTGACCAAAATGAAGCATTTTGCCTGGCAACGCTCAAATTAAAACCTTCTGTTCTTTAAGAGGTACTTATTTACACAGTGAGGTTTTACTATCAACCGCGATAATTTACGTTGCAGATAATAAGGGCAAACTTCATCATTGGATTACTAGACAGGGTTTCTCAAATGAACTTCATCTCACGTGACATGGCTAACCGGTTAGAGCTGAAACTGCATCAGCATTAAGTGCCTGTCAATGGCATTAGCAATGTTAGGGCGACACTATTTTCGCATCTTGCCAAATCCAATTTCAGTTCGGAGTGGACGGTTATAGTAACCATATTGCCTGCTCAGTTCTTCACCGGATTACAGGGCCACTGCCATCTGCAGTGATAAATTACGATAACTGGCAGCTATCCACTAACCTTGCCCTAGCTGATCCAAATTTCAATAAACCTGGAGGAAAAAAATTACGTTTAGGGGCAGCAGTCTTTTTTGAGGTATTGAAGCCTGAGCAGCAATCTAGAGAAGGTCATCGTGCCCTGCAAAATGTTAAGCTAGGTTGGATTCTTTCCGGACGTGTGCCTGCACGAGAAACTCAGGCATTTGTCTGGTAACCACCAACAACAAATTCTGACTTAAGTGGAACGCTTTTGGCTACAGGAAGAAGTATCTCACATTTCACAAGCAGAAAGGCTGTGTGAGGAGCACTTCTCAAAAGCTTTTACGTGTGACGAAAAAGGGAGATTCGTGGTACGACTGCCTCTTCGGCACAGTTCCACAGAATTTGGTTCTTCCTATGAGAATGCCAGATGGAACTTTGGATACTTAGAAAGGAAACTGCAAAGACAACTTAGGTTAAGGAAGGAGTAGATTAAATTCATGTCGGTGTATCTAGATCTCGGACATATGGAGCTTGTCAACACAGAAAACAAGAACCAGAAATATTACTTGCCTCACCATGCAGTAACGAAGGAATCCAGTAGCACCACGAAACTGAGAGTAGTGTTCAATGCATCAGCAAAGACTATATCCTTATTTACCTGAACGACATAATGATTGTACCAACTGTACAGCAGGACCTATTTTGTATTGTTCTCCGGATCCGCACGTACAAATATATTATGCTGATAGCGAACATAGAAAATTTGTACAAACAGATTCTAATGGACGAAGCTGACAGAGATTTGCAGAGAATTCTGTGGCGTGAGGCTACCAATGAGTCACTTAAATCGTATCGTTTAACGACGGTCACATAAGGATCTTCGGCAGCTTCAGGTTTAGCTACTCGTTGTTTAATGCAGGTGACAATTTACAATGACTATTTGCATCCCAACACAGCTAAGATGGTCAAACGAGATTTTTATATCGATGACTTGCTGACTGGAACCAACAATGGTAGAGGATATTATTGAGCTATGTAAAACGTTGATGTCAATTCTCAAGACAACAAGCCTTCCCTTAATAAAATGGCGTTCCTGCACTTGAACAGTTTGAGCACCATACCAGCAGAGCGACACATTTTGAGTGTTTCCTTTGAACAAGGCGCGGTAAAGGTTCTTGGCTTGAATTGGCATCCTGGGAGTGACTTATTACAATTAACTGTGTCTGATACCAAGCATATCAACTTTAGGTGGACGAAACTGGCGATGCTTGCTAACGTCGCCTCTATATACGATCCCTTGGGCCTACTGGTCAATGTGATTGAGAGTGCAAGGTCTTCATTCAAAGTCTTTGGCAAGAACACATGGACTGGGACGAATCGCTTAACACTAGATTGGAAGTAGCTTCTTGGATACGTTCCTAAATTAAACGATATTTATATTTATCGAAGAGTAGTTGCCACCGAAGAGAGCATCTCCATAGAGCCTCACGGATTTTCAGATGCGTCTGAAAGAGAATATGGTGCTTGAGTATACCTGCGTAGTACAAGGACAGATGGAATTATCCCAATGCTCTGCTCTCATCTAAGTCTAGAGTTGCATCACTGAAGCAAGTCTCTCTGCCAAGATAGAGCTGAATGGCGCCATTCTGCTTAGTCAGCTGATGGAGAAGGTACGCAACGCTTTGAGCTTAAGCATCATTCGCACAATATAACTGGACTGATTCAACAATAGTGCTAGCCTGGGTTGCTGGCTTTTCATTGTCCCGGAAGACTTACGTGGCAAATAGGGTTGCAGAAATTCAGCGCCTTGCAGCTTAAGGGATATGGAGACAAGTACCGTCAGAATAATCTCTAATTTCCAGGGGAACAGGACTACAACATAGTCGATTATTGTGGGTGGTCCCCGACTGAGTCATCTCAAGACATCTCTACGTGGCCATCAATACAGGGAGCAGTCATCTGTATCAGCGACATTTCTGAACCAAGCGGAATAAAGATCTGTTTACTCAATATTCATTCAGAACTAGAGCAGACTTGGAGTAAATTTTCCAAGTGGTCTACACTTCAGCGAATCGTTGCCTCCGTACTCAGATTTAGCTACGATTCAAGACATCAGTGAACAACTAGATATCGTGAAAACTAAACACGGAGGAGCGCACTCTCTCTCTAGCACCTTAGTTCACTCCGTGCAAAATCAGGGTACACTGAGGTGATTCAGGCCCTACCGCACGGAAGGTCACTTCAATCTGAGAGCACGTTACTGTCGTTAAATTCCTTTCTCGACGGTAATAACCTGTTGAGGGTGACCGGTAGGCTAGAAAAGACTGGTGCACCATTTTTTCAGAAGTACCGTATAATATTGCCTGCTAAACATATCTGACTAAATGCTTATATTGCACGAGCACATACCCCTGATGCACGCTGGGAATCAACCTTTATTGGCTTCATTACGCAGCGATTTTGGCTAAAATGGCTGATCTGAAGTTAGATGGAATGATAAAGAAATGCGTCACTTGCTTCAGGTTGAAAGCTAGCGCAACCAATCAACTTACGAGACAGCTACCCTCGTCCAGGGTCAATAAAATCAAGCCATTTTTCCCAATCCATTTTCAGTGTGGCGTTAATTATGGCGGATTCTTGCGCATCAGACAAGGTAATCCCCGAAGCAAGGTGCAGATAAAGTACTAAATATCGCTTTTCGTTTGCATGCAAGCAATGCTGTACATATTCAGTTGGTCAGCGACTTGAGAATTAAATTTTATTGCTGATTTACGGCGCTGTATCTCCAGAAGCGGGATCTGCTATCATGTGTACAATGAAAATAGCACATGCTTTATAGGTGCAAGGAACAACTTAAATGAGCTGGCTGTTTCCTCGGTTCCCAGAAACACAAGGTAGTAGTAACAACCTTCGCAGAGCATAAGGAATACAATGGCACTTTATTTCTTCTCACTCTCTTCACTTTGGCGGTTTATGGGAAGCTGGGATAAGTCGGAGAAGATCCATTTGAGGAAAACAGTTGGTAACAATACTTCCACCTTTGAAGAGGTTGATTTAATTAAGTATTTATGTGTATGCAAAAGTTATTTAAAAAGTTGGGCATATGATGACGTTATTAACACAAATTCCCGTCCTGTTATTACTGTGTCCAATAGTCCTAACGAATACTCGGTTTCAAACCCTGGTCACTTCCTGATAGTGAACACTTGGTCTCCATTCCTGGGCCAGATTGTATTTCAGGACCATCATCGCATCTGTCAAGATCGCAAGTCATCCAGAGATATTGAGAGGTCATCTAGAAACGTATCAAACGACTACCTGAACCGGCTCCAGCAGCGCTACAAATGGCTGCACAAACAGCCAAACCTTCAGGCTGAAAATTGGTGCTGCCGAAGGAGGACAATCTTCCTCCTATCACGTGACCGATTGAAAATGTTGCAGAGACACATCCCGGAAGTGACGGCTTAGTTCGGGTGGTGAAGTACGCACATAATTTGTGGCATAAAGTAGGTGGGTGGAATGTTGGGGACAAGTTGTGTCGTGTACACAATCTCAACAGAAGGCAGCAGCAGCGCTTAACAAAGAAGGTGAGAATGGGGAAATGAGCGGGCCAAACGTGTGTTTGTTGTGACCGGCGATTGTTGTGCAGTGTAACGAACAGCAAAGTAAAGAAGGTAAATCTAGATTAATAAATAGTGTATAATTAAACAGTGTTTTTTGAGAGAGCTACCAGGGAGATGTTACCTAGCGCGCAACAGATGTCAGTAAAGCATTCTGTATCCCTCCGCGTTAGGCTCGTGTTCCTATCAGCCATGAGGAACAAACAAATACAAATGCCACCTGGCCTCATGCTTTGCGTTCATAATTCAATAGAACGTGCAGTATGATGATGATGATAATAATAATAATAATAACAATAATAATAATAATAAAATAATAATAATGATAAACCCCAAAATAAAAGCTGAGCTGAATTAAACACAGGTTAATTAAAACAAAACTCACATTAATCTGTAGCTGCATCACTATCGGGTAGAAGTGTAAATCAAACGATACCCTCTGTCAGTAACAATAATATTCACCTCATTTCTCTTTATAAACCTATATCCAATTTCTACTAATCATTATGAAACGTGGATCACCTAAAGAAAGTAACGTAGATCACTGTGGACAGAATTAGATTTTCCCTAACGCTGAAGGTTAAAGAAAACCACATGCCCTTTCCTATGAGTAGAGCTTCTGGTAAAGTCAGTTGCTTTTTCTAATTGTAGCTTACGTCTGTATCTTTTCTTTCTTGCTGTTTGCAATGTTCTTTACGCACATGCAATACTCTAATCAAACATACCGGTATAATCTGAAGTTACTTAACAATGTTATTCACTTTGACAGTCGGGTTCTCCTGCATTAGTTTGTTAAAAGCATTCAACACAATTTGTTTCTTGCTGCTGTTAACGTCTTACCTTTATAATGCTTCACTATTTTAGTTTTACTGTCACTCACCAAGATAACAGCACTTAGAAGCAGGCATGTTTATCGCCTTACTGACTGCCCATCGTTGTATGAAATGCAGAGCGACACCACACAGAATTGAACCTTCTTTAGTTTTACTATTCATATTATTTACTATTTCTTACTAACCAAAAGTTCTAACTGTGATTTGTGAATAACATACTTCTTAAAAACCCATAGATAATGAGATAACTGCCTTATTTAAGGTACTATATCGCCCCCCTCTGGCAAACTAACGAAAGTGAAAATTCTTCATTTTACAGGGCAGCTACAACAAGCTTTATCTATTTCTATAAAATGCATTAATTTGTTTTTCGGTTACTTTTACTACTAAGTACACTCATTAACCAACATATTTATAGATTGCTTTAATTTTAGCTTTTATCTGAATTTTAAGGGCATAAAATGGCAGTTTCGTTACTTTGCCAGAGTGATTTTACCTTTAGTGTCTTTAGTATTACTATTGCAAGGTATCGAATCTGCAATAAAAATACAAAAGAAACAATTATTTGAATACATTTCTATACCATTCAGCATTTTTTAAAGACAACAGGCAAAAAGCCAATATTTTTATCATATATTTGATCCAATAAGAAAACAAGTAAGTTAACACATGAATTATCAAATCAATGTTTTACATAGATAAATTTAAGCTTTACTCAAAATCTGATTCTTCTGATATATTAGGTTCAGGGAGTCTTATCTGTCTCTGGTTCTGATGACGGAAGTTTTTCATAAAATGCATGATAATACTTTGGAATTTGCAGGACATTGCAAAGTTTTTTGAGATCCTTCAGTTTTGCAGCAGAGATGTACAATCTTGCAGGGTAAGGTTTCAGAGTCTGATGGGCGGCCTCTTCAATTCTTGAAAAGGAAATTCCTGAACACTGATTATTTTCATTATCAGTCTTTATCTGAACTGAACCTGGTTCGTCCTTTGTCCAAACAGCTTTTCGGAAAGACAAAGGGTTCTTACCCTCAACCGACGTAAAACTGTTGTTTTAAGTCAGTAAAATCAGTGTGCACCATTAAGAAACCTTGCAGGATGATGGATTCTTGCGTGCGTTTCTTATCTGTTGAACCCATTCTTCAGGAGTCTACATTGGGAGGTTCTTTGCAGACATAAACATTCTTTGATGGACGGAGTCACATTCCATTAAACTGTGCCTTGGCTTAAAATAAATGTGATCCATCTGCTGGAGCTTTTGGTGATTTTTGATTACTTCTAAACACAATCAAACAAAGTGCGCATTTTTTCGTTGTCCTCCGCGGATATCTGACATCATCATTATAGTCTCAATATAAGAATGTGTCATAAGGTATGAGTAAAGGTTGCTTGATATTTTCACACTTCCTCTCTTTCATTTATTCTCATCTCAAACGAAACAATCTACTGATTCATCACCTACATTGTAAATTGTTAAGTTTAGAGAGCTAGCTTTCTTGTATAGAAAAATGGAACTTGAGTTCCTTTTGGAGTACTTAACACAGTTTGCAAATCGAATTCGAAGGCCAACATAGTTTTGTCACATTTTGCTTTATCTTTGCTAATATCTTTCAAATTACGAGCTGCATCTTTTCTTTTGAAGTGTTTTCTCAATGTTTCTTTTTGGTTTACATTTTATTTAACCTATCTTCTGTTTCTCTTTATAGTTTGAGCAAATTTTGCAATGGTCTTTTCTAGGGACATGCCAGAGAGCCAGACGTTTTATAATATCTTACCATTAGAGAAAATCTATACTATCCTTACTCAAAGAAAGTACCGTCAGCGGGTAGCATATCTTACTCGATTCTTAATAGGAATATTGTCTGATAAAAAGCGACTGGTAACGCAACGACATTTCTGAACTAAGAACCAGATTTTGCTCATTTACGTGTAACTGCAAGCTTGCGATTTAATGGTGATAATGTATTGGTGCTCTGATCATAATGAGAAATTGGGTAAGTTTGAGAAGAAATACAGGAAAACTCGGAAAGTCTTCCGATAAATTATTCGTTATGCGACCTAGGCTGCCTGAAGAAGCTAAGGAACCAACCCCAATCCAAGATGCTACTGATCTGTTTGCAAAGTCAACCTGGGAGCAAACAAAATGGACCTGAAGTGCATGCTTGAAACAATACATTATCGACATAATATGACTTTCTGGAATTCCTTGAAGAAAAAAAATTGGAAACGGTATTTACTTTTCTTTTCATGTTTTTGTAAATGCCCAAAAAAAGTTGCAAGTGAAAATATCAAAATTATATATCAGAAAATTTTAAGGAAGGTAAGAAAATCATACAACTAAAATTTATACAAAGGAAGTTCTTATTCCGACAGCCTGCCTTTCCATATTTTTTTTTTCAGGTATAATTTTGTTTCAGATGAAAATTAAAGCAGATTTAACTCTTACTGTGTATACAGCTATCCATATTATCGTACGTGGTATAGATCATTTGGTTGAAATACTGAAAAATGTTAGGAAAGACGCTTCAATAGGAAATCTTCGATTACACAGAACAAAATGTTCCAAATTAATTTCCAATGTATTGTTCTCTGCCATGGTGACAGAATAGATTAATGATGGGCATATTGATTAATTTTAGGTAAATATACTAACTTTTAAGTAGTACAATATATGGATTTTTGTGTTAGATATTATATCAGGGCTCTTTAAACAATAACGAATGGTTTTTTTGGGGCCTTGTCGAAGTATACTAGGCTACCACTGATACACTTTATGGCTCAAAGGTAAAACAACATGATCCATTATTTAAAAATTAAAAATTGTTTTGTAATTGGAAAAATGTGGCAACAATATTAGTAAAAAGGTCCCGAAACATCTCTTGAAGTTTTAATTAAGGGGACAAAGAATTGCAGATCCTTTCTTGCACCTTCATATACCAAGTGAGTCAGCTGTCCCTACCGATTTTGGAAGATAGGCCACCCTTCAAGCCTCAATTGCGCTGTAAGTCCATTTTCTTCGCTTACGAACTTACCAACTGACTTTTTAGATAAACAAAGTTTCAACATTCAGCGGAAAAGTGCTTTAAGCACTGAGGTATTCCGCAGTAAAGTACAATTAAAAAATACACGACTCATTTACTGACAGCAGATTCTGGGATTCCAGCAGATTTTACAAACTTTTACGTTGCAGTGCACATAGCTACTCAACTGATTAAAACCACATGATAAAATGGACCAATCATATGTGTCCAGTAGAGCTGTCAAGGACATGTGTTTTACTCGTTCGTTTCATATGGTACATGATTAGACCCGCCCAACTCGTTCAAAAAGCAGCAACGAATATACCGCACTATGAGCGAGCTTCCCTCTCGTGAGAAATGGGTCCCAATACCCTTTCGAGTATTCGCTCGTTCGAGAGCTCCCATCAAAGCGGTGTTGTCAGGGGTATTGCTTTAGTGCGTTAAGGCAAAGAAATGACAGCCTATGTTATGCCATGTTACTGCAATTTTCGACTTCGTTTCTACCTACTCTTTAGGTTAAAATGTATTTTACTACTATATATATATATATGTGTGTGTTCCAAAATAAATATCATAAAAGTTGCATATAAAATTTGGTTCTAAACGTCTGTGAGAGGAAAAAAAACAACTCAGTCATCGGTATAAACATTTAGTTATATAAATATTATAAATTATATCTTATAAGGCAACAAATGGAATAATGGTTAGTATTCTTTAAAGTCCAGAAATTGCACAGCTGTCATTAAAGTATGTTATTACCAACTTGAATGCAAATTCAGGTTAATTACTCAGAAGTTGTTGCTTTACATTAATGATATATGCAGTTAGTTTACTACTAAAAGGAAGTTTATTGTACTTATTGTTTTCTTAAATTAATAAAGCTGAGAAAAATTCGCTTATTACAAATGAGGATATTTGAGAGCAACTTAGTGTTGTATAATATTAAATCTGATAGAAATAAAACGAAAGACAGATTTATTAAAAGAAAATTTAAAAGAACACCTCACAAAACATATTTTTAGGCTGAATATGTATGACCTGTTTGTGGGCTAATTTCATGTATACATAATGGAATTTATTTTCAAAATGCAAATGAGGAACTTTGGTGAAAATGTGTACATTGCCGTGCTCCACCTCGTATGCTTGAAACCAAGGAATCAATAACTTATAATAATAACTTATTGCTCTTTTAGCAATTCACACTTCCATCAAATGAATATTGCTATAAATGAACACAGAGTGATCAACGTTTTTATACCCCCGCCGCTGTAACATTGCACTTTACAGCTAGCGTTTAAGTTGGTACACTCGCAAAAAAAAACAGATGACAAGCTTCAACCGTTTGACTTCCTAAGCCAATCACAAGGCAGCATTCCGGATGGTCGATGACGCGGAACCGGAACCAGAATTGGCTCTGTTGCCGGATGTATCTATTCGCAACCACGTGCTTCAGTTTGTGAATCTCTAGCGCGGGCGTCGAGTTCTTTGCAAGTTACATATTGTTCATTGTTATTTATATTTGTGATTATTGTTTGATAGTTTTGTTATTGTTCGTTTATACATATATATTTATTTATATTTATCTATTTTATATATATATATATATATATATTTCATTCATATTATTTATTTAAACAAAACTTAAGTGCGACAATGTCTGAAGACGCCGATCGCCGAGTGATGATTCACGAAGTGAAAATCTTTTGCGCTGAGGTGTGCCACTTAATAGTCAGGCATTGGAACTATTAAGGAGAACCCGGGAATTCTTTGAACAGGAAAAGGAGTACGTGAAGCTTCATGACAATCCCTCTATTCCTGCTGATAAACCGTACAACGAACTGCAGCAGCTCTTGGACTAAGCACGGGAACTGTTATTCACAAGGGAGTGAAACTCCAAGAGAAAGAGGACAAAATTCCTGAACTATTTGGAACGAAACAGGTATTTCTATCAACTCCAGGGAAGAAAAGAAAGCAGCCTCGTCCAGTCACAAATCTCAATGCTTTCCAATTAGACGCCATACGTAGACACATTTATGCCTATTATTATAGAAAGGAGTATCCGACCATACCAAAGCTCTTATATCGCTTATTTTCAAATAACAATAATAATACAAAATAGTTTTTATTCATTGATGTTCGCTACTTACGTACACTTTTTGTATGCGGCTTAGACACGATAGAAAGGAGAACAATCAGCTGTTGTTGTTTACTAGCCACTCTGGCAACGTCGCAACCACAATGTTGCCAACCTTACACGAAGCCACACGAACTGTCAAGTGCAAAGATACAGCGGTGGGCGTATAGGTAAAGGAAAATATAACATAATAACTTAATCAATAACTCATTTGTTTAGCACTTTACGTTTCCAACATATGAATATTGTCGTGAATGAATGCTATGTCATCAACTTTTTAAGGTGAAATAGATCTTTTATTGGTTATTATCTGCCCTGCATTACCGAAAACCCGCTCGCTTGCTGCGCTAGTGGTGGGTACTTAAAAAATTCTCCATGTAAGCGTGGAAAGATGGGAAAGCCATTCGCTCTTTCCACCACTTTAACAAATTGCCATCATTGCCTGTACTGTGGAGCTCCAAGTAGGAACACCTCTGCTTCTGCTGAGGTGAAATTCTCCTCACATTTCCAGCAGCTAAACACACGACGCCGTTTGGCAGGTGAACCAAGAATTTGAGGTCCTTCCATGATAATACCTATAATGCAAAGTAGACATATGTGCAGCGGTTACTCGTTGTCGGAGTCATACGATTAAGTGTAAAATATGTGAATCTGAATGTGTGAATTTGTTTAAATAATCAACGAACTTTCTGTCTTATTTTTAATTTTGTTTTCACTTAGCAATATTAATTGAGAGATAAAATTGCATTACATCTAGAATTTAAGTATTTAAGAATAAGTGTAATTATCTTTGGAATTTTTTGTTTTGAGACTTTTTGTTTGAGATTTTCTGATCTCGATGGGGTAAGAGCACTATGCAGAGAAATAAAAATTATGGCCCATTTCATTTTAAAAGCTGGCAATAAAAAGTAGTATTTATTGAGCCTGGTTCTCAAGACCTTCCTTCTCTAATGTCTTATTTAAGCTATATTGATGGGAGAGATGCTAATCCTAAATTTGACTATCTATTATTATTATTATTATTATTATTATTATTATTATTATTATTATTATTATTATTATTTTATATTCATGAACGGAAACAGCTGTTTTACATTAAATCCAGCCTGAGACTAACACGTAAGTTACTGGCTAGAGTTACCTTGTTTGGCTATTCTGGTGCACAAGTTGCAAATTCTTCTGTAGATCTCTTCCTTTTGTTCTCCATGAGCTTCCTAGAGATGTCGGAAAGATGGGCATAAAAATGTTGCAACGAAACGCGGAGATTCAAATGAAACGTCAGATCCAGATTCAACAAAGCAATTTGTCTCAAAGCTTGAAGTTCCTAAAATGACATGGATATGTGTATATGAATTTTTAAGTGTACATTGAAGTACCGCACATTGCTTTTATATTACATTCCACAATCATGTTGCACAGTGGAATTCCTCTACGTAATGGAGGTGGTACCTGTGCGGCACCTGGCACGTATGAGCTAAGGTATAATCGCGGAGGCTTCATGAACCAAGCGTCCAAGTGGGCGAGGAGAATTATACCGGTGAGTGTTAGTCGGCAGTAACGTGAGTTCGAATTTTCGCGTTGTTCACTCTAAATAGTTGTTGATTGTATAAATTTTTTAATGGAATGGGTATAGCTACCTAAACACAAACTGTGATTTTATACAGTTCTGTCCCATTTGACCGAAATTACACCGAAAACTGATGGTTTGAATATCACTGCCTTCACTCCTGAGTATGTATACAGTTGTGACAGCACACAGTCACATTTGTGCCGGTACTTCGCCATGTATTCAACAGTCGAGCACGGAGAGGCAAGAGCGAATGCGTAACAAGCTCATCGTTTATGCCTGGAGGAATACCCAAATAGACGGCAGCCAACGACAAAAACTTTCCAGAATATTGAGAGACGTCTGCGTACATCGTCAACCGAGCGACTTGTCTGCGGCCCGCATTCGGGAGAACCCGGGATCGAATCCCGGCGACCACCCACTCTGGCCCATGGGTTTTTGTGGTTTCCGGGGGTCGACAGGCGAATGCTAGCGTGGTTCTTCTTCTACCACGACTCTCCTTCCTCTCATTTCCGGTACCCATCATCTTCCTTGCCATCTGTTTCAAGACCAGGCGACGGTGTTCTGGGCGGTGGCTTGCGCTCTGTGAAGGTTTCTTCTCTGGCGTCGTTGCGGTACCGCTCAGTTAGGTCTCGCTCAGCGTGGGGCTCCGTTCCAGGGGATCCTGGAGGTTGGTGGCTTGTAGGTAGGGTCCGTTCGGCATCGGATGCATTCTATAATCCCGTCCATGCTTGCGCCCGTCGGCATCCGGATCTGGTCACTTTCATCCTTCCCTCCCAGGGGTCACATTAGAAGCACAATGGACCGACTGGCTTACGTGCGGTCCTCAGCCCCTGTTCCGGGGGCTCCTCCGTGATACGTACCTTTACCTTTCACAACATCGTCACTTACAATGTTGCCGCCTGTGAGAGACGGACTAGTGACTTCCGGTGTTTCTGCAGAAGCTGTTTTGAATGCCATAAGAAATAATGCGCATTTTAGCACACGGACAATTGCACAAGAGGTAAACATCACAGTCTTCTGTGGTGCGAGTACAGCGAGCCAATAAAATTCATCCATATGGTTTGCACCTACATCAAGCACTCCACGGGAGAGATGTCGAAGCTCGGGTGCACGTCTGTGAATGGATGCTGGGCTGAGTGGCAAATAAATATGGGGTTCGTCTACTCTACAGAATCATATTTTCGAATGATTAAAGATTTCATAACAATGGGACCTAAATCGCCACAACATACAATATTGGAACGTCGATAATCCTCACCGAGGAAGGGAGGCAGCTTTCCCAGAGCAGTGAGGAATAAATGTCTGGTGTGGAATCTTGGGCAACCATCTTATTGGCCCGTTTCCTTCGAGGGGTATCTAACACGAGCACGCTACCTGGAACTTCTCCGTAACGATCCAGAAAGTGATACTATGAAGTGTTTAACTATGTGGTTTCAACACGATGGTACTCACCGCACAGGTCGATAATCCTAGAAATCATGTAAATGCGGCACATCCTGATCATTAAAGAGACAAGAACGAGTCTGTCGTCCAGGCAGATAATCTGATCTCTAACATCTCTGGACCTCTTCCTGGAGATATTTAATCAACAAGTATATGCAGAGGACACAGAAGATCCAGAGAGCCTTCACCATCGTACTACAGTGGCTTGTAAGATACATAACACCCGTCAGAATCCCTATGCAACAGCGTGTTCAGGTGTGCATTAACCAACAAGGACATCAGTTCGAGCTCTTATTTCGTTAAAAAGTGTCGTGTTCGTGTATTGATCACCAGTGATTTTAGAAAAGTAAAACTTCGTTACAAATTGCTCCTTTCAGGACGACCATAATGTACAAACAAGTGACATTTATCACAAAATACATTTCTGTGCACTGCAACAAACAACTCTACTATTACTGCAACTTCCATACTAAAGAATATATGATGCGTAATTTTCTTATTGTTAGAGATCAAATGTGAGAAATCCTTATTCCATTAAGATAAAATGTACATATCAATGTCGTGTTTAAATGGTTGCTTAACTGTAGTTTACCAAATGGAAACACTAAACAAATTAAACTATTAAATAAAAATAAAGGAACATTGCAAATTAATACAACAAAAACAGTGCAAAACATAATAATCATGGTTTAATCCAAGATTACTTATGAATATTGCAACCATTAAACGGTGAAATCAAGAATATCCAGAGTTACAGAATTTGCTTAGACACCACGAGGCCGGCTGTTTTAATGTTGGAGTATAAATTGGGACTGAATGTTATGTAACAGTATATGCATGAGGAGTGAAGGCAGGTGACATTTAAAACATCACTTTGCGGAGTAATATAGGTTCTAATGTGACAGGAAAGTATAACATCATAGTTTGTGTTTACGATATTAAACCCATTTTATTACAAAAAAAATCTGATGTGTTACACTCACATGACTTTCTCTACTCTTGTACAATCTATTTTTACAAACGCCTATTCTCCATATGCTTTATGTTAATCGAGATATCGAGATGTCAATCTTATTGCTAATTTTCTTGTAGATGCAAGTGGAATATGGTAGCTTTTAAGCGATGGTCAAATATTTTAACGCTGGTTGCTATGCGGCGCATTCCATTCTCTTTGCAAGTCCAGGACATAAAAAAATGAATAACGAATTTGAGAAAAAGTATAAGTATTGGAAAATTTAAGGGAATAACAAGCAATATCTCGAAAACGGTTCACTCAACAAAAGAAATGTATATGACATAAGTTGTGTATTTTAACGCGATCTACATTTTTTGTGTAGTAAAATTTTGTCTATCTCTTATGGTTTACCAGTTATGCAAAAGTCGTTCACAATGAAGAATACTTTTGGGGACATTCCCAGAAAATTCGAGATATACATTTCATTTCTCATGACATTATCTTAAACATATGATATTTTAATCAAAATCGTTAGAGCCATTTTTGAGAAAATTAACATTTTCGAAAAATGTTCCATGTAAAGGGTAGTCTGGGGTGGGGGGATTTTCTTGAAAACCTTCGTGTCGCATCTCTGGAAGATACTGAACCTAAATACCAAGTTTGGTGCTTATCCGATTGTTCGTTTTTGAGTTATGCTGTTCACAGACACACACACACACAGACACACACACACACACAGACACACAGACACACACACAGACACACACACGGACATATTTCTAAAAATGCTTTTTTTGGATTCAGGAGGTCTCAAAACGTGTATTTCCGGTGAAATCTCGGTATCGAATTTTTGGGTGGAATGCAATACTTCCCCTACTTACTATACGTAGTAGAGAAAGTAATTACTCATTCAACAACTATTTAGATTAGAACTTCATTAAAAACTCGGGGATTCTAAAACTACATTATGCATTGTAATCGATTTCCAAGCGTTAATGAGAAGGTGAAAGGGGATATACCACACACACACACACACACACACACATATATATATATATATATATATATATATATATAGTATACAGATACACATAGACATATAAATCCCCTTTCCCGCTACAAAGGGGAGAAAACATAGACAACGGAAGACTCGAACCCATTTACTGGCGATTAACACTCACTAGTATAAGACCACTGGACCACTCGGACACCCTCGCCGTTAAACCTTAGCTCTTACCTGCCAGGGCCACATAGGTACCACCTCGCTGCTTTGCTTGTATGTTATAACCTTGTAAGAGTGTTTTAATTCTCTTTTGGACGTTTACCATGATTATTTAGGTTATTATGCATGTTATTTGGGATGTATGTATCGTACTTTACGCCGAGATTGAAATAACCCTTTATTTAATATTCTTTGTGACTTGAATGTACAACGTCCATTTTGGATATAGATGTGTCTCTAATTTATCATAGTCTATCATGTCTCTATTTACAAAATTCCGGCGTTTTGTTTTAATGGTTTTGATACTGAACTCATATGAATGGTCCATTTTATCAGGGGGGGGCTTAATCAGTTGAGTAGCTATGTACACTGTAATGTAAATGTTTGTAAAATCTGCTGGAATCCCGGAATCTGCTGTCAGTAAATGAGTCGTACGTTTTTGAACTATACTTTAATGAGGAGAACCTTATGTCCCTTAAACCGCTTTTCCACTAAATGTTGAGTACTCGTGTATCTAAAACCGTCAGTTAGTACGTTTGTAAGGGAATAAAATGGACTTAAAGCGCAATTGCGGCTTTGGTCTCTCTTCCAAAATTGGTAGGGACAGCTGACTCACCTTGTGAACCTATGCATTTAGCATTAACAACAGTTTTTAAGTTTGCATTAGACGATTATATAATTACATTGCGATTAATTAGAGATATAAAATGCGTGTTTTTAACATTTGTAGCATTTATGATTATGTTGTTATGCTATTGAAGTTCAGATATTTCAACATCGAGCTATGCAGCGGCTCAAAAGGACGACTTGGCTTAACAGCAATATGACCACCCTGAATACTTATGCAATTCAGTTGGAAACAAATCCACACGCAGTGAAGACGTACAGGTCGGGAACATCACCATAACAAAGTCTTAAAAAGATCGCGAAGCTAAAATCACTTCATATTTTAAAGTTAATAGGACACCCGTATTGATATTGTGACGTAACTGGTAGGTCAGCCTTCATCCTTCAGCGGTAGTCGGCTGGTTAAATTAAATTAAATTGCGTTTTATTCATGGACGCTATTTAATTGCTGTGGTCCTTAGTGTCCCATTCTATATTGGGTGTGAAAGCCCGGCAATTTTGCATAGAGGCCTCTTTATCAGGCTTCAGTTCTTTTACGTGCCGTAAATCTAGACACGGGACCACCGAAGGAGTCTATGCTAAGGATTTCTACATCGCCCTCTGCCGGGTTTGAACCCGCGACCTCGGGAAGTAGAGTCTAGCTTGGTAACCACTACACCACCGAGGACGACAGTCGGCTGGTTGGTTGGAGAGAAGAGGCAGGAGCTTCCGGCAGACGTAAATTCCAGAAACGCAATTGAGATGCAAGGCGGTATTTCAGGAAGTTTTCTCCTCTCCTCACGCGCACTTACCAGAAAGATCTGCAGCTATACTAAGCTGGCATACGAGTGAGTGAGTGAGTGAGTGGGTAAGTGAATGAGTGAGTGAGGTTGTTGAGGTAGTGTACTTACTCAGCGATTTCTCTGGCGAGAGAAGGGGAGTCCTATGTTGGAAGGTTATTGAGCGACCGGAAGAGTGGAACCCTGTGTTCGATACTCCAGAGCGTGATCGAAAGGAAAAAGGATGCTTCGCTAGTAATTCATACAGGTACCGTTAAGCGCAAATGGTAGAATTGACAGTGAAATCTGAATTAAGCCTTGATATATTACAGTGAAAATGAATTAAATTAAAAATACAACCAACACTAACAAGAATATTTCCAAAGTATTGAGAGAAGTGAACCCAGAGTTTAGAATTAGCGTTGAGGACCTAAATTGTACATCCACGTTTAACATTTTATCATTAATAATTGGATAAATGTGGAATAAATTAAGGAATAGGTAATTGAGGCAGGATTTTTTACACTTAAGTGATTTCAGTGTAATTATATAATATGTAAATTCAATAACAGCCCGCCTTAAGCAATATGTATATGTAACAATATATAAAAAGTGTATATTATAGTCATAGTAAATGTTCATATTATATACATATTCAATAATGTTATGTGAATGCATTACGTAATTTAATAATATAGGAGCTGTGAGAATAATAGGTTAAAAGTTGCTACCAATGAAGTAACCTTGAGGCAATAATGAATTTGAAAGTTTAATAATACTACTAGTCATTATTGGAGAATCAATAATGTAGTTTTTGTGACAGTTTATAAAATAGCCAATGAACAATCAGAAAAAGCTTTAGTAAAATGAAGGTATTCTATTGGACTAGGATTAGCCAATCAGAAACTGAAATATAAAAAATTTACAAATTTAAAGTTCAGTTGCCTGCAGACAGTGTTTCTAAACGGACGCAAGACACGTCCTTGAGAAATTTAATACGTATTTTGTGTGAGACAAAATAGTTTACGTGTTAAAAGGTGCAAGTAATCAATAAAATATTCTCACAGATCTCGCTATATCAGTGAAGTGTTATTTAAATCGTGTCAAGCATTAATAAAAGGAGTGAAGTAAAGTTATAATCTGTGTAAGCCTACATTCTTCAGTCGCACCACACCCCTGCTAAGAGAAACACGTCTGTAACAATAATACTGATGCAGTCGAGGCAAACACAAATATAGTACATTGAGAGAAACAGTCAAATTACAAAGTTAATATTTTTAAACATTTGGGGCAAAGGTCACCGGAAAGTACATTTGGGGCGAAGGCTACCGGAAAGCGGGTACCATACGTGCGGTTGCAACTACTTCAAGTTCGGCTCCCCAACAGTTCAACTATAATACAACTTTTACTTCAAATTGGCTTTCCATACGTGAAGCAAAATAAACCTACTTCAAATTGACGTCCAAAGCGTGGTGGAAATAACGTAAAGATACTATTCTACTTCATAATTAAATTATTCAATATGCATTGTGTTCTAAATGTTTCCAATGTGAAAACAAAGCAGCATAATATGCCGGGAGATATTATTTTTAGTTATTAACAATATTTATTAATAGCTAAAAATAAATATACTTATAATAGCTTTTATTTTAAATTAGTTAATAATACCCAATAATATTACTTTCCTATAGCAAAAAGCGTCCGGGTGCATAAGTCCACAGGCATCTATTTAATCGAAACTTAAAATTGAGGATAATATTGAGTATAAATATAATAATAATAACAATAATTTGAGACTATATTGTTTTTAACCACTTTTGAAAACATAAACTGGTTTCTCCAATTGATTACCTGCATTATTTATCATACAGTTTTATATAAAAGCATATTGCATATACATAATGTGCAGAAGTCAGTTTGCCTCAAGTAAAAGGGGTTTAAAAAATTCTGATTTTCGGTTTAAATTCCTAATGCATAAGTTTAGCTGGTTTATGGTGCACGGCGGGGAAGTCTGCTTTAACGGTGAAAGCTGCAGATAGCTATACACAAAAAGAGAGTACTTAGCCGTGGCGTAGTGGGTTGGAGCTCAGTGTTCCGGTTCCCAGTCACAAAATAAGCGTAAGTTCGAGCACGGGAGTGTGAATTTTTCGGGTCATTTATACAACCGATGCTGGGTCAATCTCTCAATAGGGAAAATTATATCAATTGTAAATAAATTTACTATGGAAATGATGGTCCTTTCTTAACTGTGGAATTTAGATATAATTAACGAATATTTGGAAAGCAGTGGGAATAAAGGGAAAACAATAATAGTGGATAAGCACTGTAATGACAATGCGCTGGACATATCTGACCCCATACTGAGTCTGAGTTCAAATAATATCGGCACATCAACAGATTATAGCCTGGCTTGGGCGTAAATCAATGTCTGAATCCGTTGGTCAGACGTGATTTGTGACCTACGCTCTGGGTTCGCATTTGTCGCGTTTGGTCTTCGTTGGAGTTGCTCCTTTCTCTCAAATTCCAAAACTTGCTAAAAATGTCATTTCCTGCAATGACATTGAACTTTTGAAATCGCGGAGCTAGCGATAACACCACCAAAAATAAGAAAAAATAGGTAAACGAAAAAAAAAAAGAAATTTCTCCATCGATTTCCCTGTATTAGGGCAGAAATTACACACCAATAAGCACAGACAGAAAACATCTTATATCTTTTCCTTTGTTGCCAACAATAAGATGTTTTTGATATTCTGTCCTCTTAATTTTCCGCTAGTTATTCAGAAAAGGCTTATTCAGTCGTATTCATCATCACAATCATTACGAGAGAGCTTTGTCAGAATTCCTCACAAAGCAAACCGAACGGAGGAAGGGGTTTCCTGCATATCAAGTATTTCACAACACAAAGAATGCTCTTTCAGATCAAAGGGCAACATTCCTTTTGAAACTTCCCCTTATAGTTAGAATCCTTCATTACAGACATCAGCACAGATATTGTCAACGATGAATATAACCACGCCATTTCTGATTTACCATAAAGGGCGTGAAGCGTGATAAAAAATAATTACACAGGTTAAAATTTCGTACGGTTTGCTTCTAGAGCATTTATCCTCAACGTAATAACTTCTATCTGGTGTGACAGGTAAGAATAATTGTCCTACAATGATAATAATACAACACTGAGGGCGAAGAAAAATAATAAAATGTTTGTAAAGGAACGGCAAAGATACGTTAAAATAAAGAACACTATTTGTACTTTCTAATACCTATTTATAGTTGGCAGAGGAGCATTGCTTTGCACATACAAATACGATTTCGAGGCCACCGGAAATGATATTTTGAGGACACCTGAATAAATCTGGAGAAATGTGTGTGTGTGTGTGTGTGAGAGAGAGAGAGAGATAGATAGAGAGAGAGAGAGAGAGAGAGAGAGAGAGAGAGGGGCCGTGAACAGCATAACTTAGAAACGAAATGTCGGATAAACACCAAAGTTCCTATTTGTGTATCTTCCAAGGATGCAACATGAAGGTCTTCAAGAAAATACCCCAGCACAAACTATACTTTATATGGAAAAAGTTTCGTTATTTTGTATTTTCCCAAAAATGACTAACGATTTTGATAATAATGTCGTAGGTTTAAGATATTTAGATTACAAATAAAATTCATACTCCGTGTTTTCTACAAATAGCCTGTGAAGTAATTTTCATACTAGGTGAATTCTGTATAACTGATAAGCCATAAAATTTAAAGAGAAGTTTACTAGCCAGAAATGTAGATTTGTTTACAACACTTAACGCTTTTGTACCACCAGCCGTATTCGTTGCTTTAGTTTGAACCCTTCAGTACCTGGTCAACTTAGAATTAATGCTGTCACCATTCGGTTTTTCTCGCATTGTCAGGAAAGAATAAGGAATTTCTAAACCGGCATATGGCGACACTTTTCAAAGATTTGGCTATCGTTTCAGTTCCCTGTATCTCCCTTGTACCTACAACGAAATATGTACTGGAATAGTTCCTGCTAAGTTTTATCTCAATTAAAATGAAGTGAATAGAGAAATAAGTTTTTGCAAATGTAATGTGTAGAAGCAATATAAAAATATGCGATAATAACTGGAGAAACTCACATGAAAATAACATATGAGATATTCTGTTTCTGCACATGTATTTTCCGATGTGTCACCACAGGCATTGAAGGCAGCAGTGGGATTTTCCACTCCCTGATGAGAAAGATTAGTATTTCGTCCCTTCTTATTTAACTTTGTCATCGCTGGCAGATTTCTGGCCTGTAAAAACTTCAATTTTGCAAACACATGAACGCTTGAAGGACCTACTGTACTTTGTCAGCGGAACATGCCGCCAATGTCAAGTAAGCAACAATTATGTTGCATTCCTCGACGACATGTGCTCTTGGCGACATGGAATCACGTTTAATTCAGGTCGTGGAATAAGAAAAGACGATGTTTTCTAGCTGATCTTGATTCAGTCATGGAATGACACACAGGTGAAGCATATGTCTGCGCCTTTCCAGCCGAGACGTACTGCGCCAAAGTGCAGTGTGCTGGAACGTAGTGTTCTTGTTCCCAGCCACGGAATGCGCATTGGTTCCAGGTTACCCATGGGTGCGGACTTTTCGACCCATGTATAGGACGGGAGCTCACTTACCTATACATTGTGATACACTTGACAAGCTGTGGTAATAGTGATCTTTAGGTCAAGAAAATCAACATTTCGGTTGGGGAAAGAATAATGCTGACCACCTGACCTCCCCTGCGCCTGTCGGCATGAGGTCGGCAGCCAGGTTGTTCGGCTGAGGCTGTCCCTACTCGTTGAGCGCCTTATGCTCAACACCTCATAATTTGGGTGGTGGAGATGCATGCTTGATGAATGACACAGAAATCTTGGAAGGTGGAATGTGGAGATGTGGGATTTGCGCTGTTGTTGATGCTGGAAGGAGAATCTCTCTCTCTGTTTGGTTGCTTAGGGTGTAGATGCGTCCTGGGTTGATTATACGATAGAAGACACTAGATCAAAAGAATGTTTGAATCAGCTAAAACCATAAGTTCAATTTGCCTTACTTCCAGGGCGGCTACTATGTCTTAGCGTGAGTTTTTAAAAGATCTTGTAAATTTATATCGTATTATTGGATATTGTATATATGTAATATACAAAGAATTTCTCCAGAGGGTGTTTCCAATATTAACAAAGCAGAGCACTAACCAAGGTGTTCCATAACGGGAAAGTCACAGAGGGGCGTTTACTTCCCATAAGTCGAGATTTTAAATTAAATACATTTACATTTCTTCTTCTTCTCCTTTCAATTATTAGATCTGTTCCGGTCTCATTCATCTACCCACCTCTTATGAGACACCCACGTATTTAAAGGTAATGATATAGGCTCTGATTACTTCCTAGTAATTTCAAAGATTGAAATATGGGCAAGATGGAGGAAACAAACACATTTTAAATTAAGCTGCAAAAATTCAACTGATATTTTAAAATAGAAAATTTAAGGCGAAATCAACAAGTTACACATTGGAAAATTTCTGACTAGTTTAAAGTGGTTGTTTGAATGACATTTGGCACGCAATGAAAATTATGATTTTAAAGCTACTACCACAGAGCTATTTAAGAACTCCATCACTATCAGCCATATTGGTATTGTGTTTTAGCGGCTAATAAACAATATAGTTATTTTATGCTGAGTAGCATTTCTATGTTGGCATTTTAATGAGACTGTACAAATGTTCAAGATGGCGGTGAATCAAAATGTTGAGGAACTGTTTCGAACTGCGGAAAATAGAGCAAATTTCATAACTGAGTTGATGAAAATGGACAAAAGGAGTGGCAAATTGTACGAGAAGGTTACGACTTCTGTCGTGGATATTTAAGAAATTTTGGACCCTTCAAACGCACGCTGCAAGAAAAATCTGAGCCAACGGTTAATCCTAACCCACAAGCTTATGCAAGCGTGGCAAGAAGTGAAAGTGTTTAAAAATCCAGTTTATCATACAAATCATGCCGTGATAGTGTCTCCAAAATCTCCGCAATTATGTAGATGCTGCCGAACTCTAAAACCTATTCAATATTTTACAACGAAGAAGCTAAATATTGGTTTTAACACAAAAAGGTGTGAACAAAAGTGTTTTGGTTGAGTTTAATAATTGTAGAGATTATAATTTTCTCTAGCACTGTGCATGATAATTGCTAGGAGTTAAATACAAGGATTCCTGAGAAAAGAAATCCTAGGGTTATAATACACGGCATTAATTCCGATCTTGTAAAAGAAGTACAGGAAGCTGTAATGGAGAAAGCATCTGGCTATTAAGCAACGCCTAGACGATCTTTCTCCGGGAATGAAAATATGCTTGATGAAAGAAAATCATGATGGAGAATCTCAGTTTGTAGTTAAAGAAGTTTCGCCTGCGATTTACCACGTAATAAAGGCAAGAGGAAAACCATACATTTACTACAGTCTTCTCTGTGTAGACCGCCCACGGAGAAGGAAGGAAGGAAGAGGAATCTTGGCACAAGTTGCAACCTCAAGAACATTTTTGGGGGAAATTCAAAATTTTGGGGAACATAAAAATAGTGAAAAATTAACCGAGGTGATATAAACACATTTATTACAATTGTTAATGAATACTGTAACTGTTGACTAGTTTGTATCTTTAAGTTTGTTAATTTGAATGTGCTGTATCCCCCAAAGAGTAATGTTAAATACAACTCATACATATATGGTATGATATGGCATATCAATGATAGCTTTTGTAAATGTATAAAGGATATGTGTAGGTAGCCATGTAGTTGTTCAGAACGTATAGGGTTATTACACTTACTACATTGCTGACCCTCTAGGCGTGGTCGCTAGAGCGTATGACTTCGGCGCTCTGCCAAGATGAAGGTCGGGGGTTCGAATTCCGGCATGGATGTTTGCGTATGTGTTACATGTGTAATTTCGGTAATAAGCGGTAAAGTAAACAGCAAAACAAAGCAATCATAAACTGGGTAAACAAGGGAAGTTATAAAAAAGAAGCCATTTTGGTCTATATAGATGCGAGATACAATGGGACACATTGAAATGTCAAGTAATAAGATACACCACCTGCCAAATATTTCTGTTTGTAATTTTTCGTGTAAATATTACATACGATTTTTTACTGATTTTAAATTTCCAATTATTTGTATAAGATTTTATTCATAGCTACGTTTTGCGGCAGACGTTTTGCGAAGATTTCCATTAACATAGACAAGGAATTAAATAGTTCAAATTGAGCTCTCAGAAGAATTGGTGACAGTGTGATTGTTTTGGGGGATACGCCATACCCTTTGTGGTGGGAGAGGATTTATGGGCGCCCTCGGCTCGGTGAGTAACCATTTTCAGGTGATACGCAATAATAATTGCTCAGCCTTAGACATTTCCCTAAAGACTGCAACTCACCTATGCTCACAAGTGCAGAGAATCACAGTGTGAGCATAGGTAATGAATACTCTCAGACAAACAGAATTTTTACTTTCTCTACTACGTATAGTAAGTGGGAGAAGTATTGATTTCACCCAAAATTTCGATACCGAGATTTCACCGGAAATATATGTTTTGAGACCCCCTGAATACAAAAAAAGGATTTTTGGAAATATGTCCGTGCGTGTGTCTGTGAACAGCATAACTCAGAAATGAACATTCCGATAAACACCAAACTTGGTATTTAGGTTCAGTATCTTCTAGAGATGCGACACAAAGGTTTGCAAGAAAATCCACCCACCCCAGATTACCCTTTACATGGAAGATTTTTCGAAAATTTTCTCAAAAATGGTTCTAACGATTTTGATTAAAATAGCATATGTTTAAGATGTTTTCATGACAAATGAAATTTATATCTCGAATTTTCTGGGAACGTCTCCAAAAGTATTCTTCATTGTGAACGACTTTTGCATAACTGGTAAACCATAAAAGATAGAAAAAAGTTTACTACACAAAAAATGTAGATCGCATTAAAATACACAATTTATGTCATATACAGTTTTTTGTTCAGTGAACCATTTTCGAGATATTCCATGTTATTTGCTTAAATTTTCCAATACTTATACTTTTTCTCAAATGGGAATTCGTTATTCATTTTTTATGTCCTGGACATGCAAAGAGAATGGAATACTGCACATAGCAACCAGCTCTTAAAATCTTTGACTGTCCCTTAATGTCTACCATATCCCCCTTGCACCTACAAGAAAATTAGCAATAAGATTAACATCTGGATTAACATGAAGCATATGGAGAATAAGCGTTTGTAAAATAGTTTGTACAAGAGTAGAGAAAGTCATGAGAGCGTAGCACATCAGATTTTTATTTTTATACTATGGATACCAGTCATAAAGCCATATCTATAGAATTTTCTTACCTATAAGGGAATCCTAAATATAATAAAATAGAACATAATTACTTCTGAGATAATTGTATACCAACATAATTTGCGCAAATCTCTGCTGCCGACAATGGAATTTATAGTATACAGTAAATTTCACGACGTAAAGCCAAGCAACAAAATTACTCGTATATTGCTTTGTATACAAAAACCAAATACATCGCAATGGAGTAATGGGCTTTGGACTTAACAGCAATATATCTTCTTCACTTCACAACAACGACAACAGAGCAATTGTGACTAAATAAAACTATGTTAAAACTTCAAATATGTTGTACTCTGTGTTAATTTTCATGATCAAAATACTTGTGTATGTAATGTGTACTGCGATTCCAGGTGCTCTGAAAGTTATCTGTCAAAACCTACTGAGCCAATCCTTGTTAATCTTGGGTAATATAAATACAAAACATAGTGCTTGGAGCAATCCCGTGCTAACAATAGAGAAAACTTGTTTTGCGATATTTGTTCTTCTCACAATTTAATTATACTTGATGAGGGTCCCCAACCAATCTACAGTTATCATAGTCAAGAGAAAACACGTGTTAGCGTGTTGCAAACGTCTGAAAAGATAGAAAAATGCTTTGCTGCTTTTGTATTATATAGATACTCATAATAGAGTTAAAATTAAATATAAACATATGGTTTAGCAGATAAAGCTTGTCGCATGGGAAGAATACTGAATCTACACAAACATCTTGACTAATTTATGAAATATGCAGAAAATCAGAGAATTTCACCAAAAACTTTACCTCCATTAAAACAGACCAGGAATATACTAATGAGTAGATATAGGTATATGGGGTTGCGGTAGTTCTTATGAAGTTCTTTCCTGCGGACACTAACATCCAACAGGAAACATGAAAAGAATCTGAAATGGTACCTAACGGACCAAATGACTGCTTTTACTGCGGATGAAGTAGGTAGAATCATTAAGAACCTTAATGACAAAAAATCTCCTGGTGTAGATATAATTTCAGCAAACGTAGTAAAGGATGTGCATCTGTGCTACCCACATACATATTTTGGATGTCTAAAAATGCTGAATCCTTCCTAATTGTTGGAAGGTTGCCATTGTTAAAATTATACCCAAAACTCACTCGCAAGATAAGGTAACCTCTAATGCTTACCTACCAATTTCTCTCTTCCCTATTATGGGGAAAGTATTAGAGAAATCTTTTATAAACAGGATTATGTTTCATATGTACAATAATAAGGCTTTAAAATCCAATCAGTTTGGGTTTACTCTACAAAAGTCTATAGAGGATGCAGGGTTAAGAGTGGTCGATTGTCTCAGAAAGCACTAGCTCCATGAAAATTGGGTTTCCTAATTCATTGGATATTACAGGAGTTTTCGATAACGCCTGGTGAACAAATATATTACTAGAGTTATAAAATAGAGACTGTTGTCTTATTTGGTTTAGGCTGGTTCGCAACTACTTTCCCCACGGAATATATCGCTTACAATTGGATCGACAACAGTAAACAAGTATGCATGTCCTCAACCTGCAGCCCTGTACTGTGGATAATATTATACGATGACCTTCTGAAACTACAGCCACTACAAATTTGTAGAATGTTTAACTTTGCAAATGATGCTTTGCTTCTCATAGAGGGAAATAATGTAAACTCTTTGACACATACAGCAAACACTGTACTTCAAATTATATTTGAATGGGGTGTACCAGCAAGTTGAGTTTTAATTCTGAGAAGTATTCGGCAACGCTAGTCTCCAGAAAACGATCAGTGCATACCCCATAAATTTTTATGAATGGCCAAACAATCAAGGTCGTAAATCGTTTTAAATTCCTTGGCGTTATTTTAAACGATAAAATTGCATTTCAATATCATCTCGAAACGCTAGAAAAAAGAACCCAGGTTGTTCCAGACCGCTGTAACTTCTGCAACTAGCCTACTTCAAACTGTAGTATTATACCAGGTAAGTCAGCCACCCCTGCACATCCAGTTTTATGCAATCCGCAATTTATATTCTAACATGAAAACATCGGGCCCCATGTTATCTAAAGGAATTGTATAACGTGGATATCTTTTGTTTTACCTTTACGAGGTGACTAATATGGCAGATGTTATAATAAATATTTTAATGTATTTGTAATACATAGCACGCTGAGGATACATTTCAATAACTGAAAATGTGTACTGTTATAACCACATACTTCATATTATGTTAACTTGGTGAGCATACTCTCATGCTTCTAGATAGCTCAAACAAGCGTATAGCCGTAGAACACCTGTTTGCAGTATAGGTGATAGGAATCGCTTGGGTGAAATTATTCTTTTATGTGTTGTGATTTTCATAAATAATCTTGGTTTAAAGTAATATTATGTTTTACATTGTTAATATCCTTTTAATTTGCAATTATATTTTATTTTTATTTAATAGTTTATTATTCTTTAATGTTTCCTTCTGGTAAACTACAGTTAGGCAAGTATTTAAACGCAATATATGTATGTACATGTGATGTTGATGGAACAAGTATTCTTCACATTTGATCTCAGAGAATAAGCAAATTACATATCACATAATGTTTAGTATGGAAGTTGTAATGTAGAGTTCTTTGATGCAGGCACAGAAGTTTATGTTACAATATATATCACCTGCTGATGATATGTTATGGTGGCCCTAAAAGGACCCTTTTGTAACAAAGTTCTGTTTTTTTTAAATCACTGATGATTACAAATGCTCGAACATGACTCTTTTAACCAAGTAAGTGCTCAAACTGATGTCCTTATTGGGTAATGCACACCTGAGCACGCTGTTGCATGAAAACTCTGAATCGATGTATCATGGCATGTTTGGTGGATCTACAGGCCACGATCTTCTAGGTCCTCTGCATAAACTTATTAACCTCAAACGGTGCTTTGGGGACTTTTAAGATACCATTATAATTGTACAGCCCTGGCATTTCGTCTACCTGCTACTCTGACTTTCAACATTCCTTGTACAGTGGGCTTCAAATGATTTCCGATGGACAAAGGGGTGTAGAGGAAGAGGGGGAAGAAATGTCTTCTCGGCTAGTCATGCCTGTCTATAGCCAACGTGCCGGTATCGTCTCAAAGGTCACATTTACTTCCGTATGGCTCGTATAATTCAGCGACCTGACTCTAAGAGGAAAGAAGACGAAACCAAATACACCCTTTACTAGATCGATTCAAGCGAAATATATTAACATTTTCTTTGCATAGTATGTTCTTTAAAAGTCAAATACTGCAGTCTTAATGCGGGTACTACAAAAGTTTTAGATTCAGTAATTTTCTTGAGAAACAAGGTTCGCATAATGTATATCTTGTTTTTAACGTTTTTTGCTAGTATTAAATAATAATGTTAATAATAATAGTTTCATAATTATCATCAATAGAATGTTCTACGCGTACTCAGAAGCAGAGGGTATATATTACATTGAGTATAAGTTCGTTTTGCTTTTTAATTGTCATAGATATGGATCACAACGTTTAGCGCTAAGTGTGTAGTTCCATACAGTTGGCACATTCAGTTCTAATAATATTCAAGTAACGTTTTAAAAATATGGAAGCAAAAGTAATATTAATGCCAAACTGTTGAATCAGTTTGGACACAATTAAGTGCAACATTATTTTTTCTTCAAAATGAGATATATTTTGCGTTTGTTACTGAAAAACAAATAAAGATTGTTTTATTTGAAACATAATTCCCCTTACACACATACTCACAAGAGAAAGGAAGATAAACCGTGCCAAGCATATAATAGAGGTAGAGTGAAAACACTTATGTAAGTATGTATGCAAAAGGAGAAAATGTTAATAGATACGAGGAAACAACGTTTAGAGCAAAATATGCAGTTTCTATATAGGTGTTTTATTCGGTTAGGATAACATATAAGCTAAATTTTCAAAATAGTGACCCGAAAGTTTTGAAGCAGGGAGGTTAATGTGCTTTTGTTGCAAATTGGTTCATTTGAAAGCACTCTATTCTGAAAATTGAATTGCTTTTAAGTTACAAATTTGAAGATCCCCCCCTCCAAAGACTTTGTATTACGATTCACGTTCAGAATTCTTAAAATACTTCTCTTCCCTGGTTTGGAATGGAATGGGATGCGTAACGGAGGGGACTCGACTCCGATTCAGTGAATCAGGATATTGTGCTTATGCCCCTCGAGGGGGCTCTCCCGGGCGGGAGGGACGAGGTGAGAGACACCGAGACACCGGGCGGCCAGAACAGGAGTGACGGCACAGTAATGACAAGGTTCCTAAAGTTTCCAGATTGAGACGCCCTGACAGTCGGGCAGGCAAACCGGGACCCCACCCCACATGGAGGGTTCAACGCCCCCCAAGAAGCGGTCCGTATACCCTGGCAACCAGCCGAAGTCCGAGAGACGGATAAGGTTCCTCAGAGAGCATCCTTTTTCTCTGCCACACCGCACCGGAATACCATCGCCGACACTTCCAACCCTGAAAAAGGCCTAACGGGGTTATGGATGAATGAAATGAGGAATGGAACGATATTCGGGGACTGAGAGAAATCATATCAGCATTCCCTGACGACCCGGGAAAGCTCTCGAAAGAAACCCGTTGGGTCAGATTGGGCAGTCGCCGGGAAGCGAACTAGGGATCTCCCGAATGCGAGTCGCACGCGTTACCGGCGCCACCTGGACGTAAACTGGAAGATCCGTAGTTCAAATCTCGGCTATGACATTGAATTTTTCAATCTGATTTATCTTTCCAACCTTGTTCTACACACGGCTTGAGTTAAAGAGTATTCTTGTTAATTTAGATGAACTTCCATTACAAACTTGGTTGTAAGTATAAGAAGAATGCAGTAGCTCAAACGATAGTCGGATTTTTATGTGGTGTCTTTGAAACTCCACGCTCTTTGCATTACCACAGAGAACAAACTAACGTGTTGCATTCACATACCTTTCTCTTCTCACCATTCTACAAATACTTTTTTCTAAATCTCATTTTTCTGTCTACTTATTATAATTCAGATAAACTTGCAAATCATATTTAGCCCATCTATGTGGTGTGAGGGTCTGCCTCACATTCAAGAGGTCCCGAGATCGAATCTCGGTTAAAGTGAAATACCTGGGTAAAGTTTTTTTCCAGTGTTTCCTCTTATCCTGAGTAGTTAATGTTAGATTCTAATTTCTAGGGACCTCGGACCCATTTGAGAATCATTTTAGCCATTTATTTCATTCACTGTCCGTAATGGGCTAAGCAGTTAAAGGACTTTAATTATAAACCAAAAGAAGAAGTTCACATTTACACATTTCGTAGCAGTATACGTAGATAAAGCGTTAGTCACATTTTTAAAAGCAGGTTTACTACGCGATGCTTTGAAATTGCATGTTGTTTGTATGACCGTGACAAAAACAAAACGAATAGCTCTTCTCAGTTACAAAAAGTATTCAAACAAATAACAAAAAATATCTGAGAAATAGCTAACCTCATAAAATATATGTATAACAAACTGCAAGCTTTAACGGGGTCTGAATTTCTTGTGTAGCGATACTTTATCCAATCTTTTAAAGTTTACCAATTATATAAAAGTCATTCAGAATGAAGAAGAGTTGAGGTACTCTTCTCAGTAAGTTAAAAATATATATTTCGTTTGTCATGAAAATATTTTAACAGAGTATTTTAATAAAAATCATTAGAGCCATTTTTAAGAAAATAGGTTTCGAAACTTTTTCCATGTAAGGGGTTGTTCAGGATGGGGGAGATTTTTTTGAAAATCCCTGTCACATCTTTGAAAGATGCTGAACTTAAATGTCAATTTTGGCATTTAACCGACTTTTCGCTTTGGATTTATGTTGTTCATAGACACGCAGGCATATGGAGCTTTTGCTATAAAATATTATGTGCTGCATTCACATGACTTTCTCTACTCACTCTTCTACAAACTGTTCTTAAAAAGCTTATTTTGCATCTATGTCATGTTAATTCCGATACACTTTCATCACTTGTTTTCACAATTCGTTGTAGGTATAACCAGAACATATTAAGCTAAAGCGATAACTAAATCCCTCAAAGCTGATCGCTATGTGATAGCTTTGGATTGGTTGGCTAAGGAGGGAACTCGGCACTGATCCACATATATTGTGGATATGCCCCACAAGGGGGGTCTCCGGGAGGAAGGATGAGGCGAGACAAGGCACCGGGCGTCCGGAACCAGAAAGAGGCACAGAAATGACAGGGTCCCTAAGGCTTCAGATAGAGACTTCCCGTCAGACGGACAGAGGGGGCCCAACGCCCCCCAAGGAAGTTAGGATACTCCCGACAGCCAACCGAAAGCCGATGGATGGAGAAAGTCACAAAAAGCATCCTTTTCCCCTGCCACACTGCACCGAAACACCATCGCCGACACTTCCAACCCTGAAAGAGACCAACGGATGAAAGATGAAGGGAAATATAATGGAGATGAAATGGAGGTTCAGAAAATTCGGGGATATGAGTATCCTTCCCAGCATTCCCCTGGCGACCCGGGAACCCCCCCCCCCGAAAAAACCCATGGGTCAGGAAGGTCGGCCAGAGGAATCGCAACCACGACCTCCCGAATGCTAGCCACAGACGTGATAGTTTTGAAATTCTGTTCTCTTTGTATGAACACGAGAAAGCAAGAAAATAGCTATTTGCAGTTGAGAGAAGTATAAAGTATTTGAAAATTCAAACTAATAACAAAGGAAATTTCAGAATAGATAAAATATAAAAGTTATTCGATATAAAATAAAAATATTTTTGGCATAAATTCTGTGCTTTAACAAGACCTACAGTTGTTGTGCAGTAATATTTTGTCTCTCACGATTTACTAGTTATCATAAGTCATTGACAATAAGGACTAATTTACAGACTATTCCTAGAAAATAAAAAATATATGTATAATCTATTTATCATGAAAATAACTTAAACATATGTATTTTAATCAAAATCCTTAGAGCCATTTTTTAAAAAGAATAAAGAAATTCTAAAGATGTCCAATGTAAAGGGTGGTTTGGAATGGGGGATTTTCTTTAAAATCTCAGTGTCTCATTCTTGGAAGAAGTTGAACTTAAACACTAAGTTCGAATTTTAACCAACCTTTTGCTTTTGAGTAATGCTGTTCGTGGATACACACACACACTTGGACCATTTTCTAAAAATAAATTCATTGGATTCAGGAGGTCACAAACGTGATTTATGGTGAAATTACGACATTGAATTTTTAGGTAGATCACAGCACTTTCTCTACTTACTGTAGCTACGTAGTAGAGAAAGTAAAAATGCCTACTTTGGACTAAGGAGTCTCAAAACGTATATTTCCGTTGAATCTCGTTATTAAATTTTTGGGTGGAACGGAATCACTTCTCTAGTTACTGTAACTACGCAGTAGGGAAAGTAAAAATGCTTTCTTTGGATTCGTGTATTTCCGTTGAATCTCGTTATTCAATTTTTGGATGGAACACAATACTGGTATTACTTACTGTAACTACGTAATAGAGAAAGTAAAAATGTTCTCTTTGGATCCAGGGAGTCTCAAAACGTGTATATCTGGTAAATCTCGTTATTCAGTTTTGGGTGGAATACAATACTTTCTCTATCTCCAGTAGCTACGTAGTAAAGTAAAAATGCTTTGTTTGGATTCTGGGGGTCTCAAAGCGTGTATCTCTGGTGAATCTCCTTATTTAATTTTTGGGTGGAATACAATACTTGCTCTACTTACTGTAACTACGTAGTAGAGAAAGTAAAAACGCTTTGTTTGGTTTCAGGGAGTCTGAAAACGAGTATTTCAGTTCCGAGTATTAATCTCGTTATTCTTCAGTGGAATGCAATACTTGCTCTACTTACTGTAATTAATAGTAGAGAAAGTAAAAACGCTTTGTTTGGTTTCAGGAAGTCTGAAAACGAGTATTTCCGTTCCGAGTATTAATCTCGTTATTCAATTTTTGGGTGCAATACAATACTTGATCTAATTACTGTAACTACGCAGTAGAGAAAGAAAAAACGATTTTTTTGGTTTCAAGGAGTCTGAAAACGAGTACTTCCGTTTCGAGTATTAATCTCGTTATTCAATTTTGGGTGGAATGCAATACTTTCTCTACTTACTGTAACTACATAGTAGAGAAAGTAAAAATGCTTTCTTTGGATTCAGGGTGTCTCAAAACTAGTATTTCCGTTGAATATCATTGAATTGTTCGGTGAAATACAATAATTTCTCTACTTCATGTAACTACGCAGTAGAGAAATTAAAAATGCTTCTTTGGATTCAGAGGGTCTTAAAAGTGTATTTCCGATGAATCTCTTTATTGAATTTTTGGATGAAACACAATACTTTTCCTACTTCTGTAACTAAGTAGTAGAGAAAGAGAAAATGCTTTCTTTGGATTCAGGGAGTCTCAAAGCCCGCATTTCCGGTAAATCCCGTTATTAAATTTTTGGGTGGAATACAATACTTCCTCTGCTTACTTTAAGTGCGTAGTAGGAAAGTAAAAATGCATTCTTTTGATTCAGTGGGTCTCAAAAAGTGTATTTCCGGTGAATCTGGTTTTTTAATTTTTTGGTGGAATACAACACTTTCCCTAGTTACTATAGGTAAATAGAAGAGACAGTAAAAATATGAGTTGTGGAATAGATAAGCGGTTGGTTTGGTTGTCGTTACGGCATCTTGCATGCAACCAAATAGGGAAGAGTGTAACTTAGACTGCAACTTTAAATAATTTCTGGCCTAAATTGTTGTCACGATGCACGAAAAAATCATACTTCATAAGGACATTATGAAGGTAAAGAACTTATGTTAGTTGATAATGGGTAGAGAGATCAGTCAATATTGAAAATCAAACCATTTTTTTAACACTTGCTTGTTATACAATATTGTGAGGCCTTAATTCCTAAAAATTAGTTTGTATACTGCTTATGTCGCTGTGTTGTAATGTTACTGCTGTTCTCTTTTCACAGTTATTACATCCTTACAGCCACGTATAAGGGAAATGTGTTGGAATGATATTTTGTTTAGCCTCTTACATCCCATAACCTTCCTTGTAGAGCAGGTATGAGCTAAGACACCTGGCATAACCTCTCGATAAGACACTCCGCTTGCCCCGCTACCGGTGGAATGGAAAACATTTGGAGCCGTCTGTACCTTATCGCACTGCAAGGTTGACTTGTAGACAAAGTGGATGTGTAGTGGTGTGATTTGTTTTCCAAGTGCATAAGCTAAAATAACAAGTGATGCCATTATTGACCGCACGACAACGTAAGTGTTTCTATTTTAGTTTAATTAAAATGCTACACGGTGAAACTTTTCTGTATTTTAGAGTACTATTTAGTATTATCCGTTTCTTTTCAGTGGTATTATGACTTCTACCTCTCATGGAAATATGTCTGTGCTAGATCTAATTTTCCTGAATTCGTGAACAGTGTGTTAGACTCACTAGAACGAGATTAAGGAAGTGAGCGAAAATGAAAACGATCCTGATTATAATTATGGACATGATATCGATTCAGAACAAGGCTATGATTCTGACGATTCCAAAAGTGATACCAGAAACCACCCAATAGCGGAACAGCTAATTTATTTGGTAAAAATAGATACAAATAGTCTGTAATGAACCAACTATGAATGTGAGAACACCTGCCCACAACCTGATTATCAAACTTCCTACTCTGAAAGGGCCTGCAAATGTGTTGGGGAGTTCGTGTAGTCCGTTACAAGCATGGGAGTGTTATTTAGCACAGATATGTTAGAAGAAATAGTCCAGCTCACTAATGAGAAAGTTCATTCTTATTGTACGCAGATTTCTGGCCCAAACAGATCTGAACTAAGGGACTTCAATGTTACAGAGCTTAGGGATTTTTTGGGCTTCTTTATTTCAGTGCTACATTTAAACCAACCATGAAAGTATGGAATCAACGTTTGCAAAAGATGTACCGGAAGGGATATTTTCCGCGCCATACTATCAAAACAGAGAACCTTACTTCTCATGTATTGTCTAAGATTTGACGATAATACTAGCCGAGATGAAGGGAAGAAAACTGATCCTGCTGCGGCAATATCGTGGGTATTTCTGAGGGTGATTGAAAATTCCCAGAATTATTACAACATATGCTCGCATACATGTATACAACATCGTTTGAGGGTTAAATAGCCGCAGAGGGGGAAGTCCAGAGTCGTTAGATCAGGTGATCTGGCTTGCCAGAAGACTAGTCCTTGTCTTCCTATCTAAAGACCAAGATGTGCTGCATTTAGACGATTGCAGACGATCATCGACCTGTGCGGTAGAGCACCATCGTGTTGAAACCACATCGTTAACCGCCCTCTTGCAGCGGTATATTTTCTGTTGGCAAGGGTAGCTAATTGTAGAAACGTTTCAGGTAGCGTGCTCCTGTTAGATGCCCCTAGAAGAAAACTGGTGCAATATTTTCATTGTATTAGCTTTATACATTTCTTTTCTTCTACTTCCTATTTTTTTACCATTTCTACTACGTATAGTAATTAACAGAAGTATTTATTTCACCGAAAAATTCGTTATAGAGGATTCAAGGGAAATACATGTTTTGAGGTCCCCTGGATCCAAATAAAGCATTTTGGAAACATGTTCGTGTGTGTGTGTGTGCGCGCGCGCACGTCTCTGAACAGCATAACTCAAAAACAGAAGTCGAATGAACACCAAACTTGGTATTTGGGTTCAGTATCTTACAAAGATGCGGCACGAAGACTTTCAAGAAAATCCCCACCTCGGATTCCCCGTTACATTGGAATTTTTCGAAATTCTTGATGTTCTAAAAAATGGCTGTAACGATTTTGATAAAAAATACCATATATTAAAGATATTTACATTAATTTATATCTTGGATTTTCTGAGAATAGCCTATGGAGTCCACTTCATTTGGAGGAAATTCTGTATAATCTTGTATAACTAGTAAACGTTAAGCGATGGACAAAAATGTACTCACCAAAATATGTAGGTCTCTTTAAAATACACAATTTTTTTTCAAATAAGTGATTTGGGAGCCATTTCAGAGCTACAGTTATTAAAGATTCGAATTGCTCGTTCTTTGTCATTTTCTTAAGTCCTCTCAACATTCACTTGTTTCTTGAAAACGGTATGGAATTTTAAGGCCAGCGTATAGCGTCTAGTTCTTAAACATTTGACTATCGCTGTTCCGCTAATGAAATCTGTAATGTAGCTATTTCTGCAAAGGTTTATTTGGATTAAAATGTAGTAAACAAAAAATAAGCTTTAGTGAAAATAGTTCGTAGGTATATCCACAAATAAATGAGAGAGTGTAGAGAAAGACATGTGGATGTATCACATCAAATGTTTTACTTTCTCTAACACGTGCATTCTACCCAAAAATTCGATATAGAGATTTCACCGGAAATACATGTTTTGAGGCACCTTAATAAAAACAAGCATTTTAGCATAAGGTCCGTGTGTGTATGTGTGTCTGTTGTCTGTGAACAGCACTCAAAAATGAAGTAGGATAAACACCAAACTCGGTGTTCTTAGGTTCAGTATCTTCCAGAGATCGACGCGAAGACTTTCAATAAAATCCCCCACCTCAAACTACGCTTTACATGGAACATGTTTTCGAAATTTTTTATATATTAAAAATAGCTCTAACGATTTTGACTAAAATACTGTATATTACAATATTTACATTAAAATAAAACTTATAGCCTGTAGTTCCCGAGGTCGTAGGTTCAAACCCGGCGGAGGGCGATGGATTTTTTCGAGCGTTAAAATCCTTAGCATGCCTACTTTAGGAAGGGAAGTAAAGCCGGTGTTCCCGTGTCGTAGATTTACGGCACGTAAAGGAACCTCAAGGCTGATAAACAGGCCTCTGAGCAAAATTGCCCGTGTTTCACGCCCAATATAAAATGGGACGCTAAGGACCACAGCATTTAAAGAGTGTCCATAAATAAAACTCAATTTAATTTTATTTTCATTAGGAAGAAATTTTGTGTAACCTTATGTAACTGTAAACGCTAAGCGATAGACAAAAGCGTAGTACACAAAAGTTGTAGATCTCTTTAAGACGCACAATTTATGTCTAACTTTTTTGTGACAGCCATTTCTGAGATATCCGTTATTAATAGTTCGAATTGTTCATTACTTGGCCATTCTTTAAAGTCCTCTTAACATTCAATTGTTTCTCGAGATTGCATGGAATTTTAAGGTAGGGTATAGGGTCCAGTTCTTAAACATTTTACTGTCGCAGTTCCCTTTGCAGAAATAGCTACATTACACATTTCGTTATAGATCCAAAGGTTTATTTGAAAATGAAGCAAATAAAAAGATAAACCTTATTAAGATTAGTTTGTATACCCACGAATAAACGGTAGAGGATAAAGTCATGTGAATGAGTCACACCAAACGTTTTTATCAAAGAACGAGTATAATTTAGAAGAACTTATTTTTATTTTCCCTACTATTTACCTACAGTAAGTAGAGATATAGAAAATACTGCAGTTCACCCAAAAATTCGATATCGAGGTTTCAGATAAATGCACGTTTTGAGGGCACCTGAATAAAAAGCCTTATTTACCATCTCTACTCGTACCTATAGTAAGTAGGGGAAGCATTGCACTCGCCCCAAGAAATCGATACCGAGAGTTCACTGGAAACAAAATTTTGGTCCGCTGAATAAATAAAAAAAGCACTTTCAGAAAAAGGTCCGTGGTGTGTCCGGTTTCTGTGAACAGCATAACTCCGAAATGAAAACTCCTTTATATACCAAATTTGGTATTTAAGTTCAGCATCCTGCAAGATACGACACGAAGAATTTTCGAGAAAATTCCCCTCCCCAAACTACCCCTTAACGGAAAATTTTTCCTTCTTTTTTATTCTCTCAAAAATGGCTCTAGCGATTTTGATTAAAATACTGTATGTTTAAGATATTTTAATGACAAATGAAATCTATACCATAGCCTGCGAAGTTCCCTTGCTTTCTGAAAAAAATTTGTATAATTGGTAAACCATGAGATGGAAAGAATCTTACTCCACAAAAACGCAGGTCCTGTTAAAACACATAATTTATATAAAATAATATTTTTGTAGACTCAACCATTTCGGAGATATTCCTTTTTAAAATTTTGAATTTTTAAATTTTTATACCTTTTTCAAATGGTAAGTGGCTATTTTTTCCCTGGTGATCATGTAAGAAGCCTGAATTCCAAAGCCATCACATAGTGATTTTTGAAAACCTGGCTGTTGCTTTATCCTACTCTATCCTTATAACTACAACGAAATATGTAAACGTGAGTAAATCTCGATTAACAATAAGTAGATAGAAGAAAAAACTTCTGTAGCAGTAGTTTGGTGATGAGCGAGTGGAGAAATTCATGTGAATGCCTCATATCATATATTCAACTATGCGGAAAAGAAAGATACATAGTACAGTTCTCTTACTCTCCTGGAGCTAAAGAACAAAATAAACGGCGAGAATAGGAAAATATTTTGCAATGACAACTCCTTCCTATTTCCTGGAATATTTTGTGATGGAAATGAAGCGTACCGCTAGCAACGGTTGAAATTTCGGCACCTCGAAGACAAAGTAAAACCGTTGTATGATTTCTAGCTACCACTTTAACATTCGAATAACCGATAAAGTGGTCCGCTCTACATCCTACAAAGCATACGTTGGCTGCGGATTGAATTCGTGTTGTTAGCGGAATACTGAGATATGAAGAGATACGAGGGCGATCCAAAAAGTAACAGCAAACTGACAGTATTAAATGCATTTGAAACTCCCGGGAAGTGAAGATGCATGCTTTGAGAAAGTGCTGACATATGCCGACAGATGGACTGTTGTGCAGAATAGGAAGGACAGTTGAAACAAAATGGCCGTGTCCCTAGATGTGTATCCGTAAAAGAACAGCAGCAGTAATACGATTTTTGTGGTCAAAGAGCGTAAAAATTCGACAATCCATAAAAGGATGTTGCAAAGATATGGAAATAGCGAGAGAAGAGTGTAGGAGTGGGGAGATTTCTTTAAAAGTCTCAGTCACAGATGAGTCACGCTCTGGTCGACACATCTCTGCCATTAATGATGAGAATGTGGGAAGCGCTGACGCCGCTTCTGCGATATGAATGGGCCGATTCAGGAGCACTATCAGCATAGGGGTTAAACAGCGACTAGTGCCCGGTATAGCAACATGTTGGAGAATGAGCTAAAGCTAGCAATACGGAATCGTCGCAGGGGACTTCTGTCTAGAGGCGCTCTTATCCTCACATCAGCGCGCGCCCTCATACCCCCGCAGCAACACTTGATGATGTCATTCGGAGATTGAGATTTCAGATCTTACAGCTCTGATCTCGCTCCTTCTGATTACCATGTGTTTCGACCTCTGAAGAACGCTCTTAGAAGACGATTTGAAAGTGATGATGAGGTTAAGGAAGCGGTGTATTCTTGTTTGCGCGCACAACCGAAAACCTTTTGTTCTGATGGGATACAAAGGTTGGTGCAACGACGTGAGAAATTTATCGAAAAGAAGGGTAATTATGTTGAAAAATGAAATCTTGTTTATATATGAAACTGAAATGTACACTTCACAAAATTAGCATGGTGTTACTTTTTTAATCGCCCTCGTATAAAGAGGTTTAGATGAAGCTACATCTAAGCCTTGGAAGTGCAGCAGAAGATAAACACAGTATAGACACATTCCTTTGTGTTCTTCCACACATGCCATGTGTACGCTAAGTTCCAAGGTAGAGTTGCCATGGGGGTATGTGATCTCAAAATAAAAAAAATGTCAGTCTGTTAGCGAATTTAATGGCGTGTGCGGTATATTGCCGTGGTAGCTCAGTTGTTTAGAGTAATGACACGGAAACCCCACGGTCCGTGGTTCAGTTCCCGGCTATAGTCATTGAACTTTTTGGTTTAATTCTACCTTCTGTGTGTTTATGTAGGATGGGAGATATTTGTTTTGTAAACAAAACATTTCAGCGTTGCGGTGACATTGTTTACCTTCTCCACTACGTACCTAGTAGGTAGAGAAGGTATTGCATTTCACCCAAAAATTCGATACTGAGATTTCACCGGAAATACAGCTTTGAGATCCCCCGAATCCCAAAAAAGGCATTTTTAGAAAAATTCCGTATATGTATGTGTCTGTGTACCTGTGAAGAGCATAATTCAAAAACGAAAAGTTGGATGAATACCAAACTTTATATTTCGGCCCAATACATTCCAAAGATGCGCCAAGAAGATTTCAAGAAAATCCTGCACAGTAGAAAATTTATGAGAGTACGGAGCCTCAAGAAATACCGCCAGCTCCGACCCCTTCCTTTGTGGCCTGACCCTTAAAAACCGCCGGCTCCTCCCCTTGCTTTGTGGGCTTACACTTAAAGCCGCCGAAGATGACCCCTTCTTTTCGCAGGCTCCTCCCCATTTCTTTGTGCGCTAACCCTTAAAGCCACCGAAGATGACCCCTCCTTTTGGCCTGTGCCGGTGGCCACACCCCTTTCCTTTGTGGTCTTTACCCTTAAAGCCGCCGAAGCTGACCCCTCTATTTGGCCTAACCTAATGTCGCCAGGTTCTGTGCCGCTGGCCACACCCCTCCCCTCTCCTTTGCTGTCTAACCCGTACGCTGTCTACACCCTCCCCTCTTTGAGTGTGCTGGTCTGAATGCCTCCCCGTAGAGTAGTGGAGGAACGCTGACCACAACCCCCATATGTTTGCTGTAGAGGAGTGTGGGTAATGGGGTATTGTTCCCGCACGCAGGCCACTACCATCCCTCTCTTGCGGACTGACTTATACTGCTAACGCCATGGCATTGCGCCTCTGAAGGGCTGGAGGCGAACACTCGATGGAAGTATCCCCGCCGCGTATAATTAAACGCTGCTCCTCGATCGATGAATACAATTAAGTATTTTTGATTGATTAATGTAATTAAGTGTATATGAATTGACTCGCCATCGTATATATGTGTGCGTGGGTGTTAAGGTGATTATTACATGTGTATAATTATTACGACTAATAACATTTGTTTAATTCTACTTTTGAGGGAAAATATATTTTGGGTTTATAAGAATATTACATCTCTTGGATGAATGCATGACTAAAAAACGAACACGCGATACGTCGACGCGTCTTAAAATGAATGCGAGAGCTATACTTCCTCCCTGGAGGAGCCCCTCGGGCAGACTGAAGTGTCCTCTATACGGCATCGCTAATTAGACATGGTAATTCCCGCCCCACTCTCGCTAGGAGCAAACTAGCATTCACCCCTCTCCTCCCCAACGCTCGGTACAGCTAGCCTCCTCCAGAGAGAGTGCCATCTAGGTGTGAGGGTGGAAAGCTGACGCTTTCGCCGAACGCCGAAGAGGTTGCTAGTAGAACTATTTAAAGTTTTAACGAATGCACGGCGGCGGCCATGTTGACTCCAAGGAAAGCTAGTATAAATCATTTGAATGTCCGACAAGGACTTCACGTTTCGAAATATTTTTCCAGGGTTTATTTACACATAGGAGGTGGCTCTGAAAAATAAATACAGTTAACTTATAGCTGAATATTACATATGTTATTAAAAATAAATGATGGCTGTTAACATTATAGCTGAATATTACCTATGTTATTAAAATAAATAAATACGGTTAACTTTAGCTGAATATTACATATGTTATTAAAAAGTAAATGATTGCGGTTAACACTATAGGTGAATATTACATATGCTATTAAAAAAATAAATAAATACGGTTAACATTATAGTTAAACATTACATATGTTATTAAAATAAATGATGGCTGTTAACATTATAGCTGAGTTTTACCTAGGTTATTAAAAATAAATAAATACGGTTAACATTATAGTTAAATTATACATACGTTATTAAAATAAATAATGGCCACGCTGATCGATGAATACAATTAAATATTTTTTTATTAATTAATGTAAATAAGTGTATATGAATTGACTTGCGCAATTGGTTGCCGTCGTATGTGTTCGGGTGTTAAGGAGATTATTACGCGTGTATAACTCTTACGACTAATAACATTTGTTTAATTCTACTTTTGAGGGAAAATATATTTTGGGTTTATACGAACATTACATCACTTAGGTGAAGGCATGACTGAAAAGACAGAGCTAGCGTAAATACCTAACACGAGGCGTTAACTCGTGATTCTTTCACTGAAAAACCTTGGAGCGTGGTCCTTGTCCTGTAGGGGCTGACTCAGTAATGATCTCTTGCACCTGCATGTATGGCTTCACCACGTCATCCCTTACCCAAACGATCTCTTCACTCTCCCTGCCTGTCACTGCCTTACGCGCAATTATTTTCCGCTCTCTCTAGTGGAGAGCGACGAAAGTTCAAGTTAAATATGTTATTAATAAATAAAAACTGAACTACATAAATAATGAAATATGCAGACTATCCTAAATAAGACACATAACTTGTTACTCTTTGCCAAACAACTGAAAAGAAGCACAAATATATCAAGACAAACGATAAAGCACTCCACGCGCATAGGCACGTACTTTAAAAACAGACGCTGACGATAAAGTATCCCACCCGCTCACGCAAGCATAAAAATTACGATATCTTTCAATCGACATCTTTTATAAAGTCAGTCGATGTAAAGGAATGTTTGTACACCATTGACGAAAAAAACCCCTTTTAAACTTTTAAGAATACAATGGATGTCTATAATATCGTTAATGGTCAGCTTGAAAGGGTTCCTAATTGCTCTGCGCAGAAGTCCCCATACAAACAGGGGAAAATCCTAAGCCTGGCAATTATAAGCTTGCTACAGCATTTTTTCCCGCAATAAGTAATTTTAATTCTACATGAAGATTATTAATGATTAAGTTTCATAGTATACTGCCTCTCATTTCTTTTAATAAAATATTGAATATGACTCTCCCGTCAGGAAAATTAAACGGAGAGAAGCGATATTTTCTTTTTACGCTGAAATTATAATTAAACACATAGTGTATAGATTCTGTAGTAGTCAAAGTAAACATTCGTAAATATTGCAATTATCTCCAAGTATTATTTCCTTCTCAGAGGCAATCAAGTTGATATTATTATTATTTATATTATTATCGTTAAAAAACTTATTCCATTTAAACAGATCAACGTTTCACCAGCCATATCCAAAAAAATGATTTCGTCCCCATCATTCGAATGTATACATATCAGACTTTATGTGCGATAACGTGTCTGTTCACGTTCGAGAGCTCGCGTCTGGTTAGGTGATTTACTGCGCAAAGCAAGTCCTCCCATTAAGAGCTTTATAAGTTTTGGTGTAATATTTTCCTACGAGATATGATGTATAAGTCCTGTACGTAAACATTCCTTACATGTAGAATTATTATTACTCCCGTTACAAAATCGAAATTTATTCGTGTAATAGACTTTTGATTGTTTAGTGGTATTGAATACCAGAGGGAAATCGAACTCTGAACTCAAACCAATAAATACACGGACTTTCAAAACATGCATTATTCTCTTAGTAAAATAAGACGAGAGCGTTTTTAAACACCCCTCCCTTCGAGAGATATTTTGAATATTTCAGCAGAGAGATCGAACCATATTTGTTTAAAAGCTTTTCCTTCACCGGATATCTTGAAAAGTTTGACGAGTTATTCAGTTGCACACCGTTTGCAAAAATATTTTGTATACCCTGTGAAGACTGTATACCTGGCTGGGGTCTTGGAAATTTCTCCGGCGACCGACTACTGTCATATAACGCATTTAGGAACATCTCGGACACTTAATCATTAAGGAATCTATTGTGCTTTAAAATGATTTCTCTTCCCCTAAAAACCCTGTACTTATCGGAAAAAATCCCTCTCATAAAGACGACTGTGTAAATATCATATCTTAATTGTTTGCGCGATATCGACAATTAAACTAATTTTTATGGAATGCTAGACAAATAAATATGATTTGTAGATGGTGAAATGAAGAGTATGGCATTTTTAGAATTAAAATGGGAGAAAGAATTCAAATTAAGCGATCGAATGTATCTGATAGATTTTCTTAATTGGTCTTTGAAGCTAGCCTGTTTTTACGCCCTGCTTTATAGATGAATGAAATATCTGATGAATGACAGTCTCATTTATCATGGGTAAAAGGTGTTTAAAGGCTGTTTTGATAAAAATTACGTCGTGGTAACGTGTGATGTTTGAATTGGAGAGGTCACCGACTCGATTCCAGGTGACCGCCCTACCCGACTTTAGAACCTGCATAAGGTCTACGAATACATAGTCTGCCAATTAACGATTTTTTATAAACGAGGGCGTAGCCTTACAAGAAAAATTATATCAACAGAAACAATACATTCTTTTTCGTTATTTTCACTCTAAAATTATTACTAAATAACACCTTGGTGCTAGCCTCAGCGTCGCCATCCACATTCATATCATGTTAGAATAATACTTTGATTGCAGACGGACAATTCAAATATAAAACTGTAGCGAATACTTTGGTAATACATGGATATAGTGCAAGCCATCCCATAATCGGTCTTTATAAGCAAGGGTTCAGTCGGTAACGTCTGTGACTTGCATTCCAGGTCGGGGGGTTCGATCCCCAGCAGCTGACGCTCCTGACCCCTGGATTTCTCGGTTTCCCTGGTTGCTAGGCGAATGCTGTGAAGGTTCATTACAACCGCGAATTGTTTCCTCCACACCGTTTCACCGATATTCTACTTTTACTCAGGCTTCCATCTCTCCGGCTCTGACTGGTAATATTTACTATTGAACGTCGGCACTCATGTCATAAGATGCTTAATGAATTAAGAAACGTATATGTATGTAGCTAAAGGGACAGGGATGTCGTAGTGTTTAAAACACCCTCGAGGTAAAATACAGGGAATACCTCAAAACACGCATCTCGAGAAGTTAAGTGTAAATGTCCTGTATATAGAGTGCTATCGTTAAACAGACTGAGGAGGAAGGGAAAGCCATTCGAGTGCACCGTTTATACTTCTGTTTTCGATGTGAAAGCATATACACATAACGGAGATTTTTCGTGGTTTTCCCTGGTCTGCAGGCGAATGCCTGAGTGGCGCTCGCCTGAGTGGCGTATGCTGCTACATTTTCATTTTATTTCATTCGCATCTTTAACACGTGGTTCTAAGGCCCTCTGTTTGGATTACCGTCGGCCAGTCGCTCAGACCTGAGATTTTTCGTGGCTTTCCCTGGTCTGCAGGCGAATGTCTGAGTGGTGTATGCTGCTACGTTTTCATTTTATTTCACTCGCATCTTTAACACGTGCTTCTAAGTCCCTCTGTTTGGATTTCCGTCGGCCGCTCGCTCAGGCCTGAGATTTTTCGTAGCTTTCCCTTGTCTGCAGGCGAATGCCTGAGTAGCGTATGCTGCTACGTTTTCATTTTATTTCATTCGCATCTTTAACACGTGCTTCTAAGGCGCTCTGTTTGGATTATCGTCGGCCAGTCGCTTAGACCTGAGATTTTTCGTAGTTTTTCCTTGTCTGCAGGCGAATGCCTGAGTGGCGTATGGTTCTACGTTTTCATTTTATTTCATTCGCATCTTTAACACGTGCTTCTAAGACCCTCTGTTTGGATTACCGTCGGCCACTCGCTCAGACATTTGATTTTTTCGTGGTTTTCCCTAGTCTGCGGCGAATGTCTGAGTGGCGTATGCTACCACGATTTCCTTTCATTCTATATAATTTGCATCTTTTATTTCATTCACATATTTTTTGCTACCAGGTTTCGTTGCGCATGGTGAATGCATGCTCAAAAGGATACTTTTCCCTTCCTCGATTGACAACCTCACGAGTTAAGCATCCGAATCTGCGCGATTATACCCGAGCAATACATACATCCTCACAATACTTAACACTTACTCTAATCATCCGAACCTGTATGGAGATGTCCGAACACCACCGAACAATACATTATCGTTGCAATACTTTGCTCACTCACTCTAAGCACGCGAAGTTATACGAAGACCTATGAATACATGCAATCACACATAATCACCTCTGACCGACTCTCTAAATACTCGAACATGCAGGAAGACATACGGTCATGTGCTTATCAGAATCCATAATCAGATCGGAATTACAGGCTTTAATGTAGATATTTATTTACAACTAGAACAAGAACACATCACATCTAAACACTGTCTTAGACAGGAACTTTCTCTTTAAGACACGCTATGTATGCTATCCGCTTGGTTAGATTCAATAGGGTTTCAAAACTTACATTTCGGAAAAAACAATTGTAGGCAATTTAGGGTGCTCTTAATGTTAAGATAATTTTATCGAGGATTCTCTTAAAGGAACGCAGGACATGCAACATTTACCGGATAATGCCTCTTGCATAGACTTACAATAGCGAGTTTGCGAATTCAGATGCATGTATCCGACAATCAACTAATTTGTTCACGGTTTTGCTTGAGAAATCTTATTGGGCGTGGAAGACTGGTAATTTTGCTCAGAGACCTCTATCAGGCTTGAGGTTCTTTTTCGTGCCGTAAATCTACGAAACGGGACCACAGGCTTTACTTCCCTTCCGAAGGAAGCCATACTAAGGATTTTAACGCCCGAAAAATCCATCGCCCTCCGTCGGGCTTGAACCGGCGACCTTGGAAACTAGAGGCTAGCATGGTAACCACTACACCACGGACGACGACAGACAGCTAAGGTCATTTGTGTGTAACACTCTAACTAATCGAGTGGAATGGCTCAGGTGGTAAGTCTGAGACTTGTATTCGGATCGAGGGTTCAATCCCAGTAACCCACACCCCCTGATTCTCAGAGGTTTTTTCTTCAAGGTTTTCCGCTCACCAGACGAAAGCTGTGAAGGCTCGTTCCACCTCTGAATTTTTCCACTCATCGTTTCACCTCCATCCTCATTTTACATTTTTCATCTTCTGGGTTGTTTCAGGGTTGAAACTAGCAGAGAGGGACTCTCGGAATAAGCAGAGCTTATGCTCTCTGTAGCTTTCATCCATGGAATGATGGTGTTCCCGAATCCTGGACCTGTCAGGAGATATGAAAGTCTGAAGTCCTCGAGAGGAGCAATAGATTGCGTCAACTGCCACCAGGGAATTTTTTTAGCCGTAAAAGGTAAGGGCCCTGGCCCCTACCCTTTGACTTTCACACGTCGTCACGCTGCGTGACAACGTCGTCACACGACGTTAAAACGCCGTCACACGACGTTAAAATGCCGTCACACGACGTTAAAATGCCGTCACACGACGGTACAACGCCGTCACACGACGTTACTACGTCGTCACACGACGTTACTACGTCGTCACACGACGTTACTACGTCGTCACCCTGCGTAACATCATTTAGTAGGCCTCTGATCAACATACAGGTGACAGAGACGCGGCACAAGTTCGAACGTTCCAAGATCTGGAAATGTTAGGGACACCCAATGCAACCTATACAGATCTAAACCAACCACCAAACTTTACTTTAGAAGGTAACAGATCGTTGACGTGGAGATGGTAGAAGTGCGCAACTAGCTGGAACGATCCGAGATCTGGAAACGTTAGGGACATCCAGCGCAATGCAAACTGTACAGATCTAAACCAACCACCAATCTTTACTTTAGAAGGTAACAGATCGTGCACGTGAAGATGGTAGAAGTGGGCAACTAGCTGGAACGATCCGAGATCTGGAAACGTTAGGAACACCCAGCGCCATGCAAACTGTACAGATCTAAACCAACCACCAAAGTTTACTTTAGTAGGTAACAGGTCGTTGACGTGAAGATGGTAGAAGTGCGCAACAAGCTGAACGATCCAAGATATGGAAACGTTAACGACATCCAGCGCAATGCAAACTGTACAGATCTAAACCAGCCACCAAACTTTACTTTAGAAGGTAACAGATCGTTGACGTGAAGATGATAGAAGTGCGCAACTAGCTGGAACATTCGGAGATCTGGAAAAGTTAGGGACATCCAGCGCAATGCAAACTGTACAGATCTAAACCAACCACCAAACTTAACTTTAGAAGGTAACAGATCGTTGACATGAAGATGATAGAAGCGCGCAACTAGCAGGAACGATCCGAGATCTGGAAACGTTAGGGACGTGCAGCGCAATGCAAGCTGTACAGGTCTAAACCAACCACCAAACTTTACTTTAGAAATTAACAGATCGTTGACGTGAAGATAGTAGGAGCGCTCAACTAGCTAGAACCATCCGAGATCTGGAAACGTTAGCGTGACGACGTAGTAACGTCGCGTGACGGCGTTGTAACGTCGTGTGACGGCGTTGTGACGTCGTGTGACGACGTTGTCACGCAGCGTGGCAACGTGTGACAGTCAAAGTGTAGGGGCCAGGGTCCTTACCTTTCACGGTTAAAAAAAATCCCTGGTGGCAGTTGACGCAATCTATGGCTCCTCTCGAGGACTTCAGACTTTCATATCTCCTGACAGGTCCAGCTTTCGTGGCCACACTCATTCCATGGATGAAAGTTACAGAGAGCATAAGCTCTGCTTATGCCGAGAGTCCCTCTCCGCTAGTTTCAACCCTGAAACAAACAAGAAGATGAAAAATGTAAAATGAGGATGGAGGTGAAACGATGAGTGGAAAAATTCAGAGGTGGAACGAGCCTTCACAGCTTTCGTCTGGTGAGCGGAAAACCTTGAAGAAAAAACCTCTGAGAATCAGGGGGTGTGGGTTACTGGGATTGAACCCTCGATCCGAATACAAGTCTCAGACTTACCACCTGAGCCATTCCACTCGATTAGTTAGAGTGTTACACACAAATGACCTTAGCTGTGTGTCGTCGTCCGTGGTGTAGTGGTTACCATGCTAAAATCTAGTTCCCGGGGTCGCGGGTTCAAGCCCGACGGAGGGCGATGGATTTTTCGGGCGTAAAAATCCTTAGCATGGCTTCCTTCGGAAGGGAAGTAAAGCCTGTGGTCCCGTTTCGTAGATTTACGGCACGAAAGAGAACCTCAAGCCTGATAGAGGTCTCTGAGCAAAATTACCAGTCTTTCACGCCCAATAAGATTTCTCAAGCAAAACCGTGAACAAATTAGTTGATTGGCAGACTATGTATTTGTAGACCTTCATGCAGGTTCTAAAGTCGGGTAGGGCGGTCACCTGGAATCGAGTCGGTGACCTCTCCAATTCAAACATCACACGTTACCACGACGTAATTTTTATCAAAACAGCCTTTAAACACCTTTTACCCATGATAAATAGACTGTCGTTCATCAGATATTTCATTCATCTATAAAGCAGGGCGTAAAAAAACAGGCTAGCTTCAAAGAGCAATTAAGAAAGTCTATCAGATACATTCGATCGCTTAATTTGAATTCTTTCTCCCATTTTAATTCTAAAAAAGCCATACTCTTTATTTCACCATCTACAAATCATATTTATTTGTCTAGCATTCCATAAAATTAGTTTAATTGTCGATACGCGCAAAAAATTAAGATATGATATTTACACAGTAGTCTGTATGAGAGGGATTTTTTCCGATAAGTACAGGGTTTTCAGGGGAAGAGAAATCATTTTAAAGCACAATGGATTCCTTAATGAAGAAGTGTCCGAGATGTTCCTAAATGTGTTATATGACAGTAGTCGGTCGCCGAAGAAATTTCCAAGACCCCAGCCAGGTATACAGTCTTCAAAGAGTATACAAAATATTTTTGCAAGGGGTGTGCAACTGAATAACTCGTCGAACTTTTCGAAGATCTCCGGTGAAGGAAAAGCTTTTAAACAAATATGGTTCGATCTCTGCTGGAACATTCAAAATATCTCTCGAAGGGAGGGGTGTTTAAATACGTTCTCGTCCTATGTTTACTAAGAGAATAATGCATGTTTTGAAAGTCCGTGTTTTTATTGGTTTGAGTTCAGAGTTCGATTTCCCTCTGGTATTCAATACTACTAAACAATCAAAGGTCTATTACACGAATAATGTTCGATTTTGTTACTGGAATAATAATAATTCTACATGTAAGGAATGTTTACGTACAGGACTTATACATCATATCTCGTAGGAAAATATTACACCAAAACTTATAAAGCTCTTAATGGGAGGACTTGCTTTGCGCAGTAAATCACCTAACCTGCCGCGAGCTCTCAAACGTGAACAGACACGTTATCTCTCATAGAAGTCTGATATGTATACATTCGAATGATGGGGACGAAATCATTTTTTTTAGATATGGCTGGTGAAACGTCGATCTGTTTAAATGGAATAGGCTTTCTTAACGATAATAATAATAATAATTATAATATTAAAAACTTGATTAGCCCTGAGAAGGAAATAATACTTGGAGATAATTGCAATAGTTACGAGTGTTTACTTAGACCTCTACAGAATCTATACACTCTGTGTTTAATTATAATTTCACCGTAAAAACAAAATATCGCTTCTCTCCGTTTAATTTTCCTGACGGGAGAGTCACATTAAATATTTTATTAAAAGAAATATGAGGTAGTATACTATGGAACTTAATCATTAATAATCTTCATGTAGAATTTAAATTACTTATCGCGGGAAAGAAATGCTGTAGCAAGCTTAAAATTGCCAGACTTAGGATTTTCCCCTTTTTGTATGGGGACATCTATGCAGAGCAATTAGGAACCCTTTCAAGCTGACCATTAACGATATGATAGACATCCATTGCATTCTTAAAAGTTATTTCCCCAGCGGGTCGGGTTTTTTTTCGTCAAGGGTGTACAAACTTTCCCTTACATCGACTGACTTTATAAAAGATGTCGATTGAAAGATATCGTAGTTTTTATGCTTGCGTGAGCGGGTGGGATACTTTATCGTCAACGTCTGTTTTTAAGGTTCGTACCTATGCGCGTGGAGTGCTTTATCGTTTGTCTTGATATATTTGTGCTTCTTTTCAGTTGTTTGGCAAAGAGTAACAAGTTATGTGTCTTGTTTAGGACAGTCTGCATAGTTCATTATTTATGTAGTTTAGTTTTTATTTATTAATAACATATTTAACTTGAACCTTGGTCGCTCTCCGATAGAGAGAGCGGAAAATAATTGCGCGGAAGGCAGTGACAAGCAGGGAGAGTGAAGAGATCGTTTGGGTAAGGGATGACGTGGTCAAGCCATACATTCAGGTGCAAGAGATCATTACTGAGTCAGCCCCTACAGGACAGGGACCACTCTCCAGGTGTTTTCAGTGAAAGAATCACGAATTAACTCCTCGTGTTAGGTATTTACGCTAGCTCTGTCTTTTCAGTCATGCCTTCACCTAAGCGATGTAATGTTCGTATAAACCCAAAATATATTTTCCCTCAAAAGTAGAATTAAACAAATGTTATTAGTCGTAATAGTTATACACGCGTAATAATCGCCTTAATACCCGAACACATACGACGGCAACCAAATTGCAAGTCAATTCATATACACTTATTTACATTAATTAATAAAAAATATTTAACTGTATTCATCGATCAGCGAGACCATTATTTATTTTTAATAACGTATGTAATATTTGACTATAATGTTAACCGTATTTATTTATTTATTTTTCATAACATTCGTAATATACATCGATCAGCGAGACCCTTATTTATTTTTAATAACGTATGTAATATTTAACCATAATGTTAACCGTATTTATTTATTATTTCTGATAACATATGTAATATCCACCTATAATGTTAACCGCAATCATTTACTTTTTAATAACATATATATATAATTCAGCAATAAGTTAACCGTATTTATTTATTTTTAATAACATAGGTAATATTCAGCTATTATGTTAACATCCATCATTAATTTTAATACCATATGTAATATTCAGGTATAAGTTAACTGTATTTATTTTTCAGAGCCGCCCCCTATGTGTAAATAAATCCTGGAAAAATATCTTGAAATGTGAAGTTCCTTATCGGACATTTCAAATGATTTATGCTAGCTTTCCTTGAAGTGAACATGGCCGCTGCCGTGCATTCGTTAAAACTTTAAAATGTTCTACTAGCGTCATCTTCGGCGTTCGGCGGAAGCGTCAGCTTTCCACCATCACACCTAGATGGCACTCTCGCTTTAGGAGGCTAGCTGTACCGAGCGTTGGGGAGGAGAGGGGTGAATGCTAGCTTGCTCCTAGCGAGAGTGGGGCGGGAATAACCATGTCTAATTAGCGATGCCGTATAGAGGACACTTCAATCTGCCCGAGAGGCTCGTCCAGGGAGGAAGTACAGCTCTCGCATTCATTTTAAGACGCGTCGACGTATCGCGTGTTCGTTACGTTATTTTTACCTTTTTTAATCATGCATTCATCCAAGAGATGTAATATTCTTATAAAACCAAAATATATATTCCCTCAAAAGTAGAATTAAACAAATGTTTTTAGTCATAATAATTATACACATTGATAATCACCTTAAAACCCACGCACACATATATACGATGGCGAGTCAATTCATATACACTTAATTACATTAATCAATCAAAAATACTTAATCGTATTCATCGATCGAGGAGCAGCGTTTAATTATACGCGGCGAGGATACTTCGATCTAGTGTTCACCTCCAGCCACTCAGAGGCGCAATGCCATGACGTTAGCAGTATAAGTCAGGCCGCAAGAGAGGGATGATAGTGGCCTGCGTGCGGGAACAATACCCTATTACCCACACTCCTCTACAGCAAACATATGGGGGTTGTGGCCAGCGTTCCTCCACTACTCTACGGGGAGGCATTCAGACCAGCACACTCAAAGAGGGGAGGATGCAGACAGCGTACGTGTTAGACTGCAAAGTAGAGGGGACGGGTGTGGCCAGCGGCACAGAACCTGCCGACATTAGGTGAGGCCAAAATATGAGGGGTCATCTTCGGCGGCTTTAAGGTAAGACCACAAAGGAAAGGGGTGTGTCACCGGCACAGATCCTGGCGTAATGATAGGAGGCCAAAAGGAGGGGTCATCTTTGGCGGCTTTAAGGGTAAGCCCACAAAGCAAGGGGGAGGAGCCGGCGGTTTTTAAGGGTCAGGCCACAAAGGAAGGGGGCGGAGCTGGCGGTATATTCTTGAGGCTCCGTACTCTCATAAATTTTCTACTCCCCACCTCAAACTATATTTTACAGGGAATATATTTCCAAACTTTTTATTTTCTAAAAAATGGCTGTAACGATGTTGATTAATGTAACATATATTAAAGAAATTTACATGATAAATAATATATATTTAGATATATAGATATATGATATATGTAGTACATCTTCGTCTATGGTGTAACATTTAGTAGTTATACATAATTGTACAAAATTCCATCCAAGTATATGTATGAACTTTCTGGGAATAGCCTATGAAGTCCTTTTCATTCGAAAGGGGTTTTGTATAATCATGCATAGCTGCTAAATGTTAAAGTGATAGACAAAAACGTAGTACATAAAAATGTAGATCTCTTTGAAGCATACAATTTATTTTGTGCTATAAGCCATTTCTGAGATACCCGTTATTAATGGTTCGAATTGTTCAATACTAGGGCATTTTCTTGAAGTTCTGTCAACATTCAGTTGTTTCTCGCAGTTGCATAGAAAGAGAATGGAGTTTGAAGACAAGGATTTGACTGTCTTGTTCCATTAGTAACTATAACGATATTGTAATGTAAAAGTTTGTTTAGATTAACATGTAGTAGGCAAATAATATGCTTTAATAAAATAGCTTGTATACCCACTAATAAACGACAGGAGGTAAAGAAGGTCATGTTAATGTATAACATCGGATTGTTACTTTCTCTACCACGTACAGAATAGGTAGAGATACCGAGATTTCACCTGAAATACCCTAAATCGAAATAAAGCATATTTGGAAACATATCCGTGTGTATGTCTGTGTGTCAGTGAATAGCATAAGTCAAAAAGAAAAATGGATATAAACCAAAGTTAGTATTTGAGTTCAGTGTCTTCCAAGGATGGGACACGAATATTTGAAAGAAAATATTCCATCCCAACTCCCTTTACATGGAACGTCATTCGAGAATGTTTATTTCGTTAGAAATGGCTACAGTGATTTTGATTAAAATACCATATACGAAAAAAATTTATATGAAAAATAAACTGTATATCTTGAATTTTCTGGGAACAGCCTAGGAAGTCCTCTTCCTTTCGAAGGAATTTTATATAATCTTTATAACTGGTAAGCATTAAGCGATGGATGAAATCGTAGCTCACAAAAAATGTAGATGTGTTTAAAACACACAGTTTATTAAAAATAAGTTTTCTTATGGCATAAGCCGTTACTAAGGTTCGATTGTTCAATACTTATACTTTTAAGGCCCGTCAATTTTCAGATGTTTGTCGTAATTACATAGAAACATATGGAATTTTAAGGCCAGCATACAGCGTCCAGTTCTTAAACATTTGGCTATTGCTGGTCTCTTTGTAACTATAACGAAACGTGTAATGTTGCTATGTTTGCAAAGGTTAATTTGAATTAAAATGCAGTAGATAGAAAAATAAGCTTTAGTAATAATAGATTGTATACCCACTAATAAAGTTAGAGGTTAGAGAAAGTCATGTGAATTTATCACATCGGATTTTCTAAAATTACACAGTTTTCAACTTTCTTTAATGTGTAATGTTAACAAAACATTTTATATGCATTTAATACATCAACCCTTTGATATTATATCTGACGTCACTGAAATGTGATTTAAACTGGCGGAGAAATACAACTCCGAAGTCGTAACAAATGAGGAAGTTCACTAAAGACGTTGATAGTTCCTGACGTTGATATTTCTTTCCTTTAGCAGATAAATTTTGTAAACATTACACAAGAAAAAGTTGAAAAAATCCATGACATTTTCAAAACATAACTAATAGGAGGAAAATTCTTGAAAAACGCCCGAAGATATCAATAATTTGTCATGGATTTGTTCTCTCTGTGTGTTATGGACTAAAAGTTTCTCTCTGTATTTTGGATGCTTGAGGTTTTTTAGAATGGAGTTGATCCTACCATCGTTAGTCACTGTTACTCCATTATTTATCCGAAATTATAGAGATATGGTACATAGGTCTCATTCGATTCGTAATTAAGTAAATTATTTTGTGAAACTATTAATAATTTTCTGCTGTTGCGATAAAAGGCTTTAAAATATTTAATGTACAACAGTCATATAATATGTATTATTCACGGTAAACGTTTGTCTCGGAATTATTTTAAATTAAGCCACATGACCTTATTTAGATACAGCAAGCTCAGATAACATTCAATTGTTTATATCACAATCCATATTAACGTAGTCGTGTGAAGGAAGAGAGAAGAAGGATTGCATAACTTTAAAAGATATTCCGAGATAATGCATTTACACTTGGGAAACTATATTGCTACGAAAACTTTATGTGTTACAGATTTCATGTTTTAATCAGCTCTATTTTTTTCTATAACAAGAATTTATCTACCGCTTACAGTTTTCAAATTATTTGAAATTCCGTGATAATGAACAGCACTTCAAAAAATAGTTAAAAAGTGAAATTTCATTGGTTTCTCTACAGTAGTATAAGTCCCGGATGAGCCAATTGGATTAACGATAATCCTGCCGCTAGGGGCGCTAGTGTCGCTAGTGTCGCTGCGTGCGACGGCGGCAAGTTTGAAAAGCGCCCTGAGCGGAAAGATTATCGTTATTGCAATTGGTTCATCCGGGACGAGTTAAAAGAGTTGAGGATTAGGGAAAGGTGAAGGAAAACAGGAAGTGACGTGGAGTGTTTTGATTGGTAAAAATAAGACGAAATGTGATTGTTTCGTTAATTCGGGTGGAAGATGAAGGAAGGAATATGAAAGAGTATGGAGGTCACGTGATGGAGACGAGCGGGGTGGCGAGGTGTTGTCTGTGCGGAGGTCGGGACTGAAAGAGGGAAAAGATGGGGAGCGAGGGATAAAAAGTATAAGAGAAAGTGACGTGTGAAGTTGTGATTGGTGGGAATAAGAAGTGATGTTATTGGTGGAAAGGAACAAATGAAAGTTGTTGATTGGCAAGAATAAGAGAGATTGTGATTGGTGGAAAGAAAAAGGTGTGGGAGTGGGGTATGTTGGAGGTGATGGGAAAGGTAAGTTTTGCTAGCAACAAGATTTGCAAAAGCCTGTGGAGAACTCATCAGCAATTTTTGAACGTTGGATGGTGGTTTTCATGTGTGGAGAGAGAGATGGGGCGATATGAGATGCGGTGGCGAAAATGGGAACTAAACAAGATGGTTGAGACAAGAGGTTTAAGGACGAGGAAATTTCGAGGTTAGTGGTGAACATGACGGTCGCAAGAGGTGGGGGCAAGGAGACGCGGTGGTGAGAGTGGGAACTAAAAGAAGATGGCGGTAGCAAGAGCTTAGAAGAGCAGATTTTGAGGTTAAAATAGTGGGAACTAAAAATGGCGGAGGGTCTGCGACAAGGAGATGCGGTGAGAACTAAACAAGATGGCGGACGCAAGAGGAGGGTAAGGAGATTTGAGGTTACAGTACCAAAACACGAAAGGATATATTCCTACGCCGAGCAGGCCCGAAAAATAATTATGCGTGTGGTACTTACCTGTTACTGGTGTGGATGCGTCACCAATAGCGCAGCAGCTTCACGCGACGCGAAAAAATAAAAGCAAACTGTTTTTGAAAATGCTTAACTAACTTTAAGATCAACCAACATCACTACGCACTGATATACCTAGGTTTTTTAAAGCGGTACAGACGCCCTTTGCACAGACGTAATTTAACTATACCAAAAACCTGGTACTGGACCATCGTAATGGTCGCTAGGGTACGTAGGAGCAGGGTTCTCATAGCCGGTCGAAAGCGGTCAAAAAAGTGTACGACGTAGGTGTTCACAGTAGCTGCTGTTGAGTCAACCGTCGAGGTGTGAATGAACGAGATCTGTTCTTGCCGGCAATCTGGTTCGGAGATGAGAGGCGCGGTGGTAAAAATGGGAACTAAATAAGATGGCGGAGGCATGAAGTTGAGGTTAAGGAGCGGTGAGGTGTTGTCTGTGCGGAGGTTGGGACTGAAAGAGGGAAAAGATGGCGAACGAGGGATAAAAAGTATAACAGAAAGTGACGTGTGAAGTTGTGATTGGTGGGAATAAGAAGTGATGTTATTGGTGGAAAGGAACAAATGAAAGATGTTGATTGGTAAGAATAAGAGAGATTATGATTGGTGGAAAGAAAAAAGGTGTGGGAGTGGGGTATGTTGGAGGTGATGGAAAAGGTAAGTTTTGCTACCAACAAGATTTGCAAAAGCCTATCCAGAACACACACACACATTTAATAGTAGCGTGTAGCAAACTGTTTTTGAAAAATGCTTAACCAGCTTTAAGATCAACCAACATCACTACGCACTGATATACCTATGTTTTTTAAAGCGGTACAGACGCCCTTTGCACAGACGTAATTTAACTATACCAAAAACCTGGTCGCTAGCGTACGTAGGAGCAGGGTTCTCATTGCCGGTCGAAAGCGGGCAAAAAAGTGTACTATCTTGTTTTCATGGGTTTTCCAGATCGGTAGGCGTTAGAATACTCTTAGAGCTTTTTTCAGGTTTTTCGCGATTGTCCCTGTCCGGTAGGCAAATGATAAAGTTTTTCTATAATGTCGTCGTTTTGGCTTGTGGCGCACGGATACTAGGCACATACTCGCACACACACACTATAATAGTAGCGTATAAAAAAATTTAACAAACCGTAGATTTTCATGAAAATTCCCACACCGCAAACTACCCGTTTAGTGGAAGAAAGTTCGTTATTTTTAGTGTCTTAAAAATGGCTCTAACCCTTTTGATTACGGTACGGTATGTTTAAGATATCTGCATGACAAATAAAATGTATAACTTTAATTTTCTGGGAATAGCTGTGAAGTAGTCTCATTGTGAATGTCTTTTGTACAACTGTTAAACCGTAGGAAACGAAGCCTTACTGTACAAGAACTGTACAAGAACGTTAAAGCACACAATTTATGTGTATTATTATTATTGTTATTATTATTATTATTGTTATTATTATTATTATTATTATTATTATTATTATTATTATTATTACTTTGTGGCGTTGTCTATTTACAAAGTTTCCATGTTGATTTTAATGTTTAAAAGCTTTAGACCTTTCTCACTAAAACTCGTCATTCTTTTATCTTTTCTTTTTTCATTTTCATACAAAGAGAACGGAATTTCACAAGTGAAACAGTACTGTGATAACGATAGCAACAAACTAATTATTATTCACCCACTGAAACACATAAAAACAATAAGTAATAATCACAGGCCCAGTTTGTGGGTATTTAAATGAAACATCATGCACAATACAAGCCAATTATGTAATGAGTTAAAATGTGCAAATCTATAGATGTATTTCTGGTGAAATCCCGGTATGGAATTTTTGAGTGCAATGCAATTCCTCCTGTATCCGCTATGTACGTGGTAGAGAAAGTAAAAATAGTTACAGTGACTATACAAATGTAACAATAGAGAAACCCACTTGAAGAAAAAACGAAATAAAATAACAAGGCGTCAGACTCAACTTTCGCGCCATTCTCCGAATATCTGAGAATATTCTTAATATGAGACAAGCATTTTACCTTAAGCAAGTAGTTTTAATCTTACTTTTATGAAAATCAGAGTTTTCTCTATATCGTTTATTTGTGACAACAACGCTAAGTTTCGAGCTAGCTATACTCACTTTTCTTGCAACTATATACTTTTAAACTAATATTAACAAATTTCTCGTAATCCCAGAATTTATTAATCATAGCTGTAATATTTTTCACAACTGCATGTAATAATATTGATTTAGGGGCTTTTAGTAATTTGCTATTCGTTCTAAAACCTTTTATATTGTGAAGCTGGACAACTGTGGATCTGTGCATCCTATAAACATTCATAACAACATTAGTATAAACTTCCCTACAGAGTTTTATATACAATTTTACAAGTTGTTTTAAGAAATTGTTAAATTTCGGTACCGAAAAAAAAATAAAGATACGGTTTTCCAAAGATTTCGAAAGAACTAAGTTGCTGTATCATCTTTTCCTTGTTACAAGTTGTGTATTTATTTCTTAAGGAAACCAGAAATACAGATTGTTTATAAATTTGGCGTGCACCGATCTATATTTTTAACTTTTACGCCTACGTTTCTCGTCAATAAACACCATTGCTGAAGAGGTTGGTATTTCTACTTTCTCTACCACGTAAATAGTAGGTAGAGGAGGTATGCATTGCATCCAAATATTCAATATTGAGATTTCACTGGAAAACTAAATACTTGTTTTGAGGTCCCCTGAATAAAAAACATTTTTAGAAAATTCTGTGTGTATGTGTCAGAGCAGCATAACTCTAAAACGAAAAGTCGGATAAATACTAAACTTGGTATTTAGGTTGAGTACCTTCCAAAGATACGACACAGAGATTTTCAAGAAAGTCCCTCCACCCCAAACTGCCCTTTACATGAACTATTTTCCGAAATGTTTTATTTTCTAAAACTGTCTCTGACGATTTTAATTACAACACCATATATTAAAGACATTTATATGAAAAATAAAATGTATATCTTGAATTTTGTGGAAATAGCCTGTGAAGTCCTCTTGATTCGGAAGAAATTTTCTGTGATCTTGTATAACTGCTAAGGTTTGAGGAAAACAGAATACAAAAAATTTAGATCTCTTTAAAAACACACACAATTTATTTGAAATAACTTTTTTGTGACGTCAGCCATTTCGAGATATCTGTTATAAATGGTTCGAATTGTACAATGCTTAGCCATTCTTTTTTAAAGGCATGTCGCTTTTCAGTTCTTGCTCGCCATGTTGATGGAAAGAATTTAGAATTTTAAGGCCAGTGTATAGCGTCCCTTTGGATGTATAACGGATGTGTAATGCAGCCATTCCCCGAAAAGTTTATCTGGATTAAAATTAAGTGGATATGAAAATAAACTTTCGTACTCACCTATAAGAGATAGAGGGTAGAGGTCATACGAGGTCTACACTTTAGAACTTTTTATTCTGCAGTTGGTGTTACTCCTTAGAAAGGAAGTATCTGTTGATTTTATTTAATCCTTACATTTTACATAACACGTATGCACAGCACAACACAAAAACACTACACACGACACTGATAGTTTTAAATATTTGACACAGTTGTTGAAGTTGGGGCAGGGTACTGTTTTTAACTCCACACGCACTTAATAAATCACATAACCGTGCGTAAATACTTAACCTTCCGCCAAAAGCACTAGTGGGGGGTGCAAGCTGAACCACTATTAGCAAGCGTTATAGTTCTGCTCCCGTTAGGCTCGGAGAAAACATAAAAAGAATCATTCTCATGTGCAGCACTGCGTGAAAACACCGTGTGCTGATGTGTGTGTGTGAAAAAGGAGCGTGAGAAACGGATGTTCGTCAGCGATAAAATCTTTTAAATGCAGTTTTATTGTCGATGGTAGGGATCGTGCAGTGGTGGATCGTGACAGGAAATGCACTGCAAATGACTGCGTTTACAATTTGACAATTTGTGGCGAAATAAGGCATTTAACTCGACGCGCATGCTGAAACTGCGGTTGCGATAAGCGAGCTTATAAAAACCCGGTGCCAAGAGCAACCGGCCGTAGTGAGAAACGGGAGCGATAGTGGATTTTTCTACAAAATCGTGCTATTTGAGGAAAAATAGTTTAAAATAAACACAAAATAGCAGCAGCACTTTGCAGGGAAAGAGCGATCGGTGCATTCGGACGATAAGATGGGGCCGCAACCCGGGGGAAGTCGCGATGGCATCGTGCAGCCTACGTTCGAAATTATAGGGCACAAGCAGAGAACGCTGCCAAGGCTTTTTTCCGGCTTTACAGAGTCTCAAGTTACCGTAAACCCGGTTCCCAGAGATGTTACACGGAGCAATGGGTATCGCATATGTTTAACGATATTCGAAACTTTGCGAAAGAGAACCTGTTAGAAAACGAACCCGGATATTTCGGCATATGCATAACAGACGAAAAGGAGACGTCTAAAGCCTTCAATATGAGCGTGAGGCGCGTAGATCAATTGAATGCGGATGTCATTGTTGGAAGCATCGAAAAAGTAATGCAAAGTAACCAACAATTCTTGCTAAGCGGGCCTCTTCATGTGACGTTTGTGTGGTCCAAGGAGGTCTCGGGTTCGTGCCACCAACCTTGCGATGCCTGTAGGGACAATAAAGGCATTGTCGAAATAGCCAACAAAGACAACTTGTGTTTAGCAAGAGCCATTGTTGTAGTTAAAGCCAAAGTGGATCGCGACGTCAACTATAAAACGATGACGCGCTCCGACTATCTGCAAAAATCGAAGGCCGTAGCCTTGTGTGCGAGCATCGGTCAAGGCCACGACAGCTGCACGATAAATGACGTCAGACGCTTTGACGCTGCGTTAAAGGGCTACGCTGTGACGGTGTTTGGCGATCATACGGGGAAGCACGTGCTGTACGCGTCGGATAAGAAATGCGATAAATACATCGACGTCATGCTCCACGCCGGGCACTTTAATGCTATCGTGAACCTTCACAAGTGCTTTAAATGCAAATGGTATTGCCGCCGGTGTCATTATCCCTCGGCACACAAAAAAGAATTTCATAGGTGCGACGCCAAGTGTGCTAAATGCCATCAGCAGTGCGATGCGCGATTTGACGCCTACATACGCTGCGCCGAGTGCAACAGAGATTTTAAGGGACCGAAATGCTTTGCAAACCACGCAAAGAAAGGCGTTTTTTACCCAAAGGCGCTGTCGGTGTGCGATGTAGAAAAGGTGTGCACGTCTTGCAATAAGCTGGTGAATGCGTGGCACAGAAAAACCGCGCACGAGTGCGGGGAAAAGTACTGCTATCATTGCAAGACACGTGAATTCTAGCCACATGTGCTATATGCAGCCGTATGCCGCAAAGAACAAAAGAAACCGGTACGTGTTTATGTTTATCGACTTTGAATGCACGCAAAAACATTCCATATACCGACAAAAAGGACACATACGAGCATGTACCTAACTTGTGCGTGTTGTACCAAGCCTGCTCGCACTGCATCGACGAACGCCACAAGACGGCATACTGTACCGAATGCGGTTGCAAAGAATGGGTGTTTATGGACGAACCCGTGAAGCAGCTTTTCGAGCACATCGCGCAGGCGAGGTTCGAAGCCTGGGACGTCTACGTCGTGGCGCATAACCTCAGAGCTTACGACGGGCAGTTTTTATTAAAGTACATGGTGGTGCACTTAGACTCGGCGCCGGAGCTCATCATGAACGGAAGCAAGATCTACAGGATGAGGTACGGTGACGTCACATTTCTAGACTCGCTCAACTTCATACCCATGCCACTCTCCCGTTTTTCCAAGACCTTCGGATTGAAGGAATGCAAAGGTTATTTCCCGTACCTGTTTAACACGAAGGAAAACGAGCAGTACGTGGGTTCGATTCCCGACAAAAGGCATTACTGTCCGGAGGGCATGTCGGCGGAGGGTCGGAAAGCCTTCGAGCAGTAGCACGAAGAAAAGGCGTTCTCCGGGTACGTCTTCGACATGAGGGCGGAAATGGTGGCGTATTGCAAGATGGACGTATTTCTACTCAGTCAGGGAGTTTCCAAATTCAGAAGGGAATTCTTGGACGAGAACGGAATAGACCCGTTCAGAGAATGCGTAACCATCGCGCAGGCGTGCTAGTGCGTGTATAGAAAGCGCTTCATGCCGCTTAAAAAAATTGCCCTCTTGCCAGCGGGCGGGTATCTACTAGCGGACCGGCAGTCTCGCGCTGCATGCATATGGCTAACTTGGCTAGAGATGAAAAACCGCATCGTCATCCAGCACGCCATGCGAGGACGCGAAGTTAAAATCTTGGGGCACAAGGTGGACGGGTACAGAGAGGCTGAAAAAACCGCGTACTTTTTCCACGGCTGCTTTTACCACGGCTGCAGGCGGTGCTTTCACAATCGCCATGCGGTGATATACAACTCGGGACATGAAACCATGACCTCCAGGTTAGAGAGCACCGAGAAGGTCACGGCCAAGATCAAGGCCGCCGGCTACGCCGTGGTAGAAATGTGGGAGTGCGAGTTCAACGCCGCGATGGAGGCCAACCAGGACCTCGCGCGCCACGCAAGGGACTTTGCGGTACCGGAACCCCTGAACCCCAGAGACGCCTACGGAGGTCGCACCAACTGCACCAAGACTTACTGCGAGGCGAAGGGGGATAGCATGATCTACTACTACGACGTATGCAGCCTGACCCGTACGTGAACAAGACGAAGCCCTAACCCGCGGGCCATCCCAAGATCCACGTGGATCGATTCCCGCGCTTGGAAGACGTGGGGGGTGGGTTGGTGAAGTGCGAGGTTCTACCGCCGCAACACCTGTATCACCCGGTGCTACCGGCGCGCATCGGCGGCAAGCTGATGTTCCCGCTATGCCGCGCTTGTGCGGAGGCGGAGAGACAAGACGAGTGCCACCACGGTGAGCGCGAGAGGGCGTTGTCAGGTACCTGGGTGGTCGACGAGATGAAAGTCGCCCTGGAGGAGGGGTACCGCCTCCTCCGGGTCCACGAGATCTGGGAGTACGACGTGGTGCAGCACGAACCGACCACCGGAGCCAAGAGTCTCTTCGAGGACTACGTGAATCAGTTCTTGAAGATCAAGACCGAAGCCTCCGGCTGGCCCTCGGATTGCGACGACCCTGCCGCAAAGCAACAGTACGTGGAGCAATTCTTCGAACATGAAGGCGTAGCCCTGGATCCCCAGGCCATCGCCACCAACCCCGGCAGGCGGGAGCTGGCCAAGCTGATGCTCAACAGCTTCTGGGGCAAACTGGGGCAGAGGGAAAACCTCCCCACGTGCGAGCTGGTGGACCGGTACGACCGCCTCCTGGAGCTGCTCAACGACCCTGGCGTGGAAGTGCAGATCTACGTGCCCGTCACCGACCGGATCATATACGCGGTGTGGAAGTACTGCGAGCAGCACCGCAAGGTCAACCCCACCGCCAACGCCGTCCTGGCGGCCTACACCACGGCTCCAGCGCGCCTGGTGCTCTACTCCTACCTCAAGAGGTTGGGAGAACGGGTCTGCTACTTCGACACCGATTCCGTCGTCGTCGCCGCCGCTCCGGGTGACTGGACGCCGTCCGTTGGACGCCTCCTGGGGGACTGACGGACGAGTTGGAGAAGTACGTGCGGGGCTCTTACATCGCCCGGTTCGCCTCCGCGGGGCCCAAGAGCTACTGCATGGAGATCGTTTGCCCCGAGACGGGCAAGACCTTCTCGGTGTGCAAGGTGAAGGGGATCACGCTCAATTCGGGCAACCTGGAGCTGGTGAACGCGATGGTGATTCGCGACGTGGTGCTGAGGGACAACGACCGTGCGGTGAAGCTGGCGGGCACGCAGATTTCGCGGAAACCGTCTTGGACGGTCGTCACCGAACCCAGCTCGAAGACGTTTAGGATGGTGGTCAACAAGCGCTTACTCGCCGGCGATCACGATTCCTATCCCTACGGGTTCAAGAGGAACGCATAAATGAGACGTCTACAGCCGCGCCAAAGTCATTTCGAAACGGGCGCCCCTGAGGAGACGATGCCCGGTTCCCGAGACCTGGGGCGATTCGAATTTCTCAGCACGATGCTCGTGGCGGGGCCGTCGCGCTGCGGCAAGTCGACCTTCGTGAAAAACCTGTTACGCCACGCGCACCGGATGTTCGACATGCGCCCCAGGGGGGTGCTGTGGTGCCACCCTCCGGAGTATTCGCCGAGACTCGAACCCTCGGCTCTGCGTTGCGAGACCCACGCGGGCATACCCGAGCTTGCTTCGGTGGGCGAGAACGACCTGGTCGTCCTCGACGATCTGATGCTGGAGGGTGGCGGGAAGGACGTGTCCAATTTTTTACCAGAGACTCCCATCACAAGCGCTTCGGCATCGTCTACATCCTGCAGAACGTGTGTCCGCAGGGTCAGAAATATCGCAACATCTCTCTGAATGCAAACTACGCCGTGGTCTTCAAGAACAACCGGGACAAGATGCAGATCGAGAGACTGTGCCAGCGGATCGAACCCAGGAACTCTAGGTTTCTCTTGGAGGCCTTCGAGAAGGCCACCGAGCGCCCTCACGGGTATCTCGTGTTGGACTGCACTCAGTACACGCCCGCCCGACACAGGTATCGAACCGGCGTGCTGCCGGGGGAAAACCTCTCTTATTTCGTACCCAACTGAGACCGCCGTGAGGACTCGGGTTCGTTTCGTTCTATATTATCCCGGCAGAGTCTTACCCAACTGAGGCCATTGAGTCTAAATAAAAAGTACCGCTTTCGGAGCGAACGTCATTATCGCGCAAGCATGGCTAGAGGTAGCTTAAGGCTTGCGACGCTGACCAGTCCTCGCATAGCGAGACAGCACGGGAATTTGACGGCTCTGGCCAAGGCGAAGGCCCCTCTGTGCAAAAAGTTGTTAAAAAATGCCGATGGCGATCTGATCAAGGCCATTAGCGAATGTATGCTCAACGTGTGCAGAGGTCACGTACAACTTCCCGCAAAGTGCTTGGGTCGCCTAAAGAAGCACAAGGCTTCTTGGAGGAAGTTGACGGATAAACGGGTTCCTCTGAAGAAGAAGAGCATCTTGGTTCAAAAAGGGGGTTTTTTGCCGGCATTTCTCCTACCCGTCTTGGCTTCGCTTGGCGGCGCGCTAGTGTCGAAATTAACAGGATCAAGTACGGCAAGCAGATCCTCGTTGCACCACAACCAAAGACCGTCGATAAGCTTCACGCTATAGACCGCAACATATCCAGATTGGCTAAAGAAATTCAGAACCTGCAGAGCGCAAAGCTCTCTGACGACGAAAAGTGGCGGCTCGTAAAACATAAATTGGACATCTACCTCGATCTCGTGGCACAAGTCAGAAAGCCCTTCCTCGGCGACGACGACGACGACGACGATTACGAAGACGTGCACGAACGCGTGCCGGTGAAGCAGGAGGTCGAACCCCGAACTATAAAGGTCAACCTCCTCTCGCCTCGCAAAAAGAAGAGGGCAAACCCTGCCACTCCGAAAAAGAAATCGAAATCGCCTTCCGCGTCGTACCATTTTCGCAAACGCGTCTGGCAACCCCTGTACAAGTAAAGCATGAAGGAATGGAAGGCGCTAAGGCGATACTATGCCAAACCGGAACACTATGCCGGTTTGGGTACGGTCAAGCCCCTTCGAAAGGCCACGGGTGCGTCTAAGGCGAACATCGAGTCCTTCCTTCAAACCCAGGACAGTTGCACTCTGCACAAACCGGTGAGAAAGCGGTTCCCCACCAGATGTTATCACGTGACGAATATGGACGATCTTTGGGAGGCCGATCTAAACGTCATGAACAGCGTGAGGGAACATAAAAAACCTTACGTGTACATTCTGACCGTTATCGACGTATTTTCCAAATATGCTTGGGCCGTACCCCTGAAATCGAAGCTGGGTACCGAGGTTGCGCAAGCGTTTCGCTCCATATTCTCCCAACGCGTCCCCAGGGTCCTCCAAACGGACAAGGGAACCGAGTTTACCAACAAGACTTTTAGCGACTTTCTGAAGAAACACGACGTGAAACATTACACAACCAAAAATAACGTTAAAGCCAGCGTCGTGGAGCGCTTCAACCGCACCTTAAAAACCAAGATGTGGAGTTATTTCACGCACAAAAACAGTTACAGATACCTAGAAGTCCTTCCGGACTTACTCGAGTCGTACAATAGCTCGCATCACAGGTCCATAAAATGACCCCGAAGGACGTGAACGAATCTAACATTTTACGAGTGTACCGCAATCTCTACGGAAATAGGACACTACCTCGAGCAGGGAAACCCACATTTTCCGTCGGCGATCACGTGCGCATCTCTAAAGAAAAAATGAAATTCGACAAGGGCTACGAGCAGAATTGGATGGACGAAATATTTCGGATAGCCGAGGTGGTGCGCGGTCGACCAGTGGTATATAAGTTGAAGGATCTGGCCGGAGAAGCCATAGACGGCACATTTTACACCGAGGAGCTACAAAAGGTCGCGCTACCTCGGACGTTTAAGATCGAACGCGTTTTACAGACCAAGGGCCGAGGGCGCCACAAGCAGGTCTTGGTAAAGTGGAAGGGGTATCCGGCAAAGTTTAACTCGTGGGTTCTGGCTTCGACCATCGATTCGACATGATTAAGACCAAGCCCTTCTCCATCACTCTCGTGAGCAACGCTTCCATGTAACACTTTACCGAACACCACGGCCAGATTTTCTAACATCTTGCCCGAGAGAATCGTTCTGCAGGGAGAATGGGAGGTCGCCCTGCAAAAGGTCAGGTATCCGGTGAAATTTTATAACCTTTCGCCAGACGATGCCCGTCTGGTGGGCACCAAGTACACCATGACGCTCCTCCCCACGCATTCCAAATTCAGTTTGCAAATGCCGCAAGGCATCGTGCACAATCCCAAAGACTTGGTGAACCTCGTCAACGCCGTTCTACTCGAACACTTGCACGTGGAAAACTTCTTCCTCTTCGACGAGCGCAAGCAGACGGTGGGCGTGAATGCCGCCGTCGCCCATCCCGAACCACTTACCCGACATTCCGTTCGACGGGTTTGTGGAAAATGTCGCGCGCACGGCCGTACCGTACGCGATCGGCGAATACGAAGCTCTCAACGATGCGCCCCACCAGAGACCCAAGCCGAATCCGAAACCGAAGCCTTTGGCTTCGGGGCAGCAGAAACCCGCGGCGTCTCGCTCCGTCAGACCCAAACGAGACGTTTCAAAATCGGAGGACCCTCCGGGACCTCTACACCGCATCCACAGTTTGCTCTTAACGCCCGCTATGGCAAAAATGTTGGGTTTCGAGCCCTACGTCAACGTCATTCTCGAAAAAGCTGCTAAACACCCCGTAGATCCATATATGGGGTTTCCTTACGAAATGTATTGTAATCTGGTGACCCCGCAAGTCGTGGGCGACACCTTCGCCCAAGTCATAGAGAGCGCGGCCGTGGAATACGAAAGAAGCAACAACACTTACATGAGCGATGAAAAGACGTTTTTTCCCCAAAATTGGGTACTCTTGATTCAGCAAGACTTCAAGACGGTCAACATAGATTTAAGGAACGGTTACGGCGATCTCTTGCCATTCCCCGACGGATTTTCCTCTACTATAGTTCTCGCTTTTCGTCCAAAACAGGCGTAATGGACGTGCACGCCGTAACGCGGTACTACCTCAATCAGACCGGCGGCGCGTTCCACGATCGCGATTTCATTCTCTACAGGGGCAAGCGCTACCACAGAGGCAGCGGTCTCTTTTCAGCCCTCGGAGGACTCTTCAGAAGGTTGTTACCGTTTTTAAAGAGCGGAGCAAAAGCAGTCGGAAAGGAGGCCTTAAAGGCGGGCGCTCACGTTCTGTCCGATGTGACTGTGGCGGAAGCAGCGCCAAAGCAGGCGCTCCAACGGAGGCTGAAGGAGTCCGCATACAATTTAAAGCGAAAAGCCGACAAAAAGCTCGATGCCATGCTCGGTTCCGGCGCCAGGCGCCTCAAGAGAACAAAACCGAGCAAATCCAAAAAGAGTAAGCAGTCGAAGCTGAAACGCGGTAGGCGTAAGGTGCAAGACATATTTTCGTAATGGCAGACGCGGCCGTCCACATGAGTTCCGAACTGGACCTCTTTACAGAGGTGCCGGTTCAGATGAGCATCGAGGAGTCACGGTTCCTATACCTAAACCCTCAAAACACTTTAATGAAAAATGCCCCCATCACCTTTCATTATTCCGGAAATGCGGACGATTACCCGGACTTGACCTACGTCGTGTTCGAACTCATGGTGCGCATTGTAGATGACAAAGGAGAGGCCTTAAACGCTGACGCTAATGCCACTCTGGTCAACAACACCTTCAATTCCCTGTTTCAACAGGTGGAGGTAACCCTCAATAACGTCATCGTCTCCATGCCGCAAGCCGGTTACCTCTATAGAACCTACCTCGAGACGCTTCTCAATTACTCCGAAGATGCCATGAACACCAAACTAGAATCCACCCTCTGGAGAAAGGACACGGCAGGCATCATGGACACTTTTATCGCCAATGCGGGTTTTCAGTGGCGTCAGGGGTTTACCAAAGGGAGCAACGTCGTACAGCTCATCGGTCCTCTGTTCAACGCTCTGTTTAGACAGGATAAGCTGCTTTTGAACAACGTTAGCATGACCGTCAAGCTCACTCCCGCCTCTCCCCAGTTTTATCTGTTTTCCGACGTAGATACCTTTAAGGGGTACGCCGACATCGTGTCTGCCACGCTGCGCTTAAAATCGGTGCGGCCCTCGCCGACCATAAAGCTCGCGCACCAGGCCGTGCTCGCAAAGGGCAACGCAAAGTACAATCTCAAGGATGTCAGCTTTCACGCTCTCAGCATCCCCAAGGAGTCCAGGGCAATGACGATTAGCGACGTGTGCGTAGGGCAAGTTCCCAGGAGAGTGGTAGTAGCCATGGTCACCGACAAGGCCTATTCCGGCCATTTTAACTCAAATCCGTACAACCTGAAACATTTTAAAATGAACTTCTTTCAGCTCTACGTGAATGGGCAACCCGTTCCCTCCCAACCTCTGCAACCCGACTTTACAAAGGGACACTATTTGCAATGCTTTCAAACCCTGCAGGACGGCCTAGGCATTCATTTCAAGGACGAGGGACACTCCATCTCCAGAGAAACCTACCCGCAAGGGTATACGATAATGGTTTTCGATCTCACTGCAGACATGAGCGCTAACGAGTCTCACATCTCGGGTCAGCGCCACGGAACCGTCTCTATAAGCATCGGTTTTGCCGATAAACTGACAGAACCGGTCATACTTCTGCTGCTAGCGGAAATACATCGCACGGTCGAAATCGACGCCAACCGATCCATTTTGGTATCATGAACACCTTTCAAATTTAACGGTTTCTATCAACATGCCCCTCTACGCGCTCTCACTTTTTAGGCGTCTACCCCTGCGATAAACTACCCGTACTTCACGGCATTCGAACGCCTCCCTTGGCGCTAGTGGCTAACACCGACCCCAGCACCAAATCCGGGCAACACTGGGTTTGCATCTTTGTGGACAAAAACTCGCATGGAGAATATTTTGACAGTTACGGCATAGGACCGCTTTCGCCCCATTTTCTCCGGTTCTTAAATTCGGTCTGCGGGACGCGTTGGTCCACCAACGCCAGAAGGCTGCAAGGTTTCGACAGCACCACTTGCGGTCATTACGTCATCGCCTACCTCACCCACCGCTGCTCCGGCTTACCTAAGCATAAATTCTTCTCAAAATTTCACGTCAGCAATCACGCGCATAATGATGTCGTCATTCGCAAAACGTTCAAAGACGCATGCCGCGCAAAGTGCTCTGACGCTCAGCAAACTTGTCAACCCTTGAAGGTGAGTACGTGTGTGTGTGTGTGTGTGTCACTATTCATCACATCTAACCTAATCCATCCTCTTGCACGTGCTTTCAGAAGACGCTCCTGCTCATATAAAAAGCAACGTCACGGTGCCGCTCGCCTCATTCAGAGTGTACCATGCAGCACGCGGATACAGTCATGCTGCCATGCAGCACGCCGACCAGGTAGGTCCGCACCTATGTATTAGCGTGCTTTTTTCTATCCCGTTTATCTCTCTATCCCTTACATTATTATTATTATTATTATTATTATTATTATTATTATTATTATTATTATTATTATTATTATTATTATTATTATTATTATTGTTTTGTGTGTTCCAGTATAACCGGGTGTCAAACCCCGACCACCTCAAAACCCGGGGAAAAAAGGAAACTACCCATCTTCGACCTCCAACAGCATCCCGACAGTCCTGCTCCGCCAGCACAGTTCCAACACAGTGCAGTTGTGGGTCCTCTGGCGGATATCTACTTCCTCAACCCGCAACAAACTAAATTCGTCAGTGTGGGATTCTCCCCCCAGCCGCCGCACCATCTCGTCGTCACCATTGCCAAATGTGGACAGCACAACGCAGTCGTCATGAGTTCCTCGCAGTGGCACAAACTCGTCGAAGCCATCTCCATCATTCACAAACGCTTGAATGACCCACAGGGACGTCTACAGCAATCTCAATTCAGCGACAGCGTCACCATCGTGTTTAAGTTTGTGTTCGGAAAGCTAAAGCTCGTTTTCAAAGACCCGCAAGGCGCATCCGTTACGCTCAACCAACAAGAATGGCACGTGTTGCATGCCCTGCAGCGCATCATTACCGACATCATGTATCACAAAAAGAAGGAAGAGACGGACGTGCAAAATCAAATCATGGCATACCACAAGTACATGCTTCACAACCATGCCTCCAACGTTCCCTTACATAACATGAATTTCACGCAGTTCACCAAGTACATACGGTGCGCCAATTTTAGAACATTCCTCGAGGTTCATCATTTCCTCAACACCCATTTCGCACTGCGCATCTCACAAAATAGTCCTTAGTGCGCATGTATTTCTACCAGGGTTCCAACCGCACCTCACCCAATCATCTCGCACCCTTCGCTCCCGCATCATGGGTTACAGAAATTACCTTTCGGTGTACTACCATGACAGTAAGGTGTTTAAAAACTACGAGGTGCACGGTCACCCCCATAAAAATACACCTTATGCACTTCGCTTCGTCGACAGCACCTACGACGGAAAATCCGTCTCCGCCAGAGTTCACAGCTGCGAAACCAAAATTCATTTTGTGCTATCTAACATGTACTTCAACGATATCCATTTCAAAGCAGATAAAGAAGACGCACATCATCAGTGGTTCCAATTTGTGCCCGCAAGAGGTTTATACATCGTTTTCTACGAACAGCAATACATTTCCACAGACAAAATGCAGCAAATGATAAACGAAAACCCCATGTGCTACGGCACGTGCTTAGCGGCACATTTGGGTCGCGAATCACCCTATATCATACCCGATCACATTCACGGCGTTTGCATGTACAGCACCGTTCAAAACAGAGTTCTCCTCCAAGACGAAAACCGTTAAATCAACGGACACAGTGTTTTTCCTGCGGATGTTGTGCAATAATCGCTAAGCGCTTCCGGCGGATGTAGTGAACCTCCAACAAACGTTTCCCCCACCAGTGCTTCCCCTGATGTGGTAATTCTCCAACGAACTTTTTTCCCCACCAGTGCTTCCCCCTGATGTGGTCGTTTTGCATGTTCAGCACCGTTCAAAACAGAGTTCCCCTCCAAGACGAAAACCGTTAATTCAACGGACACAGTGTTTTTCCTGCGGATGTTGTGCAATAATCGATAAACACTTCCGGCGGAAGTAGTGAACCTCCAACCAACGTTTCCCCCCACCAGTGCTTCCCTGATGTGGTAATTCTCCAACGAACTTTTCCCCCACCAGTGCTTCCCCTAATGTGGTCGTTTGCATGTTCAGCACCGTTCAAAACAGAGTTCTCCTCCAAGACGAAAACCGTTAAATCAACGGACACAGTGTTTTTCCTGCGGATGTTGTGCAACAATCGCTAAGCGCTTCCGGCGGATGTAGTCAACCTCCAACGAACGTTTCCCCCACCACTGCTTCCCCCTGATGTGGTGTTTCTCCAACCAACTTTTCCCCCACCAGTGCTTCCCCTGATGTGGTAAATCTCCAACGAACTTTTCCCCCACCAGTGATTTCCTGCTTCCGGCAGTTGGGTTATATTTATGCACGCGCATTCTTTTCCCCTTCATTCGGTGCTAGCCAGCCGTGGGGGAATGCCAAGACCGACGTGTAAAGACTTCCACTGCTCGTTTTGCTTTCACCAAACGTGCAGCTGCGAACTTAAGCACTGTCTCACCCGCCTGTGCACACAGTGTCAACTCGGTTTCTACGAAGACCTCGATCAACTCAACAAGCAAATTCAACAATTCCTTCGAAGGTACTCCGCTAGAAACACCACATGAACTGCTTCATCGTGCTCTTTCGGTATCTCGATAACGGACGAAGAATCCACCTGCTACTGCCCAGGGAACGCCAAGTGCTGCTGCAGAACGGCATATTCATCTTTGAACGTTATCCCCCAAGCGATGTCGACCTTGTGTGGAACCAGCTTCCCAAAGACGCACAGGTAGTTTGCGCACCTTATTGCAGGTGTAAACAACACTACAACCTTCCTCATCAAACCACTCATATAGACGGTCCTCCCCCGTTTATCAAAAAGTGCCATCTGTGCCGTCATAATGTCACAGGACGCCCTTAAAGAGCTAGAAGAACTTTCCCGCAGCGCCGACACTCTCAGCGTATCTACGCTTCAACAGCACGTACCGTATCGTGTCGTCGGCGTCAAAACACTCGACACCGTTCACGGTTCAAAGCTCGTCGCCAAACTCGAGAACGACACAGAAGTTTTCCTACCAACAAGATTTGCAAAAGCCTCTCCAGAACTCATCAACAAACTCAACTCTACCTCATTCTGCAACATATACGCAGGCGAGGAAAAACTACGCAACGGTTTCAAACGTCACATCGTCACGTTCTCCCCATATAACCCTAAATAATGTCCGACGAAACCTATCCCGTCCCCGTAGGGAACAATCTTAACCTACAACTCATTCTCAATGCAACTTCACCTATCCGTATCCTCTGCATCTCCAACTCCTATTTCCGCAGCAGCAGAGTTGTCACCATCACACTCGACGTCCAAGGGGCTGACGCCGTCCACGTCAAATGCGTACCTACCAAAGTGCACCAGCATCAACAAGACGCACTATGCATCATATACCTCCGCAACAGCAACATTCCTGCTCTAACCAACAAAGTCACATCCACAGGATGCTTCTCAACCAGCCATTACAACGAATTTACCATCCCCATCTATATACCAACCTTCACCGAGTTCGTCAACGAAAGTTTCTCTCACCTGCTCGTCACCTGCATCACCAAACCTATCCACCAATTTACCGTCGATAGCAGCAGCAGCGATGACGAGGACTCAAAGTGCACCACGTACTTTAAAATCATTGTTGTGCGCGAAATCTGTGTGTCCTAGTGCCTCAACAAACTATGAATTTTAATGTGCTTTTTTTCTCCTAATATTTCTTATATTGTTGCTTTATTGTATTCATATGTTAATCTCCTGTAATCAAATAATCCATTATGTTATTCTCAAAATATGTATTCATATGTTAAGCAAATAATACATCATGTTAATCTCAACTATGTATTCATACCTTTATCCAATGTACTGTATTCAAATTATAAATAAAGAAAACAGTCCCGGATGAGCCAATTGCAATAACGATAATCCTCCCGCTCAGGGCGCTTTTCAAACTTGCCGCCGTCGCACGCAGCGACACTAGCGACACTAGCGCCCCTAGCGGCAGGATTATCGTTAATCCAATTGGCTCATCCGGGACTTATACTACTCTCTACCATAAGGGTGACGAAAACGCGTTCCTCCCGTGAGTCACCAAATACGCAACACGCACTGCATCCCTCAGCAGCATGTGAAAGACGAATGAATTGTGGCAGAGAAGGAAGGGCGCCTGCAATTCAAAATGACTCGCAAGTCCTGTTTTTGCCACCTAAGCTAGAGGCAGTATATTTAACACTTAAATAATTTTAGTCTAATTATATAACATATAAATTCAATAACAGCCCGCCTTGAAGCAATATGTGTGTGTAATAATTTGTAAAATGTATGTAACAGTCATTATATATGTATTATTGTATCCATGTGTAATAATGGTATGTGAATATATTACGTAATTTAATAATGTAGGAACTGTGAGAATAATAGGTTAAAAGTTGCTAACACTGAGGTAACAATGAGGTAACCTTGAGGCAATAATGAATTTGAAAGTTGAAATGCTACTAGTCTTTATTGGAGCAACAATAATGTAAATTTTGAGACAGTTTAAAAATAGCCAATCAACAACCAGAAAAAGTTTTAGTTAAATGAAGGTATTCTGTTGTATTAGGAATAGCCAATCAGAGACTTGAAATACGGAAATTTGCAAGTTTCGGCGGTTGAAATCAGTTCAGTTGCCTACAGATAGTGATTGTAACCGGATGCGAGATGCGTCCTCGAGAGATTTAGTGGGTATTCGTGTGAGACGAAAAATAAGTTTGCGTGTTAAAAAGTGCAATTAGTTAATAAAAAGAATCTCACAGCTCTCTATATCAGTGAAGTGTTATTTAAATCGTGTCAAGCATTAATAAAAGAAGTGAGGCAAAATTATAATCTGTGTAAGCCTGCATCCTTGGTCGCACCACAACCCTGCTGAGAGAGACGTGTCTCTAACAATAATACTGACGCGGCCGAGGCAATCATGGGTGTATAATATTTAAAGAAACAGTCAAATTACAAAGTTAATATTTTTTAAACTTAGGGTGAAGGCTACCGGAAACTGTTTACCATACGTGTGGTTGCAACGAATTTCAAGTTCGGTTCCCCAGCAGTTGAAAAATAATACAACTCCTAAGGATACTATCCTCTTCAAGCTCTACCACGTACTTATACCAGGTAGATGTATTATTCTATTTCAATAAAGAATTCGATGTATATATTTCACCACAGGTTTTGAGGTTTCCTGAACAAGGTTTTTATTTTCCAAAACTGTAAACGTGTGCGTTTATCACTGTGAACAACGTAACTCAAAAACAAATGTCAGATAAATAACAAACTTATTACTTAAGTTCAAAATAGTTCAAGGATACGACGCGAACATTTTCAATAACTCTTTTCATGGAAAACCTGTTGTAACCTGTTGTAATGAATTAAAACCATGTTGATTACAATACCATGTTTAAGATATTTTCCTGACCAATAGAATGTTGTTTTGGAATTTTCTGTGAAATCCTCCTTATTCTGAATGTGTTTTGTATAACGGAAATTCGTTAGAGAACTTACCTCACAAAAATGTACATCTCGTTAAAGGACATATTTATGTAAAATAATTGTTGTTTGGCATTAACCATTTCCGAGATAGTCACTGTTCCTGGTTGAAGTTTTAAACGCCTTTGTATTTTTTGAAGTGCGTGACCACTATACTTTCTTTTTTACTTTCTCTACTACGTATAGTATATAGGGGAAGTATTGCATTCCACCCAAAAAGTCGATACCGAGATTTCACCGCAAATATATGTTTTGAGGCCCCCTGAATCCAAAAAAAAACATCTTTGGAAACATGTCCGTGTGTGTCTTGTGTGTGCGTTTGTCTAACTGTGAACAGCATAACTCAAAATCGAACATCGGATAAACACCAAACTTGGTATTTAGGTTCAGTATCCTCCAGAGATGCAATACAAATGTTTTCAAGAAAATCCCCCCACCCCAGATTACCCTTTACATGGAACATTTATTGAACATTTTAATTTTCTCAAAAATGACTCTAACGATTTTGATTAAAATATCATATATTTAAGATACTTTCATGACAAATAAAGTGTGTATCTTGAATTTTCTGGGAATGTCTCCAAAAGTATTCTTCATTGTGACCGACTTTTGAATAACCGGTAAACCATAAGAGAAAGACAAAATTGTTCTACACAAAAGATGTAGATCGCGTTAAAATACACAATTCATGTTATATACATTTCTTTGTTGAGTGAACCATTTTCGAGATATTGCTTGTTACTCCCTTAAATTTTCCAATACTTATACTTTTTGTCAAATGGGAATTCGTTATTCATTTTTTTTGTCCTGGTAATGCAAAGTGAATGGAATACTTCACATAGCAACAAGCTCTTAAAATATTTGACTATCGCTTAAAGGCTACCAATTCCCCTCACATCTACAAGAAAATTAGCAATAAGATTAACATCTCGATATCTGGTATTTCAAAGCTAAACATAGCTTTTTATAAGATGTCTGTCGCTTCAGTTCCTGCATCCGCACCATTTAGGCAAACGTTTATCTCAATCAGTATGAAACAGGTATAAAAGTAATATTTGGTAAAGACAGTTTGTAGAAAAGGAATACACAACATATCTAAACCATAGTGGGTAAGAATATCATGTGAATACAACACATCAAACTTTGTTATAGAAGCGTCTCGAATATACTACATTTCAATGGAAATCGTTAAAGTTAATTCTGAGAAGGTATAAAAGTAACTGACATGTTTGCATGTAAACAATCGTTAGAGGTGACAATGTGCATGGTGTGTCTGCAGAGTCCTCTGCTCAGCTCTTGTTCTCTTATTGGCCGTTTCTTAAAACACTAACGGTAGTTTCATTCTTGACTGGAGAGCGGCACAATGTAGCATCTTCTAAGTTGAACGACAGGTGAGGTTATTTTCATCATTTATGCTAGCAGAAGTGTAAGGAAACGCTACCGGGGTCCTCTCGGATGCTGCAGATACAAATGGAAGCGTTACCATGGTTCCGGCACGATCGCACACCACAAATAGGGGAATGGCAGACTATGCAAATGGACCATGGTGGCAGGCTAGATAATGAAAGTTCACTTCCGTACTCTAATCGTTAGTGCGTCTGTCCAATAATCCAGGGTTGAGCTGGAATATCGGTTGGCACGAGTTGTGTATGTAGTTCATTTGTGTTTTAGCATATACCCTTAAGAGTATTGAGATACGAATAATCCCCCCTCCAAAGGAATTTTAAATCTGGAAATAAATAATGCATTTAAAAAGAAAGAATGTGAAGTTATTTACCCGAATTCGTATATTTAAAATTGATAAGTTAGAATTAAATTAAATTTGATATAAATTTTCCCTTCACGTGTTGAAATATTGTAAAAACTGTTTAAAATGGTATCATAAAATACCAATCTGTTTATTTTGTTAAAATGCGTGTCTTCGGCAGACTGTGGAAAAAGTGCAGAACCTTAAAGCAAAGTTATTATGGTAGAAAAGTGTAGTAAGTTTTGTACCAACATATGTTCCATTAAATATATGTTTAATTCATTACAGTATAGAGAAGTAATGCTTTGAAATGCCCACCAATTTCCATAAATATCCAAAAAGAGACGTTTATGAAGCCTGCTTATATTTAGAGAGTTTTTTTCAATAAGCCGGCCCTCGTAGCCGTGGTCGCTGGAGGGTACAGCTCCGGCGCTCCGTCAAGCTGAGGGTCGCGGGTTCGAGCCCCGCCGTGGGCATGGGTATTTGTGTATGTGTCTGTGTGTTGTATAATTGCGTAATAAGCGGTAACGAAAACAGTAAAAACACAGTAGGATTAACTGGTAAAACAAGGGAACTTTAAAATGAAATAAAAATTGCACTTTTATTACATCCCAGTATCCTTATGCCTTAGAAGAGAAATTTTCATTACTTTCTGAACTTTGGACCCCTGGGCTTATTTGAGCACTCAGTGATTACGACCTCTGCAGACCTGAAGTTCTACGAAGGATATTAAACTTGTAGAATGAAAAACTTAGAGGTACATAGTAGGTTTAACTGCTCTGTTCTACGCATTTTAAATGTGGTTTAACCCTTCGGTCCTGGTTGTCATGCATTTTTGCCCCAATAGTTTTCCTTTCACTACCACGTACCTAGTAGGTAGAGAAGGTATTGCTTTCCACCCAAAAAATTTATATTGAGGTTTCACGGAAATGTTTTGATGTCCCCTGAATCCAAAAGAAGACATTTTTAGAAAAAGTTCCGTGCGTGTATGCCTATGTATCTGTGAACAGCATAACCCAAAAAAGTCAGATAAATACCAACTCGGTATTTAAGTTCAGCACCTTGCAAGAATGCGACACGAACATTCCCACCCCAAACTTTGCATGGAACATTTTTGTATTTTTTATTACTAAAAATGGCTCTAATGATTTTGATTACAATACCATACTTATGTAAAAGATATTTGCATGACGAATAGAATGTATATCTTGAATTTTCTGGGAATAGCCTAGGAAGTCCTCTTCATTCGGAAGGAATTTTGGTAAACGTTAAGCGATAGACGAAAATGGACTGCACAAAAAAATGCAGATCTCTTTAAAACACACAATTTATTTCAAGTAAGTTTTTTGTGGCATAAGCCATTCTTGAGTTATCCGTTATTAATGTCCAAATTGTTCATTAGTTGGCCATTCTCTTTAAGTCCTGCCAACATTCAGTTGTTTCTCGCGATTGCATCGAAACAGTATGGGATTTTAAGACCAGGGTATAACGTCCAGTTCTAAAACATTTGGCTCTCGCCAAATATATAATACAATATGCAATGCAGCTATTTCTGTAAAGGTTTATTTGGATTAAAATGTAGTACATAGAAAAATAAGCTTTAGTAAAAATAGTTTGTACACCCACTAATAAGGATAGTGGATAGAGAAAGTCACGTGAATTTATCACATCAGAAATTTTTTTAGAAGCTTTGTTTGAACTCAACTAAGACCACTTGGAAATATATGGTTTAAATTTACTCTGGAGAGACATTTGTGTATCCAATAGTGAAAAAAGTGTTTTTTCTAGATGCATACAGAGCCATAAGAATAACGTGTTTAAATTCTTTAGTGAGGAAATAGGAATAAATAAATACATATGTTTCTTTGCGTAACATTTCTAATTCTTAGTATGATAAGTATGCATACATTTTATATAATGATGCAGTCCTAACATTGAATAAACTCAAGGTTATACACAAAACCTTTTCATACAAAGTTGTGTTCCGAGAGCATCCTGAATCCAGAAATCAAATCTTAAAATTCAGTTCTGATAGGACTAACATGTCGTCCATGATCTTGGAGGTTCAGAATTAGAAATCAGAAACTTATTAAAATTTGTCTTTTTGTTTGTTTGTTTCATTCCTACAGAGTTTAACGACTAAACAATTATCGCTTTCTAAGGCGAACGTTTATTTCTTTTAATTTTCATTTAACTTTACACTTATAAAAGTTAACTATCTATAAAGTAAACTCCTGAAAGCTAAAGTGAATTTCTCATTGGAGCTTTAAGGAAAGGACTTTATCTTCCTTTAGGTTGCATGGATGAACTGAAATGAGGTTTAAAAATACGTAGACACTCCTTGGTAGGTTAGTTTGCTGAAAAACAAATACAGAGACACAGAATCCAACTAATTGTAAACACAGGCTCTTTGAATCTGACTTATGTAGGTCATATTTGTTGGAATCAACACATTCCACACCTGCGTATGTGGTACATGTTGGCATCTAATGAAGGAAAATTGTAGATGGAAGAAACATTGTGGATCAGCGTAGCAAGAACAACGTAGGGCAGCGAAGAAAGGAGAGTAAGCAAAATTCCAAGGAAGTTACTGAGAAAGGCAGAAACGTAGCTTTAGGAAATGCATTAACGATAGGAACACCCATGTGACGCAATATGCAGTTCAAGGATGCCTGACTTATTTCCGAACCGACTAAAACCTTAAAGCATACTTATAAAACACCAAATCTTTTAGAGCACGTGTCTTAGGTTGTAGGATGCGTTTATCGGAGGTGGATACCTCGCCACTGCCACCAGCTCTATAAGTGCTTAGGTATTGAGGTAGGGATGAGGTGAAGGAGCCGCAGAATGTCGCAGGTCCACAGGCAGAGAGGCCCACAGAGACGCGCAGAAGTCCCTAATATTTCCAGTTTGAACACCCGCGCACCAATGGGGGCGAAGAAACCCGAGACAGGGTGATGAAGTGGCCCTGACGGGCGGGACAACATACCCTGGCGTTCACGGGGAGAAATCTTTCCAATGCGCAAGCAACTATGGCATCTGCTCTACACCCTCAGCACTGCAGGACACGAAGACACGCTTGAAATGTGAGGGGTAGAGATAAAGTGACAGAAAATGGGAGAAGGAGAAATCGTGGTAGAATACACCACCCCGGCATTCGCCTAGGTGACCAGGGGAAACCACGAAAAACCCCATCGTCATAGTGGCGGTCACCAGGAATTGAACCCGTGACCACCTGAATGCGCGCTACTGACTTTGCCGTGTAAGCCATCCCACTTGGTAGGTTGTACTGCAAATATATTCATTACAAACGAACTATTCCTAAGAATGGAATGGCTCTGAGCAGGCAAAGTGTTAATTTATAGAATACAAATATGTGAAGCTTTGTTTTCATATTAGAACTTTCTACTTCACGAATTTTGTGGTATTCATAAATTATTTCAAAGCACAGTTTCTGATCAAGCGATAATGGCAAATCGTCTCCCCTGCCTCACAGTACCTACAAGAGTACAGTGCAGTGTCAGCCAAATGAATGATCTATGACGTCAACGAGTCTCTTCTTGCTTACAGCTCTCAGATCAATTATGAATGCAGTAAGACAGGTAGAACAGGTGAGGAAAGGCCAAAGACGAAGCTACCGTTAACCAAAGAGAAGCAGGATAAGGAAAATATAGATATGTTGTAATCTGTACAATTCCATGCCTACGAGTCATCTAAATGGTGTTATGTCACATGTAATTGAGTTGGCTGACTCTGGTCAGAATACATTAAACTGAAAATGGATTTGTAAAAAGGTCGTTGTGTGAAAATTCCATATCAATATTTCGCTGGCTATTTGGATTAGAATATTAGGAAGAAATGACTGAAGTTTTAATCCATTTTGGTTTCATTTTTTGCAAACACATACAGTTTATTCAAATGATGATATACAACCTTGAATTGGCGATAAGAAAATAGTAATGTAACAGTCACTTTGGGACAATTTTGAGAACGGAATCGTTCTAAAAAATAAAAAGACAAGAAGAAGGAAAGAGATAAAAATTGTGGATCTACTTATACTTCCAAAATAACACTCCTCCAACTTTGCACTGACGCACTCAATCGACCACTTTTGCAACCGGGTCCACAAGCAACGTTTCGATCGTAGAGGGGTATGTTGTATTACAATACAATAAAAAATAAGTACCTATATGATAACAAACCTTGAAATGTCCCTGTTTTTCAAGTTCCAAAGAGGGCAAAGCCCACCAGAAATCCTCCAGCCAAAGAGGTTTAATTAAGTTTATGAGCATTTGTGCTACACGTATGCGAAAGCCAGTTATCAGAAATGCCGTTTAGCAACATGTAATTATAATCACTATGTAAACTGAGGATTAATTGATGATGGCTGTGAATTCTTTTAACGCAAATAATCATAATAAGTATATAGATGTATTGTTGATAAGGTTACATTACCAATTCGCGCATGCATGGTGGAAGGAAGTGAAGAAGGAATGGGAGCTCAATATTCCGACACCGGGACGAATAATTACGGCTTGATGCGAAAGCAAGACAAACTTATAGGATCAAGAGTACGTTGCTCCTGTCTCAACGCACCCGTAGCACCTCTCTCTCCAGAAACATTCAGGCCACAGGTAGTTTTAGGGCACTCAGTCTGTTTAAGGCTCAACCTTCACAGATTTGTCATTTTTACGAGCTAGGCAAAAGCAAAAAGTCCATCGTGCAAAAAATACCGATTTTCCCTCAATATTAACATGAAGCCCTTAAGACAGAGTTTTAAAACTACCCCAGAAATAAGATGACTACTGGGCGGTCATCCTCTAAATTTAATCTTTACAATTACATTCTTTTGTTCCGAATGTGCATCTCATTAAATTCGAATGACGAAATTTGCTCTGTTTGACTGTAGTTTCCGAATATCTATCTTTGCAATGGTAGCCTTGGAAATGTATGCCCCTCTTTCCCTTGTGCTCGTAACCCCTCTCACTCCGCCCGCCTGCTATTTCACTCTGCCCCTGGGTATGGCCCACAACATCCCTGCTGTAAACTCCGAGCACATCGATCCAGCTATCTTTAATAGCAACATGCCCGCGTTACTCGGCCCTTATTCCCCGTGATGCGATCAACAATGGACGACAGAAAGGGACGTAAATTATGCATTTTTACTTCATTTTACGCCTTTGTTTACGTGACGTTTTCAAGTACACACTTTACACCCCAAATTCATATTTAAATAAGAAACAACACTTAACCAAGCAAAGCTTTTATTTTTGTCTCTTACTACGGCAGATAAAGCATTGTATTACACACGAGTATTAAGTTTTGGATTTTATAGGAAATATACATACGTTTTGAGGTCACCAGAATTAAAAATGAGAGCACTTTTTGAAAGAGGTTCTCCTGGGCTAGTGCTATGTTCGAGATCTTACCATGACGAATAAAATGTATCAATAGTTTTAATTATTAGTTTGTGAGGTTCTCTTCATTTTATGAAGTTTTATATAACTAGGGAGCCATAGAATCGGGGAATACGGACCACATTAAAATATACAATTTTTGTCAGATAATTTCTAGAAAGTTATGGATTTTCATAAGTAGAAGGGCTTCATGCTCCGATAAGCTGTTACCAGTAATACTGAGCTGTGATGTGAACAGTTGAATGTTTTTTCATATGTTGCATTTATCTAAGCTCGTATTGTTCAGATTAAAATAGCTCTAAGCGAATGTTTACCACGAGCAATGTAATGTGGAATAGAAGAACCGCTTTAAGACTAACGGTGTAACATATATATGATTAAAATATAAATTCATAATGGTTAGAAAAACTGAGTGGTTAATATGGTATATTTTTATTTATTTAGTTACTCAATGATGTAATTATGCATTTAATAAACTTTGAAAATTTCGTCTTAGGTCACTTTACACATTAATATCGTGTGTTTACCTGAAAATATTATATAAGCTCAAAATTAAATGTAGCCTTAAAGGTCTGATACACAACAGTCACAGGGCTTTCTCTCTCATTGCGAATTCAAGGGACACCATATATAACCTTACAAAGAACCTCATTGTTCAAGTAAACACTTTGGGTTTAACTACGATATATATCTGCCTAGAAATGATTGGATACATATCAGGCTTTGTTAAATTGTATATGTAGGACACGAAGACAACAGCCAACTTTTTATGTCAAAAAACAGGTTTATTTCTATATGAGCTCAGCATATGTATTATACAAATGGTGCTTCAAAATTTAAAATTTCAGCATACAACAGCATATATTTCAGAAATATTGAAATATTGAGAGACTTGAAACATTCCCGGTGTTGGTTATTAGGATTTGTTCTCAGGAAAACTTGGAGAGTAGCCCAATACTGACCCGGCTGATTTCCCAAGGACAAAGCATTAATTTCAGAAATAGTGTATACTCCTAAAAGCCATTTGATATAATATGCGTATTTTATGCGTTCTAGATTTTCCTGTATTAAATGTTTGCACATGCAAAATCCAATCGAATGTGGAACCTTCATTTACTATTTACAGAAAATGCTGGACACATATGTTATATTTGTTTATAAAATTCGTAGTATGAGTTTTGAAAGAAAAAAAAAGAGAATAAGTTGCAGTAAAATATGTATGCTGTTGAGGGATTCCTATTTCCATGAAAACGTTCGCTTCGCAACCCGTAGCGATGCCTGACCGAAACACTAACAATAAATATATTTCTCAAAAATGCGTTTGGTAGTGCGAAGGGAGGTTCAAGTGCCTCGAAAATGAAATTTTGCTGAAAAAATGGATATTTAGAAATTGCTTATTTTTATTTGGGATTAAATTGGTTGTTTTAAATGTTTGGTTGATTAAATAGGACATTGATATTCAAAATGTGTTGTTTTTGATTAATATTCTTAATATTGATTTTTTTGAAGATTTATTTGGAACAGTTTTTGAATCGAGTGCAGTACTTCTCGGTTGTGGTGAAAGTAAAATGGTATTAATATGCATATTTAAATGCATTTTACTGAACGCATTATATTTAATAGCTTTTAATGTCTCACGATAATGCTCTAAGTTCCCCTTAGTGTAATGGGTAGCGTTTCTGCTTAGTAACGTTTAACGCCCATTTTAAATCTCGATTGGTGTGAGATGCTTGGACAGATTTTTGCTTTCTCTATTACATAGTTAGAGGAATTATTATATTCCATCTTGTATATATGTATGTATGTATGCATGTATTATTAAATTCCATCCATGAATTTCAATAGAAGTACATATTTTGAAGTCTCCTGATTTAAAAATAAGCACGCGTGCGCGTATCTGTGAACATTATAATTCAAAAACAAAAAGTCAGATGAATACAAAATTTCGTATTTAAGTTCATCTTCCAGTGATACGATATGAAAATCTCCAACCCAAAACTAGCTTTTACAAGGAAACGTTTTTGTTATTTTTGACTTTCTCAACAATGACTATAACTTTGGGAAGGTAGAAGCAGACGACTGAAGAATTCAATGCCATAATCGGGATTTGAACCACGGATCTCCGTCCGTTTGCTCTAACCACTGAGCTACCATGTGGCAACTTGCCGGTACGACATTAAATTCCCCAACTGATTCGCATTTTTGCTGGTAATTTTTCAGTCGTTTGATGACCTTACCTTTCCAAACCTGTCCAACTCACGGCTTGTGTGGAAGAACCATTAATTCCAATGACTATAATGACTTTGACTAATATATTTGTATGATTGATAAAACGCATACCTGTAAGTTATTTCTACAAACGTTTGTTTAATTAATATGAAGTAGACAGAAAAGTAAGCTATTGTGGAATAATTTGAGGAGATGTATAACAATTAACAGTAGTGGATTGAGAAAGTCATTGAATGTAACACATAAGATTTTTTTCTCGGGATTTTCCCTCTTCCTGGAAATAAACATATAGAGTAGCTTTCACATCTTTGTAAATCGTGCTTATTTAAGCATTTCGTTGTCTGTCTAAGACGTTAAAAGGGATGCTAAAGTACACAGCATTGCAAATCATTGAAAAGGGGGACAAAGTGTGGTTAATGAAGTCATAAATGATTTAAAAGCTGAAACCTAAAGTTGTTTGGTTGTCGCATAATCCAATGAACTAACATCAATTTGAAAATCGAATGAGGAATTAACACTTGACAAGCTAACATTTAGAGCATGCATCCTGAACATATTCTAAAATATGCGATAATTTAGAATAGAAAGAACCAAAATGTGATTCTGATAACAAGCAAAATTGATGTAACAGGAGCTATCGATGACACTATGTTGTTTGAAACCATTCTTTCGCTCCCCCCTCCACGTCCCCAACGCTTTTCAGCTTCAGTGCACAGTGCCTGTTTACTCATGCCTTTCTCAACAATAGCGCGGCTCATATTCAGAATGCAATTTATCAACAAAAGACTGGAAAGGACAACCTTCGTTGGCGCTTAGCCATAGTATGCAATTGAAGCCCGGGCCATTTGAGCAACATTTCTGCTTGAAGCAGCTGGTTGTTAGAAACATAGGGGATTCCCAAGATTGTCAAATGTCGCGAATAACGTGGTCACGTGGGACCTTCACACTTTCGGGTAGCATCATTGTGTATGGAATAACAGGATAATTGAATCAGTCATTGTTAAGGGGTATGTATTATTTTAATAAAATTTATGTATGTATGTAACCGACTGATAAAGTGTGGGGCTCGAATTCGCAAGGTGCTGGGTTTGATTCGGCGACCGCCCACTCTGACCTTGGTTTTTCTCTGGTCGGTAAGCGAATGCTTGGGTGGTCTCATCTATCACGATTTCCTTTCCATCATTTACCTTTCATTCCGTTTCCCTCTCATCTTTCTGGTGTGCTTCCAGGGGCGGTGCCCGAGAGATTGCGCGCATGCTTGCTCAAAGGAAGGACATTAGAGGGTTGCTTATGGCCCTCTCTAGGACGCGTCTTCGAGCCTAGAACTGTTAGATACTTCCATGCGTCTCTGTGGCCTGTTTGCCTGCTGTAGTTCCTTCACTTCAACCCCTCCTCCTAGAGAGGGTGGTAGACACAATTTAATCTCTAGGTTGCAGTGCGAGAGGTGTGGGTATAACATATATCTATGGGTTATGTACGTGTCCTTAATGTAACTTAGACATATCTTGCAGTGGGGAAATTATCGTCTGCGGTGTTTTCGATTTCATAAACCAACCAGTCCACCATTCCCTGTACCGAATACAAAATCCAAAAGCGTATTTCTGGAGACAGGTTCTCCATTTCGACATCAAGTAGGTAATTGTCCTTGTCACGAAGTGCCTAGGAATGTTACAACAGCAGCTAACAAAGCCGGCCCTCGTAGCCGTGGTCGCTGGGGCGTCAAACTGACGGTTGGGGGTTCGAGTCTCGCCATGAGTATGGGTGTTGTGTATGTGTAACAGTATTTGCCTTAATAATCGTTAAGGTAAAAAAATACAATAATAAATTGGGAAAAAACAGGGGAACTTAAAAAATAAACAGCAAATAACCACTTCATGTACCTACTGTGTGTAGTACTCTAAAGCCAAAGTACGCAATAGTTTATCGCGACACAAGTTTGGCAAGTGCATCATCAGAGAGCCAGGGGTAGACGGATGGAGGTGCCTCTAGTAACTGGAGCACAGTACCTCAAGTAGGTCAGAGTGGGCCCTTTGTGCTCCCAACGTCACCCCTGGGATGAAGGGATGAGGGGGAGATCCGAAGGGTGATCAGATTTAGACGATGACGTACACTAGCAAGGACGGGGTCCCTAACGATTTCATATGGAGCCCATCCTGAGGTCGGCTTAGCAATGCCTAATATTCGTCCCCCTCGGGGGTCCCGTGGAAATCCAGAAAACTCCCAGGAAGGGCGCCCCAGCAGGCCAACCATCTTTCCCAAAGCTCAAATTCCACCGTCCTGCCGCATAACAGTAATCGCTGTCGTCTTGTCCTTCAATCCTGGAACAGATTAAAGCTAATTATGGGGACCGGAAATTATGGACGGGAAATTCGCGGTAGGAAAGGAATCAGCCCAGCATTCGCCTATCGAAAAGGGAAACCACGAGAAAACCCATGGGCAGAGTACCGGCCCGACAGGAATCGAACTGGGGACATCCCGAATGCGAACCTCACGTGTTACTGCGGATCGATCTCGCTCGGTCATTTTTGGAGAAGGAGAAAGGAGTTTGAAAATACGAGACGAAGTCAACATTTTCTGTTACAGAGATCCTCCAAAGCACTTAACGCATGAATATTATCTACCAATATTTTATGACACTGGGTAATAGAAATATTATTTACGCGAAAATATAATTAATTACTATCAGCTATTGAACATGGTGGTCCCGGTAGTAAAGCTATCCACATTAACCTTGGTGGTGAACTGTCGATCGATTACCCACGATTGTTGTCCTTAACAAAATTAAAGGTTTACAGTTCATACTCAGCTGCTTCATGAATTAAATCGTAAGCAAATATTAGTAAAAAAGAAGCAAAAACTCAGGTAAGATTTAAATGGTAAAATTCAGCTGGAAAATGTGATTCTGATTGTATTCCATATTTGGAAAAATAAATATGAAAAGCTAGAGGGTTTAATGTAGTTCATACACATACGTGCAGTAAAATAGGCAAAACGCGCAGGTAGATTAGGTTACCAGAACTGCATGCAGGAAATTGAACTTTCCACCACGACAAGTGGCTAAGTATACTATCGTGAAAAGAACATTGTGTTTGTGGCACACATATCATTGGGTTATTTTAACTTCCTTTGCAAAGTTGTATGTTTTACTATGTTTTTTTCTCAAATCATCAGTATAGCGAGTCCATATTTGTTAATCGCTATTTTACGCTTCACATTTTACAGCTATTTATTTTAGTATGAATACTCAAGAATAAGGCAGGAAGAAGCTCCTATTTCGTTAACTTTTCAGTTGAGATACCTTATTTTGGGTTAAAATGGTTACAGGAAGAATATTAATACATACAGTGATATAATACTCATAGAATTCAACGCTGGAGTTGTTAAAAAAGTTTAAAATTTACGTTCGGACTTAGCAACCATTACATTTCTTTTTAAAAATAAATAATTACCATTTGAGCAACACATTCAAATTATATAATATACTTTTGTATGCAAACATTATTGACTTGAAGCAGCAAGCAGACGAATGGGAGCTGTGCGGGTTGCAAAATCTAACGTCCGTCATATAATTCCATTTTACTAAAATGTTAATTACATAATATATTTCAAAAGTAACTTGGACCAAAATAATGTAATAGAGATACAGTTTTTCTATTCGCTTTTGTACTTCACTCTCATGCATGTGTGACTAGACGCATGTGCAACCTTTTAATTCAGAACAACTAATTTGCATGCAAAACCCACCTGTCTCAAAGCTCAGTATTCTTGGGAAACCCATGGAGTATTACAGGTGTTGCATTTGTTTTTGGACTGTAGTTCTGACATAAAGTTCATGGCGCAATGTGAAATGTCTTTCACATCGCCCCGTTACACAATGAACAGGCTGTTCTTATATCCTACCATTTATACAAGGTTATTTATTTTACCATCCATCTGGATCGCCGACACTTTATTAACGAATATGCAACTCTGCAAACCGTACTTTACATCCTTAAAACACTAACACTCAACTTAATTTAGGACCCATATTGTTCCTCTGGTAAAATGTTAAAATAGCTTCTCTCGAAGCAAAGTTTAGGTTAGCCAACTTAGCAGCACTGAACAATTCGGGAAGACCAAGGCGGCTGTCGAACATGAGCACTGAAAATTGGTATCGGAAAATCGTGCTCGTAAATCTTCTGCTAATGTTGAACTTTATTTTTAATTAATAAGATATTTTTACAAAGCGATATTATTTCTACACTAATTATACAAGAGAAAATTTGTATGTACGACGTATGCATGCATGTATATATGTAATGAGTGTGGATGACTTAATGTACGGTAATTTCAGAGACCGACCGATTTTGGTAACCCTTTCACCACTGAAAAGCCCTATTCTTTCAAACTGATATTGGATATACACCTTCTAATTTCAATTCACAAGTTACTAAAATACTAAAAAGGATTTACAAACCCTATGCACATACTAGAACACTAACACATTAGACATACAAAATAACACACGAAGAAGACTGTGATGTTTCGTCGAGACTACCATCAAATAGAAAATAGTGATTGTTGGTTCATAGAAAATGCATGTAAAGTAAGACAAATGGCGCGTGTATTTCATCCGAGAAATAAATAAATGCATAAGTATATGTATATGTGTATAAGTTTAGGTATAAATTCTGCACGATTAAGCAACTGAGACACAGCAAAGCAAAAGAGAATCGAATCTGCTTATAACGGTAGGTTATGCATGGGATACATGCTAAATTATCTCAATAATCCTCATGCAAGAAAGTGATTGCTTTGTTTCCTTTTCTGGTGTAATCACGTCCGTTAGCATATCATATGTATACCACAAAAGGGATTAAGCTATCCATAACTGGAGAAACGGTTCAAATCGGATGAGTACTTTCTTACTTAGGCTTATTTCAAAGTATTTTTCTCTATTGAGCTTCTATTTAACCTCTCTAAAGACATATTTGTAATTTTCAGCAAGATCGATGTCAAAAAGTTGTGATTTGTTCTATTTATACAATTTTCTCTACCCACTAATCAATCATTTTTATATATTAATTTTTTTCTGCAAACCATTCATAGGAATGTTGGTTTTTCTACTTATGTTCTGTTAATTACTATGAACAATGGCAGAAATTGTTTCAGTGCAGTTCTTTACCTCCTACATGGGAACATACATGAGCCTGAGACGACAGTCAACAATGCTCAAAACGCAGGTCGCCATATATACTGCAATAATGTTGCACACCCTTTGCCTAATCTCACTAGAAACAAAAGTACGTGACATAATACTTGATGGTGTATTAAAAAGCTGAATAATCAAAACTAAAAACAGTGAATATCTCGGAAATGATTAATGGCACAACAACATTTCTTATTTAGAATAAATTGTATAATTTGTGTTGTTAATATTCTTCTTGATGTAAGTTTGTCTCTAGTTACAAGCAAGTAACAAGAATAATGTGGAATTAACGAGTTGTTTAAAAATCTGAAGATTATATATATATATATATATATATATATATATATATATATAATGAGCAAAAGTTAGCCCAATCCAATGCGCTTTGCCAGAGGTGACGAGGACGGGCACGCAGCACAGGGTTGACATCAAGAGGGTTATAGGATGCGGATAGTTGGAAGGGCGGTGAAAGGGTGACACTAATAGACGTCTAGTTCTGCTTGCAAGATAGACTTTAATCTTTCTAATAACTAATCTAAGCTACATTGCAAGAGAGAGACAGATTGGGGTTTTACCTGGTAGATCGAAGAAGTCCTGCGTTCTACCTTTGTTATGCCTAGGGCCTGCGTCGAATCTAGCAAAAATAAATTTAGGAGCTGACCGTACAGTCCTGCTAGGCAAACTCTCCAAGGCCAGAGCCTCAGACATAAAAAAGAAAGAAAAGAAAAAGAAAAACGCGTTTAAATACCCGAGGAGTATGCTGACTAGTACTTTAGCCACACCTGACGTTAGCGAGTGTCAGCATGAATTGTATAATCCACCCCATGTCGAACTAAAAATCATACGATCATAACTTCTGCTTACATAAGCATCCGAGAAATGACTCGCAACAATTCTAATGTCGATTTCATGGATTTAGTTCATTTTTGTCCTGAATATCTCGAACTTTATAAAATTATATTTATCACATTGTTGAAAAGTATAAACTGTAAACCCCATGGCGCTACGGCCCATGCAGAATCTTGGCCTGCCAATTCGTCTACCGACCTCACTCCCACATACGCACGGCATAGGTGGGTGATCACGCAACCGATATGGGGAGGAGATGTGGCCAGCATCACGCATCCCCCAGCCGGAATGTTTTTTCTTGACACCGGTGTCGCTGCCTATCGCAGCTCCTACTTTCCTTACCATTCTGACTGAGCACCCGTTCTAAACCCGGGACTTAAAATCCACACATCGAATCCGGGCGCATTCCGTGGTCGGGAATCAGAGCACCACGCTCCAGCCCACTGCGCTATGGCCCAGGAGTGTAAAGCTGTAACTGTAAAAAGAATTACATATACATATGTGTGTTTCTTTCTGTGCTACGTACTTACAGTAATTCGAGGAGGTAAGTATTGTAGGCTAACAACAAATTCGATGTGTAGATTTCACAGAAATGCATGTTTTGGGATCCCTTGAACTTCTCCCAAAAATACTTCCTCTACCACCTAATATAGTACGTAAGAGGAAGTATTGTGTTGCACCGAAGAATTAGAAATTAGATTTCAACGCAAATATATTTTTGAGGCCATCTGATTATAGAAACATTTTTAGAAAAATATTCCGGTGTGTGTATGTGAACAGCATAACCCAAAATTTAAATGTCCAATAATAAGCGGCAAACTTGGTACTTAGCATCAGCATCTTTCAAGGATGAAACATGAATATTTTCAGAAATCCCCTCACTCCAAACTACCCTTTATAAGAAAAATTATTCGAAATTTTGGATTGTTTAAAAAGTGGCTCTAACGATTTTGATTAAAATACTATTGTGTAAGATACTTACATGAAAAATGAAATGCTTATCTTGAAATTTCTGGAGATAGCCTGCAAGCGCTTTCCATTCGGAAGGAATTTGGTAAATCATAAGAGATACACAAAACGCACTACGCAAAAAAAATATGTACCTATACGTCTTTAAAACGTACAGTTGATTTCAAATGACGTTTTTGTGACATGAGATGTACGTTGTTATTGGTTTGAATTTTGAATTTCCAGTACAATAATTTTTAAAGTGCTGTCCTTTTCAGTTGTTTCTCGTGATATCATGAAAAGGGTATGGAATTTCTAGGTCAGCATATAGCTAATATTTGATATCGATCTACTTCCTCTATCCTTCTTCTACCTTCTAAAAATCTCTAACGTAGCTATTTCTGAAGGTTTATCTCGATTATGAGAAAGAGATAAATAAACTTTCGTAAGAATAGATCAAATTAAAGACAGATGCTAGAGGAAGTCATGTGAACGTAACACATGAGATTTTTAAAATGCTGTCGCTATTCAGTGTTTCTGGTGATGGAAAGGGTGTGCATTTCTAGGCCAGTATAAAGCAACTCGGGTTTTAAATATCTGACTATCGATTCGGTTTCACTATCCCGTTGCACCTTCAACGAAATGTCTAATGAAGCTATTTCTGCAAAGGTTTTCCTAGATTAACATGAAGCAGATAGTAAAACAAGAATTTGAAAGAATAATTTATAGAAGTTACATAAATATAAATGATAGTGGGTAGAGAAATGCTTATGAATGTAACACATAAGAATTCTAAGTAAAGATCTATGGTGCGTGTTTCCGTAAACAGCGTACCCAAAATCGAAAGTCCGATAAACACTAAACGTTATATTTGTTTTTATTTATTTGTGCTAGCAATCTTCCTTAGAATATGGCTATACATCAGCCCAAGCTGTTATCTTGCCATTTTCTATCCATATTACATTATTTAATTATACATAAAATGATGATAATGATGATAATAATAATAATAATAATAATAATAATAACAATAATAATAAAATAATACCAAAATAATAACCTAATAATACTAATATTATAATAACGATAATATAATTGCATAAATTAACATCACATGATGCAACTAATTCACATCTATTTTTATTGTCCATAACCATTTCTTTGTTACTTTGGACAGCTACTCTCCCAGCTTTTTACTATCCTTGTTAAAGATCTTGCTTAAGGCTACTTTCCTGTCCAGTTTGAACCATTTCCCATTTATAGCTTGCTTTCTCCAAAGTTGTGTACCTTTAGAATCAAAAACGATATGTCCTAAATCTTCTCTTTCCCCACATATTGCACACTGGTTCTGTGGGAACCCATTTCTTATTCCTACACCTGCGCGTACCCAGGCTATACTTTCCCTTTGTTCCTTATTTGAGTTATCCACATACTGTTCTCTAGCCCATACATTTTTTATTAATATATATGATTCCAAGAACTTTTCTTCCCAATGTTACTAAATAAATTTTGTATCTCTATATATTGAAACCTCTGCCTAGCTTCATTCCAAAAACCCTTAACATTATTTTCCCCCCTTCTCCAAATTTCTCCCAGACCACTATTTTCCAAATAAGCTAAGTAATTTAGAAATATAGAATATAAAGATTTTCAAGAAGATCTGCAACTCACAACTTTTCATGGAACATTCTTCGTTATTACCTATTTTCTCAAAAACGGCTATAAGGATTTTCATTAAATTACCACATATTAAAGTATTCACATGACAAATAAAATGTATATTTTGAGTTTTTGGGGATAGCCTGTGAAGCCCTTTTTATTTGGGGGGACTTTTTTATAACGGAAAAACTGTAAGAAATAGACAAACAAGTACTGCACAGAAATATAATCCTATTTAAAATACACAATTTATTTTAAATATTGTTTTCTGTGGCATTAGCCATTTCCGATCTCTCTGTTATTTTGACTTGAATTTTTAACACCGTTTTATTTTCTTTAAAGTGTTGTTGCTAATCAGTTGTTTCTAGCTATGTCATGAAAGTAGTATGGCATATAAAATGCAGGATTAACCGACTAGCCTTTAAACATCCGACTATTGATTTGGTTTTGCTGTATCCCTCTTGTACGTACAACAAAGTGTGAAATAAAGCGTAAAAAATACTCTATAGAAGTACATAAAACCAACGATAGTGGGTAGAGAAGGTCACGTGAATATAATACTTCATAATTGTTTTTTTATTTATCGTCTTCAAAACAAATTTGTGAATCCTGCGTTTCCGCGTAAATACATTGCAAGGAATTTCTTTTCCATTTAAAGAATTTTCGGGGATGAGAGAAATTTGTGAAAAACTTCGACCTGCATTCTCGAAAGATGCAGAATTTAAATGCGAAAACTTATCAGTTCTGTTGTTTACTGATTGGTGGGCCCTTTTCTAAAATGCTTTCCCTTTTATTATTTCCACCACCTACTTAGTAGGTAGAGTAGGTATTGCATTCCATCGAAAACTTAATAGCTGGATTTCATTTGAAATGCGTTTTTGAGGCATCTGAATAATAATAATAATAATAATAACAACAATATCAATAATAACAAATACTTTCTCTAATGCTTTCGTATAGTAAGTGGAGGAAACACCTATTTCACTCCACTCAAAAATTTGACTCCGAGATTTTACTGGAAATACACCTTTTGAAGCTCCCTAAATTCAAAACTGCATTTTTAGACAAAAAACATCCGTGTGCGTGTGCGTGTGTGTATGTGTGAGTGTGTATGTGCGAGCAGCTTAACTCGAAAACGACAATCTATTTACCCCCAAATATCCTTTAAATGGAGAAGTTTTCGTTAATTTTGATTTTCTCAAAAATGCCTGAAACAATTTTTATTAAATACCATAATTGTTTAAAATATTTGCGTGGCATATAAAACGTACGCTTGAATTTTATGTGAATAGCCTGTGAAGTTTTCTGAATGCCTTTGGTATAACTGGTAAGCTGTAAGAAACATAATCTTACTACACAAGAAATGTATGTAGATCTCGTTAAGGCACACACTTTATGTCAGATAAAATTGTTGTGTCCAGAGGTCCCGGTTCGATTTCCGGCTGGAGGGTGGGAATTTTTCTTTATCCAGGATCATTCCCCATTCTCCCTAGAGTCTGGAAGTATGAAAGAGATTCTGAATTTAAATTCAACCCAAAGATTAACTCAAACTGTCAACGTGTGAACACTATTGTTAATGAGCAATTGTTCCAAATGTAAAGCCGCCGATATGACCTAAGATGTTAAAGGCGGCATATAAATGGAGGAATAAAAATTTGTGCCCTTAACCATATCCAAGTTATCTTTGTTATTCATTTGAATTTTCAAACACTTACAGTAGTCGTGCAGGGAGCATGGAATTTTGAAGCTATCACAAAGCATTTCACGTTTTAAAAAATCTAACTATTGTTTTAGTCATCTGTATTCTTCTTATACTTACTACGAAATGCATCGAGACGTGCGGAACTTTGTGGCAGGCATTTGCTGCTGTCCGCTGTTTCTAGATTGCCTTCGGGCTAACTCATCTCATAGGGTGGGAAATACAGCGACAGTTTTATTGCCTTTTACCGCTACAAGTTTTATTTATTTGACGGAGTCTAGTGAACAAAGTATTAAATTACGTTACACCAAGCCATTATCCGTTATCAGAATAACACTTTCAATCAATTAATATCACTTTGATCCAAGAAAGCACTGTACACCGATTTACATCGCCGAGAGTCAAGTGACTTGAACATGTACGTGTGAGGCGTGGACTGAGTTCTGAATACTGAATGGTGACTGCTCTATACTAAAGGATGAATTAAGAACAAGGCGTGTAGATGCACGCTTAGGAAATTCTCTTATACTAACACATTATTGATTTATTCATTTTGCACAATATTATGTATTAGTTTGCTATTTACATATACCCTCCTTAGTTTATTGTTTACTCTAACTATATGTTGCCAAAACCCCTACAGCAGCTGGATAATGCTCAGAAATCCAATCTATTTGCATTTGCCTGAAACTTGCCTACACAATACATTACACAAAACTCTTATCTTGAACTTCGCTAATAGCTGACCCGACCTTATTACTTCCCGTCTACCAAAATATTACTCTCTCTCCTTTCTACACCCAACTTCAACCCCAATATTACATTAAGCTTTAAATAAGACTTAAAACACAAACGTTTAAATTCCTGTACAATATAATGTATCATTATTAACATTAAAATTTCCCTTTCTGATTATTACCGTTATTATTGTGTGTTGCTCTATTTAATGCATCACGTGTATAAATATATATATATATATATCTTTTTATTTCTTATTGCATATTAATTACTAGCGGAGCTATCCACCCTGTCTCATTGTTAATCTGTAATGAATGTTAAACTCGATTAATAGGATGTAGAATAGGAGAATGCACTTTTGTAGGAATAGCTTGTGGTAGAGTGTGTGGAGAAAGTAATGTGAATAAAACACCATATTTTTTGTTCCGTGTATGTGAGTCTGTATATCTATGTGTGTGCGCGTGGGGGGCTGTAAACAACATAATTCAACAACGAAATCTGGACAAATACAAAACTTGGTATTTAAGTTCGGTATCTTTTTAATGGATGGGATACGAAGATTTTCAAGAAAATTACCTTCATACAAATCATCCTTTACATGAAAAATGTTTGGTAATTTTTTATTTTCTCAAAAATCACTCAAACGATTTTGATTAAAATGCTGTATGTGTAAAATATTTGCATGAGAAATAAAATATATATCTTAAATTTTGTGCGATTAGCCTGCAAGGTCCTCTAAATTCTGAATAAAATGTAAACCGCAAGAGATCGACAACAACTTCCTACGTAAAACACGTAGATCTCATTAAAGCACATGATTTGGTCAAATAAATTTATTGTTGCATTAACCATTTCCGAGATATACCTTATTAAAACATGTTTTTGTTTCAATTGTCGTATACCTTATAATTTTTCAACTATTTAATTGCTTTTTTGTTTTTTTTCCTCGTGATCGTGGAAAGAGAACTGATTGTTAAAAGCATCATAAAGCGCCCCGCTTTCAAAATATTTTACTGTCGCTTAAGCCTTCTGTATTTTCCTATTACCTATAAATAAAGGAGCAATAAAAGCATTTCTGCAAATGTTTATCTCAAATAGCCAGAAGAATAAACTTTTGCAAGAAGTTTATAGAAGCGTGAGCGAAGAAAGTCATGTGAAATCAGATTTATTTTGGATTTAGGCCACCACGTGTACTTCTGATGAAATCATCGAATGATGAAGTTTGGGTGAAATAAAATACTTTCTCTATATAATAGTGAAGGTATAAATATCCTGTTTTCCGGCATTTCAGATCAATTTTTATAATCTACAATCCAGCTTTGAACCAGTAAACGCTTTGTAACAGCCAGGAAATCGTTCACAATGCCAGCGTTTGCCATGTGTATCAAGGTTATCACCCTACTCACCAGATCCTACATCCCACAGGAATTAAGCTGGGGATTTGGGAGCTTTGCTTTACAACTCTCCTGCCTACTGTGAAGTTGGTTGGTCTGATTAGGAACTACAAAATGGCTTGGTTCACCGTCATGCTTAAACCACACACAGTGGAGCTGGGATTCATCAGCAATGAACGGTGAATGTTAATCTGTTAAAAGTACGGCTGCTCTTAAGAAAACTTGCGAAACCGCTTTATCATATTTGCTCAGTTTTACTTTCTCTACGACGTACATAATAGGTAGAGGTGTTGCATTTCATCCAAAATATCGATACTGAGATTTCACCGGAAATACATGTTCTGAGGCCCCCTGAATCCAAATAAAGCATTTTTGGAAATATGTCGGAGCGTGTGTGTGTGTGTGTCTGTGTGTCTGAAAGCGTATAATATAACTCGAAAGCGAAAAGTCGGATAAACACCAAACTTCGTATTTGAGTTCAGTATCTTCCAAGGATACGACACGAAGAGTTTCATAAAAATCCCCTACCCCTACTAGAAATCCCCCTATCCCCACTAAGCTCTAATGGAACGTTTTTCGTAAATTTTCATTTTCTAAAAAATGGCTCTAACGATTTTGAAGGAATTTTGTATAATCTTTATAACTGGTAACGTAAAGCAATTGACGAAAACGTACCACACAGGAAATGCACATCTCTTTAAAACATACAATTTATTGAAGATAAGTTTTCTTGTGGCACAAGCCGTTTCTGAAATATCGGTTATTAAAGGTTCGAATAATTGTTCAACTCTTGGCATTCTAAATCCCTTCTATTTTCAGTTGTTTCTCGCGATTGCAGGGAAACAGTATAGAATTTTAAGGTGAAGTGGTTTTTATTAATGTTATTTTTATTTGTTGAGCCCCACGTTTGGGAGCCAATTTGCGATGGTAAATTTATAATGTTATTTGTGTATGTGTGCTTACTTCACGTGGTGAAGCCATTTTGTGATGTGAATCTTTGTTAGGTTTGTAGCTCCATCTGGTGTTAGCAATTTGCGGTAGTATTAGTGTTTGTTTGAAAGAATGCGACTGTTATTTTATTTAATTTTGGTTTACTGTCCTCCGGCTAGCTATGATCTTTTTGGTCGAGCACATTTCTTTATACAGGTTGTGTAAACGGAAAGGAGTCTTTTATCCAAAGATAACACTGATGAAAGAATTTGTTTTACACTTTTATTGTCGAACACATTCACTATCACATTTACACATTGATCTAGACACTCGCCAAACTGAAACTGTTATAATAACTTCATTACTGATCATTCTTAATTCGCGTACTTCAACTTTTTGTGTAATTAACTTTACCACACTTGAGAATTTTCATAACTCTGCTACGCGTAACTTGCGAATCGATAGCCGACGTATACTTCACAAATATTTCTGCTGGACTGAGGGCGACGTGTAGCATACAAATATTTTCGACGAACTGACGGGGTCTATCTTTAACCTAGCCCTTTTTATACTCCTACACCCCGATATGCCTAAAGATTATAACTGAGCTGCAATTGGCTAATAAAACGCGCCAACATTAGCGTCTATTTTTATATCCAATGAAAATTATGAATACATATGCTCTAGGGACAATGTTCCAGCAAATTCTACAGAAAAACGCGCCAACATTACGTAACTTCCTCGTCTCTAATAATCATAAACAGCTCACCCCCTCGCTGCATTATTGCACGCTATTATTGTCAGTTTCAGTAAGGCCGTATAAACCTACTTCTCAACAATAATTACAATAAACAAACATCTCAAATCAATGTCGCACAAAAATGCATATTCATACTATAATCACTCTTTACATTTAAATAATTTATGATACAAATTACTGCATCAAAGGCCTGCATATTCTTAAACATTTGACTACAGCTGTTCTCTTTGCTGTAACGAAGTGTGTAATGTAGCTATTTCTGCAAATGTTTACTTGGATTAAATTGTAGTAGAGAGAAAAATAAGTTTTAGTAAGAACATTTGTAATCCCACTAATCAAGATAGAGGTAGGGAAAGTCATGTGAATGTATAATTTCAGATTTTACTTTCTCTACTGCATACTTACAGTTGGCAGAAGAGCTATTGTATCCCACCCAAAAATTCGATTTCGAGATTTCACCGCAAATACATGTCTTGAGTCGCCCTGAACCCAGACCTATGTGTTTGTGTGTGTCTGAGGAGTGCATAACTCAGAAAGGAAAAGTAGGTTAAGTACGAAACTTGGTATTTACGTTTAGAACCTTTCAAGGATGCGACACTAAGATATTTAACAAAATCCCCCCACTCCAAACTACCTTTTACATGGAACATTGTTCATTATTTTTTTGATTTCCTCAAAAACTGCTCTAACAATTTTGATTAAAATACCGAATGTTAAACTACAGTGTGATTCTCTCACTAGAGGCCCCAAACTTTTGCGTATATATTGGCTATTTATTTGAGTTTTGCGATGAAAATTTGCGTACACATACCTTGAACAATGTAATGTAGTGCAACACCCCTCCCAATAGGCTTGGACTTTTCCACTGACCTTGGCTCTGCGTAGTCACACGAACGTCTCCACGCGCTATACTACAGTGTTGGCTTGGAAGCAGCATCGACAATGTGGTACACAATTGCAGAACGCGTGTTTCTCGTTCGTAACTACTGGCAAACGGGTTTATTTAAATCATGTCAAAGGGCATTTTGGGCCGAATTTGGTACGCGACGTGTGCCCTCAAAATGTTGTATTCAGAAATTGGTAACAAAGTTCTGGACGACTGGAATCTTGATCACACAGCATGCAAGCGGCTGGAAAATGAATGTTGATGTAATGGAAGAAATAAAGAAGCGATTATTGGCGTCACCATTACGATCCTTGGGACTACTTTCCCAGGAAACGAATGTGCCATATTCTGCGTGCCAAAGAGCTGCTAAGAAAGCAAACCTCCACGTTTACCGTGTGACATGTGTTCAAGAATTGCAACCGACGGACCATGAAAAACCACCCGACTTCTTACTGTGGGGATGTCTGAAGGGAAAGGCATACAGGAATAGACCACGTACAATTGTAGAGTTGAAGGATGCTACACGTCAAGAGATTGAAGCAATTACCGAGGAGACTTTAATAAAAGTATTCCAGAATTTGGAGCGACGTGTAAAACGTGTTTGAATGAGCGAGGAGACAACTTTCACAATGTGACAGTGCATAGTTCAAGGTATGTATACACAAATTTTCAGCACAAAACTCACATAAATGGCCAACATATAGACAAATTTTTGGGGCCTCTGGCGAGAGAATCACACTGTATTTTCATAACAAATAAAATCTTGGATTTTCTGAGACCTTTTTATTCTAAACCACTTTTTTGCTTTCTTTATTACGAACAGTAAGTAAGGGAAATATTGTAACAAATGAGAACACCAGTTACTGTGAAACACACTTTATTTAATCATTAGGCGTTCAGCGTATGGCGAAAGTTACACTTCAGTCACTTTGGCACGCACTCAGAACACAATACAACTGATCCACCGAATCACAACTAAAGTCCTAAATTACGACTGACAACTGAAGTGCTGAGTTGCCACACACAGCTGAACTGCTCTGTCCACTTGCATTCACTACTTTTCACTTCGTCACTTCTAACAGAACTCAACTCAACTGCCGCCCTATATAAGGGAGGTACTCTGCCGCATACAAAACGGAACTTTCTAGAAGAGAAATCTACGAAAACATGCCTTAACCAATGTTCCAGAATAGGTAAGTGGCACATAATGAGCTATTATTCCATAATGCCTATTGTTCTATTTCTTCCGCATTCGCTATTGTTCCGACGGCTGGTCGAAGGATCCACCCAAGTGCCGAGCTGGGAAGCGCTTACTGGCGGCTTGCAGGTAGCTCCGCGCACGCGGTCATGTTGTACTCCAAAAAAAGTTTATATCGAGAATACACCGGAAATATATGTTTTGGGATCCCTGAATCCAAAATAAGAATTTTAAGAAAAAGGTTCATATGTATGTCTTGATAACACAGTTATTGACAGAATGCATTAATAATTAAATAAAGAAATGATATTAAAATAGAGAAATAATTGCAAAAACAACTTCCGTATATTAAATCCATGAACAATATACAGTAGACCCTCGTTTAACCGAATTCCAAGGGACCGAAAAATAGCCAGGTTGGTTTAACGAAGTTTGAATTAACGAGGTTTTGTAAAAATAGTCCGGTATTATCTGAAACGACTGTTGAGTTCACTTCCTCTCTTGTTATGCGTACCAACGAATGAGAGTGTTCCACTTCTAATAAAAAGTAAAAATAACTGCTGTATACGGTATTTGTCGCATTGTTTAACTGAAAAGGTATATTGTCAAATGCTTATCGTAATTTTTTTTAAAACAGTACTGTTTGGAACAATATTGTACTCACTGAATTAGTGAGTCGTATAATACAACAAACAATAACCTTAAAAACACTTTAAATATACCGTTCTTTTAACACTAAGTTTTAATCAGAACACATGTTTTAGTTACAATATCCATTACACATTTTAGTTCTATAATTCAAAAAATCATTAATTGTTGTTGGCGGGCCGTTGGTCGTAATATTATGGCACTCTCTGAAGATACCACATCCAGGGCAGCCTGAAATGCTATGGAGATATCATAAGTGGCAGCAAATCTCTCGACAACAGATAATTGCAGCGGCAACTACAGCGCGGGGTCACGGAGTCGTATCTTCAAGTTCCACCTCAGAAGATGACAGTAAACAACTATCATTCTCTTCAGCATAATCAGCAGATGACTGGTTCTTCATCAGCACACAGATACTGTTGTCTACCTATGTCCATTCTTCCATAATGACGGTGCAAGAGGCCACCATCCGAGTGTAAGCGTGTAGAAGAGCATCATCAGAATCCCAAAGTTCAGATGTGGATCATCGGTTTCCCGTTCAGTTTCAGCGACGTTATCAGTTCTTCTTGAAACAGTTAGTTATGGTGTCTGTTGTAACTTCATCCCAAGCAGCAGGTATGTTGGGGATAGCTTGCACTACATTTCAATGTGGAACTGTTTCTTGTAGTTCTATTGCACTGATGGCAGCCTTACCAGTTGGCGTCTGTAATTACGTTTCATTCAGGCGATTGCTCCTTTATCCAATGGTGGCAGACGGATTTTGGTGTTGGCTAGTAAGGAGACAACTTCTATGTTCGGAAGTGCCAGGTCATTGAACTGATGTGCCGAGCAGTGGTTCAAAGTTAGCAAGATGTTCCTCTTTTTCGCAGCCATTTGTTGTTGAATCTTCAAGATATTTGGTCATTCAAGCGTTATTGTTATTCTCGTACTGACTTGGCAGATTGGATAGGTTGACGTTTTTAAAACAATGTGGATTTTTGTATTTTACAATCACTAATGGTTGGAGCTTCTCAGAACCATCTGAATTACAACACAGACTCCGTCAATCTCTCCTTGTTGCATTTTGCTCCACGGCATTTTCCGCCCTTGGCACGTAGTGTTTTTTTTTCAGGCATCAAGTTATAGAAAACGCCTGATTCACCCATATTAAACACATTACTTGGATGATGATGGGAGATCTTAGATTGAAACTCCCGGGCCCACTCATTGGCATCTTCCTCGTTTACTCTATGTGCCTCCCTACAGACACTGACAGCACTGATTTTATGCCTCTTCTGAAAACGCCATAGCCAAGACACAAGCCCAGAAATTCCTTCTTTCTTGGTGATTTCCCGAGCCTTTTTTGTAGCATGGGGCCGGGCAGTGAAAAAGAAAATTGAGAAAAATTATGTGAAATGCGTAACGAAAAATATCGTAGTGCACAGCACAATATACATACATATTCGGTTTAAACGATGAATAACGTATGGAATATGTAATGAGGGGACCAAATTTTAGTTCGTAGTACGAATTAACCGAAATTCAGTTTAAGCGGTAGACTTTCCATGTAATTCGAGCAGATACTACGGATTAACCGAGTTTTCGGTTTATCCGATTTCGAATTAGCGAGAGTCTACTGTAGTAAGTTTGAGTTGAAATGTTTGTCCGGAAAGACGAAGGTAATTAGGAAATAAGTTTACCGAAAGTCATTAGTATCAGTCGAAGTAGCGAACGAATTAGAATAAGGATTCTTGGATTTCGTTAGATTATAAGCTCAGTACCTTTGATCAGTCATATATACCAGAATTCTGCAAAAGAAAAAGGGAAGGCAATTCTTGGATTCCGGGAATAATATGTAGACCGAGCTAAAAGTAATAAAGACGTGCAATTTTAAATCACAGAGTTACGTTTGGTACCATACTGCTACTTACAGTCGTTCCTGCACACCTTCGTGCAAAACGTTGTGCATACAGTGCTCACCCTGGTATATTCCTCGGTATTATTTACTGCCCGTGTGATGTTTTAAGTGCTTAGTGACACGCTTGTGTATGTAATGTTTCCGGTTATTGCGAGAGGTCTGGCTGATAAGCATTTTTGCGACTACGGTACGCTATTACTTTCTTTTATTACGGAAACAGTTATTTCGAATCGTAAAATTGATACTGTAGAAGTCAGCAGATAAAATAATTCAGTTGTTACAATTTTGAATGCTACAATTCGGAGCCAGTCTATTTCTTCATCTCAAACGGTCGGCAACTCACTTCAAACTCAAACATTGGTTCAGAATACATTTCTCAGTAAATTTAAACTGGTGTTGTCCTTCACAGTACATCCACGCATACCCTGAGAGAAAGATCTCATATCCATAAAACTAGAACAACTGGCGCACGAGACGAAAGAACGAGCTACGGGATCACAGCAGCAGAATCAACAACGAAGCAGGTAAGGTAAACGGCTTCAAAGTGACGATCAACGTTACTGCTTCAAATTGGCGACCATCGCGGGCTGCGACGACCATCGTTTCTGTATCAGTTTCAACAGTCTGTATGTGTATATATATATGTATGCATGCATGTGTTCTTGAACAACGTAACTAAAAATCAAAATGTCGGATAAACACCAAAGTTGCTATTTACTTCAGTATCCTCCAAAAATGTAGCACAAAGATTTTTAAAAAAATCCACTACCCCAAAATACACTTTATATGGAACATTTTCCGACATCTTTTATTTTATGAAAAATGGTTCTACAATTTTGATTAAAATACAATATATTATAAATACTTACATCAAAAATAAAATGTATACCTTGATTTCTCTGGGAATAACCTGCGAAGTCCTCTTCACTCGGAAGGAAATTTACATAATCTTGAATAACTGGTAAGCGTTAAGTGATAGACGAAAACGTACTACACAAAAATGTAGATCTCTTTAAAAAAGACAATTTATTTCAAATAGCTTTTTTGTGCCATCAGCTATTTCCGAGATGTCCGATATTAATAGTTCGAATTGTTCAATTCTTAGTCATTTCTTTCAAGTCCTGTCAATTTTCAGTTGTTTCTTGCGATGTGATAGGAGGAGTATGGAATTTTAATGCCAGTGTATAATTATCTGCTTTTAAACATCTGATTATGGACATTTGGGCAACGCTTTTCTCTTTGTATCTATAATAAAATGTGTAATGCCGCTATTTCCGGAAAGCTTCATTTCGATTAAAATGAAACAGATAGGAAAATAAATTTTCGTAAGAATAATTTGTATATCCACTAATAAGAGATGGAGGTTAGAGAAAGTAATTTAATTGCAACACATAGACTTTTATGGTTGGTAACCGTAAGAGATAGACAAAATCTTACAACATAAAAATGTGGATCTCGATGAAGCACACAATTTATGTCAAATAAACTTTTTTGTGACATTAAGCATTTATGAGATATACTGTGTAATTGGTTTGAATTTTCAGGTAGTATTTTTCTCAACTGCGAACCGCTATTCGTTTTTACTTTCTCTACTACGTACATCACTAGAGTAAGTAGAGGAAACTGTATTCCACCGAAACCTTTTTTTTCACAAGAAAATCCCCCACTCCAAACTACACCTTGACTAGATATATTTTCAAAATTTTGATTTTCTGAAAAATTGTTCTAGCGATTTTGAATAAAATAAGATATGTTTAAAATATTTTCGTGACAAATGAAATGTATGCCTTGAGTTCACTGGCAATAGCCACTGAAGTCCTCTTTATTCTGAATGGCTGTTGCATAACTGGTAAACCTTAAGAGACAGACTTACTGCAATAAAACTGTAGATCTCATTAAAGGACAATTTATGTAAAATAATTTTCTTTTGTGGCGCTAGGCATTATAGAGATATTCCCTGTAATTGGTTTGTATATTAAAATATAAAGAAGCAACAAGGAAGTGGTCTGACTTTGTATATTGTTCTTGTAGCTAATTTTGCTCTTCTAAATTCGTTCTTCTGCATTCCTATAAGTTTACTACAGGCGTTCTTTCAGGTGTAGCACTACTTGTACCCATTTCCTTAGCATGGCAACTGACCTTCAATTATTACACCTTGACGAAATGCTCTTTTATATGAAGTTGCGAGGGTTGGGCATCGACTGTTCCTATACAGTGCCACAATTGGTGAAGCATTTGAAAGACAATTTACATTTAGCCCGGATGTCGCAAGATTTTCTGAGGAGGAATATAATAAATCTTATTCAGAAAACTGAATTCTATTTATAGGAATTTCTTAATACATTTTTGAAGCAAACTGTCCCATTTACAACAGCAGTATGGCTTCGTTTACGAGCACAATAAACCATTATTTAGAACGTATACAGCTTTTGCAAAATTCATCACTTAAAGTTCGCAACGAGACAATTTATCTGTACTTTCTCGCGAATATTCCGCTTTGTTATATAATTATAATACTTTAATTCCTTCGGGGAAGGATAGTTTTGAATTACCAGTCTAATCGGTAACAAAGAAAACATTCTCTTCCATTTCGCCAAATAAATGTTGGACGCAGGTTTCGCAATTTTAATTTCAGCAATTGAAGATTAAACACCCCATAGAAATTTTGCTTGCAAATTCATACTTTGTAGTTGATTTACCTCATCAGGCTTTAGTATCTTTGCAATTTTCTTCATTGAAGACGATTCATTGAATTCCTTACTTAATCTGTGCGACATATAATATAGGTTGTTATTAACCATTACTGAAGGGAGCATTGCCTTCTTATTGGAAAAAGCTAGGAGTTCTACGTTAGATCTGGCATCTCTTCATAACTCCCTGTTACAATTTTTCTTCCCTCCGCGTCTGCGTACAACTTATTTGGTTAAACATTATTATGCCATTAGGCTATTCATGAAGACCTTTGTGTTTTTGTTACACGTGTTCGTGGCTATACTAAACTATTTCGTGTGTCTGATACTGAAAATCAAATCGTGAGGTTATATTATCAGGATTGAAGGTACTACGCGTCTTAAGCCCACCTTTTCTTACACGGCCTCATACGTTTGATGGCCTTGATCGTATTGAAATGGGTTGCAACACGTGCAGAGTTCATAAGTTAATCCTGACAAACCGTCAAATGTTCCGGTTTCAAAAGAAATCAAAACGGTCTCACAACCACATTGAGAGGAATCGGGCGTTTCTGTTCTCCTTCAGCTAAAATACCATATTGTACATATTGCCCAAGATAGGATCATACGTTCGCTCGTTGTTTTCGTCATCAGGGAGAAGTAAATAAATGTAATCAACAAGCTTTATGAAATTCACGGCACGATTGATCATCTGTCTCAAATTCTTCACATGTTCATGGTTTGCTATTTGTATCTTCTCAGATTATTTCGGTGTTTTGTGGTAGAATTCCAATTCTTGCCTTATTAGACTCGGATAGTAATTTAAGCTTGATTGACGAACGCTTTCTGTGCCTCGTCACCTGGCGCTTTAACGGACATGTCAACTGTCTTCAGCTACAACCATGGTGGTTTTTTAGTTAATATTCTTGGAACTGTGAGGTTGCATATCAAAATTCATAGATTTTTGTGGACAGTTGAGTTTTCCATTTTCAAATTTGCCCTATTAGTTTGTTTTAGGAGCTCCATTTATGCTTTCTTCCGTTGCGACTTGATATTTTCGATTTTACGGTAAGGTTTACATTTGATTTGTCGACCGGTTTGAAGTTCTCTTTAGGGTCGCGAACTTTGGCCGGTTTATCTTCGGTTGTGCAATCTGTTCTGGATTTGCACACAAAATTGTTGCATTTGTCAGAAGGTCACCGTCATCGACATTTGGAACTTATTCACGATTTTCCAGATGCATGAACGAATAAATTGAGTCTGGTTAAAGATTTCCAATATCATATTCATTTAAATGACAATAATCTAGTTCGTTCATCACCTTATAAATTGTCTCCGCCTAAACTGCAAGTTCTTCGCACTCAAATCAATCATTTATTACAAGACAAAGTAATTGAGCCTTCTGAAAGTTGTTACGCTAGCCCTTGTTTCTTGGTACTAAAGCCGAATAATAAAGAGCTTTTGGTAGTGGATTTTCGTAAATTTAACAAGAACATGTTTTTGGATTCGATGCCTTTGCCACAAATTCACGATGCCGTACATTATTTTAAGGATGTGACTGCATTTACTACACTTGACTTAAATCATGATTAATATCACATACCTCTGGCTCCTTCGTCGCGTCCTATTACGGCTTTTATTACTCTGTGGAATCTCTATCAACTCCGAAGAATACCCCTCGGGATTTCAACAGGTACTCAGACGCTTTCCCGTTTGCTAGATCGTGTGTTGTACGACTTCAAATTCAAATGTTTTTCAATTATTTGAACCATCTAGTAATTTATTCTAGGGACTTTAAATCACATTTGTGGCATTTGGTCAAGTTTTTGGCTGTTTTCATAAGGTTGGTCTTATCGTTCGGTCGTCTAAAATAACGTTTGCGGTTTCTCAAATTTCGATCTTAGGGCATTTAATTTCTTCTGCAAATATATCTATTGATCCGGCACGGAAGTTAGCGGTGGGTAATTTTTCTGTGCCTACATCTTTATGGAAACTCTCTTCCTTTTTAGGAATAGTTTCCTTCTTAGGTAAGTTTATTCCGAATTTGGCAACTATCGTGGAACCGCAGTATGCTTTACGCCGGAAGAGAGCTCGTTTCTTTGATCTTCTGCTTAGAACAAGCTTTCAAGCAACTGTAGCGGGTAAGCGTTGTGCATCATTTGTAGTTAGAAAACGTTGTTCCTCTGGTTGATACACTCTCTTGCGGTGTTCTTGTCTCCGGCTACTGCTGATCGTCGGCTTCTGTATTCTCCATTCCTAATCATTATCTATCCAGCTAATTTCACGGATCTCAGGGTTTTCGTATGTGAGGCAAATTAAAATACACCGCATTTCCCTTAAAATGTGGTTTATTATGAAGTAAACACTTATGGGCGGCTAGCTTTTTCTATTACAACAATTCCCACCATTTAATAAATTAGGAGCCTAATATAACTGCACACGCTTCCCACCCAATGCACACACGTGCATCTGTCCAGAGAGTATCACTGTGTGTCGACGAGATTCTATAAGAGAGTGAAAATCTGGGGCTTAATTTCCCCTTTTATACGTAAACCTAATGGAGTTCACCTCCGCTTCTCAAAATGTAACGACATTTCTAATTGGTCCTCAGACTGCGTTACCTTATTATGTATGAGAATATTGTGCTCCAAAAGATTTCGCATACATGCCCGAGTCACGCGACCGGAAGCAGATTCAATATATCTGTCTCTTTCCTTTCTAGATCTGACTCTTTCTATTTATCCTTATTGCTTACAATTCCCTGCTCATTAGCTTGGTGAAAGGTAGGTTCTACCTAACATTATCTTTTACCTGGAATTAGCTAGCTCGCCCGTTTCTTACTTATCTAAGTTACAATCTGCTTTTGTACAATTCTTAGTTGCTAAATATTCTAACATCTTTCTTGGTGAATTATATTATTGTGTAAATTCTTGTTTAATATTTATCTATATGTCTATGTATGTGTGTGGTATATCCCCTTTCACAGCTTAAATTTGCTTTGAAAAATCCACCGGTTTTAGTAACGCCCTGTTTTGAGCAACCGTTCATTTTACAAACGGACGCTTCCTCAGTAGGACTTTCGGCGGTGCTTTTGCAAAATTCTCCTCAAGGTCGCAGACCTGTTGCATGTTTTCCTGTACCCTGTCGGAACCGGAACACCGATTATCAGTGTACGAACTAGACGCTTTGGCAGTCTTAGTTGCATGCGAGAAGTATAAATCATTTTTAGAGCACCAACACTTGAGTTAGAGTAGGACAACCAGGCTATTATTTGGGTCCTCTCTCATCGCCGTCAAACAGGAAAAGTAGCTCTTGAGGCCGTGCGTCTTATCGCCTTTGCATTTACGGTTCGTCACATACGAGGAGCTGACAATTGTGTTGCTAATGCTCTTTCGAAATTATTCCAACCGGAGTTATCACTTTCACCAGAATTACAGAAGCTTGCTCTTCTAAATATCCTTTCTGGGTATTTTACGGAGGCTGGACCTCTTTGTCTGAGTTCAATGCCGCGATGCAGATTTAGGTGGGATATGGGTGGCGGCTAGCCAGAAGAATACCGACAGATTGTTTTTGGTGGTGATTTCTTACTTGCACGGTTACCGAAGTTCTTCTGCCTCGCGCTTTAATTCCTACCGTGCTTAAATATTTCCATTCCCTGCAGCTTGGGGCGCATCAGGGGATTTTTAAAACCAGATCCCGTATTTGCAGCTATTTTGTGTGAATACAGACATACAGACATACAGACATTTTGTTCGGAGTTGTCCTATTTGTCTTCAATCTAAGCCACCTCAAACTACACGTTACTTAGTTCACATCTGGCTACATACCCCATGTCGTTCTCCGTGGTGCAGTGTTTCCCATGCTAGGCTCTAGTTTCCGAGGTCGCGGGTTCCAACCCGGCGGAGAGCAATGGACTTATTTCGGGTGTAATACTCCTTAGCATGGCTTCCTTCGGAAAGGAAGTAAAGATGGTGGCCCTGTGTCATAGATTTACGGCACGTAAAAAACTCTGAAGCCCGATAAAAAGGCCTCTGAGTAAAATGACCGGTCTTGCACGCCCAATATAGAATGGGACATTAAGGACCATAGCAGTTAAAGAACGTCCATAAAAAAAATAAATTTAACTTTTTTACATATCGCATGGAAAGTCTGTTTTTGGATTTTGTGGGCCCATTTTCACGTTCTATGAGAGATAATGTGTACCTGCGTGTTTCTATGGATGTGTTCACAAAATTTATTTGGTTAAAATCGGTTCAAGCTTCTACAGCTTACAACACCATCTATGTATTATCTACAATTTCTTTTGAATTTTTTGGTTTTCCACGGACAATCGTTTCGAAAATCCATCTTATTTCCGAGCAAGAGTTTTCCGTACATTTTTGTTTGATTATGGAGTTCATTTGGTGCATACGTCACTGTATTACCCGCGTCCCTCTCTTGCAGAGAGGGTAAATTGTAACTTAAAAAGCACCGTAATCGCTTTTCACGCGGATGATCATCGTAGTTGGGAGGCACGTTTAGCGGCTTTCCAGTTTGCCTTTAATTTAGCCATTCACGAAGCTCACCATCAAGCTCCGTTTTATTTGATGTTTCGTTTTTGCCCGTGTGCCTCTCTGGTGGATTCATAGAATCTTCGGTATCTTTGACCGATCAGCCCCGTTTTGATGTAGTAAACTATTTGTGGCATTAGACACTTCGACAAATCTGTCATGATCGCCAAAGATGTGAACGACGTTATATTTATACCACCTCCATTTTATTTCGGGGATTTGGTGTTATTGCAAAGTCATACCTTGAGTTGTGCTTCTCAGAATTTTGTCCGCAAATTAGCGCCCCGTTATGTGGGTCTATTTCGCAAATTGACCATTGTCCAGTTACGATATTGTAACAATAACCTAGGTAATACTTTGTGCCAGGCGGTACAATACTTATACCTTTCTCAAATGGAAAGTTATTCGTTTTTTACCTTCTCTCCCACGTCATAGTAGGTGGAAAAGATATTACATTCCATCCAAAAATTCAATATTGAGATTTCAGTGGACATACCTGATTAAAAAAAAGTTTTTAGAAAAAGGTCTGTGTGTGTTTGTGCCTGTGAATAGCATAACTAAAAAGTCTGATGTGTTACATTCACATGAAATTCTCTAACGTCTATCGCTTATAAGGAGCATAAAAATTATTCTTACGAAATTTTATCTTCCTGTTTAATCGAGGTTTCAGTTTAATCGAGAAAAACCTTTTCGGAAATAGCTACACATTTTGTTATAGAAACAAAGGGTATGGCGACAGTCAAATGTTTAGGAACTGGATGCTATACACTGGACTTAAAATTCCATCCTCTTTGCGTGAAATCGCGAGAAACAACTGAGTATCGAAAGGATTTGAAAAGAATGACAAGGTATTGAACAATTCGAACCATTAACAAGGGATGTCTCGAAATGATTGATAACGCAAAAAAAGTTATTTGAAATAAATTGTGTGCGTTAAGGAGATCTATATTTTTGTGTAGTCAGTTTTTGTCTATTGCTTAACGTTTACCAGTTATACAATATGAAAGAAAACTCCTTCCGAATGAAGTGAACTTCAGAGGCTGTTCCCAGAAAATTCAAGATATGCATTTTATTTGTAATGGAAATATGTTTAATTCATTGTATTTTAGTCAAAATCATTAAGCTATTTATTATAAAGTAAGTAATTTCACGTAAAGAATAGTTTGGGGTAGGGGAATTTTCTTGAAAATCTTCGTGTCACATTTTTGGAAGGTACTGAACTTAATTGCCAAATTTAGTATTTATCCAACTGCGTTTTTGAGTTATGCTGTTCATTGACACACACGCACGCGCGCGCGCGGACAGACACATCCGGACCTTTTTTCTAAAAATGCGTTATCGATATCGAAATGTTGGGTGAAATGCAATACCCTCTCTACCTACTACCTATGTACGTGGTAGAGAAAGTAAAAATAAAAAGTCGGTTAATACCGAACTTGGTATTTAACATCAGTATCTTCCAAAGATGCTACATGAATATTTTCAGGAAACTCCCCCTTCTCAACCACCTTTATATGAACATTTTCCGAAATGTTTATTTTCTCAAAAATTACTCCAACGAATTTGATTAAAATACATGAAAAATAAAATTCGTATCTTTATTTTATAGAAATAGCCTATGAGTTCCGGTGTATTCGGAAGAAATTTTATATAATCTTATGCAACTGTTATGCGTTAAGCGATAGAGGAATACACACCATTAAAACTATAAATCTCCTTAAAACACGCAATTTATTCAAAATAACTTCTTTGTAGTATAACCATTTCCGAGATATCCGTTATTAATGGTTCGTATTGTTCATAAATTTGTCCTGTTAATTTTCAGTTATTTCTCACGATGACATGTAAAGAGTATGAGATATTAAGACCGACATGAGCGTCCAGTTCTTAAATATTTGACTATTGCTGTTGCACCTGTATCTATAATGAAATTGTAATGAGGTTATTTCTGCAAAGTTTACCTCAATTAAAATGAAGTAGATAGAAAAAATAAGCTAACATAGGAATACGAAAGTTAGAATCAGATGATTGAAAAACTCAATGGCATAGCCGGGCGTTGGCATTGCATTTTTCACTCGTCTCATTCTACCTTTCCAACCCTGTCCAACACACGGCTTGTGTGGGAGAACAATTAATTCTATAATAGGAATAGTTAGTATATCTAATAATAAACGAAAGAAGGTAGAGAAAGTCATGCGAATGTAACACATCAGGTCTTTGCTCCTGGTTATGCAAAGCTGTCGTATTGTAACCATCAGCTCTTGAAATATTTAGCTATTGCTTAAGGCTATTGTATTGCCCCATTTCCATTGTTTGTGCCTACAAAGAAATATGTAATAAAATGATTTGCACAAATGTTTATCTCTGTTAATATTATGTAGATAAAGAATAAGATTTTGCAAGACTAGTTTGTTGAAAAATAGATAGAGATAATCATATGAATCTAACACATCAGATTTCTTTATTTGTTTCTCGAGTTCATGATAAAGGAAGATAATATCGAGGCCATCATGTACCGACAGCATTGAAAAGTTTAATTGACTATCGCTTTAGCTTACTGCATTCTTCTTGTAGGTACCTACAAACAAAATTAGTAAATGGGTAATGAATGTTTATTTATGTTAACAAGAAATATATAGAAGAATGGCTTTTTAAGAATAGCTTTAGAAGAGTGAACACAGCAAGTCATATGAGTGTAACACATACGATTTTTCCAATAATAACTACTACGTTTATTCTTTTAGCTGCATTAGCTACAAAGACTGAAAGCTCGGTAAAACCTTTGTCTGCGCGCAACGAACAACTCCGAAACTATGGCGTGTATTTGTTTGACAGTTTGTTACGAGTCTGGATACAATATTTTTAAATAAACAACAAAGCAAATAGAAATGAAAATAGGTAGTACAGGAAGACGAAAACGCAACTAAGACCATTTAAGAACAAGTTATTTAAGCTGGTGTTAGAGGAAGGCGACTATGCAGCTAATACCACTTAGCGCAAGTTTCTCAGGCATATGGTCCAGGGAGGTGACTACGTAATTAGAATCATTTGTCTGGCATACATTTAGTCAGGTGAAACAACGAACCTACAGTAACCGGCGTGATATGGTGAATGAATTAAAGCAACGTTAAAAAAGACATTGATACAGGAAAATCAAGTTTTATATGCAGCTTACACGTACCTTTGCACATCCCTTTAAACATCACCTTTGGGCATTTAAATGACACAAGGGCCAAACCTGAAATGTATCCTGTCTGAGAATATGTTCTAGAGACATTTTTACTTTCTCAATTACCTATATATCTAGTAAGTAAGTATCTAGCAAGCTGGATTGTAGATAACTTGGTATTCAAGTTCAGTATCTTCCAAAGATGCGACACAAAGGTTTTCAAGAAAATTCCGAGCTACCCTTTACGTGGAAAAATGTTCAACAATTTTTTTTTCAGACGGTTCTAATAATTTTGATTAAAATACCACATATTTAAGATATTTACATGAACATTGAAATGTACGTATAATTTGGTCTTTCTGGGAATAGCTTTCGTTTTGAAGGAATTTTGAATAAAATTGTTTAACGGATAAATCATAAGAGATAGACAAATATATACTACATAGGAAAGATGGGATCTCTTTAAATCACACAGTTTATTTCAAATAAATGTTTTGTGATATCAACCATTTTCCAGATATGCGTTATTATTGGTTTGGATGTTTTAATATTTGTCATGTTTTTAAAGTGCTGTCGCTATTCAGTGGTTTCAGCGATGTCGCAGAGTGAGTACGGAATTTCAAGGCCAATGTATAGAGACGCGCTTTTAAAATCTGACTGACGCTCTCTCCTTTTACTCACAATGAAGTTTTTAATGCAATTATCATAGAAGCTTTATAACGATAAAGATAATGGGTAGAGAAAATCATATGAATGAAACACATCAGATTTTTTAAAAAATTGATTTCTTTCCAAATTGTGTTGAAAGGTTACTCTTTCCCCCTTCCCCTAAATATGGACAAAATTTTATCTACAAAACTTGCTTTCGTGTCAAAGCAATAACACAAATCTTCTGTAAACTGCCTAGGTTTGAAGTATTTTGGGATTAAAATAAATCTTTAATACTTCAGTTTTTTTATTTTAGCAAAATATATTTAAAGTTTTGGCAGAATCTATTTCATAATATCTCTCTCTTTAGTAATGAAATGCTGAAGTTTATAAACTTTACACATAAAACATTTATGAGATTTAAGAATACGTTACTGCATTTGCAAATACAAAGTCGGAATTAACTTTCAGTTTGAGATGCTTGCTCCTTCGACATCTACATACTTTATATGTTTCCGTTGTTTCTTGAGGAAGGGAATTTCCAATTGGGAAAGGCAACCAAATTCTCCAAGGAGCAGGCCCCGAAACAGCTGCCAAGAAGCCGACATGTTTCTGTGAGCTTCTCCAAAACTTTCTCTATTTTCTACAGTGCCGAAGGGCCACTCTGTCAACCACTCCAATATCTGGGATTTTGCTACTCCGTTCTTAATGCATCTGACCTAAACCGCAAGAGCTCTAGGCTTAGAAAATACCGCCCAGTTTTTCTTCCTTCCCGGATGCTGCACTATTGACAAGTGAAGAAACTCCTGGAGTAAGCACAAGTGCTTATAATCTAGGGAGTATAAGAAAGCACTTGGGTCACCAATGAAACAGTTTCTTGTTTCCTCTTTTTTCCAGTTTTCTGCTTCAAGATAGGGTGAAAATTTGTAGGCTCCAAATATTAACTTGTAACAGGAGACATTACAAAAGGAATGACAGAAAGAAAGAAAAGGTCATGGTACGTTCACATTCTTTAAAAGACGATTCTTGTATCCAGATTAGGGTATATATGATGACAATACGTTTTTCCAAAACTGTTTCGAATTAAGCAACAGTTACTTACTTACAGACAATCTTGAACTTTCTATATCAGAGGCGTGTAGAAATAAATTCAGATGACCTAGCTTGGAGTTCTTGCGAAGCAAAAGGAAAAGAAGAATAGCAAAATTGCAAGCACGTTCCCGAGTTATATTTTACAAAATTTAAACTTTTAGCATTAATATTTCGAAAACTGCCAACGTTAGGAGAAAAGATTGCCATACTTGTTATATCTTAATGAGCTCCAGATTTCACGGAAGTAAGTTTTGGTAATCTCTTAATATATATAATTTAGGAGAGTTTGTACAAAATTTAATCAAAATGAAGAGAAATTGTCAGTTTATTAATGGAAAATTCAAGATATAAATTTTATTCCTGGTGTAAATACATTAAGAATATAGAATTACTACATCGTTGGAGGTTTCTGAGAAGATAGTGAATATGGAAAAATGTTTCATGCAAGAGGTAGTTTGGGGTGGGAGGAATATCGTGAAAGCCTTTGTATTGCATTCTTGAGAAACGAAGTTCTAATACAAAGTTTGATATTCATCCGACTCGAATTATGCTGTTCTCTCAACAAAATATTTGAGAACTCACACACGCAAATACGATACACACGCTCGCACGAGCGCATTCCTTTAAATAGGAACACATTTTTGGTGGTTCATTGACTCATTAAAATCATATTTCCGATGAACTGCTGGTATCCAGTTTCTAACATTCATGTTTCTAACATTTCTAACAACTTCCCACATTAAATGCTCTTGCTGTTTTCCCATATAACAAATGTGTCGTCTCACATAAAAATACAAATACAGGGTGAAAAAGGTATCCATAATGTACTGAAACATATGTGCAATAAAGTATCCAATTGTAAACTTTATATAAGTCGTGGTTTGTCATTTTTACTTTCTCTACTACGTATAGTAAGTAGGGGAAGTATTGTAATCCACCCAAAAATTCGATACCGAGATTTCACCGGAAATATATGTTTTGAGGCGCTCTGAATCCAAAAAAAGCATTTTTGGAAACATGTCCGTGTGTGTGTGTGTCTGTCTGTTTGTCGCTGTGTCTGTGAACAGCATAACTCAGAAACGAACAGTCGGATAAACACAAAACTTGGTATTTAGGTTCAGCATCTTCCAGAGATGCGACACGAAGGTTTTCAAGAAAATCCCCCACCCTAGATTACCCTTTACATGGAACATTTTTAAGAACATTTTAATTTTCTCAAAAATGGCTCAAATGATTTTGATTAAAATGTCGTATGTTAAATATATTTTCATGACAAATGAAATGTATATCTCGAATTTTCTGGGAATGTCTCCAAAGCTTTTCATTGTGAACGACTTTTGCATAACTGGTAAACCATAAGAGATAGACAAAGTTTTACTACACAAAAAATGTAGATCGCGTTAAAATACACAATTTATGACATATACATGTTTTTGTTGAGTGAACGATTTTTGAGTAATTTCTTGTTATTCCCTTAAAATTTTCAATACTTATACTTTTTCTCAAGTGGGAGTTCGTTCTTCTTTTTCTTTTTTTTTTGTCCTGGTAATGCAAAGAGAATGGAATACTCGACATAGCAACCAGCTCTTAAAATATTTGATTATCGCTTAAAGCCTACCAATTCCCCTTGCATCTGCAAGAAAATTAGCAACAAGATTAACATCTCGATATATCGATTAACATGAAGTGGATGGAGAATAAAGGTTTGTAAAAATATTTTGTACACGAGTAGAGAAAGTCATGTGAGTGTAACACATCAGAGTTTTTTAAATGTTTTGTGTAATCATACACCAGGTTAGAATTTTTTTCTTTCCCTACGACTTATCTTAGTTAGTATCAGGGGAAGTATTGCATTTCACCCAAAAGTTCGATATTGAAATTCTATCGGAAAAACGCGTTTTGAGGCTCCCGAATCCAAAAATAAAAATATTTTTAGAAAGGTCCACGTGCAGGTGTCTATGAGCATCGTAGCTTAAAAATGGAAAGTTTGACATTATAAGTTCAGCATGTTCCAAGAATTTGACTTACTGCCCCCGCCCCACAATCTGAATGTTTAAATTTACCTCTCTTTCAAGGATGTGGAAATAAAAGTAAACAAAAATACATGTTTGTAAGGAACGGACTCCTCTATCACAGCGTTACTTCGGAACCGGGTGTAAAAATTCTCGAAGGATCAGGTCGATTCAAAGTAAGAGGATTGTTATTTTGAAACTGTATAATTGGACTTATGGTTATTATCCGTTTAAAAATAATGTTACGTAAATAAACGTTACCCCTTCTTATATATATGCAGCATTTGCTGATCTAGCAAAATATTATGATCACGCTACAAACCTTATGGGAATAGTTGTGGATAACGAGATAAGACCATTATTACAGCAATATTCATTATTAATAATGAAAATTGGCAATGTCCTTCTAATGAGATTTTGATCACAAACGTCGGTGCCCCAAGTCAGGAATCTCTGTATCACAGGTAGAAATAGGTGTGGAAGAAAAGTATTAATTGGATCAGGAACAACTACCGGAAACAAAACAATTTCTACATGCTATTTGCTTCTCACCTGTCACTATGGTTATAACACAAGCGTATGACAACATAGAATAGGGTGGAAAATTGTTTAAAGGAGTATAACAACGAGAGCTAACTTATAAGTTAGAATCATAAGCTTGCACCTGTACTACGGAGAAGAAACAAAATATTTTATTTTGGAGATACAAAATGTTTCTTAAGTTTCATTGAATATGTTTGGTTTGTGTATTAAAGTTAATAAAAGCGGCAAATATAATATTGGTTTCAGTGTAATGAAAGGAAACTCAGTAATATAAATGGGATATTATGGAATAAAAATGCTGCAAAAAGATGCCAAAAATCAGATCTGTAAATAATCGCTCCAAATACTGTACTCGTAACAATAAAAGATTAGGGAAATTAAAAACTATAAAAGCTTGTATGCTAAACCTTATAAATCACAGAAACTAGAATGGTATCGACGGCCGGATTACAAACGACCAATAAAAACGTTACAGTGGATTATACCGAAAAAAGCACTTATGCAATATCACATGATTACAGAAGGTTTGGATATTAATGCAAGAGAAAAGACCAGAATAAATTGTTTGAGGAGACGGAGTTGGACAGAGAAGAAACCTTCGAGTGTATTAGCACGAAACACAGAAACATATGTGGTTGTCTCATAAGTTCCTTGGCTTTTCGTTAGGTTTCAATCACTAAGAACGCCTGGGAACACACCTCACCCGCAGCATAGCTACGACAGCTTAGCGAACTTTCCGTTTACAAACTTTAAATAGAAGGTCGATAAAATGATAAATAACTACGGCAGTTATGTTTTGTAAACAAACTATTTATTTCCTGCAATATACACAATTATTGTCGACAATATATTGCCAAGTTCCTGGCTACAGTAGCACGAGCTAAATTGAGCTCCAATGCCAACACCCGAGTTGTAATTCGTGTATTGTTGACTATCGTTTCATGAATTCTTTCCACGTCTATAACCATTGGCCGTCCAGACCGAGGTTTGTCTTTTAGGGAGAAATTCCCAGCTAGAAATCGACTGAACCACTTTTGACATGCTCGCTTCGTTACTGCATCTTCCCCGTAAACAGCACAAATTTTCTGCCGGCATTGTGAGGAGGTTTTACCCTTACGATAGTAAAATAGCATAAGATGTCAGAAATGTTCCTTTTTGCTTTCCATAGTTTGTAAACACAGTTCGAGCCGTTCTTTCCAACGTCAGTCACAAATACACACTGACATATCCAATAGTGAGTCTAGTTGTTGTTCTCTAAGTCGTAGGGGTGGTTAGGCAACTATGATAGCTTGAGTGTTACAGAGGGTTGAGGGTTTTCAGGCGCTATAGATGGAATTTGCGAGCAAAACCAACAAATTTATGAGACAACTCAGTACATATACTTTATGTATAAGTACACGCAAGTGCTCATTACATATAAAACCGCAGACGATAAGCATTAACATATAACTAGCGAAGGACAAATGTTGAGTTTTAAGATAAGTTTGAAAACAATAAGAGAAAAATGCAGCAATTTCGTTATGATGCATACTAAGTGTGATAGTAGGTCAAGATTTATTTGTATTTCTTTGAAATAGAAAGCCGCAGTGAAATATTAATTTGTTACGGACCTCGTTTGGTTTAGAAAGCAAATATAAAATTTGGGAAACAATACTTTCTGAAATACCGCATATAAAATATAAAGCTTTCATGCCGAAATCTATCTTGAAATTCTTATGACAGAAGATTTAAGGAGTAAGAAGTCTGTATATCTTAGGCTTTTACTGAAATCCGTAATATTACGAAGATCCTAGGCAGATCATGTAAAGCTGGTGTATGCTCTAACTTAAGTCTATACACCACCTGATGGAATCTCTAAAGGCCGGCAGATAGCGAAAGGTTAGAACAGGTTAGGTTAGAGTTAAGTTATATGCCTAACAAGCTTCGTCATTTCATGAAGAACCACGACAGAACGTGTATTTCCGCATTTTTTCACCATACGCCAGTTTTCCACGATCTGCCTAAGATCTTCGGAAATGAAATGTGTCAGCAAAATCCTGACATAGGCACCCTGCCCCCTCAAATAATTAGGTACAAGTTTCAAGAGCAAGGCAATGTAACAGAATATGTAATCCCGTAACTAATGCAGCGTTCGATGCAGGTGGACATTCCCTCCTGAAGTGGAGCGCGACCTTCAAGAGGACACTTAAGTGGTACATTCCGTCATTTAGTAAAATTGCCTCCATATTGTTTTATGGACGATAGAGTGATCGGATTGGGAACCTTACAGCTAAAACTGGCAGGTAATAATTATATTCGTGATAAATCGCTTTTGTAGCCGATACTTCGAGATAATTTTCTGCAGGAAAATGTTACTTCCTTTTAGACTACAACAACAAAATACGTAAAAAGTCCAAATTTATTCTCTCAAAGAAGGAGAATATCGTTGAGTAAGGTAATGCTATGTACTTACCGGGAGCAGGATTTGCGTCTTCAGGAACTACGAGAGCCTTTGTTGTAGTGGTTACGGTCTTGTTCACATAGCGCACTGTGGACGGGTATGCTGCAACACAATAACAATGAGAGAAATAATAGATATTGAAACAAGTTAGCAAAAATATATCTACACAGTAACATGGAAAGGATAATCCGGGAGAGTAGGAGTTACAAATAATTGGTATGATTTAATATTTGGCGAGTCTGTGTAATAAGATCTTAGAAAATATCAAATATAGTATTAAAACAGATTTCTCATAGATACTACGTCATACGTTTTACGATTAAAACGGAAGGAAACATTACATTTCAAATAACCATGGCTGTGTATCGATACGATTTATTGTATGAATTTGTTGTTTTGATTTTATAAGTTCCATAAGTTTTCTTGTATACTAAGGATTTCCATTTTGTACTAAGCACTGTGTAATGGTTAGAAACCATTAGCTATCTGTAGCTCTACTTAGATGCTAGACTGGTTTCCAGTAAGCGTATACCTTAAATTTATAAATGTTAGTTTCGGCACTCTTAGTTAAAATTAGTTCACTTTCGTTTAGAATGTTCACATTTTCATTTCTATAGGCCTTAGATGTTTCTGTTAGTTTCCCTTACGTTTAGGTTAAACGTGTTTTTGTCTCCTCTATTTACATTTTATAAGCATTTTAATTTAATGAAGTATGCATTGTTAGAGGAGGTAGTTTTTGGTTAAAATAGCATGCCAGGTAATTGGTCTTAGCGTAATAATGCTAGGTGCTAGCTACAAACCGGGGGATAAAAAGTTATATTCTGCAGATACGTTCAGACTTGGTCAGCATCCATCATCTCTGTCTCAGCTAGTCAAACCAGCCTTCCCTCTTTGTCACACTTCCTACTTTCTTCTTAAAGATCCAGTGTAACGTTACCAAATTACACAGTGCTCCAGGTACATACTCTTGAAGCGGAATTCCAGGCGTTGGAGTTTCTCAAGGAATGGGTGCCTCAAGCTGGCGCCATTTAGCGATTAATTCCTTAGTACCGTCCACATGCCGTCAACCTACCTACAGGATGCGATTTTTTAAAGCCTGGTAACTTTGACGCACTTGCTTAAAAATGCAAATAAGGTAACAGTAGCCAGTTTTACTTTCCCTACTACGTACAGTAAGTACGGGAAGTATTGTATTCCACCCAAAAATTCGATACCGAGATTTCACCGCAAATATATGTTTTGAGGCCCCTGAATCCAAAACAAGAATTTGGAAACATGTCTGTGAGTGTGTCTGTGTGTCTGTGTCTGTGAACAGCATAACGCAGAAACGAACAGTCGGATAAACACCAAACTTGGTATTTAGGTTCAGTGTGATCCAGAGATGCGACACAAAGGTTTTAAAGAGAATCCCCCCACCCCAGGTTACCCTTTACATGGAATATTTTTCGAAAATTTTAATTTTCTCAAAAATGCTCTAATGATTTTGATTAAAATATCATATGTTTAAGATATTTTCATGATAAATAAAATGTATATCTTGAATTTTCTGGGAATGCCTTCAAAAGTATTCTTCATTGTGAACGACTTTTGCGTAACTGGTAAACCATAAGGGATAGAAAAAATTTTACGACACAAAAAGTGTAGACCTGGTTAAATACACAATTTATGTGATATAGATTATTTTGTTGAGTGAACCATTTTCGAGATATTGCTTGTTATTCCCTTAAATTTTTCAATACTTATTTTCTCAAATGGGAATTCGTTATTCATATTTACTTCTTCTACTACGCATAGTAAGTAGGGGAAGTATTGTATTCCACCCAAAAATTCGATACCGAGATTTCATCGGAAATATATGTTTTGAAACCCCCTGAATCCAAAAAAAGCATTTTTGGAAACATGTCCGAGTGTGTCTGTGTGTGTGTCTATCTGTGTGTCTGTGTGTGTGTGTCTATCTGTGTGTCTGTGTGTATGTCTGTATGTGTGTCTGTGAACAGCATAACTCAGAAACGAACAGTCGGATAAACACCAAACTTGGTATTTAAGTTCAGCATCCTTTAGAGATGCGACACGAAGGTTTTCAAGAAAATCCACCACCACAGATTACCCCTTACATGGAACATTTTTCGAAAATTTTAATTTTCTCAAAAATGGCTCTAACGATTTTGATTAAAATATCATATGTTTAAGATATCTTCATGACAAATAAAATTTATATCTCGAATTTTCTGGGAATGTCTCCAAAAGTATTCTTCATTGTGAACGACTTTTGCATAACTGGTAAACCATAAGAGATAGACAAAATTTTACTACACAAAATATGTAGATCGCGTTAAAATACACAATTGATATCATATACATTTTTGTTGTTGAGTGAACCATTTTCGAGACATTGCTTGTTATTCCCTTAAATTTTTCAATACTTATTTTCTCAAATGGGAATTCGTTATTCATATTTACTTCTTCTACTACGCATAGTAAGTAGGGGAAGTATTGTATTCCACCCAAAAATTCGATACCGAGATTTCATCGGAAATATATGTTTTGAAACCCCCTGAATCCAAAAAAAGCATTTTTGGAAACATGTCCGAGTGTGTCTGTGTGTGTGTCTATCTGTGTGTCTGTGTGTGTGTGTCTATCTGTGTGTCTGTGTGTATGTCTGTATGTGTGTCTGTGAACAGCATAACTCAGAAACGAACAGTCGGATAAACACCAAACTTGGTATTTAAGTTCAGCATCTTTCAGAGATGCGACACGAAGGTTTTCAAGAAAATCCCCCACCACAGATTACCCCTTACATGGAACATTTTTCGAAAATTTTAATTTTCTCAAAAATGGCTCTAACGATTTTGATTAAAATATCATATGTTTAAGATATCTTCATGACAAATAAAATTTATATCTCGAATTTTCTGGGAATGTCTCCAAAAGTATTCTTCATTGTGACCGACTTTTGCATAACTGGTAAACCATAAGAGATAGACAAAATTTTACTACACAAAATATGTAGATCGCGTTAAAGTACACAATTGATGTCATATACATTTTTGTTGTTGAGTGAACCATTTTCGATATATTGCTTGTTATTCTCTTAAATTTTTCAATACCTATTTTCTCAAATGGGAATTCGTTATTCATCTTTTTGTCTTGGATATGCAAAGAGTATTAATCTGTGGCAATGAGAATGGTGCTGCACCTAGCAACCAGCTATTAAGAGTAATGTCTATGCTTAAAGGCTACTGTACTTCTATATTGCCCTTGTAAATATATATTCCCCTTACATCTACAAGAAAATTAGCAATAACATGGAGTCTGCAATTGTTTATCTCGATTAACATGAAGCAGATGGAGAATAAGCGTTTGTAAATATGGTTTGTACAAGAGTAGAGAAAGTCATGTGAGTGTAACACATCTGATTTTTTAAGTTTATGTTTCAACTTATGCATCTTAACATCAAAATATCAATATAAGGGATTATAATCATTGTGATGTTATTCGACACAGATAAGAAATCTTGGTCAGAGTACGACAGTCGCTCCATTTTTACTTTCTCTACTACGTATAGTAAGTAGGGGAAGTATTGCATTCCACCCAAAAATTCGATACCGAGATTTCACCGGAAATACATGTTTTGAGACCTCCTGACCAAAAAAAGCATTTTTGGAAACATGTCCGTGTGTGTGTCTGTGTGTGTGTGTCTGTGTGTGTGTCTGTGAACAGCATAACTCAAAAACGAACAGTCGGATAAACACCAAACTTGGTATTTAGGTTCAGTTTCTTCCAAGGATGCGACACGAAGGTTTTCAAGAAAATCCCCCCACCCCAGACTACCCTTTACATGGAACATTTTTCGAAAAGTTTAATTTCCTCAAAAATGGCTCTAACGATGTTGATGAAAATATCATATGTGTAAGATAATGTCATGAGAAATGAAATGTATATCTCGAATTTTCTGGGAATGTCTCCAAAAGTATTGTTCATTGTGAACGACTTTTGCATAACTGGTAAACCATAAGAGATAGACAAAATTTTACTACACAAAAAATGTAGATCGCGTTAAAATACACAACTTATGTCATATACATTTCTTTTGTTGAGTGAACCGTTTTCGAGATATTGCTTGTTATTTCCTTAAATTTTCCAATACTTTTACTTTTTCTCAAATTCGTTATTCATTTTTTATGTCCTGGACATGCAAAGAGAATGGAATGCGCCACATAGCAACCAGCGTTAAAATATTTGACTATCGCTTAAAAGCTACCATATTCCCCTTGCATCTACAAGAAAATTAGCAATAAGATTAACATCTCGATATCTCGATTAACATGAAGCATATGGAGAATAAGCGTTTTTAAAAATAGTTTGTACAAGAGTAGAGAAAGTCATGTGAGTGTAACACAGATTTTTTGCCATGAAAATGCAGGTCGTCATTTCGAACAGTTCCTATAAAACTGACGAAGACTTTGATGTTGTTTCGTACACCATAGACTTGGAGTGAACCCAGAAAAAGAAATGAATTGTTTTAATGTCCGGAGAACGTGATGGCCAAGCTACTGTTGGACTCCCCTTTCCGATCCATCAGGCAGGAAAAAATGCTCTCGCACAGCCAGAGAGAAATGGGGCGGAGCTCCATTATGTTGAGCCACATTCGACGACGAATATGTATAGGTACACAGAGCACCAAAGAAAATCTTCGGCGGGTTTTGTATCGTTTTCTGTTTTTTTTAGGCGTGTCCTTCACCTTACCTATCGCAGAGTGTGCTGGCGTGATAACACAGCAATGGTGGTGGGAGGGGAGGTTGATGCCTTTGCTTTTTCTGGTGTTACTGAAATCAAAATCTGTTTATTGTCTCAGAACCAGTCATGCCGTATACTAACGAAATTACTCGTGGACGTATCGTGGATATGTGGCAGGCTGGTCGCACTGTTACAGCAATTGCAACGGCAGTGCATAAAAGTATTTTATAGTAAATTACTGGATAAAAATGTTCCAGGTAAGTGGGGAAAATTGTCTACATACTCGTCAGAAAATGGGCACATCCCGTGAAATATCCGCAGGTGATGATATTCATTTACTAAATGCAAATTACTCTTTTGTTATAATTTACTGGTCACATTTAGAAACTAGAGATAAATATGTATATGGTTTACCAAATGTGACATAGATATTATGACAATAAAATTGGCTTATAGTTTTGTGAATAAACCTGTTGTATTCTTATGATCAGAAATATGTTGGTAAAGGTATATTAACCAATTATAGTTTGAATTAGAGTGAAAACATGTAGCTTTATTTATTCATTATTTCGTTATGTTTGCTTCTATGAGGCAACAAGAATGATATAACTGTCAGAATACAGTTCTGTCTGCTTTTTGTTATAAAGTGCTGCCTTGCTAGGTATTTAGTGAATGCCATTCAGGCTTTAATTTGCACCCCCTGAAAATCTTCTCACACCACACATTTTACATCTCGCTAACCTGGGCGCCCATCAAGTTTTCCCCCTAACTTTTAACCCTTTCAAAGGCGTGTCCCCCACTAGCCGATAAAGTATGGGCTACCAATCGCGATAAGTGGCCTGTATAAACTGAATGCACTCACTGTATCTCTTTCTATTTTAACAAATACGATCGAGAGTGTAAACATATATTTCGTTTCTACACCATTTTGTAACCTTTTTGTGGCTATTGGTCTAAATATTTAGCAGAAGGACCGGCGCACCCTTGCACCGTGGTCTAAAGTAACAAATGAAATGACCATGGCTTCGCAAAGCCACGTACAACGATAAATAATGTGACAGACGCTAGGTGCAGTGAGATTTTCTTTGGCGTTCTTTGAACATCTAAAAATAATGGTACAATGATCTGCAACAAATAAAGATATGGGCCAGTGACATGGTTAGAAATACTTCCGACGGATATATTCACCGAAAGCGTCTGCTGATGACTATTCCAACATTATGTGGATTAACATAATTCCACACATAGCTATTTCGGGAGTTTAAAACTAGAACATCTCTGGTGAACAAGGCTCACCAGTAAACAATACTGACGAAAAGGATTCAGGCTACTGGAGCAAAGCTCAGCTACAAAATTGTGCCCGAGGGCCAAGTCTTCCGGCCTTATGCTTGTATCTTTTGACGTGAAATGAATGAAGTTGTTCTTCGTGTATGGCTTGCCATACGCTGACATGGTTAGTACCCATTCCGCGTGCAATAGAGTGTGCTCTTAGGTGAATCTTCTCAATTGTTTACTGAACATTCTTCGCAAAAATGCACAATGCATCGAGTTCGTGTAGCACCGCATCGTCCCTGTTTATCTGAAGGTTCCATGCTATCGCAAACGCCTATAGATGGACTGGAAAGTGGAGTGATGCAGTTGGCGTCTATCGGGATATCGATCCCTGTACAGTGTTGCAGCAGCTAAAATACTATTTCTTGATTCACATTAAATAAGGTGCATATCGGCAAGTTGAGAGGTGTACATGTTGCCCATGTTGTCTCACAGGCAATCCTCAGCGAACTAGCCTCAGTGAACCAAATCAGGGAAATAAATAGTAGTATTATTGCACTGGCCAATCAGAATCGCGTCCTGAGTATACATATCGCGGCATTCCTTCGTACGGAATAAAAAAGGAATTAACTGCATGGCAGGAAATGAACCCATGACCTTCAGAACATTAAGCTTTTGGCGTTACGCGTTTAGCCACACAAGTAGTTAAACAAACTCCTCTTCTGGAGTAGGCTGCGTAACACAAGAAGGCAGCTAATCGATGTTCAGTGTCGCACTGTCAAGTGATTTGTTCGAATTTGTGAGATTTTTGTGCCATTAAATCAGAACGCTAGTAACGAGCTGCTGAAAGAACACATTCTAAGCCAATTTTTCATCCGGCTTTGCTCTAACACCGACTTATCAATATGTTTAACCCCATGTAAGTGCGTTATGTTTAGCCGTGGACCATACATTGCATACCCTAAATTTTTATATCGGACACGTCTACAATCTCTGAAAGTATTTCATAGTTAATTAACACCTGTATGCGCTAATTCTTAGCATAGGCCACTTATAACATGAATGTTAAGCCGTGTATGTTACCAGCTATTCTGTGTTGCCCTCTGTGGTTAAAATGCAACAAAAGTACTCGCCGTGGCCGGGGAACGATCCCCCCGGGCGATGCAGAGCGAGCGGAAGGAAAACGAGTGCGAGCGGTCTTCATCGAGAGAGACGCTCAAGCCCAGCGCCGAAACTGATTTATGTAGCTCGTTTGCAGTCCTCCACCGGGCACTCCTTAAAGAATCCTCATGCATTAAAACAATGCAAGAGTTATTAAAAGTGTATAAAGCCTCGGGGAATCTCATAGATTTACAAAACATTCTTATACGCAACAGAGCATACTTACCGGTAAAACTCCATTCATGTAGATTGGTGCAAAATGCACTACAAGCTTATGTATGTAATAAAGTAACATATCGCTTATGTTATTTATATTTAAATGAGGAGGGAACCAGTCAACGTGTTGAATTAAGAATGTTACTAAATAGAAAGTAAACATTTATGGATGTAAAATGTTTGAACCAATAGAGTTTAAGGATTGTGTATATGGGAATTACATGGACACACACTTATGCTCGAGCTGGGACTCGAACCTCCAGCCCCGCTCACGATACATCACTAAAGCAAAACGCTCTGTTTGGAATAGACACGGATCATATCTTTACCCTTGGTGGAATGGAGAATTTAACAGCTTAAATTCTCCAGCCAAATGTCGTCAATACTTGGGCTCACTGCGGAAGAAGTTCTTTTACATAGTTTATAAGGTTTTGTACTCGAAGACAGCAGACATGAATTTGCTAAAATTATATAGAATATTTTGTGAACTTTGTGACCTTAATGTCTAAAATTATTTATTAAAATTTATTAGCACCATTCATGCTAATGAAATAGCTTTCGAGTTTTATTTGTTTTGATTTCTATGTTTTCCGTATTTCATAGGGAAATACGCCATTTACATAATTCTGAGCAGCAATTGAATTGATGGTAGTTACGGAAGGTTCTGAGCATTCTCATGTTTTTCACCAAGTACCTTGTAGACGACGTTCCTGGTAGCAGATGCTTTGTGTTTGAGTTATAACAGAACAATGGAGACCAAGTCTGCCCTGCTACAACGCTGTTCCTTAATCTTGTGCTGTCTTCCCTTCTCCTCTGCGCGGCGGCAACAAGTTTATAAAAACATGGCGTTTTTTATCCCTCTCCCTCACTTCTGTAGCAGCTTGTTCAGTCAAAGGTGATTAATTTCAGCTTACAAGAGATGGAGAAAGGAGTAAAATAAAGGGAAAACCAAAAATAAGTCTTCACCATCTCAAGCTTTCTCACATTAATTTCTTCTCCTTCAGACGAAGAAAGTTGTTCCTCAGTCTAAAAAGGTTGTTACGTTCCAAGGTTTAGTTATTTGATGGCTTGCAAGACTTTTGTTTATTATTCAGTAGACATTTAATGGGAATAAGGATTAGATAGCATAGACATGACAGTTGTTATAATCAACTGCCTTGAATCCAAATGATCTGATCTAGATAAGAAACGAAAGCTACAAGAAAGATTACAATGTAAAGAAAAGGAAACGATCTATACTAGTATACACTGCTTGGGAAAAAACGTGCATTACTAGGAAAAATAACATTGCTTAAATATGTCAAAACAACCTGTGTATTTAACTGCGTAGCATTTTCTGATTAAGAATACATTACTTATATTACCCGTAAGTTCTAAGAGCTACAATCACATACTTTGTAGCTCTTCGTGTGTAACGAGAGATAGATGAAAACATAAGTAGGTACTCATACTGTTTTAAAGCAGGGTGAAAAGCTTACGTTCCCTTTCACCCCCATTCCTTCAGGCAGCAGAAGGGTTAAACCACTTTTGACAAACAGGATTCTCACAACGAGCACTGGCGATTTATTGTACCAGTGTCAACATGTTTAGTGAATTTTCAGTCGTATCTAGCATGGTGAATATATTTTGTTCTCCAGGATAACAAAGCACTATGTTTACTTGCCCTTTCCTAACAAGTTCCATAAGAAATTTTACGTTAAGAAGATACTATAGTGCTGCTCGTGCTGGAGGTTCAGATAAATTGTGATACGTAATTACTGACGGACAGGTATAGGTGATTAAATAAAGAAATAACAGTAAGATATAGAAATAATTGCAATAAATAATTCCCGCATATTAAATCAATTTATAATGTAACAAGCTTGAGTTGAAAAATTTGTGCAAAAAAAGGTAATTACGAAGTCAGGTTAACGAAAGTCATTAGTATCCACCGAGGAGAGAACGCATTAGCTTAAAGATTCTGGGAATTCACCTAGGTTAAAGCTAAGCACGTTTGCAGTTACGTAGGTCAATTACGTAAATTAGAGAGGCAAAATCAATTCTGAGAAAAGTAAAGACTGAATTAGGAACGGTCAGAGACGCACATGAAGAGAGTTTGATATTGGCCCGGGTAAGATGTAAGGTTGAAAGGGAGAATAATATGTAAGCGGAGCTAAAAATAATAAAGACGTGCTACTTTTAGATCAGAGAATTACTCACTCTGGTACCGGCAGTGGTACTTATATTCGTTAATGCACACTTTCGTGCACACAGTTGTGTATATATTCATTACTCTGGTACCGTCTTCGGTAAGTACTCTACTTGTGATATTTTAAGCGCCTAGTGACGCGCTTATGTGAGTAAGATTTTGCGGCTATTGCGGGAGGTCTTGCCGATAAGCAATATAGCGACTCACGGCAACTTACGTTTAGTTTTTTTTATTGCGTAAATAGTTATTTCCAACCGTAACTTTGATACTGTAGAAGTTAGCAGGTATAATAATTCAGTTGTTAAAATTTCGAGTGCTACGATTCATAATCAGCTTCATTCTCTATCGTCGGCACCTCCTTTCAATAACTCAAATATTAGCTTACAACAGATATCTCAATCGATTTAAACTGGTGTTTTACTTTAACAATACTCTCACGCATCCGCAGAAGGAAAGCATTCATAGTCCTACTCTGGAGCAGCCGACAGCAGGATCAACAACAGATATTGGAGACTACCAGAAAAGGTGGTAACTACATACATTATCAAATGTCAGACATGCCTAGTGAAAAAACAGTGAAATTCCTCTCTTTAACATCTATTGAACTCGCGTGTGTCCTCATGTAATTCAGTAGAATTAAAATGGAAGACATCAACTAGAAAGGTAGAAGAACTTAGACCTTTCGCGCCTAACGTTGGTATCCTGATATATATCACAATTTAAATTTATATAAACCTGGTTTGTTTCTTTTGATAAACGCGTGTGACTCTTTTAAGTCAAATAAAGAAACTTTTAATGGGATATTCAAGAAAATATGAAATATCACTCCTTTTTTGTCCATTTTGTATAGTAAAAAGGGATATGTGTAGAAACATTTTTACTGTCATTTTCCCAGCCGCATATCTACGATAGGTAAAGAAAGTTCTGTATCGCCAACCATACCCCCAAAAATAAATCGTAGTTTCGCCGGAACCACAGAGTTTCTGGTTCCCTGGTTGGAAATAGGTCGAGCACGTGTGTGTTATATAAACAGAATAACTCAAACTGAAAAAGCCGGAAAATAACCAACTTCTCATTCAACTCTAGGTTCTCTGAAGGATGAAACGCAAATGTTTTCACCAAATTCATCCCACTTCATACAACCCATTAAAACGAAGAGCGAATTTCATTAATTTGGTTTGTACGACAGCTACCACAAGATTGTTCATTGAGGTATTATGCTGCCAGATGGAGGATCCGCCAGTAACTGGAGTGTAGCACTGCACGTGGGTGCAACGTGACCTCTGGTAAGAAGGTAGAAGGAGAGACGGACGACGATGTGAGCAAGGACGATATCCATATAGGTTCCAACATGTCACCAATCCTGACGCCACCCGCAACCTGGGAAGAGACGAGACACTCCCAGAAGGAAGGGAGCCCTAGCAGTCCCGTCAAGCGCAGGGCAAGAACTTTTTCCATAGCACAAGTTCCACCGTCCTTCCGCAATATACCAACCACTGCCGCTTGGTTCTACACCCTGAAACACACGAGGGAAGCAGACGAAAGAAAATGATGGGAACAGAAAATGATTGAAAGGAAATTCGTGATAAAAGGTGCCAAAGTGGCCGACCTGTCGGGAATCGGACCCGGGATCCCCCGAATGCCTGCCTCAGATGTTACAGCCATCTCGCACGGTTTTGGTATGTGTGGGAAATTGATATGAGTAGTAAAACGTATATCTTGAATTTTATTTAAGTAGCCTGCAAAGTCCTTTTCATTCACATTCATTTGATGTAACTGGAGCACCATGAGATACAGCCATAAACTTGCTTCAGAGAAAATACTATTCAAGCATGCAATGGGTGTTAAATAATTGCGTGCGGCATCTCCCGTTTGCGAGGAATTTGCTATTATTTGTTTGGATTGTCAAATATTTTAAGGAACGGGCTTTTGAAATTTTATATCCGTAGTTTCACTTTTGTCATAACATAGAAATATTCTTTAATATCAGGGATTTGTTTATTCCACCTGCGCTTTACTGTAGACTCCCGTCCCAATATCCTCTATATGTGGCTTATGTCTATACAAATAACAAGTATTGAAACATTTCAGTTATATTAACGTGACTGACAGGAGATAAAGAGCAAAAAACCCTAAACCTTGATGTGTTACACTCACATGACCTTCTCTACTCTTGTACAAACTATTTTTACAAAGGCTTATTCTCCATATGCTTCATGTTAATCAAGATATGGAGATGTTAATCTTATTGCTAATTTTCTTGTAGATGCAAGGTGAATTGGTAGGTTTTAAGCGATAGTCAAATATTTTAAGAGCTGGTTGCTATGTGAAGTATTCCATTCTCTTTGCATTACCAGACATAAAAAAAAAGAATAACGAATCCCCATTTGAGAAAAATTATAAGAATTGGAAAATTTAAGGGAATAACAAGCAATATCTCGAAAATGGTTCACTCAACAACAAAAATATATGACATAAGTTGTATATTTTAACGCGATCTACATTTTCTCTGTAGTAAAATTTTGTCTATCTCTTATGGTTTACCAGTTATGCAAAAGTCGTTAACAATGAAGAATAATTTTGGAGACATTCCCAGAAAATTCAAATTATACATTTTCTTTGTCATGAAAGTATCTTAAATATACGATATTTTAATAAAAATCATCAAGGCCATTTTTGAGAAATTTAAAATTTTCGAAAAATGTTCCATGTAAAGGATAATCTGGGGTGGAAGACTTTCTTGAAAACCTTCGTGTCGCATCTGAACCTAAATACCAGTTTTGGTGTTTATCCGACTGTTCGTTTCTGAGTTATGCTGTTCACAGACAGACACACAGACACACACACGGACATATTTCCAAAAATGCTGTTTTGGATTCAGGGGGGCCCTCAAAACATATATTTGCGGTGAAATCTCGGTATCGAATTTTTGGGTGGAATACATTACTTCCCCTACTTACTATACGTAGTAGGGAAAGTAATAAGATTGTATATAAATAATTTGTAGAATTCCTATTAAAATGAATAACTGACAGAGAAAGTCGTGTGATTACTACACATCAGTACCTTTTAAAAGAAAATTCAATGTTAAAGTCATATTTACGGGAACCGACACGATAACTATACAGGGTGCTAATGAACTACACCGAAATAATTTCAGAGATTCTAGAGATGTCTGATATAAGCAATTTGATATAGGCAAAGCATGGTCCACGTCTAAATATAACTCAGTTATATAGTGTTAAACATGCTGGTATCAGCTGCTGATAAGCCGCTGTTAAAGCCAAGCGGGATGAAAAATTGGCTTAGAATGTGATTAAAACTGCTGCACGAGTGTAGAAATATCGATTTTCAGCAGCTCGTTATTATTCTCAAGATTTAATGCCACAAAAATCTCTCAACTCTCGAACTAATCACTTGATATGGCGACATTGAACACCGCTTAGTTGCTTTCTCGGGCAATGCAGCCTACTCTGGAAGCGTTTCTTTAATTCCTTGCGCGATTTAATGCATAACCCTAAAAGCTCATCTTGTCATGCAGTTATTTCTTTTTTTAATTCCATACGAAGAAGTGCTGCGATACGTGCATTCAGGACAGGATTCTGAGTGACCAGGGCAATAACATTACTATCGTTTCCTTGATTTGGCTCATTGAGGTTAGTATGCTGAGGATTGTTTGTGGACAACATGGAGAATAGGTACACTTTCTCTGAACTTGCAGATTTATATGAGACGTAAAAATAAATTGAGTTTTATTTATGGACGCTCTTTAACTGCTATGTCCTTAGCGTCCCATTCTATATTGTGCGTGAAAGACCGAAAATTTTGCTCAGAGGCCTCTTTATCAGGCTTGAGGTTCTTTTACGTGCCGTAAATCTACGACACGGGACCACCGGCTTTACTTCCCTTCCGAAGGAAGCCATGTTAAGGATTTTTACGCCCGAAAAAAGTCCATCACCCTCCGCCGGGTTTCAACCCCTGCCTTGGGAACTAGAGTCTAGCACGGTACCTCTAGTACACGGAGGACGACTTATGTGAGACGCAGTGAATAACTCTTGTGTATATAAGAGTGTTCTTGTATACTACTTCTCCAGATATAGTCCAGGCAGGGTGTCTTATCTTGTCAACAGCAATGAACTCTCAAGTTTTAGTTTTATTTTCTGCATCTACTTTAAGAACTTCTTAACACATGCAGATTCGATATCTGTGCTTTTGCTTGAGGTAATTCTGCAACTGAATCTTCTTAAATATTCATTATTTTTAGCTACTTCAGGTATACACCCCAACAATGCAGCACTCACCGAACACTGCATATTACACAAATGTAAATCACGAACCGCTCAATGTCTTGTTGTTTGGTCATTCATCGGGAACTCATAAAATTCACCGAGCGATCTTCAGTGTTGTGACTACAGAAGCACTATATATTACGTTCGCCTGCTTGCAGGTCTCTAGAGCCCAGGGTATTTCCAGGTGCATACTGATGGACCCGAGATGCTTTTAAAATCCTCAGTACATGGCAACAAATTTTAAATAAGCCGCTTAATTTATGTCCATAATCGTGTTACGTTTAGCCATTTAAAGTAGAGTAACACTTTAGTGAATCAAACCCCAGTCTCTCGCCTTAAGGGAAAGCACAAACCTTTAAGTCGTACGGTATCTGTTTGGTATGCAAGATATAAACAGATTAACATATTTTCAGGCCTCAACATGGATTTCATTATGGTCTATTATGCTTCTAATATCAATAAAAATTAATTAAAGAAAATAAAACAACGTATTTATTTCTTCTCAGCGATTTTCGGTCAAGTATAGATGTATTTAATTGCGGTATTTCTTTTAGCCAACAAAGTGGCACACATTTAGCCTTGGCTCGGACTACTCAGGGCCAATGTCGATTCGAAGGCTCTGTATATTAGCTATCCTTAATTTTGTATCCATTTCAACCAAATTTAAAAATTTTCGACAAATGTTATTCAAACCCTCATGTATAAAATGCCACGTCATGGATTTATTGGTTCGCTTAAAATTAGAAAATATATACGAGACTCTCCGTTAAACCACTCTTATTTTTGTACCAGTTTCAACCAAATTTGAAATGTATGGGTAAATATTTTCGAACACTGTATAAAATTTTAACTCCATATGCAATAGTTTGCCCAAAACCTTAAAATATGTAGGAGGCTCTCCATTTAAACTACTCTTAATTCTATCGCCATTTCAATAAAATATGGAACGTATCAAACATTGATCCAGTTCTTCTGCATAAAATCATAATTCCATATCTACAGCGCTTGGGTTATTTTATGCTACTTTTGGACACGTTTAACTTTGAGTGGGGTCAATTTTCTTCCTAGTGATACTAGGTGAAAACTTGTCATGATTCATGAGTCATGATTCATTTTTCCACCCATTTATATTGTGGCGGTTATAATTTTGTTTTAAGAGATTGTGATAAATATTATTTTATAAAGTTAAGATATTCAGAACAAACTTCGTTTAGGTAACTCCAGGAAACTGGCTTTAGTTTTCTTGCTAGTCATTTCCCGGATGTTGAAGTAAGCAGAGATTAGGTGACACGCGGTTTAGGGTAAAAGATTACTTCATGTCTGACACGTGGGTGAATTACGTAATTTCTGCTGACATGCACTTACATCAGTTACCAGCGGGCATAATCAGCATTTTGTCGGGTATTTAAACTTAGGGATTTTTAACGGTGGTCTCTCGAACAACCACGTGTCTAGCCGGATTCTCTGCTGGACAGTTCTTTAAATTCATTTAGTGTTAAGTTGCAATCTCGACATGGGCGCTAGGCCCGACAAAGATACAGCGCGGGACTTCCTCTACCACACAGGTAAATCCACCAGCTGTTTAATTCTTACTTTTCGAAATGTAATTTGTGTTATACTAGACAAATTAAAGATTAGAGAGATTGGGAACACAAGTTACATGTCTTAAAATGACACTCTTTCACATCCCCTTCCAGCTACCGCAACCTGTAACCCCCTCTGCTACGTTCCCCCATCCTTTACGCGACGTCTGGCGAGGGTGCTGATGGCGTCGTCGTTGGTCTTACGTTACAATTGTTGCAGGCGCCAATGCGTCAAAACCATTAAGTAACACTGTTGGAGATGCCGTTTCATACTTTCTTTAATTAGGGCTGTGGTTCGATTTCCACCCTTACACCCATGTCTGTAGGAAGCTCTTATTTTTTCCAGCATTATGTGACAAGGGTGGTAAGTGTGCGCTACTACCAAATTTTTGAGTCCCCTATTTTTTGGCGGGGGAGGGCATACTATGTGAGTCCTTGGATTGTTCCTTTAAGTACATAATGCCTCACACTGTAAATAAAAATTTATATATAATTCTGGTTTCAACATAGTGCTTAGACATAGCTTAAAATTTTCTTTCTTTCCAAAACTTATTTTCTCGCACTTCTAATGCTGTTAAATTTGAATTATTCATAAAAGTAGCATTCCCAAAACAGAATGCGTAAACCACATTGCGGATTGAAGTATAGAGCCCATGGCCATTCTGAGTTTATTAAAAGTATTTCTTTGAACATTGTGATATTTAATATATATTATACACCGCGTGAGTCTTCTCATCCTGCAGATTGGTAACTAGGCAATCCTGCATTCTACGGACGATGCGAAATGTAGGTGCCGACACCGCATTCACCAGCCCGCTGATTAGAGTTTGGTGTTAGTTGTTAATGTGCTGTAGTAGCGCAATGGATAACATGCTGGAAAATCATAGTGAAGGTCGGAAGTTCAAATCCTACCTACAAATAAATGAGTTTTTTATTAACTTCTTGCATTTATTTATGATGTTCATTATAGCCTATTCTAACACGTAACAATTTGTGTGTTAGTGAAATTCACATAATTAAACTTATTAGGTGAAACGACGCTTCCACGCCAAACTACCAGTTCTCGTTAAATTTACTAAACATGAAAAGGTACCTTCAAATGACAGTTTTGAACCAGAGAGCTTCATGACTGAAGGCCAACGCGCACACTGTTGCACTACTACGAGCACAAGTCAGTGTACACATAGCCGGACAAAGCATTCATTTTGGCCGAAATTGATACGACGTGATGCAGTGGACAGTTTTTACGGCATAGCCTATACAACGCCGAACTGCATAACTTCTCAATCCGCAGGCTGAGAAGACTCACCCGGTATATATGCAGACGGTGTATGCATATACAGACGTAGTTAACCTTAATGAGTACACGTATTTTAAGAGTTTCATTCCTTTTCCATTGATTTTCAATGGTTTCATAGAAATACGATAAATTTTATTATGACTTGTTATTGCAATGTAATTTGAAGAGAGATTTACTTATAATTCTATACCGATTGTTAAAATGTTGAGATTTTGGAGAGTAAGAATCATTTTGCTTGTGTTTACAGAAATATAATTTTTCATACACTGTTGTCGATATATTTCTATTTTTGCTTGGTAATTATACTATATACTCTGCAGCTACAACTTGTTAAATAACTTTTGACTTAGTTACATAGTATTTTCTTGGTTATTCACAGCAAAGTCTATTACGCTTTTCCGTTTCTCAATTCATTAAAGCAATGACACATTTAGTTGTTTACTGAATACAACTCTTTGAGTATTTACTGTTAATCATACCAATCGCAGTATTGTTAATGTTGTGAATTTTCTCTGAATTTGTTAATTCAGTAACCTATATAATTTCGGACTATTATTGAACTGTAAAGAATTTGGCTGCTGAATTCTATTGATACGCTGTGCAAGTTTCCAACCCCTGCATTTCTTTATGTTCGAATTTGGAAGCAGAATAACCTACAGAGTTAGCTAACCCTCTGCGTCTTGTAAACAGAGAAAAACAACAATAAACAAACACAAAAAAGTAACACCACCAGTTTCTAATGCTAATTCATTACAGGAATTCCGGTGCTTTAAGTTTCTTATAGGTATATCGCCATTGGCATCCTATAAATCTGGTTTTCAGATGAATTTATATTCCGTGCTTATAGTGTGATTGATTATTTCAGAGATGGTTCACAATTGCATAGGTCGCCTGGTTTACATGGTGGAAATGCCCACTCCAGTTTTTGGCGCATTTATGTAGTATTTGCAGTTCTATTTTTTTTCTCCCTTTATGGCAGCCCTTTTTCGTTTGGAAACTTTTTTCGCTTTAGTGATTTATTGTACACAATGTAAATAGAATCTCCAGGTTACTGTAATTTACAACAAAAAGATGATTGACAGGGACGCTGTTGAATTTTCCTTTGCTTTCATGTATGGTACAAAACACGTTCCCGGCAAACATGCCATTGTTTTCAGCAATGAGATAGGCCAATAATGCTCTCCGCACCTGGACGTGCTTAATGTTAAGGTGTTGTATTTTACTAATCAGTGCAACAATATGTAGTATATTCAGTATATTTTTCAAAGCTTCTCCTTTTCGGGTTTTGTGCAAGATATTTATTCTATTCAGCCTCCCCCTAGAGAGAAGATTCAGCATATGGGCTTTGTCAACATTGTATGTGGAATTATGCTGCGTTATATTGACACGCTATGGAATTGTCTATAAATATTATAAAGCATGTACTTACTTTATGTATGGCAGATATTCGATAGTCCCCACTGGAGTTCACGCCTAATACATCATAATCCTTTTTGCAACCTCGTCAACGAACGACATTCTTAAGTCACTTTATTTTTTGTGTTTGCTGTACCAAAGTAGTTACCGCTTCTTCCACGCATTGCAGTTGTCAGGGGACTTATACTTTGCCACATGCAACTGCCGCTGTTGGAAAAATTTTGTTATACTAGACAAATTACAGATTAGAATGCTTGGGTACTCAAGTTACATATCTTATATTGGCACACTTTTACACATCCCTTCCAGCTACCGTAACCTGTAACCCCATCTGCTACGTTCCACCATCCTTTACGTGGCGTCTGGTGAGGGCGCTGATGGCGTCGTCGTCGGCGACCTTACGTTGCAATTGTTGTAGTCACTAATGCATCAAAACCATTACTTCACAATATTATTTTTTGTGATGGTAAACATATCTTAGTACCATGAATTCGTGTATGCTTTAATGACACTGATCTCCAGCTTCATGTAGCTGGTCTTATGATCACCATCCTTAAGGGGCGGATCGGAGTGTCATTTTTTTACTTTCTCTACTACGTATACTAAGTAGGGGAAGTATTGTATTCCACCCAAAAATTCGACACCGAGATTTCACAGGAAATACATGTTTTCAGACCCCCTAAATCCAAAAAAAGCATTTTTGGAAACATGTCCGTGTGTGTCTGTGTATCTGTGTGACTGTCTGTGAACAGCATAACTCAGAAGCGAACAGTCAAATAAACACCAAACTTGGTATTTAGGTTCAGTATCTTCCAGAGATGCGACACGAAGGTTTCCAAGAAAATTCCCCCACCCCAGATTACCCTTTACATGGAAAATTTTTCGAAAATTTTAATTTTCTCTAAAAAGGCTATAACGATTTTGATTAAAATATGATATGTTTAAGATATTTTCATGACAAATAAAATGTATATCTTGAATTTTCTGGTAATGTCTCCAAGTATTCTTCATTATGAACGACTTTTGCATAACTGGTAAACCATAAGAGATGCACAAAAGTTTACTACACAATAAATGTAGATCGCGTTAAGATACACAACTTATGTCATATACATTTTTTTTGGTTGAGTGAACCATTTTCAAGATATTGCTTGTTATTCCCTTAAATTTTTCAATACTTATTTTCTCAAATGGGAATTCGTTATTCATTTTTTTGTCTTTGATATGCAAAGGGTATTAATCTGTGGCAAAGGGAATGGTGCTGCACCTAGCAACCAGCTATTAAGAGATATTTATGTGCTTAAAGGCCACTGTATTTCTATATTGCCCTTGTAAATATATATTCCCCTTACATCTACAAGAAAATTAGCAATAAGATAAGAGTCTGCAAATGTTTATCTCGATTAACATTAAGTAGATGGAGAATAATCGTTTGTAAACATAGTTTGTACAAAAGTAGAGAAAGTCATGTGAGTGTAACACATCAGATTTTTTTAGATTGCCTTATCTTGTACTGCATATGCACTCTGCGAAGCGGAACGTCATGCCCACTACGGTATATTTCTTCACCCACCGTCTGTACGCAGAGGACACATTGCAAGACATTATGCTCTCTGCATCGACAACTTGGAATCACCGACCAGGTCACTATAATCCTCTCTCTAATAACAATCATCAGCATTTTAAAATATTCCATAAAAAATAGCCAAAATGTATATGTGAAGTTCAGTACATTATGCGCTACAGTTTTTATTGCTTTACTTTATAATTATGTTGCGTTCTAGCGAACCAAAGGACGGAGATTTTGTGTTGTAATTGCTTAATAGGAACAGACATTTAATGTAGTGTTTTACACTTTGAAAACTGAATACATATGATGTACATCGAGTCATAAAACCATTCTTTATTTTAGGAAATAAAACACATTCTATTATTCTAAGTAAGCGTATTTAACAATTAAAACCCTTTGAATCAGTAGACCATGTTACTTTATATAATATTCAAAACAATAATAAAGGAAGGTAATAAAAACGTAAACACGATGTGTACCTTCTACTTTAATGCAGCTGAAAGGCCAAAAATATTTAAGAAAATTTTGCAAAATGAATTTACAAGCATTGGAATGTCATATTCACTGTAGTAGAAGTATTACAAAATGTCTGATGTTTGACAACCATACCGGCTTCTCTAACTACTATTATACTAATCTAACAAAAGGTTGGTTTTCCAACTCCTTCCTGATTAATCTCATATATGTTTTTGAGAAACTATGTTATTACACATTTTAGAACAGGTACTACACAAGAGTATATAGAAGCTGATACGATACTAGATGTTTTGTATATACCTCTACCTCGGTATTGCATACTCTGCAAAGTTCATGAGAAACAAGTAAATGACACTTCAAAGTATTTTTTCAAAATATTTGAAAACGTCAAGAAAAGCGAAATTTGGGAAATTTGCTAATTCTCCAAAAATCTATTTTACTCACATCATATATTTTAATTACTTCTACAACTTTCCTCAAGAAAACCTTTGTCTACCTCTCCTGTTTTTCTAGTGACATAAATTTTTTGAAATTCTATGACATGGAAGAGGACTTTAGAGGTTATTCTCATAAAATTAAAAATAAAAATTTAATTTGTCACATTACTCTCTCTATTTTGTATTATCCTCGCTTGACAGCATTGCTCTCAGTACTGCCTATGAATTGTTTTGTAATGTTGACGTTGGCATCACGTGATAAATATGGCTGATTAAAATCTCATATGCTGCAATATTTAAAAAAGAAAAGTTTTTTAACGGCACTGTCAATTGCCAGGATTATATTGATGCCGCCGGTGTGACAGAGGTGGCTGTCAATTTTAAGCACACTTAAAATCAATCGATCTCGGCCGGACTTGAGCCCGCGACCTTGAAATCAAAAGGCGTGCGCCTAACCAACTGAGCCACCCAGGCCGACATACCTACTACTGTATAGCTGCATATTTCTAGTTGTAGTCACAGTGTGCTTGTGAATAAAAGGTATGAGGGAATACTACGTGCATTGAGTCTATCCAAAGGAAAGTCTGAACATTCTATTACATAAATTGTTAGTTGGGGCTATGGAGATTTTGCATTGTGTAACTTGGATTGTTGTATCAGTTCGCAGCAATCCTAATCATAAGACATCTTTTTCACAGCATTAGACAGATTTGAGAACATCAAAAATAACGACAACTTCCGATGTAAAGTATAGTTTGCGGTGGGGAGATTTTATTCAAAATCTTTGCCTGTCATGCTTAAATGGTGTCTGACTTAAGTATGAATTTTAGTCTGTTCTCTTCACAGTCAGACTGACGGACGGAGACACAGACGGAAAGACAAACACACGTGGACGGTTCTAAAGTTATTGTTTACTTCTTCTTTTGAATACACGAGACCTGTGAACGTGTATATCAAGTAAATTCTTGCTGTCGAATTTTTAAGGGGAGTGCAATTAAAATTGAGTTTTTATTTATGAACGCTCTTTAACTGCGGTAGTCCTTAGTGTCCCATTCTATATTGGGCGTGAAAGACCGGTAATTTTGCTCAGAGGCCTCTTTATAAGGCTTGAGGTTCTTTTACGTGCCGTAAATCTACGACACGGGACCATTGGCTTTACTTCCCTTCCGAAGGAAGCGATGCTAAGGATTTTTACGCCCAAAATACTCCATCGCCCTCCGCCGGGTTTGAATCCGCGACATCGGGAACTAGAGAGGGGAATGCAATACTTCCCATCGTTCGGTATATTTACAACTACGCAATCATGCATTCATTTTGTTTTCATATGCTTAGGACATGACAAGCGTGGCTGGTATAATATAGGATTTTGCATTTCTAGTGCATTAACGAAGTTTTGAACGTTTGAGTGTGGGCATTGGAACTGAGTATTCTTTCCCTGGACAAGTAATGAGACATTTCTTCATCACTGCCAGAAGAGTTCGCAATGAACATAGTAATGGTTCCTTTGAACGTACCATTTTAAAAATAATTTTCCTCCGAAAATTCACTTAATTTGCTCCTAGGATTAAGTTAATCAAATGTAATCTGTATTTCATCATCTCTTAGTGAAATGTCTTTTCTCAGTGCCATTTACATACATAAAATTCACGCCTACTTCAGCGTTTTAAGATTGTTGTTATTATTATTACATTCATTATAATATTAGATATTATTCATAGTAAAGATTAAATATACCAAAAATAACAAAAATCTGATGTGCTACACTCATATGACTATCTCTACTCTTGTACAAACTATTTTTACAAACGCTTATTCTCCATATGCTTCATGTTAATCGAGATATCGAGATGTCAATCTTATTGGTAATTTTCTTGTGGATGCAAGCGGAATATGGTAGGTTTTAAGCGATAGTCAAATCTTTTAAGCGTTGGTTGCTATGTGGCGCATTTCAATCTCTTTGCATGTCCAGGGCATAAAAAAATGAATAACTAATTTGAGAAAAAGTATAAGTATTGGAAAATTTAAGGGAATAACAAGCACTATCTCGAAAGTGGTTCACTGTACAGAAAAATGCATACGACATAAATTATGTATTGTAACGCGATCTACATTTCTTGTGCAGTATAATTTTGTCTATCTCTTATGGTTTACCAGTTATGCAAAATTCGTCCACAATGAAGAACACTTTTGCAGACGTTCTCATAAAATTCGAGATATACATTTCATTTGTCATGAAAATATCTTAAACATATGATATTTTAATCAAAATCGTTACAGCCATTTTTGAGAAAATTAAAATTTTCGAAAAATGTTCCATGTAAAGGGTAGTCTGGGGTGAGGGGATTTTCTTGAAAACCTTCGTGTCGCATCTCTGGAAGATACTGAACCTAAATACCAAGTTTGGTGTTTATTTGACTGTTCGTTTCTGAGTTATGCTGTTCACAGACAGTCACACAGATACACAGACACACACGGACATGTTTCCAAAAATGCTTTTTTTGGATTCAGGGGGTCTCAAAACATGTATTTCCGATGAAATCTCGGTATCGAATTTTTGGGTGGAATACAATACTTCCCCTACTTAGTATACGTACTAGAGAAAGTAATAATAAAGCCAGGAATATATGAAGAGGTGGTGGAAAGGAGAGAAGGAAGTGATGTATAAGGATGAAAATTATTCTTCAGGAGAATCAACGGGAATTTTGTTTCATTACTCTCCGATATAAAAATAAAAGCTCCTACAGGAATGTAAGAGTAGTGCTCAAATCATTCTATATGACCCTTAGCCGCTTGAAGTGGTTTAGGATCTCCTTGAAGAGTTAGTTAAGTACTTAACTGCAAGAAGAAACCGTTGAAGTTGCGCGAAATTAAGATTTCGCCCTCGAGATACTCTGTAAGTTTTAAAACTCCCAAACACGTAAAATTCCTGTATCCTTTAATTTTCCTCCCTTCTTTAACACAGTACTTCATTATTTATTATAAACCTTGGTAAGGAAAACGAGGTTAGTTTGCTGTAATCTGCAGAAGGTACTGAATATGTTTTATACTTACCAACTTTATAGCTTCACATTTTATTTATTCATTTTTTGTTTATAGTTTAACCTCCTTCAACTGGGTAGGCCAAATCGGTCTATGAATCATGCTCAAAGGAGCCCGGTGCCCTATAGCTTAAAGTTATTCTACATTCGTCTTTACAGGATAAGGGAAAACCCCGGGAAAGCCTTATCTGGGTAACTCACCCTAGCCGAGATCCGAACCTCTTGAATGTGAGGCAGGCACGCTACACCCATAAGGTGGAGATGGGCATTGATGTTTTTATTGTTTGCTTTATTTATATGCCACATTTAACATATCCTGTCATATCGACGGCTATTTAACTTTGGAACAATTGCTCATCGGCAGTGATGTTCGCCCGTTTACCCCGCGATTAGTATGTAAGATCTGTGCAGCTGATTCAGATTCTCACAATTATAACTACAAATGCAAATACAAATAGAAATAAGCACGCGCGTCAACAGGAAATATTGCTTCCACATATTATTGGTATGTTTTCAGAAAATGCGCTTATTCATATGCATCAATTCATTCTTTTGCCTGATATATTTCTTCAGCTTCGTCTAGCTTTTCTCTAGCAAACATAAGCTTTCGCATTTTAAGCAGAACTGTTAATATTTGCCCGAATAAGTTTTAACTATCAATTCGTGCTGCGACTACAAGCAAAACATTTTGCTTACCCTTTTAAAATACTTTGTTTTCATATCACCTGAAAGTAGTTTGTAAAAAGTATTCATGTGGTAGTAGACAGGAAGCTTAGGTACTAGTCGGTCACGAGGTGAATGTGTATGGCGGGAAGAGAAACTAACCAGTTACAAACAGGTGGGCGGGGCATCGTCTGGTAAAGAAAACATCCGCAGTTCCGAGTTGCACTTACTAGTGAGGCTGAGGTCTGCACATGTAGTACGGTTTTCATTTTGAGACTGTACATTTCCCTATCGCCTGCCCCTCACTCACCTCTGATCGCTAGCCTTGATTGTCAGTAAAAATAGTAGCGCTCTCTTCCAAGCGCATTCTCATCGTGGACGACCAATGAGTGCTGTGGGTAACGCACGGGCCAGAGTTCGGGAGAGTAATGATTGCCGTTTTTTCGCAGGAATACATGAACATCTAGTCCAGTAGCTATCCTACAATACCTACAGAAAAATAACATTCAGGCTTCCAATTAATAAACAAGGAAATGAGTTTTGATATAGACCGGCTGATTTAAGAACGTGAAAATAAGAGCTTGCATCGAATTGCACACTCTTATCTTTTAAATCCAATAGAATAGGTTTGTTCTTGACTTAAACGTGAAGTTAACTCTGCGAGTATTCTTGGGAGAAGCAAAAGTGTTATACAAATGCGTGATAGGATATGGAATGCAATAGAGGACATTTATGATAGGAGGCAGTGCTCCAACTAAATCGACATGCGCAAACTACAGGAAAATGTCACCGACTTGCTGACATTTTAAACCTTATCATGAAGTTATAAAGAAGGTTCAATCTCGGAATAAGAGGAATTATTAAGCAATGATTGTAAAGAATAATTTTATATCTATGTTTATACAACATTAACTGTAGTTTATTTCTATTGAAGCTTTAAGGAAAGGAAAGGTATACGCAAAAGCGAGGTTTAATTACTTAATGCTTATTTCATTACAATGAGTGGGTCAAATATGTAACAAGCTACCTTGCTTATCACGCTTCAGTGTATCACGTTTGCACATTCTGCTACCTGCTCATATCTTCACTCCAAAATACTTCTGCGGTCACTGTAAGCCTAAGAAACGCAGACCTAATTGTAAGACACACATAGAATATGTAGGTTTTATTAATGGGACGTCAGCTTAAACAGCCATCATTAAATAAAATGATAAATGAAGCTTACGTATATATCTAACTCACCTCTGAAGTAAGCTGCGAGTCCTCCAGCAATGGCCAGTAAAGCCAAGGCGTTCACAAGGACCTGAGCAAATCGGAATCTTAATCGTCCTCGTGTTACATAGTGGGCTGATGGTCTCCTCATATCTCGTATTATCTGAAATTATTACGAAAGCGTAACATATCACAAACAATTAATAGTGAAAGGAATCAGTTCACAGAATTCTTTTGATCAGTTATTTTCAGTCCTTACTCTGCGGTCATGTTACTCTTACAACCGCTGAAGTAATTACTGAGGTAGAGATGTATTCGTTCTTAAAATTCGACGCCAGCAATTTCACCAGAAATGCAGATATAACGTTCTTGAAGTAGAAAAATATCCATGTGTTTATTAATCAATCTATTTGCAAGCGGCATAAGTTAAAAATGTAAAGTTTAACTCAGGCGCTTTCAAGAATACAAAGTGAAGGTTTTTAAGAAATGCCTCCAACAGAATCGTTACATGGAAAAAAGGTTTGTTATCATTCTTACTGTTTCAAAAATAGCCCCAAAGAACTTTCTTTTCTCTGATCCATGCAGACAGACAGACAGGTAGACGGAGAGGCAGACAGAGATACTCATAGACATTCATACTTTTTTATGCTTGCTTTAAATAGGAAATATTCTATTTAACACAAAAAGTTTATACCGAGATTTCACCAAAACGTTTTAAGGTCAGCTAAACCCACAAGTGTTTTTAGAAAAAGGTCAAATTTGGATTAATATAAAACATGTCTCATATTTAAAACCCAGCCTCTTCCAAGGATGCGACAAGAACATTTTACGAAATCCCCCGTTCCAAACTAACCTTTATATGAAAAATGGTTATGCTTAATTTTCTCCTAATCTTTTCTAACCATTTTGATCAAACTATCGCATTTTATTAAATATTGACATGAAATATATCTATATCTTAAACGTATAAACAAATGTTGAAGGTTTTATGAATAGGCAGTGAATTTCCCTTCGTCCAGATCGAATTGTATATAATGTTGTATAAACAAGGAATCATAAGATATACACAAATACCTACACACAAAAAAAGGGATGTAAAACTCATTAAAATATGTGGTTTGTGTCAAAACATTTTTGGTGGGTTTGGTCCTTTTCATGATATTATATGTTGCATGACTACATTTTGCAAAGTGCATATATGTCGTCTGACGGAGGATCCTTGAAAGTTTCGATTTTTCTTTATTTTCCTTAGCAAGATCCAGCACTTTTAAAGTAAGGTAAAAAATTTAACTCATGAAAGGGGTGTGAATGCCATCTTAAATCAAAGGGAGATCTCGACGGGTGCAATAAAAAAACTTACGACACGTTTATTCTCTCTAACATTTATATAAAAACGCTCTGGAAAGCGGAAACACTTGACAGTTACGCACATTCTCTTGCAAGTGAGCGAGACAGTTCGGCTTTAGGGGTTATCCCACAAGAGAACGTTCGGCGAGCCTCGGAAGGCGGTCGCGATTGCTTATTGTATTACAGGGGTTGTATTAAGTTTTGCTAGTGATATTTAAGGCAGTTATTTTGTGCATATATAGCGAAATTTCTCATGTTGAATATAAGCAATTAAAGCCAAAGATACACTACGTGATCAAAAGTATCCGAACACCTGGCTGAAAATGACGTACAAGTTTGCGGCGTCCTCCATCAGTAATGCTGGAAGTCAACATGGTGTTGGCCCACCCTTAGCCTTGATGACAGTTTTCACTCTCTACACGGAGTGCGGAACTGAGGAGAGGTATCGATGTAGGTCGGAGAGGCCAGGCACGAAGTCGGCGTTCCAAAACATCCCAAAGGTGTTCTATAGGATTCAAGCCAGGACTCTGTGCAGGCCAGTCCATTACAGCGATGTTATTGTCGTGTCACTACTCCACCACAGCCCGTGCAGTATGAACAGGTGCTCGATCATGTTGAAAGATGCAATTGCCATCCCCAAATTGCACTTCAACAGAGGGAAGCAAGAAGTTGCTTAAAATATCAATGTAGGTCTGCGCTGTGATCGTGCCACGCAAAACAAGGGGTACAAACCCCCTCCAGGAAAAACACGACCACACTATAACACCACTACCTCCGAATTTTACTGTTGGCACCACACACGCTGGCAGATGACGTTCACCGGGCATTCGCCATAGCCACACCCTGCCATTGGATAGCCACATTGTGTACCGTGATTCATCACTCCACACAAGGTTTTGTCACTGTTCAATCCTGTAATGTTGACGCTCCTTATACTAAGCGAGATGTCGGACATCTTCCTGCGTGATGTGTGGCTTATGAGCAGCCACTCGACCATGGAATCCAAAGTTTCTCACCTCACGCCTAACTGTCATGGTACTTGGAGTATATTCTGATGCAGTTTGGAATTCCTTGTGTGATGGTCTGGATAGAGGTCTGCTTATTACTCTTTGCGGCCCTCTTCAAATGTCGGCAGTCTCCGCCAGTCAACAGACGAACTTGGCCTGTACGCTTTTGTGCTGTACATGTCCCTTCACGTTTCCACTTCACTATCACAGAAACAGTGAACCTAGGGATGTTTAGGAGTGTGGAAATCTCGCGTACAGACTTCTGACACAAGTGACACCCAATCACCTGACCACGTTCGAGTCCGTGAGTTCTACGGAGCGTCACATTCTGCTGTTTCACGATGTCTAATGACTACTGAGGTCGCGGATAATGAACACCAGGCAGTAGGTGACAGCACAATGCACCTAAGATGTAAATGAATGTTTGTGGGGGTGTTCGGATACTTTTGATCACGTAGTGTATTTTCTTTAACCCTGAACGAAGGAATGAAAGAAAATGACATTATAAACCTAAAACTTTACTTGCATCCACTAAACCAGAAACCAATATAGGTATAGTACTTTTAACCTTCAGATAATAATAGTAATAATAGTAATAATAATAATAATAATAATAATAATAATAATAATAAAACGCAGTTAATCGAACTAAAATCGTGTATCTAAAACGGTTATGTTGGCCCTGGATATTTTATATTTGGGTTCTTGAGACCCTTAGTTAAGCCGTTCTACTGAAATATATACCAAGCTTTTGGCTTATTTTGAAAGCGTTTATGGCTTAGGTTGTCCATAAAATAGTAATAATAAAAAAGCTACATTTTTTACATTTAAGGTATTAAAATCTAATTTTAAGGCCTAATTTATCCCTAACCGAGTGTATACGAACTGAACCACCGAATGTTTCCGAAACGGCTGAAACGTTTGCTAGCTGTGCGATTAAATATTTACGTAATAGACTGCAATTACATAGAGAGGATAAATCTGCCGATTGATTCAATTTTTATTGTCAATAGAGGTGAAACACACCACTGTAGTAGCCCTAATGGTATTGATAGCTTTATAGATCATAATCACACATGGCTTCCGTGGTATAATGGTTGAGCGGGATGTAAATCAGAAGTCACTAATGTACTTAAAAATTGCCATTAGCTCATTATGAAAGGCATGTTTTTTAATTTTTCCACATGTGTCCTATAAAATGTAGTATGAAAAAAGATTAATGGTAAATTTCCTTACACAGTTTGGGCAATACACTAAAATTAAGAAATGAAGGAATGATTACAAATTATGCTTCTTTAACCCTGAAATTAGTGAAGCAAACCATCTGAATTTTTTACTGAATTGTGTTAGTTCAAATCTTTAAAAGGTAGGGACCCAGTTCTTTACCTGTCATGCTTCCTCGACCCTCCTAACAGCGTAACATCGCCTTACACCGTCACGTAACCAGAAGAAGGAAGTTGCGAGCAGAGGAAAAGGGTGCTCTCTGGAAACCTATCGGTAATGTATGATCTCTAAAGCATTTTGTGTGAGATAAATACTTGCTAAATTAAAAATTAATTATATAAACATTTTTTGTTGCATAATGTATAGAGCTAGCATAAACTTGATTCTAATACTCCAATTAACTTATTTTTAGAAAGCAAGCTTCAATATTAAGTTATAAAGACTTAATAAAAGTTTCGTAGCTTCTACTGCTGAAGGTTGCTGAGGAAACGGAACATATATTATGAAAAATGTATGTTGCGGAAATGAGCAATTAATTTTTTTTCGAGTATATGAACAAAAAATCCTTACTTTCAGAAGTTAGCAATCTTCAGTGACCACCATATGCATCTTCCTGATCTCCTTTTGATTCTTTATTTTGGCCCTCTTCTTTTGCCTTCCTTCCTGGTGCAGTTTCAGGAGATTTGACTCACTTTCGCCACCCGCTTCCGATCCATGTAGTGAAGTGTTTTTATTGTGTGCATTCAAGGTTCCAGTCCTGCTTTGTTTAAAACCTTAACTCTGCAATTATTTCCTTTATTATAATATAGCAATGCATAGTACACAGCAATATTCAGCACTTTTGGATCACAAACATGGTTTTAGGACACCTAATGCACACTGAATTGTTAAACCTTACAATTCTGTTAAACCTTACCTTATTCTGGGTTTTACCATCCACATATTTTTGCAAACGTTCAGGATGTGAAAGCTCTAAATGTTGGCTTTATTTCATTTAAAACTGCCACAGTGAGTGAATGCTTGTGTGTATAGCTGCTGCTATCAATATTGTACTTGCACCATCCTTCTTTGGGATACAACTGGTGCATAGGTTTCTGGTCGGTTGACACTTTGTGAAAATAAATGGCCCAATTTGCTTTCCTCATATTCTCTACACTAGAATTATTTTTTCCATAGTAAACCTGCAGAGAATCTATTTTCTTTGCAGTCAGTCTTCCTCTACCTCCTAAACTTTTTATATCCTCCATCGTCCCTTTTTCTCCTTCAGCAGTCAACGAAGTTTTCACCAACCCTTTTCTGAACGTGTTCAATACATTCCAGTTTTTCACTTGGATAGCCATAAGGTTGCTGCAAACTAGTTTATGTTTTTCAGCCCATTTCTTCTCTTCTGTGGGATCTGCCAAGGATTATCTCACTGCACATTCATGCGAATACTTGGATTTAATGGCAATATCCTATTTTTAGCCACTGTCAACACTTATTATTGAAGCTACCCCAAACAGGGATATATCTCTCTTCATCCAGGTACCATCAGCTGAAACACACAAATCTGTGGACTCATCACTTAATTCTACTTTCTCTTCTCTTTCCTATACTAATTCATCTACTGCAGCTCTCATACCTTTCTTTACAGCAGCACATGTTACATTGGAAATGTATTTGTTTACAGCATCAAATCTTATAATAGGTGGAGGCATGTTCATCATTTCACAAAAGCTATTTATATCTTCTCTCCCCTTTCCCAAGCACCTAATTCCATATGCTAATCTAAAATTACTTTCATAAATACCTTCTGGTCCTTTCCTGGATGAAGAGAATGAAAATTCAAAACTGCAGCTCTCATACACAAATTTGAACTCAGAAGCAACACCAGCTCTGCTTGTTTCCATAATTTTGACACAATTAGTACGTTGTAATTTGAGCAGGCACATTATATGTTTATTGCATTACATAATAGGTTTAGATGTATAAGTCTTAGCCCTGATATTGATAAATCTTCATTGGATACACTGTTATCCAAAACTTGCAGATCAGAATCAATTTTAGAAAATGAGGTGATAGGTTATGCTGTATTAGTTTGTCTGCTACTGGTTGGTTTTGTTATTCAAAACGGTTTCCATGAAAGTTTATTTTTATACACTATTTTATCTTATAATTGTAAATACTATCACAATTATTGTGAAATACACTAGCTAAGTCAGTAAAAACAATTACTTTCAAAAACATTTACCACTTTAATACCAACCTCAAGAAAAACATTTTCTCTCCAGATTGTGCACTGGTGCCGTCTCCTGGTGGAAGAAGGGTGTACGATATAACACAGAGAAAATAATCTTGGAATGGAATTGCCCATAGAGATTCATTGCACCAAAATAAAATGATGCAACCAGCAGTGTTAATTTTGACTAAAAGTGGGCGTGGCAATATAAGCACACTAGTATGTATTTTGTTTTTTAATGCATTAAGAGCTGGAATATCATGTTAATATTTACGGAGAGTGAGGAAAGCATCATGAATGTTAAAAAAATAACAAATTCAAAAAATTGAAAATTTTGACCGTACCGCAATTGATGCGTGAAATACTCTATATTCTATATTTCCTTTTCTTCCTGACTAGTTCTTAATGGTCAATCGTATTTTCATTCGTATACTATTTCGTCCATGACCCCCAATTATTACGCTTTCTGTTCTGCACTTTTAATGATTTGAATGCGCTCAGGTGGGCGGTAGCTTTCTAAGGCAGTAAAGCAATGCTAGCCTGAAAAAGAAATAAAACATTGTGCGCAGCGGGGTATTCTGGAGTGACTTAACAGCCTGCAAGCCTTAAAAGCTCGACCTTGAGTGGCTATCGAATGCGTGGCAAGTGGTGGGTAGCCGGGACCTGAGCAGCCATGTCCGCTGACTACTGACACGCGGGGCAGCCCTATCTCTGAATAATCAATAGGAGATCGCGAAATAAAACCCAAAACCAAGCTGTTACGCATCCCCTGCCGAAAGGATGTTTGACACATGGGAGATGTGTCATTAACAGAGTCTGTAAGGTACCTGACGGTCATATTTAGTCTCGTATTTAGTCTTGCGAGGCTCTGCTTAGGCGGATCTGAGATATCGGTAACTAGTAGTAGTTTACTAGTTCCACCAAACCGGAGGGCTCCTCAACAAGGGACTCAGAGAGAAGCAGTAATAAAGTTATGTAGCTGGTGCCTCAAAATGGGACCCTGCCACCAAGTATAAATGGAGACAGGAACTGTGACTACCGGAGATGTGGAGAAGCAGGCCTTGTTTCCAAAACCCGAAGTTCCTTATAGGGACTCCACGAGCTTTATAACTTGAACCGCGGTGGTTGGAGCCCCTACTCTGCAGAGTAAAAAAATGGAGGTGGGAACTGGGACTTCCGGAGATGTAGAGATGCAGGCCCCGCCTCCAAAAAAGCGAGATCAGTATACCTCAATTATCCGAGAGGAGGTGACTAGGAGAACTGGACTGTAATAGATAAGGCTTAATTGGGGCAGGTTGAGCCATGGCGATTTCATTCGTTCAGGCTAACTTGCAACACAGTATTACTACCTCGCGATTTCTTTGCGGTGAGATAACAAGGCATGATCTGGATGTCACAATAATATAAGAACCCTGGCTTAGGCAGGGCCATACTATTGGACTAAACATAAAGAGTTTTACTATTTTCAGTGCTTGTATGATGTAAAACCAAGAGCAGGTGTCCTGATAAGACTCGGTAACGGCCGGAATTTCTTTCGAAAGATCTGATGGCGGTCTTAGTGATGTATGAGCAGAGTGGAGTGCCACGTCAGATGTAGCACCCCGCCGTCGGCCTATTTCCTATATGTCTCTGAGGAATCTCCTTCTCCTCCTCAGGAGTTCAGAAATCTGGTGTTTTATTGCAGGGATAGAAACCCTAACCTATTTATTGGATGTGACTCAAACGCCCGTCATCAATGGGAAGGGAAGATGTTGCTTCAGTATTTGAGCACAACAGATCTTGAGATCTTGAACCAAGGGGACTTCCCAAATTTTGTGAATTACCAAGTAAGGAGGTCCTGAACTTGTCAAGAGTCCTTCGGGATACTAGAAGAAATCAAGGATTGGAGGGTCTATTTGGAACCTTCCCTATCAGACTATAGACATATTAGCTTTGATGTTGAGGGAAAAGGCAACGACCGCATGTACAGATACCCTAGTAGGACAAATTAGGACTCCTTTATCCTGGTCTCTGCTTATGAAAGTAATTGCCCCCTCATACATGAGGTTCGATCTAAAGATACAACTTGCATGGAATTCTTTTTTAAGATCCATCAAGAAAGAGACACGTAAGCTCCATAATGCATCTATGTCGAATAAATGTCAGGCAACCTAGGATCTCTATAAGGAATCCCAAAGAATGTATGAAAGACAGATTAAGAAGGCCCGTGAGGAACCTGCTATAATATACAAAAGCAGTCGTGTACTGCTCGCTTGCAGAAATTGCGGTCTCCAGAGGCGGGGCCAGGTTGGCCTCGTTGAAAGACTTCTCTGGTGCTATGACGCAATGGGAGGGGAAGACTTTGAGGCTCTTGCTTGAGACTGACTTCCCGGAGACTTGCGTAACGGATCAAGAGCCAACTCGGTCTATCAGTATAACATCCTTTTTGCCGAAGGATTTGGAAATACTGTTACACACATATTTGAGGGATGGAGCATTGATTGACAGACTCATGCACCCTCATCGGTATATCTACTGGCCGGGTAAATTCGCGGAAACGGCGCTCTATCAGCTCTTGTTGAGACTGGAGAGATTGGGCTGTGGAGAACTGGCCATAGAAGTTTTCCTGAAAATTGAAACTGCCTTAAATAATATGACTTTATACGCCATCAAACTGTCTGGAGTGTGGAGGAGTTAATCCGGTAGTTATGGACTGGATTATATCCTCCTTGGAAGGTCATCAGGTAATAGTGACACTGGGGAGTGGGTCCTTGAGGGTGAGTGAGTCCAACAGTTCCCCGCGGCTGCCCGTAAGGGGGAGTTTTGTCACCTACCCTGAGGTGTCTGGTGGTGGATGATCTGTTGAACAGACTCAGTAGAGGAGCTATTCATACTCAGGGTTATGCTGACGGCAAGCGGAAAACTTCCGAGTACTGTTTCGGAGCTGATACAGGGCTCCATACATTCTCTAGAGGAATGGTGTAGAGAAAGCTTTTTGTCTGTTAATCCGGACAAGACTGAAACAATGATCTTCATAAAGAGGAGGAGACTGCCAGGTTTGGCAGAACCCGTCTGTTTGGAAGGAAGATGAAGCTTTCTGGAGCGGTCAAGTATCTAGGGTAATTCTGTATACTGGCCTGAGCTGGAAATGGATATTGATTATAAAATAAAGAAGGCTTATAATGCTTTATAGACCTGTCGGATAGCTATAGGATTAAGGTGGGTCTTGAGACCTAAGCTTATCAAATGGCAATACACCTCGGTTATAAGACAGTCGATAACTTCTGCGGTGCGGTGCGGTTGCCTGCCTCACTTGTGGTACGGGAGTGGTGCTTTAATCTATATCAAAGAGGGTATTCATTGATCCTTACTGGACTTCAGCAGATAATATGGGATTTTATGGGGACTAGATATAATTTCAGCCCATCTTATTCAGTATTAATACATTCCAGAGAGGAGTGGGACGCAGAGAGGGAGTCTCTCTCGAAGGCAGGAGCAGGATGTAGTTTTTGTACTGTTTCCGTCTCGGGAGCAGGACGGGGGCTGGCGCCTGGGATCCTAGAACCAGGCTTGTCATCTCCCTTGGTTGTGTTGCTACGCTCTCAGGCTAATATATATATATGTGCAATCTTAGTATATATATGTGTGTGTGTGCAATCTTAGCCTATGCCATGCATACTCTTAGTATGCCATGTAGACGACTGAAGAGTACATCTACTTGGATAACATGGCGCTTTGAAAGCCCTTAGGGCAGTCAAAACTATATTCAGATTGGTGTGGCAATGCCGAAGGATGTGGGATAGACTCCGTGCCAGCTGTCCAGTTACACTTCTTTGGGTTTCTGGGCATGCTGGTATTAGAGGAAATGAGATAGCCGACACTCTTGCAAAGAGGGGATCGGGATACGATTTTATTGGGCATGAGTGTCGTCTACAACTTTCAGGTATGTGATAATCCAGCCTATGGCGAGGCTTATCTTGAATTCTCGAGTAATCAAAATGCTGCCGGGCAAGCCCATGTTTTTATATTGGGCCTGACGGAAAAGCGAGCGAGTTGCTTCTAAACTTTACTAGACCTAAGCTCGGAGGAGTTGTGGGTTATCTTATAGGCCATAACACTTTGAAGAAACGTTTATAAATAATGAGGCTTACACAAGACCCATTATGTCGGAAAAGTGTGAGGGATTTTGAAACCTCACAGCATATATACTATGTGAATGCGAAGATTTCGCTTTGCGATTTATTCCTTTTTGTAACCTAAAGATATAAGAAAGGAAGATATCAAGGACATGGTCCGTTTTATTCGGACCATTGGACCTAAGCAATGCCCAGGATAAGGGGGAAATGGGGCTCTCAGAGCCTTCGTACAGCCCTCTTAAAGAGGTCATTCAGGGTTGATAATCATCAAATAAAAGAACGGAGAATGTCATAGATTTACAACATAGATTTTTTCCTACAACGCAACTGCAAAATCCCTACAAGGGAAGGCAGCTTGCAAACTAAGACATAAGTACATAGGCCCACCAGAACCTATGGTCTGGGCTTGTAGAGGACTCAAATTCGAATATCCGTGGTTCACTTTACTGCCTGCATGCATTAATAAGGACATGTGGCCGGATTGTGCCCGGTTTGAATATGTTTATGACATGCACATTATTCAAAATTAATTTAATTGGTTTTAATTAGAATGAAGTTGTCAATAAACACTTGCTGAAAGAAAATAAAATAACCACGATTTCTTTAAATACTGAAGTAATTGTGTCTACCTCGTTAATCCGAGGTAATGGGAGGTGAAGGTACCTCGAATTTTGGATAACTCGGACTATACAGAGCACCATAGAAAAATTAAAGACGAAATGAAACGAATAACAAATCAAGGTGAAGTTATTTACTGTAAATATGTACATACATACATGGGTTATTTCTTAAAAAACTATTTAAGCACGTTCTGCTTCAGGATACTGAATCGCTTTTGCGCGGCAAGTCAAGCCATCGTTTGAGTAACATGGTGTCGTAGGTGTTGCCTCTGATTGTTGTTCTATATAGCGCAATGCCGCCTCCAACACAGTAAATCCCTGATTATGGTTCATCTTTGGCGTTCTCTTTTCTGTGCCTTCCTCCTCGATTTCTTCTGTCGGCTCCTTCAACATCTCAACAATTGATGTTTCTGTAAGTACAAACTGTTCATCGCTCTTCATCCATTCCGTAACTTAACTTTCACTGCCACTCGGAAGCTGTGCGATTAGGTGTGACAGTGGTACATCATCACAGAATTCACTCTAACCAGTCGATTTGCTCTCTAAAATTCTCTTCCCCGATTTCACAAGTGTCGCAGGCCTCACTTCATACCATGACTCTGCTAAACATTACAATGCGTCCCTCATGGTTGTTTGTTTTAGAAAATTTGTGATGTTTGCATCTTCTTCCGTTGATTGTAGAAGTGACTGCAACATCGGCGTCGATACTCTTTTTAAGCATTCCAAAGCCCCCTGATCCATCGGTTGTATCAAACTTGTGACATTAGGCGGCAAAAATAAAGCCTCAATTCCATCACACTACAGTTCCTTTTCGTATGGTTGCGATCCAGTGTTGTCCATCAATAAGATCGCTTTACTAGGCAAACCATGTTTCTTCAAAAGAATGTTAGTTTCCGGCACATATTCTTCATAAAACCATTCTTAAATATTCCTTTGTCCATCCAGGAATTCTTTTGCGTCTTTATAAGGGACAGGCAGTGCAGACAAGCAAATGTCTTTGAGAGCACTACGTTTCGCGGACTTGCCTATGACGGCAAGCTTTAGTTTGTGTGTACCTGATGCATTTGATGCAGCGAGTACTGTCACGCTTTGTTTACTCTTTTTTTGGCCAAAACCATGACGTTCTTCGCGCGAAGCAAGTCTTTTAGAAGGTAACCTTTCAAAGTTGAGCTCTGTTCCGTCCCAATCATATAAGTGAACATTTGTGAGGTTTTTCACTTTTTATGAGTTGTTCAAGTTTTCACCTTCTGTAAACTCGTTTCTAAAAAATCATGCTTTTTCTTACAACATTGGGCCGGAAATTGGACTTACCTTATGCCTTTGTTGACTGAACCGGATGAACAATGCTTCACTAGTTTTTTTTTTTTGTATTCTGCCCTCCTCATACACTTTCTTTCAAAAGAGTTATGTGCATCTAAACACTTTGTTGAAGAATACTTCTCCAGTTTATGCCTGTTACGTCGCCAGTCTCCAATGGTTATTTCCCCAACACCGTATTCCGCTGCAAGCTTTCTAATTGTCTCCTCTTTATTCAGTGTTTTGAAAGCTTGTAATTTCACATTTAATGGTGCAAATTTCCTCTTACATTTAGCACTCATTGCTGAAAGAAATTAAAAATAATGTGTGTAACCTATTCAAACGTAGTCTATTTTCAAAGAAGGCTACAAACATACTAAAATAAAATACTCCTTTAACTTGCCACAACCATGGTTTCCTGTTTGGGTTGCAAGAGATACAGCAAAACTTATGTTAAATATTAAGGCTACCTGTTTTCCTATAATAGTGTCAAATATTTGCGGTCATAAACTTCAGTATGTTATTATTGCAGCTGAAAAGTATTTCCGGTGGAGAATGTTTGCTACAAATTATGCAAATATTTATTATGGAAGGATTTGCTCAGTTTTCGGCTTGTCCCTAATTGAAAGGAAGTTAATCCTTGCCAGGTAACACACACTCTATACACGAGAGGTAGGGAGGTAGATGTCTTCAAGTAGCTCAGACTTAATGGAACCTTGAATTTGCGAGACTCTACTGTACATATTTTGTAAAAAGAAAAGAATTTAATGTATTTCAAATCGCTCCTTCTACCCCCTCTCCTACAAATTTGTGCTATAAAATTTATTTTTATGCTTCTTTTTAATCGACATAAACGTTTGCAGAAATCCATTTCGTACTACACGTCATTTCGTTATGTGTACGAGAGACATACAGCAAGACGAAGTGTGTCAGACATTTAAAATGGGTGTAGCTATGTGATAGTTTTGAAATGCCACTATTTGCATCAGAAAAAAGCATACCGCTTAAAGCTTCGAAAGAATTTAACATTATTATTGGCAAGTGTATTTGATTAAATTTGTCGAGATTCTTTATATGATATTATTAATGCAACGGATTTTAAAACCCTAATGTCTCCTCAACATGTAGAGATTAGGGATACAGCAGGAATACTTCCAAATCACTAATATCAACTCATAAAACATAGATGATTTTTTTACCTATGAGTGTGGTCAAAATATCTAAAATTTAATGTTTCTGGTGATATACACACAATTGCATTCAAATACATTCTGACATCCTACTGTTTGCAGATCTTCCTTTCATTTTTCAGAGAGGGCTTACATTACAATAATTGTTGCAACTGTATATATCATTATATTATACTCTGCGTCACTACTGTCAACCAGACACGGATGAGTTACAATTTATGCTCCATTTAAATAGTTATTAAGATTGCGTGAACCATTCACTCGCGGTATCTAGTCACTTATTCAATTATTTAATGGAGGACAGTAAAGACAAATAATCCCCTGCTTTCATTTTAACATGCAGTAAACGAAAATATCTACCTGGTATAGAGTATTAGTAACACTATTCCCATCGGCTAATATCACAGCTCTCTGCATCGTAAGCCAAGTCGGGCGGCAAAAGTCTTCACCATCTAATTACAACTTCGTAACTGTAGCGAAAATCACGATTTGTATTAAAGAAAGCAAAAAAAAAAAAAAAAAAAAAAAAAAAAAAAAAAAAAAAAGCAAAACAGCCAATGCTTGAATATGGCGAAACTAGACATCTCAGTAAGAAAGTCAAGGTAACAACGAATGTTCATTAGCTGCTGTTCCGTAACATACTTCAATTACACTCATGTCCTGTCGTTTCATATTTGAACTAGATGTCAAGAAAAGCGCACAAAATTTAAAACTTTGTTGAAGTGTTAAAACGGGTGTGATTCTACTCCAAAAAATCTGATGTGTTACATTCACATGACTTTCTCTACTCTTGTACAAACTATTTTTACAAACGCTTATTCTCCATATGCTTCATGTTAATCGAGATATCGACATGTCAATCTTATTGCTAATTTTCTTGTAGATGCAAGGGGAATATGGTGGGTTTTAAGCGATAGTCAAATATTTTAAACGCTGGTTGCTATGTGGCGCATTCCATTCACTTTGCATGTCTAGGACATAAAAACATGAATAACGAATTTGAGAAAAAGTATAAGTAATGGAAAATTTAAGGAAATAACAAGCAATATCTCGAAAACGGCTCACTCAACAAAAAACATGTATATGACATAAATTGTGTATTGTAACGCGATCTACATTTTTTGTGTAGTAAAATTTTGTCTATCTCTTATGGGTTACCAGTTATGCAAAAGTCGTTCACAATGAAGAATACTTTTGGAGACATCTCCAGAAAATTCGAGATATACATTTCATATCTCATGAGAATATCTTAAACATATGATATTTTAATCAAAATCGTTAGAGCCATTTTTGAGAAAATTAAAATTTTCGAAAAATATTCCATGTAAAGGGTAGTCTGGGGTGGGGGTATTTTCTTGAAAACTTTGGAGTCGCATCTCTGGAAGATACTGAACCTAAATACCAAGTTTGGTGTTTATCCGACTGTTCTTTTCTGAGTTATGCTGTTCACAGACACCCAAACACACAGACACACACATAGACACACACACACACGGACATGTTTCCAAAAATGCTTTTTCTTGGATTCAGGGGGTCTCAAAACATATATTTTTGGTGAAATCCGGTATCGAATTTTTGGGTGGAATACAATACTTCCCCTACTTACTATACGTAGTAGAGAAAGTAAAATGATAACAATCTGATGTGTTACACTCACATGGCTTTCTCTACTCTTGTACAAAGTATTTTTTAAACGCTTATTCTCCATCTACTTCATGTTAATCAAGATAAACATTTGCAGACTATCTTATTGCAAATTTTCTTGTAGATGTAAGGGGAAAATATATTTACAAGGGCAATATAGAAAAACAGTAGCTTTTAAGCACATACATATCTCTTAATAGCTGGTTGCTAGGTGCAGCACTATTCCCTTTGCCACAGATTGTAACTCTTTGCATATTCAAGACAAAAAAATCTGATGTGTTACACTCACATGACTTTCTGTACTCTTACACAAACTATTTTTACAAACTCTTATTCTCCATTTATTTCATATTAATCGAGATAAATATTTGCAGAAAGGCTCTTTTGACATATAAAGAAAATTACATTTTAAACATGGTAAATAGTTCTAAGAATATTTGACTATGACTTAAGGCCTACTAAGTGCTCTTTGTTTTATATTTGCAAGGGCAATACAGAAATACAGTAGGCTTTAAACATCGACATATATCTTAATAGCTGGTTGCTAGGTGCAGCACCATTCCCTTTGCCACAGATTAATACTCTTTGTATATCCAAGATAAAAAAATTAATAACGAATTCCCATTTCAGAAAATAAGTACTGAAAAATTTAAGGGAATAACATGCAATATCTCGAAAATGGTTCACTCAACAAAAAATGTATATGACATAAATTGTGTATTTTAACGCGATCTACATTTTTTTGTAGTAAAGTTTTATCTATCTCTCATGGTTTACCAGTTATGCGAAAGTCGTTTACAATGAACAATACTTTTGGAGACATTCCCAGGAAATTCAAGATATACATTTTATTTGTCATGAAAGTATCTTAAACATATGATATTTTATTCAAAATCGTTAGAGCCATTTTTGAGAAAATTAAAATTTTCGAAAAATGTTCCACGTAGAAGGGTAGTCTGGGGTGGGGGAATTTTCTTGAAAACCTTCGTGTCGCATCTCTGGAAGATACTGAACCTAGATACCAAGTTTGTTTGTTTCTGAGTTATGCTGTTCAGAGACACACAGACAGACACACACACGGACATGTTTCCAAAAATGCTTTTTTGGATTCAGGGGGTCTCAAAACATATATTTCCGGTGAAATCTCGGTATCGAAATTTTGGGTGGAATACAATACTTCCCCTACTTACTATACGTAGTAGAGAAAGTAAAAATTCGGATGTGTTACACTCACATGACTTTCTCTACTCTTGTACAATCTATTTTTACAAACGCCTATTCTACATATGCTTCATGTTAATCGAGATATCGAGATGTCAATCTTATTGGTAATTTTCTTGTAGATGCAAGGGGAATATGGTAGCTTTTAAGAGATAGTCAAATATTTTAACGTTGGTTGCTATGTGGCGCATTCCATTCTCTTTGCATGTCCAGGACATAAAAAAAATGAATAACAAATTTGAGAAACAGTATAAGTATTGGAAAATTTAAGGAAATAACAAGCAATATCTCGAAAACGGTTCACTCAACAAACGAAATGTATATGACATAAATTGTGTATTTTAAGGCGATCTACATTTTTTGTGTAGTAAAATTTTGTTTATCTCTTATGGTTTACCAGTTATGCAAAAGTCGTTCACAATGAAGAATACTTTTGGGGACATTCCCGGAAAATTCGAGATATACATTTCATTTCCCATTGCATTATCTTAAACATATGATATTTTCATCAAAATCGTTAGAGCCATTTTTGAGAAAATTAAAATTTCCAAAAAATGTTCCATGTAAAGGGTAGTCTGGGGTGGGGGGATTTTCTTGAAAACTTTCGTGTCGCATCTCTGGAAGATACTGAACCTAAATACCAAGTTTGGTGTTTATCCGACTGTTCGTTTTTGAGTTATGCTGTTCACAGACACAAAGACACACAGACACACACACACACACACACACACACACATACACACACAGACACACACACGGACATGTTTCCAAAAATGTTTTTTTTGGATTCAGGAGGTCTCAAAACATGTATTTCCGGTGAAATCTCGGTATCGAATTTTTGGGTGGAATGCAATACTTCCCCTACTTACTATACACAGTAGAGAAAGTAAAAATGAATAACGAATTCCCATTTGAGAAAATAAGTATTGAAACATTTAAGGGAATAACAAGTAATATCTCGAAAATGGTTCACTCAACAAAAAAATGTATGTGACATAAATTGTGTATTTTAACGCGATCTACATTTTTTGTAGTAAAAATTTGTCTATCTCTTATGGTTTACCAGTTATGCAAAAGTCGTTCAAAATAAAGAATACTTTTGGAGACCTTCCCAGGAAATTCAAGATATACATGTTATTTGTCATAAAAATATCTTAAACATATGATATTTTAATCAAAATCGGTAGAGCCAGTTTTGAGAAAATTAAAATTTTCGAAAAATCTTCTATGTAAAGGGTACTCTGAGGTGGGGGGATTTTCTTAAAACCTTCGTGTCGCATCCTTGGAAGATATGAACCTAAATACCAAGTTTGGTGTTTATCCGACTGTTCGTTTCTGAGTTATGCTGTTCACAGTCAGACACACACACAGACACACACACGGACACACAGACAGACACACAGACACACACACGGACATGTTTCCTAAAATGCCTTTTATTGAATTCAGGGGATCTCAAAACATGTATTTCCGGTGAAATCTCGGTATCGAATTTTTGAGTGGAATACAATACTTCCCCTAATTACTATACGTAGTAGAGAAAGTAAAAATGAATAACAAATTCCCATTTGAGAAAATAAGTATTGAAAAATTTAGGGGAATAACAAGTAATATCTCGAAAATGGTTCACTCAACAAAAAAAATGTGTATGATATAAATTGTGTATTTTAACGCGATCTACATTTTTTGGGTGGTATAATTTTGTCTATCTCTTATGGTTTACCAGTTATGCGAAAGTCGTTCACGATGAAGAATACTTTTGGAGACATTCCCAGAAAATTCAAGATATACATTTTATTTATCATGAAAATATCTTAAACATATGATATTTTAATCAAACTCGTTAGAGCCATTTTTGAGAAAATTAAAATTTTCAAAATATCTTCCAGGTAAAGCGAACTCTGGGGTGGGGGGATTTTCTTGAAAACCTTCGTTTCGCATCCGTGGAAGATACTAAACCTAAATACCAAGTTTGGTGTTTATCTGACTGTTCGTTTCTGAGTTATGCTGTTCACGGACAGACACACACACACACACACACACACACACACACACACACACATACATACATACAGACACACAGACACACACACGGACATGTTTCCAAAAATGCTTTTTCTGGGTTCAGGGGATCTCAAAATATAGATTTCCGGTGAAATCTCGGTATCGAATTTATTGGGTGGAATACAATACTTCCCCTACTTACTATACGTAGTAGAGAAAGTAAAAATAGTGAAACATATCCTGGCGTATTAGAAACATGATACACATTATTTATATTCCTTTTTCAAGTCATTAGGCAGTTATTGGATTAGTTAGTTGCAGGTTTAGTGCTGTTTTTCTCAGATATGATTTTCATTTTCTCCATCAGCTAAAGAGAGTAGGGAAACAATGTATTTCCTCCAAAATTGTATACTGAGATTATTGGAAATACACTTTTGGGATTTCACAAAAATAGCAGTTTTAAAAAAGGGCCGGTGTCATCTAAGTGCACTGTTGTCATAACCCAAAAACGAAGAGATGCCTAAATACCACATTTGGTTGAAGTTCAGCACTTGAAGGAATGGGACACGAAGATTTTCAAGAAAATACCCACCCCATACTATCTTTTAAATGGGAACGTTTTCTTATTTTTTTATTTTCTCAAAAACGCATGCAATGATTTTGATTGAAATGTCATATTTATCATATTGGTATGAGGAATAAAACCAATGTCTTGAAATTCCTGTAAATGTGATGAGACACCCTCTTTACGTGAATGTATATTGTATAATTTTGTATAACAAATAAATTTTGAAATTAGGACAATGCACTTCCTCAGGAGATATGCAGAACGTTTTAAAATACACAATTTGTGTCACGTTTTTCGTACTGTTAGCTTTTTCGATATATTCTATGTTGCAAGTTTTGAACTTTCTCAGGGGTCATCTGGGTAACGGACATTCTTGGAAGTTTTGCTTGTTACCACGAAGAAACACTTGAATGCTTTTTCCGTGTGCTACTCTTGTTGTATAATTTTAAACAATCCCTAAAATATGCATTGAGTAAAGTATAAAGGATAGAAGAATCGTTTTACATAAGAATAGTATAATATATAATGAATATATGTGAATTCGTCAATGGTGAAGAAAATCTTGTGGATACATTGCGTCAACTTTTGTTTACTTTTGCAACACAGAAACATTTTTAGCTTCAGAAAAACCACAAGCATGCTGTTTTCTACGTGATTTTAAAATCATAATGACTATTTATCTACAAAGAGGTAGCAAAGTCGAAAAACAGTCAGAAAAAATATTTACTAGTTAAAAAATTTATTTTAATAAAATTAAGTCAACAAGTTAATTTTTATACGCGCAACAGACTTCTTAAATTTATAATTGTACAAAACTTCTGCATAAAAATGCAATAAATATTCATAAAAGTACAAGGATGGAACCAGTTTAAAGTAAGTGAATTAAATAAAGGTTATTTAATTTATTTACCTTATCTGCCATCACTTATCTAGGGGCTGAATTAGTTCAATAATTTTGAGGGTTTTTCTGTTGATATTGTAGCATTAAATCCATTTTTCACATTTCCTTTTGTTCTTCCACTTACTATTGCGGCAGTAGTAATTGTGCATTTACTTTTTCTTCACCATACAGGATCTAGTAGTGTGGAGAATCCTGGAAACGCTACGTCATCTGCCGGAAATTGAGCTAAGCTTACTCGGATATGACATTTGTGTGGTTGTTGTAACGTTGGGCTAGAGTGAGAGAGGGACATGATAGCCGCCAATGCGTATGCAATACATTATTGTCAATAAATGTGTAAAAGTTAAACTTATTTACGGTGTACTTCATATGCTGCTATGACCAGACAGAAGATCCTTTCCTAGACGTCAGCCAGCTGTTCCCCCACATGTTTTGTTGCCGAAACCCGGGAAGGAACAAGTAAGTGACTACAGCTAAGTGAAATCAGCATTGTTCAAGGAGGACGGAAAGGATTAAATCACGAACAGGCCAAGCACAATAGCTGAAATATAACAGCCAAGTGGAAAATGTCAGATTTATGTATATTTAACTAGTTTTCACTTGCAGAGAGACGTGTAAATTGTGGTTGCGTTGTTAACAACCGCCACGCTTGCTGTTCATCGCCAACTTGTCCTTTTCGTTTACGTATTGGCTACTTTGACTGCTGCACTCTATTGTTACTAAGCAAAACAATTCTTGCACGTTCAGTGCATAATGCAGGTTGCAACTTAATGTAAAGAAAGCTACAGAAAATTACCGAAGTTATTCGGTCGGTAAAGTGAATATTTGTGCAGTTTCTGCTACTTTCAGCTTTAATTATTAACACAATGTCCGCAGACGACCAACTGCACAAGTGCCGAAGTAGGCGCACACGTGATAGGAATAACATTACGAGATATTCCAACACGATTAAATCCGTTACAGATAGCACATTACTTGATTACCAGCATTATAAAGAACGATTGTCAGATACTTTGGAGAACCTACTGAAACTGGATGAAGAGATACACGACTACCTCACTGACGAAGACTATAATGCTGATGTGCCAATTTGCGAGGAGTACATTGAGAAAAGAAAACAGGCAATCCAAAAGGCATATCAGACAAGGCATCCAAGTTTACTGAAGGTTCGCAGGTTCAAGCTTTGACCCTCACTATGGAGTCATTTCCGGTTACGGCGGTCACTCCCTCGGTTACCTCCGATTAAATTGGAACCATTTACTGGAGATCTAGAGTGATGGACGCGTTTTTGGGAGCAGTTCTCGTCCTGGTAGACAGCGATCCCACACAGTCGGCAGTGAATAAATATGTATTTTTACGAGGATGTTTGGAAGGCGAATCGAAATACCTCGTATAGGAAAATGCAGTCATTGGAGACACCTACGTGCAGACGAAACGCATACTACAATCTAAATATGGCGACAAGAACCAGGCACATTTGGATTTTTTAGAAGGCCTGAAGCCAAGTTAAGACGAAAATGCTGAGGCGCTTAGCGCCACTTACGTGGAATGCAATCGGCGAATCCAAGGACTCAGACTTATGGACAAATGTTAGCACCAAAACTTGTTCCACTCTGTCATCGCTGGATTACACACTGCAACAGAACTAACACGCCTGAGCGTTTCAAAATTAATGGAGTTTTTAGAAATGAAGTTGAGGGAGCTAGCAACCCAAAAGATTTGAGGAGAAGCTTCTCTTGATTGCACTGCAACCGCAGCAACATTTCTTGTCCGTTCAAAGAACAAGAAGACCACATGCAGGACTACAATTGAACCCTTCTGTGAACGCAACGGGCACTGGGCAAGGGATTGCAGGACCGTGATCGATATAGGCGAGCAAATTGGGAAGCTCAAGGCAACTAATCGATGTTTCCTTTGCTTGAACCGTGATCACAACTCTCGAACATGCAGAAACATGCGTCGATTTTCATGCTCTAATCGCAAAGCAAGCCTTCGTAGATCAATTTTTGAAACCAAGAATGACCTGACAGCCAACGCACCTCAAACCACTTCAACTTTAATTAGCAAGATTGACACAATTTCACATGGTTTTACTCATCTACAGACAGAGCGAATACGTAGTTGGCCCAAATGGAACAATAGACTCAGGATATGCATTCTTCCTTTGTGTCTAACTCTCTTGTAGATGACTTGCAACTGAAGATATCAGAGAATGGATGTATGACTGTGGGTTCCTTTGAGTCCTCACTTCCTCAGTCCAGTACACGATAGCTAGTCCGTTTTATTCTAAGAGGTACGTGCACCAACTTCACAACATCCATCAATACCCTTGAAAGCAATCACTCTTTCTTTTCACATCCTAGCATTCCTTGTGATATTCAGTAATTAGGGACAATACACAAACTGCAAATGATCGATCCTTAAGACGCCTCTGACGATATACCCATAGAAATTCTTAAAGCTGCCGACTACTATTGAAATTTTGTTTTGCACCCATCCTAATTTCACCATCACTAGTACCGCTACCTACACGTCTGGATTCGATACTTAGCAGCAACCCCTCAGGTATTACTGCAAAGACGGTGAACTACATAGAGTCCAATCAGATAATCTCTCTTCAAGGTAATAGTTTTCGACGTTTCTAGGATCCGAAGGGTTTAGAAATATGTCCAGAACAGCCACAAACTTAGAGTGCTAAAGACTCATCCATACTACGTCGTTTCATGACAGTTATTATGTAGAAGAGGGATGAAGAGTAGTGAATCTTCTCAGGAAAGAAGAAATTACTCTGTCAGACAACCGCCAAAATACAGAGAAGCGATTTCATTCTCAAGGAAAGAGACTGCAGATGGATGAACACCTTTAAGACATTTACTACCAGTAGATGTTGAGTTACATCCGCAACAGACACATCGAAACTGAGCCCTTTGAAGAAACATCTCAAGAAATGTGTTATTTGCCTCACCATACAGTTATAAAAGAAAAGCGTTGTAATTATAAATGGCGCATTGTATAGGACGGGTCTTCAAGCGAAAGAAATTCACCATCGCTTAACGAAACTTTGGAAACGGATCCAACTTACTTTCTGACTAATGTCAGTACTACTGAGATTTCGCTTGCATCCCATGACGATCATCGGAGATATCCACCAAGCTTTTCTGCAACTGCTGTTACATAAGAAGAACAGAGATCTGGCACGCTTCTTGTGGTATTGCACGACACAAATAGACGACGGAAAATACTCTACAATAGCAGAGGTTGTTACTTATCGATTCAGAACATGTTTCAGCACTGTTTATTCCCACAATGGTGAAAATTTAAAAGTAGGCAGTAAAGAACTATGTGGTATTAATTCAATGTTAATAGACACAAAGACGCACCAGTATTTTCCCCATCACAACATCACTTGGAACTTCATTCTCTCAAGAGCGGGTTGGTAGGGAGGATGGTGGACCGCTGTCACTATTTGACAGAACCTTAGGCCTAGGGGAGCCCGAAATCGACATTCAAGCGTGACAATTGGTGGCCTCGAAGTCCTTGCTCTCTGAGTCAAGGCGGTCTCGGGGGAAGGGCCCCCCCGCAAGTGGCACTGGCTCGCACCTGCAACTGTAGGCAGACTACCCGCCGGTGTACACCCTATATGACCCAGCAAGCTATGGTTAATGATTTGGACAACATTGAGGACGACGCCATTTTGGGCGAAAAATAAAATTACAAACAAATACAGTTAAGCATCCTAACTAATGACAAGAGACGACGCCACCTGGCGGAGCAAATTAATTCTATAAATATTTACCCCAATCCTAAATGTATGTGTACCTTAAAATATTAGCATAAATAATAAGCTAAGAAATATAGAATAAGCTGAATAATTACTAATAAATCCGTATAATTATGTACTTATACTTGCATGTATTAAATATCTGTTCAAGGGACGCAGCCATTGGCTCAGATCCAACGACTCGCGCACAAGTGCCTGCTTGTGACGTCCAACACCAGTAATATCATAGGACGCAGCGCCATGTCGTCTCCAGAATACTCCAGAATGAACACCCAAAATTTCGCCAAGGCGCAACCAGGGCTTCGGTCATGGTTAAGTTCATCTCCTTTGCACCTTGGCCTTAGCCTATGGCTGGCCAACATTTCCTCTCCTTTGAATTCGCAGGTGCAAGAGCGGTACTGCCTCACCTTACTATGACTTTTCCCTCCGGTGGAGGTTTTTTAGTGGGTATGGTCTCGGCTCGACGCTGAGGTAGAGTCCCACCTCTCATCTTAGATGGGGCTAGTACGCTAAAGTATTTTTCTTCCACTCGAAAAAAAGGATGGTGGGAAAGGATGATTGACTCTGTAAAACGCTGCATAAGGGAAACTCTAGGAAAACTACACATTGACGAGAAAGAAACTAACACATTGTTGTTTAGCACTGAAGTTTCCTTAAACTTCAGACCACTTACCTCTGGAGAGGACCAGTATGTTCTGACACCATCACATTTCTTGAATGGGAATAAATTGACAGCATACAATCAGGCCAAGCAGCATCAGCAACAAAATATCCTCTGACTAAATTATACTGACACAAAGAAAAGATCGCTAAAGACTTTTGAAGACGATGGACAAAAGAATATTTTCTATAACTGCAAAGTTTCCAAACTGTACGCAGTCTTCGCGGTAAACCCGCAGAGCTAAATATGGCAGATATTGTTTTGTTGCAGGAGGACCATGTTCCGCGCCATATATGGAAACTTGTCCGTATCAACGAGATGAAGCCAGAGAGAGATGGCAAGGTACGGACTGTGCTTCTGAGGATTACTCAAGGGTCACAAATCGCCCGGCCTATGCAGCTGACCGTCCCTCTGGAGATTGGGACGGATCAGGGTGAGGAAGATGTGGAGAATTCTGGAAACGCCTCGCCACCTGCCGGGAATTGAGCTAAGCTTGCTTGGACATATTTGTATGATTGTTGTAACGTTGGCTACACTGAGAGAGGGAGATGTTAGCTGCGAATATGTATGCAATACGTTGTGTCAGTAAATGTGTAAACGTTAAAGTTATTTACGGTGTACTTCATTTGCTACTATAACCTTTCCTAGACTTCAGCTAGCTGTTCCCCCACAAAACCGTAAGAGATATATTGCTGAAATTTCAATGGAATAATGTCACAGAGCATTTCAACATATCAACAAAACTACACTTTTAGCTTTAATAACTCAAAAATTGTATGTGTATCGCACATAAAACCTAACTAGAAAATAGAAATATATGTTTCCGGCGTTATTAAAATATAAAAATAAAATGCACTGTTTACCTATTAGATGACCTTGAAACAATGGCAGAGATAGAGTCATCGAATTGGTAACAATTAGGCACATCAGCTGTTGAGAAATAATGGTAAAATAGAACGATGCCATCTCTTAGACATCAAGGCATCAGTTTAATATAAGGCCGCTTCCGCGGTTCATCACTATCTTCTTTTTCTCCTTTATGCTTACAGCCTATTCAATTCCGAGTCCAAGAGTTTTTCCAACGTTTCTTTGGCCTTCCAAGTGATCTAGTTCCATCTGCTGGTAAAGCTAATTGGAATAGTAACTGGTCACACCAAATGGCAGCAAAAACTCTTTTGACTTCTGATACAAGAGACGTGAGAGACGAACCCAGAAGTCAACCTTCAACTGAAGATGAGGTGAATCTACACCCCCAAAATGTTCCCAAACCACACCACTTACAAGACAGTTTTAAGTACAGCAGTCAATCAGCGTCACTGGGAATATTGCTTCTTTTTGTCGTCAAATTCTAAGATCTGTTTCGTTTTAGTTGCATCAGATCCAATCTCTGAGTCATAAGTCGGTATGAATTGTAAGGCTCACTTCCTTATTTATCTATTAATATTTATTCTTGCAGATTACATCACTCATGCTACATGATATTCTGGCTACCTTATTAGCTTGGCATATAACTTAATTTTGCAGTGCTTTCCAACTTGTTATCTCAATTCCTAGCTACTTAAAAACCATGACCTCTCAATCAAACCTGCATTTCAATTGGAATTTCTTTATGGTAATGGATTTAGTAGCTGATGTGTTCAAATTAAACATTTAACAGCTGAGATTCAATTCATACAATAATCTTTGTCAGTTATCCTAATATGTTTGGATAGCATCGTCAGTGTTACAGATAATTTATATCCACTATTCCCCATTTTATATTCATTGAATATATAAATGGATCATTGTCTTAGTACTTAAATAGTAAACGTTAACTTGTTTGATAGTAACTGCACTGTTAAGCGAAAAGACAGTACAGAGAACGACATTGTAAGAAAAACAACTTCTAAGTAGCCTTTGATTTAGGGGTAAGTGAGGCTAAATCCGATGATTGGAGCCAGTAGGAACGAAAGAAAGCATATAGTAAAGAGAGAAACAAAGAAATGAGAGGAAATGAGATGCATTGTCGATATTCTGCAGGTAGACGCAAAGGCAGTAAGAGTGACGTTATCTCAGGATTCCAGCAGCGCAGCTCTGTGACAAGTGACGCCGTCATGTTATAGGCATTACTTACACTCTCTGAGCACCAAAATGTCCCGCATAGTATGTAACGTTTCTAGACGGATATATCACAAAACTCTTACGAATGTAAGCACTTCATTGCAATTTACACAACACTGCGTTTTAACTGCGCAGCATATTTGAATTGGTAAACTAACAGAACTAGCAAATATTGTAGCGTCCCAGGAAAAAAAAGCCAACCTAGAAATCAGAAGAGTGTTGAATTGCTGACAAAGTTTTATGTGGTTTACTTGCACGCTGATTTATTAGGAAGCAGTAGTGAGAGTGTATTTAAACCTCGGAAAATGACGTCACGGCGGGAGGCTGACAAGATGCCACAACCTTGCCGGAGCCCACGTCAGTCGTGTGCTGGACATGTATCTTTTGGCTGATATTTGACTATGAGTCCGAGAGCTAAAGTGAGTATAATATGTGCTGAATATTTAAGATATGGGACATAGGTTCAGACGCTCAGACATACAGAATAAAGCCCTTAGGGCATGGGAATCTTTCACTTCGCCTATCCCTCTCGCATCGCTTGAGGCGAGTGCTGGCTACACCCCCGATAACAGCCAGGGGTTCCTTCTGACCCGAAGACTTTAAAATATTAATACTTAGTCTTTAGGAACGATTCAATATGATACGAGTATGATGGCGTTTTGTTGGTAAGAATATATCTAAAATATGCTGTCTGTTGAAGTTTTGTCAGCTTTCATACGAGACCTTTATCTAAAGGATGATCCTCTGATATGATTATATAGCTTATTATGTTTTGTCGCCAAATGATAGTTGTTTTAGAATTTCTTTTTGATCTGTTATTATATTCTTTATAAATATACCGCAGCTGCTATTCTACGAAGTAAATCATGTCTATCACTTTTTTGCATTGTAATAGCTTATGTGCATGCATTAAATAATTAAAAATGTTGTTCTTATCATTATTTAATCTTGTTCCTAAATTAAAAGTTTGCTTGCTTTTTACATAAACTAAATAGGGTAGGTGATAAACAGCACCCTTGTATTACTATTCTGACTTTATTGCAGAGTCTAAATTGGGAATTCAAAGTATTTGATAAAATAGCTGTAAAAACTGCTGTGAACTTTTCAAGAGACAACAGCAATCATTAATTGTATTTATGGGGCTGATGTGCCGAGGCTCCGAGCGCAGTGTTATTACCTGCTGGTCGGTTAGCAGCAATGGTTGGCCACGTGCCTTGGTGGTAATTGTGGTGAGCTTTTTCTCAAGAGAGGGGATCAAGTTCGGTTCTACCAGCTGCCTGAGTTGCATCTCTGTCTTCTTTGTTTCGCCATCTTGTCTAATCTCCCTCCTCACTCCAAACGACGTTTGTTTGGCAATTGCTGTTGCTAACGTCAGAAGGGATTTTTAGGATTATAATTCAGAATTTGTAAGCAGCGGTATTTAATATTTTGTTTCCTTTTGATTGTCAGGTTACGTGAATTGTTGCCAGCGCAATATACCTGTAATACGCTAGGCAGTAAAATGGGCCAGTCTTAGTGTATGTGTGGTAAGACATGAGATTACTTACTAATAACAAATTCTCTCATTTGCTCTTATAAAGGTTAATGCGTTTTTCGTAGAGATTAATGACGATGTACGAATTACTAGATTTTATTCCTTGTTGTAGTGTGTAAGATGTTTAGGTTTGTTACTACATTGCTATGACGTGTTAATTCATGAAGCCTTGCAAAGCCTCAACATTATTTCAAAAGGATATACCTTATAACTCCGATGGATGTTGGAATATACTTATATGGGTTACTGAATTTAGTGAATTTACACTGCTGGAGTCAATCTTCTTTTATTATTTTGTATTTGCAAGGCAGCTTCAAAACTTAACATAAGTTATTTTGATTCACAAAACACATAATTATACCAATTATTGTTTGTTATATGCACTTTGATTACATGACTTTCATCTCCTGTGAATTAGCAGTAAGGCACCCTGCCATCCTTTTATATCGCGTTTCTTTTCTAGGCAATAATCTCCACAGAAATCGTGTATCCTGCGAAGCGCTGAATGTTGGTAGTTCGGTGTTGTCTGGTCACATGTCACAGTACTAACTACAGAAGGAGAGAAACTTGTTACAGTAAGATTGCGAGATTTACTGGCAAGCATACCAGCATGAAATTCCTTGCATTCTCCTCTAGAGGGAGAAACTGCCGGAGGGAGAAGAGCGGATGGCTGCAGCTCCCTAAAAGCTGACTTGTGGCGAGATATCTAGGAATGAAACACGAGTGAAAAAAGAAATAGGTGATGTGCCTCAAGTTAGAGACCTATTTCTGGCCTCCACCTGTTCTGATTAGTCGCGGTATTCTTTGATTTACGAACTGTTGTTACTCCCATGCAGTGTTACAGGTCGCGTTTATAAAGAAGTGCTTGATCGTTTCCTTTTAGGGAAAGTATCGAATTGTGTCTTTCTGGAGGATTTTTTCCACTGCACAACACGATGTACAATTCTAAGGCCGAAGTGCAGTCTAATTCCGAGAGCGACAACTGATTGTGTAGTATGTATCAGAGACTCTTAATGTAATGGATATGTTAACCGCTCCTGTGGCATTTCTTTTCCGTAACAGAACCGAAATTTGCAGAGAAGATGTTGCCAACAGACCCGCAGTAAAACCCTTCTACTCTTAAAAGAACTGCTTATCTGTAAATATATTCTTGCTTACTCGTGTGTACTAGTTAGCAGGAAATCTTGTAATTTGTTGATAGATGTTATCCTTAAATTCCTGTAGTGTGGTAAAATTATAACAAAGCATTCTCTCTTTAAAATAACCCCGTAATTATAAATAACTTCCTCCATAGACGGGGTTTGTAGCTGCAGTAATTCACTCGCTTACAGGGATCATCTTGTTTTAAAGCATGCACTTACTGAAGCGAAAGTGTTTTAGCTTTAATAGCATTTTTTTACAGAAAATGAAGATACAACGATTGGGTTAGTATTTTTATGATTTTAGAAGCGATCCTCTTTAATACGGTTAAGCCTTTCATAAAACTGATCTTCACCTGGAACCAAACCAGAAGCATCATATTTATTTACCGTGTCATATAACATTATTCTTGAAGGTGATGCAGGATTAGGAAACTTGTCAAAGAAGTCTCGGTGCGTATGGCAAGAATATTCGTGTTTGGAATAAACTTTACCATCAATAAACACATGTTCTTTTGTAGACAAGTGGGAAATGATGTTGTTACTAATGGGAATTAGAACATCTTCAGCTCAATTTAAGGTGGGAAATGACAGTCCATATTCTTTTAAATCTCAACACCAGATATGGTGGTCTGTCTTTTCTAAAATGCAGTCTAAAATACTCAGAAAGTGCCTGTTATGATTTTTCTGCAGCATTCATCAGACCGTAATCCGCATCTATGTTTTATTTTAATCGAATACCTGCTGAGTCAACGGATGTTAGAGCTTCTGAATTGATGTAACGTAAGCGCCAGAATGTTTAGGCCCGCCTTTATCTCCCGCTTTACGACTCATTTATTTATTTAAGTAGACGAAAAGCTTGTTTAAGGCAATTTGATTTTTGAAAACTAAAGTCACCTCTGATAGAGTTATCCCAGTTTTCTTGTCGATTTTATAAACTTTCTCTATAGGGTTTTCTGCTAAACACTTCTTAAACCACTTAATGAACGAAAGACATAAAACACGAATCCGTTGTCAACACCTGAAAATGAAAATCGGGATCTAAGCAATTACAGAAACGAAAGGCTATAAGCAAGCTACCCCAAAGCCAAAAATAGGAGTTAAAAGTTTTGAGTGTGTGTGTTTGAATGTGTTTCTGCGTATGCGTGTATGTCTTAATTTTTCATTAAATAATGCAAAAACCCATAATTATGAAATATGGTGTGTAACATGCCATAGTTTTCAATTAGAGAATAGGCATATGGCATTCTAATTACGTTCTCAAAGAGTGGGCTCCTAATATCGAAATATATTGCTTAAAACGATTTTCGTATTAAAATATTTCACAAGTGCTTATAAGCATACATTTTCTGACAAGACTTATTATTCACCAACTTGAATGGAATGAGTATTTAAGAAGTTATACCAATATTTCGTTACTGTTATTTGCATACACAAATCAATTACCAACTGAAACATTATAGGTCCGATCGTATAACAACTTTAGGGAACGATACAGGTTATATACTATGGAACCCGTTGCTTACATTTTAAATGATGCTAATACCCCAAAAACAAACAGTTTCATCACCGGTTTTCAAAACATCACATGGCGTGTACGTTGCACAGATATGGAAAAAGAGCGGAAGGAATAAAGGCGGGGGGAGAGAATGAAAATGACAGAAACAGAGGGAAAGTATGTTCCTGGTGGAGAAAGAGGGAGGGAAAGAGAGCGAAATGAGAGGCAGTGACAGAGTAAGTGCAACAACACGAGGGAGTTGCAAGTTATACTCGAATAGTCATAAAATAACCTAATAATATAATTTTTTCTTGGAAGCATCAATTTTATAAATAAAACTGCTAATCAAGTACAAGTAATGCATATAACTAAGCTTCTACTATTAAAACAAATACTTTATGCCGGATTTTAAAGCTTAATTAGAAAAGTCTTGCATAATAAATAGCTATTATCATAAATATTCCATGTTTAATTAATATCTTGATTCATTAAAACAAGACACACACATAACATAACTAATTAGAAAAAAATAATTAAATTAAATATGTACTCAAATTACGCAATGTTTTAGAGAGTGATTGTTCTTCCGAGAACCCTGACCGCTAGAGAACTATTTTAGCTGGAAAATAATTACTGATATATTAAGATTTATAATAACAATTTTAGGTTTTTTTTGGCTACGACTATCTGCTGAGAAGACACAAATAAATAGTGCACTTTACCTTGGGAGTAACTAGTTAAACATAAAAAGTTATGCAGTTTTCGCAACAGTTACTCCGCATGACCTCAACCAAGCAGATTTATTGCTCTAAAAGAAAGATGGGGAAAATAGTTTATAGCTATATTGTAAAGACGGAATATTCGATTTTCCTGTTTAGTTGTCTCTGTTCATCATTGTTCTCTAGAACAGGATACCAACCATTGTTAACATAATATGAAGGGTGACATTGCTGTGTCTTTCCAGATGGAGTTCCAATGTCGTCGCTTGCAAATTCTTGTGGAATAGCTTGCGTTTACCAGCTTCGGATGCTGTTCTTGTTGCTCAGCAATGCCAGTGGTATTCTTCAAATCCTGAACTGTCAGAAGAAAGTAAACAAACTGTGATCTCTTTTGTTTCATTTGAAAAGTTCTCGTGAGCTTCTACGGTAATTTTGGGGCTTTGACTTTAGAAACAACTCATGAAGTTACTAACTCGTTGACTGTAGGTACTTAACTTTTATTTTATTAACTTTAAATAGGAAAGACACGCATATTCACGCTTCTAGACTCTGCGGAAGGTAGGGAATACTTATAATTAAAGAAAAATTCCACCGCCCCAGCCGGGCATTGAACCCGTGACCTCTGGATTGAAAAATCAGAACGCTGGATTTTCGAACACTGAAACAGTCTAAAAGTGATCTTGTTTGAATCACCTGCACTCATTGTGCAATGCTAGATTAATGTATGTTTTTCGGATACGATGAGAACTGGAATCGTAAGTCAGTTATGTACATTTATATGTACTGATTCTTAAAATTGTGTTATTAAATTTCCAGGCCCAATAAATTTATCCTCCAGACTATAATAATTCAAGGCTGTAAATGCATGGATAGCTTTACATTTCAGTGCGTTCGTAAGATTTTGTGAATGCATGCTGATATTTACTGGGCATTTGAGAAGCAAACTATAAACTAGCCTTATTTTGTTTCAAGTTTGAAATGTGTGGATAGGATAGGACTAGAAGCGGAGGTGGACTAAACACCTCGACCTGCGCAGATCTATTGTGCCTAGTCCTCTGACGGGGTGCCCTCTAGAGGAAAAGATGAGGTGAGAGGAGACAGAGAGCGGCCGGACCAGAAGGCACGACAGGCAAAGGGCAGGGTCCCTACCATTTACACATTTGAACTTCCAGCTGTTGGCTGGTGCAGTCGCGTCCCTACCCCCTGTCAGCTTACACCTACCCTGGAGGGCCCGGGACCTGAGACCGGGGGACGTAGGTTTCCTCAGAGCATCCTTTTCCCCTGTCATGCACTCGCCGAGACCTCCCGCCGTCACTTGCAACCCTGAAAGTGACCAAGCAGATGAAAGGTGAAGTGAAATGAGAATAGAGATGAAATGGTGGGACAGGAAATTCGGGGCATGTAATTATCCTTTCCAACATGCGCCTGGCGACTCGGAGAAACCCCCGAAATAAACCCGTGGGTCAGGAGGTTCGGCCACGGGAATCGAACCCACAACCTTCTGAATACGGGTCACAGACGTTACCGCCTGAGCCATCCCGCTCGGTAATGTGACATAAATTACCTTCAAATAACTTATAAATAACATGTCAGCTCCGTGATAGCTCCGTAGAGATTGCACCTAAAAATACTATGGTGTAAAGCATAGATATACTTTATTCACTCTCACATAACTCGCTTGCATTTACAGTCCAACATAATATAAGAATAAAGAATCAGTTAATTCTTGAAAGTCGCCGTTTCTAACGCTTCCCATGTGACCTATAACCTTCAGGGCATATTCACCAAGCGATAACTGGACCCAGCTCTGAGGTGGAGACACCCAGCAGGGGAAATCCGTTACCTCCTATGGCAGGCTGATGATGAGGATGGCGGTGGAATGAGAGAACCTACAGTTTTTACCGTGGACTCCGGACCACGTTGAGCCTTGGGGATACTTCACATGAGCAAGTCAGAGGTGAAGGTGAAATCGCCACCCCAGAGCCGGGAATCGAACCCCGGACCCTCAGCACGAAAGCCGAAAACGAAACCACTGCACCACCCCGGTAGTATTCTTCCAAAGGTTTTGCTTTTTCCATCACGCACCTCGTAGGTGGAAGCATTGCATTCCACCCAACAAAATTTCACCAAAAATACATGAGGCATGCATGTATACAAAATTTACAATTTTTGTCAGCAAAGTACATGATTTCTTTTGAATTTTAGGTATCAAGAGTATTGTTAAGAAACGTTAAAATGCATTTTGCAATATCAGTGGTTTAGCTTGGGGCGTTGTCACCGTATTCCAAAACGAAATTTATAATGATGTTATAAATGTTCGAAAACCAAAATATTTATATGATTCTAAAGAAGAATGTGCATACTCTACTATGGATTGTTAGAAATAATATTTTAGGATAAGGATAGAAGGTGCTGTTGAAACAAACAGTTCCTTATATTTTCAAATGCAACCCTTTTTTCATTTAATATTTTATTTTCTAAAAGACAAATAGATGCCAATGTACCATTTAAATTTCATAACGGGACCAGCCGAAACTTGGTCGTATTTTATTTATAAAAATAAGAATGACTTGCACTAAGATTTAAAATTGCATGCAACGCGATACAATGGATGGAAGACAAGGTCATGGGTAGCGACAACTACACACGTATACTCGCGTGCATGAAATGTGGCACATAAGGGAAAGGAGCTGTTTATATTGGTATGACAAAGTCTAGCCACACCCAGCGTGACCAATTCGGTTTTTTGACTATAATCCTAGCCACCGGATTGGCTGAGTACCTTACCTCCTCAAAAGTAGATATGGCCGATCTGCCGAATTGTAACATTATAACTTAAATCTTATATTTTCGTGTTACGCTACCGTTTCCTTATTGCCGTTTAGTAGCAGCAATAACTGAACCTTCCTCTCCATATCGCTGAAGAAAGCTCTCACATATGTAAATATCGTAGCTGTTATTGATTTTAACCAGGTTTGCAAACGATTCTTCATCCCTTCCGACTTATTTATAATTGGTTTAGCCTTTTCTTGTGTGCTATCGTAGTGAAACTCTTTCATAGTGGGGTATCCAAACCACCCCTCCATTTCACATACATTATAGATATCGTTCGTTGGTTAGCTTTTATGTCCTGAATTGCTTTTCATACCAGTCGTATAGAGAACTGATACCGGCCGGCCGGAGTCAAAAGTTAGTTACCTGAAGGTGGAAACCTTACAGAGAGAAAAGCACTACGGCGATCTAGGGGAATGGGCCAGTTTTTATGCATGATAGTGTACGTGTCATTTAATGCTTACAGCGAATTCCTCTCGTGGCTTTTCGCCTGGTTGGAGATCAGAAGTGAATACAAATGCGAAATAGATTACCTTATTTAGATGAAGTTGATCATTGTCTTATGAAGATATATAAAACGACATGTGGAAGAAACGAAACAGATTATAAGGAGGGGGGCGAAGTCAGGTAAAGGGAAAGCAAAAAATGAAGCGAAGATGAATATATGCCACCGGGAAAAAGAAGCGGAAGCAACGATCAGTAATACTTGAATCAAATTGCGGCTTCTGTCGGCAAATTACCTATCTCCAGACGAAAACTTTCTCATGCCAAATCATGCGCTTGTAAAAAGGCCATTGCGACTAATGAAGCTATTAATGAAGTGTTCAATTGTAGTGGCAGTAATGATGAAGAAAAAGTGATCGTACAATTCAAGGAACAATTTACGAATGTAAAAACTGTTAATGAGAAATACATGATTACTATATTATGCCTTCTTAGAAACTGGACTGAGCACAAAATAATGCACGAGTTTAACGCACCTCTTTATGCAGCTCGCACGGCGAAAAAGGCTCAAAAAATAAAGGTCTAATGTCAGTTACTGAGAAAATATGAGTACCACATACCTTATGATGTTACAAAACTTCTTAATTTTTATAAAGCAGATGACATAAGCGAATTATACCTGACACAGACATCCAGGTATTAAAATTGGTATTTCGGGTTTTTTTACTCCTAAGAACAAAATACTGTGTGCTGTTGGGTGCAGCTGGAACTCATAATGTTTGCGTGAGCATTATTTTTGAAAACACAGAACTGATGTTAATGAGTTTGCAAAACATAAGCCATGAATACCTAAGTTCAATTAATAGTGTTGGGTTCTGATACCAAAAATGGTTTGTCAGAGTCCCCTTTCTAATTGTTATTTAAACAAATGTGAAGAATGCCTAAGGAGTGTGATTATTTCAGAATTTATAATTTCATTATTGGATAAAAATCTAATTGAAGAAGTCGGCTATAAAAAGTGAAATAACAGACAGAGCAGAGATGGTCCTTGTAAAAGCTAATACTAAAACGTTTATCAATAATTTCCTTAACTGTCTGAAAACATTTAAAGAAACACAGTTTCATAGCAAAAGCTCAATCATCGTACCAGAAATATCTGTAAACGGCAATCAAACATGGGAAATTCATTGTTATTGGCGACTACTGCGAAAAATTATAGTTTTGTTATGCAGCATGACATATAAGAATGGCACTGGACCAGATCTCAAGCAACTATCCATCCATCTGTTTGTTATTTGCTACAAGAAATCCAACAGTGATCTGGAACATACATGTTTTTAAATTATATCAGAATATTTAGTTCATAACAGTCCTGCAGTTCATCTTTCTCAAACATAACTGATTATCTCTCTGCAACAGCAATTTTCACACGTAAATAAGATTTAGCAATTAAGTGATGGGGCAGTAGTTCAATACAAGAATAAATGATTTTGTTAATTTGCCGTATCATAGCACAGATAACCAATTGTCACAGATAACCAATTACATTTCTTTGTCACAAGTTATGGAAAGGGCCCTTGTGACGGTATAAGAGGTACACTTAGTAGATTTTCTATCTGCGTTAGTGTTCAGTGAACTCAGATAACCCCCAGAGAGATCAATGAATGGGTGCAAAGTAGCATCACAGGAATTTCTGTAGCATTCACAACCAAAGAGGAACGCGAAAAAGGAGCCCGGCTAATAAATACGCATAGATTTACGGGAATGAAAACTGTATCAAGAAGGCGCAGCATCCGAAATTTCTTTCAGTTTCGAAAAAAAGATTGCAGTAAAAGCATTTTCTAGTTGGAGTGAAAACCCTCGAGAAATTGTCCCTCTAAATTACCCGAGATCTCGTCGCGGGTAGACAGAATAATGTCTGCGTTCCACAACGACGAGTGTGGTAGATTGAGGACTACGCGCCTTGATTCCGTGATTCATTTATATTTCCTAACCTGAGTACTTACAGTAGATAGAGGAAGTATTGCATTCCACCCAAAACTTCGATATCGAAATTTCACCGCAGATGCATGTTTTGGTCCTCCCGAATCCAAAAGACGCATTTTTATACAATGGTTCCATGTGTGCACGTGAGTGTATCCGTCCGTGTGTGTATGAACAGCTTAACTTAAAAGCACAAATTCGGAAAAATAATAAAATACTGTTATGTTCAGCATTACGAATTGATGCGTCACAAGATTTGGAAGAAAATCTCCTCAACCCAAACTACCTATGTATATTTTACATGGCAGCGTTTTCATTAGTTTTGGTTTTTTCAAACACTGATCTAACGATTTTAACTAAAATACCCTATGCTTAAGAAATTTACATGATTAATGAACTGTATATGTTGAATTTTCTGGGAGTAGCCTGTGAAGCACTCTTTATTCGGGGGGAATTTTGTATAATTTTGTATAAGTGGGCTTGTATTGTCTTGTCTCAGACATACAGATTTCCATCATTGCTTCGGACGCACTTCAACAAAGTTGTATAAGTGGTAAACCATAAGAGATAGACAAAAGGTTGCACACAATTTATTTGCGGTATTTTTGTGCCATCCACCATATTCTTTGATATTGGTGGAACTTTTCAATACATTGTCATTTCTGAAGTGATGTTTCTCACGATGTCTTGAAAAGAGTAGGGAATTTCAACGTCAGCATATAGCATATGACCGTCGCTTCAGCCTCCTGTATTTCCATTGTAACTACGATGAGTAATGAAGTCATTTCTGCAAACGTATATCTCAATTAATATGAAGTAGAAAGAGAAATTAGCCTTTATTATAAAAGTTTGTAGAATGGATATTAAGATAAACAATATAAAGAAAGTCATGTGAAAGTGGCGCATTAGATTTTTTACTTTTATATCCAAACAGTAGCAAAACTAGCACTATCTTTCACCTTCGGAGCCAAAGAAAAACGTTATTCTTATGTTTACCTTATCGTTTGCTAAATTGCTTTTTTATCTTGGATCATCAGCGGAGATCAATAAAAGGAGTTTAGGATGTGAATAGGATGTTTTAATTTATTTTTGTTCATATTTTGTTTAAAGCCATTAGTTCAAAGACACACTGCATCAACATGTCCCTTAGAATCCGTGCCTGGATAAAACGATATACCTTTTAGTGTGGTCTGGATTATCGAAATTTTATTGTGTTATACAAATTGAGTTAAATTATGCATTTTGAGTTCTTCTGTTCAAAAGACATAATATGGACATTTTTCTAAAACGTATTTCTCTCCTCTTATAAGTCACAGAGGACTTCAAAAGATTTATTTCCAAGAAATACACATCTCTAATATTTAAGTGGAATGCAGTACTGTTTTTGATTAGTTATATGGAGGAGCAAAATACAAACATGGAGTAATCATGCAAGATTAAACAACCTTTACAATTATTATATTATAGAATATAATTATATATTAATATACTCCTATATTATAGGAAAAACCGTAATGCCTCTTTTTCCTGGGACGAAAGCTGGGTGATGCAGTCAGCGAACAGTGGGATGAGGTAAGGTTATAGGTGTATGAAGTTTATTCGGAAGTACATGTTTCTGTAGTAGGGTTTCGATGAAACCCGTTATTTCACGAAGATTCCTATGCAGATTTTAAAAATCGGTATACACTGAAAAAATCTGATGTGCTGCATTCACACCAATTTATCTACTCACTCTTCTAAAAACTATTGCTACAGAATATTATTCTTCTGTCAACTTCTTGTTAATCGAGGTAAACTTACATTCGCATTTACATATTCACAACATACACTATGTGATCAAACGTATCCGGACACCACACAAACATACGTTTTTCATCTTAGGTGCCTTGTGCTGCCACCCACTGCCTGGTGCTCATTATACGCGACCTCAGTAGTCATTAGACATCGTGAAACAGCAGAATGGAACGCTCCGTGGAACTCACGGACTTAGAACGTGGTCAGGTGATTGGGTGTCACTTGTGTCAGAAGTCTGTACGCGAGATTTCACACACCTAAACATCCCTAGGTCCACTGTTTCTGATGTGATAGTGAAGTGGAAACGAGAAGGGACATGTAAAGCACAAAAACGTACAGGTCGACCTCGTCTGTTGACTGACAGAGACCGCCGAATTGGAAGAGGGTCGAAAAGAGTAATAGGCAGACATCTATCCAGACCATCACACAGGAATTCCAAACTACATCAGGATCCACTCCAAGTACTATGACAGTTAGGCGTGAGGTGAGAAACCTTGGATTCCATGGTCGATCGGCTGCTCATAAGCCATACATCACGCAGGAAAATGCCAAACGACACCTCGCTTGGTGTAAGGAGCGTCAACATTACACGATTGAACAGTAGCAAAACGTTTCGTGGAGTGACGAATCACGGTACACAATGTGGCGATCCGATGGCAGGGTGTGGGTATGGCGAATGCCCGGTGAACGTCATCTGCCAGCGTGTGTAGTGCCAAAAGTGAAATTCGGAGGTGGTGGTGTTATGGAGTGGTCGTGTTTTTCCTGGAGGGAGCTTGCACTCCTTGTTGTTTTGCGTGGCATGATCACAGCGCAGACCTACATTGATATTTTAAGCCCTTCTTGCTTCCCACTGTGGAAGAGCAATTCGGGGATAGCGATTGCGTCGTTCAACACGTTCGGGCACTTGCTCATACTGCACGGGCTGTAGCGGAGTGGTTACACGACAATAACATCCCTGTAATGAACTGGCCTGCACAGAGTCCTGACCTGAATCCTATAGAACACCTTTGGAATGTTTTGGAATGCCGACTTCGTGCCAGGCCTCACCGACCTACATCGATACCTCTCCTCAGTTCCGCACTCCTTGAAGAATGGGCTGCCATTCCCCAAGAAAGCTTCCAGCACCTGATTGAAAGTTTGCCTGTGAAAGTGAACGCTGTCATCAAGGCTAAGGGTGGGCCAACACCATACGGATTTCTAGCATTACCGATTGAGCGCACCACGAACTTGTATGTCATTTTCAGCCAGGTGTCCGGACTTTGATCACGTAGTGTAGGTACAAGAAGGATGCAGTAGGCTAAATCGATAGTCGGACATTTAAAAATCGTATCGCAATGTTATTCCTTTGAAGTTATAGGTTCCTTGCACGGCCAAGAGAAAAAGCGATGAGTTGGATTCACATGATATTCTCTACTCACTCTTCCGCAAACTCTTCTTACAGAAGATTATTTTTTTACCTACTCCTTGTTAATCCAGATCAATTTTCATTGCACATTTCGTTGTAAGTATAAGAAACAGAAGGCTAATGCCCCAGTCACAATGGAGTGACACTGAGGACTGACATGAGCAACAAAACGATTAGGTTTGTGTTTAATCAAAACGATTATCCAATAGGATTTCGGTATGAACTGCACAAAATGCAGCGAAAGTCGAATTGCTGTTAAGTTTTTCCATGATGAATGGCGGAGTTGGTGAGTGTTCTTGCTAAGATGGTATGAGTCTCCAGGGAAAAGTATTCTTTTTCTGAAGAAATATTAAATTACCCCGAATGGTATGAAGTGCGTTCAAGTTCATACAAAAATACTCTGCCGAGTTTCGCGTGGCAATGTCTTCTGTGTTGCCTCTTTGTGAGTACTGGTTGTTGAGGAGCGTATCGCGTGTTGCTCATGTCGCGTCGCCAGTGAATTGGGCATAATGCCTTATCTGTTGGCTATAAAATTCCATGTTCCTTGTATGATCACGAGAAAAGACGAATAGCGACTTACGAGTACCACATGAAAAAATACGTGATACGTTCATATTACTATCTCTACTTCTTCGTCGACAAGCTGTTCTTGCAGAAGCTTATAGGTACTTCTATCTACTCCTTGTTAGTAGACATAAACATTCATTACACATTTACGCATTTAGTTGTGTTTAAGAAGAGTAAGCAGGCCAAGGAATATTCAGGTTTTTATGAAGTGCATCGCTTTGTGTTGGCTTTGAAGCTGCATGTTTCTTACATGACCACAGGGAAAAAGGAATAGCGACTTACCACTTAAAAACGTCAGATGTGTTAAATTCTAATGGCTTTCGCTACCCACTATCCTCATTATTTAAATAACTTTCACAAACTATGCCTAAGAAAGCTTACGCTTTTATCTATTTCGGTTAACGGACATAAATCTTTGCAGAAATAACTCCATTAAACATTTCGTTGTAGGTAAAGTGAAATACAGGAAATCGAATCGATATTCGGATGTTTAAAAGTTGGTCGCCATATACTGGATTTGAAATTTCATACTGTTTCAATGATATCACGACAAACAACTGATTAGTGACAGCACCATCCAAAAATTCAGTTCAGTTCAAAATGTACACATGCCAAACTGGTATTTAGATTTAGCATCTTCCAAAGATGTGCCACGAATGTTTTTCAAAAAAATACTCCCACCCCAAACTACACTTTACATAAAAATATAAAAAACGCCTAAAGTTATTTATTAAAATGCGATTTATTTATAGTATTTATATGTTAAAATATAACGTTTATCCTGAATGTTCTGGAAATATCTTGTGAAATCCTCTTAATTCAGAAAGCACTGTGTATAACATTTTATAATTGGTTAACTATAACAGATAAACAAAAGCTTACTAAACAGAGAAATGTATATCCTTTTAAAACACAATTTATTTCAAATAACTTTTTTGACATCAACCATATCTGTGATGTCAATTAATATGGTTATTATACAACTCCGTAACATGGTATATATTTTGCTGTACTAAGATTTTTTCCATCTATTGTGATTTAGCAATTATATAAAATTATTCAGAATAGAGAGGACATTACAGACGTTTTCAGAAAATTCAGGAATTTTGCATTTCATTTGAAATGAAAATGTCTTATACACGTGGTATTTTAATCAAAGCCATTTCGGAAAAAGTAAAACGTTTAAATTTCCAATTATAGGGTATTTTGGAATGGGAGATTTTCTTGAAAATATTTTTATCCCATCCTTGGAAGATGCTTAATTTAAATACTAAGTTTGGTATTCACCCCACCTTTCATTTTTGAAAGACAGGCTGCCATATAGATAGGAGGACAGACAGACACACCCACACAAACACAGAAATTCTTCTAAATACTACTTCTTTGGATTCAGAGAGTTTCAGACGTGTATTTCCTATGGAATCTGGGTATAAATGTTTTGGGGGAGTATAAGATTTTTAATTATTATAGATAAGTAGCGAAAAGGTACATAAGTACATAAGCATATAAGTGTATAAGTACATAAGCATCTGTAAGAATAGTCTGTAGAAGATTGATTAGGGAAGGCCATGTGAATACAACACATTAGTAATATCTAGTCTGTCTCTTACGGTTGACAGTTATACAAAAGGCACTCAGAATGGAGAGGACTTCAGAAGCGATTCCCAGAAAATTCAAGATATACATTTTATTTGTAGTAAAAATATCCTAAAAATATGTGTATTAATCAAAACCGTTAGAAACATTTTTGAGAAAACAAAAACCTAACGAGGGCGAGGGAATTTTCTTGAAAATGCCTAACTTAAATAGAAAGTAGCATTTAACATTTTTTCGTTTTGGAGTTATGCTGTTCACAGACACACATACAAATATACACAAATATTTTTGAAAAATTATTTTCTTATTATTTAAGGAGTCCCAAAACGTTTATTTCCGATGAAATCTCGGTATCGAAGCCATGTTTGGAATACAGTGCTTCCTCTGATTACTAGTACAGAAAGTAAAAGTTATAAGAACTTGAAAATTTAATCCACTAAAAAAAAGTGTTTCGGATTGCTCAATTCGACATAGATATTGTATTTTAAGGATACGTACATTTTTTGGTGTAGTGTAATTTTACTTATCTCTTCCAGTTTAACAATTATACAAAAGTAATTCACAATGAGAATACTTCACAGGCTAGTCCCAGAAAATCCCAGATATACTGTTTATTTCTAATGCAAATATCTTAGAGTATAGTATTTTTATTAAGATCGTTAAAGCTTTTTTGAGAAAATAAAAAATAACGACATTTTTTCATGTAAAGTCCAAGTTGGATTTGCTTGAAAACCTTCGTGTCGCATCCTTGGAAGATGAACTTAAATACCAAGTTTGGTGTTTAACATATTTTTGGTTTTTGAGTTATGCCGTTCAGAGACAGAAATACACAGATACCTTTTTTTTTTTAAAAAAAAACGTCTTTCTCTGGATCCAGGCAGCCTCAAAACGTGTACCTATTTCCCGTGAAATTTTGTTGTCGAACTTCTGAGTTGAATGCAATACTTCCTCTGTTTATGTAGGTTAGTAGTAGAGAAAGTAACATGTAGTAGGGATTTGAAAATTCAATCCAATAACAAGGAATATCTTGAAAGTAGTAAAAGTCAGAAAACCATTTGTCTGGAATAAATTGTGTGACTTAACGAAATTTACCTTTTTGGGTAGCGAAACGTGTCTTCTCTTACGTTTTACCTGTTATATAAAAGTCAATGAGAATGAAACGGACTTCACAGGCTATTCCCAGAAGATTCAAAATTACAGTTTATTTGTCATGTAAATATTTTAAACATGTGATGTTTTAATCCAAATTGTTAGAACTATTTTTGAAAAAAAATAGCGAAACTTTTTCCATGTAAAGGGTAGTTTGAAGTGGGGGGATTTTTGTTTAAATCTTCGTATCCTATCTTTGGAAGTTGCTGAACGTAAATACCAAGTTTGGTGTTTATTCGACTTTTTGTTTTTGAATTTGAGTTATGCTGTTCACACACACACACACACAAAATCACATATATAGACCAGTATTTAAAAAAACTCCTTTTTCGATTCAGGGGGTTTCAAAACATGTGTTTTCGGTGAAATCCCAAAATCAAATTTTTTGGAAGAATACAGCACATATTTTCTCTTACTAAAACTATGCGTAGGCGCTAGAGAAAGTAGGAATATGGGAATAATATATTAATTTAGGTTATTGTAATTAAGATAAACATAATTATACTGGCCAAGATTTGAACATAAACCACCAACATACTACTCCTATGCCTTTACTGCTTATATTAAACTGATTTTGCAATCAATCCATAAATGGTATCAAGGTAGTGGACTAAGAGCAAACTATATTAGCAAACTAATATTTAAAATTAATCTATGTTTTTCTTGCCTCAACGATGTAATAGATTGTACAAATTACTTTATATTTTAATGATGAATAATCCTGCCAACGGGAAACATATACACATATTTAAGCTATACAAGTCCGGATTATATTTTAGCCTCTTAACATGAATCGTCGAAATCAAAGTTTTTTTTTAAGTTAAACGTTATATTAACCTAGCAAGAACGTATGCACTGTGATTGCTGTACTGACAATTTTCGTTTTTCATTCTTAAAATTACCCAAGTTAAATATTAAAGCTAAGTTTTAGGTAACGCTCACAAACACAGAGAGAAACTGCAGTAGCATTTTGGGTGATCCGGGGTTGATTTTCCGGAAGGCGTATGTGTCCTATGAATTTAGGATTCTGCCCAGTTGATTTCTTAGGTCACTACTCTGCGTCTCCTTCCGTAGGGATGAGCTCATTGGCGGGCAGCTGCAGGTAAAGCGATGAAGGAGAAAGGGGCGAAGTTACTTGCTATAGGATTTTGGAGGCGTAGAAGTGGCGAGTTGATGAAGATCTCAGGCCGAAACAATTCCAGTTATTTAAGAAGTAGTGTTTATTTTCTTTCTCAAAATGCATATTCCAGCCATAGACTTCACCTTCACTTCCGAAACACATATAGCGCAACTCAGTTTTTCCGTGTTAGCTTTACAAAGCGTAGTTTAAGCGCAGCCTTCGCGCAGCGGTAAATTTACTTCGATCTCTCCGCGGTCACCGAAACGTGTAATCCGAGAAACTATCTTAGCTTGCCTCCCAGAATATTTCATCCACACTATTTGTCGTGGATGCCGGGCCCTTTTTCGTCTTTCCCGCTCACCAAGGTAAATAGAGTAGAGAGACCGCTTACACGAGGTGACAAGTGATCGGTCCTTTTTGGCGGGCTGTAGCTGCTTTTTATTGCTTGTCACTCACCAAAAACAGAAGTTTCTTGTACTTCCCTGATTTTTCTCCCATATTTAGTTATATAAACCAAGTTTACTTTTTCCATACTAACGACCAATGTCGCCTTCGGCTAGATCTTAAGATCTTGTTTTCCCCGGTCAGCTTATCCCAAATCTTTCTTCGCCCTAAAGTGTTCAACACGTTCTCATTACTACGATTCGAAACCTCTTTCATGTATCAGTACTGGAATAGTATGAGCTTTGTGTTTCTCAATGTTTCAAATCAATTTTCCCTCATATTTATTCAATATGGTTCGTTGCTAGGTTTGTTATTGATACGGTATTACCTTTTTCATTTATATCACCTATTGCACTAATGTTACTTGTACGTTTTCTTCCTTCTCGGTTTTTACATGCATTGTAATAGAATGTTTCAGCTTCAAAACGCACACCCAGACGTTTTCCCAAAACGCATGGTATTAATTGTATTCAAAGGCGTAAAAATGTATATTGTGGTGAAATCTCAGTATGGAGTATTTAGGTAAAACAGAATATGTCCTCTGTCATAGTAAGGGGTATAATAAGTTGCGCATTTTAGGACATCATTTTTTAAAATTACCACAATATTTTATCAAATTGCAGGAGCATAACAACTAATAATAAATGTTAGGTTCTTTACGAACTAGAATAATTTCAACATATAGATCGCGACGAGATAAGAAACAATTACTACACGCTGTATGATCATAAGTAAGGAATTTCACTCGACACCCCCTCAAACCAAGCATTAAGTAGAGTTGGGTGACCAAACAACAGATTCAATTTTCCTTTCTCTCTACTGCATCCTCTGGACTCTCAAGGAGGCGATGTGCAAGGTGAGCCGGCGGGACACAATCGTGCTGAGTTCCTCAAAGAGTTTATGTTAACTTCATATTTCAATAAAAATAAATTTACTTTATAATACTTTTAATATATCAGAATTCTATGTGTTGCCTACTGATTCTAGGTTGATTCTCGATTGTTAAATCCAAGAAGGTGGTTACGACGATCCGACTACCAAACGATGATATTTCACTGCTCTGAAGCTATTTAAAATTTAAAGTAAATTTCCGCTTGGCTATGGTTATGTGAGACCATGTTTTCATTTTCAGTTTTTTTGCGGATTGTGCCCAGTTCCTTATATGAACAAGTTTTGAAGTCAAAAGCATAATAAAGCAGTGGTCGTGACATTGGGCATTTTAGTACTCAAGAAAATAGTAAAAGGATACAATGGAGAATGGATGCCATATTTACACACAGAAAAACTTGCTGGAAAGGTGGCTGAAGAAACTAAACAGGGAAAGTTTTATGTCATCCAAAACAGCTACTGTATGTTTAAAGCATTTCTGTGAATATGATTTTAAAGATTTGCCTCTCTAAAGAGGCATAAAGAGAACTACCCCAGCAGAGTAAGCAAGAAACAAGAATATGGAATTTTATGCAGAACGGTTATTCAACAAGGTGTTGGATATATCCTGGAACTGATAAATTAATAATAGTTTTAACTTTTGTAACAATGTTATACTATGAAGTATATACCTATGTAAATTGGAGGACTTTATCTTTGCAAAACATAGGCGTTACTACTTTAGTAATCCATAAAATGGCATGACAAAGTAAGTATATCAATTTCCTTGTTTGTTTGAAGTAGTTGAAATCGTTTATGGAATTACAACCTGGCAGGGATCAAGGCTTAATCACTAAAGTTCAGAGGAGGAATGACTTAATGACCTTTACTTTCATACTGTCTTTTCAAATGTACAGTGCCCTCTCTCTGAGACATTAAATACATTTTAAATGTAATACATCAGGATGGTACTTACCCTGTGATGAAGGGACATATTAGAGCCATGGTGAAATCTGACGATGGTCTGCAGAGAAGCTGGTGTAGAGATGCTCTTAGTTAGAGGTGCAGCAGTGCCATTGGCTATCCCGGCAACTGCACTAGCAGTATTGATGGTATCTCGAATTCCGACGGTTGCTCCCATACCAACACTGGAAATGGAATCACGACCACCGCCAGAGTTCCCTCCAGAAGTCCCCTTTCCAGTACTGCTGCCTTTCTGGGTGCCTTTGGGATGATGGTGGGATGGCAATAAAGGTGTTTCCATTGTTTTACTGTTATAACTAGGGGAAGAAGTCTGACTGAAGCTGTCACTGGACACATTCGAATCTTGTCGAACTGACATTTTGCTATTTGTGCTACCACCGTTAGTGTTATTATTATTTCCATTAACACCTTGATTTTGCGTCTGTCCTTCATTGCTCGCTTTCGGTTGATTCTTTGGTGAAGCAGTTGCATTTGCCGATTGTTGCTGTTGCTGCTGTGGCTGTTGTTGCTGCTGTGACTGTTGTTGCTGCTGTTGCTGCTGTGCCTGTTGTTGCTGTTGTTGCTGCTGCTTTTGTTCTTGCTGTTGATTTAGTTGCTGTTGCTGCTGCTGTTGTTTGATTTGTTGTTGCTGCTGTTGTTTTAATTGCTGTTGCTGTTGTTGCAACTGCTTCTGGTGCGTTGCAGACTGGGATGACTCGTCTGTTTTGCTTTGTTGCTGCTGAAGCAATAATTGGCTTTGTGGCTGACAATTTGTAGGTCCAATCGATGACACTTGATTATTCCCATGAGTTGGAGAGGAACTGTTACTTAGTGATTTTTGAGGTTGATGCTGTGATTGAAGGCTAAATGACGGCGAAATGGAAGCACTGGTTTTTCCTTGAGATGAAGAAAGTAAAATATTATTTTGTTGCAGCCTGTTTGTATTTTTCTGCGACTGCTCTGGTAGAGGTTGTTTTGGTTGTGATTCAGTCTCTCTATTAATATTTGAAGAAGAATGAATATGACTAATTTGGTCTTTTATTTGATTGTTCAGCGATGAGATACCTTTCAGTGAGGATTCTTGATTATGTCCCATTACTGACTGCTGCTTGTTGTTCAGGGAATCAAGTTGTGAGTTTTCTTTGGTTACTAGTTGTGGTGGTCTTGACGAGTACTTTTGTTGCATGTCTTTGTCTTGCTGTTCTTTACGTTGCGGCTGTTCCTGGCGCTGGCTGTCACTGTTGATTTGTAGGGAACTTGCTGCTGCGGAGAGCTTTGATCTTATAACTTTTTGTTTCAGAGAGAGTTGTTGTATCGCATTACTTGGATGACAAGCACTAATTAAGCTTTTTAGTGGAGATAGCTGAAGCGTTTTTGATGAATAAAGGGAGTTCTGTTGTGAGCTAATCGGAGAATGATATCCAGAAGTCTTTTGCTGTTGCTGAAGATGGAGCTGTTGCTGCTGCTGGTGTTGTAAGAGTTGCTGTTGCTGGTGTTGCTGCTGAAGATGCTGCTGAAGCTGTTGCAGTTGCTGTTGTTGCTTTTGTAGTTGCTGAAGGTGCTCTTCTTGCTGACGGAGCTTCTGCTGATGTTGCTGCTTCTGTAAGAGCTGCAGTTGCTCCTCTTGCTGCTGTCGCAACTGCCTCTGATGTTCTAAATGCTGCTGCTTTTGTAGTTGCTGGAGATGCTCTTCTTGCTGACGCAATTGTTTCTGTTGCTCATATTGTTGTTGTTGCTGCTGTTGTACCTCCTCTGTTTGTTGGAACCTTTTCTGTTGCTCCTGATGTTTTTGCAGCTGATATATGTGGTCTTCTGATGGATATCTGAATTGCTTCTGAGGATCCATCTGTTGCTGCTGCTTCTGCAGTTGTTGGTAGTGTTCTTCTTGCTGCACACGATAATGTTTCTGTTGTTCCAGATGCTGTTGCTGTTTCTGTAGCTGCTTTATATGCTCCTCCGGCAAAAGGCGAAATTGCTTCTGTTGTATGTGTTGATGCTGATCAATTTGTTGCTGTAGAAGTTGAAGCTGCTGCTCTCTTTGATCTTTCTGCTGCTGCAAATGTTGCTGTTGATACAGTAGTTGTTGCTGCTGTTGCTGCAGTTGTCCCTGTTGAAATTGGTGCTGATGAAGGTGAATATTCTGTGGATTCTCCTCTTGCTGGCGGTAGGGTTTTTGCTGTTGTAACTGCTGAAGATGTGACTGGTGCATTCGCTGGGAATTAGGCACAGGTGTCGGTTTTGTCTGTACGTTCTGATAAATAACATGAGAAGCCGGTGAGAAAGGACCTCCAGAAATTGGTGGCGGTGGACCTTTCTTACTTCGCTCTGGAACTGCAGGGGGACGAAGGGGGATAGGTGGTGGAGTCTGAGACGATACCTGAAATACAAATATAACGTATGAGCAATGAATGCTAGTATTTATCAAGAGCCATTTGACACATTAAATCATTATCCTTAAGCTTAAACTACGAATCTTCACCACATGGCAATTGTGGAAACATTCAAACCTCACTTCAAATTTTAAAACGTTATCAATCTTCTAATATTTGGATACAACAGAAACGATCATAAGTTTTTTGTATACACGTGAAAGGACTTGGAATTTTCCAAATTTGGTGAAGAAAGCGGTCGGTACCGTAAGAGTGCTTAATAAGTCACTCAAATCGTTGTTTTATCCAGCAACCGAGAGTAGAATGAACTAAGATTTACAGGTTGAAAAGGTACTGATGGAAGGAACCCGGTGAGTTTTTTGCATGGTTAACATTTTCAAATGAAGTACAAACATTGTTTTGAAACGTTAAATGCTGAACATTTACACAAACTTTCAGAAATACTTCTTTTAGTTTATAAAATGTTTATATAAGATGTATCCTAAAGTTTAATGCTAGAATTACGGTTTGCATTTAAAAAATTCCTAAGACATGTCAATTTAGATTATAAGCAAAATTCTATTATAGCCGTGCAAACAATGGTGCTTTTGTATTCGCCCTAACTTGTCTGCTTTTAGATTTGAACATGAAATGAACATTAAAATGCATATAGTTGAAATTCAGGCATATAGATCAACTGGGCATTGAGCTCTTGGATTACCTATTGAGTATAGTCAGTTCTACCTTAATTTAACAAGAGAGAAAATTATTTCAAACATGGACAGTAGAGACCAACTACTTAGCCGGAGTGGCGTTGTTGTTTTACCTACCATGGAAGGTTGTTGTTCTGGAGGACAGTAATGAGCAGAATGCCTTCGTGGCAAGGGACTGGCTGACGTCAGATGTGACACGTTCACTGGTTGGAGGAGAGGTTGATCCCTGACCAGCAGGTCTAAAAATGTCCTCTCATTTGTGCCAGGCAGCGCCAGGCTGCTAGTGCGGCAAGTTCTGTAATTGCAAGAGATTCATTTTTCCAGTTAATTCATTTATTGTTTCAAAAGTTAATGACATTTTGAGGCTTAATACAGAATTATACACCTTGTCCTAAAGTCATGGCAGATTTTCCGATTGTACCCCAAAAATATCACACATTAACATGATGTTTTGCATAGAGTATCAACCCCTACACACATACACAGTGAACATAAATAGTATTACTTCTACCTAGAATGTTTTGCAGCTACTGATCAAGATCTCCTTATGCTCAGATTATCCTTAGCTTACCCTGCATGACATTTCTTTTTGCTGTTAGACATTCGTTATTCACCGTTGTACTTACTACAATTTGAATTAATTCTTTAGGTTAGATCACATTTGAAAGAACCTTAAAAATGCGTTCGCTTATGAAAATGTACGAAATACTGTAATAATGCGCTGACCAGTGAGTAGATTATACATTACATAGTTATGAACAGAGCCCGGAATTTAAGCAAAATCTCTTTTCTATTTGGGTAGATATAACAAAGAACTAAATAGAGATATACGTATTTCCGCATTTAGAGAAAGGCAGGACCAGTGTTTTTTTTTGTGTGCCTATTTTGCCTTCTGTTGCCTAGTTTAAGGTTTAAAGCCGTTTTTTTACCTGTTTTAGAACGTTATGGTTTTTTCGCTGTAACTACACATAAAAACACACAAGGAATTTCAATGTATGAAAGTGAAAACGTTGTGTAAAAAATGAAATGGCACATTCACACCATAACAATATTTATTGAGGTCTTCTTGTTCTTTCTCTGTTTACCCTCCTCGTATGTAGAACTTATACCCCCCAGGACTTACAAGCGATTGCCTGGGTCAAAGGCCTGACAATGAGCAGAAACTTTCGATCAGATAGAATATCCAGGACGGGTGATCAATCCCATGCTTGGTATGAGGGCTAGGAAGTAGACGATATGACATGATGGTAAAATGGATGAAAGGAAAGGTGATGATGGAGCAGTAGATTGAAGGAATGACGCGGGAAACCGGAGAAAACCCGCCCAGACACCGCTTTGTCCACCACAAATCCCACAAGCGGATCCCAGGGATCGAATCCGGGCCTCCTTAGTGAGAGGAGAGCGGTTTAACCACTCGGCACGGCGATTAAATTCAAACGATTCAATTAAGATCTTTAAATAGCAGAACCTATGAAAGGAATGCAGGGTATAACGAATGCCAGGAAATAAACAGAAAGAAGTAAGTAGGTCAGCCTTATGAGCTATTGTTCCTCACATGCTTCTTCCTGTGACGCTGACAATACACCATCATTTTGTTTCTTGTGTATATTTTTTCCTGATTTCAAAGAGATAAGGTATCTAATTCAGAGAAAGGAAGGAAATAAGTTCTCTTAACAGGTAAAATAATTATACAAATAACCTGTTAGTCTGCTGCTGAATTTGGTAAAGGCAACTCGAGTGTTAGTGCTGATTTATATATCATGCGGAAATTAAAATTATCTTTGAGTAGTAAGTTACACGGCTTTGTTCGTGAATTGGGTTCAGACACTCTTTCTAGTGATGCAACAATGTTCTTTTGCAAAATCTGTGAAAAATTATGAAAAAAAGTAATTTATAACTCAACATTTCGCGACAGCAAAACAAAAATGTAAGGTTTTTTACTTTCTCTACTACGTAGAGTAAGTAGCGGAAGTATAGCATTCAACCCAAAAATTCGATACCGAGATTTCACCGGAAATACATGTTTTGAGATCCCCTGAATCCAAAAAACATTTTTGGAAACATTTCCGGTGTGTGTCTGTGTCTGTCTGTCTGTCTGTGTGTCTGTCTGTCTGTCTGTCTGTCTGTCTGTCTGTCTGTCTGTGTGTCTGTCTGTCTGTGTGTCTGTCTGTCTGTGTGTCTGCCTGTGAACAGCATAACTCAGAAACGAACAGTCGAATAAACACCAAACTTGGTATTTAGGTTCAGTATCTTTCAGAGATACAACACGAAGGTTTTCAAGAAAATCCCCCACCACAGAGTACCCTTTACATGGAACATTTTTCGAAAATTTTAATTTTCTCAAAAATGGCTCTTAACGATTTTGATTAAAATATCATATGTTTAAGATATTTTCATGACAAATAAAATGTATATCTTGAATTTTCTGGGAATGTCTCCAAAAGTATTCTTCATTGTGAACGACTTTTGGTAAACTGGTAAACCATAAGAGATAGACAAAATTTTACTACACAAAAGATGTAGATCGCGTTAAAATACACAATTTATGTCATATACATTTTTGTTGTTGAGTGAACCATTTTCGAGATATTGCTTGTTATTCCCTTAAATTTTTAAATACTTATTTTCTCAAATGGGAATTCGTTATTCATTTTTTTGTCTTGGATATGCAAAGAGCATTAATCTGTGGCAAATAGTGGAATTGTGCTGCACCTAGCAACCAGCTATTAAGAGAAATGTATGTGCTTAAAGGCTACTGTATTTCTATATTGCCCTTGTACATATATATTCCCCTTACATCTACAAGAAAAGTAGCAATAAGATAGAATCTGCAAATGTTTATCTCATTAACATGAAGCATATGGAGAGTAAGCGTTTGTAAAAATAGTTTGTACAAGAGTAGAGAAAGTCGTGTGAGTGTAACACATCAGATTTTTTTTAAAATGGGTGGGCCTAAGACCAGTTTAATATCAAAAGCAGTTGCAACGTCCAGTAGACAATCTCAATTTTCGCTGTATCTATACAAGACTTTCTTGGACTCGAGAATTCCATTCTGGAAACTAGAAAACCAATCCCTCAGGACGTTTCTGAAGAGCTACACTAAAGAAGAGACTCCATCAGAATCCATATTCAGAAAAACGTACTTGAATATCTGCTTTGAAGAGGCTCTGCAGAAGATTCGAAACGGAGTTGTGGAAAAGAAAATGAAACCCCATTGATGAAACGACTGCCGTTAGGAAGGGGATGTTACCTGGAACGTCATCATTGGAACTATGGAAGAAACGCAAAGTGACCCTGCAGTGTTTCTTTTGACACCGGAAGAGGAGAGAGCAAATAATTCCACAGTGGCACATTTGTTTAACTTATTTAAACATTATGGAATAATTGTTTTATGGCTCATTGTATTTATATCTTTAATTTAATTTTATTTAAATATAGACTAAAATACTATTTTAACTTATATAAATACTATGGAATAATTATTTTTCATTTTTAAATGAATTTACACGTTCATTAATGTTACTCTGACCATTTGGAATACGGTATGATGATGCCCTGCTTTTTATCACAAATGGGGCACCTTATATCAAAAGCCCTGAAAGTTCTCTTTCCGAAAATGCTCTATCTCACATCCCTACCCACGATTTGCACTGAATCGTTGAAGAAGCAAAACTTTTGTATACTCTTGTGGATAAGTTGGTTTCGAACACCAAGAAGCTCTTTCTAAAATTATCCTCCCGAATGCGGTTTTTAAGGACGTGGCAGCAGAGCTCACTTTACCTCCAGATCAAGATCTCGCCAGATGGGGAACCTGGATCTCTGCAGCCATTTATTACAGCAACAATTTGGGCAAGTATATGAGGTATTTTATGCTCTATCAGAAGAAAAGCTCCTTCAGTTTACGAAGTAAAGAGTTGTTGAAGAATTCAGCAACGATCTGGCGTTTATAACAGCACATTATGGTGTGCTACCGAAAGAAGTCTTGAAGTTAGAGAAAACGTGAATGGCTAGCTTATCCATGGTGATCTTTCAAGATGCAATAAATCAACTCCTGCAAGTACCAGGGTAAGAAGAAAAAAGTACTAGTGCAAAGTGTAAACGCGTTATGAGCGCAAATGTAGGCCTAGAAAAACTTAAGAACGTTCGTTATGTCCTGAAAATGAAAGTTCTGTTGTAACTGATGTAAGTTCTACCGAAATAGCTTTTCTAAACATGCTCCAACCACTAAACGTTCTTTTTCCATGACGAAAAACAGGCGACTGTGACAGTTGACATCTTGAAAAAACGTTGTTGTTTCTAATCAAGAAAAGTAAGAGTAAGCACTTTATGTGGTAAATAAATTGTCTGAAATAGATATTTTTATTAATAAATGCTGGGATTACTCTCCGTTTTAACTTTCAATAAATGCCCATTTGAATTATATTACTATTTCCGGTATTTTAAGTGTCCTTTTGCCTGCATATTTTAACCAACATAAATGCCTAAACTTGTGGGCTGTGTTTATGAAACAGGTGGGTGATTTACCTCTTATGTTTAATCGTGACTCATTATAACTACAGCATGAGTAACTTGATAACTGCGTTCACTTGTGTGTGTCCCAGTTCAGGTATAAAACTGAAAGACTCAGTTAATGCTGATTTTCATTCATAATCTAGAAAACAGAAAACTGCAAGTTGGCGAGCGTAATAGGTTTTAATTGGGAGCAGTGAAGATAGCTCGTAAGAATTTATGAATGTTCTCCATGAGTGATGTAGCAAGCAGACAACGAGCGGTGTATAGCTGAAAGAAGCCTGCGTTTTTCTGTGCATACATGAATGTTGAAGAAAATTCAGTTTCACATATCTGAAGCACAAGCACAGAACGGAATCTGCATGTGTTAAAAGTCCATAATACGCATTATTAAAGTAGATGCAGAAAATAAAATTAAAACGACCCAATATGTCTTACTGGCATTACGTAAAGGTTGCTGTCTACCACCAACTTTGTTTAAAATTAATATTAAAAAGCATTGGAAAATGGGAAATAAAGCGCACCAGATATGATTATGCGAGGAAATATTGTGTATACATTATTGTTTGCAGATGTTCAATTACTAATGGTTGGTGACTGTAGTGATTTAAATTACATGTTTAGACAATTAAAGGAGAGCAAAGCTATTGGAGGCTAAAAATAAATATTATAAGCATTATTATAATGTAACTGGAAACGAGTAAATGTAAATTATTTGATTTTGGAAGAAACAGAAAAACTGACCAAAGGTTGTGGTGAATATGAATACTTGGACGTTAAAATTACAAAACATCATCGATTTAAATAAACGAAAGACAGAATTACAGAACTAAGGTCAATGATGAATAAACTAAATAGAATATTATAGAATAAACATATTTCCAAAGTATATATTGTAACTTCATGCAAGGCCAATTTAAAAGTAGTTGATGCATAGAATGTCACACTTACTTAAACAAAATAACCAGAAAAATAAAATGGTGGGCCCATTATAGAATGCATTGGAAATAAAGCATTCCCCCAGAGAAATCATTGTTTGTACTAGCAAAGGTTAAAGGAAATGAAACAAGGATTTAAAGCAGCTCTAAATAAAAGTAACAATCCATACACCTCCAAAAGCGCTGAATATATTAACATTAAAACGCAGAAACAGAGATATAGCATTTGAATTTGTCCTCAAACAAAATTTGCCATTTTGAAACAGAATTTAACACGCGATGATACGATATAAACTCGCTTTCATAAGATTTTAAATGCTGCTCCACACACTAAAAGAATTTAGAATTTTACCTACGCGAAAAGCATATACGTCATGTATAATTTAAAGAAGGCCAAAAAGTGTTGAGATGGCCGCTCCCACACTCGAAGCTCAAGAAAAGTCCTTCGCTAGTCTTCGAGAACTAACTGTCATAACTGTTCTTCCTGGAATGCATCGCTCGGGGGGCACCGGAAGGTCAGATGATGACGTGGAGACAGCATAAGTGCTACCTATACTGGCGGAAAGGACGCAACCTTGGCGAGCGCAGTAGGAACCTGGTGCAGCCTACTACTGATGTTAATCAGGCTGCCGACGTAATGACAAGCAGGGGCCAAACATTTTCGTTTATGATTCCAGGTATATGAAAGAACTGCGGCCATCTCTGCGAAACAGCCACTCGGTGAAATAATTATTAACTATAACTATAATGCCAGAAAAACGAAATACGTGGTTTGACATACCTTCCAGAGCGACGATCCTGTAGTGTTTCGATGTTGTTTCCAGGTGAAGTCGCCGAGATGCTGGAGCGGCGTCTTAAGTCACTCATGGACGAATCCAAAGACATGTCACGGCTTCGTAGCCCTCTGAAACATCAAATATACAACTGCTGTATCCTTTTTTTGTTTACAATTAATGTTAATAACGTTAACAAGGTGGGTGAACATTGTATATGTACTTAAGCTGAAAAAAGAATTCATATTTCCAGTTTATTTAAAAGTCACGATAAGCTTCAAAATAAAGTGGTAAATGAAAAAACCGACGACGGAGGAAAGTATTGCATTAATGGATAATATTTAAATAAATTTATTTCCTACTTTTACATTACAACAATTAAACAAAAACACTTTAATCATAAATGAATTGCTAAATTTAACAAGAAAAGTCATTTAAGGACAGAACATTCACTTATTGATCATCATTAATCTATTTATTTCTGTACATTATCCTTTAGACTTCACTACCTGGTCAGGTTCTGGTTGTGTTGGGACCAAGTCACACACGTTCTACCTTTGATTTCACATATTTATTAGTTTTTATTTAACTTTCCGATAAAAAATATTGCCACCTTTTATTGATAATATCCAGTTTTCTTTGACTTTAATCTTAAAACCATTTCTTCTATTAAATTACTCCAAATATCCAAGTATGTCTAATCACTTTCTCTTTTTGTTCTAAGACATTTCATTACGCAGCATAGTTCATTTTCTTCTCCTTTTCAAATAAACACGTATTATAGAAGTTTTAAGTTTAAAATTCTGGTTCAAATTCTTGGCTAAACTTTGAAATTTATCACATATATCAGTCATTTTTCTCTAAACCAAATTGACGGTTAGTAAACGTTGGAGGTTTAAAGTTAAATTCAGAGTTAAATTAAATTAAATTAAAATGCTAAATGCTGCACAATTACTTATTACTTACAAGAAAAGAATCACACGCTTCATGCCGAAACCCACGCTGAAATTCTTATGACAGAAGCGACGAAGTTTATGGTCACAGCCAAAACATTCCTACAAGTTTTAAGTGCCGAAATTGGAATTGGACTCATTGAACTTCAACTCAGTAAGCGACCCAGTTGGACAATCCGGTGAGTTGCCAGGGCTGACCAATCGACAGCTATCCATGTTGTTTATATGGAAGGTTTGGCGTTCGTTTTGGATAGTTTCAAGTTAATGTTGGAGTTAATAATGGAGCTGATGTTTTTGGTATAGCCTCTTTAAAGTACATCACTACTATCACAGGAATTACAGAGAGGATTTCGGCATAAGGAGTATTATTCTTCCTTTTAATGTATTTTGTCTCTTGTGTAGATGCAAACCCAGACATTTCTACTCTGCTAAATTTTACAGGAAAGGCAAAGAAAACGTATTTTAAAAAAACTCTGATGTGTTACACTCACATGACTTTCTCTACTCTTGTACATACTATTTTTACAAACGCTTATTCTCCATAAGCTTCATGTTAATAGAGATGTTAATCTTATTGCTAATTTTCTTGTAGATGCAAGGGGAATATGGTAGTATTTAAGCGATAGTCAAATATTTTAAGAGCTGGTTGCTATGTGGCGCATTCCATTCTCTTTGTATGTCAAGAACATAAAATGAATAACGAAATCCCATTTGAGAAAAACTTTTGGAAAATTTAAGGGAATAACAAGTAATGTCTCGAAAATGGTTCACTCAACAAAAAACATTTATCTAACATGAATTGTGTATTAAACGCGATCTACATTTTTTGTGCAGTAAAATTTTGTTTATATCTTATGGTTTACCAGTTATGCAAAAGTCGTCCACAATGAAGAATACTTTTGAAGACATTTCCAGAAAATTCGAGATATACATTTCATTTGTCATGAAAGTATCTTAAACATATAATATTTTAATCAAAATCGTTAGAGCCATTTTTGAGAAAATCGAAATTTTCGAAAAATGTTCCATGTAAAGGGTAATCTGGGGTGGGGGGATTTTCTTGAAAACCTTCGTGTCGCATCTCTGGAAGATACGTAACCTAAATACCAAGTTTGGTGTTTATCCAACTGTTCGTTTCTGAGTTATGCTGTTCATAGACACACACGGACATGTTTCCAAATATGATTTTTTATTACTTTCTCTACTACGTATAGTAAGTAGGGGAAGTATTGTATTCCACCCAAAAATTTGATACCGATATTTCAACAGAAATATATGTTTTTGTTATTTTTTTTATGTCCTGGACATGCAAAGAGAATGGAATGCGCCACATAGCAACCAGCTCTTAAAAGATTTGACAATCGCTTAAAGCCTACCATATTACCCTTGCAGCTACAAGAATATTAGCAATAATACTAACATATTGAGAATAACCGTTTGTAAAAATAGTTTGTACAAGAGTAGAGAAAGTCATGCGACTGTAACACATCAGATTTTTTGGATACCGGGGGCCTAAAACATATATTTCCGGTGAAATCTCGGTATCGAATTTTTGGGTTGAATACAATACTTCCCCTACTTACTATACGTAGTAGAGAAAGTAAAAATAAAATAAACAACTTCCCGAAATTACAATGCTTGAAAGTAACAAACGGCAAATTATACACCTCATACATTGAGAATACTTGTTTTGCTTCTAAGCAACAATTGTTTAATTTCCTGTCAACATAATATCAACATATTATTTAAAGGAAAAGGTACAAATAGCTTCTCAAGAAATTCACGAGTTCAGTGTAACAAATAGCCAAATTGTGTACACTAAAGTTATATGATAAATTGTATTATTTATTTTATTTAACGTTGCCAGGAACGTCGACGGATCTTTCTGCTACAGCAGTTCTTTTGCGTTACGTTAAATTTGCTCAGATTAAGTTAGACACATTTAAGTATATCTAAATACCCTCACCCTGTTCCGCAATCAAACAGAAGCTGCAGGTATAAAGGTCACCACTGAACCAACTGCGCATTTTAGGACAATGGAAATATTCGTGTTTGCCTTTGAGCAATTATGTAATGTTTACCTTTTCTGTAAATACTCTATAACATCCTACTTGCGAAGTGTAAGTAGAGGATGTGTTGTATTCTAACCAAAAAGCGCACCAGAAATACACATTTTGAGGCTCCCTGAATAAAAGGAAAGCATTTTTAGAAAAAGATCGTTTGTGTTTGTTAACTCAAAACCGAAAACTCTGTTAGATACCAAACTTGGTATTCAAGTTCTGCGTCTTTGAAGGATGCGACAAGAAGTGTTTGGAAATATCCCTTCACCCCAAATCTCTTTATAAGGAATATTTTTTGCTATTTTTTATTTTTTCCGAAATTGTTGACGGTTTATATTAAAATACCGTACGTTTAGGATATTCTTATGGCAAATAAAACGTATATCTTGAATTTTCTGCGAAAGCCTGTGAAGGTCTCTTCATTCTTAATCACTATAATATAATTTATATAGCGTAATAGATAGACAAATTCCTACTTAAATATAAAAGAATGAAAGCGGGAGAAGGAAATATATCAGGTGAGTCAGCTGGCCCTATTTAGTTTTGAATTTATGCAACGTACTAAGCGATATATTTGACTTAAGCTTTTCTTGAATGCCTTCTAATGGCTGATTTTCATAACACTTTATAGAGGAGGGATAGATAACTCACTGCATAAGTATTTTACAAGACAGAATGCAATCGCTATGTATGTCGAAACAAAAAACATCCCACCCTGACACTGGGAAGTGCAGTAGCACTTTTAACCAATTTTACAAAATTTTATTATTAGCATACATTCATGCACACCTTTGAAAACGCCCCTGAAGGAACAGCCTTTCACATGCATCGGTTGACAAAACTATTTGAAAACAAAATAGCATACCTACTCAGTGCGACCAATTGGATTTAAACCGTCAGTCAACCTTGCACAGCCTTGTCACAAATGCTAAATATTAGGTAGATAATTTCTTTATGACACAAACTATGACGTATTTCAAATCATACAGTAATTGTAATGACTGATGCACTTTTTTTGTTTGATTTAACACTATCAAACCGAACTGAAAACTATGTATGACGTCGCAAAAAGCGTGTTAAGTTTCGAGGTGTGGTCTAGTTCTGCGATTACTGATTCATATAGGAACCCCAGCTCGCAATGCAGCATTGGCCGAACGGTATTATAATGGTTGCTCTAGCACTGTCACACTTGAGTTCTGGTTCACATCCTTTGGGTTAAGTTTAAAGTTGTTATTACCTTTTGTTTCATCTCTTTGGGCCAATAATTTGATATTATGATATAAATAACATTTTGATAACATTATAGGTGTGTACAAAATAGAATAATCACCATATTTTCCACCGCAAAGAAGAACCGCAAAGCCCAAATCATCTAAGGGCACTCATACGTGAAAAATACAGGCAGATTGCACCGCACATGTTAAAGGAGGTCTCTCCGGCAACGTACACAAAAGTGCATTGATGAAGGGGGTCGTCATTTTGAACATGCACTCTGTTGATGAAATTCACGCACTTTAACAATGTATTATTCTGTTTAACCGTGGACTTAGCACATTTACAATCCTTTGTCACTAGAAGAAGTGAAACATAAGGTTTAAACATGAAACAAAAACTGTTAGATTTATATCGTCAATATGCGCCCAAAAGAATGAAAGCTAGCTACGTAACACGCTTTACAACACCAGCTACGGTACAGATTATTAGGGTAAACATGATACACAATTATCTGATTGTAATTCTTGTGTCTTTGGCGTACAAGAGAGCCAATAACTAAAATAAATACATCACTATACTAAAATACAGAAAATAAACACAAGGAGAATATAAAAAAGAACCAAAACAATTTGATGTTTGTATTAGATTCGATCCTCAAAAGGTAACCTTTGCTTCACCACATTCCGGAAGCTAACCCACTCGGCCAGAACCCACGTAGCCTGTGCCCCTTTTTCGGTAAAACATTCCTTTATCTCCTTGCAAGCATTATATCTATGAAATGCCGTTGTTTTAAGGCATTTGCAGCTCTTTGGTTTTCATTCAGGCCTTTAATCATTAATGTTAGTTGCGTATAGTATCGATAAGAAGGGCAGAACTACAATTACAGTTTTTTTGCTAAGAGGGCCAATGTTTTCACATCAGATTATAAACTGCGGGTTGCATAGATTAGAATACCTAGGGGCAGCTGACTCACCTGGTATATCTCGTTAAGCACACCATTTATGTCAAATAAAATTTGTTGTGCCGTTAACCATTTCCGTGGTACTCTTTAATATTGATTGGAATTTTCAAATACTCATACTTTTTTCAAGTATTAAGTCGCTATTCGTTTTATGCCACGCTGATGCAAGTAGCATGGAATTTAAAAGTCATCACATAGCAATCCACTGTTTAAAAATATGACTATCGCTTTAAGCCACTGTAATCTGCTTAAAGCTACAACAAAATGTGTAAACGTACAAAGGAAACTTTATCTCGATTAACAAGAAGTAGACAAAAGTACAAACTTTTACGACAATGTATTGTAGAAGAGTGAATAGAGAAAGACATGTTAATGCTAGTAATAAAGTTTTTCTAGTGGTCATACAAAGAGAATGAAATTTCAAAGCCATCACATAGCGACTCGGATATTAATAATCTGTATGTGTTGTACGCCTACAAGCAAAAGCGTAAATGTGTAATTAGGTTTATTTCGATTAACAAGGAGAGTAAGCATTTGTAAGTATAGTTTGTAAAAGTCTGAGGAGAGCAATCAATGTGACTGTAACATATAAGGTTTTTCTTATAAACAGCACTAAAGCGTTGTTATTTCTGCGGTTGCTACAATAATTATAGTCTAAACCGACACAAAGATTATTAGTGCCGAAAGAGGCCAATCGTCTGCAGGTCTTTCAAAATAAAGTTTTAAGGCTTATACTGAAGGCACCTTTGATGCACCCAGATGCATCATGAACCATCACATTCGCTCTCAGGCTCACACATTTTTTTTTCAGCATCTTCAGTTAGTATCTGATGCAGTGGGATGAAAATCCGATGCGGTTCCCCGGATCAAGAGTCGTCTCACGTAGGACTTGCTACTTTCTTCCAGAAATGATTCCGAATTAGAACTTTTACTGAAACGTAAGTGCAAGTGTCTATAATTGTTTGGTGACGTCTCATGTGACTGACCTCAGATTATTTATTGTGTATATTATTATTTTATGCCATTCTGAATAGCATTCCTAATGTCGAAAGTATCTACCCAGTTAAAAAGTATCAGATGATTTCTATCTGATTCGTTATCTTCTGAAAGGAAATGTCGGATTTTGCAGCTACCAACTAGGAGGAAATGCCGGCATTTGAAATAAAACCATGATTTCTAGTTGTAAAATTAACAGAAAAAGTCATTTATAGCTCATTATAGTTTTAAGCTGTACATTGTAGTACATAGATACTATGAGCAAAAAAAAAAGGAGTTTCGACAAGAGGTGGGCATTTCGGGGGCATTCTAAGCGCCTCACACCCTCTAGCTGTCTTTATTCATATCTGGAGTAACCCCACCCCCCAAAAAACAGACATAGTGTAAATGGTTTCCGTTCAAACAAATTATATGAAAATAGGGTCTCATCATCAGCACTTTAACAATTAGGTATACGTAGAAAATTCAGGCTCCTGAACAACCATTTTTAAACCATAAGTATTTCAGTTTCAAAATTTAGAACTATTAAAGCGTATATTCTTAATAACAGCATTTAAAACATATCTTTCATATCTGAATTAATATTTTGTGCATGGGATTTGTAAATATTTTGATATTTCTAGGGAGGAATATATGCAGTATATTTTTAAAAGACAGCATTTTCATCAACGTTTAGCGTAGTGTATTAGTTTAAAGCCAGCGTATTTATTTAGAATTCGTTGCGTTTTACACGCCGTAAAATTTCAATACCATTAATTGTTATTTAATAGGGAAAAATGTATCAAGTGCATGGGTGAAATCAATAAGAAATCAATTAGCATTTTATATTCCTGTATCTATTTATTTTTCATACATTTAACTTTCATGCTTCACTTAAGTTTTGTGTATTGGATGATTTAAACACATCTACTTAAACGCTTAGCATTTTGCAAAAATCTTATTTCTAGTTTCAGTATTGGTATCATTTTTATATATAGGTAATACACAATAAAGAGTTTACATATTGATGACATTTTACCAAGTATTTTTCAAAATGCCATCCAAAACTTAGTCAATTAAGATTTCTAGCAATATGCATGGATTTTTTTCAATTTAAATAGGATATTTCCTATTTTACTGCAAACATTCATGTATATATTCAGAAAAAATTGTATTTTAATTAAAGATTGACTGATAAAATTCTAAAGATTGTTCTTCAAACAAACGAACAAATAGCTTCTGCTTTGTGAAAAATTCCAGAAATTTTAAAATTTGACTAGTGTGGAAAATGTTTTCAAGGCGCACTTAGTATTATTCGAAATGAAATATTTAAAATCACAGAAGATAGGATACTAAAACAAAATAGTGCCCTCAAAATGTGTATTTTGAATATTTCACTTTTAAAATATTTTTTGTTTTGTTTTTAGACAATTCAACTCAACATTTCTAGTGCAAGTTCAGCATTAAGTCGTTTTCACAAGAAAATAACAACAATGCAGAGTTATTTGTTATTATTTGTTTATACAATATTTTATTGGAGTTATAAATAATGCAATAGTTGAATTAAATATTTCAATCATGATGCTTCGCGATAGTCGTATATTGTCTTACCATTAAACACGTTTCCTTTTACCAAGTGTGGACTCGAAATCGTCACTCTGTAGCAGCAGTCATAGTCCAGGTATGCAGGATTTCTCTTTTTACAAGGAGAAGAACAAGAACCTGTTTTTGCACATCTTATCCCTCCAAAATAAAACGAAAGAGATGCAGCATTAAAATGTTAGTGTCCAAACTGCTCCATGGAAGTGGGACAGATGTAACTTTGAAGAACACACATATAACGTGTAAATACAGACATCAAAATACTGCACATCGGAATATTTGAAATTGAGAGTACACAAAGCTATTTCCCGATTCTATACTGAACATCCATCTCAACTTAAAACTCCATATCTTATTTGAAAGCACAATATCTACACTACAACCTACTTTTTCTATCCCAACTCTCACCATAACCTAATAAGCCTAAACGAAACCGAAACGGCCGTCCTATGTTTGCTTCAGGTAAAAGCAACATACACATAAGAAGGTTTATTTTTGTATAGCGATAATAAACTGTATGTTCGCTTCATTCTTAACATGTTAATTTTGTACAACCGGCAAACGTTAAGAGATACACAACACTTAATAGACTGAAATGTACACATATTAAGTAGTATATATTTTATGCTCGATATCTATTTTTTTTAGCTTAAGCAGTTTTCGAAAGATTTGCTGTTACAGTATAAGATTTGAACTGTTATGCGGCACCCATAAACATCTTACGCAGTTCTTATTTTTACTTTCTCTATTACTTACCTATAGTAAGCAGAAAAAGTAGTGCATTCCACCCAAACGACCGACGTCGAGATTTCACCGCAAATACACATTTAGAGCCTATCTGAATAAAATAAAGATAAAAACAGAAAAAATGCATTTTTAGAAAAAGGTCTGTGTCTGTGAATCGCATAACCCAAACATAATCCTAGATAATTACCAAACCTGTCTGTGAATAGCATAACCCAAACATAATCTTAGACAAATACCAAACCTGTCTGTGAATAGCATAACCCAAACATAATCCTAGATAAATACCAAAACTGTCTGTGAGTAGCATAACCCAAGCATAATCCTAGATAAATACCAAACCTGTGTCTGTGAATAGCATAACCCAAACATAATCCCAGATAAATACCAAACCTGTGTCTGTGAATAGCATAACCCAAACATAATCCTAGATAAATACCAAACCTGTGTTTGTGAATAGCATAACCCAAAGATAACCTAGATAAGTACGAAACCTGTGTCTGTGAATAGCATAACCCAAACATAATCCTAGATAAGTACCAAACCTGTGTCTGTGAATAGCATAACCCAAACATAATCCTATATAAATACCAAACCTGTGTCTGTGAATAGCATAACCCAAAAATAATCCTAGATAAATACCAAACCTTGTATTCAAGTTCAGTACCTTCCAGAGATGCGACAAGAATATTTTGAAGAGAATTCCCCCCACCCCATACTAGCCATTATGTTGTAAAAGTGTTCATTTTTTTTAGTTCTAAAGAGCGTCTAATTTTGATTAAGGAAACATATACATATTTCACACATTTATTCGATAAATAAAATGCAAATTTGATTTTCATTGGAATAGCCTGTGAAGCTCTCCTTCGTATAACGAGTAAACTATAAGAGATAAACACAACATATTTCTCAAAAAATGTAGATTGTGTAGATCTCTTCACAGTTTAACTTAAACGATTATTTTGTGTTATGTGCTATTTCCGAGATATCTGTTATTATTCGGTTGTTTCTCATGATATCAAGATAAGAATATGACGTTTCTTATATCGAACCTCTTTTAAATATGTGACTATCGATTCAGTTTCGTCTGTCCCTTATAACTAAAACAAAATGTGTAATGAAATTAATGCAAATGTTCAAAACGATTAAGATGAAGTAGAAATAAAAATAAGCTTTCGTAAGAATAGTTTGTAAAACCTGTATTTATATAAACGATGGTAGGTAGAGAAAGTCATGTTACTGTAACAAATCAGATCTTTTCTGCATGCGTTCAGTAACAAAAAGTGACTTCGATATGCGATCGGTTATGTTTTATTTTTGGTACCTTCAAACAATCACGTCTGTATTGTTTTGTAATTATTTATAGTAAAAAATGTATGGTAAGTAACGTCGATAGATGGATACTGTAATATACAAGGGATTGAGCGAAGTGTTGTAAATGTGACATGCATTAGATTTTTCTACAGCAACTACCACTGCTTTTACCACTGAATGGAAATTCTAAGTCTGATTTGAGATTCCCTGTATTCACTGATGTGTAGAATGCACCTCTGAATTTCACGGTTTCTTTAAAATGAAAATCATAAATCTTCTGCTTCTTTCTGAACAATTATGCATTTATACGGTCTGAATAAATCTAATTGGTTAAACCACGAATTGCAAAACAGTAGTTGTTTGTAAACAGTATGTGAAACAATGAAATTCCTGAAGTGTAACTTACGGTATTATGATTCATTTGGAATTAATTATGATGTACAGTGCATTTAGAGGCTGACTTTTAGATTTTGGCGTGTCGAAATTACGTGTCAGAGTTTGTAATTGTATTCTCTCTGTGTGTACGAAGCATAGAGAATGTGCGGATGCATTTCGGTGAATTTTCTTTTGTATACCCTGTCTCGCATTCAGATATCGAAGCGTATCGATCACTGCGGCGAGTGTTTATTGTTCATAACACTGTTTCATATCTTCCTGCTCTAGTTCACAAATGGAGCAACATGTGCTTTGTAAGGTGTATCACGTAATATTCACGAAACGTATGGCGCGTTTACCAAATGACAAACAGCGACAAGCTTCGTTTGTCATTTGGATTCTAGCAACGTGGAAACAGTGCCTCTAGATTATAACCTGTAAGCATTTTATTAAGTTTTAGGACTAAAAAGCCTGATGGGTAACAGTCATTCTGCTTTGTCTATCCATTATCGTTTACGCATATTCTCATAGCAATTATAGAAGTTATACATCCAAAAGCTCGTTTTCTATATAAGTCCTATAATGATAACAGGTTTTGCTGGAAAGGACTTAAATTGAGTAATACTACGGGAATAAAAACCTTGTAAGCTAAAACATCAATCAGGTGTATTTACCTATGGTACCATCTATTTATAGTTCATGAGATTGAAGAAAACTTATTTGGAATGTTTTCGAAATGTTACCACCGATGTTATATACATCAGCATTGTAAAAAATGCTTACTCCTCAGTAATAGTTCAGACCCTTCCATTCTTAAAAAATCTGATGCGTTGCATTCACTGACATTTTCTGTGAACGATTCTGCAAAAGTGTTTTCTTCTGTGCGCTTTCTAAGGTTGAGATAAACTTTAATTACACATCTACATATTCGTTGTAAGTACAAAAGGACACAATGGGTTCAAGTGATAATTTTCAAAAGCGAATTGCTATGTAGTGGTTTTGAAATCCATGCCCTTTGCATGATCACGAGAAAAAACAAATAGCGAGCTCCACTTGAAAAGCAACTATTTGAAAATTCAAAGCAATAACAAAGAATATCTCGGAAATAGTTAAATCATAAAGTTCTTTGGCAAAATGTGTGCTTTAGCGAGTTCTACATTTTTTATGTAATACGATTTCGCCTATGTTTTAGGGTTTACTTAAATCATTCGAATGAAGAGGACATCACAGGTTATTCCCAGTAAATAAAGGATATGAATTTTACTTGACATGTAAATATATTAAACATATTGTATTTTAATCAAAATCATCAGGGACGTTTTTAAGAAAATAAAAATAACGAAACATTTGCATATAAGCAGAGTTTGGAGTTCGGGATTTTCTTGAAAATTTAACCAACCTTTCTTTTTTGACTTATGCTATTCTGTGAACTCAGAACACACACATGCACTCATTCACACCGGGGGCCTTTTTCTAAAATGCTTTATTTTAGGATTCAGGATTTAGGATTTCAATGAAATCTCGGTATCGAATATTTTAGGTCTAATGCAAGTAATAAAGTAGACAATACTAGAGAAAGAAAAATAATAGGTTCCAAATAACAATTAAGTGTATCGAGGAGGATTTTTCGCGTAACGGGAACAGCATGATCCTCTTGGTCCAGTGTTACTTGCCCGACTCGGATTTTCTCGCAACGTCGTGATTCTTCGTTCCGTTCACAAACAACATCCCCTCCCCTCTTCCCTTCCTTCTTCACTCCATTCCACCGTCCGTAATGTAATGCTAAGAACAATACATCTATAATATTGTTTTATTATAATTACTTCTTACTTAAATCACGTTGAAGGGGTTCTCCTCCAGCATGCAACCGTCATGTAACAATTTCGTTGTTAATTGTTACCATCGTAACAATTACGATTACTTTATTATTATGTGTGTACATGGTGCAAAGGAAATAATATTTCTCTTTTTTATCGTTTATAGAATATAGAATCCTAATAAACTTTCTTGATATGGTTTCTTTCTACTCTCCTTCATTATAAACATTACGATAAAAGACACATATCTTAAAGTTTTTTTAGTTATCTATAACAATATTCTTAGTTTGAGAAATTAAAAAACCAATCTAATTTATTTTATTATACTTTATTTTATTGTTAAATTATTATTTATTATTATAACATTGTTATTTTATTAGTGTACTTCAATTCATTTAAAATTATTTTAACAGAAAAATAATAAAAATATGCAGGGTATTTCATACGGAAACGTAACAATACTGTATAAAGTTATGGCAATTCCAATTTAATATACAGATCAGAAGTTAGACAATGAAAAAACATAAAATATATAAAACATTTTATATGCGGTTAGTAGCTGCATTCACTAATTAAAAAAGGGAAAGCGAAACAAAGTTATCTGCTGACTGTAGCGCACATGATTTAGAGTGCCTAACTTTTCAGTTTGTAAGCATGGGATTTTATTACATGCAACGTTGAAGATACATAAACTCTCATCATCATCACCACTGTCGTTACAGTAACGTCGACATCTCAAAGTTGCTATCTCTTCCAGCTTAAACCCGTCCATTCGAGAATGGCCAGCGCTATTAGAGGGGTCTTTTGGACATACCTATTTCAGAAGCAAATATTCAAATATAGGAGAAAGGATACAAACTAGAGGTGACATTTGTGATACGTTGATCACTTTAAGAATCTTTGTATACGATGCGTTTTCCACCTTGTAGAATATGAAAACCAAAATCCCTATCCTACTCCACATTAATCGTTTGAAAACAAAATCGGCAAAAGACCCTACACTCCTGTATTATCATTTTGGGGACTCGATAAGAGGCGCTTCATGTAAAACAGAACCATCCAATACCGAAGGGGTCACACTAACCACCTAACGCCATATGCTGTGGTCATTTATTATGATAAAAACCTTACTCTCTAATATTATGTTTCTTGCCTGGTTTATGCAGTCCTTTGATTATCATTCTTAGTACTTCATATATACGAAAAATGTGGTATGGTGACATTCCAGTCCATTTATAAGACAAAAGGTATGCCCTGAATTCGATAATAAGGTGAATTTAAGATGCACAAGAGTGTATATCCTCCTAACAAAGCTTTCATCACGTATCATCAGATTTTACAGTTATTGTACCATTTAACATTGGTTTTATTATCTATATAATTAGTTCATTGTCTCAGTTTGACTTTGTGTTAATTGGAAATCTAAAAACTGTTAAACCCGAGATACCAGATACATGGAAAATACCTTTCTTTTTTAAAACTAATCAAAGAGATAACCCTGATTAGGTATCTTTAGAGATAATTAAGATTAACGATATCCATTAACGCTGATCAGTCGCTTGGCTTCGAAATCCTAATGTTCCACAGGCAATGCTCTCTTTGATCTCAATAAGGTTTTCATTTCTTCAACCCCTTAGTGAACTGTCTTTGACGGCAGTATCGTAGTGATCCACGCCATATTTTATTTTTACCACTCTGCCATTTTTAAAACAATATAATTTTACATAGAAGAAATAGAAAAAATACTGCGTTCTACCCAAACATTCATGCCGAGTTCTCACTGCAAATACATATGTTTTGGGGCTCCTGAACTAAAAAACGATTATAAAAAGGTTCATGTGTGTGTGTGTGTGTGTGTGAACATCACGAGTCGAAAACGAAAAGACACATAGGATAGGACTAGGAGCGGAGAGGGACTTAGCACCTCTTTTGTACCTAGGCTCTTGACGAGGCGTCCCCGGAAGGGAGGAATGAGACAGAGGGCGACCGGCAGAAGAGGGGAGTCCCTAACTTTTACAGGTTTAAACTCCCCGGATGGGTGCTGGTGCATCCGGCTCCCCTCCTACATGTGAGCTTACACATCCCTGGGGATCCGGGACCCGCAGAGCGCCCCCATTCTGGGAATGAAGATTTACTCAGAGCATCCTTTACCCCTGAGGTGAACACACCAAGACCTCCCGTTGAGTCGTCCTCCGTGGACTAGTGGTACCGTGCTAGTCTCTAGCTCCCAAGGTCGCGGGTTCAAACCCGGCGGAGGGCGATGGATTTTTTCGGGCGTAAAAATCCTTAGCATGGCTTCCTTCGGAAGGGAAGTAAAGCCGGTGGTCCCGTGTGGTAGATTTACGGCACGTAAAAGAACCTCAAGCCTGATAAAGAGACCTCTGAGCAAAATTACCGGTCTTTCACGCCCAATATAGAATGGGACGCTAAGAACCATAGTAGTTAAAGAACGTCCATAAATAAAACTCAATGTCAATTTTACCTCCCGCTGACCTTTGCAACCCTGATAGAGACCAAGCAGATGAAAGGTGAAGTGAAATGAGAATCGAGATGAAATGGAGAGTCAGGAAATTCGGGGGGGGGTATAATTATCCTTTCCATTATACGCCTGACGACCCGGGGATACCCTAAAAACTCTTGGGTCAGGAAGATCGGCCGCAGGAGTAGAACACATGACCATAGATGTTACCGCCTGATCTATCCCGCTCGGTAAAACTGCATAAATGCCCACTTGGCTTGGGGTCAGTATCCTCTAAAGATGGAACACAACGATATTCAGCAAAATCCTCCTACCCCAAACTACCCCTTATAAATATGAAAAACCTATTTTTAGGTTCTCAAAAATGTCGCAAAAGATTTTGATGAAAATACAATATATTTAAGATATTCACACGATGAAGAATAAAATATAGACGAGCTTGAATTTTCTGGGAATGCCCGATAAATGCTGAACTTGGTTTAAATTTAGTACCTTCCAAAGATCCGATTCGAAGATTTTAAAGGGAATCGGTTTACCCAAACTACCCATTACGAGGAACTTTTTATTAATTTTTTAAAAATACATATATTTAAGATACTCACGGGACAAAAATAAAATGTGCCTATATCTTGAATTTCTGGGAATACTCTGGGAAGCCCTCTTCATTTGGAAACAATTTCGTATACATTTCTATAACTGATAAACGATAAGAGATAGACAAAGCTTTAACTACACGAAAAATGTGGTTCTAAATAACTTATTTTGTGGTATCAACAATTTCCGAGATATTCGTTATTATTGGTTTACATTTTTCAACAGTGTATCATTATTTTTGTTTTGTTTTCCCTATTAAATTGTTTCTTGCTATGCCCTGGAAAGATTAAGGAATTTTGAGGCTAGCGACACGCTTGAATATTGAATTTCCTCTGTTCCCTTGCATCTAGAACGAAACCTGTAATAAAACTCTTTCTGCAAATATTTATCTCGAATAACTAAAGTAGTTTCGTAAGAATAGTTTGTAGAAGCTATATGAAAATAAAGGATAGCGGGCAGAGAAAGTAATCAGATGTTTTCGGTATATCTGTAATGCCCGATCATGCTTGGGCAATAAGTTTAAAATGACTAAAGCATTTTCACAGTGAGCTTTCCCTAATTCTTTTCTATAAGCTTGTAATGCTAGATAATGCGGTAATGACATTAGTTACGTGTTCAATCTCGTTGCGTATTACAATATGTCTTTACCGAGAGGGACGGTTCAGGAGGTTACGTCTGTGGCCCGCATTAGGGAGGTCCCGCAACCTCCCACTCTGTCCCATGGGTTTTTCGTGGTCTCTCCCGTTCGATAGGCGAATGCTGGGGTGGTTCATCTTCTACCAGGACTCTCCTTCCTCTCATTTCCTGTACCCATCATCGTCCTTGCCATCTGTTTCAGGATTATAAGACCAGGCGACGGTGTTCTGGGCGGTGGCTTGCGCTCTGTAAAGGTTTCTTCCCTGGCGTCGCTGCGGTACCGCTCAGTTAGGTCTCTCCTCAGCGTGGGGCTCCTGGAGGTTGGTTGTTTGTGGGCAGTGAGCGTGAGGCGTCGCATGCGTTCTATCTGGAAGTGTTAGGTACCCCGTCCATGTTTGCGCCCTTCGGGTCTCCCCCCTCATCACTTGGAAGCACAATGGGCCGACTGGTCTGCGTGCGGTGCTCTCCCCGATTCCGGAGGCCCCTCCGTGATAAGTATCTTTACCTTTACAATATACCTTCCTTTTTCCAGACATTATAAATACCACATGCCTTCTGAATGGAATGAGACATTTCGTTTATTAACTTTTATTTCCGACGACAGAGTTTATTTGCTTGTTTTTTACTCTCCACCTCAGGCTCATACTACCATGTATGGGAAGTTTAAATTGCTGCACTCCGTGCATTTTGCAGTCCTACCGCAGGTATTAAAAAGGTGCATTCAATCATCCAACTGTTTATATGTATATTTATTGTTAAAAACTGCAATATAATCATATTGATAGTTGAATTTTACCATTTAAATATTACCGGCTTTACTTCCTTATCTTTGTTACGTTTACTTACGATTTAATTCATGCAGCATAACTCTTCTGGTGCAAGCAACCATCATCTTCAGTTGTTGATTGCCTTTGTCAACACTACCGGACGTGACTAATCGATCAGCAGTTTGTAGACACTAGCGCGGTGGACCTTGATACTGCTTTTGAACAGTTAACAGTGGTTTGTTTTGTTTTCGTGTAAGCATTGCCATTATACTCTATTTCGAAAAGTAGTACACACGGGAATTAAGTGCAATGGAGGATTTCGGAAGTAGAAATTGCTCAATTTCGTCTCGTATTTTCACTCTCGTCCTTGTTCTCCAATTACAATTGCACTTACCGCACTTGTTTCGTAATATTTTGATAAGCCCTACCCAGATAAAATGAAAAACATGCAGTAAAGTTCACAATAAACAAAGTCTTCCTTTCTAGAGTAACAGTCATTGTCTTGCTAGTTTAATCCAGATTGTGTTAATTTTTCATAGTAATTAATAGAGAAAAAGCATTATTTTGCATAGGATCTTTCGGAAATGAACCTCTGAACTTGTAAGGCTCATGTATCACTATTTAAGTTACATGAAAAATTAGCACGATCAGTAGGAAGTTCCTCTCTAGTACTAGAGTATCATGAAATGAAGTAAATTCTGCTGTGTGCTATTTTTCTCTTCTCAATTTCAGGCCTCTTACCAGTATTAAGATGCACATTCCCTTCTTCTTAATTACTAAATATATTCCTTATGGCACCATTGCTTGCATTTGCGTTACCGTCATTTGTTCTCAGACAAACATATGTCCTATTTGAATATTGGTTCCTGTGATTTTAGTTCATTATATATGATTTAGTATAAAATGATTCTGAAGTAGTAGCTGTTTTATCTATGTCTTTGGGTGATATGCACAAGTTCATTATTAGTTTTAATTGGTTTCATTTCGAAAAGAAATAAAAGAATTAAACAGTATAACATAAAACACAAAAATTGAATTGGTAGTACTAGGCTATTTTAGTCTAATACTATAAGCGACACGAGACCAGAACCATACACTATGTTTCATTTCTACCACCTGCTGGACTTGAAGTAACATCCAAGCCAGGCGACGCTGCATCTCTTTAAAATATTCTGAAGCACCATACAAATAAATACATTTACCGATCACGAATATATCTTAAATAATCACTATTGGCGGCACGCGGCGCAATAACAAATAACAAGTTAGTTAATATTTCAATACTAAGTTTGTTGATTGGTAACGTGAACCGGCATTTTCACTAAAAGTTGCCAACTTTTTCTTTTACTGCTTTGCATGTACTTTTTTCTGTTATGTACATCAATTTACATTATTTTTTCTGTTTTTTTTTCAATTGCGTTGTTTTTTTTAACCTCAACCCTCACCCCCCGCATCGCGGAATCTGCGGAGCCCGCAGTCGCGCCCCTGCGATTAATGAAGAAAGTACAGTTCTTGCGCATAGTGTAATTGTCACAAGCCCGTCACACTTAGTAGTTTGTAAAATTGATACTATTTCGGAAATTGAAAATTATAAAAAATTATGATGGTTGGTAACTGCTTTATTCTATGTGCAAGCATAATCAGTAACTTTTTTTATGATACAGACTCTTATCCTATGTTTCACTAACTGCGAAGATATAAGAAAAGACGAAAACGCGAGCGTGGGTGTTGCATATCACAATTATTGCAGTTGTAATGATGAAAATGTATGGCATCATTTGTTTATTATAATAGATCAACATGAACAAGATATAATTAGCAGAGATTCTATAGAACTGTGTGAACACATTACTGTAGAAACCCTAAAAGAATTACTTAAAATAGATGTAGTGATTCGTTGTTTTATCAAAACCAGAAAATGTAAATGGTTGGTTAAATAACTTTTTACTCAGCTTTTCAAAGTGAGGTCTGAAGTCAGAACCTTCCGGACTCACAGTTGGGATACAGATTATGTGATGAACTCTAGCTAATACATTGTCATATTTAGGTGACATTTTTCAAAAAGTTAATAATTTAAGCCTCTCTGTTCTTGGAAAAGCAACAATAGTGTCTGACGTCAGCGATAAAGTGCAACGATATATTATGGATTTATACTCTTTTTTGTAGAGTTGGGCCCGTGTGCAAAAGCTCCAGTTGCACGGCAGCCTAAAGACTTACTGTTAAAGCTGTAATGATTGCTAGCCCTTCACACCAGTCCTGGTCCCTCATTAGATTACACAGGCCCAATAATGTTTTGGGGTAGTAATCCTTTGGTTCCATAAAAAGTTTTCCAAAGATCTTATATCTCTTTGGTGCTAACGCTTCATAAGAACATAAGACATGATAGGCTGTTTTAGTTTCAGAACCGCACAATCTACAGACTGTGTTGCCCTGAAACCTTCCTATTATGTGTAGGTGTTTCCTCATTGGTGCATGCAAATGTTGCTGTTGTTTTTAACTCAGACTTACTACATTTAAGATGTGTCAGTTAGAGGTTTACATGGTTCTTTGATAAACAATTTCCCATGCCGAATTTCTGAAATCCTCTTCCAGACCAGAGTGTTATTTCTTACATCAGTTTGTTATAGCCGCTCTAATGAAATACTTAGGTGTGCCTAAAGGTGGGTTTGGGTTAGGTTTCAGCTGTGTAGATCCTTGCTTTGCAAGTTCCTCCGCTTTCTCATTACCTTTAATTCCTTTATGCCCTGGGACCCATGACAAACATAGTTGTTATGTTCTGTCAGGTTGGATAAGGCAGTAATACATTCATCAACAAGTCTAGATGACACTAAACGACTGTTTAAAGCCTTTAGTGCTACTTGGCTGTCTGAAAAATGAAGATCTGTTTATTTTTATACTCTCTTATAAGACCTTCCTTTTGTGCATTGTAAAATGGCAAATACTTCGGCTTGAAATACCGTGGTTACCAGACCTAGTGAATTATTAGAGCTACAACTGGATCTTAAACCAAATACCCAGAATCCGTTCCTGAGTCTCGTTTTGAGCCGTCTGTGAACCAAACAAAAGAACACAGATAGTTTCTAATAGAATTCTTGCCACCAATCCTCTTCAATTATCATTACCTTGAATTTTTATGATGATGTAAAGTTTTTCCGGGGTAGTCTGTTTTTGTATTGAAAATCGGATCTACCACCTCCTTCGTTATGGCTAAGATTCCCAATGCAGGCCCTGGAATCTTAGTTGTTTTGGTTTGCTGCAGTCTGTGGAAAGCCATTCTGGCCTCATCCTTTACCAAAACATCCAAAGGAATCAGGCTCAATAGCGTTTACATTGCTGTAGTAAGGGTCCTGCGCGTTGCCCCAGCTATTGTAGCCAAGCCATCCTTTGGATCCTACTTAGTTTTATTTTCATGCTTAGTTCTCGTGTCTTCCACCAGACTATAGCACCGTATAGTAATAATGGTCTGACTACCCTAGTATATAGCCAGTGTAGAATTCTAGGCCTTAGTCCCCATCTCTTACCGTACATTCGTCTTACTACAAAAAAAGTAATGGCTTTTTTATATATTTTTTCCATATGTTGGTTCCATGTCAGCCTGGAGTCGAAAATTACACACAAGTACTTAACCTCTCCCGACATTTTTAATTGCTCATCATTGAGAAATAGTGACTCAAGTTGTTCTAAGTTTCCTCTTCTGGTGAAAGCAACCGGGTTGTTTTCTGGGGACTAATCGTTGCCCCTCAGAATTTACCCATTCTACTACCTTATTAAGTGCTCTCTGCATGAGTTCCTTAATAGTGTTTAAAACTTTTCCATGAACTATGATGACATTGTCACAAGCATAGCCATAGGTTGTGCAGCCCACATCACTGACCAAATCCAACAATCTGTGTACAACCAAATTCCACAAGAGATGAGGTATAACTCCTCCACATGGACATTCCCCATGGACTATTGTAGCAAAATTGTTGTCAGCAAGGGATGTATGCTCTGTTTTTGAGCATGGATTCTATCCATCTATAACAAGTTTCATCAACTCCACGCTCTCTAACAGCTGTGGAAGTTGCTCTGAAGAAGTATTATCAAAAACGCCCTCAATATCTGAAAGTACCCAACGCCGCTTCCCCAAATACCATGGCTTTTTTTTCAGACTGTGAAAAATCTGGAAAAGCGCAGCTTCTGTAAAGTATCCTATTCTATAGGCAAACTGGTTACCAGAACATCTCCCCTGATCCACTTATCCAGTAGTGTCTGCAAAGGTTTTGTCATGAATGACATCGGACTGATTGGTCTGTAGGACTTAGCCCACGTGATAGGTATCCCAGATTTTTGGTATATCTCCTTAACATGCCTCCAGTGTGATGGAATGTATCCCAGTGCTAAACGTGCTCTGAGAATTGTTTTTAAGCCCCCTCCCATCAGTTCAAAGCCCTGTTGGAGCATAGTAGGCATAATGTCATCTCTGTCAGGGGATTTGAAGGTTTCAAATGAGAACAAAGCCCATTTTAGTTTTCATAATACATTACCTTCTTAGCTGTTTGCCAATCTTCTATCCTTGAAGATGCGTGATGGGAATTTGAGTTCAAGACCGCTCCTGCCTCCAGCGGTCTCTGTTATATATTCTGAGCCGGGGAAATGAATTATTAGAAGTTCATCCATAGTTTTCTCAGCAGAGTTAATGAACTCTCCATCACCATTTTGAGGAATTGAAATTGGGCTGACCCTCCCTTAGAGAGAATTCTCTGGAGTCTTGCACAGTCAGGAGTCTGTTCAACCTCACCACAATGGCCCCTCCAATAATCTCTCTTAGCTTTCCTTAAATCTATATTATATTGAGTTAAGTCCTTTCTGTATTCAGTCCATGTAGTCCATATTTTGCTTTAATGAAGAGTCTTCCTACTCCTTCGCTCTTATGTGCTAAGTCATTACTCCACCAGGGAACATACCTGCGTAAAGTTCTTTGCACAGAGGACAGCTACTATTAAAGGCTTCAGTTATTGCCTCCTGAAATAGCCAGATGCTATCTCTATGTCCGCATAACTGTCTGCTTCAATATCAGTTTTGCAGATTCTGAGCTAAGTTATCTCTGTAAGAAACCCAGTCAGTTTTTCTAGGATTTCTACATTGTTCTAATTGTCGAAAAAACAGACAACTCAAAGCTGGGGTCTGAACAAGTCACCTCATCAGATACATGTTATTAGTTTATAAATTTATTAATATAATTGATAACTATTGTTAAGTCTAAAAATTCCTTCCTATTGAAGAGATACTCACCTCTTTGATTAATATCAGTGCTCCACCATGCATTATCATGGGGGTTTGCATCACATCCAACGGTAAAGTGGAAGCCGTCCTTTATGCATCCGGCTACCAACCCTTCAACTTCCATTTTGGAGGAAGGTTCTGAATCATCATATAGAAGGTACGTCGATTCGAGGATAGCCCCCCTCGTCCTTCCATATTTGATGATTGTAGTTTTGCTACTGTGAGGTTGCTAGTACAGAGATGCATAAGCGGCAGTACCTTAATTTCTTGTTTTGTAAGGATACAGGTCCTTGGAGTCTGGTTAGATTTAATACAAACTAGTTTTCCTCCCACCTCTTGCAGACCTCTAATATCCCCTTGGAAAATCAAGGTTCTTGTTTGAAGGCAAAATCAATACCCCTTATTAGCATACACGAGGCCACTGAAGCAGCCCTGCTATGCTGGAGGTTAATCTGTAGCACCTTTGTCTTGACCGAACCCTCTCCTTCATCTTTTCCTGCAAGGGTCGAAAGTCTAACCTTCCAAACTCCCAGAAGATCTTGAAATTACGACTTTCCAGCCGTTTAAACTGCCACTAGCCTCAATCTTGTGATAACCCAGGGTTTGCTCTTTATCTGTCGCCTTGCGCCTCACAACATGCCAATCGTCCGTGTTGAGGCCTGTGTTTCGATTTTTCATCCTCAACATGACGGTTGGAATGTCAGTTGTGGCAGTAAACCATACAATTGCCCTTGGTATCTTCGGAAGGTTCTTGGCGTCCACATCTTACAACGTCATTCCCCCCCCCCGAAGGTCCCCAACTACGGCAACAGCGCGTACGAGCCACTATTTCGTTTCTTTGTTTGCACAGATTATTCAAAGAATCCCCTGCGAAAAACTTGCCTTTGGAAATTGTGGAATTGCCTCCTCCGAAGACTTGGCGTCCACAGCTTCCAAGGCTTTTGATTGGATCAGTCTGATTGTGTCTGATCCAACTTGATTTTGTGGTCCACACAAAAGATGACCGTTTTTATTCCAGTCAAGGCTTCCTTAAAGAACATAGCTTGCTACTGTGAGGTCATGTGATTTTTAGGTTGCTGCTCGGTAGCTGTGCCAGAGCCTGAGCGAGGTCTTTTCTTCCCTCCACTGTTCTCAGTTCCTTTCTCTTTAATAGAGGTCTTCTTGACTGGGTTCACAATAGTCCAAGTTCCCGTTTCATTTTCCCTTCTCTTAGGAGTCTTTTTTGCGCTGAGCAACCGAGGGTTTCTTAGTTTTCAGTCTTATCTGGCCCACTCCTAACACTAAGGCCTCCTCGAAGCCTTCAGCTTCTTTCGCTGGATCGGCGGAACTGGTTGACGGCCAGTCAAACAGTGGAATGAGCCATTCCTTTACAGCCTCTTCTTCTGAATCCTAAAGTTCCATTGACAAGTTTGAGGAAATTACCTCTCCTTGTTGGGTTTGTTTGAAATTTAAGTCTGGTTTCATGTTTGTTCCACGAGTAGCCGGGGAAATATAAGTTCGACTGAGGCAGAGACCCGGTGTGCCCCAGTAAGGTTATGATACTCAGAGAGGTCGCTGGTATCCCTGATGCTCCGTTAGAGACAATACCCCGTGTCATTCATCCCTTCGGCACGGCCTAAGGCTTACGCCACACTTTACACCTTTGGATTGGGGAGTTGGTTCGCGGTCTCCGCAGAGACAACCCGCCCTGAGAGGTAAACCAATAGTCGCCTCCCAGAAACAGGCATCGGCCATCCACCGCCTACCTACGCGCCCAGTTGCCGCTCAAGCTATACCGCCGGCCATGTCGAAATATGCCGAAGGGACTGGGATTTATAGTTCTTGCTATTAATTCGTTTTAAAATGTGCTACCCTAATATAATTTTGTTTTGTAATGTAATTGGAATTAGGCTGGAACATATTTTATGGCTAAATAAACTAATAAAACACGTTTCAAATGTCTAAAGTTCTAGGTTATGAATGTTTACCTCCAGTAGTATGGTCCTACCAAGTCTAGTTGAAAGTTGGCATTTCGTGGTGAACTTTTAAGCTGAAAAGTGCAACATGAGCTAAAAGGTTTGGGAACACTGTTCCAGAAGCTCGAGGACTCCAAGCGCAGCTCCTGCATAATATATCCCCAGTGACTGTACTGGCAGAAGCAATTACACCATACCTCAAATAATGTGTTCATAAAAGTGCTAGGTGAAAATTAGTGCTCTGAAGTTAACTTTTCTACTGAACAGCACTCCATGAGCTAACATGTTTGGGACGATTGCTCCAGATGCTGGACATTCATGTGGAGCTAGTGCATATTATCACGTCCAAAGTGACTGTACTGGAAGAAACAATTACTGTACAAGGTAGAAATGGCAATGAATACGGATAGTTACACGCTGCCATTACGGTTTCATCCACAGCATTTTCATCGGCAATCGCAAAAGGACCTCTCCATAGAATTGCAGTCGCGTCCATCGACAAATTCGATAATAAGAGTGGCAGCTGTCCAGACGACTGTTGAAACAGTACAAAAGTGCCCGAAGATCCACATTGAAGTGCAAGCGCATCTTCGATTATCCACTTCAACGCGGAAAATGACACCCCTAGAATCCTATGAGCCAGTATCATCTTATTTTGAATATACAGCATTAGAGCTGTAACTGGCAATAATTACCCGCAATTCCTAACTTCATTCTATTTCCTCGATCTTCCTTTATATTCTTTTGTTTTTTTTCATTCTTAAAAAAGTTAGTCCCATGTACAGGATGTCCACTATACTAGTACTAACTCTCCATAATCCTATTCAACGGACAAATTGGGAACAGCACTTTTGTGGTAGTTCCAGTTCGAAATTGACATGCTGAAGGCAACCCATTGGATTGTATAAAGTGTACCTACCCTTGTTAGAGTTTAACCATTTAGAAACGGGATGGGGGTTGCAAGATGAAGGATATTACTAAGGTAGTTGGAGGGGAGGTAACAAGATTTTCTCCTTGAGGACTGCAGGTCAAAATACGGCCCCTGTGCAACGTTGTTGTACGGTTTCTTTCAAAATATGTTTTATTCAGGGGTAACATTGAACATTTTGATTTATCCAAGCATGTGTGAGGATTTTAAAGGAGCTCAGCCTTAGCTGTTGGTGGAATATCTCCTGTTTGCCAGCATGACAAGCGGAAACCCGGTGACGCCTCGAGCGGTATTGTTTGAGACCGAACGAGATTGTATAAATATCTACATGTTCTCAAGTCATAGCTTTAAAAATGCTAATCAATGAAAATGTGCGATATTAAGTTACAGTGTAGCGCTACGTACTTTCCAGCCTGCCGCTAAGAGGGTTGGCCAGGTTTCCTGGTTGCGCTGCAATTAATTGATAACAATGTTGGACAGAGCGAAAGGGAGGAGCAGTAGCAGATTCACCTTTGGTTAGAGAGCCGAACCAGCCCGCATGGATATATCAGCAGCATGCTGGTAAGTGTACAGCACTAAATTATGGTGTAATATCGCATTTTTGATTGTTTAAACATTTATTGCAACAGCTTGCGAACTCTTACACTTAGTTAATGCTATAAACCTTTGTCTGCAATTTGTAAGTGGAAGTTAGTGCACGAGTTCGTGGACATTTTAAATTTTTGTCAAATAAAATGCAGCATCTGGAGATGTAGATTAACAGATAAAGTAATTACCAGAATATAACGCCCCGCCTTAAAAGTTTCAAGAAAACAAACAGAAAATTACATTGATATTGAGGTCCATGGATGAAGCTGCAGTAGCACACATTTATAGGCTATAAACGTAATTTTGTGTTTAAAGTAATCTCTTGCTATTACCTCTAATACCCTCGTGTTTCACAGGCGTTAAATATGTAGGTCGTTTTTTAATTACTGAAGGTCCTTTGGGGGAAAAACAATAAATCCCTTCTGCATAAAATACAAACACTTGAATATATTCCATAGCAGTTTATATATGTATATATATAATTTAAATGTAGGGCCATAAATAAATACCGAATTTATAAAAGTTCTGAAAGATCTAAAAGAAGGTATATAAAGAATTTGACAGGACCAACTTTTAGTATCTAGATGTAACATTTTATTATAAGTTCTGAAAATATTTACTTAACCCAAAACAGGGCTCCGTAGTTTACTTGGCTGCGGATTTTAGAACATGCAACAACAATTTTGGGTTCCTTGCATGAAAATATTGGCATTCTATAGCATTTGAATGTGAAAAAATATTTATAAAAATTGCTTTAAAGGGCTATTAAAAGTAATTTAATGGGCGTAGGCAGTTTTATGCATTCTGAATGAGTACCTTTAAGGGCTCTAAGATATAAGCAAAATATAGATCCAAGGTTACAAATTATTATTCTGTATATAAAAACTATAAATACATTTTTCTTGAAAAATTGCCAAAATCTCACATCTCTGTTAAACACTTTGTACATTTAGTACTATTCTATGATTAGCGTTTCCCCATAGATGTTAACTTCTTAATCTGATGTACAGGTATAATTGTAGATCAGATCACAATTTTTACTCCCATAAAAAAGAAGGGATAACATTTAAAAGCAAAAGTACTTAAAGAGCTAATGCTGAAGTCATCCTTGCTTCTTTGTGAAATTATTTTATGCATCCCTATTTTTGGCAGATTCGTGAAAAGTGAATGTAAGAATTACTTCTATAAAGCAGAGAAAGTGGTAAAAGTGCGGAGGGAAATCGTGCCTCCCGTGTTAAGGGCAGTGATGAATTACGCGATTCCGGTTCAGCCCATCTTGTGTTGAGCTCGTCGCTTTTCTAACCACGACGGACATCTTCCTCCCCTCCCTCTGACAAAATGGAGATTCATTTACCACTCTTGCTTTTCGAAAACCACCGCGTTAGTTATGGTATTCTACTCTCGTTAAACATTTTTTTAAAGTTATAGTTATCTTTTGTTGTAAACCAAGTATGTCCCCCTACAGCAAAGTGAAAATGCACAACTATTCAAAAATTCGTTTAGCTCATTGAAAACAGAAGCTCAAATCTAGATCACAAGTTAGGTAAAGATAAAGGTAGCTATTACGGAGGGCCCCCCAACCGGAGCAGAGCACCGCAGGCAGACCAGAAGACCTATTGTGCTTCCAAATGACCCCTGGGAGGAAAGGATGAGGGGAGAGACCCGAAGGGCACCAAGAGGCAGATGCCGAAGGGTGCAAGCATTGACGCGGTACCTAACGTTTCCAGATAGAACGCATCCGACGCCGCACCGTCCCTGCCCACAAGCCACCAAACTCCTTAGTCCCCCCAGAGCGGAGCCCCACCCTGAGGAGAGAGCTAACTGAGCGGTACGGCAGCGACGTCAAGGGAAGAAACCTTTTCAGAGCGCAAGATACCTCTCAGCCGCAACCCGCCCAACACCGTCGCCTGGTCCTACAACCCTGAAACAAATGACAAGGGAGATAATGGGTACAGGAAATGAAAGGAAAGAGAGTCTTGGTAGAAGAGGAACCACCCTAGCATTTGCCTGTCGACCTGGGGAAACCACGAAAACCCCGTGCACCAGAGTGGGCGAGCGACGGGGATCGATCCTGGGACCTCACGAATATGGGCAATAGACGTAGCTGCCCGAGCCATTCCGCTCGGTAAGGTTACGAGCTATGTCAGTTTTGTGTTTTAGCTCTGTTGCATCAGTTGAGTTGTATGCGTTACGTCGGTTTAGTGTTTTAGCTCTGTTGCATCAGTTGAGTTGTATGCGTTACGTCGGTCTAGTGTTTTAGATCTGTTACATCAATTGAGTTGTATACGTTACGTCGGTTTAGTGTTTTAGTCTGTTGCATCAGTTCAGTTGTATACGTTACGTCAGTTTTGTGTTTTAGCTCTGTTGCATCAGTTAGTTTTATACGTTACGGCGGTTTAGTGTTTTAGCTCAGTTGCATCAGTTGAGTTGTATGCGTTACGTCGGTCTAGTGTTTTAGATCTGTTACATCAATTGAGTTGTATACGTTACGTCGGTTTAGTGTTTTAGTCTGTTGCATCAGTTCAGTTGTATACGTTACGTCGGTTTAGTGTTTTAGCTCTGTTGCATCAGTTAGTTTTATACGTTACGTCGGGTTAGTGTTTTAGCTCAGTTGCATCAGTTGAGTTGTATGCGTTACGTCGGTTTAGTGTTTTAGGTCTGTTGCATCAGTTGAGTTGTATGCGTTACGTCGGTTTGTGTTTTAGGTCTGTTGCATCAGTTGAGTTTTATACGTTACGTCGGTTTAGCGTTTTAGGTCTGTTGCATCTGTTGAGTTGTATATCTTACGTCGGTTTAGTGTTTTAGCTCTGTTGCATCAGTTGAGTTGTATATCTTACGTCGGTTTCGTGTTTTAGCTCTGTTGCATTAGTTGAGTTGTATATCTTACGTCGGTTTAGTGTTTTAGCTCTGTTGCATCAGTTGAGTTGTATATCTTACGTCGGTTTAGTGTTTTAGGTCTGTTGCATCAGTTGAGTTGTATGCGTTACGTCGGTTTAGTGTTTTAGGTCTGTTGCATCTGTTGAGTTTTATACGTTACGTCGGTTTAGTGTTTTAGGTCTGTTACATCAGTTGAGTTGTATGCGTTACGTAGGTTTAGTGTTTTAGCTCTGTTGCATCAGTTGAGTTGTATATCTTACGTCGGTTTAGTGTTTTAGGTCTGTTGCATCAGTTCAGTTGTATACGTTACGTCAGTTTAGTGTTTTAGCTCTGTTGCATCAGTTAGTTTTATACGTTACGTCGGTTTAGTGTTTTAGCTCAGTTGCATCAGTTGAGTTGTATGCGTTACGTCGGTCTAGTGTTTTAGATCTGTTACATCAATTGAGTTGTATACGTTACGTCGGTTTAGTGTTTTAGTCTGTTGCATCAGTTCAGTTGTATACGTTACGTCGGTTTAGTGTTTTAGCTCTGTTGCATCAGTTAGTTTTATACGTTACGTCGGGTTAGTGTTTTAGCTCAGTTGCTTCAGTTGAGTTGTATGCGTTACGTCGGTTTAGTGTTTTAGGTCTGTTGCATCAGTTGAGTTGTATGCGTTACGTCGGTTTGTGTTTTAGGTCTGTTGCATCAGTTGAGTTTTATACGTTACGTCGGTTTAGCGTTTTAGGTCTGTTGCATCTGTTGAGTTTTATACGTTACGTCGGTTTAGTGTTTTAGGTCTGTTGCATCAGTTGAGTTGTATACGTTACGTCGGTTTAGTGTTTTAGGTCTGTTGCATCAGTTGAGTTGTATGCGTTACGTAGGTTTAGTGTTTTAGCTCTGTTGCATCAGTTGAGTTGTATATCTTACGTCGGTTTAGTGTTTTAGCTCTGTTGCATCAGTTGAGTTGTATATCTTACGTCGGTTTCGTGTTTTAGCTCTGTTGCATGAGTTGAGTTGTATATCTTACGTCGGTTTAGTGTTTTAGCTCTGTTGCATCAGTTGAGTTGTATATCTTACGTCGGTTTAGTGTTTTAGGTCTGTTGCATCTGTTGAGTTTTATACGTTACGTCGGTTTAGTGTTTTAGGTCTGTTACATCAGTTGAGTTGTATGCGTTACGTAGGTTTAGTGTTTTAGCTCTGTTGCATCAGTTGAGTTGTATATCTTACGTCGGTTTAGTGTTTTAGCTCTGTTGCATCAGTTGAGTTGTATACCTTACGTCGGTTTAGTGTTTTAGCTCCGCTGCATCAGTCTGTATTGTAAAACCTTTGTCGATTTCTTGGTTTAGCTCTGTTGTACCAGTCTGTGTTGTAAATGCTATATGGGTTTCGTGTTTGAGCTCTCTTGCATCGGTTGTTGTAAAAATTCTGTCGGATTCGTGTATGGCTCTGTTGCATCACTCTGTATTATCAACTTTGTGTCGGTTTCGTATTTTAGGTCTGTTGCATTAGTCTGTGTTGTAAAAGGTATACGTGCAAAGTAAAAGCTATCAAATGTTCCTAGCGGTTTACTATGTTTAGCTATTTTCTTTACTTCCTTCCTTCTTTTAATTAATGCTTGATTTATCTTAACCGCTAAGCCATACCTCCACGGTTTTCTGGATTGCACCATGTTTTCAGTGAAACGTCCAACAGCCTTAGTTGGAAATTAACTTTCGTGTTTAATTTCTTTGCTTTTTGAGCAACTGACGTTGAAATATCAAGTTGGTATGTATCTAGCAGCTGAGGAAGTCTACGAAAAAACTGAATCATATTGGGCCCATATGTTTACTATAAGTGGGTGATAAACTTATTTTTGCATACGTTTCATTTCCAAACTGTTTCAATTGATAGCCTGAGAGTGAGGAATCTACATATACATCAGTTTCGTTGCTATTTCGTTGAATAATTTTCTCAGGTGTTTCCGCATTTTATGAGAATTTTGGAGCCTGTCCCTACCGGACTAAATAGCAGGTACTAAATTGTGACCGCGGGTGCAAACCGTCTACGGTCCGGCGGTGCGAGCGCATCCCGACCTGTCAACCTGGCCGGCTGGGTGTGACTAATGACCGGCGCTTTTAGAAAAATAGTTGCCTAACGAGCTCGTTATTGTCATTTACCCGCATTTTTTAAAATTACTGTTCCAGAAGATTCCTTCGGGCCGGCTCTAATAACATCTCTTTATAGAACCTTTATATGTGCCTTATATATAAGGCTGCTCTTGCCCGAACGAGGAGTTTGGTAACTTAAAATGTTACGGTATTAAAAGAGAAAAATTAAAGTGGACAGTGGTAGTTCAGTTGTAACTTGTGATTCGACGGAGCACTTGTGTTGAGCTTCAGGTGATGCTCCAGAACCCCAACGAGCATCCGAGTACAGGATGATGTGATTGGAGGATGTGATTGTGCTTGCAACAAGCGGGTTGATTGTGAAGGCACATCTGGGAGGCCAGAAGTCAAGGAACCTGGTTTTGTACCTGGGTGGGTTATTCGTTGCTACATTGTTGCCATTCCGGAAAGAAGTGCCCATGATACTGTCAAACCCAGTGGATATTGGTCAGGACATACAGAATGGAACAGCGTTAGGGATTGCGAGCTATCTGAGGGTGTATCGCCATGCGATGGATCGAACAAACCAGAATGTCGTAACATCTGGGGCCCCGGCTGGAATACTTGCTGATGAGGGTGGTCGATCATTGGTCGCACCACAGTTGAAGAGGGTCCGGCATTCACGAGGGCAATACCTGTTTCCTTCAACCAAAGGGACGTCGATTACGACGGCATCGACCGAGTACTGCACTACGCCGACATCGGAGACGACCGACCTATCCGGCAACCACCAAGGCGTGTTCCTTGATGTAAGCGGAAGTACGACACATGGTGGAGGATATGAAATCTAGGGTATTATCGAAAAGTCCGATACCCCTGTTGCTCTGCCGTGGTTTTCACGAAGAAGAAGAAGAAGAAGAAGAGCGGAAAGTTGCGCTTCTGCGTGGACAATTGGAAACTGAATGCTGTCACCTGGAAGGACTGTTTTCCCTTATCCCGGAGTGGCACTCTTGTAGGATCCCAGAGGTTCTCGCCGTTGGATGTGAAATCAGGATACAGTGGCTGTAGAATCCAGAGACAACAGGAAGACCGCATTATGTACAGGCCAAGGGTTTTGGCAGTTATGCCCTATGGCAAGCCTCTGCACCGTGTCAGCCATCTTCCCGTGCCTAATAGCGTCGGAGATGATAGGGGTTGAATTGCAGCGTCTGCCTACTATACATGGACGGCAGATCGTCATTGCCAGCACATTCGAAGACCGTGTCGAAAACTTGACCAAGGTATTACACAGAATGCAAGCAGCCAACCTGAGGCTCAAAGCAAAGAAGTACCAACCCTTCTGCAAGGAGTTTTACTACTTGAAACACATAGTCTCACTCACCACTGGAATGGCCGGGACCCGAGGAAGGCTCTGGATGCGACAGATTGACGCCTCCCGAGGGATAAATGAGAGTTGCGGAGTTTGTGGGGCCTATTCAGCTACTACTGCCGGTTTATATGAGGTTTCTCTAATATTGCGAATCTTCCAAATCGTCTGACTGAAAAACACTGGCCTTACAGGTCGACAGAAGAGACGAAAGACGCGTTCCAGGCTTTAATTCAGCTCTCTGCAGCACGTCTCTTTTAGGTTTTCCACAACCGGGCAGTGATTTTATTGTGGACAGCGACAGTGGTATTGTGTGCGTACTATCCCGGATCCAGTTTGAGCAGGGGTGAGCAATAGCGTAGGTAAGCAAGACTTTCTCCAAAGCGGAATAGAATTACGACATTATCCGACGGACGTTCCTGGCAGTTGAGAAGACTCAAACACTTCCATAACTATTTGTACCTTCCATCCATTGACTGACCACTCCACCGTCACCCCACCTTGTGGTCAGACCGTTGAATCCAAAGGCTTTAAGAATACAATTCTCGGAACATCGGAGAGCAAGGAGCCACTCCAATGCGGACGCCATGTCAAGAAGACGCTGCCCAGGGGAGTGCGACCACTGCACTAAGGTGGAGGAGAAGGAGTGTGCCGCAGCTTTCTGTGTGATTTCGTTCTGCCTGCAGAGGGATAGGATAGCGCAGTCCTAAGGCAGCAACTGGCGTCGCAATCGATAGCTGGACGAATTCCATATTCCGACTGGGATAACAAGCATTTGTTAGTGGTCATAGATTACTTCAAATTGCTGGAGGTGTATGGTAATCGGAGGCCATGACGATGGCAGTCTATTTCGTGGAAAGACTGTTCTGCCGGTTTGGGGAACTATTGGAGCTGTACAGCGATCAGGACACCAACTTCGAGTCGAACTTGATGAGGGAAACACTATAGGTGATGGAAAGTTACCAGTGGGACTGGGATATCAGGGTGCCCCTTTTCTTGTTGGCCCTCGCTCGTCAGCTACGTCTTCCATGCAACCTGATGTGTTTGAGTCTCCTTGGAAGGGAACAGCCAGCAATCGACTACGTGTAGAACTTCGTGGACCGTCTTTACGATATGCAACAGATGGCCAGTCAATACAACCAGATACGGAGCGACCGGATGAAGAGATGCAACGACCGCCAGTCAGTTTCCAGCAGAGTGATCTGGTGTGACTGTAATGTCCTACCTGAGCCAAGGGGGCGTTGCCCCAAGTTTCAACAACCATAGAAGGACGTACCGCATGGTGAACAGGATCAGTAAAGCAGAGGCTGCCCCGATGGTGGATAGTGATGGTACACCTAGATTATCTAGTCCACTATGACAGTGCTGGTTGAACGACTAGCCCTGAAGAGGGAGCTATGTGACCACGCACGTGAGTTACCTAAGGGCTGGTGGTATGAACACATTCCGACACGACTAGCTGGCTGGCTGGGTGTGGGAAATGACGAGTCGCTTTAGAATAAAAGTCGTCACATCATAGCTCATTATGTGCCACTTCTTCGCGGTTTAGGTAATTATTGTTCCAGAAGATTCCTTTGGCTTGGTTCTAGTAACCTCGCTTTCCAGAATATCCCGCTTTGTTTGCAAGTCCTATACTCTTGCCCGAACAAGCATTTCTATTAGTTAAGAAGTTACGAAGTGAAAAGTGAGCTGTGAATGTGGGCAGTGGAAGTGGACAGTGTGGTTCAGTTGTGAATTGTGATTTGACGGTGCAGTTACGTTGTATTCCAAGTGTTTGCTGAAAGGGTCTCAAATGTAATGTTTGTGCTACGCTGAGTGCCTAAGTGATAAATAGAATTCGTTTCTGTAACTGGTATTCTTATTTTGTTACAGTAGTTTAGAAGTTACAGTTTGATTATATAAACATTACTTAACAATCTTTGGAATTCTTTCACCGGTAAAGTATTTACGAGGCGTGTTTTATAAATTAAGTAACGTTTTAATATTTTGCTGCTGCAGTCGCCATTTTGAGCACGCGCGATCACTTTCTCATTCGTTAGGAAGCCAGACACAGATGTGAGCCATCGTATCTTTGTGTTTCCCTATTATTAGAGTGTTTCGAAGTGTTCAAAACATCGAACGACCCACCAGCTGTGAAGTCAGATCAGCGATTCGTTTTTTGAATGCGACAAATGTTACGCCACCAAACATTCATCACAAATTGTGTGGAGTATATGGGAATATAATAAAGAGTGACACACACAGCCAAACCAACTCAACATCTGATCGCATTATTTGGTTGGAAACAATTCGACCACCCTCCCCACAGTTCGGATTTGGCACCAAGAAATTTCCATGCGTTTCTTCATCTGAAGAAATTCCTGTTGGAAAACACTTCAATCACGACGATGTTGTGAAACAAGAGGTGCAGACTTAGCTTTCATCACAGTGGCATCATTCTTTGACGAAAGAATGCAAAAATTGGTTTCTTGTTGCGACAATCTCTTAATAATGGCGATGACTATGTGAAGAAGCAGTGTAAGATGTAGAGTAATGAATGATAATAAAGTACTTTTTGTTTAAATTATCGGTACTTTAAAAGCACGCCTCATATGAGGCTGCGACAATTCTAAAATTTGAAAGACTATGGGAGGAGGTTAAGGATAAGAAATACATCCATCAATATTTGATACACATTCCCGTAAATACGAGATGCACAGATTTTGCGCCCGTCATTAGGAATAACACAAAGGACTATACGTATTGCAGATATAAGAGAAAAAGGGAAGTTACGACTAAAAACTGCTAGATTAATATATACCAATTTCATAAACAATAGTAAATAAGCAAATCGAGATTTAAAGGCAACTATGCAACTTTGGGTAAGACAGTTTTTAAAAAATGGAAGTGTTGTTCATTTAATTTGTAAGATTTTATTCGTGAAAACTCCATAAAGGTCCCTGATAATTTTTAACCTAACTAAATGATGAATTGATGAACCTAATCATGCTAGATGGATGTAGGTATACTAATTTCATAAACAATTGGGAAGAAGTAAATCGAGATTTAAGGCTAACCATGCAACGTTGGTAAGGCAGCTAGTATTTTAAAAACAGGAAGTATTGTTTATTTAACTTATAAGATTTTATTCGTGAAAAGGCTCCAAAGATATCTCATAATTTTGAAACCAAACGGTTAATCCATGCACTCGAGAGCTTTGCCGTTCTTTGGTTTTACAAAAGTGCTTGAGTTGACTCATTCCGCATTACTCCGACTAGCGTAAGAAATAATCCTTTAGTAATGAATCGCGGAGTCGTTTCAAAGAAGCGCTTCTCTCCTAGACAGTGTGGAGTAACCACTTCGGTTTCCGGAACTGGCACTTCCTCGAGAGTTCATTTCATGACATTTCCTTCCAACTCGTCGTAGTTCTACTTCTTCACTTCCATAATATAATTCCATCAGCTCCAACCACTAGCAAGTAAAGTGCCTTCTCTATAGTGTCGTCCTCCGTGGTATAGTGGTTACCATGCTAGCTTCTAGTTCCTGACGTAACGGGTTCAAACCCGGTGGAGGGAGATGGATTTTTTCGGCCGCAAAAATCCTTAGCATCGCTTCTTTCGGAAAGAAAGTAAATTCGGTGATCCCGTGTCGTAGATTTATGGTGTATTTTAATACCGTGTTTAAGCAACGCACTGTTTTGACTGTGTGTTTTAGTTTTAAAATTAGTACACGAGTCCCATCCGTGAGCAGCACAATTTTTGTATTATTGCATATTCTAAAATACATACTTTTGAGTATTACCATGACAATGTAAGGAAAATAATTTATTTTAATGGCACGAGAAAGCACTTTAAAGCTAAATAATAGAGGATATGAAGCTACCACCACATTTAATTATGAATTATGTACATCAAACAACCACATTTAAAATCAACCACATTTTTCGCCAATTTCTTACTGTTGTTGTTGAATATGTTAGTACTCTATAATGAACATTTTCCTTATCCGTTTCGTTGTTAGCTATCCAATATGAGGTAGATGTAAAAAAGTGCATTAATTCCGCATATGCAGATATACTTAAAACGAACTACTTTTGTAACTTGCATTACTCTTCATCCAATGTGTTAGGTATTGCATACATTTTGTGTAATACTTTCGTAACTAGCCTAGACTAAACTGCCTAACTACACTGAAATTTATCCCACAGACTTGTAGTACACAAGAGCAAATAAAATGGAATATCAGAATTTGCTACTCTTGTTTTATTAATTCTACAAGATGTTATATTTTGCAATAACTTATATTGCAACCCTCGGAGGTTACGGGCATATTTAAGTTCATTTCCCACAAGAACGTTTTATATTCTTTGAACCATATTTAATATGAACTAATTCATATCCTCACTGCTCATTAACCTAAACGTTTAACACATAATAAAGCAATATTTGACAATGTATATATAAGCTTCAGTATTAAGCCCGTAGTGTTGTGTTCCGTTGGTTGCTGTTTCCTTTATGGAAAATGGCATTAAAATATATGCATATGATTACGTATACATTACAGGTACATTGAATTATCTAAAACTATGCAATGTATACACTAGGTAGAAAACTCCAGAGTAAAATAGTGGAAATGCTTCCCCAATACTCCGGAGAGCCAATGAAGGGAAAAATTACAAGTGCTTCTACCAACACTCCGCAGTGGAGATGGAGTGAAAACTGAAGGTGTTTCCACAAATACTCCGAAGTAAGAATGGATTGAAACAATGGAAGAGCTTCCTTCAATATGGAGGGATGAAAATATAGTGAGAAATTGGAAGTGATTCCACCTAAACTTTGGAGTGGGAATAAAGGAAGTAATTCCGAGAGCACTTTAGAGTAAAAAACATGAAGTACTTCCAACAGTACTCAGGAATGGGAATAGAGTGAAAAAATGGAATAGCTTCCATCAAATTCCGGAATGAAAATGGGGTGAAAATCTAAGCTCGCTTCCACCAATACCCGGGAGTGAATATGGAGTGAGAAACAGAAAGTACTTCCACCACTGCTATAAAAGCCTCCACCAATACTCCTAAATGGACATGGAGTGAAAACCTGAAGTGCCTCAACTAACACTTCGGAGTGGGAATAATGTGAAAGAGTGTGTTGTTCCACAAATACTTCGGAAAGGGAACGGAGCGATAAACTGGAAGTGCTACCAGCAATACTCCGGAGTGGGAATGGAGTGACAAAATGGAAGAGCTTAGATCAATATTACGGAGTGGAAAGAGAGTGAAAAGCTGGAATTGCTTTCACCAATACTCCGTATTGGGAATGAAATGAAAACTGGTAGTGCTTCTACCAATACTCCGTTATGGAAATGGAGTGAAACGCTGGAATTGTTTCCACCAAAACTCCGTTATGGAAATGGAGTGAAAAACTGAAAGTGCTTCCACCAATACTCCGGAGTGGGAATGAACTGTGAAACTAGAAGACCTTTTACGAATACTTCGGTGTGAAATTGGACTGAAAATATGGAAGAGCTTCCTTGGATATTCCGGAATGGAAATAAAGTGAAAAACTGGCAGTGCTTCCGACAATACTCCGGAGTGAGAATGGATTGAAAAAATGGAAGAGCTTTCTTTAAAATCCCGGAATGGAAATAAATTGAAAATGCTGGAGGTATCTCCATTGGAGTGGGAATGGAGGAGGTTATTCCGAGAGCACTCCGGAGTAAAAAACTGGAAGTTCTTCCGCCAATACTCCGGAGTGGATATGCAGTGAAAAAATGGAAGTACTTCCACCAATACTTTGTGATGGGAATGGAGTGAACAACTGGAAATGCTTCTACCAATAATCCGGAGTGGGAATGTGCTGAAAAACTGCACGTGCTTCCACCAAAACTTCGGAATGGAAATGGATTGAAGAACTGAAAATGTTTCCACCAGTGCTCCTGAGTGTCAATGTAGTACATAACTGGAAGTACCTACATCAATACCTGAGAGTGGAAATAGAGTGAAAAACTGGAGGTGCTTCCACTAATACTCCTAAGCAGAAATGGAGTGAAAATCAGGAAGTGCTTCCACTAATACTCCGGAGTATAAATGAATTGAAAAACTGCAAGCGCTTCTTCAATATTCCGAGGTAGAAATAGCGTGCTCATTCCGAGAGGAATGAGAATGGACCGAAAAATATAATAGTCTCCATGATACTTGGGAATAAAAAGTGAAAAATAAAGAATGAAAAACTGGAAGTGCTTCACTAATACTCTGGAGTGGGAATGGAGGAAGACATTACGAGTGAAAAACTGGAAGTATTTCCAAAGGAACTACACCAAAGATAAGAAGTAGCTCCGCGAAATGGAGGTGGAGCTACTTCCTGGAAACCACCCTGACTTCTTGCGCAAGACATTTGCAAGTAATAACCTCCTCCAGGCAGAGTTGGGAAGAACGGCGCAGGTAAAGATCGTGGAGCGATTCCGCTGTGAGTTTTGACTAGTGTTTCGTCGATGGCATTCACATTGAAAATTCTAGCCTTGGCCATCCACATAACTGCTTGCATATTCTTAACCCTCCGTCAGTCGCTAGGGGCCTGAGAGACCCCTGGCATTATATAAATGTTATAATTTTCGAACGAACGCACCTATGCAATTGCCTGACTATGACATCTAACATTACACCTTGCGCGATTATTTGCTGCAGCGATAACCTTATTTGTTTATTTGTTTGGCTGGAGGAATGAATAATCAGTAGTTACGTGTCGCACAGGTCAACCAGACCCCGCGCACCTGCTCTCGTTACATATTGTTGACAGATTTGTTTCTCATTAGCTTTTGTGCAATATTACTTTACTATTGCAAGGAGCTGTTACTGCTTCGTCATGAATACGAGTAAAAGGTATACGATCTACAAAATCCGAATGATTTGGAAGAAGTACATCGCCTACTTTGCGATGATGATGCCTTGCTGCCCGTGGATGACAACTTATATGAATAAGATGACTGTGATTCAGAAGATAAACTCGAAACGAGATCTTTAGATTCAGAAACTGACCATGAAGATGAAGAGGAAGACGATCAAAGCAGCTTGTGTGATAACATGTATTTTATAGGTAACATCATATGCGTATCATGATAATTCTTCTTCTTTTTCTTCTTCTTATTATTATTGACAGTACATTCTGTTGTTATTCACAGGAAGAGATGGAACAAAATGAAAAAAAAACACCTTTGAAAATAACACAGGCAAGGGCTCACAATATATTGACCAAACTTCCTGGTGTGGTAGGAGCTGCTAAAAATGCGAAAACGGAAATTGATTGTTGGAACCTTTTTGTTACCGAAGATACAGTTAGTTGATTTGATTGTTGAAAGCTCAAATACTTACATTAGCAGTATGCAGCACAAATTTTTTTGTGAAAGAGACAGCAGAAATAAAAGCTTTCCTAGGCTTATTGTAACTGGACGCCAGAATATTCACGAGTTTTGGAGAACCGATCTTGGAATTCATCTATTCCGAATGGTTATGTCCGAAAAACGATTCAGTTTTCTAATACGCTGTATTCGCTTTGGTGACAAAAGCTCAAGACTGGAGCGACGAAGATTGGATAAATTGGCTGTTGTTAGAGAAATGTTTACATTGTTTCTGAACAACTGTCAGAACCATTATTCTCTTGGACAAAATGTCACTGTCGACGAACAGTTGCCGGCGTTTTGTGGTCTATGTGCTTTTAGACAATATATACCATCCAATCCAAACAAGTATGGCATAAAGATATTCTGTTTGAGTAATGCAAAACTGTTTTATACAACTAACATGGAGGTTTATTGTGGACAGCAGCCGGACCGACCATATTTGCAAACTAACTCGGCAGAGGCTGTAGTGCTGAGACTAACTGAACCAATCTCTGGCACTGGAAGAAAAGTTACTGCTGATAATTGGTATACCAGTGTATCGCTGGTGAATGAATTGCGCAAAAGACAACTTTCTTTCGTCGGTACATTGCAAAAGAACAAAAAATGTTACCCACTAATTTCCCTTTTCCAAAAGATTGCAGACAATACGAAAGCATATTTGGCTTCACAAAAAAATGAAACAATTGTTTCATATGTTCCAAAATAGGGTAAAGCAGTAGTTTTGCTCTCAAGTCTACATGTGTCATCCACACAGTTATCAGAAGGTGCTGAGAAAAAGCCTGAAATAATCCTGCATTACAACGACACTAAATGTGGAGTTGATGCAGTAGATAAATTGTGTGCTACATACAATGTAGCCAGAACAACGAGAAGGTGGCCCATGACAATTTTAACCATATCTTGAACATTGCAGGTATTAATTCTAGGGTTATCTTCCTTGGAAACCAAAATAAATATTCCACAAGGCAGGAGAATTTGAAATCACTATCTTTAGCTTTACTGTTGCAACAGCTACAAAGGAGAGCAACAGCATCAAATCTATCTGATCATTTGAAAGGACTTTTGACAAAATATAAACCTGAAGAATCCGGCGTAGTAGAATTGTCAAATACACCACTATGCACATTGAAAAGGAAACGATGTGAACCCAGCAACAAAGACAAAATGAACTGCAAAACTAAATATGCATGTGGGAAATGCAACACCCCCCTGTGTTTGAGCAAACATGCTAAAATTATTTGCGATAGGGAAAACACGGGTGAAATAGTAGATGATTCTGAGTAACTGAACATTTGAAATTACAAGTTGTATGTATAGCTGGAAATGGCAATGTATTTCTTTGTACTTACTGTAATACAATTTATAACGTATATGTACTCATATTTTAGCTTGTATTTTTATGTTGTAAGATAATACCTATTAATGAAAGCCTTGTACGCTTAATCTAAATAAATACAAAAACAGGGAAAAAAAGAAAATAAACGAAAGAAAACAAAAATACAAACAATAACAACAAAAATATAGGGCGGGTCTACTAGGCCCCGCGCGACTAACGGCGTTCTACCAAAGCGCGCGCCTGACGGAGGGTTAACTCTGATAACATTCTAACTGATATTCAATTAATATTTAGTTCTGTGTTATCTAATATTTGTGTCAATTTGTGGTAGCTGTTTATTATCAACTTTTAAGGAATATCACAATCATGTGACAATTAAAGTAGTGTAATTCACGTGCGTGCAAGTCATTAAATGAACCCGTATTGGCTTGTTAGAAGAATAGAGTGTGAAAAATTGTGTGATTTTTTCACTGAAAAATTAACTAGAAATTCTCAATAGAGTACAACCCCAATATTCCGTCGCCCCATGGAACGATTGGCGGATTATCTGACTTAATTCTCGCCTCCTTTTTTGTAATGAAGCAATGAGGCAAAAAAATTATGTATTTATGTGCTGTAATTATGTACCATTAGCTGGAATACTGTTTGTCGGAAACAGGGTGGAAGGAGTTGTTTTCAAGGGTGTGTTTGCAAGACCGATTTTACCTGCATTCTAAGAAATTCAGGCTTCATACAATATCGGCTAGTTCCAGCTTTACTGTTTGAGTGTCTGTACCTTCTGTAGAAAATGCCTTCCACTGGTGTCCACTGGTGCGAAAAGAAAACGTGTCGTGCTGAATATGTATGGAAACGAAAGCACAGATAATGGAGGTGTTTAAGAAGAGAAAACTGTATCTAATCTTGCTCTGGATATGAAACTGGTGTAACAACTGTACGCGATTTAACAAAGAATAAAGACAAAGTGCTACAATGTCCAACTCTGATAAGGAAGACGAGGAGAAAGAAGTTAATGAAAAAAGACGCATGCCACTACAAGTAGCTCTTCAATCAGCTGAAACCTTACTAGAATTTCTGGAGCAGGAAGATGACAATCTACTTCCCGATATCGTCGCCATTAGAAAAGTGAGAATGAATAAAAAAACAAAACTAAGCAAATCTAGAGTTAAGGGAAGTTAACCGATTTCTTCACAGCAGAGAGGTTATGAGTGTATATACAGTGTATGTGTAAAAAATGCAAATGAAGTTTTGTTGTGTACGTAGTTGCGTGTTTTTTACATTCGTAACCAGTATAATACCCACTGTGTAATGTACGTGCTGTATGCAGACAACATTCGTAGCAGCACAGTAGAAGCTTCAAATTACAAAACTGTGAGTAATGAGTATTTAATTTTTGAAAATTTTTAGGGTATGGTTTATCCGATTTTTTCGCTTAACCGATCAACCTATCCCCATCATTGCGACGGATTATAGAGGTTCCACTGTACTGCATAATTCAATGTGCTTCACGAATGAATGCAATTTAAAGCATTATAGATTATGAACTATTATGAGAAACGCATATATGAAAGAAGATCATTAAACTAATAACGATGATAATGATGATAATAATAATAATAATAATAATAATAATAATAATAATAATAATAATAATAATAATAATAATAATTTTATGCAGATGAGGTATATCCTTTACTGATACAACTAAACTTTCCACTGTCCTTGGGACAGTGAAACTCTAGCAACCTCCATATTCAACTTGTAACTATGGCTTTCTTCAATCTCTAGAGACAATGGTTTGAAGGAGGCTGCAGGGTAAGAGCATTTTGAGCAAAACAATTTACATCAAAATAAACGCTATAAAAGCAATGGAAGGACAAATTTCCATTACAGTATGTATATTTAAGTGTTTGCAACCGTACATTGCTACAAGATAAATTAGATAAATAATAAAATGAATCAGTAGATAAACGAACGATACAGTTAATAAATAATTTTTTTAAACGCCGTGAAAATGAACGCGAACAAACGGTTCTTAGGTGAGAATATTTGAGAAGTGAAAAGGCTCAACCCTTCTAATAACCGGACAGAGGAAGAAACCTAGGCCGGACATAAAAGAAGTTTAACGTCAAGTTCAGGTTATTCACAAAAGACGGCCGCGAGGCCGTAAACAAAACATAATCTTTCTTAACCTGACGTATGTGCTTCGAAATAAGAGAACGGGGATTAGGCACTACATGCTATATCATATAGTCAGACAAGGCAGCGCGTGAAACTGTCCTTACCGATAACTTTCTAAACTTAAAGGCGGGATATACAAACATTCGTCCCAAACAATGGAATAAAACATTAGAAATAACAATGATGAATCAGAGGAAGATTAGATATCACGTCTCAGTGGTAACCGTGAAAAAGTCGCATGATCAAGAACGAGTAGGGAGGAATTCCGTTGTGGCTGCTTTTAAGAATTCACAGACAAATCATTCTTCGTTGCCACTTCTTGACAGAACTTCTCGAGTGACCTACATGATGTGTGTCCGGGAAAGCTTTGTCCTGTATAACACTATCCCAAATTGGAACTTAGAACATTTCCGTGGGCTGGCGAAATATCATTTCCTTGTATACGTAATAATATAGCTTCGGGCAAACCTTAATACTGAGATACGTGGACAAACGGAACACTTAGAGCCGGTTTCACCAACAATGATACTCTTATGTATCTCGGATAAAAGGTTTTAAAACCGCGATATAGTAAACAAAAAAGCTGTTTCACCAACCGGCGTAATGATTTCCGTGGCCTGTAAACCCGGTTAAAGCTTACCGGACATTTTGCACCGTTTACAGATGAAATCGAAATTAACCAAGCAAAAAGAAAGATGGCGCCGCAACTAGTAATGCATTTGGTTTTGGAGAACAACGGACATGAAGGTGTGCAGTACGTGAGAAATAGAAGGCGACCACGATGGATCAGAGGACGAAGGAATTATTATTTCAATATGACCTAGCTCTATTATAAAGTAGATTTTGTGTCGTGGTTTCGTCTGCATAGCAACCTACAGAAATTTTCTCTTGGCATGTCTCCGTAGTCGGATGGTCAGCATTTTGGCTTCGCAACCTTGAGGTCACAGATTCGAATCCCGGATGGGGTAAGGGAACTTTATTTCTTAATTTGAATTTCTCCCTAACCTATCCTGGAGGTATGCATTGGGTGTGAATGTAAGAAAGTTTCAAGATAGAAATTATTAAAACCTAACGTTATATAACCTACAGTCAACAAGTAGTTTCACGCATCAATTCTCCTGATATGATTATAAAAGTTATAGGGACTATAAAAACGAAACTAAAATATTGTACTCTATTTTAGAACCAAAGGAGCAAGAATTGGGATTCCTATACAATATGTAAGCAGTTAAAGAATAGAAATTCCAAAAATAAATTAAAGATTTGGGCACTGCAGGATTAATAATTATTATTTTTTTGCGTCAACACACCTAACAGATATTTCTCCACCGCATCGTCTACCGTAACGTCTAGTACACGGTCCACTGCTCTTTACAGGCCACAAATGTTTTTATATTGTTTCATTTTCAACATATTTTATAATGCAATAAAATATTAGCAAACTTTTGGCTTATACCTCCTCTCTTCCTTCCTACAGCTTACATATTTATATGTATCATTGTCATGAATCATTTGTGTGACCTTGCAATAGCGCATCAATTATTCGCAGCTGATAGGCTTAAATTTTAGACCCAAACATATAATTTTATTGTAATGAGTGCACAGTGATTTGCAAACTGCAACTTCAGAAGTAGAATACATTTACCTGTACTTCAATCAAATGCAGTTTTGATCTTGGACATGCACAGGAAAAGGCACCAACGGAAGCAGCGGACGCGATTCTCGCTTGATATGTATGAGAAATTGCTGGTTCGTATAACACGCGTAAACCAAAGCTTGGATTTTTACTTTCTCTACTACGTATAGTAAGTAGGGGAAGTATTGCATTCCACCCAAAAATTCGATACCGAGATTTCGCCGGAAATACATGTTTTGAGACCTCCTGAATCCAAAAAAAGCATTTTTGGAAACATGTCCGCGTGTGTGTCTGTGTGTGTGCCTGTGTGTGTGTGTGTGTGTGTGTGTGTGTGTGTGTCTGTGAACAGCATAACTCAAAAACGAACAGTCGGATAAGCACCAAACTTGGTATTTAGGTTTAGTATCTTCTAGAGATGCGACACGAAGGTTTTCAAGAAAATCCCTCTACCCCAGACTACCCTTTACATGGAAGATTTTTTGAAAATTTTAATTTTCTCAAAAATGGCTCTAACGATTTTGATGAAAATATCGTAGGTTTAAGATAATGTCATGAGAAATGAAATGTATATCTCGAATTTTCTGGGAATGTCTCCAAAAGTATTCTTCATTGTGAACGACTTTTGCATAACTGGTAAACCATAAGAGATGGACAAAATGTTACTACACAAAGAATGTAGATCGCGTTAAAATACACAACTTATGTCATATAGATTTCTTTTGTAGAGTGAACCGTTTTCGAGATATTGCTTATTTCCTTAAATTTTCCAATACTTATACTTTTTCTCAAATGCGTTATTCATTTTTTTTATGTCCTGGACATGCAAAGAGAATGGAATGCGCCACATAGCAACCAGCGTTAAAATATTTGACTATCGCTTAAAAACTACCATATTCCCCTTGCATCTACATGAAAATTACCAATAAGATTGACATCTCGATATCTCGATTAACATGAAGCATATGGAGAATAAGCGTTTGTAAAAATAGTTTGTACAAGAGTAGAGAAAGTCATGTGAGTGTAACACATCAGATTTTTTTACCTGGGTTGCAATCTCGTGGTGAAAAGTGATTCCAGCGATAAAGACTTATAATTGAGATATAATTGAGAATAAGACGAAAAATTATCGTTGTTGGTGAAATCTGTCCATAGATGAGGTGGCGAGTTAGATTTCGTGTAGTCGATGTATATTATACAAAGATAATATAGCGGATAAAGCCAGATCCGGATTTATTATTCCAAGGTATTAGGATATTCCATCCCGAAATCTAAACGGTCTCATAGCTCTACCGACATCAGAGGACAACAGGCCAGAGTGGTATCATAGTAAAGGTGCAGGACTGCGCGTTTACAACGGAGCTACGCGAGAGGTGACGTCACCTTCCTTGCAAACAAGGCCCACTAGAAATACTGGCCCCGGTGCAGAACGCCATCTAGTTGGTGACGTAAGCGATGTAGATCGCACGTGTTATAAGGAACAAAAGTTATGCTGAAGTCTAAGGTTCTCTTCAACGTTTTAATAACGGAAATATGTTTCTCACACAGTATTGTGCAGTTGCGTTATACTCCATAAGTCCACGATTCTGAAATGAAGAATAAAGGTCTGTATTTAAAGCTAATGTATTATTATGTGCAATAATTCTTGGTAGCTAATATTTCTGGGTTGGATTATTGCCAAAAGAAACAAAACTACTTTCTAGTTCATTCATGTAATATGCTCCATATATTTACTATAACCTCATCACAATAGCTTATTTATAGTGCAACAGTAAATCACTATGCAAGATTATTTTCACCTAGAAAATGCCATAACCTCAACAGCTTGCAAACTAATTTGTGATACAGATGTTGTGATAATTATTTATAAATATAATAAATTAAGATAACTCTGCTGGAGTATTCCTTAATTGTTTCAGGAACTCAAAATGTAAAAAAGAGCTGTTTTTACTTTCTCTACTACGTATAGTAAGTAGGGGAAGTATTGCATTCCACCCAAAAATTCGATACCGAGATTTCACCGGAAATACATGTTTTGAGACCTCCTGAATCCAAAAAAAGCATTTTTGGAAACATGTCCGTGTGTGTGTCTGTGTGTGTGTGTGTGTCTGTGTGTGTCCGTGTGTGTGTGTCTGTGAACAGCATAACTCAAAAACGAACAGTCGGATAAACACCAAACTTGGTATTTAGGTTCAGTATCTTCCAGAGATACGACACGAAGGTTTTCAAGAAAATCCCCCCACCCCAGACTACCCTTTACATGGAAGATGTTTCGAAAATTTTAATTTTCTCAAAATTGGCTCTAACGATTTTGATTAAAATATCATATGTTTAAGATAATGTCATGAGAAACGAAATGTATATCTCGAACTTTCTGGGAATGTCTCCAAAAGTATTCTTCATTGTGAACGACTTTTGCATAACTGGTAAACCATAAGAGATAGACAAAATTTTACTACACAAAAAATGTAGACCGCATTAAAATACACAACTTATGTCATATACATTTCTTTTGTTGAGTGAACCGTTTTCGAGATATTGCTTGTTATTTCCTTAAATTTTCCAATACTTATACTTCTTCTCAAATTCGTTATTCATTTTTTTATGTCCTGGACATGCAAAGAGAATGGAATTCGCCACATAGCAACCAGCGTTAAAATATTTGACTATCGCTTAAAAGTTACCATGTTTCCCTTGCATCTACAAGAAAATTACCAATAAGATTGACATCTCGATATCTCGATTAACATGAAGCATATGGAGAATAGGCGTTTGTAAAAATAGATTGTACAAGAGTAGAGAAAGTCATGTGAGTGTAACACATCAGACTTTTTTGGTTTTAATGTTTGTATTGTCAATAATGTTTTTAATTATTAGTCCAAATTTGATTAGAATTTTATTAGGTTGAGATGGATTAGGTTTAATTTCCTATTGTCTTGTAGTTCTCAGTGGGGGATATTCTTGAAGGCCTTCGTGCCGCATCTCTGGAAGCTAATACACTTAAATACCAAGTTTGGTATTTATCCGAGTTTTCGTTTTTGAGTTGTGCTGTTCACAGACACACAGACACACACACACACACACACACACACGGACCTTTTTTTTCTAAAAATGTATTTTTTCGGTTCAAGGTGGCTCAAAACATGTATTTCCATGAAATCTCCGTATCGAATTTTTGGATGTACATGGTAGAGAAAATAAAAAGATTAGAATAAACTCTTCTGTATTTGAGGGGGAAAATCACGTCATTGGTTACATTTTATTTCAGCAAATTCTCGATCAATGGAAACAAATCGATCACTCTGAAATACCTTTATTAACCCATTATTTTGGGAAAACATTCAGCAAGTATGTAAAGTATAAACATAGAGTAATACTACGATAACGCACATGTTCCATTCTTAGCTTGCGTAAACAACATCCTTGAAAACATTGCTCTGTAATAGCTTTTGATTTTATTACACTATAGCTGGCTTAACCAGCGTTGCATGGCTGGATATTTAAACCTGGGATGACGATTTAATGAATCTTATTTACCTCTCTCAGTAGGGTAGACGGGTACCTTCTGGATCAATTTATGGCTTTTTAATTGGCTTAATTGATTTAAATTGGCTTTAATTGGTCTTTCATGTAAGGCCGTCCTAAGTAGCGGTACCTTCTGGATCAATTTATGGCTTTTTAATTGGTTCAATTGGTTCAATTGGTCTTTCTTGGAAAGGGGACCTAAAGCACATGGGGTTTCTGGATCAATGTATGGCTTTTTAATTGGTTCAATTGGTTTAATTGGTCTTTCAGGCAAAGGGGACCCAAGTAGCATGAGTCTTCTGGATGAACTCAAGGATACTGCTGGAGTTGGTGGTCTTAAATCGGGTTTAATTGGTCTTTCGTGCAAGACCCGACCTAAAGTGCATGAGAGTTCACCATCAAAAGAAGGTTACTGGCGAGTTGACAGTTTGTCATTCCCGGCCACGTGGAGGGCTTTAGAGCAAGACCCGGCCTAAACGCCATCAGCTCATATGCATCAAATAAAAAATACAAGTTTCAATTTTTGTGGCGAACGCGCCTAACGACTGAAAACCTTTTAAAAATCAAAAGGTTTAATTTTCACCATCCTACCGAGACTTGTTGCTTTCTACGACACGAATAACATGCTACTTAAAACCGTGTATGTATACAGTGAGGTCTCCCTCCACGCCAGTTTAAAAGACGATCGCCCGACTCTTCTGTCGCGTCCCCTCTGTCTGGAGATTCAATCATTGAGGTATAGTGTATCCCGAAAGAACGTTCACCCTACTATGGATAAAGAGTACACGGTTATCAAAAATATGTATGTATTGAGTATCTGTGGCGAGCACCTCTACCTCCCATGAGTTAGCGTTTAGAGGTTACGACAATATATCGCACCTCTCTCTCTCATGCACACACATACCCACTCATAATCAGGCTTAACACGCTACAACAATGTGTGTATAGTAATTTATGGGACAGACAGTCATCTATAATCCCGGTGATTAAGGCTATTGACTCACCCTTCGTATAAGGGGGGAATCTATTCACGCTATTGATTTTTTCCGCTGGCTTCCCTCGCATATATAAGACTGGTATCTATTCTATCGCACCCTTGTAAAAGTTCGCTTTATCCACGAAAGAGGCCAGAAGGTTACAGAACTAACATTTGTAATTCATATCTGGCACTATAGATACCGGCAGTATCCGATCCGCTATTGATTTTTTCATTAAAACTGCATGAGAGTCAAACACACATTAAATTATAATGAAAAAAGTTTCTTTATAGAGATAGCTAATTACAGGGTTACAAGCTGTATGTACAGTGAAATAAAAACGAATCGCATTTAAAAAAATTCTCATATGTTACACTCACATGATTTTCTCTACTATTGTACAAACTTTTTCTTTCAATGCTTATTCTGCTTGGTTCTACTAGCTGCAAGAGGAATACGGTAGGCTTTAAGCATTAGTCAAATCGTTTAAGAGCGGTTGCCATGTGACGCATTCCATTCTCTTTACATCCCTAAGACATAAAAAAATGAATAACGAATTCGAGAAAAAATATAATTATTGGGGAATTTAAGGGAATAACAAGCAATATCTCGAAAATATTTCTCAATAAAACAGGGAACCTTAAAACATAAATATCAGGTGAAATCTCGTTATCAAATTTTCGGGTGGAATACACTACTTCCCTTACTTACTCTACATAGTAGAGAAATTTAAAATACATAGTTATAACAACGGGAAAGATGTATTGTATCTTTTTTCCCATGAGGTGTATGATTCATACAATAAACAGTAATTGAACAATGTCTTTATTACTTAATTAACAGTACACCCAAAGGCAGCTGCAACCATCAATAAATTCCCTCCCTTAAGTTACTTAAGTTCATGAAGATTTACAATTTCCTGTCTAAGGGCAATTTATCTTAACAGTTCTCACGAAAAATAGAAGTCCCACCCGTATACATGCTCACACCGTAAAATAATACATGTTAACTTTTGACATTTATCATTCATTTAAAGCCTCCCTCTCAGATGCACGTGGGATATGGATCTCATCCCTATGCTGGCGGCATTTAATAAGGTTAGGGTTCTGCACAGCAAGCCAATGAATTCACCATTAAAGCTCTTTTTTCTCTCTCGCAGAGACCCCAGAGATAAGTTAAGAGACATTTACGGACACGCCACTATTCTTATAGCAAGAAACATTAAATGACACCCTTATGTTTCTATTAGAGTTTCATACTCATTTAGAAGGTCTAGGTAATAATAATAATAATAATAATAATAATAATAATAATAATAATAATAATAATAATAAAAAAAAATAATTGCATACATTCCCAGATTGTCAAGGGGCATGTGACATTCATCCCTCCCTGTTTCTCACCAATGAACTGCCAGAAGCTACTAAAAATGATTTTTCTGTCCTTAGCCAATGCGGAGGGGGCGTAATATTGAAAGACGCACTATATAAACCCTCTACATTGCCCCGCATTTCACAGTTTTCATAAAGGGACTCCTTATTTGCGTCAGTTTCTGGACAGAAACCACAGAGTTTAAAAACCTTTTGAAGTGCTTCAATACTATTTTTGGAAAAGAGTTCTTCATTTTTATCATCAATTGGATATACACTTTGCAAGGTATGAAATTGCTTATGTTGCTTTATCATTTAGCCATTCATTTGTAATCATCCTTCATTGCAGGACATTAAATATTTCTCTTTAAGCAACAAATTTACAACTACTTAACTACACCAAGTGATACGTTTCATATATATGGGCAGGCTAAATGCATACACTGAAGGAGCTATATATTAATCATAAATCATCACATCGATTTCAGCAATAAATAATATCACGATAGAGATAATCGAGACTGTAATTCTCATGATGCTTCTAGAATTGATTTTTTACTTCCTCTATTTTTAATTAGCATCTGTAATGAAATTAAATTCAATTTTTAGATTCTTACACATCTTCTGATTTAATTTTTAAGAAAGTACATGCATTATTACATGAATAAGCTATCAAATCTGAAAGATTCCCTAATTTGAATGTTTCTTTTACGCATACTCTAGAAATGGAGAATACAGTGACAAGGAAACCCTACAGTGCAGCAGTCGCTTGCGACATCTCCATCATGGAGAAACTCCTCAAGGATCTAGTCCAGTTAAATCAACACTCATCACAGTATCATAATCATCAGGAATTTAGCCAATACACAGACACTGCACCAATTCTTTTCACCCGAAGACATTGCCCACCCTCTGAACCAAATCTTTTCACCCGAAGACATTGCCCACCCTCTGAACCAAATCTTTTCACCCGAAGACATTGCCCACCCTCTGAACCAAATCCTTTCACACGAAGACATTGCCTACCCTCTGAACCAAATCTTTTCACCAGAAGACATTGCCCACCCTCTGAACCAATTCTTTTCACCCGAAGACATTGCCCACCCTCTGAACCAAATCTTTTCACCCGAAGACATCAGCATTTCACAAACATCCGACACCAAAACATAAATCCATACGATTTGAATTCACAAACCATCACCAACACCACCACCACCACCACCACCACCACCGCCGCCGCCGCCGCCACCAACACCACCACCGCCGCCACCACCGCCGCCACCACCACCGCCGCCACCAACACCACCACCACCACCACCCCCACTACCATCACCACTACTACACGTCCTAGATCAATATCATCCCAAACCACAATTCATATCATTGAGATTTCACCACCCCACATTAATCACAATATCATAGAGATCATTGATCTCACTCACCCGACTCCGAAAAAAACAAAACACAGCCACGCATTATCACCACAGTCACAGCATATTTCACCGCTATCAGGCATTATACCATTACCATCATCACCACCCCATTTCAGAAATGTACACGCGATTCGAAGGCGTGTCACACGGAGAAGGCTAAATTTTGATCATATGCAACCTCTCCTACCTCCATTACCCCCATTAGTCCGCATCCCCTCCTACGGTAGAAGAAAACACCTCAACAATCCACAATAAAAACAAACAAACAAACAAACAAAAAAAACACAATCACTCTAAATACAGCATACATACATACATAAATACATACATACACGACAATACACAGCCAGCAATGTTCACACTCACATTCATGCATTCACAGTTTCATTAATATCTAACCTGGACTGGACCAAACTAAGGAAAGAAACAAGGTAACATTCATCACGGCTATTATTTTTTTAAATATTAGAATCATAGAACAATATAAAAACATTACTGATAATGGCCAATATGAGGTCCCTCACATCTAGTTCTCTACAGGAGAACACTTATTACAACGATAAATGCAATTCTTTCAACACAATGTGTAATGTTTCAGGACTGCCAGCAACGATTCATCTTTACCACAGCAAGCAAAGCCCACTTGCTGCCCTTAAGCTGTGACTCCACCGCATCGCTCAATGCCTGCAATGAATAATACATCAATCAGCAATTGTCTCAATCGATTTAAAATACAAAAGGTGAGAATTACTCTTACATTATTTGAACATTGCTCTAGTTACTGTTTCTCTTAATAGCGACATTCCCATTAAAGATCATTCACGCCTAAAAGACATCACCTTATTATCTTTAATCCTATAACGATGTATTTCTTTCAGGACACCTGGCATTTATCTTTCAAATCATGACAACTAATGGTTCATTTGTTATGTTTCAGACTCCTAGGAAAAGCAACAAATAAGAAGAACGCCAAGAATACCATAATGATGTCCACTGAGTTCGCTTCTGAAAGAGCGAAATATCCACTTCTTCACACGTCGCCAGATGAAAGCGCCACCAATGCTCCAAGATCAGCGAATCACAATGCAGCAGTGACAAATTGGATTATTCAGTGAATACTACGTTGTGACTGATAAAAAATGTAATAATGAAATCATATACGCCTCATTATTTGTGTGGGGGAAAGGCTCATACTATTCGAAGAATATCTGATTATGAAACAGCAAGGGGACAGTTAATTCACTTAACTTATTGTATTATCATATAATTTCATTGATTCTGGAAATGAAACAAATAGACTTTTATCATATTGAACAAATGAATGCAGTAAAAATAAAAACTTTATTTAATAAAATTAACAGTGACATTTATTGACGACATTGTATTTATTCACTCATATTGTATAAAGACATGCTAAATAGTTATTTTGCTGTAATGATTGACATGTATCAATGTAAAATCAATAAAGTGAAAAATAATAGATTTCACATCATTTCCAGGCATTATCATCCGCTTCAATACTTAGAATACATTGGAAAATTTTATAAAGGTGATGGATCCCAAACACAGCCTACAAATATAATCGGGTTACCTATACAAGACCCGAAATACCCACATGGATGTAAATTTCACCAATAAAATACAACTGTACTTATGCCCTGAAATTGCATGCTGCAATTTTCTAAAAAATCCTCTGAAACACCTGAAACTTTCATTCAAGTGTAACAGAATGTCCTAAAACCTGTACTCATAGCTCATTCCATAAGCTGAAATACCTTTAAAGAGTCACAAACACTCCTAGCACGAGCTTTGAAAACGTCTTGAAAATTGTCAAAATACCTTAAAAGCATCATAAAACACCTCGAAATATTCTGAAGCCTATATGAATACCCTGAATCTACCTACTCCAGTTCCCCAAAATGCTGCTGAAACATCTAAAATTTCCCTGCCTCATACCAGAATGTCCTGAAAGCCTGTACTCATATCTGATACCACAAGCTGAAATACCTTTAAATAGTCACAAATATGCACATGAAAACTTCGGAAAGGGATACCCTCGGAAGTGTTGCATTACTTCAAAAATGGAAGCTTACCCATGTGCTGTGTATACACCTAGCAGATACCTAAAGAATAAATAAAAATAAGAATGTTGAAGGGAGGCGCTAACCCTGCTATTAGGTGTAAATCATAGTGCTAAGCTCAAGCCTAGATAAAAGGGGGCAGGCACCTACCCTTACAACCCTTATCTAATAAAGCATCAATTAACTGGTAAAGACGATACACCTAGCCAACAATTAACATACAAAAAAACCAGAAAAGCTGAATAAAAACACTAATATCACTAACAGAGCCTAAGGTCGAGTTAGAAAAGCCATCTCTACATACTTTCATACATGGTAGCATTAGAATATTGAGAAGACCATAAAAGGATCCGATATGACTGTAAAAACGTTAGAAATGGTTATAGATCATAAGACTTGTGTAATACAAGAGAAAAACTCTATAAACAAGAGAGAGTGCCTGAAAACCATGTGCCAATAGCATAAAAATAACCACTACACTTTCTAAAAAGCCCACCAGGAACTCTAATGGCATAAAAATAGCCACTGCACTTTCCAAAAGTCCATATAAACAGCCACTACATTTACCAAAAGCCAATAAAACAGTCACTACACTTATCCAAAAGCCGATAAAACAGCCATTACACTTTCCAAAACCCCTAAGCAAGCATTCAGCATACATCCATATTCAACGCTCTTAGAATCTCTTTTTTAAAAATAAATAAATAAATAAATAAATAAAACGTTTTATCAATATACTTAAATGACTTCTCATATTTCCAGAAACACATGAAATTCTCATACCACTTTCGGACTACGCGAAATACCTATACCAAGAACCAGGGCTTCTATTACTACTGTACCCTCATCTGTCCACTATAAAAAAGGCGATTCCATCTCTTCTTCTGTTACGGGAACAAATCGCAAAGGATAATGATCGCCCTCCCTGTGCTTGAGGGTTTCAATGTTAGCAACGGTGTATAATGTATTCCGAAAGAATACTCACTCTTATAACACTTTAAGCAATGCGATGAGAATGTTATTTTCTTTACTTGTTATAAGTAGACAGGTAAGGGATCGATTTTAAATGCAAGCGATCAAGGAAGTACAGTACATTTATTGTCAAAATACAATGAAAATGATTTCTCCTATTTCCAGCAGGATCAGAAATTCTCATTCCACTATACCAGAATGTTCTAAAAGACTATAGCCATTCCATGGTCTAAAAAATTCCTTAAAGAGACTCAAATACTTGGCAAAAGCACATTAAATACAATACTTTAATTTGCTAAAACAAGTCTTTACGTTACCATGAAATATCTAATGCAGTTTCTAACACACTCAGATACATAAATAGCTCATTGGCAATGATTCATTATCGCATATTTGGTAACGTTCTTTAAGGCTTGAAATAGAGATGACATCTTAAAACCCGAGCCATATACATTACTATACAAGAGATTCTTCTAACGGTAAATAGGTGATAATTTAAGCAACTCATTGCATGACACTTCAATTCACAAATTTCATTTCCATAGAGATGCGCAGAAGTCTCTAACATTTCCACACGCAATCACTCAATAGAAGCACCTGAAGATACAAGGCATTCACGCATTATAGTACTTGACCTCGAAACGATACCAACTCCAATCACATGTTAGCAAAACATTAACTTTATATACTAATCCATACTTAGCACCCTTCCTCTCCCCTGAAAACCGATTCCTCATTCATTATCCGTTCTCAATTCATTGATTTGTACACAAAGTTATCAAAATAGCAATTATGTACTCCTAACAAATACAATATTCATCCTATGCATCCGCGCGTAGCTAAGACTATGTTTGCCAGCACAGTAGCAAGGTTAATGCACCCCTAAGCAAGCATTCAGCATACAACCAATCAAAAACACATTAGCGAATCTGCAATATAAATATACCATCGTCAAATATAAACAAATGCATCTAAAACGAGACGAGATGGCCTAGCGCTATCGTTTGCGACTCGTATTCGAAAGGTCCAGGGTTCAATTCCGACAGCTTTGTATAGCACTGAATATATATATGAATCACATCACATTACTTCAAGATGTTTATATATGCTTTCTTGCTTCAACAGATGGTGCTAGGGGCATGTAACTACTTCCCCGTAACGGATTGTACTTGTTAATACGGAGTCGAACTCCTTCCACAGCAAGCAAAGCACTGTTGCCGACCTTAAGCTGTGACTCCACCATTTCATACTCTGGATTGGAAACGAAATTCAAGAAATTGTCAGCAGAAATGGAGGAGTCACAGCTTAAGGTCGGCAACAGTGCTTTGCTTGCTGTGGAAGGAGTTCGACTCCGTATTAACAAGTACAATCCGTTACGGGGAAGTAGTTACATGCCCCTAGCACCATCTGTTGAAGCAAGAAAGCATGTATAAACATCTTGAAGTAATGTGATGTGATTCATATATATATTCAGTGCTATACAAAGCTGTCGGAATTAAACCCTGGACCGTTCGAATACGAGTCGCAAACGATAGCGCTAGGCCATCTCGTCTCGTTTTAGATGCATTTGTTTATATTTGACGATGGTATATTTATATTGCAGATTCGCTAATGTGTGTTTGATTGGTTGTATGCTGAATGCTTGCTTAGGGGAGCATTAGCCTTGCTCCTGTGCTGGCAAACATAGTCTTAGCTACGCGCGGATGCATAGGATGAATATTGTATTTGTTAGGAGTACATAATTGCTATTTTGATAACTTTGTGTACAAATCAATGAATTGAGAACGGTTAATGAATGAGGAATCGGTTTTCAGGGGAGAGGAAGGGTGCTAAGTATGGATTAGTATATAAAGTTAATGTTTTGCTAACATGTGATTGGAGTTGGTATCGTTTCGAGGTCAAGTACTATAACGCGTGAATGCCTTGTATCTTCAGGGGCTTCTATTGAGTGATTGCGTGTGGAAATGTTAGAGACATCTGCGCATCTCTATGGAAATGAAATTTGTGAATTGAAGTGTCATGCAATGAGTTGCTTAAATTATCACCTATTTACCGTTAGAAGAATCTCTTGTATAGTAATGTATATGGCTCGGGTTTTAAGATGTCATCTCTATTTCAAGCCTTAAAGAACGTTACCAAATATGCGATAATGAATCATTGCCAATGAGCTATTTATGTATCTGAGTGTGTTAGAAACTGTATTAGATATTTCATGGTAACGGAAAGACTTGTTTTAGCAAATTAAAGTATTGTATTTAATGTGCTTTTGCCAAGTATTTGAGTCTCTTTAAGGAATTTTTTAGACAATGGAATGGCTATAGTCTTTTAGAACATTCTGGTATAGTGGAATGAGAATTTCTGATCCTGCTGGAAATAGGAGAAATCATTTTCATTGTATTTTGACAATAAATGTACTGTACTTCCTTGATCGCTTGCATTTAAAATCGATCCCTTACCTGTCTACTTATAACAAGTAAAGAAAATAACATTCTCATCGCATTGCTTAAAGTGTTATAAGAGTGAGTATTCTTTCGGAATACATTATACACCGTTGCTAACATTGAAACCCTCAAGCACAGGGAGGGCGATCATTATCCTTTGCGGTTTGTTCCCGTGGCAGAAGAAGAGATGGAATCGCCTTTTTTTATAGTGGACAGATGATGGTACAGTAGTAATAGAAGCCCTGGTTCTTGGTATAGGTATTTCGCGTAGTCCGAAAGTGGTATGAGAATTTCATGTGTTTCTGGAAATATGAGAAGTCATTTAAGTATATTGATAAAACGTTTTATTTATTTATTTATTTATTTATTTATTTTTAAAAAAGAGATTCTAAGAGCGTTGAATATGGATGTATGCTGAATGCTTGCTTAGGGGTTTTGGAAAGTGTAATGGCTGTTTTATTGGCTTTTGGAAAAGTGCAGTGGCTGTTTTATCGGCTTTTGGATAAGTGTAGTGACTGTTTTATTGGCTTTTGGTAAATGTAGTGGCTGTTTATATGGACTTTTGGAAAGTGCAGTGGCTATTTTTATGCCATTAGAGTTCCTGGTGGGCTTTTTAGAAAGTGTAGTGGTTATTTTTATGCTATTGGCACATGGTTTTCAGGCACTCTCTCTTGTTTATAGAGTTTTTCTCTTGTATTACACAAGTCTTATGATCTATAACCATTTCTAACGTTTTTACAGTCATATCGGATCCTTTTATGGTCTTCTCAATATTCTAATGCTACCATGTATGAAAGTATGTAGAGATGGCTTTTCTAACTCGACCTTAGGCTCTGTTAGTGATATTAGTGTTTTTATTCAGCTTTTCTGGTTTTTTTGTATGTTAATTGTTGGCTAGGTGTATCGTCTTTACCAGTTAATTGATGCTTTATTAGATAAGGGTTGTAAGGGTAGGTGCCTGCCCCCTTTTATCTAGGCTTGAGCTTAGCACTATGATTTACACCTAATAGCAGGGTTAGCGCCTCCCTTCAACATTCTTATTTTTATTTATTCTTTAGGTATCTGCTAGGTGTATACACAGCACATGGGTAAGCTTCCATTTTTGAAGTAATGCAACACTTCCGAGGGTATCCCTTTCCGAAGTTTTCATGTGCATATTTGTGACTATTTAAAGGTATTTCAGCTTGTGGTATCAGATATGAGTACAGGCTTTCAGGACATTCTGGTATGAGGCAGGGAAATTTTAGATGTTTCAGCAGCATTTTGGGGAACTGGAGTAGGTAGATTCAGGGTATTCATATAGGCTTCAGAATATTTCGAGGTGTTTTATGATGCTTTTAAGGTATTTTGACAATTTTCAAGACGTTTTCAAAGCTCGTGCTAGGAGTGTTTGTGACTCTTTAAAGGTATTTCAGCTTATGGAATGAGCTATGAGTACAGGTTTTAGGACATTCTGTTACACTTGAATGAAAGTTTCAGGTGTTTCAGAGGATTTTTTAGAAAATTGCAGCATGCAATTTCAGGGCATAAGTACAGTTGTATTTTATTGGTGAAATTTACATCCATGTGGGTATTTCGGGTCTTGTATAGGTAACCCGATTATATTTGTAGGCTGTGTTTGGGATCCATCACCTTTATAAAATTTTCCAATGTATTCTAAGTATTGAAGCGGATGATAATGCCTGGAAATGATGTGAAATCTATTATTTTTCACTTTATTGATTTTACATTGATACATGTCAATCATTACAGCAAAATAACTATTTAGCATGTCTTTATACAATATGAGTGAATAAATACAATGTCGTCAATAAATGTCACTGTTAATTTTATTAAATAAAGTTTTTATTTTTACTGCATTCATTTGTTCAATATGATAAAAGTCTATTTGTTTCATTTCCAGAATCAATGAAATTATATGATAATACAATAAGTTAAGTGAATTAACTGTCCCCTTGCTGTTTCATAATCAGATATTCTTCGAATAGTATGAGCCTTTCCCCCACACAAATAATGAGGCGTATATGATTTCATTATTACATTTTTTATCAGTCACAACGTAGTATTCACTGAATAATCCAATTTGTCACTGCTGCATTGTGATTCGCTGATCTTGGAGCATTGGTGGCGCTTTCATCTGGCGACGTGTGAAGAAGTGGATATTTCGCTCTTTCAGAAGCGAACTCAGTGGACATCATTATGGTATTCTTGGCGTTCTTCTTATTTGTTGCTTTTCCTAGGAGTCTGAAACATAACAAATGAACCATTAGTTGTCATGATTTGAAAGATAAATGCCAGGTGTCCTGAAAGAAATACATCGTTATAGGATTAAAGATAATAAGGTGATGTCTTTTAGGCGTGAATGATCTTTAATGGGAATGTCGCTATTAAGAGAAACAGTAACTAGAGCAATGTTCAAATAATGTAAGAGTAATTCTCACCTTTTGTATTTTAAATCGATTGAGACAATTGCTGATTGATGTATTATTCATTGCAGGCATTGAGCGATGCGGTGGAGTCACAGCTTAAGGGCAGCAAGTGGGCTTTGCTTGCTGTGGTAAAGATGAATCGTTGCTGGCAGTCCTGAAACATTACACATTGTGTTGAAAGAATTGCATTTATCGTTGTAATAAGTGTTCTCCTGTAGAGAACTAGATGTGAGGGACCTCATATTGGCCATTATCAGTAATGTTTTTATATTGTTCTATGATTCTAATATTTAAAAAAATAATAGCCGTGATGAATGTTACCTTGTTTCTTTCCTTAGTTTGGTCCAGTCCAGGTTAGATATTAATGAAACTGTGAATGCATGAATGTGAGTGTGAACATTGCTGGCTGTGTATTGTCGTGTATGTATGTATTTATGTATGTATGCTGTATTTAGAGTGATTGTGTTTTTTTTGTTTGTTTGTTTGTTTTTATTGTGGATTGTTGAGGTGTTTTCTTCTACCGTAGGAGGGGATGCGGACTAATGAGGGTAATGGAGGTAGGAGAGGTTGCATATGATCAAAATTTAGCCTTCTCCGTGTGACACGCCTTCGAATCGCGTGTACATTTCTGAAATGGGATGGTGATGATGGTAATGGTATAATGCCTGATAGCGGTGAAATATGCTGTGACTGTGGTGATAATGCGTGGCTGTGTTTTGTTTTTTTCGGAGTCGGGTGAGTGAGATCAATGATCTCTATGTTATTGTGATTAATGTGGGGTGGTGAAATCTCAATGATATGAATTGTGGTTTGGGATGATATTGATCTAGGACGTGTAGTAGTGGTGATGGTAGTGGGGGTGGTGGTGGTGGTGGTGGTGGCGGCGGTGGTGGTGGCGGCGGTGGTGGTGGTGGTGGCGGCGGTGGTGGTGGTGGTGGTGTTGGTGGTGGTTTGTGAATTCAAATCGTATGGATTTATGTTTTGGTGTCGGATGTTTGTTAAATGCTGATGTCTTCGGGTGAAAAGATTTGGTTCAGAGGGTGGGCAATATTTTCTGGTGAAATGATTTGGTTCAGAGGGTGGGCAATGTCTTCGGGTGAAAAGATTTGGTTCAGAGGGTGGGCAATGTCTTCGGGTGAAAAGATTTGGTTCAGAGGGTGGGCAATGTCTTCGGGTGAAAAGATTTGGTTCAGAGGGTTGGCAATGTCTTCGGGTGAAAAGAATTGGTGCAGTGTCTGTGTATTGGTTAAATTCCTGATGATTATGATACTGTGATGAGTGTTGATCTAACTGGACTAGATCCTTGAGGAATTTCTCCATGATGGAGACGTCGCAAGCGACTGCTGCACTGTAGGGTTTCCTTGTCACTGTATTCTCCATTTCTAGAGTATGCGTAAAAGAAACATTCAAATTAGGGAATCTTTCAGATTTGATAGCTTATTCATGTAATAATGCATGTACTTGCTTAAAAATTAAATCAGAAGATGTGTAAGAATCTAAAAATTGAATTTAATTTCATTACAGATGCTAATTAAAAATAGAGGAAGTAAAAAATCAATTCTAGAAGCATCATGAGAATTACAGTCTCGATTATCTCTATCGTGATATTATTTATTGCTGAAATCGATGTGATGATTTATGATTAATATATAGCTCCTTCAGTGTATGCATTTAGCCTGCCCATATATATGAAACGTATCACTTGGTGTAGTTAAGTAGTTGTAAATTTGTTGCTTAAAGAGAAATATTTAATGTCCTGCAATGAAGGATGATTACAAATGAATGGCTAAATGATAAAGCAACATAAGCAATTTCATACCTTGCAAAGTGTATATCCAATTGATGATAAAAATGAAGAACTCTTTTCCAAAAATAGTATTGAAGCACTTCAAAAGGTTTTTAAACTCTGTGGTTTCTGTCCAGAAACTGACGCAAATAAGGAGTCCCTTTATGAAATCTGTGAAATGCGGGGCAATGTAGAGGGTTTATATAGTGCGTCTTTCAATATTACGCCCCCTCCGCATTGGCTAAGGACAGAAAAATCATTTTTAGTAGCTTCTGGCAGTTCATTGGTGAGAAACAGGGAGGGATGAATGTCACATGCCCCTTGACAATCTGGGAATGTATGCAATTATTTTTATTATTATTATTATTATTACCTAGACCGTCTAAATGAGTATGAAACTCTAATAGAAACATGAGGGTGTCATTTAAATGTTTCTTGCTATAAGAATAGTGGCGTGTCCGTAAATGTCTCTTAACTTATCTCTGGGGTCTCTGCGAGAGAGAAAAAAGAGCTTTAATGGTGAATTCATTGGCTTGCTGTTCAGAACCCTAACCTTATTGAATGCCGCCAGCATAGGGATGAGATCCATATCCCACGTGCATCTGAGAGGGAGGCTTTAAATGAATGATAAATGTCAAAAGTTAACATGTATTATTTTACGGTGTGAGCATGTATACGGGTGGGACTTCTATTTTTCGTGAGAACTGTTAAGATAAATTGCCCTTAGACAGGAAATTGTAAATCTTCATGAACTTAAGTAACTTAAGGGAAGGAATTTATTGATGGTTGCAGCTGCCTTTGGGTGTACTGTTAATTAAGTAATAAAGACATTGTTCAATTACTGTTTATTGTATGAATCATACACCCCATGGGAAAAAAGATACAATACATCTTTCCCGTTGTTATAGCTATGAATTTTAAATTTATCTACTATGTAGAGTAAGTAAGGGAAGTATTGTATTCCACCCGAAAATTTGATAACGAGATTTCACCTGATATTTATGTTTTAAGGTTCCCTGTTTTATTGAGAAATATTTTCGAGATATTGCTTGTTATTCCCTTAAATTCCCCAATAATTATATTTTTTCTCGAATTCGTTATTCATTTTTTTATGTCTTAGGGATGTAAAGAGAATGGAATGCGTCACATGGCAACCGCTCTTAAACGATTTGACTAATGCTTAAAGCCTACCGTATTCCTCTTGCAGCTAGTAGAACCAAGCAGAATAAGCATTTGTAAGATAAGGTTTGTACAATAGTAGAGAAAATCATGTGAGTGTAACATATGAAATTTTTTTTAAATGCGACTCGTTTTTATTTCACTGTACATACAGCTTGTAACCCTGTAATTAGCTATCTCTATAAAGAAACTTTTTTCATTATAATTTAATGTGTGTTTGACTCTCATGCAGTTTTAATGAAAAAATCAATAGCGGATCGGATACTGCCGGTATCTATAGTGCCAGATATGAATTACAAATGTTAGTTCTGTAACCTTCTGACCTCTTTCGTGGATAAAGCGAACTTTTACAAGTGTGCGATAGAATAGATACCAGTCTTATATATGCGAGGGAAGCCAGCGGAAAAAATCAATAGCGTGAATAGATCCCCCCCTTATACGAAGGGTGAGTCAATAGCCTTAATCACCGGGATTATAGATGACTGTTTGTCCCAAAAATTACTATACACACATTGTTGTAGCGTGTTAAGCCTGATTATGAGTGGGTATGTGTGTGCATGAGAGAGAGAGGTGCGATATATTGTCGTAACCTCTAAACGCTAACTCATGGGAGGTAGAGGTGCTCGCAACAGATACTCAATACATACATATTTTTGATAACCGTGTACTCTTTATCCATAGTAGGGTGAACGTTCTTTCGGGATACACTATACCTCAATGATTGAATCTCCAGACAGAGGGGACGCGACAGAAGAGTCGGGCGATCGTGTTTTAAACTGGCGTGGAGGGAGACCTCACTGTATACATACACGGTTTTAAGTAGCATGTTATTCATGTCGTAGAAAGCAACATGTCTCGGTAGGATGGTGAAAATTAAACCTTTTGATTTTTAAAAGGTTTTCAGTCGTTAGGCGCGTTCGCCACAAAAATTGAAACTTGTATTTTTTATTTGATGCATATGAGCTGATGGCGTTTAGGCTGGGTCTTGCTCTAAAGCCCTCCGCGTGGCCGGGAATGACAAACTGTCAACTCGCCAGTATCCTTGTTTTGATGGTGAACTCTCATGCACTTTAGGTCGGGTCTTGCACGAAAGACCAATTAAACCCGATTTAAGACCACCAACTCCAGCAGTAACCTTGAGTTGATCCAGAAGACTCATGCTCCTTGGGTCCCCTTTGCCTGAAAGACCAATTAAACCAATTGAACCAATTAAAAAGCCATACATTGATCCAGAAACCCCATGTGCTTTAGGTCCCCTTTCCATGAAAGACCAATTGAACCAAATGAACCAATTAAAAAGCCATAAATTGATCCAGAAGGTACCGCTACTTAGGACGGGCTTACATGAAAGACCAATTAAAGCCAATTTAAATCAATTAAGCCAATTAAAAAGCCATAAATTGATCCAGAAGGTACCCGTCTACCCTACTTCTCTCAGTACTCTCTATGAAATTATTGTATAATGATGCAAAATATTTTTATGGTGAATTCTCCACCTTTCCCTTATAATTTCGTTATTATTAAAACTGCTTTCGACTAGTACCACGGTCTTATTTACTTATACTCGTATGTTGCAGAGCAATTACAGGCCCCTATCCTAGTGGATCCGATTGTTTTGTTGCATACAATCACGATCTGATTCTTTCTTACTTTCCCTACTACGTATAGTAAGTACGGGAAGTATTGTATTCCACCCAAAAATTCGATACCGAGATTTCACCGGAAATATATGTTTTGAGATCCCCTGAATCCAAAACAAGAATTTTTGGTAACATGTCCGTGTCCGCGCGCGCGTGTTTGTGTGTGTGTCTGTGAACAGCATAACTCAGAAACGAACAGTCGGATAAACACCAAACTTGGTATTTAGGTTCACTATCTTCCAGAGATGCGACACGAAGGTTTACAAGAAAATCCCCTACCCCAGATTACCCTTTACATGGAACATTTTTCGAAAATTTTAATTTTCCCAAAAATGGCTATAACGATTTTGATTAAAATATCATATGTTTAAAATATTTTCATGACAAATGAAATGTATATCTCGAGTTTTCTGGGAATGTCTCCAAAAGTATACTTCATTGTGAACGACTTTTGCATAACTGGTAAACCATAAGTGACAGACAAAATTTTACTACACAAACAATGTAGATCGCGATAAAACACACAGTTTATGTCATACACATTTTTGTTGTCGAGTGAACCATTTTCGAGATATTGCTTGTTAATCCCTTAAATTTTCGATTACTTTTTCTTAAATGGGAATTCGTTATTCATTTTTTTATGTCCTGGACATACAAAGAGAATGGAATGCTCCACACAGCAACCAGCTCTTAAAAGATTTGACTATCGCTTAAAGCCTACCAATTCCCCTTACATCTACAAGAAAATTAGCAATAAGACTAACATCTCGATTAACATGAAGCATATGGAGAATAAGCGTTTGTAAAAATAGTTTGTACAAAAGTAGAGAAAGTCATGTGAGTGTAACTCGCCAGATTTTTTAAAAAAAACTGTAATTTTTTTATATTATGGTTAAAAACTGAGAAATAAATAGGAACATCTCTCTCAAAAGAGTTCATTCCGGAATGTGACTATGGAAATTAATAATTCCCAAAGAAAATGGGCTTAAAACAACAGCTTTAGCTAGGCTTATGTTGAAAGAAATTTTAGAACTCAATTGTGATGTTCCTTGGTGATTCAAACCAGCTTTCAATTTTATTTAAAATGTGTTGCCTACTAAAATTAGAGGATTGAGAGCTAGAAACCCTAAGTTTAGATGATAAACGCATCTGCAGAAGATCACTAAGAGATATGTTACAAAATATAATATTAATATCATGGAAAATTGAAATAAACAATTTTACTAAACAGTACAATTACACTAAAACAGCTAGAGGTTGTTATAGACAGCTCATGAAACTAAGGACCGTATAAGCCAATCTTTAATAATAATAATAATAATAAATATTATTATTATAATAATAAATATTATTATTATAATAATAAATATTATTATTATAATAATATGTGTGTTTACTTCAGCAAGTGTTTATTTATTTTTGTAGCATACCCCATCCATTATAATACTTCACTTCAGAAATTATTCGATCTTGGAGAATATTATTTAATAAACTGAAATTATTTTATCAGTAGCTCGAATGTAGCTTTTCTAATGTTTTCAGATGGAATGGTTATTCCTTTGAGTTTCGTTTTAACAAGATTTTTACTTTGTAGGTTGTAATTGACAGAAGTATTGTTTATTGTGATGTTATCATATTATAATTATAGTGAGTCAGATAACACTCAGGTAACACCAAGCGCAGATGTGATGAGAATTAATATGTAATGACTCACTATAATTATAAGATTTGTACTACCTGTATTTTTAAATGTACAATTGCAGTGTAGATAGTGGTAATTAAAATCATAACTAGCCGAGCAAAAATAACGCTTACAACTGCATTTCTTTATAGTGTTTGACCTAATTTGTTCAAATATTGAATTTATTCATTCTTCAAGAGGATAACTTTCAACAGAAATTAAATACGTTAGTAAATGAACAAAAATTGTGAGGAATTCTACACCGTATGATGCACAGAAAGAAAGCATAGGTTTCGGTAAGTATAGGAGACGTGATATATCTATATCTAATAATCGGTACATATATGAAATAAACACAGTTTCGCATAATAAACGCGACTAATTATTCTGAAAGCGCATTTGTAAAACAATTTTTAACACTTTCCTTTTGCCCAGCGGGAATCAGTTAACGCATTATAGCTCTCTTTATCCACTCCTCATGGCCACGGATCTACATTGCTCACGTCACACTCGAGCGCCGAGGCCTGTATTTTTCGTTGGCCGTGGCTTGCAAAGACTTTTGGTGACAATTCGTTATTAGTGTTAATAGGACATTGAGGATGTCACCATAAATGTCACGTGCTAAGATGTGACACCGGAGGCAATAGCTAAATGAGGGATTGCAGAGGTAGAGGCAACTAAAACGCTTGGCTGGAGTAACCTCACTATATTCTAAAGAGTTACATTTATACCGTGCGATAGTTGGGTTTACAAGATCATGAATGATGACGGTACTAGCTAACATTATTATTAACAATTTATTTTATAGTGCTTACCTTGAGGAACGTCTCGTCGTGAGTGAGGAGAGGCAATACTCAACACGACTTTGTCAAGCCGCTAGTAGTGCCAAGTGAAACCATCCGGTGAGCGGCCGTCCACCGTAGTGGTCCAGGCCAAGTTACAACACAAAGTCCCCGCGAGCAGAGCTTGAGTGCTTGCTTATATAGTATCGAATACCCTAGACGGGTTCATTCTAATATCGTGGCAGTTATTACCAACTTTTTGGCAGTTTACTAACGCCCTGGAAAATGGGTAGGCTTAGGACTCTCCAAGGATCATGTGATCCACAGGGTGCAGCTAAGAGCCGTGCAGAAATATACGTACTACTAAGGAAATGATGGCATAGAGAAATTATGAAAGCATTTTAAAAACCAGATGATACTATTAAAAATTTAAATGTATCAATATCATGTGAGTATAACGAAACTTTTGTGGGAAGTAATCTAGTTAGATAACTAGTTGCAAATAAAGTATCGTTACGAGGAGAGAACATTATTGTTTACAAAAATTCAGGTGATCGAGAGGTTGCGTTCAATACCTAATCCTCTTGGAGTTTTGAAAAGGTAATAAAAATTAAGGGGTTATATTTTGATACCATGAACTATAAATGAACAAGTTATTCTTATTTGCACGAGTATACGAATTATAACAATGGATTATAACAATGAATAAAGAATTCAAATGTAAAGGGGATGGTGTACTACCATTCTCGTTAATATTGTGATCAGGAACATCAAAACCATATTAATAAGTGTCAGTGTAATTCCCCATGCAAGTAATATTGATTGCTTGTAAACTACCATTATAAATATAATTATAATAATATTCCACCATTCAGGTATATTTAAAAATCAAGATCCCTAAGTATAAATAAGTATATATAGAAAATTATTATTATTATTATTGTTATACAACACACAATTAATACAATTTGTATCTCATTGGTCCATTCTCTATTATAGTATTTGATTCAAATACAACTGTTGATTTGGAAAGTAGACTTTTGTATGAAGTGATGACTTACATGCCTACTTAATATTCATATAGAAAGTTAAAAGTAAATAAATACCAACCATAGGAACGCACTAGGGTTTTTATAAATACGTTCGAAGTCTGGTTTCAGCGATACTAAGATTATATAGTCCTACTTATCCCGATTTGACTTGTACTTGTTCCTAAATTAGTGTTATCGATATAAATGTAAAAAATATATCTGGTAGACTCAGGACTCTAGTCTGTTTTATTTGACATAATAAGGCTACAACTAACACCATGAGATTGAGATAGAAATTAAAAAGTAACAATATAAGAGGTAGCATATTCCTAAAAATATGAAGTAAAACTAAATACCAAGAAAAATGTATACAAAAGAAAAGCCTGCAGCTGTTAATTCATAACATAAAATTCATGCATTACATAATGGCTAGGAAAACACTTAATTCACGATTGGATTTTTCCCATTGATCATTACTGGTACTGATTTTGCTGCACTTAGCTATACTACAATTAAAGGAAAAGGGACAAAATTTACGAAGAAAAAATCTGATGTGTTACACTCACATGACTTTCTCTACTCTTGTACAATCTATTTTTACAAACGCCTATTCTCCATATGCTTCATGTTAATCGAGATATCGAACTGTTAATCTTATTGCTAATTACTTTGTAGATGTAAGGGGAATTGGTTGGTTTTAAGCGATAGTCAAATATTTTAAGAGCTGGTTGCTATGTGGAGTATTCCATTCTCTTTGCGTTACCAGGACAAAAAAAATGAATAACGAATTTACATTTCAGAAAAAGTATACGTAATCGAGAATTTAAGGGAATAACAAGCAATATCTCGAAAATGGTTCACTCAACAAAAAAGATGTATATGACATAAATTGTGTACTTTAACGCGATCTACATTTTTGTGTAGTAAAATTTTGTCTATCTCTTATGGTTTACCAGTTATGCCAAAGTCGTTCACAATGAAGAATACTTTTGGAGACATTCCCAGAAAGTTCAATATATACATTTCATTTGTCATGAAAATCTCTTAAACATATAATATTTTAATCAAAACCGTTAAGATCCATTTTTGAGAAAATTAAAATTTTCGAAAAATGTTCCATGTAAAGGGTAAACTGGGATGGGGGATTTTCTTGAAAACCTTCGTGACGCATCTCTGGAAGATACTGTACCTAAATACCAATTTTGGTGTTTATCCGACTGTTCGTTTCTGAGTTATGCTGCCTACAGACACACACACACATACACACACAGACATACACACGGACATGTTTCCAAAAATGCTTTTTTGGATTCAGGGGGTCTCAAGACATATATTTCCGGTGAAATCTCGGTATCAAATTTTTGGGTGGAATACAATACTTCCCCTACTTACTATACGTAGTAGAGAAAGTAAAAAGTGTAGGGAAATTGTACACGTATTCGAATCTTTCTGGAGCTATAAATAACATTATGGAAATGTGTTACTGGATTGATAGCTTTTCTTTTGCTGCTGAGCTCCAATCTTAAAATGAGTCATTGTGCAGTGTATGGCTGTGATAATTACTACAGGAGAACAAAATAAAATGGCATATACTATACTTCTCATTTCCGAAAGATAAACAGATTCGTGGAAAATGGGAACGTCGTTGCCTAAGGCAAGACCTCTTCCTAAATTAAGGAACTTGACGCTCATAATTAGGAACAATAGCATAATATTACTTAATTACTTTACATTATAATAAGGTTATAGTATCTCTAACAATTAGGTATAAAGTTTTTCCATATCATTTTCGACTACATTTCAGGAAAAGTTTGTTTTTGAGTTTTGTCAAAGTAATAATACTTCTGATCTTTCTGGTAAAGGAGGGAAGCTTACTACTTGTGATATAAACCAGGGAAGAAAGCACATTACAAATGGAGTTTCGCGCAACGACAGTTAGAAGCCCAAGCACATGAAGAAGAAAATGTATCAGAAACTGTGAAATATCCGCACAGAAGCGAATAATCAGGAGGGGCTTAAATATACAGCGGGTTTTACAACATTTAACACATTAATCAGTATCCCGGCTTAGGAATATACACAAAATTGATGCTAGCTGACAACAAAAATTGATTAGCACTGTTTTAAGAGGAAATTTAATTTTGCCTTGCATGAAACTCTAGCTGGTTGCTACTGTAATGGACAGCATATTTTAAGCGTGCATAGGGACTTCGTTACCCATTTTAAACATATAATCAAAACAACCGTGGAATTACTTAGTGAAGCAAATAAAAACAACTAGGAAATAACTTCTACCATTCCATAGGAAGTATTTAGAATATTGATTAGGATGAAAACTTTGTTTGAATAAAAGAATTATAAAAAACAATAAACATATTCATACATCAAAAGGAAAAATCACAAACAAATGAAAGACATTACTTAACGATGCGCATCTGTGAAATTTCAAATAATATAGATGAATGTTTAATTAACCTACTAGTTTTGGAGAAAATGTTAAATACAGTCTTCAATTTTTACTTTAAACATTTACACAACATTGATATTATTGTTTACTTACTCTACTACAAGCATGCTAAGAAAAATTTCTTCATTTTTAATGGTGCTGTTTATAAGGAGGTATAGAAAATTTCACACACATATATAAAAATCTCCATTATGTGGAATAATTTAAAAATATCCTATATTTGAAACAACTACAACGCTAAATACGTAATGCTGTTTCTGGCCTTTAAGCTGTTTAAAAGAATCTAATATATGTGCAGGCCCTCTTCGTGTTCTGCTCCTGTGCACGTAAGTTAGCCTTCTAAAAATTCTTGAGGTTTCTTTGAGTGGTTTGTTCACTTTTGTGTATGCACCCTTTTGACGATAATTTTTTAGCCTTTGCAGACTTTTGAATGTACATCTCCGATGGTTTAAACGACCCATGGCTATAAAAACTGCAGAGAACTAAAGTAGTAGATAGATTGATAGATAGATAGATAGATAGATAGACAGATAGATAGATAGATAACGTATGTTTATGGGTTTGAAATTAATCAAGTTATTACACAAGTATTTAGTGCATGGGTCATTGACCGTACATGCATATTTAAGATACAAGTATGGTGACAAAATAACAGAAAAAGAAAACAAAACAAAAAGGAACAGGAAAAAGAAAAATAGTGATAAATTACCTTTGTCTAACTGAACAAATTTGAACTAGCTTCGCGCACTTCAGCCCATGCCCATGTTTTGCCAGTTCCTCTGATCAGCCAGTAGATCCCAACATGCCAATATCTTTTTTGAGGGACTTAAGAGTTTTTCTTTGATTTTAATCCTTTGTTGGTTCTCCTACTGTGCACATTCCGCCAAAATATGTACCCAGTCATCGTCCAAATCACAGAATGGGCAGATTCTCCTGCCAGAATCGTCAGTCATTTTCTGAGCCCTCCAGCCTCCCAGTCTAAACCATGCCATTCCTGGTTGTTCCTTTCTTCCTAAATTAAGTATATATGTCTCTTTACCGCAGTTCAATTTTATTTCATTTGCTAGACTTAGAGAACGTTTAATTTTACAATCCGATTCTATTTCCTGTTGGTTGATGTCTCTTAGTCTTGAACTAAAGTAAAATGTATGTTGTGTTTATTAACACAATATCCATGTTTAGCACTTTTTCAACATTATCTTCATCGATGAGTATCCTTAAGGGCATTTTGGAAGGAGGAAGCATATAATAAGCTGGTAGTTGCTTCATATGCAACGTTGCTATTTATCTTATGTTCTATAAAAGAAAACATCGTTTATTATTATTGTTACCAAACATACAATGAATTGTACTGCATTTAGATAATTTGTAGTGTTATTTTAATTAAAATATTGTTTATTACAATTGTATAGCTTTTATCTATAAAGATATTTAACATCAATAAATATGTACAAGCGTCTTAAAGCAATGGAGCAGGTCTGCTTCAGCTTACAATACAAAATTAGTGATTTCTTGCTGTGTATAAGCTAAACATCATTATCTATGCTTCATGTACTTTCCATTTGTTCTTTTGTTTTAGGAATTAGATAAATAAAGCATTCAGGCTTTCACATTACAACTGCGTTATTATTGTCCTCGCCTCAGTCATCAGCTAACTTGTAGCCTTCTTCCTCAAGTTGCAGTCTAGGTGACGTCACTGCGCACAAATAAGCAGCGCTTGTCCCACACTTTTGCTATGATTCCACCATGCAACAGGCGACGTCGCAGAGGACTAGGGACAGTGAGGAAGCCAGGCATTTCGAAACACACCACGTATCCTTTCCCGTCGCCGACCGCCACCAACTACCGAAATACACTGCCAGTTTCATATTGCGTATTCTCCAAAATTGGGCAAATAAAATTAACTATTGAAAACGTAGCTAAGACTACATTTTTGTTGTTATAAGAGGCTTTAAAATAAGAATCAATTAAGGTAAAACAATGTATAACTTGGTTGCCTTTCTTATGGCCTCTAGTATCTATTTGAATGACTTCAAGAAAGCTCATTACTGTTAGATGCACTTTATGTCACTTTTACCATTGAAGTATCTGTTGTTTTCCTTGTTGAAACAATTTCCTCTTTGAACCTGTACTTCCTTTTGTTCAAAGATCTCTTTTCTTTTCTGGTTGCTTCTTTTTATTTCCAGTTGAAGACTGCAGTTTCAAGACCTTTGTAAGGAATGGACGTCCTTGTTCTCCTTGCTTCTTTTCTCTTCTGCCACTCTGTAAGAATATTTTCTAGAGAAACAATCGGAAGGAAAAATGAAGTGGATGACGTGACTACTTCTAAATGCATGTCCGTCTCTTGCAGCAGAAAAATGTCTTGATATATACAAAAGAAGGGTTACGTGCAAAAAGCAGCGGGAGGCTACCGCATTCATTTCCCCTTGGAAAAACTACAAAGCCTGGCATGACTAATCTTTCCACGGTAAGAGTTAAACTGTCCCCAATTCTTGTCCGGGAGGGATATACATTCAAAAGAAACTTTATGAGTCAAAATATCCCAGAAAAAATGCCTGATTCAAACACTTATAGGACAAATTCACAAATATCCATTATATATTATGTACAGTATTCATATAAAAGGTGACACTTTTTTACCTTATTCAGATACGTATTTGTGTTGTTCACCGTGGTATAGTGGTTACCTCAAGTTCCCGAGGTCGCGGGTTTAAACCCGGCGGAGGGCAATGGACTTTTTCGGGCGTAAAATCGTAAGAATGACCATTCTTTGGAAGGGAAGTAAAACCGGTGGTCGCGTGTCGTACATTTACGGCACATAAGAACTTCCTTGAAAATGAGCAAAATTACCGGTCCAGAACCAATACAGAATGGGACGTTAAGGACTCACAGCAGTTAAACAGCGTCCATAAATAAAACTCAATTTAATTTATTTTATACGTATTTGTCGAGGAATTATTTTAAATTAAGTAATAAATACTTAGTTACATCAAACATGAGGGAACAATATTCAAATATTTAGCTGTGGTAACGGGACAGATTTTTACGATGGAGAAAAAGAAAGAAAGAAACATTGCAAATTTTGCAAACAATAAAAGCCAGCAAAATAAGGACAACGAAGATATCAGGATATTTTCCACATTTCACTGCAAAAGTACAACTTGCAACGAGTATAACTGTACTGAGAGACGGGACAGTGAAGGGTGACTTTGACAGGATTTGTCAGCACTTGGGCCGTCATTAGCGCACCCCCGTGTCCTAGACCGGTTAGGTAGCGTCAAAATGGTCATGTTTCAACTTAAACCTCACGTACTGTAATGATCGCTCTATTTTCCCACGTTTAATTTTTTTTACTGAGGCTTTAATTACTTGGCTATGAAGAATTAATGAGCAATAGCTGAAATACCGCGTTGCCCGTGTTTTACAGTTTATCCCTACAGCATTTAGCCTTAGATTGCACTTACCCAACAGCCTTTCGTTTCTCTGGGGGCATTTAAAAAGTATTATACAATATACTTAAACAAAGAGTTAATTGGAATTCCCAGGGGTCTATAACGAAGAATATAAATATAATAATAATAATAATAATAATAATAATAATAATAATAATAATAATGAAAAAACACTATGAAAAAACACAGCTGAACAACCACAAACGCCACAGTTTGTTATGATGATTTCTCGTGAATGCATTCCAGGTTGTCACATTCGGAATGCCTCGATGTTATTTGTAGAAAAATCTCGTTTGGGAGGAAATATAGCAGTTTAAGTAACATTAATATAACTTTGTTCATTGTTAGTAACCATCTTACTCTAAACTACTAAGAAAATACACGAAAGACAAATTAAAATGAGGGCCAAATTGAATATGCAAAGAAAATAAAGTACCAATAGAATTATACTTCGACAGGCTTAATGCTGTTGCTATTATCCATACCCACTGTCATTTTATGTCACTCAGTTTTTTATACTTATAAAACATCACAAACTTCACATAGAGAAAGAAACCCGTTGCTTAAAAGAATGAGAAACTACAAATTATAATAACTGAGTACTCGAACATCGGAGTGTGAACTTGGAATGAATGGATATGAAGTTCGGCTTATTTATTACTCTTATGTTAACAATGTTAGAGCCAAAGAGACCTTTGTACTCAATGCAATTATGTTGAGTGCTATTTTGTTATCTTATATCGATATGCAATAAATAATCATATGAAAATAAAGAAGAATAAGAAGTGATATTTTGTCTGCTTTGATTCTATTGCTGTTATCACAGTCCAATATAATAAGTTAGAAATGTTAATTTTTACCAAGCGATTGAGGCCTTTTCATTTGCATAATCATAGCCACAGGTGGCACAATTGTTGTAATTTATTAATTTGACTGCATTACTATTCCATGATCAATGGCAGAGATGAGATCAACCAATCACGTTCGAATTTGCTGTTCATTTGTTATTTTGTGAGGCCGTGAAAGCCTAAGTAGTTATTGTTATGTTGGCCATATTCAACCTCTCACTATTGTTGTTGAGAAACATGTGGATGGTCTTGCGAGCTTTTGATGGCATTCCATAAAATTAAATAACGATCGTACGAAATGGGGCGAAATTTTGAATTCTAAGCTAGACTAATTTTCACGTTGTGTCAGAGTTTATCTCTGTCAAGTTTGGTCGAAACACGCACACACATAAACTGACTTTTATATATTAAGATAAATGTAATTTTTGTTAGAAGGTGTGAGAACATGTCCTTGTGGCGGCAAAAGTACATCATTTCCAACATATCTATGATAAAGGCATGCGGTTATTGTATGTATTATTGCACCAGAAATCTATGTGCTTGTATTAAGGGGACATGACTCCGCCAACAATCAGCGTGTTTCTCGGCGCCAAGAAATTTCCCCTTGGGTCGGCCAGACGATTAAACGAAGACTCTGTGTAATCGTGTATACAGTTGTTATATTTATTGTAATGTTAGCCCCCGAAGTGAATTTTGGGAAAAACGGCAGAAAGATCTTTGAATAGGAGAATGTCATAATGCTTGTTATCTCTTTGACCAGAAAATCGAAAATTGCAGACATTTTGGCCACATCCATAGGTGAATATAATCCACATTTTAAATTAAACCTTGAAACTGGCGGCTTGGAAATATTCTTACTGCAGTCCTAATCTCTTAAATGTCTAGCAGACACCAGACTTTTAAAATCAGTTGCACTATATGAAGTATCTATACAAATGCACTTAGAATTCTCATGCCATGGATCGACATTATTGCTTTCACAACGTTAAGGATTATGTCATCATGATTAATGTCGCTATTATAAATAAAATCAGACTAATACCTGAATAGACCATTAACATTACAAATAATCGACTGTATACTGAATTCCATACACTCGCAAGAAAACTCTTAATAGGGCACCATAAAGTCGTGTAACTGTTTCCTATTTTGTTACTTTCTGTACTATTTACCTACAGTTCCACCCAAAACTTCGAGGAAATAGTCACCGTAAATACCTGTTTCGAAGCCCACTTAATAAAACATTTGAGACGAAAATATAGATTAGTGTGTACTTATGTGTGTGTGTGTTTGAGTGTCTGTGATTTCACGAAATCTCAGATGGATACCAAACTTGGCGTTTCCGTTCCAAGGATACGAAGCGAAGATCTTAAAGAAAATCTTCCACCCAAGCAATCCTTTAGAAGAAAAGTTTTGCTTTACTTTTTTTTCTTCAAAAAATAGCTGTTACGATTTTGATTATATTGCCATATGCTGAAGATCTTTGTATGACAAATAGAATGCATATCCGGAATTTCTTTATGAATAGCACATAAAGTCCTCTTCATTCGGAATAGGCTTTTTACAGTTTTATATAAATGATAAACCGTAAGAAATAAACAAAAATAGATAGAAGAACTGACTTTTTTAGGAATAGTTCAGAAGGGATAGACAGAGCGATGTGAATGTAACATATCAGATTTTTTCCAGGAAATACTTAAAACCACGGAAGACAACGTTGGTACAGCACGTAAAGAAATCATTAGTTTGTCCATTTTTCAGAAAATGTTTATTCTCTCGTACTGTGTGATTAAAACTAATTATATTAAATTTGAATGATTAACGTACTATAAATACATTCAAACTGGGCGCATTTAGCCACATCCTTTCTCGTTCGTGTGCATGCAAACACAGCCAAGAAGGCGACCAACCGAGATACGAACTGGGGAAGGCGACCAACCGAGACACGACCTGGTGCCCTGTGCTAATCCAATCCAAATATAACACATTTTGATACCTATGTCTTTTATATTTTGCAAGTGTGCCTATCCGTGTAAGGATTTTGCGGCTGCGTTGTATGACAGGATGTTTTCTAAATCTATGAGATTCCCACTGTTCTATTTACTTTTAAAGCTGGCATTGCCTTAATAACTTAGGTGGCGACCGGGTACTCCTGACATACCTTAGCGCATTCTTAACTCATGGAGTAAATGTAAAACACAAGATAATAACGATGGCACGATATATGAAAATTTGATTAACCATTAAGAACTAGTCAAAGAGAAGAATAAAATTATAATTAATATGGTGGTATAAACCCCAATCATTCATAATAGTATATACTCCAGGAGGCCCAAACAAGCCGTCCTTTGCAGCTTTATGTTTCCCGCATACGTAGGTGCAAAAGAAGTTCCCGTATCACTTCTGATCAAAGGGGCAGTGCAGGAACAATGCAAAAGGTTACTATGATAATGCTGCTGTCTGCAGGGGTTTACGTGTTAGTTTCGTACTGATAAGCGTCGCGTGGTCGCCAGCATGCAGTTCGAGCCAGACAAAAAGGTAACGTTCACGATAACTAACACGCAGATATGGTTACGCTGTGCGGAGATGCACCAAAATCCAGCTGAGGCTCGAAGGCTGCGTTGTGAACATTTTCAGCCGCGGCATCTGTCTTCTGCGCAAACTTTTTTGACGTAACAGAAATAATATTAAGAAATCATGGATCATTCCAGGTAGAAAGTGGGACTGAGAGACCCTTGCATCAATTCGTCCACCAAGGCGGGCACGTTTTTGTACATGCTTATTATAAATATGCACTAATAGAAAAAAAAATAATTCTAACGCAATTTGAGGTTACATAAATATAATAATAGTAATAATAATAGAATTTTGTTTAACCTTGTTAACTTTACGGCACCATTTGGTGCCACATAGTTTTACTGATTGTAGATTAACTGTCATAGAACTAAACGAATTAACACATCAAGTTTGCTCCAGCGGAAATTCGGAATTCTCGAAAATGAGGGAATTGCTTATTAAATAACCGAAATGAAACTGAGTTTTATTAGGGTTATAATCAAATTGTTCTATACGATTTACTATATTAACTGCGGTTGTAAACGTTTTTTAACTTGTTTCTTTGGTTGTATACACTGCTGCAGCCCGCATTCTTGGAGACTCTTGAGAGATGCATAAATACCAGGCGCCGTCCGTGATTGTGGTTAGTAAGCAATAAATGATTACGAACACGCGCAGAAACGTCGAACCGAACATTCTGGAATGTCTTTGCGTGTGTATATATAAAGCTTGCATCGGGTTGAACTCGAACATAGTTCTCCAGTTCGATAAACAATGAGGCCTCGTGATAGTGTGTGGGGACTGTAGGAAATATGAAGTGTCGACGGAAAAAGAGAAGCACGTTACAAATATTGCGAGAAGACAATTGGTTTTGCATTTGCATCAAGAGTACGTAATCATTTCATTGCGTGTAAGTTATGTCCACAATCTATAAAACGTACGGCTTCTTCGCAGAATAATGTTGTACAGAAGCAGCAGTCATCACAAGTTACATCGAGAAGTACTAGTCCTATCACTTTGACATCAGGATCCGCGTCCCCTGCATTGTGTAGTGAATCTCATAATCTTCCGGAGGTGCTGCCAACAAAACCAGGTTCTACAAGTACGGTAGCTGATGATGAAGTGGACGAAAGTGTTACCAGGGCTGTTTATGCTTCATTTGTACCTCTTTCAATGTTTGAATCAAAATACTAACGAGATGTTTTTCAGAAGATCCGTCCTGGTTATGAGCCACCTATACGTCATGCTCTTGGGAGACGTTTGCTGGATACTGAATATCAACGTGTGCAAACACTGATTGTGCAGAAGATTAACAAGTCAAATGCGGACGGTCAGATATTTCACGCAACAGTGTGATAAGTTTCATTATCACCACACCAGACTATATTTTATAGGTGCATTCGACCTGGTGAGCAATGGGAAACCGCTCGGTTTATTGCATCATGTATCATCGACGTTGTTGACGATGCTAATGACAAATACATCGCTGTTATCATAGATAACACCCCAAACAGGCTTGCCGTAGGAAAAATGCTATACGATAAGTATCCACACATAGCCAAGATAGGTTGTACCGCCCATAGTATAAATATACTGATTAAAGATGTAGTAGCTTTAGAAGTGCTTCAAGAGCTGTATCAATTAATTTTGCCGGCCCTCGTGACCGTGGTCACTGAAGCGTATAGTTTCGACGCTCCGCCAAACCTGAGGGTCGCGGGTTCGAGTCCCGAAATGGGAATGGATGTTTGTGTGTGCGTTATATGTGTAATTGACGTAATAAGCGATAAAGTAAGTAGTAAAACACAATACTCATAAATTGGGTAAACAAGGGAATCTTTAAAAAAAAGCAAGAAAATAATTCGTTATTTTAAGTATAGCCACGTTCCAAACGGAATACTGGAGATGAAAGAAAAAATTGGTAACTATTCCATCACACTAAAACTCCCATTTCCAACTCGGTAACCTGCTGTAGTGACATGCTTCGATAGCTTGCTAATGAACAAAGAAGCTCTGTTGTTAGACCCAGCGTTCGGATTGACTAAACTGTTTAAAGTTCTTTACTGGCAGATGAGACTTGGCAGAATTTAGAAGAAGCTATGTTTGAAGCTATCATTAGAGTGCAAAGGGACAACGATACCTTGTCAGGCGTGCACGAGCTGTTTTATTAACATTCCACACATGTAGATTCAACGCTGAAGGATTGTAAATTAATTTCTGCACAATACCAATTAGCTGTTAGAACTGCCGTGGCTGATAGGAAAGGTTTGCCTGCAAGACAATCCATGCGGCAGCAAATCTTGTGGATCCCCGATACAAAGGAATGGTTTTTAATGTGATGAGAAACGTGAACCATTGGAGTACATAAAAACTTTCTGTGATTTGTTTAAACTTGACACTGAGCTTGTTGTCGCTAATCTAGCGGAATTTTGAGCACATGTAGGTTTATTCAGACGAGAGCATTTGGTCCGCTGCTCAACATATCTCCCCAGCCACATACTGTAGTGGCTTATGTAATAAGCAACCGTTATATCCCTTGGCTTCACGAATTTTGAACATACCACCGTCGTCGGCAGGCAGTGAACTAATTGGTCCGCCCATGGCAGAATTCACACTGGGGTAAGAAACAGATTGTTCAGTGCACTGGAGCCTTGGAATTATTGATGATGCCACAGAAGTATACAAACTATCAAGACATACCTTTTCATCGGATGAGGAACCAAGAAGATGTTTAAAAAGTTTTAAACAGCAACTAATTGTTGTTTGTCCAGCAAATAACATGTGTTTAAATGATGATAATGTGATCCGAAGATAATTGTGTGTTTATTATCTTTTCTAAAAGAAAACCTTGTCTGTGCACCGAAATATTACAATTATGTTTTACATTTTATTATGATACTTTTTATTATAAGGGAAATGTAACTTTCCAAAAAATGCAAAATAGTACTGTTGCATCTGATATACAGATCTAATAAAAGAGCATCATGCATAAATTGCGCCCCTTTTCTATTTGTGTTCTATCCATTCATTGATATCACCAGTCCAACCAACTGAGCGTTTGAACTGCATATTAAACGGTTTTAAACCATATTTCTGTTTATAACCAAAAGAACCAAACAATTTCAAACCAACCACGCAGCTCTAAGTTTTATTTATGGGCGCACGTTAACTGTTGTGGTTCATATTGGGGGTGAAAGACCGGTAATTTTGCTCAGAGGCCTCTTTAGCAGGTTTGAGGTTTTTTACGTGTCGTGAATCTACGACATGGGGCCACCGGCTTTACTTCCCTTCCGAGGAAAGGCATGTTAAGAATTTTTAAACCCGAAAAGATATAACGCCTTCCGCCGGGTTTGACCCTCGATCTCGGAAACTAGAGAATAGCATGGTAACCACTGCACCACGGAGAACGATAAGATAACCGATAACACCCCCATACACGCATAGGTACACTCACATTTAAACACCAGACTCTGCGCATACCGTGAAATGTTTTCGTTTAAAGACAATTTTCTGGAGCCCAGTCGAGAATCGAACTCGGGACACTTATGTAATAGGCAGTTTCTCTACCGAATGAGCTCAGGGGCAGTTATAGCACTGAAGGTGTTCGTTTTGAAGCACTGGTCTGTCATTCAGCGGTCTCCTCTGTGTCGGCATGGAGTCCCCTTTGCAGCTCTGCTTAGGCAAACCTTTTGGCATCTACGCTTTCCGGTATAAACTAATTTCAACTGCGGATGACTTGTGTGGGCCATCTGGTATATATACAGGATGGACCATTTAAGTTGAGACTGTTCAGTATCTCCAAAACTAAGCGTTGTAGAAAGAAATGTCTTGAATAAAAGTTGTTTGTTATAAGGGGGGACGTGAATGGCATTAGTCATGTTTTATATGGAGGATGTTGTGATGGTCACTTTAGAGTCAATTTAATTTGTATTTTAAAATATGAACCTACCTTTCTTATGTTGTTTTCTCACTCCTCATAAAAACTAAACAACATTTGTATAAAGTACTTTGCTATTGTTCTTAAATCCAACGTAAATAACAACGAAAATGAATGGCTGTTTACCAAGAGCGCAATGAATGGTTGGGCCATTCATGGTTGATCATATGAGAGTCAATTATGTTTTTCTTAATTGGGAATCAACATGTTTTTATTTTGTTTCCTTATACCTCATCAAAAATTAATAGCTTTTTATAAACCATTTTATAATGAGCAAACAGCATATAAATTGTGTGTGTGTGTGTATACCAGGTGAGTCAGCTGCCCCTATTTATTTTTTAATTTACGCAACGTGCTAACAGACATATGCGATTTACGCCTTTCTTGAATGCCTTCTAATGCCTGATTTGCATACCACTTTATAAAAGGGGGATAGATAAATCAGTGTATAAGTGCTTTACTGGACAGAACGCAATCGCTACGCCAAGGACCACATCAGGTATAAAGAGCGTCCATAAATTAAAAAACTAGCCGCAATCGCTATGCATGTCGATGTCAAAAACCTCCCACTCTGACAATGGAAGCTGCAGTACCACTTTTAACCGATTTTTATTCTTTAGCATACATTCATACACATATTTGAAAACGCTCCTGAAGGAACTACCTATTACATGCATTGGTTGACAAAACCATTTAAAATCAAAATGGCAGATCTACTTAGTGCGACCAATTGGATTTAAGCCGTCAGCCAACAATGTTCGTTGTACAGCCTTGTCAAAAAATGCTAAGTATGAGGTAGATAATTTCGCTTATGTCACAAACTATGGCATTTTTCAGCTCACACAGTAATGGTAATGGCTGATGCAGTTTATTTATTTGAGTTAAAAGTACCAAAACGAGCTCCAAACACTGTATGAAGCTGCGAAAAGGATGTAAAGATTGGAGATCGGTCAGATTTCTGCGATTGCCTATTCCTATAGGAAACTCAGCTCGTAAGATAGCATTGGCAAATTATATTATCACGATAGCTTTACCACTGTGAGATTTCAGTTCAGATTCAAATCCTTTTTGTTAAATTTAAACTTTTTATTTTATTTTGCTTTATTTCTTCGGGCCTATAATTTCATATTATGATACCAATAGATTTTGATAACATTGTAAGTGTGTACAAAATAGAATAATTGCCATATTTTCCACTGGCAGGCGGATAATTTATACTTCTGGGAGGTATTTTATTGTGGCCAGTATTATGCTTGACACATTCAACCAAGTTTTAAACACTTCGCACATGCAAAGTGCCTTTAGCTATTTGTGCACGCGTCAATGCTTGGCGTGAATAAACTCTCCATTATCTACTCAGTATTTGAAACCTTTCTACGAGACACAGCTGCTGTCATGATGTATACAAACGACGAGTATGTTGACATGCTGTTAATCTATACAGAAATAAGGTGCAATGCACTGTCAGCAAAGCGCCTGTACGGAGATCGGTTTCCAGTAAGGAGGGCACCTACTGCAGACACTTTTCGAAGGGTTAAAATCAGCCTTCGTAAAACAGGATGATTTGGAAGAGCACTTCTGCTCGCGATGCTCCAGTAACCTCTGGAGGCAATGAAGAAGCTGTACAAAACGCAATATAAACAATCCACATACCAGTTCAAGAGCTAAAGCACAATATCTGTTTATAAGTCAGTCCTCAGTGATGCGCATATTGCACCGTAATAAATATAATCCGTACCACCTACAACTACACAAGGCTCTCCACGGACGCGACTTTCAAGCACGAGTGATATATGCACAGTGGGTCGCAGCGAGCGCTAATGGATGGAGAGTTTTTAGGAAGTGTTCTCTTCAGCGATGAAGTCACATTCCACAATAACGAAACTGTTAACCGCCCTAATATGCACTACTGGAGTATAGGCAATCCTCACTGCATAAGAGAAGCTGCATTCCAGGTACATTGGAGCACCAATGTCCGGTGCGGAATATTAGGCGTCCAACTAATTGGACCGCCCCTTTTTGAAGGCAACCTCACAGGACCACGATACATTGCATTTCTGCAAGAAGAGCTGCCATTGCTATTAGAAGATGTGCCATAGTGCAAAGAACAGGAATATGGTTCCAGCAGGATGGAACTCCACCACACTGATCATTTACATAGAACATATCCACAAAAATAGAGTGGCCGAGGGGGCCCAATCGTATCAACTGATCTCATCCCACTTGGCCCACTGTGGGGCCATTTGAAGGAACGGGTCTATGCTCAAGAACCGCAAAGCCCAAATCATTTACGGGCGCTCATACGTGAAGAATGTAGGCAAATTACACCGCGCATGTTATAGCATGCAAGAAGGTCTCTCCGGCGACGTACTCAAATGTGAATTGGTGAAGGGGGTCGTCATTTTGAACATTTACTTCGTTGATGAAATCCACGCTCTTTAAGAACTTATTATCCTGTTTACCCGCGAATTTGGCACACTTACAGCTCTTTTGCCAGCAGAAGAAATGAAACATGAGGTTTAAACATGAAACAAAAACTGTTAGATTTAATAGCGTTGACATGCGCCCAAAAGGATGAAAGCCAACTACGCAATACGATTTACAGCACCAGATACGGTACAAATTACTAGGGTAAACGTGATATAGAATTATTTGATTGTAACTGTTGTGTCTTTGGCTCACATGAACGCCAATAACAAAATCAAATTAATTAGTATACTAAAATACAGAAAATAAACACAAGGAGAAAGAAAAACAAAGAACCAAAATAATTTGATGTAAGTATTAGATTCGAACCTCCTAAGCTAAGCTTTCCTTTATCACATTCCGGCAGCTAACCCACTCAGCCAGAACCCACGTGTTCTGTTTTGCTCTTCGGGAAAACATTAAAGCATTCCTCTGCCTCCTTGCAAGCATTATATCCATGAAATGCCATCCTTTTTTTAAGTCTTTCGCAGCTCTTTGGTTCTCATTCAGGCCTTTAATCATTAATGCTGGTTGCATATAGTACCAAATAGAAGGACCGAGGTACAACAGTTTTTTTGCTGAAAGGGTCAATGTTTTCACATTAGACTATAAACTACAGGTTGCATGGTTAAGAATACCTAGGGACAGCTGAATCAGCTGAAATATATGTGTGTGTGTGTGTGTGTGTGTTTGAGCGCGTTCTTTTTCTTTGTCCATCTCTTATGATTTTGTAGTAGTACAAAAATTCAATATTTTTGTGCCAATGTGTCCAACGTATCATATTTTCCTCAAAATTATTATATGGTTTTCAGAAAATAAAATGAACTTTTTATAATTTATTTTGAATGGGGAGAATTTCGTGAAAATCTTCTTCGAGAAGCTTCAAATGTGCGTAATTTTGGGTGCATGCATTTCCTCTACCTACATTAAGTAGGGCTAGAGAAAATAAAAACAACTGTAACAGCCATGGATGGTATATTAATTTATTTGAGGTGACAGAACGTTTGAGAGACAAGGGTTTTCAATGTATCTCAAAGACTTCGAAATTCCTACTTAAAACATAGAGCCGATTCTTACGTTTCATATATTATGATTATGTTCTCTAACATTTTATAGCGAGGGCTTTAAAACATTCAAGACAAAGAAAACGATGGAGAGCCGAGTTTTACGTTTAATATATTATGATTATGTCCTCTAACATTTTATAGCGACTGCTTTAAAACATTCAAGACAAAGAAAACTATGGAAATCGTAGGTATACTTATTTTAGATCTTGGAAAAGGAAGTATTGCTTTCGTTACAAAATTGTCTATTGAACATACTAAAACAATCTCTACTGCGTTCTTTTGCTCAACGTTTGTACTACATTTGGTATTACGGATTTCTTGGATGAATTGAAAATCAAGAAAGTTGGTTATTGGTTAGTACCAGGTAATATGCCTTTAGAGAGAGGTGAAGTAAGTACCAGAATTTGAATATACGAGTAATGCATAAAGTAATGATAAGAACACCCACTATTGGAAATGTATTCTATGATGAGTTGGAATAAGCTGCCATTCAGCCTTTGTATTTTCAATTTCTTGTTTGGACTGTTGCTTTGTTTTTCAATAAAACAACAATGGTATTCAAGCGTTTCTGATAACTCTACTTTAGCTCACACTATTATATTAAATTAGGAGACTTTCCTCTTTTTTTCCATTTTCTCTGTCTTTCTTTTTCTGACTCCCCCTTCACCTCAGTCCTTCTCGCACTCTCCCACTCTTCTTCTTCCCTCTCTCTCCCACTTCGCTCTTTCTGTGCAACGTACAAGTAATGCAATGTTGTGTAAACGGGCAATAGAACTGATTTTATGAGGTATTTCTAAAAATTAAAACATACACAAAACATTTAACTTTACACAGACGTGTGCGTCTTTCTTATCCTTGTAACGCGATATTGTTTCTCGTAGGAATTGGGCTACCTACATGAATAATAGTAAAAATGTGTAACCTCTTAAATGTTCATCCTGTCGAAACATAAATTACAGAATCCGTCAGAAACATTGGGTTTAAAATGATTATTTATATAACTTAAAAAGATGTAATAATACGCAAAATATCTGAATGTTTTGATTCTGTACTGTATTAGAACACCTTGCACACTTTGAGGAGTCAATTATGACACCATATAGCTTAATTTCTAAGCAGGACCTAAAATACATTATATGCCAAGTGTCATGCCAATCAGTTTGGGTATTCTTGCGTGAAATGGCAAAAACGATCTTAAAACTCCTGCTACTACTACTACTACTACTACTACTACTACTACTACTACTACTACTACTACTACTACTACTACTACTACTACTACTACTACTACTACTACTGCTACCACCACCAATACTACTACTACTGCTACTAACAATAATAATGCATTTTCCTATATTACAATACTTAAACGCTAGACACAAAAATAGTTTTTAATGTATTTCTGCACAGAAAAAAGGTGTTTTTTTTTAAATGATGTGGTTTATTCTTCGTTCATGTGTAAAACTATCAAATTAACTAAAGCGTAAAAGTTACCTCCAAAATAGGTCTAGGTTGTTCATTGGGCCAAATCGTTTAATAATTTTTAAATATTTTTTCTGTAAAACAGAAAAAGAAAGAAAGAAAATAAGCATTCTTAGCAACCATTATTACCCTGCATGAAGAATGCATAATACAAATGGGTTTGGAGACAAAGACAATAAGCATTTAACAGAGCAATTAATGCCTTCAACCTTTTTAATAAGAATAATACCTATCTGTTTCAATTGTTAATACGGCTGTCAGTATGATGTTACCTTGAAAGTTTGTGGTTATGCTGAAATCTTAGTAACGTAGCTGTTTAACCATTTCTTACATCATTACAGTGATTAAAAAAAAGCCTAAGTGTTATTAAAATTTAGACTTTTAGCACCAAACCAATCTAACTATCACCAACACGTACAGTGATTTGATTGGTATTCTAATTGCTATATAATTTATAGAAATTCATAACAGGAAATGGCCCAAGCTGTATCCCCGAGGAACACCTATATTACCTATCTTAGAAGATGACAAACTCCGTTTACGTCCAGGAAAACTCACTATTCCAAAGACAAGTTTTAAGGTGGATACCTTCCCTTTTAAGACACATTACCTCACTTACGAGCAAAATAATACAGCAATCAGAAGGCGCACAAAAATGGCGGAAGTTTCTTCTCTTCGAAACTATTCAATAGCCAGTTGAATGTTTATTTCCATTACTGTGTAGCAGAAATATGATATTTGACTTCAAGCTAGCGAAATTTACAGCTCATTATCAATTTTCACATAATAGGCGTTTGCGATATGTTTAACTTGTAGATTGATAGAAGTTTTTAATTATCTGACGATATGAAGGGTTAAGTCACTCAATGGGAAATTTCAGCATTTCGTCATCACTGGCAGATTGTCTACCACTTAGATGTTCCTGCAAGTTCTTACACAAAAGGGGCCAAGTATGGTTGCCACTGCAAAATGTGCAGTAATCTTGTGCTGCCTGCGAACTGCATTTGTAATAAGACAATATCATCTAAGACAAACAGCGCCCTTCAGCCGCTGTGGTTACATTCACAGTTGCACCCCAAAATATGAATCACCAAGATCACTTCTGGAAGGTCCGAGAAGACAGATATTAATCGTTTGATATGTCATTTATCCATTTACCTAACCACAAACCAGAGGATACGTAAACTGTAGTAACCTCTGGTCCTTGCTTTACTGGTGTAATGTAATGAGAAATACCTTTTACTTTCTTTAGCTCTTATTTATAATAGTTCTACATTCTGCATATCACTAAAATTCCCTATCAAGATTTCACTGGAAGTATGTGTTTTCAGGCACCATGAATCCAAAAAGCAGCTATACGTGGAGGAAGTATTTTTTTTAAAGTTCCATTTATTTTCGGCCTTTAACTACAATGGTCCTATCGCGGCCTTTCCCTTGGAACATGTTATGGCCTATAGGCAATGGTGTTAACTCGTATTCGCTTGTCCTTGGATTTATGGTTAACTTTGGGTTTTATTCATTAGATCACACTTTCAGACCCTGGGGAGGATAGGGAATAATCTTGGCTAGAGAAAAATTCCCCCCAGCCGGGAATAAACCGGGACACCTTGCTCTTCAGGCAGGTTCCCTACTGGCTGAGCTACAAGGCCAGCCTGAGGAAATGTTGCACTCAAAGTAAAATAAATTATATATCGAGATTTCAGCGGAAATGTATGTTTTGAGTCACCTTGAATCAGATAAAGCATTTTTAGTAAAAGACTCATATGAGTGTGTGTTGTATCTGTGTGGCTACGAACAGCGTAGCTCAAAAACAAAACGTATAAACACCAATGTTGGTATTTCAATTCAGTATCCTCCTAGGATTTGACATCCCCTACCTCAAACTATATTTTACGTGGAAAAATTTTGATTTTCTCAAGAAGGGCTGCAATAATGTTGCTTCAATCACCGTATGTTTAAGATATTTATAACAAAGAAAATATATATCTTGAATTTTCTTTGAATAGCCTGTGGAGTCTTCTTTTATCGGAAGTAATGCCCTTTAAAAGTTTGTATAACCGGTAAGCCATAAGAGATAGGTTTACACATACTACACAAAATATGTAAATCTCTTTGATACACATAACGTTTTGTATAATCAGCCATTTTCGAGGTATTAGTTGTGATTAGTTAGAATTTTTACTTTCTCTACTACGTACTTATAATAAGCAGAGCAAGTATTGTATTCCACCTAAAAATTCGATGTCGAGGTTTAACCGGAGGTACACCATTTGAGGCTCCCTTAATTAAAAAACAAAGAATTATTTAGCTTCGCAATACGTATCTTTGAACTATTCTTGCAAAATCTTATTATTCTAGATACCTACTTTAAATTAAGCGTTTGTATGCATAGTTTCATTACATATTTCGTTATACTACGAAGTGAATTGAGATAGTCAGATGTTTAGAAACTGGTCGATATATGTTGGCCTTGAACTACCATACGTTTTCCACAAAAAATGTTACTTAAAATAAGTTGTGTGATTTATGGACATCTAAAATCTCCACATCCAATTTTTAGGCGTAATATAATATTTTATCTATGTTTGCTAAGATTCATCTAGCGAATTATATTCCAGGACGAAAATACATTCATATGTATACTAGATATACACTAAATATACATTATAGTTTCATTTATTATTGCAGCTGCTTCAGAGTGAGTCTTGTCTGTCGAATCGTTTGAAAATTCCTTTTTTATTTCCGGTGGTGGCACATACAATATAGCCTGTGCTTTAAAGCTTTATTCTGGTTTCTTGTCTGCGTCGTAAAATAGGTCGCCGAAATAAATTCACAAGTAAGAATCCTATAGGACTACTTTAGGCAGAATATATTGGTACTCCATCTCCGATCTATTCTTTTCGATAAGGGTTTTCTTATCAAAAGCATTTCTTATATAAGCCAAATCATATTCGGTCATGTCGCTGGGTACATGCTGCCGATGTCGAGGATATAGAAAATGCTGAAGTTTTAAGCGCCCGTGCGTTGCTTTACAAACTATTGGTCTCGTGAAATGTTGACATCCAAAAGAAAATGAAATCCAAGAATACAGTTCTCCAGTTGTTATTGTTTTCTTCATGAAATATTTACCTCATTTGTCAAACTTGGTTACTTGACTGTAGCACATTTGTCTGTTAAATATTTCCCATATTTTCGTACCAAATTTTACCTCATTATTTGTCATTTTAAAGTGCCTTTATATCACTAAATATAGCAATAAATGCTGATACACGCAAGTACTCTTGAATGCTTAATGAATTTATTCACGTCACTAATTAAAACGCCTGTTCTATGCTGGTAGAGCCTTCGTTTCGACCCGTGGCCGTTTTATTGGGAATTACTTACTCTGCACTGCACTGATTCTAACTGGTTTCTTCTCCGTGTGCCGGTTAATCAGTTAACGCGAGATCTTTGTCAAGATATGTTGTGAGACCACGTGTTTGATTGTTAAAGTGTGTTAATACTCTTAATCCTAAGAAGTCCGCATACATTAGCGCACAAAACATTCATGTATGATTCTTATGTGATAATGAACTCTTGTAGAGAAGTGACACAAGATTTGTATACAGATTCGCTATTGTGCACCTCACAGGGAAACAATTCGTAACATAATGAATAGACTCAGGAAAACGGGATCATTTCTTGACATGTAACCTACAGTTACTTACTCTTACTTACTCTTTCCATGTCGAAAGTATATGATCGTTGCATTTATAATTTGCATGAGAAATCTATGCGCTTGAATTTAAGGAGCTCTAAATATTCAAATCTCTGCCAAAGAGCGTGCTTCCGGTGCCAGAAAATTCCCCCTTGGAAAATTCCAAGCGAAAACTTCACTCTTTCTATATTTCTGGGCTTAATTCCCAGAGTTCGATCACAGTAGTTTGTTTTTTTACTTTCTCTACAACATACCAACGGTAGATAGAGGAAGCATTGCATACCAATACAAAAAATTGATATCGATTGTTTTGAGGCCGAATGAAGCTTACAAAAGTAGCTATTGAAAAAGTCCGCACGCTCATTTGAACAACAAAACGTAATCTGGATAAATCAGCATCTTTTATACATACGACACTAGAATTTCCAAAAAATGGATCCCAAAATGGATTGCAATTTACATAGATTTCATGGTAGCTTTATCTCCATGGTTTTAAGGCTTTTTTACTTTCTCTACCACGTATAATAAGTAGGGGAAGTATCGCAATCACCCAAAAATTGGATCCCGAGATTTCACCAGAAATACATGTTTTGAGGCGCCCTGAATCCAAATAAAGCATATTTGAAAAACAATGTCCGTATGTCTGTGTGTGTGTGTGTGTGTGTGTGTGTGTGTGTGTGTGTGTGTGAGTCTGTCTGTGAATCTGTGAACAGCGTAACTCAAAAACGAAAAGTCGGATAAATACTAAACTTGGTATTTGAGTTTAGTATCTTCTAAGGATGCGATACGAATATTTTAAAAAATTACTCTACCCCAGACTAGCCTCTATATGTAATAGTTTACGAAAATATTGACTTTCTCAAAAATGGCTCTAACAATTTGGATTAGAATATCATGTGTTTAAGATATTTTATGGCAAATGGCATATATATCCTTGAAAATTCTGGGAATGTCCACAAAAGTCCTCTTCATTCTGAATGACTTTCGCATAACCGGTAAACCGTAAGAGATAAACAAAACGTTACTGCACAAAAAATGTAAATCTCGTTATAAAACACAATTTATGTCATACACACTTGTTTTTGTCCAGTGAGCCATTTTCGGGATATTCCTTGTTATTTATTGAAATTTACCAATACTTATGCTTTTTATGAAATGGGAATTTCTTATTGGTTATTTTGTCCGGGACATGCAAAGAGAATGGAATGCTTCACATAGCAACCAACTCTTAAAAGATTTGACTATCGCTTAAAACCTATCATATTCCCCTTGCACCTACAAGAAAATTAGCAATAAGATTGACATCTCGATTAACATGAAATAGATGGAGAATAAGCGTTTGTAAAAATAGTTTGTATAAGAGTAGAGAAAGCCAGGTGAGTGCATCGCATCAGATTTTCTTAATATACCTTATGTTTAAGATATTTTATGACTAATAAAAGTGTGAATCTTCAACTTTATGGGAATAGCCCATGGAGATCTCTTCATTTGGAATGAATTTTATATAACTCGTAACTATTAAGAGATAGATAAAGCCTTATTGTACGAACAATGCAAATCTCGTTTAAAGTGTCGCAGTAATCTGTTCGTGTTATCTTTTTTTTTGCTGACCGCCTGTTATTGTTTTATTATTTTGAATTTTGGGTTCTTTGTCCTCCGGCTAGCTATTATTACTCAGTCGAGCAAATATCTCTGATCAGGGCGTGTAAACGGAAAGGAGTTGTTACTAAGAGATAACACTGATAAAAGAATTTGTTTTCACACTTTTATTGCCGTCACACTTAATTAATAGTTCACTATATGTAATCTTTATACATGCCTGACTGAAACTGTTATATTGCCGAATATAATTACTGTCGTACGTTTACTTCACACTTTATAACTAACTTTACAACGCGAGAGATTCTGTAGAATTGGTAATGTGTACCTCATGAATGCTTCCTTAGAACTGCCTGACGTGTAAACTCGCGAGACAGTTTTCTTAGAACTGCGTGATGTGTACCTCGTAAATGCTTCCTTAGAACTGCCTGACGTGTAACTCGCGAGAGAGATTTCTTAGAACTGCGCGAACTACCTCGTGAATGATTCTGTAGAACTGCGGGACACTTGCTTTTGACTAAAGAATTTATACTCCCTCACCCCGATATGCCTAAACATTATAATAGAGCTGCTATTGGTTAATAAATCACGCCAACATTAGCGTCTGTGTTATAAGCCAATCATAATTACTAAAACATATTCTCTAGGGAAGATATTCCCTCCATTTCTAAAGAAAGGCGCGCTACCCTGACGTCATTTGCTTGTCTCATGTAATTGATAAACAACTCAACCCATCGCTTCATTGTTACCCACTCCTATTATCAGTTTCAGTGAGGCCGTGTAAACTTATTTCCTAACAATGCTTATAGCTAACAAATATACAAAATCATGTCATACAATAATGTTAATTTACTGAACTACAATCACTCTGGCATTCACAGTGTTGTGATATAAAGTACTGCCTCAAGATATGCAATTTAAGTAAAATTTCTTTGTGGTATTAGCTCGTAGTACCCTAGCCATCGGTTTTTTGTGTCTATTCTTCGAAGTATTTAACTTTCCTAATATAAAGCGAAGAGTGAACTAAGTCTATATCTAAAGTGTGCACGACGCATGCTTTATATTATGTTTAACCGAAATGAATACATTATTTTAGCATGAATATTAAGACTATGAATGATGTAACAGACTGTTGGAAAAAATATACGTGATGGGACTTGCTTAAAATAATATATTCATAATAAGCATATTGAAAGCAATCAAAACAATTTCAAACAATATCTAAAGCCATTATTTAATTTATTTGTATATATATTAGAAATACCGTGCCTATACGTACTAAAGTAAGGGAGAGTGAAGCTATGTAGAGATGGACATGAATAGAATGAATTTTAAGTAGTTTGACGACATTACTTTATATATTTAAGATAAGTACTGAGGTTTATTTTCGATGTATTTTATCAAGTTCTTCTTCCTCTGCCTTTCACAGGTTAAGCACATCGACCTATTGATCTCAGTCCCATCTTTTGACTGGCCGTCCTATGTCCTTGTTTTATTAAGTTTAAACCTGAAAAGCAATACGTAATCATTGAACTCAATGTGCTCTCCGGAAATACCAATCAACATACTATATTCTATCGCAAGGGTATGTACAAAATTTTAGGTTTTAATTAAGAACAGCTAAAATTATTTAATAAGCTTATTTAATGTTAAAACAAGAAAGATTTACTTGTAAGATAGCGATTAAAGACCCTCACTATAGTAAAGTAAATATTTACATTTTCTTTAAAGCCTTATATTACTTTTTTCCTTAGTTAAACAGAATTAAATGTGAATTTATATATTAAAAACACTAATGTACCAAATACTACTTCTTTCAGCATATTGGTCTAATGCATAAAGACGTCTGCAAGCATCTGCAAGTTACAACGTACTTTGCATCACTCAGAGCTTGCCACCAATACCCAAATATCCCAAAAAGGTTTCTTCAACCAAGTATCTCAGGAGCATTCCAGGCCATCTGTCTTACGGATTGTTTCAATGGAGCAAACTGTCCAAACCTTCAATACTTATAACAGTCTAAGTAAGTGGATAGACTCCCTGGGGATGAGCTCAGAATTAACATCAATGAGTCCGAAGCCCCACCTCCCTGCTAATACCCTGATGCCCGCACCAACTAATATGACATTCATTCACATTAAATGCATCTCATCAGAGATAACACATTCAACGTTAGCCAAAAGAAGGAAAACCAATGAAAGCTACAGCAAGCAAAAAAAAAAACAAAGTTTAATACACATAAACAGAAAAACAACGCAACAATGCTTCAGATAGGCATTGTTAAACTGATTCAGAAATATGTGCATCTACATAGACAAGTAGTATAGAGCGAGAATAATATTAAAATCCTCAAAAGTACATTGCAATGTAAGCTCACATAAAAAACAGTGTATGTTTTACAACTCATATAAATTATATTGCTTATTGAAAATACTACAACGATTACAAGTGTACTTGTTTTTCAACTTTTGTTGTGATTTATATAAAGTCAATTACTGTGCTGTTGGTTTTACTTTTGACTTATCGTAATATTGATTCAGGTAGCTCTGCTATTTAACGTGTTTGTGATATGGTAAGTGTTGCATAAGAGTCTTCAATCGAGTCTCTCTTGCCATCATTAAATATTACACCGGTTTATACGCTATGTTTTATAATGTTAATGTTTTTAATCACAGAGCCATCGATATTAAACGCATGCATTTTTGGGAAGAGATCAAATATTAAATGTCTTTGCCTCATCCTTAAACCTTCCGAACACCTTTTTGTTTTGAGCTGAATAGCAAATGTGATTTTTAGGATAATCATCCACAGAGAGAGAGAGAGAGAGAAAGAGAGACCACAGAGAAGCACGAAAGTTTCTGACAGTTCGATAATCCGGTGTATCTAGATGTTCAAGCACGCGTAGTTTGTATTAGTATACGATTCTAATTATCACTCGATGGTAGAAGGAGAGACTTTATTCGATTTACGTAAGCTTCAGGTTTTCGTCACCTAATATGGTAACAATACAACGTATTGATAGAAGTATAACAGTATCTTGGACACGTTCAACACACTCATGCCTATAGGCTTGTTGAACACTATTTGACTTGAGGCCACATGTACAGAGGCTAGGTTATATCCATAATATTCGTTCTGTTGATGCAGGTACGTTTTGCTATTTTTTCCCCAGAGTCACCCCGACTACGAGTACTACAAGCTGTATTTCTATACGATTCCGTAGGTTCTCCATAGCTTTTCCCAACATGGCATTCTTGAAACGTTTGTAAGATCCTTCTGAAAATCATTTGTAGCCTCTTGTCGTAACCGGTTACTCAAATTTAGCGTACGGTTTAAACTTTGCAGCTGTCGTAATTACAGAACACAGAAAACCTGTCAATCATATTCAATGACTAACAGACTATTTCATGGTAATTTAATGAACCACATACTTATCCGGGGTCCAAGGTGTAGAATTAGGTCTCATGCACTCTAATAGGAAAGGTAAATCGTTTGAAGATGCCTCCTTAGGACTCATAAACTTGGGACAGGAATGGCAAATCTTTTTGAATACCATGTACGTCGACAGGAATTCAAAGTCAACTTTTAATATATATATACATATATATATACATATATATCTGTGTGCATCGTCTTATATTATTTATATATTGATTTCTTTAGGAGAAACTCTATCAAATATCAATTAATAAGAATATATATCAAATATCAATTGTAATTAAAGTTAACATCTTTGGAAACCTTTAATTAATGCATTTTGTAGAATCACTTTATAAATTGATAATATGATGTTGACTATGGTACTGTTACGAATGTTCATTTCCTGGGAAATCTTTAATTAATGTTTTACAGAATCGCTTTATAAATACATAACTATTGCAGTTTAAATGTATTGTTATTGTTATCATCGTTATTTAATGAGATATTAGGAAGAGTATACTACGTATGAAAAGCTATTGTTTGGCATGAGCCATGAATTTCCTCATTGCGTTTAGATTACTGCATTATTTGAACGGTACAAGAACCTTTTCTTAATAAAATGCATTTATAATTCGAATATCACACACGCAAGTTATTTTTCCCAATGGTTAAATGAACTGTCTGCAAGTCAGAAGATAAAAACATATATGTCACGCAGAGAAGAATAATCTGTCAATTTCTAGGATTGAGTTCGGGAGTTTCATGTTTATGTTGCTTCGTGTCATAGTTGCTGTCAGAGGTTTTGAGAGAGATAAATGTCATTTAGGTTAGCTTGGGTCAGGTTAGAAAGTTAAATATGTCCTACTTGTGATAGGATGGGTTAGCTAAAGTTAGCATAGCTAGGTTAGTTATCTTGGGTTATAATAATTTTGGCTAACTTAGGTTAAGTTAGTATTCTGAATGTTTAAGTTCAGATAATATTGGTTGCTGGTGATAGCTTAGCAATGTATGGCTTAAATTAGGTGAAGTTACGTGTGGTTACATTGTAGTTACACTTGTATAAATGTGTTACATTGTAGTTACATTTGGCTACGTTTTCGTTAAATTGTTTACATTTTGTTGCATTTTGTGTACGTTTGGTTACCTTTTGGTTACATAAGGTTATATATAGATTGAACTGTAGGTGTCTGGGTTTATAGCTACATGGGTTCAATGAAATTTTATTATTATAATTCAACGATCTGTTAGCACCAATATTCAATTTTATTAATATATGATTCCACTGACAGATATATTTCTTTGAGAGTTTTAACTATAAGTTGTTGTTTAGAAGGATCCTCACACCCAATTGACGAAGAATTTAATTTTTCACACATTATACATGGAAAAAAGCGCTTCGTTAAGTATTGTAAGTGGCGGAATTTTAACAAATAGACCTATATCAAAACTTAAAGTGTACAGAAGAATATGTTGTAATCATGCGGTGAGTTATCCGTGCTCGGAACTCCTACGGGTGCGTGCGAAAACCAGATTCAATAAAAACTCTAGATAAACAAAGTGCAGAATGCAAAAGCAATAAATGTCTACTACATCAATGTCTTCAAATGACAACTATAGTCAGTTATGTTATTAAGCATGTCGGCAAATCCAAATATGCCAATGAATCATATAAGGCTGCTCATACGTTCGCGTGATTGCAGTAATATGTAAATTGTACGGAGTTGGAAAACATTCAGCAGTTAAAATTTCAGGTTTTATGGGATAATTGAAATTTTGTTAAAATGGCTTAGTACTTACTGTTAACGTTAGGCTATAAACATTACGAAATATATACTATATTGCGTCTGATGTTATGTATTTTATTTGTAATAAAAATTAGATTTTAAGTTGATGGGAATTATGAGTATATATTTAATTGAATATGATCCTATGTCCAGCATTTACAAATTGCTTAATGTGACATTGTTTGAAATAATTCGGTAATAAAGCAGTTTGAAATTTCGATTTCGCTTTAATACTGGTGTTTATTTTCTATAAAGGTCTTCATTATATAAACTTAACAGGCTGTAACTATATTTCAACGTCATATTTAAACGTTTTATTTAGCAGCTGGGAAGAACACATGTGCGCATGGTATTCAAGTTATAAATAAAATAAAATGCAGTGATTATTTCTTAATGTACTTCTTTAAGAAAGTCTTACGGTACAGCTTATAATAATGCAATATTCTAGAGCTAATATGGCAATTCAGGTCTGATGCTAAACAACGTTAATAGTTCAAGCTGTTCATAAATAGGATATTCTTCCTAATTTCTCATGTAAGTAATAATGATAATAATAGCACATTACAATTGTGATAGTTACCAAGTATCAAAATTATTGTATAAAACGCATCAATTAAAGCCATCCAAGGAAATGAACATCCATAAGGGTAAATGATTATAGGAATACTTACTAAAACGGATGACCAGATCATTGTCGTATACTCATTCACCAGAATATTGATAACATTTTGAATTTTGAAATTCCACTTTCATCCAATCAGCTCATGGAAGACAGGAGGAGAACAGAAGCAGATGCATCAAGTATGAACTTCTTGCAACAGAGAGCAGCTAATTCACCTTCTACAAAACATATGGGGGACAGGGGTTGTGTAGCAGCAGGGATCATTCGACATCCTACGCTGAAGAGGGGAAGGAATCTATCCGAAAACGTTTTGGTGGCCAACAACATCAGTTCCAAGTAATGTGAATTAGAATAAAGTCGACCAATTATTACTATAATCTACAAGAGTGATATAGCTACCATCATGCCCTTCTTTGTTGATAATTGATGAAGTTCCTCCTAGAGAAATCAATCAAGAAGTGAGAAAACAATTTGGTGTTCATATGCTATTGGGACAGATGATCTTCATAAAGATTTGCCATTCCTCCCCCAAGTGAATGAGGTATAAGAGACACCATCAAACAATCTGATTGTATATCTTAGAAGTTTGAAGAAGTACGTAGTTCATTACATCCGCTTAAAACAAACTTGCACCCATGGATTGCAATTAGCAAAAACTACGTATAGTACTTCAGTTTCGTCAGCCATACTGGTTAAAACCTTCGATCGAATCAAAAGTTAGAATAAGACAATTTGCAATACAGGAGTTTAGAACGATTTATCCAACTTATTAATCATGACATGTTAGGTAAAACAACGGAAAATTATGCGCAAATTGCGGATAACGATGTGACAAACAAGAAAACGATTTCTTTCCTATCAGCATGCATCCTCCCCTCGTAGTAGCCTGTTTGAGTTCCATCTCCCTCTGAAAGGCTTTAGCTGGTATTCAGAGATGTATATTTAAGGAAGGAATGTCGCTCTTCGTTATTGGGCCAAATTATAAATGCTATTAACATTACGGGATCGAAAAATTGTTTAAAATACATCGAGTGGTAAACAAGAATGATAAAAAGAAATGATTAATATTTCGCCTTATATATCTTAAATAATGTATTGTTCCACATATTGTTTGTATATTCAGAATGAATTCATGAAAATTGTTATCAAAATTAGGGTTTATAGATTCTGTTTTGTTAGTGGAATTAATTTAATGGATAATGGATATTGTTTTTATGAGGATAGTTGTATTTATCGAGCACGCTTTAGTTAAAATCTATAAAAGGGTTAACATATAATGGCTTCCTTTCCTCAACTGCTTCAAAATGTACTGACACCTGGGTGATTTACAAGACTTTGAATTTTAAAGCTTTTAATGGTGGTTTATTACAGGGAGAGAGATCCAAGAGTGCGGTAAAGGTTTTAATGTAGGCTTATTAAGAAAGAGAGAAAGAGACACTGTGATGGTGGTCATTTGATATTAACTTCTATTTAAGTTATCTTTTGTTAGAAGAGCCATGCGACTAGCACATGACATCTAGGGGAAACTAGCACATGACATCTAGGGGAAGCACCTGTGTGTGCTTTTTATATTACAAGCTACCGGTTGTATCATCACGCTTATGCAAGATTAATTATTGAATGTATTTTGAAATGTAGGTGCAAACTAACGTGATCAACAGCTTTTGTGGAAATTGGTGCTTATTGACATAAAATAGTCTGATTTATACAGAAAGTAAACTATACCTTTGAATTAGATGGAATTGTGGGACAAGTGTAATCCTTTGAACGATAGAATTAAGCTGCTATCTGCATTGGATTTACCTGAAAATAATATTCATCTGATACCATAATTCATACAGTTAAGTAGAGTTTTAAAAAAATTAATTACGCAATTTTAATTTAATCGACCGGTGTTTTGAATTTAATCAATTGAGAGCACTCGATTTGCGACAGCGGGTTTTTTCAAAATCGAAAACCGACGCGATAATTTCACAAGTGTCAGGCTATTTTCAAGCAAAATTAATGAATAACTAGCGTTTAGAAAAGGCGGAGGGTATGACATGTCACACCTAGTAGCATTTACTTTGTCGGCGTCATTGTGTTTCCCATATGGGTGAGGGAGGGTAATAATTTGTCACTTTTCACACTCGTCAATTAACATTTACATCTTAGAAGCAATCAGAGAGTGAGAGTGGAGGTGTCAGATGTCACCCCTATCGGCATCTACTTTTCCGCCATCCTTATGTAACTCAGGAAGTATTGAATAGGTAGAAAAACGGGGCAGGGATGTGTAAAAACGACAAATATTTGTCAGGCGGCTGCATTGTTCCATGTTTGCCATTTGTCCACCACTCATGTGTACTTGTAATATGTGAACTGTTGCACATACGCCTGAAAAGAATGTAGAATAGCAAAAAGGGAAAGAAGTGTTTACTTTAAAGGTAACTAGACTTTCAGCTGTCATTTACTATCTGCATATAATTTATGTGGATCTCTGTGTTTCATTATGGGCTATGGCTACGCATAATATATTTGTTTGTATTTACGGATAGCGCCGGAAAAATATGTATAATTATAACCTTTTAATGTCCGCAGTGTTTAGCTATATTAAGCAGAGAACGTGTGGCATTCAGACAAAATGTAATACCATTATTTCATCCTTAACACAAGTTTGGGGATAAAATTGTCTGGATCTCCAAGTATGTAAGGTTCTTTAAAAGATAAGAAAGATAGAAGTGTTATTAATATAATAAATCCTAGAATATCTTTGAATATAAATAGGGGTGAAAAGGAATTTTATCAATATTGCTATTTGTATCTAAGACTGCCTGAATCCAAAAACTAAAATATATTTTAAGTGTGCGTGTCTGTAAAAAGCATAATCTAAAACAAAGTATTGAAATTACCAAACTGGTATTTAACTCCAGTAACTTCCAAAGATGTGACGCGAGGATTCTTGAAGAAAGTCTCGGTGCTCTAAACTACCTTTCAAATACAATATTTTTCGCTTACTTTTGATTTAGTAAAAAGTTCCTATCAGGATTTCGTTTAAAATGGCTTAAAACTATATGAATGTTTCTGAGTATAGTTCTGAGATTCCCTTCACTCGGAATTTTATTATCCGGTAAAGGAAATGACAAAAACGTATACACAACACATGCATATACTTTGCGTTTAAAGCTTACAATTAATTTAAAGTAATTTTTGTGACGTCAGCCATTTATCTCCGCTATTACTTGTTTCAGTATTCCAATGCTAGTAGGTGGATAGGCATTGCATTCCATCCCAAAATTTAATCTGAAGATTTCCGTGGAAACAAATGTTTTCAGACTCTCTCTCTCTGTGCGTGTGTGTCTCGGTGTTTGCGAACAGCAAAAATAAAAAAGGAAATTTCCGATAAATACCAAATTTTGTATTAAGTTCTGTGGGATTTTTAAGAAACTTATCTCTTTTAATTTTGTCTACATAGAATAATGGCAAATATACTTCTTCTATAAATAAGAACTGTTTCTTTGATAGATTCACTCTCCCACAATCAACCATCCTCCTAGTCATTGGACCCGGATGACACATAACTTTTATCCATGGCTCCCTGTACTCTGCAAGCTTGTAATTTTCTATATCCTCTCATTCAGATCTACAAAATATGTCATAAATGTTTTGTGCTTTTACTTCAGCTACATAATAAGGGTCTTTGAATGTATTTTTATTTCTTTTACTTTAAGCCCTGGTCCTAATTGCTTATGCCCTACGGCAATTAGTTCCCCCAGCTGGTATTGTATAGCGGAGCAGCAATGTTGGTTGAAATATTTCTTATTTTCTTGCTGAACCTTGAGAATTTGTTGTTTGCATTTTCCCTCAAATTTTCTCTTTTTGTTTCAAATTATTCTGCTAGTTCTTGGTGGATGACGTCAGCCGTCCTTAAGTCTGTCTTATAGCATTTTGACTCTTGTCAATAGTTAAAATGGTGTCTTTGTAATACTAAGATGTTTTGTCAACTTAATTGCACCGCCACTACATGCTTGTGCCATATTTTTGGATTCATAGGACAGGCTTTGCCAAAACGAAGCAATTTCAGAGTTGATTTCCTCATCCTGACCATTCATTCGAGGCTGTTCAATAGCGATGAGCAAGTGTTTATGTCTTCATTTCTACAGTAATCTTCGGCTCTGATATGTGAAAGCTGATTCTTGGTAAGATATAATTTATGCAGGGTATCTGATGAGTGTCTGCTTTTCTTCCTACTTGGAAATGGATTCACTTTTAGCAGTAGATGTATACTTTGTAAAACCATAAACTACTCAAAATGTGACAATATGCTTTAGGGCTCGGTTTTAGGGTTTAAAAACAATCTACAGGATATGTATGAATTACACACCTTCTTTGTATCAAATGATGTATGGAACCTTCCTATTTTCCAGTCTTTCGACTAACAGTTTGTAGAATTCGATATGACGCTTTCGATTTTCTTTTTCATTTGTGATTTTAATATTACTGTTTGGCGAGTTCTTTATACTTTTGAGGGAGAAATTAACTCTCTCGTGAACGCTTGCAGTAATCCCGGTTGCATAGCTTTAGGCACCACTGAAAGTTCATGACCTTCGCAGAATTTGTCATCCCCAATTATAAAAGGTTTGTAAAACCGCTCCTGACATTTGGCCTTATGCGGAAATCTTCTTGTTGAACTTTCTCAGTCATACAACCAGAGAATTAGGAACTGAATATAAAACTGCATAAAAACTTAGGATATCAACATGCCGCATTTTCATGCCATTGCTGTGTTCAGTGGTATTCTTCGAACAACTGAGTCCATTTTACAATCTTAGGTATGAGACCGCTATTATGCATTGTCATTTGAAAGGAAGCACAATCTGTAACTATCTTGAAATCTTACTCAAAGCTTCTTCAATACAAGAGTGATGGATATTGCTCCAAGTTCATAAGCTGTGATAATTTTCTTCTTGTGATGGAGTCTCTTTACACATGTAGTTCACAGAATGACTTGATCATTCTTAGGAGATCTCTGCATTAAAATAGTTGCATATGCTAGACAGCTTACTTGCATCGGTATGAAGCTGGTTTGATATGAAGAATCATTACAAATGTTTAAAGCAGGTTTTTATAATGTTCCCTTCAAAATTTCAAAGAAAACTCTTTGCGCTTTAGAAAACTTAAAACCCGTATTCCCTTATTCTTCTTCAGTAGGTCCAATGACTTTTTCGCAGTAACGGAGTGTTCTGGTGTGAACGTCCTGAAGTATCCAGTTAAACCAAGAAAATATTACATTTCTTTCAAATTTCTTGCTTCTGGAAATTTCATTACAACTTAGTATTTTCTGATTATAAAGTACTCCATCCCCTACCATATGCTCCAAAAACTCAACCTTCCTCTTCAGTAGATTAAGTTTCCTGTTTTGAGTTCAACGCCATAATCTTTAGCTACATCCAGCACCGTCGTTAAGCGGTGAAATGCTTCCACTTCATGTCTAGCAGGAATTATCAGGCCGTCCATTCAGATGGGTACTGTGCCTTGAACTACTACTGATCAGAAGATACAGTTAATGAATCTTGGAACATTGCCGTATTATTGAACAGACCAAATGGTGCTTTTTTGAGGTGAAATTGACCTCTATTATTGACAAAAGCAGTGTATTTTTTTGCATGTGAAGACAAATTAATTTTTTTACGTGTGAAGGAAAATACACTTTTTAAATCAAATGTACTGTTAACATCTACTCCACTGACTTGTGACCAAATTAGTACGCTTGATATATTTAATACCCTTGACTTTGTGGCAACTGGATGATTTATGGTCTGCTTCACCGCAGCTGAAACATCTCTGTGCTCTATGTTTTTCTGCAACAGCCGTCGCTCTCTTATCCCTGGAAGTAATCTGTATTCCACTTTTCTTAAAAACTTGTGTTCTTTCTCTAAACAGTGTCTTCATAGTCGCGTAGATTTTCTATAAATCCCTTAAAATTTCTTATTGCGTATAACAAGAATTTGCTACCAACTCACCACCAATAGTATTTTATATCAGGGAATCATCACCATGCCTTCTCGATATGCCATCTCCTTCATTATAAGCACGTACTCTTGTAATGTTTCTTCCGCCTACCAAGTAGCCTATGACTACCCCTCTTAATATGAACCTCTTCTATCACTGCCATTTTTAATTTTCCACGTAGATAAACCAGTTTCATTTTGAATGAATAGTTTTGCTAAGCCAGACATAGCTTTCTTAGCAAATATTAGCTTCGGCATGTTTTTCCATCCCATGAGCACAGCTGTTCTTCAGTTCTTAATCTCGGACGAGCTCCAAAAACTGTGGAATTTTTAAGGGATTTATTCTTATTTAAAAATGTCTAAATGGAATAACGGTAAAAAGCATTCTTCTGTTAGAAAAAAGAAAGGAGAAAGAAAGAAAAGAGAACAGCAATACACAATCACACTACAGTCAGATGACTGTTTGTTTGCTCTTGCTAGATTCACACTCCCAAGTTTCAGTTGCAAAGATGCAACACGAAGATTTTCAAGAAAATACCCCACCTCAAAGTACCCTTTACATAAAACATTATAATATATATATATACATTTTTTACTCTCTCTGCAACATACATAAGTAAGAAGGGGAAGTATTGTATTTCGCCCAAAAATTCGATGTCTAGATTTCACCGGAAATATGTTGAGAACCCCTGAACCCCAAAAAAACATTCTTAGAAGAAAGTCAGTTTATGTGTCTTGTCTGTGTGTATATGCGTTTGTGTCTGTCTGTCTATGTGTGTCTTTGAATAGCATAACGCAAAGCGAAAGTCTTATACATATCAAACTTGGTATTAAGTACAGTATCTTCCAAAACTACGACACGTGGATTTTCAAGAAAATTCCCCCATCCACAACTACCCTTTACATCGAACATTTTTCGAAAATTTTTATTTCCTTATTTAATGCCTCTAAGGAATTTCGTTAAAATATTGCATATTAAAGATATCATAATGACAAAATGTAATCTTAAATTTTCTGGGAATAGCCTCTGAAGTCACCTTCATTTGGAAGGAATTTTTGTTTAATCTTGTTTAACTGGTAAACGTTAAGCGATAGACGAAAGCGCGCTGTACTAAAACAAACAAACAAACGTAGATATCCTTAAAACACAGAATTGATTTGATATACATTTTGGTGGCATAAGCCGTTAAGCGTTTCTGAGATATCTGCTATTAATGCTTCAAAATGTTCAATACTTTCTCAATCATTTAAAATTCTGTTGACATTCACATGTTTCTCGCGATTGCATGGAAAGAGTATGCAATTTTAAGGCCAGCACAAAGCGCCCACTTCCTAAACTTTTGACTATCGCTGTTCCTTTGTATCTATAACGAAGCATGTAATCCTATTTCTGCAAGCGTTTATCTCGAATAAAATGAAATAGATAGTAAAATAAGCTTCAGTAAGTATATTTTGTATATACATTAGTAAACTGGTAAACGACAGAGGGCAGAGAAGGTCATGTGAACGTATCACATTCGACTTCTATTTTCTCAAAAATAGCTCAAAGAATTTGATTACATGTGAAATAAAATGCATACTTTGGATTTCTGTGAACTGGTTGTGAAGAAACATACCAGAAGTATACTGGACAAAACTGTAAATATGTTCGTCTATTTTAGTTACGTAATATCGATTTTGCAATACTACAAAGAAACGCTGTAAATCTATTCGGTACCTAACTAGTTCGTAATTTAGCTTCTATTACGCAACGATTGTCATAATGAACTCTTATTACGTAACTGGTTGCGTATCGTGAGCCATGCATGAATAATACGAAGTCCCGATTTATTAGGAATTAAACTATCTATAACGGAATTGGCTGCGTTTGCAATATCCTCGTCAGAATTCATTTTTCAAAGTTTATTTAATTCACCCAGTACTCAAGTTCTTCTATTTTAATCAAACACCTAACAAACAAATATCTATGAAATCATGCTGGTATCAACTATGTATGAATGTGGTGTACTGTTTTGGTGATTCCTAATACTACTTCTGAAATAAAAATGTAATTTACCAAAGTAAATAAAAAATTGACATTACTAACTACAGTAGATAAAAGGTTGGCGTTACACATATCGTAACTATTAGGTTGTCTTATAAGTTCGTTCGTTTTCCGTTACGTTTCAATCACAAAGAACGTCTCGGAACACACCTCACCCGCAGCACAGCTATGACAGCGTAGTTGCCGAACTTTCAGTTTACAAACTTTAAACACAAGGTCGTTCAAAAGATAAATAACTACGGCAATTAGGTTTTGTAAAGAAATTATTTATTTCCTGAAGTATACACCATTATTGTCGACAATATATTGCCATTTCTGAGGAAGCTTATAAATTCCATTTCTCCAAAATGTGGGAATTTTCTGCTTGATGAACTGTTCGAGGTTCAGTCTGCAGTCCTCCAAGGAAGTGAGGCGTTTGCCATTCAGGAAATTCTGCAGGGAACGGAATAGATGAAAGTCGGATGGGGCAATATCTGCAGAATACGGCGGTTCGGGTAATGCATCCCATTCAAAATTTTGACGAGTCACCATAGAAGTATGTGATCTGTCATAGTGGAAGACAACATAGTTTCCCAATTCTGGTCTTTTCTCTTCAATGGCTGCTTTGAGACGATCCAACTGAGAACAGTATTTCTCAGAATTGATAGTCTCATTATTCGGAAGAAGTTCGTAATACAGGATTCCTTTGCAACCCCACCAAATGCATAGTATAACCTTTCTCGGATGCAGCCGTGGTTTAGGAACTGATGGTGGTGGCTGCTCTTTCTTGCGAGATGATTTACTCTTTCGGACACTGTTGTACACAATCTAGTTCTCATCTCCAGTTACCAGCCGTACCAGAAAAGGATCATTCTCATTGCGTTTCAGCAAGGAGTCACAGATGCAAACGCGCTGAATCAAATTCGCTTCACTCAATTCGTGAGGAACCCATACATCGCGAATATTTACGTAACCCACTTTTTTGAAGTTCCTGACTAAATAGCCCGAGCTAAATTGAGCTCCAATGCCAACACCCGAGTTGTCATTAGTGGATCGTTGAGCATCATTTCATGAATTCTTTCCACGTCCGTAACCATTGGCCGTCCAGACCGAGGTTTGTCTTTTCGGGAGAAATTCCCAGCTCGAAATCGACTAAACCACTTTTTACATGGTCGATTTGTTACTGCATCTTCCCTGTAGACAGCAAAAATTTTCTGCCGGCATTGGGAGGCGGTTTTACCCTCAAGATAGTAAAACAGCATAAGATGTCGGAAATGTTCGTTTTTGCTTTCCATAGTTTGTAAACACAAGTTCACGCTGTTCCATCCAACGTCAGTCACAAACACACACTGATATATCCAATAGCGAGCCTGTTGTTGACCTTTAAGTCGTAGGGGTGGTTAGGCAACTATGATAACTTTAGTGTACATAGGGTTCAGGGCTTTCAGGCGCTATTGCGAGCAAAACGAATGAACTTATGAGACAACCCAATACATATTACAGTACTCTATGGATTATCAAACTGGGCCTGCGGCTTCGTTGGTCAATCTTCCAATCTCATATTGTAATATGATACGTTACGATATTCATATCCTAAATGACTATTAAAAAATCCATTTTATTTCAAGAAACTCTTTTGTCACAACACCCATTTCTGAGATATTTCTTATTATTGCTTCGAATTTTGTCAACATGTTCGTCATTTATTACGTACTGTCATTATTCAATTGCTCCTCGCAATGTCCTCACTTTCCTGTGTCACTCTTTTTTGAGTTTAACATCCTCTGACCGGGTAATTTATATCAGATAATGAAATGGGTAAAATGATGTTCAAATGAGCCCAGTGCCTATAAAGTTTAAATTTGTCTACATCCATCTTTTCAGCATAACGGAAAACTCCAGAATAACCTTAACGGATAACTCATGCTAACCGAGATTCGAATTCGGGATCTCTATAATGCAAGGCAGACACATTACCATCACGCACAGAGGTAGACTTGATATATTTCTTGTACTAGTATGTACTTAACAGTGAAATATATAGTGAAACTATTTCTGCAAACCCTTATCTCTATTAACATGAAGCAGATAGAAATATAAGCTTTTGCAAAACGTGGTAGAAATGGCTCAGTTCCAATGCTCTGCGTTTGAAGCTCGGTGTGCTACTCGGCAAGTACGTTTGAATCCAGCGACCCACTTAGAAAAAGCTTAAGTTAAACAAAAGCATTCTATTGTAGTAGGCTTAGCCAATCAGAGACTTGAGATAGAGAAAAAATAGAAATTCAGGCGGGAGACGTTACAAGACAGCGTTCCCAACCAGTCCATTTTAGATTGCGTACCCGATGCAAGAATAGTTTGTGGAAGGTGTATAAAAATAAACAATAGTGGATAGAGCAGGTCTTGTCAACATCAGATGTTAATCGTTATTCTTTCATTTACTTTAGAAGTCAGACAAAGAACATAGTTTCAAAGCCATCACACAGAGACGCGCTTTTCAAATATTTGAATATCGCTTACGCCTAGTGTATCCCACTTATAGCCACAGCGAAATGGATAATAAAATCGTTTCTCCAGGTATTTATCTCGATTAGCAAGAAATAATTAAAAGAATAGGATTTTATAAGAATATTTAGCAGAAAAGCGGGTATAGAACTTTATGTGAACGTAACACATCACTTTTTGCCTATTGCATTTCATGATGTATTCTGCCATTCTGTTGATGTATTCTATTTTAAATCGCAAAATTATTTAATAACAATTTTATTTTCGGTTTATTCAATTTCAAATCATCCGAAATAGAATTGAAACTACATTGATATTTTAATAGTAATTTACGATACCAATATCAGAACGTATTATATTACAATAGGAGTTTGATAACCAATCGAGTATTGTAATATGTAGTTACGATATGTGTATCGTACAACGTTTTATCTACTGTAGTTACGTAATATCCATCTTTATACCTCATATAATACCCTTAAATTGATTGATTCTATTATTCTTTTTCTCAATTATACTAATATTATTTAACGTAACAACTTTTTATTTGCTTTTTTATAAGGCTTCATCAACTGCAAATAAAACCTTATTAAAAACTTTAATGTGAAAGTGATAACTAACTTATTGTTTTTATTTGCTTTGGTAAATTACATTTTTATTTCAGATGTAGTATTAGGAATGATTGAAACAATAGGCTATATTAATACATAGTTCATACGTGTGTGTAGGGGGCCATGCATAGTTTGATAGACCATTTATTTCTTAGGTTTTTTAAAACAAAAGAACTTGAGTACTAAGGGAATTAGATAAACTTTGAAAAAGAATTGTGACGAAGACGTTACAAACGCAGCTAATTCTGTTATAAATAGTTTAATTCTTAATAAATCCCGACTTCGTAGGGTTAATTATGTTCGCAATGCGCAATCAGTTTATTGCTGATATATTGGCAACTGTAGCTAACTTTGAAGACGGCTTTAACCCATCCATTATATACAGGATGATTCTGTGACTAGGTTACATAAAACAGGAGACAACTATGAAAACTTTCAGACAGGAGCCCTTGTCCGGAAATGCTTCATTGTTATAATAATTAACCTAAAGCTTTAAGCTTTTATTACAAACTTTTATTTATTGAATACACTCGAAGGTCATACTCGTAACAATATAATGGAAATACCAACGCACATTACAAGAACTGTTGAAAATGTCCTCCACCAGCTTCAATACAAGCATTGCAGCGCCGCACCATCGACTGTCGCATTCGTTTAAATATTCCTTGGCACGTTCCTAACTGTGGCATTGGCAATTAGTATCCTTGCTATTAGGTCCTTTTCCGATTCGATGGCGTATCATAAACAAGGGCTTTAAGATGACCGCACAAGAAAAATGTCTATTGGTTTCAAATCAGGAGAACGGGCAGGCAAATGAGATGGACCACCTCTTCCGATCCACCTCGCGGGAAACGTTCATGGAGTAAACTTTGGACACCCCGAGAAGTGGGGAGGTGAACCATCATGCAGCTACCAAATGTGCTGACGAAAATCATATAGAATATCCTTCAGAAGCTTAGGTATTACATTCAGATCAAGAAAGTTGTGATAAATGTGTCCATTTAAACTAACTGGCAGCAGATATAGCCCTATAAACTGATCATGCACTATACCAGCCCACACTTTGACTGAAAACTGTTGTTGGTGGTTTCTAATGATGTGAAAGTGAGGATTATCCTAAGCCCACACATGGCTATTTCTGCTACTAAGTATGCCATCTCTAATGAAGCAGGGCTCATCAGAAAATAATACACTGCTTATAAAATAAGGTTTTCGAATAAACTTCTGCAACAATCACTGCCAGAATTCCACTAGAAGATGATAATCAGCTGGACTCAATAACTGGACCTTCTGACTATGAAATGGGTCCATATAGTGTTCTGTGAAGATTGTGAAGAACCCACAAAGTTTGCAATCTTTCGGTACTCAAATGCAGCTGCTCATTTACAAAATCCAAAACCTGTTCCTCGAAATTAGAAGTATTGCGAGTTCGTTTTACACCATTTTCATTTCAGTTTGCCTGCAGGCTCCCTATTTTATGTAAAAGTCGGTTGTCTGGTAAAAATCTCGTAAAAATTGTATTCATGGCTGACATCGTAGGGGGATATATCAAGCCTTGAAGCTTTTCTTCCATTACATTCTACTTTTCCAAAAAATGAAATGCACATTAAAAAGTTCTCTTAATGTAAATCTGTCCATGATTACATGCTAACATATAAACATCACTATGGCAACACCTTGGCCTACATTTAAGAAGGCCCTACGATTTACTAGCCCCCTAATCACTTAAGAATGAAAAGCTTCTCTCTCCTAATCTCCTATTGACACCATTCTGACAACACACACTAAAGCTTGTACCTATCAAACTAGACAATTCCGGACTTGGGTTGCTATATGAAATTTGTTCATAATTGTCTCCTTTATCATGCCTAAAAGTTTGTGAAATAGTCACAGAATCATTCCTTATGTCCCTTCTATATGTTTAAATATTGGTTGGTTTTTCTTCATCAATAGGAAATAGAATTAGTTCTCTTCTTATGATTTCGTTTCTTATTTTATCAGTTATCCTTGACAGTCTTTATGTAATTGATTTTAGCATCATTTATTCCACCCTAAACTTTACTTTCTTGTAGACTATGGCATAGAAATATAGATGCAGTCATTATCTTATAAAAGTTTATATTGGTTACTTTTCTTGTTCTTCTCATTATTGTTCTTTATATACTTAACATAAGTGTGTGTCGAGACTTATTTACTTAATTATTTATATCTTCATTGTAGTTTCACATAATACTGCAATCTAAATAACTGAAATATTTGATTTCTTCTAACAACAATTGACATATATTTCTTTTCTTATAAGGTAATTTTATGGAGCGCTATAATTTACTTTTATTTCGAACATTCTAAGTATATAATGAAGTAATACACTTTTTCGAAACAATTTTTGAGTAGCTATTACATAATCAGAAAAGAGTAGCGTATTTGCACTAGTAGGAGTAATAGGAATTAATTGTACACCTATTGGTGTCTTACTTGCAATTTTTTCTAGGAATTATCTATTATATGTTCAAAAGCTGGGGGCCAAAGTATACCCTTGTTTCAAACCTCTGTTAAGAACTATTTCGCTGGAGAGCAGTGCAAAATTATATTTGCGTTTTTGTTTATTTATCCATAGCTTCTGTAATCCTTTTGTTAAATTAGAGAGGTTTCCTGTATTATTTAGTACATTTCATGGTTGATGTCTGTCTATCGAAATCTTTATCTACATCTATAAATGCTATTTGCGTAATTTCCTTTCTCTTCGCTATTATCTGCTATAAATGAAAATATAACTACTCAGGTAGGTTCTTTTCTAAAACGGTTTATTATGAAATCATTTCTGACCTAACATTTATAAGTCTAAAAAGAACATATTACTATTATAAGTGGTGGTAGTAATAGGAGTAGTAGTAGTACTAGTAGTAGCAGCAGCAGTAATAGTAATAGTAATAGTAATAGTAATAGTAATAGTAATAGTAATAGTAATAGTAATAGTAATAGTAATAGTAATAGTAATAGTAATAGTAATAGTAATAGTAATAGTAATAGTAATAGTAATAGTAATAGTAATAGTGGCAGCGGTAGTCGTAGTAGTCGTAGTCGTAGTCGTAGTCGTGGTGGTGGTGGTGGTGGTGGTGGTGGTGGTGGTGGTGGTGGTGGTGGTGGTGGTGGTGGTGGTGGTGGTGGTGGTGGTGGTGGTGGTGGTGGTGGTGGTGGTGGTGGTGGTGGTGGTGGTGGTGGTGGTGGTGGTGGTGGTGGTGGTGGTGGTGGTGGTGGTGGTGGTGGTGGTGGTGGTGGTGGTGGTGGTGGTGGTGGTGGTGGTGGTGGTGGTGGTGGTGGTGGTGGTGGTGGTGGTGGTGGTGGTGGTGGTGGTGGTGGTGGTGGTGGTGGTGGTGGTGGTGGTGGTGGTGGTGGTGGTGGTGGTGGTGGTGGTAGTGGTGGTAGTGGTGGTAGTGGTGGTAGTGGTGGTAGTGGTGGTAGTGGTGGTAGTGGTGGTAGTGGTGGTAGTGGTGGTAGTAGTGGTAGTAGTGGTAGTAGTGGTAGTAGTGGTAGTAGTGGTAGTAGTAGTAGTAGTAGTAGTAGTAGTAGTAGTAGTAGTAGTAGTAGTAGTAGTAGTAGTAGTAGTAGTAGTAGTAGTAGTAGTAGTAGTAGTAGTAGTAGTAGTAGTAGTAGTAGTAGTAGTAGTAGTAGTAGTAGTAGTAGTAGTAGTAGTAGTAGTAGTAGTAGTAGTAGTAGTAGTAGTAGTAGTAGTAGTAGTAGTAGTAGTAGTAGTAGTAGTAGTAGTAGTAGTAGTAGTAGTAGTAGTAGTAGTAGTAGTAGTAGTAGTAGTAGTAGTAGTAGTAGTAGTAGTAGTAGTAGTAGTAGTAGTAGTAGTAGTAGTAGTAGTAGTAGTAGTAGTAGTAGTAGTAGTAGTAGTAGTAGTAGTAGTAGTAGTAGTAGTAGTAGTAGTAGTAGTAGTAGTAGTAGTAGTAGTAGTAGTAGTAGTAGTAGTAGTAGTAGTAGTAGTAGTAGTAGTAGTAGTAGTAGTAGTAGTAGTAGTAGTAGTAGTAGTAGTAGTAGTAGTAGTAGTAGTAGTAGTAGTAGTAGTAGTAGTAGTAGTAGTAGTAGTAGTAGTAGTAGTAGTAGTAGTAGTAGTAGTAGTAGTAGTAGTAGTAGTAGTAGTAGTAGTAGTAGTAGTAGTAGTAGTAGTAGTAGTAGTAGTAGTAGTAGTAGTAGTAGTAGTAGTAGTAGTAGTAGTAGTAGTAGTAGTAGTAGTAGTAGTAGTAGTAGTAGTAGTAGTAGTAGTAGTAGTAGTAGTAGTAGTAGTAGTAGTAGTAGTAGTAGTAGTAGTAGTAGTAGTAGTAGTAGTAGTAGTAGTAGTAGTAGTAGTAGTAGTAGTAGTAGTAGTAGTAGTAGTAGTAGTAGTAGTAGTAGTAGTAGTAGTAGTAGTAGTAGTAGTAGTAGTAGTAGTAGTAGTAGTAGTAGTAGTAGTAGTAGTAGTAGTAGTAGTAGTAGTAGTAGTAGTAGTAGTAGTAGTAGTAGTAGTAGTAGTAGTAGTAGTAGTAGTAGTAGTAGTAGTAGTAGTAGTAGTAGTAGTAGTAGTAGTAGTAGTAGTAGTAGTAGTAGTAGTAGTAGTAGTAGTAGTAGTAGTAGTAGTAGTAGTAGTAGTAGTAGTAGTAGTAGTAGTAGTAGTAGTAGTAGTAGTAGTAGTAGTAGTAGTAGTAGTAGTAGTAGTAGTAGTAGTAGTAGTAGTAGTAGTAGTAGTAGTAGTAGTAGTAGTAGTAGTAGTAGTAGTAGTAGTAGTAGTAGTAGTAGTAGTAGTAGTAGTAGTAGTAGTAGTAGTAGTAGTAGTAGTAGTAGTAGTAGTAGTAGTAGTAGTAGTAGTAGTAGTAGTAGTAGTAGTAGTAGTAGTAGTAGTAGTAGTAGTAGTAGTAGTAGTAGTAGTAGTAGTAGTAGTAGTAGTAGTAGTAGTAGTAGTAGTAGTAGTAGTAGTAGTAGTAGTAGTAGTAGTAGTAGTAGTAGTAGTAGTAGTAGTAGTAGTAGTAGTAGTAGTAGTAGTAGTAGTAGTAGTAGTAGTAGTAGTAGTAGTAGTAGTAGTAGTAGTAGTAGTAGTAGTAGTAGTAGTAGTAGTAGTAGTAGTAGTAGTAGTAGTAGTAGTAGTAGTAGTAGTAGTAGTAGTAGTAGTAGTAGTAGTAGTAGTAGTAGTAGTAGTAGTAGTAGTAGTAGTAGTAGTAGTAGTAGTAGTAGTAGTAGTAGTAGTAGTAGTAGTAGTAGTAGTAGTAGTAGTAGTAGTAGTAGTAGTAGTAGTAGTAGTAGTAGTAGTAGTAGTAGTAGTAGTAGTAGTAGTAGTAGTAGTAGTAGTAGTAGTAGTAGTAGTAGTAGTAGTAGTAGTAGTAGTAGTAGTAGTAGTAGTAGTAGTAGTAGTAGTAGTAGTAGTAGTAGTAGTAGTAGTAGTAGTAGTAGTAGTAGTAGTAGTAGTAGTAGTAGTAGTAGTAGTAGTAGTAGTAGTAGTAGTAGTAGTAGTAGTAGTAGTAGTAGTAGTAGTAGTAGTAGTAGTAGTAGTAGTAGTAGTAGTAGTAGTAGTAGTAGTAGTAGTAGTAGTAGTAGTAGTAGTAGTAGTAGTAGTAGTAGTAGTAGTAGTAGTAGTAGTAGTAGTAGTAGTAGTAGTAGTAGTAGTAGTAGTAGTAGTAGTAGTAGTAGTAGTAGTAGTAGTAGTAGTAGTAGTAGTAGTAGTAGTAGTAGTAGTAGTAGTAGTAGTAGTAGTAGTAGTAGTAGTAGTAGTAGTAGTAGTAGTAGTAGTAGTAGTAGTAGTAGTAGTAGTAGTAGTAGTAGTAGTAGTAGTAGTAGTAGTAGTAGTAGTAGTAGTAGTAGTAGTAGTAGTAGTAGTAGTAGTAGTAGTAGTAGTAGTAGTAGTAGTAGTAGTAGTAGTAGTAGTAGTAGTAGTAGTAGTAGTAGTAGTAGTAGTAGTAGTAGTAGTAGTAGTAGTAGTAGTAGTAGTAGTAGTAGTAGTAGTAGTAGTAGTAGTAGTAGTAGTAGTAGTAGTAGTAGTAGTAGTAGTAGTAGTAGTAGTAGTAGTAGTAGTAGTAGTAGTAGTAGTAGTAGTAGTAGTAGTAGTAGTAGTAGTAGTAGTAGTAGTAGTAGTAGTAGTAGTAGTAGTAGTAGTAGTAGTAGTAGTAGTAGTAGTAGTAGTAGTAGTAGTAGTAGTAGTAGTAGTAGTAGTAGTAGTAGTAGTAGTAGTAGTAGTAGTAGTAGTAGTAGTAGTAGTAGTAGTAGTAGTAGTAGTAGTAGTAGTAGTAGTAGTAGTAGTAGTAGTAGTAGTAGTAGTAGTAGTAGTAGTAGTAGTAGTAGTAGTAGTAGTAGTAGTAGTAGTAGTAGTAGTAGTAGTAGTAGTAGTAGTAGTAGTAGTAGTAGTAGTAGTAGTAGTAGTAGTAGTAGTAGTAGTAGTAGTAGTAGTAGTAGTAGTAGTAGTAGTAGTAGTAGTAGTAGTAGTAGTAGTAGTAGTAGTAGTAGTAGTAGTAGTAGTAGTAGTAGTAGTAGTAGTAGTAGTAGTAGTAGTAGTAGTAGTAGTAGTAGTAGTAGTAGTAGTAGTAGTAGTAGTAGTAGTAGTAGTAGTAGTAGTAGTAGTAGTAGTAGTAGTAGTAGTAGTAGTAGTAGTAGTAGTAGTAGTAGTAGTAGTAGTAGTAGTAGTAGTAGTAGTAGTAGTAGTAGTAGTAGTAGTAGTAGTAGTAGTAGTAGTAGTAGTAGTAGTAGTAGTAGTAGTAGTAGTAGTAGTAGTAGTAGTAGTAGTAGTAGTAGTAGTAGTAGTAGTAGTAGTAGTAGTAGTAGTAGTAGTAGTAGTAGTAGTAGTAGTAGTAGTAGTAGTAGTAGTAGTAGTAGTAGTAGTAGTAGTAGTAGTAGTAGTAGTAGTAGTAGTAGTAGTAGTAGTAGTAGTAGTAGTAGTAGTAGTAGTAGTAGTAGTAGTAGTAGTAGTAGTAGTAGTAGTAGTAGTAGTAGTAGTAGTAGTAGTAGTAGTAGTAGTAGTAGTAGTAGTAGTAGTAGTAGTAGTAGTAGTAGTAGTAGTAGTAGTAGTAGTAGTAGTAGTAGTAGTAGTAGTAGTAGTAGTAGTAGTAGTAGTAGTAGTAGTAGTAGTAGTAGTAGTAGTAGTAGTAGTAGTAGTAGTAGTAGTAGTAGTAGTAGTAGTAGTAGTAGTAGTAGTAGTAGTAGTAGTAGTAGTAGTAGTAGTAGTAGTAGTAGTAGTAGTAGTAGTAGTAGTAGTAGTAGTAGTAGTAGTAGTAGTAGTAGTAGTAGTAGTAGTAGTAGTAGTAGTAGTAGTAGTAGTAGTAGTAGTAGTAGTAGTAGTAGTAGTAGTAGTAGTAGTAGTAGTAGTAGTAGTAGTAGTAGTAGTAGTAGTAGTAGTAGTAGTAGTAGTAGTAGTAGTAGTAGTAGTAGTAGTAGTAGTAGTAGTAGTAGTAGTAGTAGTAGTAGTAGTAGTAGTAGTAGTAGTAGTAGTAGTAGTAGTAGTAGTAGTAGTAGTAGTAGTAGTAGTAGTAGTAGTAGTAGTAGTAGTAGTAGTAGTAGTAGTAGTAGTAGTAGTAGTAGTAGTAGTAGTAGTAGTAGTAGTAGTAGTAGTAGTAGTAGTAGTAGTAGTAGTAGTAGTAGTAGTAGTAGTAGTAGTAGTAGTAGTAGTAGTAGTAGTAGTAGTAGTAGTAGTAGTAGTAGTAGTAGTAGTAGTAGTAGTAGTAGTAGTAGTAGTAGTAGTAGTAGTAGTAGTAGTAGTAGTAGTAGTAGTAGTAGTAGTAGTAGTAGTAGTAGTAGTAGTAGTAGTAGTAGTAGTAGTAGTAGTAGTAGTAGTAGTAGTAGTAGTAGTAGTAGTAGTAGTAGTAGTAGTAGTAGTAGTAGTAGTAGTAGTAGTAGTAGTAGTAGTAGTAGTAGTAGTAGTAGTAGTAGTAGTAGTAGTAGTAGTAGTAGTAGTAGTAGTAGTAGTAGTAGTAGTAGTAGTAGTAGTAGTAGTAGTAGTAGTAGTAGTAGTAGTAGTAGTAGTAGTAGTAGTAGTAGTAGTAGTAGTAGTAGTAGTAGTAGTAGTAGTAGTAGTAGTAGTAGTAGTAGTAGTAGTAGTAGTAGTAGTAGTAGTAGTAGTAGTAGTAGTAGTAGTAGTAGTAGTAGTAGTAGTAGTAGTAGTAGTAGTAGTAGTAGTAGTAGTAGTAGTAGTAGTAGTAGTAGTAGTAGTAGTAGTAGTAGTAGTAGTAGTAGTAGTAGTAGTAGTAGTAGTAGTAGTAGTAGTAGTAGTAGTAGTAGTAGTAGTAGTAGTAGTAGTAGTAGTAGTAGTAGTAGTAGTAGTAGTAGTAGTAGTAGTAGTAGTAGTAGTAGTAGTAGTAGTAGTAGTAGTAGTAGTAGTAGTAGTAGTAGTAGTAGTAGTAGTAGTAGTAGTAGTAGTAGTAGTAGTAGTAGTAGTAGTAGTAGTAGTAGTAGTAGTAGTAGTAGTAGTAGTAGTAGTAGTAGTAGTAGTAGTAGTAGTAGTAGTAGTAGTAGTAGTAGTAGTAGTAGTAGTAGTAGTAGTAGTAGTAGTAGTAGTAGTAGTAGTAGTAGTAGTAGTAGTAGTAGTAGTAGTAGTAGTAGTAGTAGTAGTAGTAGTAGTAGTAGTAGTAGTAGTAGTAGTAGTAGTAGTAGTAGTAGTAGTAGTAGTAGTAGTAGTAGTAGTAGTAGTAGTAGTAGTAGTAGTAGTAGTAGTAGTAGTAGTAGTAGTAGTAGTAGTAGTAGTAGTAGTAGTAGTAGTAGTAGTAGTAGTAGTAGTAGTAGTAGTAGTAGTAGTAGTAGTAGTAGTAGTAGTAGTAGTAGTAGTAGTAGTAGTAGTAGTAGTAGTAGTAGTAGTAGTAGTAGTAGTAGTAGTAGTAGTAGTAGTAGTAGTAGTAGTAGTAGTAGTAGTAGTAGTAGTAGTAGTAGTAGTAGTAGTAGTAGTAGTAGTAGTAGTAGTAGTAGTAGTAGTAGTAGTAGTAGTAGTAGTAGTAGTAGTAGTAGTAGTAGTAGTAGTAGTAGTAGTAGTAGTAGTAGTAGTAGTAGTAGTAGTAGTAGTAGTAGTAGTAGTAGTAGTAGTAGTAGTAGTAGTAGTAGTAGTAGTAGTAGTAGTAGTAGTAGTAGTAGTAGTAGTAGTAGTAGTAGTAGTAGTAGTAGTAGTAGTAGTAGTAGTAGTAGTAGTAGTAGTAGTAGTAGTAGTAGTAGTAGTAGTAGTAGTAGTAGTAGTAGTAGTAGTAGTAGTAGTAGTAGTAGTAGTAGTAGTAGTAGTAGTAGTAGTAGTAGTAGTAGTAGTAGTAGTAGTAGTAGTAGTAGTAGTAGTAGTAGTAGTAGTAGTAGTAGTAGTAGTAGTAGTAGTAGTAGTAGTAGTAGTAGTAGTAGTAGTAGTAGTAGTAGTAGTAGTAGTAGTAGTAGTAGTAGTAGTAGTAGTAGTAGTAGTAGTAGTAGTAGTAGTAGTAGTAGTAGTAGTAGTAGTAGTAGTAGTAGTAGTAGTAGTAGTAGTAGTAGTAGTAGTAGTAGTAGTAGTAGTAGTAGTAGTAGTAGTAGTAGTAGTAGTAGTAGTAGTAGTAGTAGTAGTAGTAGTAGTAGTAGTAGTAGTAGTAGTAGTAGTAGTAGTAGTAGTAGTAGTAGTAGTAGTAGTAGTAGTAGTAGTAGTAGTAGTAGTAGTAGTAGTAGTAGTAGTAGTAGTAGTAGTAGTAGTAGTAGTAGTAGTAGTAGTAGTAGTAGTAGTAGTAGTAGTAGTAGTAGTAGTAGTAGTAGTAGTAGTAGTAGTAGTAGTAGTAGTAGTAGTAGTAGTAGTAGTAGTAGTAGTAGTAGTAGTAGTAGTAGTAGTAGTAGTAGTAGTAGTAGTAGTAGTAGTAGTAGTAGTAGTAGTAGTAGTAGTAGTAGTAGTAGTAGTAGTAGTAGTAGTAGTAGTAGTAGTAGTAGTAGTAGTAGTAGTAGTAGTAGTTTGCTTCGCTAAGTACCAGGAAGTGAGCGGTCAAGAGATAAAAGTCTTGCGTATAATGTTTATAAAGTGTTCATTAAATTTATATCTTGTATATTTATTCACCAAACGTTTTAAAGGTTTGCATTCAGAATGAATTTGCAGTGGCTTTAAAGCAGTAGATGACGCGTAATGCATCCTTTATTCAAACATCGGAACAAACAGTATCTCCAGCCTTTGGAGTGTAGACAAGAGAAATCCAATGATTCGCGAGTGCGCATACATATAACCCGCTTCACTAGAGAACTCTCAAAATTGTCCACAAAACCACATGCGACGTTTGGAATCAGGGAGAGTAATGCGAGAATTGGTGGTGGAAAATTGTCGTTCTGCAATGAGAAAGCAGAGCACAGTTATACCCGTATGACGTTATAATCACAGAGCGCATTACCTAATTAAAATACCAGAGTTGAATTATTTTTATTTAAAGATTCTTTTTGCCGATGCCGTTATTTCATTTTCTACACTTTTTACATAAGTGTCGTGTAAGTAAAAGTAAAGGTGTAGCTCTGTTTACACTGGAAGTCCCCTTACTGGTTTTTTGTAGAACCTTTGTTGGCTCTTAGATTTGGTGTAATGTAGGCAACAATCCTAAATCGTAGTAACATAACTATTTTTATAAATTTAATAATAATATGCCTAAACTAACAATATATTCTAGCACAGTTGTATTTTCTAATCCGAAAAATCTCTTTTCACAGCATCGAAAGTTTGTTCTTCAATTCTGCAGAGCAGGCATGCTCGGTCTCCGTGCAACAACACAAAGCCAGCATACAGAAAAATAACCGAAGGGACACTTAATGGCATTTTGGTAATCCATGAAGAGGAAGAAGGGGAAGAGAAATATAAAGGAATGCATATATTAGAGGGTGAGGGGGGCGAGGGAGAAGGAGGGATGGTGAGAGAGAAACATTGTGTTTTAAAACCTTTATAGTTAATTATTTTAAACAAAAGGAAAGGGAGAAGCTGTGAGAAAATTATACAAAAAGTATTCATTGAAGGAGGAAAAATAATTGAGCTTGTTTTACGGAAGTAATTAAGGCTTTACATGCCCAAACTCGTTTTAATAAGAAACCATATACCGAAGAACCAACTGTCCCTATTTTGTTTTCGATTTTATGCAGTATACTAAATGATAGATGCCCTTGAGTCCCCTTCACTGTTTATTCTACGCTTCACCCATATACCTAAACGGAATACGGCTTTTAAATTCAGAGTGAATAGGTTATTTAAGGGAAAGTGGGTACTAACGATATAAATTCAATCCAAAAACATGTTACTCTCACACTGAGAATTGCACCAATCCATTTTGCATCGCCCTCCTGCCCTTCCGTAACCACCTTTAAGGAGGTGAAAATTCATCCATAGGACGTCATAAAAATCACGGAAAATATAGTCTAGGAAATATACTTCCACCTTATGGCAAATGCATGAAAAGTAAACATAAATACAATTATAAGATTTACAAAATGTAATCTTGAGGCATCTTGCTGAACATTTATGATCTTAGGTTTGAATTTTCATTTTACTGAAACAACACAACAAAGGATAGGAATTATTATTACGTAACTGGCCATAAATTGGCTAGGGAAACCATCGTTTTACATTGAACCATTGAATCATCGTTTCACATTGAACGTTTAACCCCGCCGGCTAAAAATTAAAAGACATAATTGCACAATTGAGCTAGTGATTCTTAATTACATGAAACTCCCGGGCAAACATTATAAATTATAAAGGGAGCGCTCTCAAGAATCGAGCAGAAACAAAGACAAGGTCAGAAATACGTAGGTCAAAGTAGGTTACATTACGCGATAAAAATGAAAGGTATGGGGTAACTTACCAGAACGCGCACCGCACCGGATGACGTATGAGAACACTCTCCATATCCGAACTTTTCGGACAAAACCAGGCCGAATATCAGAGCTACAGTGGTACTACCACCACCTATGAACAAACAATAGGGGCAGCACAACCGACCCCCGGCGGCGAACCGATCAACTAAAAGTAAAAATATACGGAACCGTACTCGGGGAAAATAAGCATATGTCGGATTCAGAAAATTCGGCGCAATTTTATAAACGTTTAGTCTACGATATAAATTCTTACTCTCAGTGAACGAGCCACCTAAGTAGTAATAGTCCCGGATGAGCCAATTGTTTTAACGATAATCCTGCCGCTAGGGGCGCTAGTGTCGCTAGTGTCGCTGCGTGCGACGGCGGCGGCGGTAAGTTTGAAAAGCGCCCTGAGCGTTAGGATTATCGTTAAATCGGTTGGCTCATCCGGGACGAGTTGAAAGAATTGAGGAAGTGACGTGGAGTGTTTTGATTGGTTCGTTAATTTGGGGTGGGAGATGGAGGAAGGGAGATGGAGGAGTATGGAGGTCGCGTGATGGAGAGGAGCTGGGTGGCGAGGTGTTGTCTGTGCGGAGGTCGGTACTGAAAGAGGGGTAAAGATGGGGAGCGAGGGATAAAAAGTGTAACAGAAAGTGACGTGTGAAGTTGTGATTGGTGGGAATAAGAAGTGATTTTATTGGTGGAAAGGAACAAATGAGAGTTGTTGATTGGTAGGAATAAGAGGGATTATGATTGGTGGAAAAGAAAAAGTTGTGGGAGTGGGGTATGTTGGAGGTGGTGGGAAAGGTAAGTTTTGCTAGCAACAAGATTTGCAAAAGCGTGTCTTGAACTGATCAGCAATTTTTGAACGTCGGATGGTAGTTTTCTTGAGTGGATAGAGAGATGGGGGCGATATGAGATGCGGTGGCGAAAATGGGGACTAGACAAGGTTGTTGAGACAAGAGGTTTAAGGACGAGGAAATTTGGAGGTTAGTGGTGAACACGGCGGTCGCAAGAGGTGGGGGTAAGGAGATGCAGTGGTGAGAATGGGAACTAAAAGAAGATGGGGGTAGCAAGAGTTTTAGAAGAGTAGATTTTGAGGTTAAAATAGTGGGAACTAAAAATGGCGGAGGGTCTACGACAAGGAGATGCGGTGAGAACTAAACAAGATGGCGGTCGCAAGAGGAGGGTAAGGAGATTTGAGGTTACAGTACGAAAACACGAAAGGATATATTCCTACGCCAAGCAGGTCCGAAAAATAATTATGCGTGTGTTACTTACCTGTTACCGGTGTGGATGCGTCACCAAAAGCGCGGCACGCGAGACGGAAAAATAAAAGCAAACTGTTTTTGAAAATGCTTAACCAGCTTTAAGATCAACCAACATCACTACGCACTGATATACCTAGGTTTTTAAAGCGGTACAGACACCCTTTGCAGAGGCGTAATTTAACTATACCAAAAACCTGGTACTGGACCATCGTGATGGTCGCTAGCGTACGTAGGAGCAGGGTTCTCAAGCCGGTCGAAAGCGGTCAAAAACGTGTACGACGTAGGTGTTCGCAGTAGCTGCTGTCGAGTCAACCGTCGAGGTGTGAATAAACGAGATCTGTTCTCGCCGGCAATTTGGTTCGGAGATGTGAGCAGCGGCGAGGTGTTGTCTGTGCGGAGGTCGGGACTGAAAGAGGGAAAAGATGGGGAGCGAGGGATAAAAAGTGTAACAGAAAGTGACGTGTGAAGTTGTGATTGGTGGGAATAAGAAGTGATTTTATTGGTGGAAAGGAGCAAATGAAAGTTGCTGATTGGTAAGAATAAGAGAGGTTATGATTGGTGGAAAGAAAAAGGAATGGGGTATGTTGGAGGTGATGGGAAAGGTAAGTTTTGCTAGCAACAAGATTTGCAAAAGCCTGTCGTGAACTGATCAGCAATTTTTGAACGTTGGATGGTAGTTTTCTTGAGTGGATAGAGAGATGGGGCGATATGAGATGCGGTGGCGAAAATGGGAACTAAACAAGGTGGTTGAGACAAGAGGTTTAAGGACGAGGAAATTTGGAGGTTAGTGGTGAACATGGCGGTCGCAAGAGGTGGGGGTAAGGAGACGCGGTGGTGAGAATGGGAACTAAAAGAAGATGGCGGTAGCAAGAGGTTAGAAGAGTAGATTTTGAGGTTAAAATAGCGGGAACTAAAAATGGCGGAGGGTCTGCGACAAGGAGATGCGGTGAGAACTAAACAAGATGGCGGACGCAAGAGGAGGGTAAGGAGGTTTGAGGTTACAGTACCAAAACACGAAAGGATATATTCCTACGCCAAGCAGGTCCGAAAAATAATTATGCGTGTGTTACTTACCTGTTACCGGTGTGGATGCGTCACCAAAAGCGCGGCACGCGAGGCGGAAAAATAAAAGCAAACTGTTTTTGAAAATGCTTAACCAGCTTTAAGATCAACCAACATCACTACGCACTGATATACCTAGGTTTTTAAAGCGGTACAGACACCCTTTGCAGAGGCGTAATTTAACTATACCAAAACCTGGTACTGGACCATCGTGATGGTCGCTAGCGTACGTAGGAGCAGGGTTCTCAAGCCGGTCGAAAGCGGTCAAAAACGTGTACGACGTAGGTGTTGGCAGTAGCTGCTGCCGAGGCAACCGTCGAGGTGCGAATGAACGAGATCTGTTCTTGCAGGCAATCTGGTTGAGAGATGAGAGGCGCGGTGGTAAAAATGTGAACTAAATAAGATGGCGGAGGCACGAAGTTGAGGTTAAGGAGCGGCGAGGTGTTGACTGTGCGGTGGTTGGGGTCTGAAAGAGGGGGAAAGATGGCGAACGAGGGATAAAAAGTATAACAGAAAGTGACGTGTGAAGTTGTCATTGGTGGGAATAAGAAGTGATGTTATTGGTGGAAAGGAACAAATGAAAGTTGCTGATTGGCGAGAATAAGAGAGATTATGATTGGTGGAAAGAAAAAAAGGTGTGGGAGTGGGGTATGTTGGAGGTGATGGAAAAGGCAAGTTTTGCTACCAACAACATTTGCAAAAGCCTATCCAGAACTCATCAGCAATTTTAAATAACTAGTGTTTCGGGGGTTTTCTCTGGTTGGTAGACGAATGCAAGCTGTTTCTACCATACTTATATTATTGGTCTTTTTCCTTTTTTTTTTTTAAAATGACTAGTTTTTTTTTTTTTTTTTTTTTTGGGAGTTTTCTGCGGATGGTAAACAAATGCAAGCTCTTTCTGCTTTTTCATAGGTTTTCCCTGGTTGGTAGGCGTTTTCTGTACTGGTTGACGAAGGCGTTTCTAATTTTGGAGGTTTTCTCAGGTTTTTAGCGGTTGTCCCTGCCCGGTAGGCAAATGATGAAGTTTTACCTTGTCGGCGCACGGATACTAGGCACGTACTGGCGCGCACACACACACACACACACACAGAGACAGACAGACACACAGACAGGCACACACACACGGACATGTTTCCAAAAATGCTTTTTTTTTTTTTTTTTTTTGATTCAGGAGGTCTCAAAACGTGTATTTCCGGTGAAATCTCGGTATCGAATTTTTGGGCGGAATGCAATACTTCCCCTACTTACTATACGTAGTAGAGAAAGTAAAAAAGTATTGAAAAATTTAAGGAAATAACAAGCAATATCTCAAAAGTGTACTATCTTGTTTTCAAGGGTTTTCCAGATCGGTAAGCGTTAGAATACTCTTAGAGCTTTTTTCAGGTTTTTTAGCGGTTGTCCCTGGCCGGTAGGCAATTGATAAAGTTTTTCTATAACGTCGTCGTTTTGGCTTGTGGCGCACGGTTCCTAGGCACGTACTCGCGCGCGCGCACACACACACACACACACACACACTAAAATAGTAGCGTATAAAAAAAACTGATTTGTTACACTCACATAACTTTCTCTACTCTTGTACAATCTAATTGGTAGCTTTTAAGCGATAGTCAAATATTTTAACGCTGGTTGCTATGTGGCGAATTCCATTCTGTTTGCATGTTCAGGACATAAAAAAAATGAATAAACGAATTTGAGAAAAAGTATAAGTATTGGAAAATTTAAGGAAATAACAAGCAATATCTCGAAAACGGTTCACTCAACAAAAGAAACGTATATGACATAAGTTGTGTATTTTAACGCGATCTACATTTTTTGTGTAGTAAAATTTTGTCTATCTCTTATGGTTTACCAGTTATGCAAAAAAGTCGTTCACAATGAAGAATATTTTTGGAGACATTCCCAGAAAATTCGAGATATACATTTTATTTGACATGACAATATCTTAAACATATGATGTTTTAATCAAAATCGTTAGAGCCGTTTTTGAGAAAATTAAAATTTTCGAAAAATGTTCCATGTAAAGGGTAGTCTGGGGTGGGGGGATTTTCTTGAAAACCTTCGTGTCGCATCTCTGGAAGATACTGAACCTAAATACCAAGTTTGGTGTTTATCCGACTGTTCGTTTTCGAGTTATGCTGTTCACAGACACACAGACACACAGACACACAGACAGACACACACACGGACATGTTTCCAAAAATGCTTTTTTTTTTTGGATTCAGAGATTCTCAAAACATGTATTTCCAGTGAAATCTCGGTAACGAATTTTTGGGTGGAATGCAATACTTCCCCTACTTACTATACGTAGTAGAGAAAGTAAAAATGAATAACGCATTTGAGAAAAAGTATAAGTATTGGAAAATTTAAGGAAATAACAAGCAATATCTCGAAAATGGTTCACTCAACTAAAAAAAAATGTATATGACATAAATTGTGTATTTTAACGCGATCTACATTTTTTGTGTAGTAAAATTTTGGCTATCTCTTATGGTTTACCAGTTATGCATACTGAACCTAAATACCAAGTTTGGTGTTTATCCGACTGTTCGTTTTTGAGTTATGCTGTTCACAGACACACAGACGCACAGACAGACAGACACACAGACACACAGACACACAGACAGACACACACACGGACATGTTTCCAAAAATGCTTTTTTTTTTTCTGGATTCAGTGATTCTCAAAACATGTATTTCCAGTGAAATCTCGGTATCGAATTTTTGGGTGGAATGCAATACTTCCCCTACTTACTATACGTAGTAGAGAAAGTAAAAATGAATAACGCATTTGAGAAAAAGTATAAGTATTGGAAAATTTAAAGGAAATAACAAGCAATATCTCGAAAAACGGTTCACTCAACAAAATAAATGTATATGGCATAAGTTGTGTATTTTAACGCGATCTACATTTTTTGTGTAGCAAACTTTTGTCTATCTCTTACGGTTTATCAGTTATGAAAAAGTCGTTCACAATGAAGAATTCTTTTGGAGACATTCCCAGAAAATTCGAGATATACATTTCATTTCTCTCGACATTATCTTAAATATATGATATTTTCATCAAAATCGTTAGAGCCATTTTTTAATACAAAGAGAACGGGATTTCACAAGTGAAACAGTACTGTGATAACGATACCACTGAAACAAAAAAAAAATCTGATGTGTAACACTCACATGACTTTCTCAACTCTTGTACAAAGTATTTTTACAAACGCTTATTCCCCATCTAGTTCATGTTAATCGAGATAAACATTTGCAAAATCTATTTTATTGCTAATTTTCTTGTATAAAAAAAAAAATCTGATGTGTAACACTCACATGACGTTCTCTACTCTTGTACAAAGTATTTTTACAAACGCTTATGCTCCATCTAGTTCATGTTAATCGAGATAAACATTTGCAAACTCTATTTTATTGCTAATTTTCTTGTAGATGTAGGGGAAAATATATTTACAAGGGGAATATAGAAAAATAGTAGCCTTTAAGCACATACATATCTCTTAATAGCTGGTTGCTATGTGCAACACCATTCTTTTTGCCACAGATTAATACTGTTTGCATATCAAAGACAAAAAAAAAATGAATAACGAAGTCCCATTTGAGAAAATAAATATTGGAAAATTAACAAACAATATCTCGAAAACGGTTCACTCAACAACAAAAATGTATATTACATAAGATGTGTATTTTAACGCGATCTACATTTTTTGTGTAGTAAAATTTTGTCTATCTCTTACGGTTTTTCAGTTATGAAAAAGACGTTCACAATGAAGAATACTTTTGGAGACATTCCCAGAAAATTCGAGATATACATTTCATTTCTCACGACATTATATTAAACATACGATATTTTTCATCAAAATCGTTAGAGCCATTTTTTTTAATACAAAGAGAACGGGATTTCACAAGTGAAACAGTACTGTGATAACGATACCAACAAAACTAATTATTATTCACCCACTGAAACACATAAAAAAAATCTGATGTGTAACACTCACATGACTTTTCTCATCTCTTGTACAAAGTATTTTTACAAACGCTTATTCCCCATCTAGTTCATGTTAATCGAGATAAACATTTGCAAACTCTGTTTTATTGCTAATTTTGTTGTAGATGTAGGGAAAATATATTTACAAGGGGAATATAGAAAAACAGTAGCCTTTAAGCACATACATATCTCTTAATAGCTGGTTGCTATGTGCAGTACCATTCTTTTTGCCACAGATTAATACTCTTTGCATATCAAAGACAAAAAAAAAATGAATAACGAATTCCCATTTGAGAAAATAACTATTGGAAAATTTAAGTAAATAACAAGCAATATCTCGAAAACGGTTCACTCAACAATAAAGATGTATATGACATAAGTTGTGTATTTTAACGCGATCTACATACTTTCGTACTCACCTATAAGATATAGAGGGTAGAGGTCGTACGAACGTAGCACTTTGAGAATCTATATTCAACAGTTGGTGTTACTCCTTAGAAAGGAAGTATCTGCTGATTTTTATTTAATTCTTTACATTTTACATAACACGTATGCACTGGCACAACACAAAAGCACTACACACAATACTCAGTTTTAATATTTGCACTAATAACATCAGGAATAACTGAAGTCTGCAAACAGTCATTTCCCATGTGCAGCCTTACGTACAGAAAACGTGTGTGGCTGATCTATGTGTAAAAAGAGCCTGAGAGCGGATGTACGTCAGCGGTAAAATCTTTTAAATGCATTTTTATTGGCGATGGTAGAAATCGTGCAGTGGTGGATCGTGAAAATTCATATAAATGGATGTATCACCTCATAATAAGCCTCTATATACCAAGAATATTGAGTTTTTAAAAAGTCAGCAACTGTACCTGTGTTTCTATACGTGAACGTCAGATGGCAGCTTCGATACGTGTCCACGGAGACCTTAGTGCTAGGCAACTGTACCTCTGTTTCTATACGTGAACGGCAGATTGCAGCTTCGATACGTGTCCACGGAGACCTTAGTGCTAGGCAACTGTACCTCTGTTTCTATACGTGAACGGCAGATTGCAGCTTCGATACGTGTCCACGGAGACCTTAGTGCTAGGCAACTGCACCTCTGTTTCTATACGTGAACGGCAGATTGCAGCTTCGATACGTGTCCACGGAGACCTTAGCGCTAGGCAACTGCACCTCTGTTTCTATACGTGAACGGCAGATTGCAGCTTCGATACGTGTCCACGGAGACCTTAGCGCTAGGCAACTGCACCTCTGTTTCTATACGTGAACGGCAGATTGCAGCTTCGATACGTGTCCACGGAGACCTTAGTGCTAGGCAACTGTACCTCTGTTTCTATACGTGAACGGCAGATTGCAGCTTCGATACGTGTCCACGGAGACCTTAGTGCTAGGCAACTGCACCTCTGTTTCTATACGTGAACGGCAGATTGCAGCTTCGATACGTGTCCACGGAGACCTTAGTGCTAGGCAACTGCACCTCTGTTTCTATACGTGAACGGCAGATTGCAGCTTCGATACGTATCCACGGAGACCTTAGTGCTAGGCAACTGCACCTCTGTTTCTATACGTGAACGGCAGATTGCAGCTTCAATACGTGTCCACGGAGACCTTAGTGCTAGGCAACTGTACCTCTGTTTCTATACGTGAACGTCAGATTGCAGCTTCGATACGTGTCCACGGAGACCTTAGTGCTAGGCAACTGCACCTCTGTTTCTATACGTGAACGGCAGATTGCAGCTTCGATACGTATCCACGGGGACCTTAGTGCTAGGGAACTGCACCTCTGTTTGTATACGTGAACGGCAGATTGCAGCTTCAATACGTGTACACGGAGACCTTAGTGCTAGGCAGCTGTACCTCTGTTTCTATACGTGAACGGCAGATTGCAGCTTCGATACGTGTCCACGGAGATCTTAGTGCTAGGCAGCTATACCTGTTTCTATACGTCAACGGCAGATTGCAGCTTCGATACGTGTTCACGGAGACCTTAGTGCTAGGCAACTGTACCTGTGTTTCTATACGTGTCCACGGAGACCTTAGTGCTAGACAACTGTACCTCTGTTTCTATACGTGAACGGCAGATTGCAGCTTCAATACGTGTCCACGGAGACCTTAGTGCTAGTGCTAGGCAACTATACCTCTGTTTCTATACGTGAACGGCAGATTGCAGGTTCGATACGTGTCCACGGAGATCTTAGTGCTAGGCAACTATACCTGTTTCTATACGTGAACGGCAGATTGCAGCTTCGATACGTGTCCACGGAGACCTTAGTGCTAGGCAACTGTACCTGTGTTTCTATACGTGAACGTCAGATGGCAGCTTCGATACGTGTCCACGGAGACCTTAGTGTTAGGCAACTGTACCTCTGTTTCTATACGTGAACGGCAGATTGCAGCTTCGATACGTGTCCACGGAGACCTTTCGCTTCAGGTGACAAAATAACACTAGGCACTTGTGTGCCGTGGTGTAAGCCGCAATCACGGTATTGGTAGCGTGGATCTCCTTGGGGCTCTCCTCGGAGTTACCTCAACACCACGTACATGACCTGGTTCGTCACGGGTACGCAGGTCTGCACTACCACTTCCTCGGCGTTGAGCAGGCCCAGGAGGCGATCGTACCGGTACACCAGCTAGCACGTGGACATGTTATCGCGCTGTGGTGTTGCGTGTGCGAGGTATGGAAACTCAAGGACGCAAAACATGCACGACCGAGGGTTAAAAAGCAGAACAAGTAGTGACGTGGAGCGTTGTGATTGGTGTAAATAAGACGATCTCTGATAGGTGGACAAATTGAAATAACGTGATGTGATAGGCGAAAATAAAATCAAAGGTGATTGGATGAAAAATGACGAGAAGGAATTAGCGGTGAATTTGTGAACTAAGATGGCGAAGATTTTTTTTTTTTTTAAAAAAAAAGGATAATATAAGTACGGCAACTGTAACGGTTTACGGCAAACGCGCGCCGCGCAATGCGTCACGCCCGGGCAATAAAACAAAAATCATATTGAGCAAGATGCCCGGCGTGACGCATTGCGCGGCGCGCGTTTGCCGTAAACCGTTACAGTTGCCGTACTTATATTATCCTTTTTTTTAAAAAAAAAAAAAATCTTCGCCATCTTAGTTCACAAATTCACCGCTAATTCCTTCTCGTCATTTTTCATCCAATCACCTTTGATTTTATTTTCGCCTATCACATCACGTTATTTCAATTTGTCCACCTATCAGAGATCGTCTTATTTACACCAATCACAACGCTCCACGTCACTACTTGTTCTGCTTTTTAACCCTCGGTCGTGCATGTTTTGCGTCCTTGAGTTTCCATACCTCGCACACGCAACACCACAGCGCGATAACATGTCCACGTGCTAGCTGGTGTACCGGTACGATCGCCTCCTGGGCCTGCTCAACGCCGAGGAAGTGGTAGTGCAGACCTGCGTACCCGTGACGAACCAGGTCATGTACGTGGTGTTGAGGTAACTCCGAGGAGAGCCCCAAGGAGATCCACGCTACCAATACCGTGATTGCGGCTTACACCACGGCACACAAGTGCCTAGTGTTATTTTGTCACCTGAAGCGAAAGGTCTCCGTGGACACGTATCGAAGCTGCAATCTGCCGTTCACGTATAGAAACAGAGGTACAGTTGCCTAACACTAAGGTCTCCGTGGACACGTATCGAAGCTGCCATCTGACGTTCACGTATAGAAACACAGGTACAGTTGCCTAGCACTAAGGTCTCCGTGGACACGTATCGAAGCTGCAATCTGCCGTTCACGTATAGAAACAGGTATAGTTGCCTAGCACTAAGATCTCCGTGGACACGTATCGAACCTGCAATCTGCCGTTCACGTATAGAAACAGAGGTATAGTTGCCTAGCACTAGCACTAAGGTCTCCGTGGACACGTATTGAAGCTGCAATCTGCCGTTCACGTATAGAAACAGAGGTACAGTTGTCTAGCACTAAGGTCTCCGTGGACACGTATAGAAACACAGGTACAGTTGCCTAGCACTAAGGTCTCCGTGAACACGTATCGAAGCTGCAATCTGCCGTTGACGTATAGAAACAGGTATAGCTGCCTAGCACTAAGATCTCCGTGGACACGTATCGAAGCTGCAATCTGCCGTTCACGTATAGAAACAGAGGTACAGCTGCCTAGCACTAAGGTCTCCGTGTACACGTATTGAAGCTGCAATCTGCCGTTCACGTATACAAACAGAGGTGCAGTTCCCTAGCACTAAGGTCCCCGTGGATACGTATCGAAGCTGCAATCTGCCGTTCACGTATAGAAACAGAGGTGCAGTTGCCTAGCACTAAGGTCTCCGTGGACACGTATCGAAGCTGCAATCTGACGTTCACGTATAGAAACAGAGGTACAGTTGCCTAGCACTAAGGTCTCCGTGGACACGTATTGAAGCTGCAATCTGCCGTTCACGTATAGAAACAGAGGTGCAGTTGCCTAGCACTAAGGTCTCCGTGGATACGTATCGAAGCTGCAATCTGCCGTTCACGTATAGAAACAGAGGTGCAGTTGCCTAGCACTAAGGTCTCCGTGGACACGTATCGAAGCTGCAATCTGCCGTTCACGTATAGAAACAGAGGTGCAGTTGCCTAGCACTAAGGTCTCCGTGGACACGTATCGAAGCTGCAATCTGCCGTTCACGTATAGAAACAGAGGTACAGTTGCCTAGCACTAAGGTCTCCGTGGACACGTATCGAAGCTGCAATCTGCCGTTCACGTATAGAAACAGAGGTGCAGTTGCCTAGCGCTAAGGTCTCCGTGGACACGTATCGAAGCTGCAATCTGCCGTTCACGTATAGAAACAGAGGTGCAGTTGCCTAGCGCTAAGGTCTCCGTGGACACGTATCGAAGCTGCAATCTGCCGTTCACGTATAGAAACAGAGGTGCAGTTGCCTAGCACTAAGGTCTCCGTGGACACGTATCGAAGCTGCAATCTGCCGTTCACGTATAGAAACAGAGGTACAGTTGCCTAGCACTAAGGTCTCCGTGGACACGTATCGAAGCTGCAATCTGCCGTTCACGTATAGAAACAGAGGTACAGTTGCCTAGCACTAAGGTCTCCGTGGACACGTATCGAAGCTGCCATCTGACGTTCACGTATAGAAACACAGGTACAGTTGCTGACTTTTTAAAAACTCAATATTCTTGGTATATAGAGGCTTATTATGAGGTGATACATCCATTTATATGAATTTTCACGATCCACCACTGCACGATTTCTACCATCGCCAATAAAAATGCATTTAAAAGATTTTACCGCTGACGTACATCCGCTCTCAGGCTCTTTTTACACATAGATCAGCCACACACGTTTTCTGTACGTAAGGCTGCACATGGGAAATGACTGTTTGCAGACTTCAGTTATTCCTGATGTTATTAGTGCAAATATTAAAACTGAGTATTGTGTGTAGTGCTTTTGTGTTGTGCCAGTGCATACGTGTTATGTAAAATGTAAAGAATTAAATAAAAATCAGCAGATACTTCCTTTCTAAGGAGTAACACCAACTGTTGAATATAGATTCTCAAAGTGCTACGTTCGTACGACCTCTACCCTCTATATCTTATAGGTGAGTACGAAAGTATGTAGATCGCGTTAAAATACACAACTTATGTCATATACATCTTTATTGTTGAGTGAACCGTTTTCGAGATATTGCTTGTTATTTACTTAAATTTTCCAATAGTTATTTTCTCAAATGGGAATTCGTTATTCATTTTTTTTTTGTCTTTGATATGCAAAGAGTATTAATCTGTGGCAAAAAGAATGGTACTGCACATAGCAACCAGCTATTAAGAGATATGTATGTGCTTAAAGGCTACTGTTTTTCTATATTCCCCTTGTAAATATATTTTCCCTACATCTACAACAAAATTAGCAATAAAACAGAGTTTGCAAATGTTTATCTCGATTAACATGAACTAGATGGGGAATAAGCGTTTGTAAAAATACTTTGTACAAGAGATGAGAAAAGTCATGTGAGTGTTACACATCAGATTTTTTTTATGTGTTTCAGTGGGTGAATAATAATTAGTTTTGTTGGTATCGTTATCACAGTACTGTTTCACTTGTGAAATCCCGTTCTCTTTGTATTAAAAAAAATGGCTCTAACGATTTTGATGAAAAATATCGTATGTTTAATATAATGTCGTGAGAAATGAAATGTATATCTCGAATTTTCTGGGAATGTCTCCAAAAGTATTCTTCATTGTGAACGTCTTTTTCATAACTGAAAAACCGTAAGAGATAGACAAAATTTTACTACACAAAAAATGTAGATCGCGTTAAAATACACATCTTATGTAATATACATTTTTGTTGTTGAGTGAACCGTTTTCGAGATATTGTTTGTTAATTTTCCAATATTTATTTTCTCAAATGGGACTTCGTTATTCATTTTTTTTTTGTCTTTGATATGCAAACAGTATTAATCTGTGGCAAAAAGAATGGTGTTGCACATAGCAACCAGCTATTAAGAGATATGTATGTGCTTAAAGGCTACTATTTTTCTATATTCCCCTTGTAAATATATTTTCCCCTACATCTACAAGAAAATTAGCAATAAAATAGAGTTTGCAAATGTTTATCTCGATTAACATGAACTAGATGGAGCATAAGCGTTTGTAAAAATACTTTGTACAAGAGTAGAGAACGTCATGTGAGTGTTACACATCAGATTTTTTTTTTTATACAAGAAAATTAGCAATAAAATAGATTTTGCAAATGTTTATCTCGATTAACATGAACTAGATGGGGAATAAGCGTTTGTAAAAATACTTTGTACAAGAGTTGAGAAAGTCATGTGAGTGTTACACATCAGATTTTTTTTTTGTTTCAGTGGTATCGTTATCACAGTACTGTTTCACTTGTGAAATCCCGTTCTCTTTGTATTAAAAAATGGCTCTAACGATTTTGATGAAAATATCATATATTTAAGATAATGTCGAGAGAAATGAAATGTATATCTCGAATTTTCTGGGAATGTCTCCAAAAGAATTCTTCATTGTGAACGACTTTTTCATAACTGATAAACCGTAAGAGATAGACAAAAGTTTGCTACACAAAAAATGTAGATCGCGTTAAAATACACAACTTATGCCATATACATTTATTTTGTTGAGTGAACCGTTTTTCGAGATATTGCTTGTTATTTCCTTTAAATTTTCCAATACTTATACTTTTTCTCAAATGCGTTATTCATTTTTACTTTCTCTACTACGTATAGTAAGTAGGGGAAGTATTGCATTCCACCCAAAAATTCGATACCGAGATTTCACTGGAAATACATGTTTTGAGAATCACTGAATCCAGAAAAAAAAAAAGCATTTTTGGAAACATGTCCGTGTGTTTGTCTGTCTGTGTGTCTGTGTGTCTGTGTGTCTGTCTGTCTGTGCGTCTGTGTGTCTGTGAACAGCATAACTCAAAAACGAACAGTCGGATAAACACCAAACTTGGTATTTAGGTTCAGTATGCATAACTGGTAAACCATAAGAGATAGCCAAAATTTTACTACACAAAAAATGTAGATCGCGTTAAAATACACAATTTATGTCATATACATTTTTTTTTAGTTGAGTGAACCATTTTCGAGATATTGCTTGTTATTTCCTTAAATTTTCCAATACTTATACTTTTTCTCAAATGCGTTATTCATTTTTACTTTCTCTACTACGTATAGTAAGTAGGGGAAGTATTGCATTCCACCCAAAAATTCGTTACCGAGATTTCACTGGAAATACATGTTTTGAGAATCTCTGAATCCAAAAAAAAAAAGCATTTTTGGAAACATGTCCGTGTGTGTGTCTGTCTGTGTGTCTGTGTGTCTGTGTGTCTGTGAACAGCATAACTCGAAAACGAACAGTCGGATAAACACCAAACTTGGTATTTAGGTTCAGTATCTTCCAGAGATGCGACACGAAGGTTTTCAAGAAAATCCCCCCACCCCAGACTACCCTTTACATGGAACATTTTTCGAAAATTTTAATTTTCTCAAAAACGGCTCTAACGATTTTGATTAAAACATCATATGTTTAAGATATTGTCATGTCAAATAAAATGTATATCTCGAATTTTCTGGGAATGTCTCCAAAAATATTCTTCATTGTGAACGACTTTTTTGCATAACTGGTAAACCATAAGAGATAGACAAAATTTTACTACACAAAAAATGTAGATCGCGTTAAAATACACAACTTATGTCATATACGTTTCTTTTGTTGAGTGAACCGTTTTCGAGATATTGCTTGTTATTTCCTTAAATTTTCCAATACTTATACTTTTTCTCAAATTCGTTTATTCATTTTTTTTATGTCCTGAACATGCAAACAGAATGGAATTCGCCACATAGCAACCAGCGTTAAAATATTTGACTATCGCTTAAAAGCTACCAATTAGATTGTACAAGAGTAGAGAAAGTTATGTGAGTGTAACAAATCAGTTTTTTTTATACGCTACTATTTTAGTGTGTGTGTGTGTGTGTGTGTGTGCGCGCGCGCGAGTACGTGCCTAGGAACCGTGCGCCACAAGCCAAAACGACGACGTTATAGAAAAACTTTATCAATTGCCTACCGGCCAGGGACAACCGCTAAAAAACCTGAAAAAAGCTCTAAGAGTATTCTAACGCTTACCGATCTGGAAAACCCTTGAAAACAAGATAGTACACTTTTGAGATATTGCTTGTTATTTCCTTAAATTTTTCAATACTTTTTTACTTTCTCTACTACGTATAGTAAGTAGGGGAAGTATTGCATTCCGCCCAAAAATTCGATACCGAGATTTCACCGGAAATACACGTTTTGAGACCTCCTGAATCAAAAAAAAAAAAAAAAAAAAGCATTTTTGGAAACATGTCCGTGTGTGTGTGCCTGTCTGTGTGTCTGTCTGTCTCTGTGTGTGTGTGTGTGTGTGTGCGCGCCAGTACGTGCCTAGTATCCGTGCGCCGACAAGGTAAAACTTCATCATTTGCCTACCGGGCAGGGACAACCGCTAAAAACCTGAGAAAACCTCCAAAATTAGAAACGCCTTCGTCAACCAGTACAGAAAACGCCTACCAACCAGGGAAAACCTATGAAAAAGCAGAAAGAGCTTGCATTTGTTTACCATCCGCAGAAAACTCCCAAAAAAAAAAAAAAAAAAAAAAACTAGTCATTTTAAAAAAAAAAAAGGAAAAAGACCAATAATATAAGTATGGTAGAAACAGCTTGCATTCGTCTACCAACCAGAGAAAACCCCCGAAACACTAGTTATTTAAAATTGCTGATGAGTTCTGGATAGGCTTTTGCAAATGTTGTTGGTAGCAAAACTTGCCTTTTCCATCACCTCCAACATACCCCACTCCCACACCTTTTTTTCTTTCCACCAATCATAATCTCTCTTATTCTCGCCAATCAGCAACTTTCATTTGTTCCTTTCCACCAATAACATCACTTCTTATTCCCACCAATGACAACTTCACACGTCACTTTCTGTTATACTTTTTATCCCTCGTTCGCCATCTTTCCCCCTCTTTCAGACCCCAACCACCGCACAGTCAACACCTCGCCGCTCCTTAACCTCAACTTCGTGCCTCCGCCATCTTATTTAGTTCACATTTTTACCACCGCGCCTCTCATCTCTCAACCAGATTGCCTGCAAGAACAGATCTCGTTCATTCGCACCTCGACGGTTGCCTCGGCAGCAGCTACTGCCAACACCTACGTCGTACACGTTTTTGACCGCTTTCGACCGGCTTGAGAACCCTGCTCCTACGTACGCTAGCGACCATCACGATGGTCCAGTACCAGGTTTTGGTATAGTTAAATTACGCCTCTGCAAAGGGTGTCTGTACCGCTTTAAAAACCTAGGTATATCAGTGCGTAGTGATGTTGGTTGATCTTAAAGCTGGTTAAGCATTTTCAAAAACAGTTTGCTTTTATTTTTCCGCCTCGCGTGCCGCGCTTTTGGTGACGCATCCACACCGGTAACAGGTAAGTAACACACGCATAATTATTTTTCGGACCTGCTTGGCGTAGGAATATATCCTTTCGTGTTTTGGTACTGTAACCTCAAACCTCCTTACCCTCCTCTTGCGTCCGCCATCTTGTTTAGTTCTCACCGCATCTCCTTGTCGCAGACCCTCCGCCATTTTTAGTTCCCGCTATTTTAACCTCAAAATCTACTCTTCTAACCTCTTGCTACCGCCATCTTCTTTTAGTTCCCATTCTCACCACCGCGTCTCCTTACCCCCACCTCTTGCGACCGCCATGTTCACCACTAACCTCCAAATTTCCTCGTCCTTAAACCTCTTGTCTCAACCACCTTGTTTAGTTCCCATTTTCGCCACCGCATCTCATATCGCCCCATCTCTCTATCCACTCAAGAAAACTACCATCCAACGTTCAAAAATTGCTGATCAGTTCACGACAGGCTTTTGCAAATCTTGTTGCTAGCAAAACTTACCTTTCCCATCACCTCCAACATACCCCATTCCTTTTTCTTTCCACCAATCATAACCTCTCTTATTCTTACCAATCAGCAACTTTCATTTGCTCCTTTCCACCAATAAAATCACTTCTTATTCCCACCAATCACAACTTCACACGTCACTTTCTGTTACACTTTTTATCCCTCGCTCCCCATCTTTTCCCTCTTTCAGTCCCGACCTCCGCACAGACAACACCTCGCCGCTGCTCACATCTCCGAACCAAATTGCCGGCGAGAACAGATCTCGTTTATTCACACCTCGACGGTTGACTCGACAGCAGCTACTGCGAACACCTACGTCGTACACGTTTTTGACCGCTTTCGACCGGCTTGAGAACCCTGCTCCTACGTACGCTAGCGACCATCACGATGGTCCAGTACCAGGTTTTTGGTATAGTTAAATTACGCCTCTGCAAAGGGTGTCTGTACCGCTTTAAAAACCTAGGTATATCAGTGCGTAGTGATGTTGGTTGATCTTAAAGCTGGTTAAGCATTTTCAAAAACAGTTTGCTTTTATTTTTCCGTCTCGCGTGCCGCGCTTTTGGTGACGCATCCACACCGGTAACAGGTAAGTAACACACGCATAATTATTTTTCGGACCTGCTTGGCGTAGGAATATATCCTTTCGTGTTTTCGTACTGTAACCTCAAATCTCCTTACCCTCCTCTTGCGACCGCCATCTTGTTTAGTTCTCACCGCATCTCCTTGTCGTAGACCCTCCGCCATTTTTAGTTCCCACTATTTTAACCTCAAAATCTACTCTTCTAAAACTCTTGCTACCCCCATCTTCTTTTAGTTCCCATTCTCACCACTGCATCTCCTTACCCCCACCTCTTGCGACCGCCGTGTTCACCACTAACCTCCAAATTTCCTCGTCCTTAAACCTCTTGTCTCAACAACCTTGTCTAGTCCCCATTTTCGCCACCGCATCTCATATCGCCCCCATCTCTCTATCCACTCAAGAAAACTACCATCCGACGTTCAAAAATTGCTGATCAGTTCAAGACACGCTTTTGCAAATCTTGTTGCTAGCAAAACTTACCTTTCCCACCACCTCCAACATACCCCACTCCCACAACTTTTTCTTTTCCACCAATCATAATCCCTCTTATTCCTACCAATCAACAACTCTCATTTGTTCCTTTCCACCAATAAAATCACTTCTTATTCCCACCAATCACAACTTCACACGTCACTTTCTGTTACACTTTTTATCCCTCGCTCCCCATCTTTACCCCTCTTTCAGTACCGACCTCCGCACAGACAACACCTCGCCACCCAGCTCCTCTCCATCACGCGACCTCCATACTCCTCCATCTCCCTTCCTCCATCTCCCACCCCAAATTAACGAACCAATCAAAACACTCCACGTCACTTCCTCAATTCTTTCAACTCGTCCCGGATGAGCCAACCGATTTAACGATAATCCTAACGCTCAGGGCGCTTTTCAAACTTACCGCCGCCGCCGTCGCACGCAGCGACACTAGCGACACTAGCGCCCCTAGCGGCAGGATTATCGTTAAAACAATTGGCTCATCCGGGACTATTACTACTCACCTATCATATGGATAATACGTCAAAAGTAATTAAAAGAAAGTGACGGATCTGTGCAAGGCGGAATTTTACAGGCCATAATCAACTTAAGACCCGCCTATGCCAATGATGAATACTGTACGGTCACATCATAAGGATATTAAATAAGTTAATAGTTCAATTCTGGCCTAGTTTACAACATATAACATTTTGTATGGCTGGTGTAATAGTTAATATTGATGTTAAAATTCCAAAAGAAGCTTAAAACAACAGTAAAGGGTTATAGTATCCAAGTAAAGCTTCGAGGCGAGAAATGAATCCCCGCACTACTCAGCTAGATTCAGTTCAATAGATTCTTGATTCCAAGCTTTGGATGGTCGAACAGAATTATTAAGCTTTGTTCACTGCTGTGTCCTGAGAATTCGATTTCGAATATTTCATAGCAGATCGATATTTAATTTTTTCCTTGCCCTTTATTTTATTTATGATACATTACAAAACAAAAATTGGTGAACATTAGTAATAAAGAATATGAAATGGATGAGAGCTCTTTATGCCATTTGCTGGCACACTTATAATGATCACGGTAAGAAATTCATAGTCCATAAACATGTTTCTAAAATTGGTATTAAACTTCATACCTTGTGAATCCTTCAACATGCGAAGTGACTAGGTGCATGCGAAATCTGGCATGGATCGACCTTCCGTGTTGTTTGCAGTAGGCAAAGACTTTTGGTTGTTACTCAGCTGCACACAGCAATGTTTTTAAACGTCGTTATGCATGCTGTTGTTCTATGGTGCGGCAGGATCTAACGTAGTGGAAGCAAGACGCCTGTTTGAAGAACATCAACTACACATATGTTTCGAAACGTTAAAAGAAGCCTCCGTGAAACAGGGTCAGTCAAAAGATCAGCTGCTATTCGGAATGCTCCAGTGAGTCCTGGAAATAATGAAGAAACGGTGCATAGTGCAAGTAAAAAACAATCCGCATATCAGTTCCTGGGTATCAGCACAGAATACGAACATTTGTCAAGTTCAATTTGTGAATATTTCACCACAAAAAGTTGCATTCTTGTTAATGTATTTATGGGTAATGAAGTTCATAGTACCAACTACATCTACACTAGGCTCCCCACTAATTTAAGTTAAACTATATTAACCTTGGTACCTAACTACCAAGTGCGAGTGGTATTTTCGCAATGGTAATTGCAAGAGTTAGAAACTAATGCCGTATTCTTAAGCCAATGTGAGTTTTAGGACGAAGCCACTTTCTACAACAACGGAATAGTGAATTGACTTAATTTGCACTACTGGGAGACAGAAGCTATGTTTCACGAGCGTGGAATGTCAAAGTGTTGTGTGGGATCCTATGATCACTTAAAAGAACCTTATTTTTTTCGAAGGCAACCCCATGGGATCGGATATCTTCAGTTTCTTCAAGTCTACCGCTCTTATTAGAAAATGTGCCGCTGATGAAACGGGTGAGAATATAGTTCCAACAATTTGAAATGCCCCTTACACTATTCCCTAATAGTACGGAATTAAGTACACCAAGTATATCTGCAGAAATGGATTGAGTGAGGGGGACGCTTCGCTTGGCCAGCTAGATCTCCTGATCTCTCCCCACTGGATTTCTTCTTGTGGGTCTATTTAAAGGAAAGGGTTTGTGCAGAGGAATTAGAAAACCCAAATCAATTATGACTGCTGAGTAGCGAAGCAGGCATGCTGCAGTAGACATGAACTTCCCTGCAATTAATTATTAATCGTGAAATCTGCATTAACGAAAGAGGGTGACGTTTTGAACATTTACTTCATTAATTACTATATCTGGAGAAATGGATTGGGTGAGGGGGACACTTCGCTTGGGCAGCTTGATCTGCTGATCTCGCTCCACTGGATTTCTTCTTGTGGAGCTATTTCAAGGAAAGGGCTCATGCAGAGGAATCAGAAATCCCAAGTCAATTATGGCTGCTGATTAGCGAAGTATGCAGGATTGTCACACCATGCATGTTGCAGCGCACACGAACTTCTCTGCAACATTAATCATCAATCGTGAAATCTGCATTGACGAAAGAGGACGACGTTTTGAATATTTACTTCATTAATCAAGTGCTGTTTTAGCAATTTGTTTCTCCGACCTTTACACCGAGGGCCTAAGACTTTCAGCTCATCACAGTAATTACGGTGAATAGAAGACAAACACGTAAACGTAATATAGGCAAACCAAAAAGAAAACACACCAAATTAATTTGTAGTATTTATCATTTCAGATATATACTTAGTTATTGGTTTGAGTTTTCACTTTATGTATTTTCTTCAAGTGCTACGTTGCAATTCGTCTTTATCTCTGATGGTCATGCAAAGAGTGTAATTTCAAAGTCACATAGCAACCCCATCTTTTAACGATGAATATCGCTTACTACCTGTATCTGCCTTCTACCTACTACGAAATGTATAATAAAAGAAGTTATATTATGGATTAACAAGAAGTAGATACAAGAATAATCTTCTATAGGAATATATTGTAGGAGAATGGGTAGAGCAAGCAAGTCGTGTGAATGTAACAGGTATAAGATTGTTTTGTAAAATTTGTCGTTTCCAAGATATTCTTCGTAAGGCTTGAGTCTTGAAATACGTTATATTGCCTTATCTTTACTTACCTATACTAAGTAGAGGAAGTATTGCATTCCACTAAAAAATTCGATACGCAGATTTCACTAGAAATACACGTTTTGAGACTCTCTGAATCCCCCCGCAAAGCAGCTTTTAAAGATCTGTGCGAGTGTCTAGCTGTCTGTCTGTCTGTGAACAGCGCAACTTAAAAACTAAAGTCGGTTAAACATTAAACCTGGAATTTAATTTCAGCATCTTCTAAGAATACGACATGAAGGTTTTCAAGAAAATCCTGCACATCAAACTGCCCTTTGCATGGAAAATATTTTGTTTATTACTTATTTTCTTTAAAATGGATCTAACGATTTCTATTAAAATACAATGCCTAAGATATTTGCAGGAGAAATAAAATGTTTGAATTTTCTGAAAATAGCTAGTTAATTCCTGTTCATACTTGGTAATCATTCATCATCCTGAATATAATTGGTAAACCGTCAGGAATAGACAATATCTTATGATACAAAAACTTAGATCTTAGAGCATACAATTTACGTGAAGTAAAAGGTTTTGCGAAGTTTATCATTTTTCCGAGATATTCCTTGTTATCGTTATACACATTTAACCTACTTATATTTTTTCAACTGGTAAGTCGCTATTCATTTTTATTTTCTCGCGGTTATGAAAAGAGCAAGCAGTTTCAAAGTTTTCCCATAGCGACAACATGTTTAGAAATCTTACTCACGCTTTATCTACTGTGTCCTACAGTGAAAGATATAAATGAGAAATGAGTTTATCTGAATTAACAAAAATTAGAATAGGACTCTGTAAGAATAGTTTGTAGAATAGCAAATAGAGAAAGTCATATGTGTGCACCACATCAGATCCTTTTACTTTCTCTACCATGTACTTAGTATGGTTTACAAGAAATCCCCTCCCCAAACTACTTTTATAGGAACATTTTTCGAAATCCTGATTTTCCGAAATATGGTTGTAGCGATTTTGATTAAAATAGCGTATATCGAAGATATTTACATGACAAAAACATATATATTTTAATTTTCTGGGAATATCCTGTGAATTCCACTTTTTTCGGAAGGAATTTGTATAATCTTGCATAACTGGTAAACGTTAAGTGATAAACGAAAACGTATCAGATAAAAATGTAGATCTCTTTAAAACACACAATTTATTCAAAACAACTCTTTTTGAAGCATTAGCTATTTCCGAGATATTTGTTATTAATGTTCGATTTGTTCAATACTCTGTCATTATCTTTAAGTCCCATCGATTTTCAGCTGTTTCTCGCGATTGCACAGAAACAGTATGGAATTTTAAGGCCAGAATATAGCGTCCAGTTCTTAAACATTTGACTATCGCTGTTCCCTTTGTATCTATAACAAAATGTGTAATGTAGTAATTTCTGGAAAGGTTTATTTAGTTTAAAATAAAATAAACTTTAGTAAAACTAATATGTATACCCACTAATAAACGATAGAGGGTAGAGATAGTGACGTGAATGCAACACATGAGAACTTTTATATGTGCTACGCCACCGAGCGAGATGGCTCCGCGGTAACGTGCGACGCTCGCATTCGGGAGGTGCTAGGACCGGCCACTGTGACCATGGGATTTTCGTGGTTTTCCCTGTTGGGCTAGGGAAATGTCTGGGTGGTTTCTATTCTACCATGAATTTCCCTTTACTCCTTTCCTATCATTTCAATTCCCCTTCGTGTTTCAGTTATGCTTAAGGGCTATAAAGTGTAGGTCGGCGCAGATTTGTTCGTTGGAAAGATTTGCCAGATGGCAGCCGTCTTTAAACAGCCCACCGGAGTGACCGGATCCTCTGCACGTCTCTGTGGGTCGGATTCTGCGGCCTATAACCTCCAGCGATTCGTTTACTCCATTCTTTCCTGCTGGGGGGTGGTAAGCACAAACGATCCGCGTTCGGTCGAGGTGCGATATATCCTCTTACGTTCTCCATTCATTCATTAATTAATAAGTGCTACGTCACTATTCTTTTTACTTTCTCTACTTTTTGCTTATACTAAGTAGAATAAATCCACCCAAAAATGTTATGTGGGCATTTCATCAGAAATATATGTTTTGAGACTTACTAAATAAAAAACAGCACTAAAAATAAATGCCTGCTTGTGTCTGTCTATGAACAGCAGAACTCAAAACGAAAAATCGGTTAAGTACCAAACTTGACATTAAAGTTCATCCATACAAAGGTTTTTAAGAAAATCCTACACTTCAAACTACCCTTTATATGAAAACCTTTTCGTTATTTTTTTGATTTTCTCACAAATAGTCTAACGATTTTGATGAAAATGCCATTATTTAAGATAATTGCATGACAAATGAAATGTATATCTTGGATGTTCATGGAATAGTCTTAAATTCCTCTTCATTCTGACTAACTTTTGTGTGAGTGGTAAACCGAAATAAATAGACACAATTTTACTATACAAAAATGGTAGATCTCATTAACTCACGCGTTTTTGTTTTGTGCACTTAACCATTTCCCAGATATACCGTATTATTGGTTTGAATTTTCAAATTCTTATTCTTGGAAACTAGGTATTTTATTATTTATTTATTTTATTTATTTTTTTGTCGTGGCCATGCAAAGAGAATTTCAAAGCCATCGAATAGCAACATACACTTAAAATTCTGATTATTATCACTCTACCGACTGACAGTAGAACAAAATGTGTAAATTTGAATAGAAAGTTTATCCGGATTAAGCAGAAATAGAATAATAAGCCTTTGTAAGAAAAGTTTGTAAGAGAGTGAGTAGAGAAATTCATGTGAATGTAACACGTAGTTTTCAAGCGGCAAGTCGCTATTCATTTTTCTCTTGGTCATGCAGTGGGCATGGAGTCTTAAAGCTATCGCATAGTGATACGCTTTTTAAAATCTGAGTATCCCTTTAGCCTACTGTATCTATACCTACAACGAAATGTGTAACACTGAGTGGGATGGCTCAGGCAGTAACGTCTATAGCCCGCATTCGGAAGGTCACGGGCTCAAATCCCGTAGGCCGATCAATATGACGGTTGTTTTTCGTGGTTTTCCTTAGTCGCCAAGGTAAATACCGGATTAGGGATTTAATGCCACGACACAAAGTTTTACCTTAAGTCTAAAACAAGAGTAAAAATGAAAATAGACAGCAATAGATAGTCCTCTCCCATCTACCCACAGATAATGAAACCAGGTAGACACGCCATCCACTCAGGACATGTAGAAGCAGAGATACAGTTACCTAGCACTAAGGTCTTTGTGGACATGTGTCAAAGCTGCCATCCGCGCGTCAGAGGAGAGGTACAGTTGCCTAGCTCTAAAACCTCTGTGGACACGTGACGAAGCAAGATTGTATGGTGCAGGGATGAGAACTAGCACGCTAACTGCCCGCCACACACCAATCTCCTAACACATCTGTCTCGATATGACCACTTAGTTAAAGCGACCAAAATACATAGACAAATATGTGTAAATCTGTAGTGAAAGTTTATCTAGATTAACAAGAAGTAGATAAAGCAATAAGGCTCTGTGAGAATATTTTGTAGAACAGTGTGTAGATAAAGTTATGTGAATGCAACACATTAAAATATGTATTATCTCTGTTCCTGCAAAGATTGGAATTTGAAGGTGAGTAGGAAAAGCCATTGGACATCAGATGATTGATAAACTATAAACCATGATGAAAATCTTTTATTTCAGCTGAATAGTACAGCTGGAATAAAGTTAATTACTAAGCTTATACTGAAAAGAATCTCTGAAATAGCTGAAATTACTTTCTCTTTCGTCTGTCGCTTATTCGTGAACATACGAAGTATTCTTCCTAAAGGTTATTTTCCTATTTACTAAATTTTAATCCAAATAAAGTTTTGCAGAAACAGCTACATTGCACATTTCATTACAGATGCACAGGGAACAGCGATAGCCAAATGTTCTAGAACTGGACTCTATATGATAGTCGTAAATCCATGCAATCGCGAGAAACAACGAATGTTGACACGACTTTAAGAGATTGACCAAGAAA